>JAIOJX010000029.1:34380440-35761440 GCA_022376925.1 Tragulus kanchil | reverse complement strand
AGGACAAAGCGCTGGATCGAGAGGAGCAACCTGAGTTCAGCTTAATCCTAGTGGCCCTGGATGGTGGGTCTCCACCTAGGTCTGGCACCAGCATGGTGCAAATCCTGATAATGGATGTCAATGACAATGCTCCTGAGTTTGTGCACACTCCATATGAGGTGCAGGTTTTGGAAAACTGCCCGGTAGACTCCTCAATACTTACAGTTTTAGCTAGGGATGTAGATGCTGGAAACTACGGGACTGTTTCCTATGGCTTCTTCCAAGCATCAGAGGAAATTAAACAAACTTTCTCAATAAATGAAATCACAGGAGAAATCCGACTGACAAAGAAATTGGATTTTGAACAAATTAAATCCTACCACGTGGAAATTGAGGCTACTGATGGAGGCGGCCTTTCTGGAAAAGGCACAGTAGCTATAGAGGTGGTGGATGTGAATGACAACGCCCCTGAACTGACCATATCTTCACTCACCAGCTCCATCCCAGAAAATGCTCCTGAAACTGTAGTCTCTATATTCCGAATTCGAGATAGAGACTCCGGAGACAATGGAAAGATGGTCTGCTCTATTCCAGATAATCTGCCATTCATTCTAAAACCAACTTTCAAGAATTTCTACACCCTGGTAACAGAGAGCTCTCTGGACAGGGAAAGCCAAGCGGAGTACAACATCACGATCACGGTGACCGACATGGGAACCCCCAGGCTGAAAACCGAGCACAACATCACCGTGCTGGTGGCCGACGTCAACGACAACGCCCCCGCCTTCACCCAGACCTCCTACACCCTCCGGGTCCGCGAGAACAACAGCCCCGCCCTGCACATCGGCAGCGTCAGCGCCACCGACAGGGACGCGGGCGCCAACGCCCAGCTCACCTACTCGCTGCTGCCGGACCCCCACCCCCACGCGCCCCTCGCCTCGCTCGTCGCCATCAACCCCGACACCGGCCACCTCTTCGCCCTCGCCGCCCTCGACCACGAGACCCTGCGCGCCTTCGAGTTCCGCGTGCGCGCCGCCGACCGCGGCTCGCCCGCGCTCAGCAGCCAGGCGCGCGTGCGCGTGCTCGTGGCCGACGCCAACGACAACGCGCCCTTCGTGCTCTACCGCTGCAGAACGCCTCGGCGCCCTGCACCGAGCTGCTGCCCAGGGCGGCCGACGCCGGCTACCTGCTCGCCAAGGTCGTGGCGGTCGACGCCGACGCGGGCCAGAACGCCTGGCTCTCCTACCAGCTGCTCAAGGCCACCGAGCCCGGCCTCTTCGCCGTGGCGCCGCACAGCGGCGAGGTGCGCACCGCCCGGCCGCTCGGCGAGCGCGACGCGCCCAAGCACCGGCTGCTCGTGCTGGTCCGCGACCACGGCGACCCGCCGCTCTCGGCCAGCGTCACGCTGCACGTGCTGCTGGTGGACGGCTTCTCGCAGCCCTACCTGCCGGCCCCGGAAGCCGACGCGGCGGCCGCCGCGCCCGCCGACCCGCTCACCGTCTACCTCGTCGTGGCCTTGGCGTCCGTGTCGTCGCTCTTCCTCTGCTCGGTGCTGGGCTTCGTGGCGGTGCGGCTGTGCAGGCGGGGCGGGGCGGCGTCGGCGGGTCGCTGCGCGGCGCCCGGGGGCCACTTCGCGGGCCACCTGGTGGACGTCAGCGGCACGGGGACCCTGTCTCACAGCTACCAGTACGAGGTGTGTCTGACGGGAGACCGCAGAACTGGTGAGTTCAAATTCCTGAAGCCTATATTCCCTAATCTCTTGGTTCAGGACCCTGAGAGAGAAATTAAAGAAAGTCGGGACTGCAGGAATAGCTTTGTATTTAATCAAGTGTAGTATTTGGTCAAGTGAGCCACTCGATTTTCTGAAACCTAACTCAAAATACTTTTAAGAGATTGTATGTATAAATGTGTATCTCTATTCTATGCTTATGCATATCTCTGTACTAAATCTTCATTAGTATTCATTGGATTTCGATTTTTGGTTACATTTGATATTGAGAATGTATTTCTCCATATTTGAACTTCTCTTATCGTTCCCTAACTATAAATGACTCAAGCAGAATAAGAAATTCTATTAATATTTAAATTAACTTCTTTTAATATGTTCCTAAGGAAATATTTTCAAAGTTTTGTGTACTCTTGCATTTCTGTTTATTTATAAGGACAGAAATACTTTGTAGCTACTTAGAACTTTCTTGTTCACTACAAGGCTATGCCCTGCTGAAAAGCCATGAGCATAACACAGCATACTTGTTTCTAAATTGTACGTAAAAATGCACTTTGTTAAATTATTAACACACTACAGCTGTGACCTTCTCCCATTCTGAGTACTGCATATGCTAGAGTTATTCATTTTTTACTTACCTAGAACACTGTAATTGCTCCATGAATATTCACTAATATTAAACTAAAACTATTCTTTTATAAATAATAAAGAGAAAATATTATACACTTTGATATCAAATTAGCTTCACTAAAATTAAAACTAAGTCACTGGGCTTCCCTGGTGGTCCAGTGGGTAAGGACATTGCCTTGCAGTGCAAGGGGCGCCAGTTTGATCCCTGACCTGGGAAGATCCCACGTGTCGTGGAGTGGCTGGACAGATGTGTCCCACTACTGAGCTAGAGCTCTGGAGTGCATGCACCCAGAGCCAGTGCTCTGCAGCGAGAGAGGCCACTGAGATGGGAAGCCCACACAGGCCAAAGAACAAAGATGAATGAGTCAAAGATCAATAAAGTGAGAAAGAAAGAAGAAGAAGAAGAGAAACCTAATTAACTGCCTAGTAAAATTCTTAAAAATCTTAGAACCTTAAGTAAACCCTAAATCCGTTAGGACTCAAGAGGTAGAGGGCATAATCATATATTTTCTTCTTCTTTTTTGCCCTATTAATAGAAGTTCAATTGTAGTTTAATGTATGTGTTTTTCCTAATTTTCTTGCAGTTTTTTTGCATTTTTCAGAAAAGACAGAATTTATTCTGAATTTCATTGATCATGTTCTAGTCTGATTACTCACTTTGTTACTTTGTAAACATGGGTAATAATAATCAACAAAATGATTGTTTTTGATGTCCAAGTTACCTTTTGTTTTTGAATATAGCTTTTCGGTATTTTGCGTAAATTTACTTTTTTAGTCTGCTAACTTTCAATAGTAAGAAGTAAGCACTGTTTTTTCCTCTAAGACAACAAGAACAGAAATAGAATTTAAGATAAGAAATAAAATTATCTGAATTATAGTTGTTTTACCTTGTGTCCATTAGGTCAAGTAAGATGATTTGTAGTTTCTAACTAAATTTACATAGATATAAGACCACTGGGCTTCCCCTGGTGGTCCCGTGGGTAAGGACACCGCCTTGCAGTGCAAGGGGCGCCGGTTCGATTCCTGGCCTGGGAAGATCCCACATGCTGCGGAGCAGCTGGACTGATGTGTCCAATTACCGAGCCGGAGCTCTGGGGCACATGCCCCCAGAGCCAGTGCTCTGCGACGACAGAGGCCACCGCGATGGGAGGCCCACAGGAGCCAAAAACAAAGACAGATGAAAATAGAGAAATGAAAGACCAATAGAAGTGGCCCACCCACTCCCCTCCCTCCCAACCCGACCCCCGCCCAAAATAAATAAATAAATCTTTAAAAATAAAAGACCACTCATTGAACTTTTGGCACAATATGAGTAATTAAAGATTACTTATAATTACTTTATAATCTAAGTATAATTTATAATTACTTATAATTGCTTTATAATCTAAGTACTTACTTTTAAATCTCAACTGTCATCTTATTGGAATTTAATCATTGTATGTTTCCCTGAATTACATTTTTAAGAATATAAAGAAATAAAAACAAAAAAATTCTTTAAATTATATTATTATTATTTTTTAATTAATTAATTAATTTATTTTGGGGGGATGGGGTGGGGAGGGAGGGGGTGGGCGGGCCACTTCCATTGGTCTTTCATTTATCTGTTTTCATCCAACTTTGTTCTTTGGCGCGCGTGGGCCTCCCATCACAGTGGCCTCTGTTGTCGCAGAGCACCGACTCTGGGCGCATGCGCTCCAGAACTCCAGCTCGGTGATTGGACACATCGGTCCAGCCGCTCTGCGGCACGTGGGATCCTCCCAGGCCAGGGATCGAGCCGGCGCCCCTTGCACTGCAAGGCGGTGTCCTTACCCACTGGACCACCAGGGAAGCCCTCTTTAAATTATTATTAAGACAGCTTTTGGGGCTTCCCTGGTGGTCCAGTGGGTAAAGACACCGCCTTGCAGTGCAATCAGTCCCTGGCCTGGGAAGTGGCTAGACCAATGTGTCCAATTACTGAGCCAGTGCTCTGAAGCTCATGCACCCAAGGCCAGTGCTCTGCAGTGACAGAGGCCACTGCAGTGGGAGGCCCACACAGACCAAAGAACAAAGATGGATGAAAAATGAATAAATTAAAGTGCAATAGAAGTGGCAAAAAAAAAAGATTATAAAAAAAAAAGCTTTTAGCTTTCATCCTATGTAATATTTGAAATTAGGAAGTGATAAAAATGAGAACAGGGCTTTCCCTGGTGGTCCAGTGGGTAAGGACACCGCCTTGCAGTGCAAGGGGCGCCGGTTCGATCCCTGGCCTGGGAAGATCCCACGTGCCGCAGAGCGGCTGGACAGATGTGTCCAATTACCGAGCTGGAGCTCTGGGGCACATGCCCCCAGAGCCGGTGCTCTGCGACGACAGAGGCCACCGCGATGGGAGGCCTACAGGAGCCAAAGAACAAAGACAGATGAAAATAAAGAAATGGAAGACCAATAGAAGTGGCCCGCTTGTCCCCTTCCCTCCCCACCCCACCCCTACCAAAATAAATAAATAAATAAATCTTAAAAAAAAATGAGAACAAAATTAAACACAAATATATAAGACATAAATATAGTAGCCAACTTTTGTGATTTCATGATTTACTGTTAGATATTTAAATGAGATCAGTTTTATGTATGATGACAAGAAATGTGAATGAAATTTCAATATATTTGAACACTATGAAAGTCTAAGTTCCTGTTTTTGTTTATACCAGGAAAGCACTATCACCCAAATGAGACTGGCCAAATAAACACTTAGGATCATGTTTATGAATTGATATGAGTAAATTTATGACTTACTTTGTGTATTACTTGATAAATTACTGTGTGTATTCATAAAGCATAGATTATTCCTTCCTTACCAGTTAGAGATCATTACCAGACTTTGGTACAGAACAGATCAACATTTTAAAATTCAGTGATTAGAATTGTAGCTCAGCTGGTAAAGACTCTGCCTGCAATGCAGGAGAGCCTATTTTGATTCCTGGGTCAGGAAAATCCTCTGGAAAAGGGATAGGTTACCCACTCCAGTAATCTTGGGCTCCTCTAGTGGTTCAAATGGTAAAGAATTCACCTACAATGCAAGAGACCTGGGTTTGCTACCTGTGTTGGGAAGGTCACCTGGCGAAGGGAAAGGCTACCCTTCCAGTATCCTTGCCTGGAGAATGCCATGGTTCATCCATGGGTCACATAGTTGGACATGAATGATCAACTTTCACTATAATGCTAATAATTTCCACAAAATGGAAAATAGGTCAATTCTCTATTGCAAAACAAAAATAGAGAATGAAGGCCAAATATCTGGATAATAATACCCGTTTCAATCACAGTTTCTCAAGTACTTCTATTATATGTGCTTTTTTCTTTTTTTTCTTTTTTTTTAACAATTCTTTTGTTGCCTTCAGGCACAGTATACAGTGAGTTTACTACATGCTGTTTTAGGGGTAGACATTTTACTTAAGGCAATATAACCCACATCACTTTAAGACTTTCTATTTCTTACTTGTTTTCCCTGGTGGCTCAACAGTAAAGAATACACCTGCCAATGCAGGAGACAGGTTTGATTCCTGGGTCAGAAAGATCCACAGGAGAAAGAAATGGCAACCCGCTCTAGTAGTCTCCCCTTGGAAATCCCATGGACAGTCCATTTGATGGAAAAAGAAGTGGACACAACATAGCGACTAAACAACATTTCTTACTACCAAAAGTTACAAAATACAGTTTTTAAATAGTCTTAGGTTTATAAGTTATGCACATATTTGGTGGAATTTTGTGAACACTATGAAAGTCTAAGTTCCTGTTTTTGTTTATACCAGGAAAGCACTATCACCCAAATGAGACTGGCCAAATAAACACTTAGGATCATGTTTATGAATTGATATGAGTAAATTTATGACTTACTTTGTGTATTACTTGATAAATTACTGTGTGTATTCATAAAGCATAGATTATTCCTTCCTTACCAGTTAGAGATCATTACCAGACTTTGGTACAGAACAGATCAACATTTTAAAATTCAGTGATTAGAATTGTAGCTCAGCTGGTAAAGACTCTGCCTGCAATGCAGGAGAGCCTATTTTGATTCCTGGGTCAGGAAAATCCTCTGGAAAAGGGATAGGTTACCCACTCCAGTAATCTTGGGCTCCTCTAGTGGTTCAAATGGTAAAGAATTCACCTACAATGCAAGAGACCTGGGTTTGCTACCTGTGTTGGGAAGATCACCTGGCGAAGGGAAAGGCTACCCCTTCCAGTATCCTTGCCTGGAGAATGCCATGGTTCATCCATGGGTCACATAGTTGGACATGAATGATCAACTTTCACTATAATGCTAATAATTTCCACAAAATGGAAAATAGGTCAATTCTCTATTGCAAAACAAAAATAGAGAATGAAGGCCAAATATCTGGATAATAATACCCGTTTCAATCACAGTTTCTCAAGTACTTCTATTATATGTGCTTTTTTCTTTTTTTTCTTTTTTTTTAACAATTCTTTTGTTGCCTTCAGGCACAGTATACAGTGAGTTTACTACATGCTGTTTTAGGGGTAGACATTTTACTTAAGGCAATATAACCCACATCACTTTAAGACTTTCTATTTCTTACTTGTTTTCCCTGGTGGCTCAACAGTAAAGAATACACCTGCCAATGCAGGAGACAGGTTTGATTCCTGGGTCAGAAAGATCCACAGGAGAAAGAAATGGCAACCCGCTCTAGTAGTCTCCCCTTGGAAATCCCATGGACAGTCCATTTGATGGAAAAAGAAGTGGACACAACATAGCGACTAAACAACATTTCTTACTACCAAAAGTTACAAAATACAGTTTTTAAATAGTCTTAGGTTATAAGTTATGCACATATTTGGTGGAATTTTGTTTCCAGATTAGACAGATTATCTAAATCTGTTTTAAATTCAGAAATTATCAATTTAAAGCAACAGACAGCAGATGATATATAAAGAACTGAAGGGGCTATGATTCCTGGAAAGGAAACTCCTTGGGGCTGTGAACTGACTCCAGCAGTCAATCTGCCCTAAGAAAGTTTGCTAAGTCTAAGAAAAGGTCAGGGAGAGGGTTAACTTCAACAGACCTTTGGGAAACAAGGATTCAAGCTCAAGGCCAGTTTTCCCATTCGTGATATTTGTCAAGTTATGGGACAACTCAGGGAAGAAGACAAAAAACTCTAGTAGAAAACTACTGAAAAGTGAAGTTTTAATAGTCTTAATGTATGAGTTTAGAGTTTGTGATCTACTGTGAAAGAGACTATGGAGAATACAGTGAATTCTGAATTGGAAATTCTGGAGGGCTAGATGCTTATAAGGACTGCAAAGTACCTTGACTATACACAATGCCTGCTTTGAATTAAGGTAATCCGATTACACATGTCTCTATCAAACTAAAAGGGCTTTCTAGGTGGCACTGGTGGTAAAGAGCCCATCTGCTAATGCAGGAAACATGAGATGTAGGTTCATTCCCTGGGTTGGGAAGATCCCCTGGAGAAGGAAATGGCAACCCCTCAGTATTCTTGCCTTGGAATTCCCAAGGACAGAGGAGTTTGGCAGGGTACAGTCTAAAGGCTCCCAGAGAGTCACATATGACTGAAGTAATTTAGCACACACATACAGCAACAAAACCCAGAGAATTAAGAATTTCAAGTATCATTACAAGTTTCAAAAATACTAAATATCTAGAAACAAATCTAATGGAATATGCATAAGATTATACACTGACAATATAAAATATTATTAAGAAAAGTTAAATATCTGAACAAACAGAGGGATATATATTATTCAATAGTTGGAAGACTCAACATTGGGAATATGTCAATTCTTCCCAATCTATAGATGCAATAAAATCCTAAACAAAACTTCAGCAGATTTCTTTGTGAAACGTAACAAAATGAATCTAAAGTTTATATGGGAACTAACCTGGTGGTCCAGGGGCTAAGGTTCCTCACTTGCAATGCAGGGGAGCCTGAGTTCAATCCTTGGTCAAGGAACTAGATCCTACATGCCACAACTAAGAGTCCACATGCCACAGCAAAAAGCGCACGTGCCAGACCGAAGACCAGGCACAGCCAAATGCATAAATATATTAAAAGGTAATAATAAAAATAAATTTACATGGAAATATAAAGGGACAATAGTAACCAAAGCAATCTTAAAAAGATAAAACTGGAGCACTTAACAATCAGATAATAAAACTTATTATGAATACAATAATTAAGGCAATGTGGTATTTCAGGACTTCTCTGATGGTACAGTGGATAAGAATCCTCCAGATAATTCTGGGGACATAGGTTCAATCCCTGGTCAGAGAAGATTCCACATGCTGTGGAGCAACAAAGCCAAAGCACAACTATTGAAGCCTGTGCGCCTAGAGCCTGTGCTGTGCAACCAGAAGCCACTGCAATGAGAAGCTTGTGCACCACAACAAATAGACTCGATTTGCCACAACACAGAGAAAGCTTGTGTAAAACAACGAAGACCGAGAGCAACCATAACAGTTTTTTTTTTAAAAAAAAAACAGGCATATCTATATAATGAATTATCTAAAAAAAAAACAAAAAACAACCCAATATGGTATAGCAGGATAAACAAAAAGAAAAACAGGGAAAAAAGACTCTTGTAAAGAACCATGGACCCCTGATATATATAAAAGATGACACATCAGAAACAAGTGGGAATGGACCTTCAATAGATGCTGCAATCATTTGGATATGTAAACAACAACAACAAAAAGAATTTGTCTCTAACTTCATTAATATGAAAAATTAATTTCAGGAGGATTATAGCTCTAAATGTGAAAGTAATTGATTTTTGAAAAGCATCTTACAATAATATTTTCATGACTTTGGTGTATATATAGATTTAATGAAAATACAAAAAATTCTATGCATAAATAAAAAATACTAGAAAATTAGACTAAAATTTAATAAGTTTTGTATTTCAAAGATACCACAAGAGAATTAAAATGCAAGCATAGAGAGAGATTATTTGTAATACATACTTTTAAAAAGTACTTATACCAGAATATATAAGGAACTTCTAAAGATCAATAAGAAAAAAAGGCAAATACCCTAAACAGAAATACAAAAGATGTATGCAATTCATAAGACTATACCTATAATAAAAATAAACATGTGAAAAATGTTCTCAGTTGTTCATCAGGGAAACACTAATTAAAATTATAATATGACATCATCACATACTCATTAGAGTGGTTATCAAAGATAACATCAAATGTTGACAAGGACATGGAGCAATTGGAGCTTTCATTCTTTGTTGGTTTTCATAAAACCAGAGTTGAAATCTACTTTGCAATATCTACTAAAGCTATTTAAAAACTAAATATGTGTGCATGTCTTAAGGCAGAGCAGTCTGACCTCTAGGAATGTATAAAAGATAAATGTACACACTGACACCAAAAGATACATACAATGGTGCTCATAGCAGCGCTACTTCATATATCCCCAAACTGAAAAACCCAACGTCCATCAACTGGAGAATAAAAAAACAAATGGTGGTATAGTCATACAATAGAATAACAAAGCAATGAGAATAAAATAAATTAGAATAATATGTAATATGAGTTTTTACAAAGGTAATGTTGATTGAAAGAAGACAAACATAACACACTCTATAATTCCATTTGTATACAAGTTCAAAAAAAAGATACACACAAAAGAGCTTTGTGATAAAAGAAGTCAGGAGAGTGCTTACCTTCAACAAGGGAGAGTAATGACCAGTGAGAGGAGGAGGCTTCTAGGACTTTCATAACATTTATTTATTAATTTTGGCCTCTTTTTATTTTTTTTTTTGTTTACTTATTTCCATCCATCTTTATTCTTTGACATCTGTGGGCTTCCCATTGCAGTGTCCTTCCTTGTTGCAGAGCACTGGCTCTGGGGGCATGCGCTCCAGAGCACTGGTTCCTAACTGGACACATCGGTCCAGCAGCTCCGCAGCACGTGGGATCTTCCCGGGTCAGGGATCAAACCGGTGCCCCTTGCACTGCAAGGTGGACTCTTTACCCACTGGACCACCAGGGAAGCCCAGTATTTACTTTTAATTAAGGCTTTACTTATAAGTGTGTTCACTCCCTGAAACGTTTTGAGTTGTATACATATGACATATGCCTGTTTCCGATATATTTTAAAAATAAAAATAATTTTGGAATAGTGTAAACTTGTATTTTTTTTCTTGATCATACTCAAATAAGAACCCAACAAGAGAAAGTTTCTTCAAGAACTCAAAAGATACTTTATGAAGAATACTAGTATTTTAGTTTGTTCTGAGTGGTATTCTTTCACTGGAAGTTAACTTAATAAATGTTTATTTAGAACCAAGAACTGGAAATATAGATAAAATCAGAAACAATTCTATGACTTAACAGGATATTGATATACAACAAAGTTCCAGCTTAGAATGATATTGAAATACTATATGCAATAGTAAAAAGGGACACTTGGTGGTGCTGCAGGCTAGGAGTCTGAAAGAAGGGCTCTGAGAATGCCCAGGAAGCCATTAAACTGGGAATCTGAACTCTGAGTGCTTTCTAAAAGAACGAAGCATTTTACATAAGACCTAGGGGCAGAGATCTGAGAGAAGGGCATCTTGCTAGTGCAACCAGTCAGAAGAACAAAATTCCATTTTATTTAACGAAATCATCTGGACTGATTGTGTATCAAGTTGCAGAAACTGCACCTTCTTGAACAGGATCTGAACAATGGAGACTGCACCAGCACAAACGCTACAGAAAAGGCAAGTTATCTTTCTTGCTATATTGTTGCTTTTGTGGGAGGCTGGCTCTGAAGAAATTAGGTATTCCATTCCAGAAGAAACAGAAAGTGGGTCTTTTGTGGCCAACCTGGCAGAAGACCTGGGGCTCAGGGTAGGGGAACTGGCCACCCGGGGCGCGCAAATCCATTACAAAGGAAACAAACAGCTCTTGCAGCTTGATATAAAGACAGGAATTTGTTTCTGTATGAAAAAGTAGACAGAGAAGTGCTATGCGGGGCGACAGATCCTTGTATACTACATTTCCAAATCTTACTGGAAAACCCCGCGCAGATTATTCAAGCTGCTCTCCAAAAACTCCCACAGATATGACACCACTGGACCACCAGAAGCCCAGTATTTACTTTTAATTAAGGCTTTACTTATAAGTGTGTTCACTCCCTGAAACGTTTTGAGTTGTATACATATGACATATGCCTGTTTCCGATATATTTTAAAAATAAAAATAATTTTGGAATAGTGTAAACTTGTATTTTTTTTCTTGATCATACTCAAATAAGAACCCAACAAGAGAAAGTTTCTTCAAGAACTCAAAAGATACTTTATGAAGAATACTAGTATTTTAGTTTGTTCTGAGTGGTATTCTTTCACTGGAAGTTAACTTAATAAATGTTTATTTAGAACCAAGAACTGGAAATATAGATAAAATCAGAAACAATTCTATGACTTAACAGGATATTGATATACAACAAAGTTCCAGCTTAGAATGATATTGAAATACTATATGCAATAGTAAAAAGGGACACTTGGTGGTGCTGCAGGCTAGGAGTCTGAAAGAAGGGCTCTGAGAATGCCCAGGAAGCCATTAAACTGGGAATCTGAACTCTGAGTGCTTTCTAAAAGAACGAAGCATTTTACATAAGACCTAGGGGCAGAGATCTGAGAGAAGGGCATCTTGCTAGTGCAACCAGTCAGAAGAACAAAATTCCATTTTATTTAACGAAATCATCTGGACTGATTGTGTATCAAGTTGCAGAAACTGCACCTTCTTGAACAGGATCTGAACAATGGAGACTGCACCAGCACAAACGCTACAGAAAAGGCAAGTTATCTTTCTTGCTATATTGTTGCTTTTGTGGGAGGCTGGCTCTGAAGAAATTAGGTATTCCATTCCAGAAGAAACAGAAAGTGGGTCTTTTGTGGCCAACCTGGCAGAAGACCTGGGGCTCAGGGTAGGGGAACTGGCCACCCGGGGCGCGCAAATCCATTACAAAGGAAACAAACAGCTCTTGCAGCTTGATATAAAGACAGGGAATTTGTTTCTGTATGAAAAAGTAGACAGAGAAGTGCTATGCGGGGCGACAGATCCTTGTATACTACATTTCCAAATATTACTGGAAAACCCAGTGCAGATTATTCAAGCTGATCTCCAGCTCACAGATATAAACGACCATTCCCCAGAGTTCCTAGAGAGAGAAATGCTCCTAAAAATTCCCGAAAACGTCCAGACAGGGACTGTGTTTCCTTTGAAAACAGCCCAGGACTTTGACATAGGTAGCAACACGGTTCAAAACTACACAATCAGCCCCAACTCCCATTTTCACGTTGTCACTCATAATCGCGGAGACGGCAAAAAATACCCAGAGCTGGTGCTGGACAAAGCGTTGGATCGGGAGAAGCAGCCTGAGCTCAGTTTAACCCTCACGGCGCTGGATGGCGGGGCTCCGCCCAGGTCCGGGACCACTGCACTCCGTATTGAAGTCGTGGACATCAATGACAACGCCCCTCAGTTTCTACAGTCGGTCTATGAGGTACAGATTCCAGAGAACAGTCCCCTAAACTCCTTAGTTGTCGCGGTCTCTGCCAGAGATTTAGATACAGGAACATATGGGAAAGTAGCCTACGCCATATTTCAAGGTGATGAAGATACTCAGCCATTTGTAATAGACGAAATAACAGGAGAAATTCGTCTAAAAGGGGCATTGGATTTCGAGGCTACTCGACTCTATAACCTGGAGATTGCAGCCACAGATGGCGGAGGCCTTACAGGAAAATGCACTGTAGCTACAGAGGTGGTGGATGTGAACGACAACGCCCCTGAACTGACCATATCGAAGCTCATCAGCTCTACCCCAGAAAACTCCCCAGAGACTGTGGTGGCCGTTTTCAGTGTTTCTGACCCAGATTCCGGGGACAACGGTAGGATGGTTTGCTCCATACAAGGTGACCTCCCCTTTATCTTGAAACCCACGTTCAGAAACGTTTATACTCTAGTGACAGAGCGGCCACTGGACCGAGAGGACAGATCCGAGTACAACATCACGATCACGGTGACCGACATGGGAACCCCCAGGCTGAAAACCGAGCACAACATCACCGTGCTGGTGGCCGACGTCAACGACAACGCCCCCGCCTTCACCCAGACCTCCTACACCCTCCGGGTCCGCGAGAACAACAGCCCCGCCCTGCACATCGGCAGCGTCAGCGCCACCGACAGGGACGCGGGCGCCAACGCCCAGCTCACCTACTCGCTGCTGCCGGACCCCCACCCCCACGCGCCCCTCGCCTCGCTCGTCGCCATCAACCCCGACACCGGCCACCTCTTCGCCCTCGCCGCCCTCGACCACGAGACCCTGCGCGCCTTCGAGTTCCGCGTGCGCGCCGCCGACCGCGGCTCGCCCGCGCTCAGCAGCCAGGCGCGCGTGCGCGTGCTCGTGGCCGACGCCAACGACAACGCGCCCTTCGTGCTCTACCCGCTGCAGAACGCCTCGGCGCCCTGCACCGAGCTGCTGCCCAGGGCGGCCGACGCCGGCTACCTGCTCGCCAAGGTCGTGGCGGTCGACGCCGACGCGGGCCAGAACGCCTGGCTCTCCTACCAGCTGCTCAAGGCCACCGAGCCCGGCCTCTTCGCCGTGGCGCCGCACAGCGGCGAGGTGCGCACCGCCCGGCCGCTCGGCGAGCGCGACGCGCCCAAGCACCGGCTGCTCGTGCTGGTCCGCGACCACGGCGACCCGCCGCTCTCGGCCAGCGTCACGCTGCACGTGCTGCTGGTGGACGGCTTCTCGCAGCCCTACCTGCCGGCCCCGGAAGCCGACGCGGCGGCCGCCGCGCCCGCCGACCCGCTCACCGTCTACCTCGTCGTGGCCTTGGCGTCCGTGTCGTCGCTCTTCCTCTGCTCGGTGCTGGGCTTCGTGGCGGTGCGGCTGTGCAGGCGGGGCGGGGCGGCGTCGGCGGGTCGCTGCGCGGCGCCCGGGGGCCACTTCGCGGGCCACCTGGTGGACGTCAGCGGCACGGGGACCCTGTCCCACAGCTACCAGTACGAGGTGTGCTTGACTGGAGGCTCCGGGTCTAATGAGTTTAAATTTTTGAAGCCGATTCTCCCGAACCTACCGCCTCAGAGCGCTGTTGAAGTTACAGAGGCAAACGTCAACTTCCGAGATAGTTTTGGATTCAAGTAAGGATCTTCAAGGTACTTGCCATTTACCTGTAATTCCCAGAATCAGAATTTCAGAGCGTCACGGGGGAAAAAAACATACCACCTGCAGGTATAGCCTTGTTTTCCTTTTGTAAATGCATTAGTCCACGTCACTTTACTTTGTCTCATTTTGGAAAACTCAGTTCTATTTTCATTCCAAATATTTATAACATGCTATTCCAGATCCTTGCATGATGGTGATTTCCTAAAATATCTGCTCCGTTGGTAATTTTTTGCCATACTAAAATATTGTTTTCTCTTCATTCTGCTTCATCACACTCTACGTTTATTTGATGCTAATCTGTAAAAATATTAAATGTTTATATAATAGACCTTATTTTGTTTTCAAACGAATCCATTCATATTACAAATACATGAAAAAACATGATGAAAACTAGCACTCTTTACATTCCCTTAGGTCTTATTCTACTGGCAAATAATTTATAATGAATATTTTTATGAAATTATGCCTACAGAGAAGTGGACAAATCCTTAATACAGCTCATTGTATTTTCAAAAAGTGGACATACTTGCTATCAGCAAGAAATGAAACATTATTAGCATTCCAGTTGTTACCCATCTTATCCTTAAAACCACCACCACTTCAAATATAACAGATATCTCAATTTCCAGTACTCCAGTTAAGGGTGGGCTTCCGTAGTGGCTCAGAGGGTAAGAGCATGCCTGCAATGCTGGGACACAGGTTCAATCCCTGGAACGGTTATGCACTCCAGTATTCATTTTTGGGGGTCGTGGCCTTGGCGTCCGTGTCGTCGCTCTTCCTCTGCTCGGTGCTGGGCTTCGTGGCGGTGCGGCTGTGCAGGCGGGGCGGGGCGGCGTCGGCGGGTCGCTGCGCGGCGCCCGGGGGCCACTTCGCGGGCCACCTGGTGGACGTCAGCGGCACGGGGACCCTGTCCCACAGCTACCAGTACGAGGTGTGCTTGACTGGAGGCTCCGGGTCTAATGAGTTTAAATTTTTGAAGCCGATTCTCCCGAACCTACCGCCTCAGAGCGCTGTTGAAGTTACAGAGGCAAACGTCAACTTCCGAGATAGTTTTGGATTCAAGTAAGGATCTTCAAGGTACTTGCCATTTACCTGTAATTCCCAGAATCAGAATTTCAGAGCGTCACGGGGGAAAAAAACATACCACCTGCAGGTATAGCCTTGTTTTCCTTTTGTAAATGCATTAGTCCACGTCACTTTACTTTGTCTCATTTTGGAAAACTCAGTTCTATTTTCATTCCAAATATTTATAACATGCTATTCCAGATCCTTGCATGATGGTGATTTCCTAAAATATCTGCTCCGTTGGTAATTTTTTGCCATACTAAAATATTGTTTTCTCTTCATTCTGCTTCATCACACTCTACGTTTATTTGATGCTAATCTGTAAAAATATTAAATGTTTATATAATAGACCTTATTTTGTTTTCAAACGAATCCATTCATATTACAAATACATGAAAAAGCATGATGAAAACTAGCACTCTTTACATTCCCTTAGGTCTTATTCTACTGGCAAATAATTTATAATGAATATTTTTATGAAATTATGCCTACAGAGAAGTGGACAAATCCTTAATACAGCTCATTGTATTTTCAAAAAGTGGACATACTTGCTATCAGCAAGAAATGAAACATTATTAGCATTCCAGTTGTTACCCATCTTATCCTTAAAACCACCACCACTTCAAATATAACAGATATCTCAATTTCCAGTACTCCAGTTAAGGGTGGGCTTCCGTAGTGGCTCAGAGGGTAAGAGCATGCCTGCAATGCTGGGACACAGGTTCAATCCCTGGAACGGTTATGCACTCCAGTATTCATTTTTTGGGGGGTGGGGGACTCATTGGGGAGGGAGGGGACGGGTGGGCCACTTCTATTGGTCTTTCATTTATCTATTTTTCATCCATCTTTGTTCTTTGGCCCATGTGGGCCTCCCATCGCAGTGGCCTCTGTTGTCACAGAGCACCAGCTCTGGGCACATGGGCTCCAAAGCTCTGGCTCAGTAATTGGACACATCGGTGCAGCTGCTCCATGGCACGTGGTATCTTCCCAGGCCAGAGATTGAACCAGCGCCCCTTGCACTGCAAGGCAGTGTCCTTACCCACTGGACCACCAGGGAAGCCCCTGCACTCCAGTATTCCTGCCTGGAGAATTCCATGGACAGAGGAGCCTGGCAGGCTAAGTACCAATGGGTCACACTGAGGGCTAACACACACACATAGTTCAGTTTTGCCTGTTTTGAATTTATATAAATGGCATAGTAGAGTGTGAACTGTTTCATTTTGAGTCTTTAACTCAACAATATGTTATGACATTTATCCACAATACTTCCTTTTAGTTCTTAATTCTTGTTGCTATATAGTATATATCATGAATATCTCTACATGAATATCTGCATGAATACCCTCTGCATGAATATCTCAACAGTTATTACCCATCCTACTATATGTGTATATTTGGGTTGGTGCAAGGTTTGGCTGTTTGAACAATACTGCTGAAAACATGCTTGTAAGTATCCTTCAACAAACATGTATATACATTTCTGTTCGGTATATACCTAGGGGTGGAACTGCCACTCATTTAGTAAAGTTCATGTCCACTTTTAGTAGATATTTCCAAATAATTTTTCAAAGTAGTTTACACTGGCACCAGCAGCGTCTGGATGTACCATTTTCTCAACTTACTTGCCAGCACCTGATATTACTTGTTTTCATTTTACCCCTTTGGAAATCACTTTTAAACCTTTATTTTCTAGCTCTTAAAATACTTTTTCATCAGTAAAGAATATGCTTGTAGCTTTTTTATAAACTTCAATTTCATGCAATTGTTGGTATCCAATACACTTAAAATTCCTCTTATCCATATCTCACTGTTTTCTCTGCTCAAACTGAAGCCTCCACTTATTGTTCCACTAACAACAGCTTCTTCTGATTTTCTTATATGAAAGAAACTAATAGAATTATTTTTACATGTTTCCCCTTACACTTTGAAACCTCTCAAAAATGAGTTTTTACTTCTATACAGCTGGGGTTAATGACACATTTTACTCTATAACTGTTGCTAAGAATTCCTGTTTTGTTTATAGATTTTTTAAAACCTGAAAAGCAATATCATAATTTTACCTTTAATGGCCATATAAATGATGAATGCTCTGAAGTTAAAGATCTCCAGACACATTATATCAGAATAAAGTTGGGTTTACTGATTTATAAAGAGGGAAACTGCACACCATTGGGAACCATGGGTCAACTCACATAATAGCACTCTACCAAGGAGTTAGAGGATTTGGGCTTCTGTTAGGTGATTTGAGGTAGGGTTCAAGACAGTTTTCTTTCCTTCCTTTAAATCCTCTTTGCTACAGCATAGTCCAAAGCGGCTTTTTAAGAGAGGGTGCACTAAATAACTTTATGTGCCTCTGCATGTCTGAAAATGCAGTAGTCTTTGCTTCTACTTACCAATGTCATATATTGCTTATGTCATTCGATGTCATATACATTCTAATAACTCATGCCTTATCCTATCTAGGAATATTTCATCTCTAGTATTATTTCCTTAATAACTGTATTCCTAACTTTAGGTTGTCATTTATTTTTCTGAGACTGTACTTGTTGGATGCGCATTTTAAATTGTTTCTCTCTGTTTCTTTTTTTTTTTTTTTTTGGTCACTTCTATTGGTCTTTCATTTATTTCCATCTTTGTCCTTTAGGCCTGTGTGGGCCTCCATCGCAATGGCCTCTCTCGCTGCAGAGCACCGGCTCGGTAGTTGGACACATAGGTCCAGCCACTCCACAGCACGTGGGATCTTCCCAGGCCAGGGATCGAACCGGCGTCCCTTGCACTGCAAGGCGGTGTCTTTACCCACTGGACCACCAGGGAAGCCCTCTCTGTTTCTTATATTTCTCCTATATTTTATATCTTTCATTTTTTCTCTATATCCTCATTTAAAGTTGGTCTATCACTGAGTATTTTTATTGAATTTTTAATCTTAGTGGGATATATAAGTTTCTAGGCATTTTCTTATTATCTGATTGTGTCTTTTCCAGAGTATCACTGAGATTTTCAAACTTCACTTTGTATCCTAAACCATTTGTTAGCTGGAGGCTCCGTTTCTCTTTTTTGCATTTCTGTGTCATTTATGGTTTTCATGTGTCTGGTGAGAGGTTATCTGTTCATATGTAAGAAAAAGAAACTGAGTAGCTGGTGTGCTGCACTTGCTGTTTTGCTAAGTCTCATCAGCTTTTGCATGATAAGGTGCTCTGCACTCAAGTTTCTGTCCTGAGTGGATTTTCTGATAGGATGCAGAGCCAAGTTTATGAACTATCAGATTTGCAAAAAACTTTTTTAGGATGTGTCCCTGCAAGTGTCAGGATACAAAGATTTTAAGTGAGGATTCCTAAAGTCTCCACTGAAAAATTCCTTTTATTTCTTGAGAAATGAGCCTTGATGTTTTTGAAGAAATATCTGGAGGGAAAGTAATAATTATTAAAGTTATATTTCTTCCCCAAATCCCGTACAGCATAGTCCAAAGCGGCTTTTAAGAGAGGTGCACTAAATAACTTTATGTGCCTCTGCATGTCTGAAAATGCAGTAGTCTTTGCTTCTACTTACCAATGTCATATATTGCTTATGTCATTCGATGTCATATACATTCTAATAACTCATGCCTTATCCTATCTAGGAATATTTCATCTCTAGTATTATTTCCTTAATAACTGTATTCCTAACTTTAGGTTGTCATTTATTTTTCTGAGACTGTACTTGTTGGATGCGCATTTTAAATTGTTTCTCTCTGTTTCTTTTTTTTTTTTTTTTTGGTCACTTCTATTGGTCTTTCATTTATTTCCATCTTTGTCCTTTAGGCCTGTGTGGGCCTCCCATCGCAATGGCCTCTCTCGCTGCAGAGCACCGGCTCGGTAGTTGGACACATAGGTCCAGCCACTCCACAGCACGTGGGATCTTCCCAGGCCAGGGATCGAACCGGCGTCCCTTGCACTGCAAGGCGGTGTCTTTACCCACTGGACCACCAGGGAAGCCCTCTCTGTTTCTTATATTTCTCCTATATTTTATATCTTTCATTTTTTCTCTATATCCTCATTTAAAGTTGGTCTATCACTGAGTATTTTTATTGAATTTTTAATCTTAGTGGGATATATAAGTTTCTAGGCATTTTCTTATTATCTGATTGTGTCTTTTCCAGAGTATCACTGAGATTTTCAAACTTCACTTTGTATCCTAAACCATTTGTTAGCTGGAGGCTCCGTTTCTCTTTTTTGCATTTCTGTGTCATTTATGGTTTTCATGTGTCTGGTGAGAGGTTATCTGTTCATATGTAAGAAAAAGAAACTGAGTAGCTGGTGTGCTGCACTTGCTGTTTTGCTAAGTCTCATCAGCTTTTGCATGATAAGGTGCTCTGCACTCAAGTTTCTGTCCTGAGTGGATTTTCTGATAGGATGCAGAGCCAAGTTTATGAACTATCAGATTTGCAAAAAACTTTTTTAGGATGTGTCCCTGCAAGTGTCAGGATACAAAGATTTTAAGTGAGGATTCCTAAAGTCTCCACTGAAAAATTCCTTTTATTTCTTGAGAAATGAGCCTTGATGTTTTTGAAGAAATATCTGGAGGGAAAGTAATAATTATTAAAGTTATATGTTACATACATTTTTATTATTATACACTTTCTATGCAATTTATTGTTTTCTAAATTCTGTATAGTTACATACATTTTTATTATTATACACTTTCTATGCAATTTACTGTTTTCTAAATTCTGTACACATATCTTATTTACTCATTAAAATACTGCTACACTTGGTAAACCAATTTTAGAGATAAACTGGACATACAGAGTTAAAGTAACTTTCCAGGGTTACCAAGCGAGTTAAGTGGTGGAACCAGGACTGGACTCCAGGCAGCCTGACCCCACAGACATTGCTTTTGTGTCATTACTTTTACTATGTTGAAATCTATTAAACATTATAAAATAGTTTACACAATGTATATGTGCAACTTAAAAATAATAAAATGCTCATCATCTATTTAAGAATTATAACTGGGCTTCCCTGGTGGTCCAGTGGGTAAGGACGCCGCCTTGCAGTGCAAGGGGAGCTGGTTCGATCCCTGGCCTGGGAAGATCCCACGTGCCGTGGAGTGGCTGGACTGATGTGTCCAATTACTGAGCCGGAGCTCTGGGGCGCATGCGCCCAGAGCCGGTGCTTTGTGACAACAGTGGCCACCCCGATGGGAGGCCCACATGGGCCAAAGAACAAAGATGGATGAAAATGGACAAATGAAAGACCAATAGAAGTGGCCTGCCTGCTCCCCTCCCTCCCCACCCCATCTCCTTTCAAATAAATACATAAGTAAATCTTAAAAAAAAAAAAGAATTATAACAATGCAAAGATGTTGGAAATCCCTACCCTAACATCTTTCGCCTACATTAAAACAAACCACTATCCTGAATTTTTCATTAACTACTTGTTATTCTTTTTAGTTGTATTAGATATGCATATATTGCTAAATAAGGTATCGTTTGATTTTGTCTGTCTTCACAATTTATACAAATGGACTGATGCAATATGGACATCTGTGGACTTGCTTTTTTCAGCCATTATGGTATTGAATTCATTGGTATTAATGCAGTTCATCCAATTACACTGCTCTACAGTATCCCATTATATAAATACACCTTCTCCTTTACATCCATTTTATTGTTGATTTTTGGGTTGCTCCAAGAATTTGGTTATTATAATAATAGTGCTATAAGCATTCTTGAATATATCTCCTCATGCACGTGGGCAAGTGTTCTTTTGGGTACAGGCACATCTTGGAAGGTGCTACTTAGATCATAGCAAGAATTGGAATGATATCAAACAATAAAATAAAAGAGGCCAGCACCAAGATGAAAGAGATGTTGGAAATACCTGACAAAGATTTGTAAATGGACATCAAAACATGTCTCAATAAGCAAACTAAATATGCTTGAAACAAAAGAAAAAAAATTCTCAGAAAAGAAATGTAAAGTTGTAATAAGGAAATAAAAGATATACCAATGAAAATTTTAGAAATTAAAAAAAATTATTGGAAAACTCAGTGGACAAGCTTAACAACTCTTTTCTTTTTTAAAACAATGTATTTAAAAAAAAAGAATTAAAAAAACTGGGCTTCCCTGGTGGTCCAGTGGATAAGGACACCGCCTTGCAGTGCAAGGGGAGCTGGTTCGATCCCTGGCCTGGGAAGATCCCACGTGCCGCGGAGCGGCTGGACTGATGTGTCCAATTACTGAGCCAGAGTTCTGGAATGCATGCGCCCAGAGCCGGTGCTGTGACAACAGTGGCCACCCCGATGGGAGGCCCACATGGGCCAAAGAACAAAGATGGATGAAAATGGACAAATGAAAGACCAACAGAAGTGGCCTGCCTGCTCCCCTCCCCCCCCACCCCATCTCCTTTCAAATAAATACATAAGTAAATCTTAAAAAAAAAAAAGAATTATAACAATGCAAAGATGTTGGAAATCCCTACCCTAACATCTTTCGCCTACATTAAAACAAACCACTATCCTGAATTTTTCATTAACTACTTGTTATTCTTTTTAGTTGTATTAGATATGCATATATTGCTAAATAAGGTATCGTTTGATTTTGTCTGTCTTCACAATTTATACAAATGGACTGATGCAATATGGACATCTGTGGACTTGCTTTTTTCAGCCATTATGGTATTGAATTCATTGGTATTAATGCAGTTCATCCAATTACACTGCTCTACAGTATCCCATTATATAAATACACCTTCTCCTTTACATCCATTTTATTGTTGATTTTTGGGTTGCTCCAAGAATTTGGTTATTATAATAATAGTGCTATAAGCATTCTTGAATATATCTCCTCATGCACGTGGGCAAGTGTTCTTTTGGGTACAGGCACATCTTGGAAGGTGCTACTTAGATCATAGCAAGAATTGGAATGATATCAAACAATAAAATAAAAGAGGCCAGCACCAAGATGAAAGAGATGTTGGAAATACCTGACAAAGATTTGTAAATGGACATCAAAACATGTCTCAATAAGCAAACTAAATATGCTTGAAACAAAAGAAAAAAAATTCTCAGAAAAGAAATGTAAAGTTGTAATAAGGAAATAAAAGATATACCAATGAAAATTTTAGAAATTAAAAAAAATTATTGGAAAACTCAGTGGACAAGCTTAACAACAGGAAGACAAAGAGTCAATGAACTAGAAGACAAGACAATAGAATTTACCCAATTTGAGCAAAAAAGAGAAAACAGACTGTAAACAACAATGCCTCAGGGATCTGTTGGACAGTAACAAGAAATATAACATTTGTGTTATTGGAGTCCAGAAGGAGAGAAGACTTTCCAAATGTGGCAAAAGATAGAGACCTAGAGATTTAAGAAGCCAAACAAATCCAAAACAAGATAAACAAACCAAAACACAAAAAGATGCAGTCAAACAGAAGGAAAAAGTCTTGAAAGCAGCGAGAGAAAAATGGCACCACATTACACACATGACACATTACATGGAGCAATAGCAATCTGAATGAGAGCAGATTTCTCATCTGAAACCAGGGATGTCAGAAGAAAATGGCACAATATTGTCCAAGTGATGAAAAGAACAACTAGCCCGGAATTCTTTCTCTTTTTTTGGCCACTTCTATGGTCTTTCATTTATTCATTTTCATCCATCTTTGTTCTTTGGCCTGTGTGGGCCATCACAGTGGCCTCTCTCACTGCAGAGCACTGGCTCTGGGCACATGCGCTCCAGAGCTCCAGCTGAGTAGTTGAACACATCGGTCTAGCCGCTCCACAGTACATGGAATCTTCCCAGTCCGGGGATCGAACCGACGTACCTTGCACTGCAAGGCGGTGTCTTTACCCACTGGACCACCAGGGAAGCCCCTGGAATTCTATATTCAGTGAAAATACCCTCCTGGGAGAAAATTTATTGCTGGTATAAGGCCTACCCTTTAAAAAAATGGCTAAAGGAAGTTCTCCAAACAAAAAGGAATCAATTAAAAAAGAAATCTTGGAACATCGGGAAAGAAATAACACAGTAAACAAAAATATGGGTAGATACAATTTCCTTCTCTTTAGAATTTAGTTTTCTAAATTATGTTTTACGGTGAATCCAAAATTATAACACTGTCTGATAATGTTCAAAATTTATGTAGAGGAAATATTTAAGACAATTATATAAATGGGGAGGGTAAGTGTACTTAAGTTTTCCACCCTTGCATGAGTAAAATGACAACCAGTAAACCATAGTAAGTTACATGTGGGTCAACTACTATAAAAGCTATATAAAGTGACACACTAAAACCCACTATTGATAAAACAAGCCAGAACTCTAAAAAATGTTCTAATAACTCACAATAGAAAAAGTAAAATGAAGTAAAGATAGACAAAGAGAAAACAAAAAAAATGATAGATTTAAGCTTTGCTATATCAGTAATTACGTTAAATGTAAATGTTCTCAACACACCAATTAAAACAGCAATGGGCAGAATGGGTTTTCAAAAATGACCAACCAACCAATTCCAAACAACTGTTCTACATCAAGATGATGGCTATATAGGAATTTTAGCCCATATGGACTAAAACTAGAAGTTGCCCTGCCCCTGGGGCCCCTAGATCAAGTACTCAGAGATTCTTTACTCCCTGATAGACACGGTTAATGCCCATACTCTGCCTTAAAGCAATTACAGAAGACAGACCTCTGCCCTTCTGCCTCCCATGAGAATATGGGAGCAAAATACCTGAGAGGGGAATGTAAGGGTTAGGGAAAGGGGCAGGGCACAATTTTTGAAAGAATGACATAGCCCAAGGATGTAACATAAACCCAATTAGAATCAAATAGGTCCACGATGGCAGACTAGACCTTGATCCTCTGTCAGCAAGCTAAATGACACACTCAGAGGCACCATGACAGTTCCACCCCTTTTCCAAAAGAGCTGGGATAATCCTCCCACTCATTAGCATATATAATTACCCAGCTCAAAAAAGCTAAGAACACCATGTTTTCAGGGCCGCTGGATTTGCTCAGCGATGGCCCACATTCTGTTTGTGGAGTGTGTTTTTTTCCTGATCTGAATAAATCCATTTCTTACCTATCAAAAGAAAAATGACCAACCACATGCTGTCTATAGGAAACAACACTCCAAATACAATGACACAGGCAGGTTGAAAGTAAAGAGAAAAATATGCAAAGAAAATGACCAGAGAGAGAGTTATTGTATTTATTATTATATTATTATATATTATATATATATATAATTATATAATGATAAAGACATAGCAATCCTAAATATGTACACAACAAACAACAGAGGTAAATAATATGTTCAGCAAAAACTGATAGAACTGAAAGCAGAAATAGATCCACAATTAAAGCTGGAGGTTTAAACTCCCTCTCTCAACCCTATTTCAACTGATAGAACAACTAGACAGAAAATCAGAAAATGCAGAAGAACACAACCAACATATTTATAGAATACCCAACAGCCAGGAAAACACATTCTTCTCAAATGCTCAGAGATCATATATAAGATAGACCACATAAACAAGCCCATAATAAAAACTTCAACCAATTTTTAAAGTTGAAATCATTTAGCATGGGTTCTCCAACCACAACGGAGTAAAATCAGTTAAAAATACAATAGGAAAATTTTCAAAACCTTGAAAACTAAACAGCACACTTTTAATGGGTGGATGACAAAGCTACAAGGGAAATTTTTCAAATATACTAAAGTGAGTTGGAAAATAAAAACAACATATCAAAATTTATAAGACACAAAGCAGTGCAGTGAGGGAAATTTATAGCACTAAATACATATATTAGAAAAGATGAAAAGTTTCCAATCAGTCATCTAAGTTCCACCTCAAGCACGTAGGAAAAGAAGGGAAAAATAAGCCCACAGAAAGGAGGTATATGTGAAATCAAGGAAATTAAAAACAAAAATAAAAGAGAAAATAAGTGAAATAAAGAGCCTTTTAAAAATAAAAATTTTTAAAGTGGCAAATATATAGCAATACTGACAAAAAGCTTCTTTCCAAATTACTTCATATTTCAAATGTGTTTAGCATCAAATTGTTTACATTTACAAGCTTTTCTGAAACATGTATCACATCATTTGAATGGTTTCCTTAAGTTATTGGGTTATATATCATCTCTATCTTTTCTCTGAATAACTATTTTTCCCTTGCATATAACTAAATTTAGAAACATTTCCAAGAGTTTCAATTCGCACTTGAAGTTTAGCCTTTAATAAAGCTGAAGACTTTTTAAATTTTATAAGAGAAGACAAATGTGTGACATATAAATGGAAATCAGCAATGCAAAGGTTATAAGTTAACTAATTAAAATTAAGTTTAACACACTTTCCAATGTTTCATCAGTTTAAATCAGTTGAAATTACTATTTCAACTCACCAGTCATAATCCAGCTAAATTAATTTTGAAAGGTCACTTCAGATTAGTATGCATGGGCAAAAAGAGCAGGCCCATGGTGAATCTTTGCCTTGTTTACATTTCCATGTCCAGAGGAGACCAGGATTTTGCCATTAATTATTAACATTAACCTGGAAAATACTGATATAATTAATATAACTCCTAGTGAATCATAGAAATGTTCTGAGATGTGGGTTTCACAGATGGATCCATTTGTTAAAAATTCTACAGTAGGGCTTCCCTGGTGGTCCAGTGGGTAAGGACACCGCCTTGCAGCACAAGGGGCGTCAGTTCAATCCCTGGCCTGGGAAGATCCCATGTGCCGCGGAGCAGCTGGACCGATGTGTCCAATTACTGAGCCCGAGCTCTGGAGTGCATGCGCCCGCCCAGAGCCAGTGCTCTGCAACAACAGAGGCCACCGCGATGGGAGGCCCACACGGGCCAAAGAACAAAGATGGATGAAAAATGGACAAATGAAAGACCAATAGAAGTGGCCCGCCTGCTCCCCTCCCTCCCCACCCCACCCCTATCAAAATAAATAAATAACTAAATCTTAAAAAAAAAAAAAAAGCTACAGTAAAATATGATGCATTTTAATTTGTATAAGCATGACCTTAAGAGAAAAACTATACAAAAATGAGTATTGAGTGGGAGGCATAAAATGAAGGAAAATGTATAAATGAAACAAGACAGAACAGTCTAAAGCTGAGTGATGTGTACATGCAAATTTATGCTGTTTATTCTTCATATGTTGAATTTTTTTCATAATAACAATTTTAAGTGAATTATTCCTTGCGAGACATGTCTATAGAAGTAAAGTCAATTTACTTTAGCAAATCAAAGTGACTGAGAAGCATTTTCCTGAAGGAATCTACTGTAACCCACTTTCCAAACAGGTAGTTTCTTCACATACACAAATGACATCTCTTTGGGTTGAAGTACATAGAATATTATCTCTATCATAGCAACCAGTGCTCTCATAGACACTTCAATGATCCAACTTGAGTTTAATACCTAGTGTACTACTAATAAATGAAATTTCTTTAAAATTAAAAAAAAAACTTAATAAGCTGTATTTGAGGACGTCTGCAGGCAAAGAGAGTGAATAAAGGACACTAGAAGCCAGAAAGTGATTAAAGGACATCCTGGAATCACAACTCAGAATGTCCACTGAAAGGAGAAAGCGTTTAGGACTGAGCTACAGATAATTTTGTTACAGAGAAGAAACTAAACCCATCCAAGATGCTTCTTAGTCTTATTTCATCAATGTATTTCATTATTCATATCCTCAAGGAAGTCTGTTCTCAGTAATATCTATCAAGTGAACAATAGGAGGCTGCTCACAGTGATCTTAATCCTTTTGGATATATAGAGGTGCTTTTCAATTACAAAATGATTTCATCTGTTCAGAGTTTAGATTTTATTTTGCCTTATTTATAGCAGCTAGAATTGAAGTATTTTCAAAAATATAATTTTTAAATCTCCCATCATTCACCTTTTTTTAAAACTTTTATTTACTTATTTTTCACTGTGCTGGGTCTTTGTTGATGTGTGGGTTTAGCTGCTCTGCAGTATGTGGGATCTTCCCAGATCAGGGCTCGAACCTGTGTCTCCTGCATTGGCAGATGGGTTCTTATCCACTGAGCCACAAGGGAAGCCCCATCATTCACTCTTGAAGTGAATTTTGCTTGAACTCAAATGATTTCAGCTCTCCAAAATTACAAAATCATTCTGAAGTAAATTATGTTTGGTATATTTTGTGGGATTAGATATGCACTAACCCACTTAATGCATTCTCAGGAAATTTAGAGATACATTTTCCAGTTTATCTGAGCAGAAATTGGTGAGACAAGAATAAATATAGTCATGATGAACTATGACTGGATTTCAGAGTATCCACTCAAATATAATTCACCTTTCATATTATCTTATTTGGTCTGTATTTATAGGACCAAGTGCCATCTGTGCTGTAAAAGAGAATTTTCCTGAAGGAATCTACTGTACCCCTTCCTAGTTTCTTCACATACACAAATGACATCTCTTTGGGTTGAAGTACATAGAATATTATCTCTATCATAGCAACCAGTGCTCTCATAGACACTTCAATGATCCAACTTGAGTTTAATACCTAGTGTACTACTAATAAATGAAATTTCTTTAAAATTAAAAAAAAAACTTAATAAGCTGTATTTGAGGACGTCTGCAGGCAAAGAGAGTGAATAAAGGACACTAGAAGCCAGAAAGTGATTAAAGGACATCCTGGAATCACAACTCAGAATGTCCACTGAAAGGAGAAAGCGTTTAGGACTGAGCTACAGATAATTTTGTTACAGAGAAGAAACTAAACCCATCCAAGATGCTTCTTAGTCTTATTTCATCAATGTATTTCATTATTCATATCCTCAAGGAAGTCTGTTCTCAGTAATATCTATCAAGTGAACAATAGGAGGCTGCTCACAGTGATCTTAATCCTTTTGGATATATAGAGGTGCTTTTCAATTACAAAATGATTTCATCTGTTCAGAGTTTAGATTTTATTTTGCCTTATTTATAGCAGCTAGAATTGAAGTATTTTCAAAAATATAATTTTTAAATCTCCCATCATTCACCTTTTTTTAAAACTTTTATTTACTTATTTTTCACTGTGCTGGGTCTTTGTTGATGTGTGGGTTTAGCTGCTCTGCAGTATGTGGGATCTTCCCAGATCAGGGCTCGAACCTGTGTCTCCTGCATTGGCAGATGGGTTCTTATCCACTGAGCCACAAGGGAAGCCCCATCATTCACTCTTGAAGTGAATTTTGCTTGAACTCAAATGATTTCAGCTCTCCAAAATTACAAAATCATTCTGAAGTAAATTATGTTTGGTATATTTTGTGGGATTAGATATGCACTAACCCACTTAATGCATTCTCAGGAAATTTAGAGATACATTTTCCAGTTTATCTGAGCAGAAATTGGTGAGACAAGAATAAATATAGTCATGATGAACTATGACTGGATTTCAGAGTATCCACTCAAATATAATTCACCTTTCATATTATCTTATTTGGTCTGTATTTATAGGACCAAGTGCCATCTTTGCTGTAAAAGAATGGTAGAGGTGATTCTTTTGGGGGGAGGGGGGAGAGGCGCGTTGGGGAGGGGGCGGGCCACTTCCATTTGTCTTTCATTTATCTCTTTTCATCCATCTTTGTTCTTTGGCCCGTGTGGGCCTCCCATCGCAGTGGCCTCTATTGTCGCAGAGCACTGACTCTGGGCGCATGCGCTCCAGAGCTCCTACTCGGCAACTGGACACATCGGTCCAGCCGCTCCGCAGCACGCGGGATCCTCCCAGGCCAGGGATCGAACCGGCGCCCCCTGCACTGCAAGGCGGTGTGCCCACCTACTGGACCACCAGGGAAGCCCCTAGAGGTGATTCTTGAACGTTTGTTTTCTGCACTGCATTATGCTCTTACAACAGAGTAATATATTTGGACTTTGATTAATTAATATACACAACAGGAAAATTTGACTAAAAAATTACAATAAAATGAACAACCCTAAAAAAATCATGGCTTCCTCTACCCATGGAATCCTAAAATTCTTATTTATGGTAGATATCAGATTGCTCTTCTTCCCTCTTTTAAATAATTTAATTTGATTAGATACTTGTATCATACCTATTTCTTGACTTCAATTTTCCTAATGGCCTAAATGTCCCCTTTACTGTGCAGGTGTGACCACAAAACAATGTTGTTCATACCATTCTATTAGTTATATAGTCAAATAAGTGTCTGTTTTAATACTGATCTTGCTAAACAATTTTTACATTTTGTATAAACGAATGTTTTTTTCAATAGCCATTCAATAAAATAGCATTGGCAGATGGGTTCTTATCCACTGAGCCACAAGGAAGCCCCATCATTCACTCTTGAAGTGAATTTTGCTTGAACTCAAATGATTTCAGCTCTCCAAAATTACAAAATCATTCTGAAGTAAATTATGTTTGGTATATTTTGTGGGATTAGATATGCACTAACCCACTTAATGCATTCTCAGGAAATTTAGAGATACATTTTCCAGTTTATCTGAGCAGAAATTGGTGAGACAAGAATAAATATAGTCATGATGAACTATGACTGGATTTCAGAGTATCCACTCAAATATAATTCACCTTTCATATTATCTTATTTGGTCTGTATTTATAGGACCAAGTGCCATCTTTGCTGTAAAAGAATGGTAGAGGTGATTCTTTTGGGGGGGGGGAGAGGCGCGTTGGGGAGGGGGCGGGCCACTTCCATTTGTCTTTCATTTATCTCTTTTCATCCATCTTTGTTCTTTGGCCCGTGTGGGCCTCCCATCGCAGTGGCCTCTATTGTCGCAGAGCACTGACTCTGGGCGCATGCGCTCCAGAGCTCCTACTCGGCAACTGGACACATCGGTCCAGCCGCTCCGCAGCACGCGGGATCCTCCCAGGCCAGGGATCGAACCGGCGCCCCCTGCACTGCAAGGCGGTGTGCCCACCTACTGGACCACCAGGGAAGCCCCTAGAGGTGATTCTTGAACGTTTGTTTTCTGCACTGCATTATGCTCTTACAACAGAGTAATATATTTGGACTTTGATTAATTAATATACACAACAGGAAAATTTGACTAAAAAGTTACAATAAAATGAACAACCCTAAAAAAATCATGGCTTCCTCTACCCATGGAATCCTAAAATTCTTATTTATGGTAGATATCAGATTGCTCTTCTTCCCTCTTTTAAATAATTTAATTTGATTAGATACTTGTATCATACCTATTTCTTGACTTCAATTTTCCTAATGGCCTAAATGTCCCCTTTACTGTGCAGGTGTGACCACAAAACAATGTTGTTCATACCATTCTATTAGTTATATAGTCAAATAAGTGTCTGTTTTAATACTGATCTTGCTAAACAATTTTTACATTTTGTATAGTGTGTTGATGGGACAGTTAAATAGCATACTTCTTGGATTCAGAAACTACATGGCTCCTAAGAGATAAGCTGCACTGCCAATGAATAAAAGTTAGTTATATGACCTTTATATTACCTTACGAAATGATTGTAAAATGTGTTAGTATGTATCAGAATCAGTTAATGAGAAAGACTAACATACAGATTTCTGTTAGTTAAGGGGCCAGAGAGCCAGAGAATCTGATTCATCTTCTGGAGTGGAACTCCAGAACTGACTCTGAAAAAAAGAGAAAAAAAAAAAAAAAAGACTTCCAGGTAAGTCTTTATGCATGTGGTTCACACAGTGAAGTTGAGAAACACTGTGTTATAATGCTGATTTTGGATATGGTGTTGACCTGCAGCACCCCCACGAAGTTATTCATTTGAACGCATGGTGGCAGTGCAGGCTAAGAGAGTGGATACAAGCGCTGCAGATTACGTGGACTCCATTTGACGGAGAAACACAAGGGGAAAAAAGAGAGACAGAGAACATATTTACATGTAAAGCTAAGAGAGACATGTTCAGGGGGCAGTCTCTGCCAGACAAGTTGTAAGAACGAATCTGAAATTCCGGAGCAGTCGTTTCGAAGGGTCAACAGTGGATGTAGTGACTGGGATTGGAAAAGGATTTTTCCTCTGGAACCAGACATAACAATGGAAATGGTGCAAAAGGAAGTACATCAGAATAAAAGGCAAGTGGTGATCTTCATTATGTTGATTCTTCTGTGGGAGGCAGGTTCAGAGTCGATTCAGTATTCTGTACTGGAGGAGACAGAAAGTGGCACATTTGTGGCCAACCTGACAAAAGACCTGGGGCTCAGAATGGGAGAGTTGGCTGCCCGGCGCGCCCGAGTTGTTTTTAAGGGGAACAGACAGCATTTGCGGATTGATCCAGACACGTATGATATGCTGCTAAATGAGAAACTGGACAGGGAGGAGCTGTGCGGCTCCACTGAGCCCTGTGTGCTACCCTTCCAAGTGTTACTGGAAAATCCCTTTCAGTTATTTCAGGCTGCCTTGCTAGTCAGAGACATAAATGACCACGCCCCAGAGTTCCCGGCTAGAGAAATGCAACTAAAAATATCAGAAATTACTATACCAGGAAAGGTATTTCCTTTGAAAATGGCACAGGATTTAGACGCGGGTACCAACAGCCTTCAGAGCTACATAATCAGCTCCAATCCTCACTTCCACGTTCTCACTCGCAACCGCAAGGACGGGAGGAAGTCCCCGGACTTGGTACTGGACAAAGCGTTGGATCGTGAGGAGCAGCCAAAGCTCAGGCTAACCCTCACGGCGCTGGATGGCGGGTCTCCGCCCCGGTCTGGGACCACAGATATTCAGATTCTGGTCTTAGATATAAATGACAACGCCCCCGAGTTTGCTCAGGAGTTCTATGAGGCTCAAGTCCCTGAAAATAGCTCCCTGGGCTCTCTGGTTATCACCGTCTCTGCAAGAGATTTGGATGCAGGATCCTTTGGAGAGGTATCTTACACCCTATTTCAAGTCGATGATGTGAACGAACCCTTCGATATTAACGCAAATACAGGAGAAATTCGACTGAAAAAGACACTGGATTTTGAAGAATTACAATCATACCAGGTGGATGTTGAGGCCACAGATGGTGGGGGACTATCAGGAAAATGCTCTTTAGTCATCAAGGTCCTGGACGTGAATGACAATGCTCCCCAACTGACTTTATCCTCACTTACCAGCCCCATTCCTGAAAACCTGCCAGAGATCACAGTGGCAGTTTTCAGTGTATCAGATGCAGATTCTGGACATAATCAACAGGTTCTTTGTTCTATAGATGAAAATCTTCCTTTTGTTCTAAGACCATCCGTTGAAAATTTCTACACCTTAGTAACAGAAGGAGCGCTGGACCGAGAGGACAGATCCGAGTACAACATCACGATCACGGTGACCGACATGGGAACCCCCAGGCTGAAAACCGAGCACAACATCACCGTGCTGGTGGCCGACGTCAACGACAACGCCCCCGCCTTCACCCAGACCTCCTACACCCTCCGGGTCCGCGAGAACAACAGCCCCGCCCTGCACATCGGCAGCGTCAGCGCCACCGACAGGGACGCGGGCGCCAACGCCCAGCTCACCTACTCGCTGCTGCCGGACCCCCACCCCCACGCGCCCCTCGCCTCGCTCGTCGCCATCAACCCCGACACCGGCCACCTCTTCGCCCTCGCCGCCCTCGACCACGAGACCCTGCGTGCCTTCGAGTTCCGCGTGCGCGCCGCCGACCGCGGCTCGCCCGCGCTCAGCAGCCAGGCGCGCGTGCGCGTGCTCGTGGCCGACGCCAACGACAACGCGCCCTTCGTGCTCTACCCGCTGCAGAACGCCTCGGCGCCCTGCACCGAGCTGCTGCCCAGGGCGGCCGACGCCGGCTACCTGCTCGCCAAGGTCGTGGCGGTCGACGCCGACGCGGGCCAGAATGCCTGGCTCTCCTACCAGCTGCTCAAGGCCACCGAGCCCGGCCTCTTCGCCGTGGCGCCGCACAGCGGCGAGGTGCGCACCGCCCGGCCGCTCGGCGAGCGCGACGCGCCCAAGCACCGGCTGCTCGTGCTGGTCCGCGACCACGGCGACCCGCCGCTCTCGGCCAGCGTCACGCTGCACGTGCTGCTGGTGGACGGCTTCTCGCAGCCCTACCTGCCGGCCCCGGAAGCCGACGCGGCGGCCGCCGCGCCCGCCGACCCGCTCACCGTCTACCTCGTCGTGGCCTTGGCGTCCGTGTCGTCGCTCTTCCTCTGCTCGGTGCTGGGCTTCGTGGCGGTGCGGCTGTGCAGGCGGGGCGGGGCGGCGTCGGCGGGTCGCTGCGCGGCGCCCGGGGGCCACTTCGCGGGCCACCTGGTGGACGTCAGCGGCACGGGGACCCTGTCTCACAGCTACCAGTACGAGGTGTGTCTGACGGGAGACCGCAGAACTGGTGAGTTCAAATTCCTGAAGCCTATATTCCCTAATCTCTTGGTTCAGGACCCTGAGAGAGAATTAAAGAAAGCCTGCAGGAATAGGATTCAGGAAAACCCTTTTGGCAGAACTCCCATTGCAATACCTTTCCTTTAAATTGTCGTCAACGACAACGCCCCGCCTTCACCCAGACCTCCTACACCCTCCGGGTCCGCGAGAACAACAGCCCGCCCTGCACATCGGCAGCGTCAGCGCCACCGACAGGGACGCGGGCGCCAACGCCCAGCTCACCTACTCGCTGCTGCGGACCCCACCCCACGCGCCCCTCGCCTCGCTCGTCGCCATCAACCCCGACACCGGCCACCTCTTCGCCCTCGCCGCCCTCGACCACGAGACCCTGCGTGCCTTCGAGTTCCGCGTGCGCGCCGCCGACCGCGGCTCGCCCGCGCTCAGCAGCCAGGCGCGCGTGCGCGTGCTCGTGGCCGACGCCAACGACAACGCGCCCTTCGTGCTCTACCCGCTGCAGAACGCCTCGGCGCCCTGCACCGAGCTGCTGCCCAGGGCGGCCGACGCCGGCTACCTGCTCGCCAAGGTCGTGGCGGTCGACGCCGACGCGGGCCAGAATGCCTGGCTCTCCTACCAGCTGCTCAAGGCCACCGAGCCCGGCCTCTTCGCCGTGGCGCCGCACAGCGGCGAGGTGCGCACCGCCCGGCCGCTCGGCGAGCGCGACGCGCCCAAGCACCGGCTGCTCGTGCTGGTCCGCGACCACGGCGACCCGCCGCTCTCGGCCAGCGTCACGCTGCACGTGCTGCTGGTGGACGGCTTCTCGCAGCCCTACCTGCCGGCCCCGGAAGCCGACGCGGCGGCCGCCGCGCCCGCCGACCCGCTCACCGTCTACCTCGTCGTGGCCTTGGCGTCCGTGTCGTCGCTCTTCCTCTGCTCGGTGCTGGGCTTCGTGGCGGTGCGGCTGTGCAGGCGGGGCGGGGCGGCGTCGGCGGGTCGCTGCGCGGCGCCCGGGGGCCACTTCGCGGGCCACCTGGTGGACGTCAGCGGCACGGGGACCCTGTCTCACAGCTACCAGTACGAGGTGTGTCTGACGGGAGACCGCAGAACTGGTGAGTTCAAATTCCTGAAGCCTATATTCCCTAATCTCTTGGTTCAGGACCCTGAGAGAGAAATTAAAGAAAGCCGAGACTGCAGGAATAGCTTTGTATTCGGTTAAGTGCAGTAAATATCTTCCTAATTTCGGCAGAACTCCCATTGCAATACCTTTCCTTTAAATTGTACTGTTGTGTATATACATACATTCCAAACCTATGCATGTCTCCGCTAAATCCTTTTTATTAGTATTCATTGGATTTTGTATTTTTAGTTACACTGCATATTGAGTATATATTACTCCATATTTGACCATCTCTTAGTGATTAATCTTTCCCTAGCCATAAATGACTCAAGCAGAATAAGAAATTTTATTAATATTTAAGTCAACTTCTTAAACGTCTTTTTAATGAAACATTTTAAAGCTCCTGTGTAAAATGTTGCACTCTTGTTTTTTGTTTTTTTGTTTGCTGTGCTTTGCCATATAGGTTTATATTTGCAAGCTGGAGTGTTTAAAATTCTTTGTAGCTACTGAGACCATTTTTGTTGACTATTTTATAAAGCTATGCCCCTGAATAGCCATCAGCATATAACTTAGCATACTTGTTTCTCCCAAGTTGAACATAAACATGCACTTTATAAAAGTATTAATACACTACAATTGTGGTCCTATCCCGTTGTGAGCAGCATGCATGCTAGAGATTATCTCTCTTACTTGTCTGTTATTTACCTTACACATTATAATTCCTACATAAATACTAATATTAAAATAAAAATTATTCTAATAATAATTAAAGAGAAAACTCCTGTAATTTGGCATTACTTCACTAAATAAAACTGCGTCACTGTTTGGCAAAATATTTTTTAAAACTCTGAACCTTAAATATACCCTAGATCATTTCAAAGGACTCAAGAGGTAGAGGCATCATATACTGCCTTGTCCTCCTTCCTTTTGCCCTGTAAGTTGGCGTCGGCGGGTGGGCGGGCGGCGGTGCGGCTGTGCAGGCGGGGGCGGCGTCGGCGGGTCGCTGCGCGGCGCCGGGGCCACTTCGCGGGCCACCTGGTGGACGTCAGCGGCACGGGGACCCTGTCTCACAGCTACCAGTACGAGGTGTGTCTGACGGGAGACCGCAGAACTGGTGAGTTCAAATTCCTGAAGCCTATATTCCCTAATCTCTTGGTTCAGGACCCTGAGAGAGAAATTAAAGAAAGCCGAGACTGCAGGAATAGCTTTGTATTCGGTTAAGTGCAGTAAATATCTTCCTAATTTCGGCAGAACTCCCATTGCAATACCTTTCCTTTAAATTGTACTGTTGTGTATATACATACATTCCAAACCTATGCATGTCTCCGCTAAATCCTTTTTATTAGTATTCATTGGATTTTGTATTTTTAGTTACACTGCATATTGAGTATATATTACTCCATATTTGACCATCTCTTAGTGATTAATCTTTCCCTAGCCATAAATGACTCAAGCAGAATAAGAAATTTTATTAATATTTAAGTCAACTTCTTAAACGTCTTTTTAATGAAACATTTTAAAGCTCCTGTGTAAAATGTTGCACTCTTGTTTTTTGTTTTTTTGTTTGCTGTGCTTTGCCATATAGGTTTATATTTGCAAGCTGGAGTGTTTAAAATTCTTTGTAGCTACTGAGACCATTTTTGTTGACTATTTTATAAAGCTATGCCCCTGAATAGCCATCAGCATATAACTTAGCATACTTGTTTCTCCCAAGTTGAACATAAACATGCACTTTATAAAAGTATTAATACACTACAATTGTGGTCCTATCCCGTTGTGAGCAGCATGCATGCTAGAGATTATCTCTCTTACTTGTCTGTTATTTACCTTACACATTATAATTCCTACATAAATACTAATATTAAAATAAAAATTATTCTAATAATAATTAAAGAGAAAACTCCTGTAATTTGGCATTACTTCACTAAATAAAACTGCGTCACTGTTTGGCAAAATATTTTTTAAAACTCTGAACCTTAAATATACCCTAGATCATTTCAAAGGACTCAAGAGGTAGAGGGCATCATATACTGCCTTGTCCTCCTTCCTTTTGCCCTGTAAGTTCAAATGTACTTTTGCTGTTGTTGTTGCCCCTAAGTCATTCGTTTTCATCCTTCTTTATTCTTTGTCATGTGCGGGCTTCCCATTGCAGTGGCAGAGCAGTGGCACATGCACTCCAGAGCGCTGGCTCTTAATTGGATACACTGCCCCGGTCGCTCTGTGGCACGTGGGATCTTCCCAGGTCTGGGACCAAACTGGTGTCCCTTGCACTGCAAGGCAGACTCTTTGCCACTGGATCTCCAGGGAAGTTCTCAAATGTACTTTAACATAGGAATTTTTCTTGGTTTCCCTGCAGCTTCTCTGCACCTTCAAAAAGAGTAAGAATTTCTTTTGAATTTTGGTTTTTCTGTTCTAGTCTGGTTATTGTGTGATAATAGATTTTCATTTTAAGTTATTTTGCAGACATGTACAGCCTTGGCTTGTTGATAAACAGTGATTCATTTTAGGTGTCCAAGTTATCTTTTTTGTTCTTCAATGTAGCTTTCATGGTGTTTTCCAAAGTAATTTTTCAATTATGCTAAACTTTCATTAGTAAGAAATAAGCATTGTTTTTCCTTTAAGAGTAGAAATAGAAATTAAGATAAGAAATAAACTCATCAGCATTGTAATTGTTTTATGTTGTGTTCATTCAGCCAAGAAGCTATGTGGTTTCCAACTAACGTTATATGGATATAAAAATAAGGCCACTTGCAGAAATAAAAAGTTTTACTTTATAAATTTCAAGTATCATTTTACTGGAATTCGATTACTTACATCTTTTCCTGAATTATATTTTTTCTAAGGATATAATGAAATAAAAAATGAAAACCACTCTTAAAGTTATCACTGAATGTATCCTTTAGCTTTCATCCAATCTAATACTTGAAATTAGAAAGTGATAAAAGTGAGAACAAAATTAAACAAATGACATAAACATGCTAGTCCATGTTAATGACACCTCCATTTACTGTTAGATATTTAAATGACATAGTTTTAATATATGATGTTTTAATGTATGATGACAAGAAATCTGATTGACATTTTCGACAATTATATGAAGTTTTAATTGTCAAGACTAGGTAGAGGGCATCATATACTGCCTTGTCCTCCTTCCTTTTGCCCTGTAAGTTCAAATGTACTTTTGCTGTTGTTGTTGCCCCTAAGTCATTCGTTTTCATCCTTCTTTATTCTTTGTCATGTGCGGGCTTCCCATTGCAGTGGCAGAGCAGTGGCACATGCACTCCAGAGCGCTGGCTCTTAATTGGATACACTGCCCCGGTCGCTCTGTGGCACGTGGGATCTTCCCAGGTCTGGGACCAAACTGGTGTCCCTTGCACTGCAAGGCAGACTCTTTGCCACTGGATCTCCAGGGAAGTTCTCAAATGTACTTTAACATAGGAATTTTTCTTGGTTTCCCTGCAGCTTCTCTGCACCTTCAAAAAGAGTAAGAATTTCTTTTGAATTTTGGTTTTTCTGTTCTAGTCTGGTTATTGTGTGATAATAGATTTTCATTTTAAGTTATTTTGCAGACATGTACAGCCTTGGCTTGTTGATAAACAGTGATTCATTTTAGGTGTCCAAGTTATCTTTTTTGTTCTTCAATGTAGCTTTCATGGTGTTTTCCAAAGTAATTTTTCAATTATGCTAAACTTTCATTAGTAAGAAATAAGCATTGTTTTTCCTTTAAGAGTAGAAATAGAAATTAAGATAAGAAATAAACTCATCAGCATTGTAATTGTTTTATGTTGTGTTCATTCAGCCAAGAAGCTATGTGGTTTCCAACTAACGTTATATGGATATAAAAATAAGGCCACTTGCAGAAATATAAAGTTTTACTTTATAAATTTCAAGTATCATTTTACTGGAATTCGATTACTTACATCTTTTCCTGAATTATATTTTTTCTAAGGATATAATGAAATAAAAAATGAAAACCACTCTTAAAGTTATCACTGAATGTATCCTTTAGCTTTCATCCAATCTAATACTTGAAATTAGAAAGTGATAAAAGTGAGAACAAAATTAAACAAATGACATAAACATGCTAGTCCATGTTAATGACACCTCCATTTACTGTTAGATATTTAAATGACATAGTTTTAATATATGATGTTTTAATGTATGATGACAAGAAATCTGATTGACATTTTCACAAATGTATCTCAACATTATAAAAAACTAAGTTTATATCAGGAAAGTCCAATTTGTATAATTTGAGACTGGCCAAATAAGACACTAAGAACCCACCTTTATTAATTTATGTATGTTTTTAAATTATTTGGTGTATTAATTTATAAATTACTGCGTATTTTCATAAAGTACGGATCATCACCTCTAGCTGGAGAGCACTACCAGACTTTGGTGTAGACCTCATCAACACTTTCAAATTCAATTATTAGAATTTAGTAGTAAATATAATCCATATAATTTCCATAAAATGAATACCTAATAAAAAATAGGCCAGTTCTTTTGTTGTAAAATAAAAATAGAAAACGTGGGCAAAATATCTGGATGCCTGGGTGCTAAGTTGCTTCAGTTGTGTCCAACTCTTTGAGACTCATGGACTAAAGCCCACCAGGCTTCCCTGTCTATGAGACTTTTTAAGCAAAAATACTGGAGTGGGTTGCTGTGCCCTCTTCCAAGGGATCTTCCCAATCCAGGGATAGAACCCACACCACTTATGTCTCCTGCATATGCAACTATGTTCTTTAATAATAATATTTCAGTTTCTCAAGTGTATTATATATGTGCATTTTAAACAATTTCTTTGTAATTGCATTTTTAGGCATAGTATATAGTGTGTTTAGGGGTTCCCGGGTGGCACTAGGGGTAAAGAACCTGACTGCCAATGCAGGAGATGCAGATTCAATCACTGGGTCAGGAAGACCCTCTGGAGGGCATGGCAACCCACTCCAGTATTCTTTTTTTTTTTTAAGATTTATTTATTTATTTATTTATTTATTTATTTTGGGTGGGGTGGGGAGGGAGGGGAGCGGGCGGGCCACTTCTATTGGTCTTTCATTTGTCTATTTTCATCCATCTTTGTTCTTTGGCTCCTGTGGGCCTCCCATCGCAGTGGCCTCTCTTGTCACAGAGCCCGGCTCTGGGTGCATGCGCTCCAGAGCTCCAGCTCGGTGATTGGACACATGGGTCCAGCCGCTCTGCGGCACATGGGATCTTCCCAGGCCAGGGATCGAACCGGCATCCCTTGCACTGCAAGGCGGTGTCCTTACCCACTGGACCACCAGGGGAAGCCCCACTCCAGTATTCTTGCCTGGAGAATCCAATGGGCAGAGGAGCCTGGTGGGCTACAGTGCGTAGCTGTGCGAAGAGTCAGATAGGACTGAAGTGACTCAGCACACATACACACAGACAGTGTGCTTAACATATGCTATTTTAGGGACAGAAATTCTACTTAAGTCAAAGTAGCCCACATCACTTTAAGTATTCCTCTTCCTTAAGGCCAAAAATTAAAAAATAAAGATTTTAAGTAGTCTCGGATTGTAATCTATGCACATATTTGATTGTATTCTGTTTTCAACTTAGATGAATCATTTGATAGCAGGAAGCAACTATAAAACTTGGCTAAAATTCATCAATTAATAGTTTGAAGAAACAGTAGGTCATTATAAAAAACTGAGAGCATTAAGCTTCCTGAAAAGGAAAATTCTTAGACCTCTGAATTGACTCCTACAGTCAGTTTGCCATGAGGAAATGTGCAAAAGTCTAAGATCAGACAAGGCTCCTGCTCCTGTCAGGAAGAGAGTAACTTCATAAGCCTATGGCAAATTGGAGCATTCAAACTAGAGGCCAGTTCCACTCTCAGAATAACTGTCAAATTCAGGGACATTCCAGAGAAGAAGACTGAAAGCTTTTAAGTGGGAAATTTATGCAAAACAGAGTGAAATTTTAATAGTCTTATTATATGAAAATTAAGAGTTTGGACCTGTCATGGAAAGAGACTATGGAGAATACACTGAGTTTTGAACTGAAAATTCTGGAGGGCCAGGTGTTCATTAGGACTGCAAAAGCCTTGACTCAGCACCAATTTGATTAGACTTGGCTCTTTAAAGCTAACACAGGAAAAGGGGAAACTCTCCCTGGAAGAAAATAATCTCATGTGGATCCTGGATACTCTTTACAGTAACACTCAACATTCAATAAAAATTACAAAGAAAAATTACCAGGAACACACACCACAAAACTATCTGACATGAATAAAACCTAGAGCTGAAACAGACAACACAGATGACCGACAGATAAAACAGATTTTAGAATTTACTGACAATGACGTTAAAGTAAGTATGACTAACATGTTAAAATAAGGGATAGAGAAAAGAAGCAGAAGAGAATTCCAACAGAGAACTCAATAAAATGGAAACAAATTCTGGAAATGAAAAATACATTTGAAATGAAAAACTATTAGCTGGTGTCATCATAAATGATTCACAAGATTAGTGATCAAGAATGAGACAAGAATGCCTGTGTTCACTGTTTCAATTCAGTGTTGTACTGCAGGTTCTAGCCAGGGGAATATAGCAAAGAAAAACTAAAGGGCACAACAACTGGAAAGGAAGAAATAAGAATGTCTTCCTTTAATGACTTGATTGTATACATAAAAAGTCATAAAGAATATGCAGACTATTAGGACTAATAAAGTCAGTCAGTTAATGCCACTGGTTATATATAAGGTCAGCATACAATTAATAACATAGAATTCTATATAGCAATAAAAGCCATAAAAGACCTCTGCAGATGGAAAGCTTTCTTACCTGCAGACTCACGTCAGCACTAGTCCCTCCCCTGGCCACACCCAGATACTTAACCCCCACTATCAGCTGCAGTGTCCTTTTCAGCTGCTGGCCTCTTGACCTTTGGGCCTGCCTGGCCCCTCTCTCCCTCTTTCTGCCTGAACCCTTCTTCCCTCTTGGATCCCTTGCCCTGATGCCCTTCGCTCTCTCCCTGCTTGTCTCTCCTCATGCCTGCGTAGCCAGATCCCTCGTGGAGGCTCTTACCTAAGCCCAATATGAATAAACCTGTTCCTCCGCCCTACCCCCCCCCCAAAAGCTTGTAAAATAAAAAACTTTCAAATATCATTTACAATAGTTTAAAATATCTAGAAACAAATATATGAGAATATGTATGACTTCTACACTGAAAATATAAAATATTATTGAGAAACATTAACTCTCTGAAAAAAACAGGATATATACTGTTCATATTCACTGTTGGGAATATGCCAGTTCTCCTCAATCAGTCTTCTGATGCAATAAAATCCTAACAAAACTTCAGCAGATTTCTTTGTGACAGCTGACAAGGTAAGTCTAAAGTTTATATGCAAATACAAAGAGACAATAGTAACCAAAGCAATCTTGAAAAAACAAAGAATAAAACTAGAGGACGTAACTATCAGATAATAAAACCTATCACAAACCATAGTAATTAATACAAAAATATGGTACTGCAGGATAAACAAGGGGAATTTCAAAAAAAAAAAGTCATCTGATTTATGAAAATTGACACTTCAGAAACAATGGGAAATGGAACTTTTTTTCCGTAGATGGTGCAAAGACATTTGCACTTGATCTTAGCCAAAAGACTGAGAAACAATATGACATTTGGATGTTTATATGAAAAAAAAACTTGATCCTAACCTATTTCATGTGAATAGTTAATGTCATGAGAATTACAGTTATAAATACAAAAAGTAATTGAGTTTTCAAAAACACTATACAACAGTATTTTCATGACTTCACCGTATGCAAGGATTTAAAGAGAACACAAAAATTCTAACCATAAGCCAAAAATATTAAAAATTAGACGATTAAAATTTAAAGGTTTTGTTCTTCGGAGACATCTTGAGAGTTAAAGTGCAAGCAATAAGGCTTCCCTGGTGGCCCAGTGGGTAAAGACACCGCCTTGCAGTGCAAGGGGCACCGGCTCGATCCATGGTCTGAGAAGATCTTGTGTGCTGCAGAGCAGCTGGACCAATGTGTCCAACTACCAAGACAGCACTCTGGAGCACATGCGCCCAGAGCCAGTGCTCTGTGGCGAGAGAAGCCACTGCAGTGGGAGGCCACACAGGCCAAAGAACAAAGATGGAAATGAATGAAGGATCAATAGACATGGCCAAAAAAAAAAAAAGCACAAGCAATAGAATCACAGAAGATACATGCTTCTGGAAAAGTACTTAAACCCAGAATTCATAAGGAATGTCCAAAGGTCAGTAAGAAAAAAGAGTCAACTGCCCTAACAAGAAAAGTAAACAAGAAGTTTATGCACTTCACAAGAATATGCTCTAATAAAAATAAACATGTGAAAATGGCTTCAAAGTAACTAATCTTCAGGGAAATCCTAATTAAAGTTACAATGTATCACCACACATTCAAAATAGTTAAAAGACAGTATCAAATGCTGACAAGGATTTGAAGCAACTAGAACTCTCACTCTTCACTGGTTTTGGTACAAGCAAATGAGAAAACTATTTTGCAGTATCTAATTAAGTATATATGCACATCTTAACCAATAACTGTCTAACTCCTAGCAATATGTTCAACATAAATGCACACAACATAAGTATGCACAAAGACAACAAAAATATTTATAGTAGCAGTACTCAAAACTTCCTTAAAATGGAAAACCCGAATGTCCATCCACTGGAGAAAAGAAAAACAAATTGTTGTACTATAGAATACAAAGCAATGAGATAAAATTAATATGTAACGTATGAACTTTACAAACTTAAGAGTAATATTCTATATATTTGTGTGAAAAAATTTTTAAAAAGACTTAAAAAAGAAGTAAAACGTTCATTGTTTGTGGATGACATGATACTATATGTAGAAAACCCTGAAGACACTATTAGAAATTACTAGAGTTAGTCAGCAAATTCAGCAAAGTTGTAGGATACAAAATCAATACACAGACAATGAAAAATCAGAGAAATCAAGGAAACAATCCCATTCATCACTGCAACAAAAATAATAAAATATCTAGGAATAAACCTTCCTAAAGAGACAAAAGAACTGTACACAGAAAATTATGACACTGATGAAAGAAATCAAAGATGACATAAACAGATGGAGACATATTCCATGTTCCTGGGAAGAATCAATACCTTGAAAATGACAATGCTACCAAATATCATCTACAGATTCAATACAATCCCTATGAAATTACCAATGGCATTCTTCACAGAACTAAAACAAAAAATAGCACAGTTCATATGGAAACACCAAAGACCCCAGATAACCAAAGCAATCTTGAGAAAGAAGAATGGAGCTGGAGGGATCAACCTCCCTAACTTCAGACTATACTACAAAGCAACAGTCATCAAGACAGTATGGTACTGGTACAAAATCAGAAATAGACCAATGGAACAAAATAGATAGCCCAGAGATAAACCCACACACCTATAGGTACGTCATTTTTGAAAAAGGAAGTGAAAATATAAAATGGGGCTTAGCCTCTCCAACAAGCGGTGCTGGGAAAATTGGACAGCTATGTGTAAAAAAAAATGAAGTTGGGGCTTCACTGGTGGTCCAGTAGGTAAGGACACTGCCTTGCAGTGCACGGGGCATCAGTTCAATCCCTGGCCTGGGAGGATCCCACGTGCCATGGAGTGGCTGGACCAATGTGTCCAACTACCGAGCTAGAGTTCTGGGGTGCTTATGCCCAGAGCCTGTGCTCTGAGATGAAAAGAGGCCACTGTGATGGGAGGCCCACACAGGCCAAAGAAGAAAGATAAATGAATGAAAGCTCAATAGAGGTAGCCAAAAAAAAAAAAAAAAAAATGAAGTTAGAACATTCCCTAACACCATACACAAACATAAGCTCAAAATGGATTAAAAGACCTACCAGTAAGACCAGAAACCATAAAATTCTTAGAGGAAAATAGGCAGAACACTTGATGACATAAATCAAAACAAGATCTTTTATGACCTGCCCTTTAGAGTAACAAGAACAAACAAGTGTGATCTAATTAAACATAAAAGCTTTTGGACAGCAAAAGAAACTATAAACAAGGTGAAAAGGCAACCCTTAGAATGGGAGAAAATAATAGCAAATGAAACTTACCAACAAAGAATTAATTTCCAAAATATACAAGCAGCTCAGACAACTCAACACCAAAAAAACAAACAACCCAATCAAAAAATGGAAAAAGGTCTAAACAGACATCTCTCCAAAGAAAACATACAACATGGCCAAAAAAAAAAAAAAAGATGAAAAGATGCTCAATGTTAGAGAAATGCAAATCAAAACTACAATGAGGTATCACCTCACACCAGTCAGAATGGCCATCACCAAAAAATGTACAGACAATAAATGCTGGAGAGGATGTGGAGAAAAGGGAACCCTATTGTACTGCTAGCGGGAATGTAAATGGATACAGTCATTATGGAAGACACTATGAAGGTTCCTTAAAAACTTAGAAACAGAACCACCATATGACCCAGCAATCCCAGTATTAGGCATATACCCTGAGGAAATCACAATTGAAAGAGACACATGTACCCCAATGTTTATTGCAGCATTATTTGCAATAGCTAGAACATGAAAGCCACCTAGATGTTCACTGACAAATAAATGGATAAAAAAGCTATGGTACATATATACAATGGAATATCTCTCAGCCTTAAAAATAAATGAATTTAAATCAGTTCTAATGAAATGGATGAATCTCGAACCTATTACACAAAGTAAATTCAAAAAGAGGAGGACAAGATCAAAAGGATCCCACGTGCCATGGAGTGGCTGGACCAATGTGTCCAACTACCGAGCTAGAGTTCTGGGGTGCTTATGCCCAGAGCCTGTGCTCTGAGATGAAAAGAGGCCACTGTGATGGGAGGCCCACACAGGCCAAAGAAGAAAGATAAATGAATGAAAGCTCAATAGAGGTAGCCAAAAAAAAAAAAAAAAAAAATGAAGTTAGAACATTCCCTAACACCATACACAAACATAAGCTCAAAATGGATTAAAAGACCTACCAGTAAGACCAGAAACCATAAAATTCTTAGAGGAAAATAGGCAGAACACTTGATGACATAAATCAAAACAAGATCTTTTATGACCTGCCCTTTAGAGTAACAAGAACAAACAAGTGTGATCTAATTAAACATAAAAGCTTTTGGACAGCAAAAGAAACTATAAACAAGGTGAAAAGGCAACCCTTAGAATGGGAGAAAATAATAGCAAATGAAACTTACCAACAAAGAATTAATTTCCAAAATATACAAGCAGCTCAGACAACTCAACACCAAAAAAACAAACAACCCAATCAAAAAATGGAAAAAGGTCTAAACAGACATCTCTCCAAAGAAAACATACAACATGGCCAAAAAAAAAAAAAAAGATGAAAAGATGCTCAATGTTAGAGAAATGCAAATCAAAACTACAATGAGGTATCACCTCACACCAGTCAGAATGGCCATCACCAAAAAATGTACAGACAATAAATGCTGGAGAGGATGTGGAGAAAAGGGAACCCTATTGTACTGCTAGCGGGAATGTAAATGGATACAGTCATTATGGAAGACACTATGAAGGTTCCTTAAAAACTTAGAAACAGAACCACCATATGACCCAGCAATCCCAGTATTAGGCATATACCCTGAGGAAATCACAATTGAAAGAGACACATGTACCCCAATGTTTATTGCAGCATTATTTGCAATAGCTAGAACATGAAAGCCACCTAGATGTTCACTGACAAATAAATGGATAAAAAAGCTATGGTACATATATACAATGGAATATCTCTCAGCCTTAAAAATAAATGAATTTAAATCAGTTCTAATGAAATGGATGAATCTCGAACCTATTACACAAAGTAAATTCAAAAAGAGGAGGACAAATATAGTATACTAACACATATATACGGAATCTAGAAAGATTGGACTGATAAATGCATGTGCAGAGCAGCAATGGAGAAACAGACATAGAGAAGAGACTTATGGACATTGAGGGGGAGGGAAGAGTGGGTGAGAGGTATGGAAAGAGTTAACATGGGAACCTACACCACCATATGTGAACGAGACAACCTTGTGAATATTCTGCAATATTAAGAGAATTTACATGGGGCTATGCAACAACCTGTAGGGGTGGGATGGGGAGAGTGTGGGCAGGGGGCATTCAGGTTGGAGGGGTCAAGGGTATACCTATGACTGACTTTGGCTTATGTATAGCTGTAAACAACAAAACTCTGTAAACCTAAATTAAAATTAAAATAATTAATAAAAAAGGCTAAAAGGAAAACCAAAAATAATAGAAGTCAGAGCATCTTTACCTTTATGGGGGAGGGTAGTGATGAGATAATGATAGGAGGGGCCTCTAGGGTTTTGGCAACATTTTACTTTTAATGTAAGTTCTGCTTATGAATGTGTTCATTTTTGAAAACTTATTGAGTTGTACACATGATTTATACCCTTTTCTGATGTATATTTAAAATAAAATTATTTTACAAAATTGTATATTTACCATTATTACTAATTTATGTAATGTAATCAGAATCCAACAAGAGAAAGTTTCACGTACTCAAACAATATTTTAGAAGGAATACTGATACATCATTTTAGTTGTATCATCATTTTAGTTGTACTGATACTTCTGACAAGTATTCTTTCAGTGGAAATTAACTTAGGAAATGCTTATTTAGAATATCCAGTAACTAAGAACTGGATATACAGATGCAATCGGGAGCACTTATAAGGATACTGAATCACATCAAAAATGTAGCTTGGAATGAAGTCAAAATACTATATGCAATAGTAAATAATAACGCCTGGTGGCGCTGCAGGCTAGAAATATGAATGAAGGAATCTGTGCCTGCCCAGAAGTCAATAAACACGGAATCAGAACTGACTGCTTTCTAAAAGAAGGAAACATTTTAAGATCTAAGGGCAGAGATCTCAGACAAAGGCATCGTCCTAGTGCAAGTCAAGTTAGAAAGATCAAATTCCATTTTACTTAACGAAATCAACTGGATTGAATCTATACTGCATTGAAGAAACTGCACCTTCTCCAACAGGATCTGAACAATGGAGACTGCACCAGCACAAACGCTACAGAAAAGGCAAGTTATCTTTCTTGCTATATTGTTGCTTTTGTGGGAGGCTGGCTCTGAAGAAATTAGGTATTCCATTCCAGAAGAAACAGAAAGTGGGTCTTTTGTGGCCAACCTGGCAGAAGACCTGGGGCTCAGGGTAGGGGAGCTGGCCACCCGGGAAGTACGAATCCATTACAAAGGAAACAAACAGCTCTTGCAGCTGGATGTAATGACTGGAATTTGCTTCTATATGAAAAACTAGACCGAGACGTTCTGCGGGCGACAGATCCTTGTATACTGCATTTCCAAATACTACTGCAAAACCCGGTGCAAGCAAACTAAGAAGTCAGAGCATCTTTACCTTTATGGGGGAGGGTAGTGATGAGATAATGATAGGAGGGGCCTCTAGGGTTTTGGCAACATTTTACTTTTAATGTAAGTTCTGCTTATGAATGTGTTCATTTTTGAAAACTTATTGAGTTGTACACATGATTTATACCCTTTTCTGATGTATATTTAAAATAAAATTATTTTACAAAATTGTATATTTACCATTATTACTAATTTATGTAATGTAATCAGAATCCAACAAGAGAAAGTTTCACGTACTCAAACAATATTTTAGAAGGAATACTGATACATCATTTTAGTTGTATCATCATTTTAGTTGTACTGATACTTCTGACAAGTATTCTTTCAGTGGAAATTAACTTAGGAAATGCTTATTTAGAATATCCAGTAACTAAGAACTGGAAATACAGATGCAATCGGGAGCACTTATAAGGATACTGAATCACATCAAAAATGTAGCTTGGAATGAAGTCAAAATACTATATGCAATAGTAAATAATAACGCCTGGTGGCGCTGCAGGCTAGAAATATGAATGAAGGAATCTGTGCCTGCCCAGAAGTCAATAAACACGGAATCAGAACTGACTGCTTTCTAAAAGAAGGAAACATTTTAAGATCTAAGGGCAGAGATCTCAGACAAAGGCATCGTCCTAGTGCAAGTCAAGTTAGAAAGATCAAATTCCATTTTACTTAACGAAATCAACTGGATTGAATCTATACTGCATTGAAGAAACTGCACCTTCTCCAACAGGATCTGAACAATGGAGACTGCACCAGCACAAACGCTACAGAAAAGGCAAGTTATCTTTCTTGCTATATTGTTGCTTTTGTGGGAGGCTGGCTCTGAAGAAATTAGGTATTCCATTCCAGAAGAAACAGAAAGTGGGTCTTTTGTGGCCAACCTGGCAGAAGACCTGGGGCTCAGGGTAGGGGAGCTGGCCACCCGGGAAGTACGAATCCATTACAAAGGAAACAAACAGCTCTTGCAGCTGGATGTAATGACTGGGAATTTGCTTCTATATGAAAAACTAGACCGGGAGACGTTCTGCGGGGCGACAGATCCTTGTATACTGCATTTCCAAATACTACTGCAAAACCCGGTGCAGATTATTCAAGCTGATCTCCAGCTCACAGATATAAACGACCATTCCCCAGAGTTCCTAAAGAGAGAAATGCTCCTAAAAATCCCCGAAAACGTCCAGACAGGGACTGTGTTTCCTTTGAAAACAGCCCAGGACTTTGACATAGGTAGCAACACGGTTCAAAACTACACAATCAGCCCCAACTCCCATTTTCACGTTGTCACTCATAATCGCGGAGACGGCAAAAAATACCCAGAGCTGGTGCTGGACAAAGCGCTGGATCGGGAGAAGCAGCCTGAGCTCAGTTTAACCCTCACGGCGCTGGATGGCGGGGCTCCGCCCAGGTCCGGGACCACTGCACTCCGTATTGAAGTCGTGGACATCAATGACAACGCCCCTCAGTTTCTACAGTCGGTCTATGAGGTACAGATTCCAGAGAACAGTCCCCTAAACTCCTTAGTTGTCGCGGTCTCTGCCAGAGATTTAGATACAGGAACATATGGGAAAGTAGCCTACGCCATATTTCAAGGTGATGAAGATACTCAGCCATTTGTAATAGACGAAATAACAGGAGAAATTCGTCTAAAAGGGGCATTGGATTTCGAGGCTACTCGACGCTATAACCTGGAGATTGCAGCCACAGATGGCGGAGGCCTTACAGGAAAATGCACTGTAGCTATAGAGGTGGTGGATGTGAACGACAACGCCCCTGAACTGACCATATCGACGCTCATCAGCTCTACCCCAGAAAACTCCCCAGAGACTGTGGTGGCCGTTTTCAGTGTTTCTGACCCAGATTCCGGGGACAACGGTAGGATGGTTTGCTCCATACAAGGTGACCTCCCCTTTATCTTGAAACCCACGTTCAGAAACGTTTATACTCTAGTGACAGAGCGGCCACTGGACCGAGAGGACAGATCCGAGTACAACATCACGATCACGGTGACCGACATGGGAACCCCCAGGCTGAAAACCGAGCACAACATCACCGTGCTGGTGGCCGACGTCAACGACAACGCCCCCGCCTTCACCCAGACCTCCTACACCCTCCGGGTCCGCGAGAACAACAGCCCCGCCCTGCACATCGGCAGCGTCAGCGCCACCGACAGGGACGCGGGCGCCAACGCCCAGCTCACCTACTCGCTGCTGCCGGACCCCCACCCCCACGCGCCCCCCGCCCCGCCCGTCGCCATCAACCCCGACACCGGCCACCTCTTCGCCCTCGCCGCCCTCGACCACGAGACCCTGCGCGCCTTCGAGTTCCGCGTGCGCGCCGCCGACCGCGGCTCGCCCGCGCTCAGCAGCCAGGCGCGCGTGCGCGTGCTCGTGGCCGACGCCAACGACAACGCGCCCTTCGTGCTCTACCCGCTGCAGAACGCCTCGGCGCCCTGCACCGAGCTGCTGCCCAGGGCGGCCGACGCCGGCTACCTGCTCGCCAAGGTCGTGGCGGTCGACGCCGACGCGGGCCAGAACGCCTGGCTCTCCTACCAGCTGCTCAAGGCCACCGAGCCCGGCCTCTTCGCCGTGGCGCCGCACAGCGGCGAGGTGCGCACCGCCCGGCCGCTCGGCGAGCGCGACGCGCCCAAGCACCGGCTGCTCGTGCTGGTCCGCGACCACGGCGACCCGCCGCTCTCGGCCAGCGTCACGCTGCACGTGCTGCTGGTGGACGGCTTCTCGCAGCCCTACCTGCCGGCCCCGGAAGCCGACGCGGCGGCCGCCGCGCCCGCCGACCCGCTCACCGTCTACCTCGTCGTGGCCTTGGCGTCCGTGTCGTCGCTCTTCCTCTGCTCGGTGCTGGGCTTCGTGGCGGTGCGGCTGTGCAGGCGGGGCGGGGCGGCGTCGGCGGGTCGCTGCGCGGCGCCCGGGGGCCACTTCGCGGGCCACCTGGTGGACGTCAGCGGCACGGGGACCCTGTCCCACAGCTACCAGTACGAGGTGTGTCTGACGGGAGGAACTGGGACGAATGAGTTCAAGTTTCTCAAACCTATTGTCCCCAGCTTCACGGGTGAAGGAGCTGGTATGTATACTGAAGAAAACTCTTAACTTTAGAAATGGTTTTGGGTTGAATTAGGAATCTCACGACATACGGTGATAAATGATCATATTCACTAATGTATTGATTTCCAACCCTTTTATTCACATAGAGAGCTTACATATTCGCACATTCGTTAGTACTGTTATATTTATAGTTTGAAATACTTTACATTCCAAATTTCTAGGTGGTTTCTATTTTTGCTTTTTTGCATGGGAGATGAGGCATTTAGTACATAAATGATGTTTTTCAAGTTTTGGTAGGTCTGATTTTTCTGTCACAAATGTTTTCTGATAACTGAGCTTGTTCGTTGATATCCTATTAAGAGAATTGTGTTTTATGATTATTATGCCATACCTAACTATTGTAAATGATGGCTTTTAGTTTTAAAAATAATTTTCACTATGCAGAAAATTTTGTGACCTTGCGAATGGTTGCAGTTCTATACTGTTGTTTCAAAAACACTATTGTGTTTCCTCAAATGAATTAATATTTTATCTAGATGCTTTCTGAGTATTTTCTTTCCAAATTGGTATCATTTAATTAGACCATCTACCATATTTTAAAAGACTTACTCCCAGTTAAGTAGAAAAAACGTTGGTATAATTATGATTTTTTCATAATAAATGGTTTTTAGTATGAAGATAATGGTTTTTTAAATAATACGTAGTCACATGATTTAAATATATTCAATAAGAATAAAAAAGAAAGCAAATTAACATGATTTTCCCACTCAGAAATAATTGTCAGCATCATTGAAAAATATTTCTATGATTTTATAAGTTAACAGTTGAAAATAATATAAAATGGGTCTGTAATAAATTGCCATCTTTATAATTAACACTATCAGATTTTACTTGAATAAGAACAAAGTAATATGAAACTACAGAATTTGCTTAAGCTTAGATAAATAATCCCTACAAGGTTAACAAGAGTGTGACATTAGCATCACTTAACTGCCTGCTATGAGTGAGCAAACAAGGACTTCCCTGGTGGCCCAGTGGCCAAGTCTCCCCAGTGGCTAAGACTTGGAGCTCCCAGCAGGGGCCCTGGGTTCAATCCCTGGTTAGGGAACTAGATTCCTCATTCCTGTATCCCTCATCCTAGCATCTTGCATTCCAGCATCCCACATGCTGCAACTAAACTACAACTAAGAGTCTGCATGTTGCAACAAGACCCAAGGCAGGGCTTCCCTGGTAGCTCAGTGGTGAGTTCACCTGTCAATGCAGGAGACACGGGTTTGATCCCTTATCTGGGAAGATCCTACATGCTCTGGAGCAACTAAACCCATGAACCACTACTACTGAGCCTGTGTTCTAGAGCCTCAGAGCCACAACTATTGAGCCCATGTGCCACAACTACTGAAGTCCGTATGCCCTAGAGCCTGAGTTCCATAACAAGAGACGTCACAGCAACGAGAAGCCTGCTCACCTCAGCCCCTACTCCCTGCAACTAGAGAAGAGCCTGCAGCAGCAGAAAACTCAGAATAGCCATAAATAAATAAATAAATAAATATTTTTAAAAAGACCCAATGCAGCTAAATAAATGAGCAAATTAAGTTAGGGAGTTAGCAAATATAGTTATCAAGGTTTAACATTGTAAATGTTTAACATTACAGTGTCTGTTTTCCCCTTTGAGATTCTGATTTTATTTTGGGTGTATACCCAGAAGTGGGATTGCTGGATCATATGGTACTGGATTTTTCCTTTTAATTTTTTTATTTAGTGTTTTTCTCAAGTGCCATAGACTCAACTGTGTCTTCACATGATTGTAAGTTGAAGCCCTAACTCAATGCAATGGAAACTCGAGCTGGGGACTTTGGGAGGTAATTAGGTTTGGATGAGGTCAGGAGAGCAGGGGTCCTCTTGATGACATTCGTGCCTTATAAGAGACAGAAGAGAACTTGCTCTTTCTCTCATGCGAGGACACAATGAGGCAGCCATCTGCAAGTCAGGAAGAAAGACCTCATCAGAATCTAACCTGCTAACACCCTGAGCTCAGATTTCCAGCCTCCAGAACTGTAAGAAAGAAGTTCCTGTTGCTTAAGCCATACAGTCTATGGTATTATTTTATGGCAGGTCAACACCAGCCCAAGCTCTGGAAGAGACCTAATTCAGGGAATTTTTTGAAAACTTTTATTTAGTTAGTTACAATTATTTTTTGCTGCACTGGGTCTTTATTGTTGCCAGAGGACTTAGTTGCTCCAGGGCATGTGGGATCTTCCCCAACCAGGTATTGAACGTGGGTCCTCTGCATTGCAGGGCAGACGCTTAACCACTGGACCAGGAGGGAAGACCTAAGTCAGTAAATTTATTGTTGTTTAGTCGCTAAGTCATGTCTCAAGTTTTTGTGACCCCATGGACTGTAGCCTATTAGGATCCTCTCTGTCCATGGGATTTCCCAAGCAGGAATACTGGAGTTGGTTGTTCTTTCCTTCTCCATACAATGTGTTTTATTGTTTGCTTGGTTTTTTGCTGTAAATTTACTCTAATCCATCTTTATTCTTTCACATGTGTGGGCCTCCCATTGCAGTGGCCTCTCTCATTGCAGAACACCGGCTCTGGGCACATGTGCTCCAGAGCACTAGCTCATGATTGGACACACCGGTCCAGCAGTTGCACAGCACGTGCATCTTCTGGGCCAGAGATCGAACCGGTGCCCCCTGCACTGCAAGGCGGACTCTTTACCCACTGGACCACCAGGGAAGCCCATACAATGTGTTTTAAAATGATGATCTTTATAATTGTTCAGACATTTTATGTTTTAAATATTTAATTTGTCATAAGCGCTTCAGTTTTTTCAAGTATACTAAAGTCTGACTGCCCAGAGGTAACAACTTTTGAGCCTTTTAACTGTTTCTTTTCCCATGGTATTTGCTTCCATATATCTAAATAATATGCTTACAATGTGATTTTTCAAATTTAAGCTTTAGGTATTACCCATTTTCTTTTAAGGCACATACACAAACTTGTAACCCCCCCTTCCATTACCTATCATAATATTAAATATAAGAGACAGAAGAGAACTTGCTTATCCTTAGTAAAATCAGAATCTAACCTGCTAACACCCTGAGCTCAGATTTCCAGCCTCCAGAACTGTAAGAAAGAAGTTCCTGTTGCTTAAGCCATACAGTCTATGGTATTATTTTATGGCAGGTCAACACCAGCCCAAGCTCTGGAAGAGACCTAATTCAGGGAATTTTTTGAAAACTTTTATTTAGTTAGTTACAATTATTTTTTGCTGCACTGGGTCTTTATTGTTGCCAGAGGACTTAGTTGCTCCAGGGCATGTGGGATCTTCCCCAACCAGGTATTGAACGTGGGTCCTCTGCATTGCAGGGCAGACGCTTAACCACTGGACCAGGAGGGAAGACCTAAGTCAGTAAATTTATTGTTGTTTAGTCGCTAAGTCATGTCTCAAGTTTTTGTGACCCCATGGACTGTAGCCTATTAGGATCCTCTCTGTCCATGGGATTTCCCAAGCAGGAATACTGGAGTTGGTTGTTCTTTCCTTCTCCATACAATGTGTTTTATTGTTTGCTTGGTTTTTTGCTGTAAATTTACTCTAATCCATCTTTATTCTTTCACATGTGTGGGCCTCCCATTGCAGTGGCCTCTCTCATTGCAGAACACCGGCTCTGGGCACATGTGCTCCAGAGCACTAGCTCATGATTGGACACACCGGTCCAGCAGTTGCACAGCACGTGCATCTTCTGGGCCAGAGATCGAACCGGTGCCCCCTGCACTGCAAGGCGGACTCTTTACCCACTGGACCACCAGGGAAGCCCATACAATGTGTTTTAAAATGATGATCTTTATAATTGTTCAGACATTTTATGTTTTAAATATTTAATTTGTCATAAGCGCTTCAGTTTTTTCAAGTATACTAAAGTCTGACTGCCCAGAGGTAACAACTTTTGAGCCTTTTAACTGTTTCTTTTTCCCATGGTATTTGCTTCCATATATCTAAATAATATGCTTACAATGTGATTTTTTTCAAATTTAAGCTTTAGGTATTACCCATTTTCTTTTAAGGGGCACATACACAAACTTGTACACTTCTACCCCATCCTCTCTCATACCATTACCATAATCTGATTAAATAGTATTTAAAGAATTATGTAAATATCACTTAGACCCAAACTTCATGTTGCTGAGATTTTTCTTTTCTTTACTCTTAAGTTTATAATTGCCTCACTTTCCAGTTTACTTTCCTCTGTACATACTTTCTTAGTCATCCTCATACTTTGTAAAGTCTGAAGTGCCTCATTTTATTATTAAGCCCATAACAGAACTTCTCAGCTCCAGGTTTTTTTTCCCCTAGAGCCTTCCTGGATCTACCCAGGCTTGTGCTCAATTGTACACTATTTGCTCTCTAGTCTTACTCCATGGCTGGCAGTTTGAGACTTACTATGTTTTTCAGCCTGGGGAATTCTTTTTATCTCTCTTTCCTGAGTTGAATTTCATTTTCTTCTTTTCTATTATGTCCTTTTTTATTGGTTTATTTCCCTAAATTCCTGAAAATATTTGATGATATATTTGAGAACTCAAACATCTGAAAATTTTGGCTGCTGTAAAATCAAACGGTTTGCTGATTTTGGTGGATGTGGAATTACAGGTTAGGAATTATTTGCTGCTAGCATTCTAAAGGCATTCCTTTTGTCTTCTAGTCTCTTGTGTTGAGATAGTCAGCATTCTGATTACCCATTTTATCTGAGACATATTTTTTTTCTAGATCTGTGGTTCTCATCTGGGGGTAGTTTTCCCACCCAGTGACATTTGATAATGTGTGGAAACATTTTTGATTGTCACAACAGGAGAAGATGGTGCTACTAGCATCTAGTTGGTAGACACAGGGATGTTGCAAAAGTTTCTACAGTGCACAGGACAACCCCACTACCCACAAGGAACTATGTGGCCCCAAACACCAATAGTGTTGAGGCTAAGAAATTTCACATTATAATTATATAATTATACTTATATATAATTATATATTATATTATTAATTATATATTATAATATATATAATGACATCATATTTTTTGTAGAATTTCTTAACTATGTGACTAGTGTAGGAATTTTGTCATTGATTATGATAAGTACTCAATGAGATTTGTCAATCTTGTGACATATATTCTTAGATTAGAACAGGATTTGAGATGTGTCTGGAATTTTAAAAATTATTTCCTCTACTCAGTGTCCTTCATCATCTTGTTCTGTAACTGCTATTAGTTATACAGTGATCTCCTTGGTCGATATTTTAATTTTTCTTAACTTTTCTCTATTTACCGTCTTCATTTCCCTGGATTCTAAAATTTTTCTCAACATATTTTTTTAACCCTTCTGATTGAGTTTTATATGTTTGGCATTATAAGTTTCCTCTCAAAAAGCTCTCTCTTGTTCTCTGAATGTTTCTTTCCATAGTGCCTTTTAGATCTTTATTTTTTATATATATAATTTACATACCTTAATAGTCACATTTTAAAACCATGCAGTCTTTGTTAGTGTATTCAAATGACTACAATCATTATTACTAACTCCAGAACATGTTCACATTTTAATCACCCTGAAAAGAAACCTGGTACCCATTAGCAGTCACTTGCTCTTCAACTGCTAATCAACTTTATGTCTCTAGGGACTTGTCTATTCTAGACATTTCATATAAATTAAATCGTACAATACATAGCCATTTGAGTCTGTCTTCCTTCACTTAGCAATAGTGTTTGCCATATATTGGTATTTTATTCCTTTTTATGACCATATAATATACATTAATGTAGTACTGATGTACCACATTTTATCAGCTGATGGACAATGGGATTTGTTTCCACATTTGTGCTATTAGGAATAATGCTGAACATGAATAATGCATGAACATGCATGTACAAGTTTTTATGTAGACCTATGTTTTTGATCCTCTTGGGTATGTATCTAAAATTAGGTAGATACATGGGTATGTAGGTATGTATGATCTAATATCATACACACAGCAGCTCTGTTAAACTGTTTAAGAAACTGCCAAAGTGTTAACCAAGGTAACTGGTATCATTTTACATTCCCAGTGTCAGTATAGGAGAATTCCAGTTTCTCCTCATCAACATTTTTTATTTCCTTTTTGATTATAGACATCCTAGATCATGTGAAGTAGTATCTCCTTGTGGTTTGCTTTGGATTTCCCAGATGGCTAATGATGTTGAGCATCTTTTAATTTGATTATTTGACCATTTGACTATCTGCTTGGAGAAATACCTACTCAAATTCTTTTCACATTTTAAAATAGGATTTTTCTCTTTATTATTGTTGAGCTGGAATAGTAATTTATTCTGGACACTAGACCCTTATCAGACATATGATTTACAAATATTTTCTCCCATTCTGTGGTTTATCTTTTAAACTTACTGATAGTGTACTTTGAAGCACTTAATGAATCCCAATGGATTTATGTTTCCTTTGGTTGCTTGCTTTTCATATCATGCCTAAGAAATCATTGCCTAATCCAAACTCATGAAGATTTACACCTATGTTTTCTTCTAACACTATTACAGTTTTAGCCCTTATAATTAGGCCAGTATCCATCAACGGCAGCCTTTTATTATATCACAGAAACTTGATCTTTTCTTGTATCTCTGAAGGTATTAATTTTAAGTTTTTAATTTGTTTCTTCTGATGCTTGCTAGCATTTCCATTTTTGTTTAGAATTATTAATACTTTTATCTTCTTTGTCTGTGGTCTCTATCCTCATGTTAGAGACTTTATATTTATTATGCTGCTTGTTTCTTTTTTTTTCATAAACACTAAAAAGCTGATTAGGCACTGCATGTTTCAGGGGAAGTAACTGAGTGGTTGATCTCACTTTAGGATAATGAAATAGGAAATAACATTTTGCTTGGGGACCAGAGATTAATATCTGTAAGTCTCTTCTTTTGGGCCTATGCTATTTTCCAGAGAAAAACTCAGTAAGAATGGGGGCAGTGGTGGAAGGTGTTATAAAGATGGCACTCAGCACTGCAAGATCCTTGGTTGGAATTGGGGTCTTAATCAGAATGTAGAATTTATTTCTCTTCTCAATAAGGTCTCAGCCCTACCCTCAGTGTGCTAGTGTCCCTCAGTCCAGCCAAGTCTACACAACATCTATAAACAGTGTACCTCCCATGTTCTGCCACTGAGAGAAAAGGGACAGCACCTTGCTTCACGGGTTGGGGAAGGAATTCTCAGATGCAAGAAGTTCTTATATAGACTTTCAGCCTCTCCTTAGACCCTCAATATAAATCATCATTTTGGCTGGATTTGATTTTCTTCAAGCAAGGGGATTCCAAGAAAACATCTACTTCTGCTTCACTGACTATGCTAAAGTCTTTGACTGTGGATCACAACAAATTGTAGAATGTTCTTAATGAGATGGGACTATAAAACCAGATTACCTGCTTTCTGAGAAACCTATGTGCGGGTCAAGAAGCAACAGTTAGAACCAGACATGGAACAATGGACTGATTCAAAATTGGGAAAGGAGTACGTCAAGGCTATATATTGCCATTCGGTTTATATGTAGAGTACATCATGTGAAATAGCAGGCTGGATGAAGCACAAGCTGGAATCAAGATTTCCATAAGAAATATCAACAACCTCAGATATGCAGATAACACTAATGGCAGAAGGTGAAGAGGAACTAAAGAGCCTCTTGAAGATGAAAGAGGAGAGTGAGAAAGCTGGCTTAAAACTCAACATTCAAAAAACTAAAATCACAGCATCAAGTCCCATCACTTCATGGCAAATAGATGGAGAAAAAGTAGAAACAGTGATAGATTTCATTTTCTGGGCTCCAAAATCAGTGTGGATCATGACTGCAGCAATGAAGAGACCCTTGCTCCTTGGAAGAAAAGATATGACACACCAAGACAGCATATTAAAAAGCAGAGTCATCACTTTGCCAAAAAAGGTCTGTATAGTCAAACCTATGGTTTTTCCAGTAATTGTGTGCTAATATGAGAGTTTGACCATAAAGAAGGCTGAGCACTGAAAAATTGATGTTTTTGAGTTGTGGTGCTGAAGAAGACTCTTGAGAGTCCCTTGGACAGCAAGATGATCAAACCAGCTCCTAAAGGAAATCAGCCCTGAATATTCATTGGAAGGACTGATGCTGAAGTTGAAGCTCCAATACTTTGGCCACTTGATGTGAAGAGCTGACTTGTTGGAAAAGATCCTGATGCTGGGAAATATTGAGGACCGGAGAAGAAGGATGTAACAGAGGATGAGATGGTTGGATAGTGTCACTGACTCAATGGACATGAGTCTGAGTAAACTCAAGGAGATAGTGAAGGAAGAGAAGCCTGGCACGCTGCAGTCCACAGTGTTGCAAAGAGTCAGAAAAGACTTAGTAAGTGAACAACAACAAAAATGCACAAACACAAAAGTGAAGAGATATTTTCAAAAATATAAACCTACAAGGATGGAGAGAATATGACCGAAGATAGCAGAAAAAAACTCCTGGTAGCTGGAAAGCAGATGGATAATTTGGTAGAATCTGGTAAACCAACTACCAGTTCTGAAGTCAGAGAAGCTGAGACCCAGTTGTGTTTATAATGCAGGATTTTCAGAAGTTTCAGAACTGTCAGCCCTAGATACTATGGAAATGATGACAGAGCACCAAATAAGCAGAACTGTGTCAAAACTGCCTTGGAATTAGTGGTCAAATCACTTTCTCCTACTCCATCACTGAGAAAACCTACTTTCCTCTCCCCAGAATAAGTCTGGATTTCTAATGACTTGAAGGAAATTAGAATCATTATATTAGAGGGTCCATGGTCAAAATTGAAGGCAGGGGCAGTATGTATAGTGGAGACAGGTGACCATCTAAAAAAATGATAGATTTCATTTTTTTTGGGCTCCAAAATCAGTGTGGATCATGACTGCAGCAATGAAGAGACCCTTGCTCCTTGGAAGAAAAGATATGACACACCAAGACAGCATATTAAAAAGCAGAGTCATCACTTTGCCAAAAAAGGTCTGTATAGTCAAACCTATGGTTTTTCCAGTAATTGTGTGCTAATATGAGAGTTTGACCATAAAGAAGGCTGAGCACTGAAAAATTGATGTTTTTGAGTTGTGGTGCTGAAGAAGACTCTTGAGAGTCCCTTGGACAGCAAGATGATCAAACCAGCTCCTAAAGGAAATCAGCCCTGAATATTCATTGGAAGGACTGATGCTGAAGTTGAAGCTCCAATACTTTGGCCACTTGATGTGAAGAGCTGACTTGTTGGAAAAGATCCTGATGCTGGGAAATATTGAGGACCGGAGAAGAAGGATGTAACAGAGGATGAGATGGTTGGATAGTGTCACTGACTCAATGGACATGAGTCTGAGTAAACTCAAGGAGATAGTGAAGGAAGAGAAGCCTGGCACGCTGCAGTCCACAGTGTTGCAAAGAGTCAGAAAAGACTTAGTAAGTGAACAACAACAAAAATGCACAAACACAAAAGTGAAGAGATATTTTCAAAAATATAAACCTACAAGGATGGAGAGAATATGACCGAAGATAGCAGAAAAAAACTCCTGGTAGCTGGAAAGCAGATGGATAATTTGGTAGAATCTGGTAAACCAACTACCAGTTCTGAAGTCAGAGAAGCTGAGACCCAGTTGTGTTTATAATGCAGGATTTTCAGAAGTTTCAGAACTGTCAGCCCTAGATACTATGGAAATGATGACAGAGCACCAAATAAGCAGAACTGTGTCAAAACTGCCTTGGAATTAGTGGTCAAATCACTTTCTCCTACTCCATCACTGAGAAAACCTACTTTCCTCTCCCCAGAATAAGTCTGGATTTCTAATGACTTGAAGGAAATTAGAATCATTATATTAGAGGGTCCATGGTCAAAATTGAAGGCAGGGGCAGTATGTATAGTGGAGACAGGTGACCATCTAAATAGTGAGTGTTGATTGATAAAATGATATTTTAGTCACTAGGATCACTTATACATATTTAAGTTCTCCTCTCAAACATATGGTAGGATTTCAATTCTATTTCATCTTTAAAATACATGTGTCTATGCAATTTCATTTGGCCAATAAAATGGGAAAAGTGACATACATTATTTCTGGGCTGGAGCTTCTGGAGACAGTGCCTGGTCTAACACATTTACTTTGCCTTCTAAAGTGATCATGAATGCCTTTGTAGACATGGGAGTCTCCAGAAGTCTGAATCCCTCACTGAAAGCTGTGACGAGGGTCCTGTGCTGAGCCATATGGGATATGTAGTGAGAGGAAGAAATCAACCTTCATTGTGTTAAATCATTGAGATTTGGAGTAAATGTTTAGTACTGAAGCATAACTAACCTATCCTGAATACTGTAGGCTTACACTCCTCTTTCTTCTATTTAATCTTTTACTTTTCCAATCCATATCATTTTCTCCTGGGTAGGAGATTTTTATATTTGGGGAATTTGACTAGTCCAAGTGGAAAGACCTAATTACACTGACACTGGGGTTTATCCAACAACAAGAACTTCAAGTTCACTATAGAGTGATGATCAAAATGGACAGGTTCTGATAACATGTGCCCAGAGCTATTATTGAACTCTTTATCTCCCAGACTAAATCAAGAACAGACACCTGAAGAAGACTCAAAGAAAGTTTCTAAAAAGAAATACAAAAATAAAAGCAGTATGGTATAAGGAGTAAATCTTAATTTTATCTTTTTACGAACAGTTATATAATTGATTAAAAAACCTTTATTAAAACTCTTTTCTCAGGCTTCCCTGGTAGCTCAGTGGTAAAGAGTTTACTTGCCAATGCAGGAGACACAGGTTTGATCCCTGATCCGGGAAGACCCCACATGCTGTGGAGCAACTAAACCCGTTAGCCACAACTATGGAGCCTGTGCTCTAGAGCCTCGGAGCCACAATGATTGAGCCCATGTGACACAACTATCGAAACCCATGTGCCCTAGAGCCAGAGTTCCACAGCAAGAGAAGTCACCACAACAAGAAGCCTGCTCACCTCAACTAGAGAGTAGCCCCCACTCCCTGCAGCTAGAGAAGAGCCTGCAGCTGCAGTGAAAACCCAGAATAGCCAGAAATAAATAAAAATTTTAAAAAACCTCTTTTCTCAATGGAAAAAAAAAAGAAAATAAAAATGAAGCAAAGCAAAATAAAAAAGGTAAACTAGAGAAAATAGAAATTTTCTAAGAGATGAAGGAAATTAGTGCCCTGGGCAAAAGGGCCTACCAACTGTTCTGTACAATCGATGAAAAATAAGTTCAAGCCAGGCTCCATCAGTGTTAACTTTAAAAATCTTGGGACAATGATAAAATACTACAAGAAGAACTAAAAATATAGGTCTCATATAGAAGATATAAACTCACTTTAAAAATAAAATAAAATTTACTTTAGACTTCTTAACAAACACATTGGTTTAGGGAGCTCATGGAGAAAAATTTTCAAAATTCTGAAGAAATATTATTTCTAACCTAAAACTCTATAGTCAGTTAAACTTACAGTCAAGTTTGAGAGTAAAATATGAAGATAATTGAATACACTCAAGATTCCAACAAAACTTGGCTCTCATACACACTTCTCTGGAAACAACAAGAAGGTAAATATCAAAATGACAGAGCAATCTAAGAGAGGAATTCAGAAGAAAGAGAAAAGATATGATCCAAAACAGAACGAGTGAAATGAGTCTCCAGATAATGTTGAAGGCTGATCCGAGGATTACGCCTGTCTCCAGTGTAGTGAACAACTAGTCTAGTTTAGAGTTCTATGTCTCAAAAGACAGGCATTTTGAAGGATATCATCAGAAAGTCCCTGACATATCTTTAATCAGATGAAATAACTGGAGAATGTGATCTCTTAAAACCAAAGAATAAATCAAAAAAGAAGAAGAATAAAATCCTTGAAATATGAAACACAATAATAAAAGGAAAAGAGAATTCCAAGAATGACAGCAAAGGAAAGTTCCAGGTTGAGAATTTTGCAGCAGATGTAGAGAACAACCACTTATTTTAAAGTAGAATTGATATCTCAGGAGATATGGGAATGACATGGAACACTATACTGAGAGGCACTGGAAGTGTGAAAAGAATAGATGATGTACCTAAAGAAAACCAAGTAAATGAGAATGCAAGGCAGTCATTAATTTTGGGGAATAAAAAGTAAGAAAAATGATATGAGGTGTACACAACAATGCTTGCAGTGATGCAGTGAATGAAAGAGGTATAAAAGGGCCTTGGAGATGTACAAGAGATAAAAACCTATTCCAACATAATAAGGAGTCAATTGATAATGTCTAAAACCAATTAATCAAAAACAATATAAATTAGAGGCAGAAGAAATAAAGAGTTGAAAATGGCTGCTTATTGCTATAGTAATCAAAACAGTATGGTAGGGACTTCCCTGGTGGTCCAGTGGCTAAGGCTCCATGCTCCTGATACAGAAGACCAGAGTCCAAGCCTTGGTTAGGGAACAAGATTCCACATGCTGCAACTAAGATCTAGCACAGCCAAATAAAATAATATGTTAAAAAAAAAAACCAACAGTATGCTATTAGAAGAAAAACAGACACACAGATCAATGGAACAAAATTCAGAGCCCAGCAATAAACCACCATATATGAACCATGAATTCACGCCAAAGGAGCAAAGAAACTACAATGGAGAAAGGACAGTCTCTTCAGTAAGTGGTGTAAAAGGGAACAAAAAAAGATTCACTCAAGATTAAAAAGTCTACACACTTCTCTGGCAGGGTCTACAGAAAAAGGAATTCAGAAGAAAGAAGATATGATCCAAAACAGAACGAGTGAAATGAGTCTCCAGATAATGTTGAAGGCTGATCCGAGGATTACGCCTGTCTCCAGTGTAGTGAACAACTAGTCTAGTTTAGAGTTCTATGTCTCAAAAGACAGGCATTTTGAAGGATATCATCAGAAAGTCCCTGACATATCTTTAATCAGATGAAATAACTGGAGAATGTGATCTCTTAAAACCAAAGAATAAATCAAAAAAGAAGAAGAATAAAATCCTTGAAATATGAAACACAATAATAAAAGGAAAAGAGAATTCCAAGAATGACAGCAAAGGAAAGTTCCAGGTTGAGAATTTTGCAGCAGATGTAGAGAACAACCACTTATTTTAAAGTAGAATTGATATCTCAGGAGATATGGGAATGACATGGAACACTATACTGAGAGGCACTGGAAGTGTGAAAAGAATAGATGATGTACCTAAAGAAAACCAAGTAAATGAGAATGCAAGGCAGTCATTAATTTTGGGGAATAAAAAGTAAGAAAAATGATATGAGGTGTACACAACAATGCTTGCAGTGATGCAGTGAATGAAAGAGGTATAAAAGGGCCTTGGAGATGTACAAGAGATAAAAACCTATTCCAACATAATAAGGAGTCAATTGATAATGTCTAAAACCAATTAATCAAAAACAATATAAATTAGAGGCAGAAGAAATAAAGAGTTGAAAATGGCTGCTTATTGCTATAGTAATCAAAACAGTATGGTAGGGACTTCCCTGGTGGTCCAGTGGCTAAGGCTCCATGCTCCTGATACAGAAGACCAGAGTCCAAGCCTTGGTTAGGGAACAAGATTCCACATGCTGCAACTAAGATCTAGCACAGCCAAATAAATAAATATGTTAAAAAAAAAAACCAACAGTATGGTATTAGAAGAAAAACAGACACACAGATCAATGGAACAAAATTCAGAGCCCAGCAATAAACCCACACATATATGAACAATGAATTCAAGACAAAGGAGCAAAGAAAATACAATGGAGAAAGGACAGTCTCTTCAGTAAGTGGTGTGGCAAAACTGGACAGCCAAATGCAAAATGATGAAACTAGACCACTACCTTACACCATACAAAAGTATCAACTCAACATGGATTAAAGACCTGAATGTAAGACCTGAAGGCATAAAGTTCTCAGAAGAAAATATACACAGTATGACCTTTGATATTGGTCTTTAACAATTTCTTTCTGGACATGTCTCTTCAGGCAAGGGAAACAAAAGCAAAAATAAACAAATGGGACAACCTCAAACTAAAAAGCTTCCGCTTGGCAAAGGAAACCATCAACAAAACAAAAGGACAAACTATAGAATGGGAGAAGATATTTGCTAATCATATATTCAATAAAGGATGGGGAGGGAAGGGAGTCATCATACACTGTTTGTGGGAATGTAAACTGTGCACCCACTATAGACAACAGTATGAAGATTTGCCCAAAAACTAAATACACAACTACCATATGATCCAGCTATCCCACTTCTGAATATTTACCTAAAGAAAATGAAAACACTAATGTAAAAAGATATATGTACCCTGTATTCACTGCAGCAGTACCCAAAATAGCAAAGATACAGAAACAACCTAAGTGCCCGTCAACAGATAAATGGATAAAGACATGATACACACATACCCCCACCCCAACAATGGAATCCTACTCAGCATAAAAAAGATGAAACCTTGCCATGGGCTACAACAGACCTTGACAATATTGTCCTAAGTGAAATAAGTCAGGAGGAGAAAGACAGACACTGTATGATTTCACACATATGTGAAATATAAAAAACAAAAGACATAATAGCAAACCAAAACAAACACATAGAGGACACAGTAATAATCACCAGAGGAAAAGAAGTGAAGTGGTGGGGCAAAATGTGTAAGAGAAGTCAACTCTGTAGTTGAAAACTTGTGATGATGAGCACACCACTGTGTACACAGGAGTCAAAATATAAGGTACATGTGAAACTTACATAAAGTTATAAACAAACGTAACTTCAAAAAAAAAAAAAAAAAACTACTCTCGGGCTTCCCTGATGGTCCAGTGAGTAAAGAGTCTGCCTTGCACTCCAAGGGGCACCAGTTCAATCCCTGGACTGGGAAGATCCCACATAACACAGAGTGGCTGGACTGGTGTGTCCAATTATGAGCCAGGGCTCTGCAGTGCATGCGCCCAGAGCCGGTACTCTGCTACAGGAGAGGGCACTGCAATGGGAGTCCCACATAGACCAAAGAGCAAAGATTGATGAAAATAAATAAATGAAGGACCAATAAAAGAGGCCAAAATTAAAAAACAAGACAAAACAGAAAAACCTCTCCATATTGGTAAACGAACAAGGACAATGAGGAGAGCAAGTGCAGAAAATGACTGTATTTTCTTATAAACCTTTTAGTACTATGTGACTTTGAATCAAGGTCATAGATTATTCTTAAAAGACTGCATTTTAAAAGATCAATAAAATAGAGATCTTGTGAGTATCCTAGAGAATAAAAAGAAAATACTAAATATCACTCATAAGAACACATATAACTAAAGATAATGCAATGAAAATATAACACCAAAGTGTTTGCAAATCCATGGAAAATAAATGGTTTCTTAAAATAAAATACAAATTACTTTAAACAGAAAACTCAGATTAATAATCAAAAGTAAAATGGAAAGATAGTCATAATTTATCACCTAAACCCAACCCACTTAAAAGGCAAGTTGTGATAAAGCATGTAGAAATAGATGATAATATAAAAACTGTTCTATAGCATATAAATTGTGGAAAGCTTCCTAATCCATACTATAAGGCCAGAACAGTTTAATATCAAAACCACAGAAGTTAAGCACACATACATGCACACATAGAACAATATGAGCCAGAAATCCTAAAACTATGTTGGCTCATCAAATCCATTTGTGCATGAAAATACTGTGTAATGATTAAAACGACATAATAGCAAACCAAAACAAACACATAGAGGACACAGTAATAATCACCAGAGGAAAAGAAGTGAAGTGGTGGGGCAAAATGAAAGAGAAGTCAACTCTGTAGTTGAAAACTTGTGATGATGAGCACACCACTGTGTACACAGGAGTCAAAATATAAGGTACATGTGAAACTTACATAAAGTTATAAACAAACGTAACTTCAAAAAAAAAAAAAAAAAACTACTCTCGGGCTTCCCTGATGGTCCAGTGAGTAAAGAGTCTGCCTTGCACTCCAAGGGGCACCAGTTCAATCCCTGGACTGGGAAGATCCCACATAACACAGAGTGGCTGGACTGGTGTGTCCAATTATGAGCCAGGGCTCTGCAGTGCATGCGCCCAGAGCCGGTACTCTGCTACAGGAGAGGGCACTGCAATGGGAGTCCCACATAGACCAAAGAGCAAAGATTGATGAAAATAAATAAATGAAGGACCAATAAAAGAGGCCAAAATTAAAAAACAAGACAAAACAGAAAAACCTCTCCATATTGGTAAACGAACAAGGACAATGAGGAGAGCAAGTGCAGAAAATGACTGTATTTTCTTATAAACCATATAGTACTATGTGACTTTGAATCAAGGTCATAGATTATTCTTAAAAGACTGCATTTTAAAAGATCAATAAAATAGAGATCTTGTGAGTATCCTAGAGAATAAAAAGAAAATACTAAATATCACTCATAAGAACACATATAACTAAAGATAATGCAATGAAAATATAACACCAAAGTGTTTGCAAATCCATGGAAAATAAATGGTTTCTTAAAATAAAATACAAATTACTTTAAACAGAAAACTCAGATTAATAATCAAAAGTAAAATGGAAAGATAGTCATAATTTATCACCTAAACCCAACCCACTTAAAAGGCAAGTTGTGATAAAGCATGTAGAAATAGATGATAATATAAAAACTGTTCTATAGCATATAAATTGTGGAAAGCTTCCTAATCCATACTATAAGGCCAGAACAGTTTAATATCAAAACCACAGAAGTTAAGCACACACATACATGCACACACATAGAACAATATGAGCCAGAAAAATCCTAAAACTATGTTGGCTCATCAAATCCATTTGTGCATGAAAATACTGTGTAATGATTAAATGTCATTTATATCAAGAATTTCATAATTAAAAAGCTAAAGAATAAAATACAACTTCACAGATGTCAAAAATTACTCTAAAATATGAAATAAAAATAAGAAAACTTTCTTCATCCAAAAAATGGAGCATTTGCCCAAGTTGACATCAACCATCATAGTTAAAGGCGAAATACTAGGAGCACTTCCACAAAGACAAGAATGACACCTGCATGCTATTATTAATTTGAAGAGTATTCATTGCGTACTCTTGGAATGCCTGTCATATGAACACTAACTCATACATAACTCTTAAACCAGATGAAGGTTAGAGGATGGGGGTGGTAGAAAGTGTTCCAAAAAATATTGTGGGTAAAGAGCAAAGACCTGGAAAGTGGAAGAGTTATTTAATTCATGAGAAGGTGAAAAAAGACCAGTTATTTTGCAGGGTGGACAGCATTACTGTTAAGCAATTACAAATAAACAAAAGATCCCCTTGATGAGGACTTCATTTCCTTATATATTCTTTACTATCACTCTTAAAAACAAAGGAAGAATTAGAATTAACTCCTGGTAGGGAGTCCGAGTTCAATTTTGTCTGCGAATGCGGACTCACAGAGAGGGAAATGATGTAAAAACTTACTAGGATTACTGTGGCTAGTTGAGAAAAAACAAACAGCAAAGACACTGGGGTACTTCAGCTCCTTTAATCCGCCATCTTCTATTCTTGAAACGGGAATAACACCCACAAAACGCAAGGTGGCGCTGCAGGCTAAAAAGAGAAAAGGATATTCGCATAAAGGACGTTGCAAACGTCAGCATTTAGAGGAAAGCTGGCCAGACTAGAAAAGTAGAGGAAAGGAAACCGTGTTAACAGAACGTGGGGAAATTGGGATTCCTCCTCACAAACATTGCTGTTACCCAGTTCATTCCTAAGGATTAGACTGTTGCCATTTCTGAGTTGCATGAGAAGAAGAGAAAGTTTTTGAAAGACTGGTTAAACGAAGAATGGAAGCCAGAGTGGGGTGTGCTGTACAGCAAAGGCAAGTCCTATTTCTTTGTGTATTTCTGGGAATGTCCTGGGCTGGCGAGAAACCGCTAAGGTATTTTGTGGAGGAAGAAACTGAGAGAGCCACCCTTCTGGCCAACCTAGCACACGACCTGGGGTTGGGGGTAGGGGAACTGTCAGTCCGGGAATCAAGAATCATTTCGGATCAGAACATAGGATCTTTACGATTCGATCCGTATACTGGTGATTTATCTCTAAATGAGAAATTAGACCGAGAGGAACTGTGCGGCCCCACTGAGCCTTGTGTGCTGCCTTTTCAGCTGTTAATGGAAAAGCCTTTTCAGATTTTCCGTGTTGATCTATGGGTCAGAGATATCAATGATCATTCTCCAGTATTTCTGGATAAAGAGCTTCCTTTGAAAATATTGGAAAGTACCACTCCAGGGGCAGCATTTCTCCTAGAAAGTGCACAGGATTCAGATGTTGGAACCAACAACGTGAGAAACTACACCATCAGCCCCAATGTCTATTTCCACATTAATCTCCATGATAGTGGGGAAGGGATTATTTATCCTGAATTGGTACTGGATAGACTGCTGGATCGAGAAGAGGTGCCTGAGCTCAGTTTAATCCTCACCGCCTTGGACGGTGGCTCTCCGCCCAGATCCGGGTCGGCCCTGGTGCGCATCCTGGTTTTAGACGTAAATGACAATGCCCCTGAATTTGTACAGCCATTCTACAAGGTGCAGGTGCCTGAGGATAGCCCTGTTGGCTCTCTGGTCGTCACTGTCTCAGCTAGAGATTTAGATACAGGAAGTAACGGGGAAATAGTTTATGCATTTTTTTATGCTACTGAAAGAATTCTTAATACATTTCAAATCAGTCCGACATCTGGCAGCATTCATCTCAAAGCTGAGTTGAACTATGAGGCAATGCAAACTTATACATTAATTATTCAAGCCAAAGATGGTGGAGGACTTTCTGGAAAATGTACAGTGGTGGTTCAGGTAACAGATACAAATGACAATCCACCTGAACTTCTCATATCATCGCTTACTAGCTCAGTTAAAGAAAACTCACTTGAAACAGTCATAGCTGTTTTTAGGATTCGAGACAGAGATTCCGGGAACAATGCAAAGACGGTGTGCTCCATCCAAGAAGATCTCCCTTTCGTCCTGAAGCCATCTGTAGAGAATTACTACACTCTGGTAAACGAGAGCCCGCTGGACAGAGAGGACAGATCCGAGTACAACATCACGATCACGGTGACCGACATGGGAACCCCCAGGCTGAAAACCGAGCACAACATCACCGTGCTGGTGGCCGACGTCAACGACAACGCCCCCGCCTTCACCCAGACCTCCTACACCCTCCGGGTCCGCGAGAACAACAGCCCCGCCCTGCACATCGGCAGCGTCAGCGCCACCGACAGGGACGCGGGCGCCAACGCCCAGCTCACCTACTCGCTGCTGCCGGACCCCCACCCCCACGCGCCCCTCGCCTCGCTCGTCGCCATCAACCCCGACACCGGCCACCTCTTCGCCCTCGCCGCCCTCGACCACGAGACCCTGCGCGCCTTCGAGTTCCGCGTGCGCGCCGCCGACCGCGGCTCGCCCGCGCTCAGCAGCCAGGCGCGCGTGCGCGTGCTCGTGGCCGACGCCAACGACAACGCGCCCTTCGTGCTCTACCCGCTGCAGAACGCCTCGGCGCCCTGCACCGAGCTGCTGCCCAGGGCGGCCGACGCCGGCTACCTGCTCGCCAAGGTCGTGGCGGTCGACGCCGACGCGGGCCAGAACGCCTGGCTCTCCTACCAGCTGCTCAAGGCCACCGAGCCCGGCCTCTTCGCCGTGGCGCCGCACAGCGGCGAGGTGCGCACCGCCCGGCCGCTCGGCGAGCGCGACGCGCCCAAGCACCGGCTGCTCGTGCTGGTCCGCGACCACGGCGACCCGCCGCTCTCGGCCAGCGTCACGCTGCACGTGCTGCTGGTGGACGGCTTCTCGCAGCCCTACCTGCCGGCCCCGGAAGCCGACGCGGCGGCCGCCGCGCCCGCCGACCCGCTCACCGTCTACCTCGTCGTGGCCTTGGCGTCCGTGTCGTCGCTCTTCCTCTGCTCGGTGCTGGGCTTCGTGGCGGTGCGGCTGTGCAGGCGGGGCGGGGCGGCGTCGGCGGGTCGCTGCGCGGCGCCCGGGGGCCACTTCGCGGGCCACCTGGTGGACGTCAGCGGCACGGGGACCCTGTCTCACAGCTACCAGTACGAGGTGTGCTTGATGGGAGGCTCTGGAACCGGCGAGTTTAAGTTTCTGAAGCCGATTGTCCCCAATCTTGCATCCCAGAGCACAGTCAGGGAAGTGGAAGAAACCCCTTCATATCGGGATTATTTGGGTTTGTGATAAAAATGAAAAAATACCAGCGGTATTTATACCTGTGAATATATTCCTGTTAAGAAATTTATCTTTGAGTTGCCTGTAGAAGTGTGCGTTCCCATAATTTCAAATATTCTTAAGGTCTCAGAATAAATTTCTTTACACAGGAAAAGATTTAACTTTAGCCCTAAGAAAAGTATGGATTATGTATTGCCATCTTGTGTCTAAGTTATGCTTTGCGTGTAGTCTATTACATGACAAATCTTGTTTGAGTCCTTTTAAATCGAAATTCACTCTTTAAATACTATTGCTACTTTTATTTCCAGAATTGATTAGAGTGCTATACCTAGATTTAAAAATAAAACCCTATGCATCAAATACTTTAACACTTTTAATTTCAGAAATTAACCTATGTTGGGAGGTATTGTAGAAATGAACAAGCTGATATCCATATAGGTTCAGTGAGCTTACTAACCAAGGTCACCAACTAATAAGTGGCAGAATTAAGCATCTCTTATAAATCTGGTGCCTTGCTATGATTCTATACTGTTTTATTAGATATCATCTAGCAAGTTTCTGCTTAAGTAAGGAGAAATCTGGTATCTCTATTCAGTTTTTTTCTATACTTATAAAGAATAAGATACGTACTATGGCTTCATTTTCTTATAAACCAACAATCCAGTTTTTTCTGGATCAATTATTCAAGTATTACTATTTTTTAAATTTTGGCCTCTTTTATTTATTTTCATCCATCTTTATTTTTTGGCCTGTGTAGGCCTCCCATTGCAGCGGCCTCTTTTGTGGCAGAGCACTGGCTCTGGGTACAAGAGCTCTAGAGTCCTGGCTCATAATTGGACACACTGGTACAGCCATTCCTCGGCATGCAGTATCTTCCTGGGCCAGGGATCAAACCGGTGCTCCCTGCACTGCAAGGCAGACTCTTTACCCACAGGACCACCAGGGAAGCCTTCAAGCATTATTTTTAAAGCTCTGATCTAACTAAATCTCAAATAAAATACAATCGAAAGATCTATTTGTGCTTTCTCCTTATTATCTGAACATGTGACCTTCATTTCATAGGCAGACTGATAACTATTAATAGAAATATTACACAGTTTTAATTGCTTCATTTATTATTTCCCTCCCATTGCAGTAATTTTCCTACAATAGTCACTATCTGCTCTTTTTAACACATTTTTCCTTTAATGTGAAAGTTTATTTTTAGTTTCTATTCAATATACTTCAGTGCTAAATCAGGAAAGGAGAAAAAAAGAATACTTTTAAATATGTAACAGTAAAGAGAAACAAGTTAATGCTGAATTACTTAAAGATTCTGGAGAGTTAAAGAGAAGTTTCATTAGAATAATCTGTAACTGCTTTTAACAGTTATCCATATCATTTTTGCAGTGATGTGTTCTGAATATATCATAAGTTAGGGCTGATAACTCTTAAAATAGTAATATTGCTGTATATCACTAATGTGATATAGTCTAACAACAATGACAAAAGAAACAGTATTAAAGTCTTAAGTTGTTTACATAGTGTTAGAATAAAATTAGTTTTTCCAGCAAATCAATGGCATAGGAAAAAAAGAGGGGGAAGGAACAGAACTTTACACAATGAGAGAAATTAAGACATATCATCCAAGTGTAATGTATGGTGGATCTTGTTTGAGTTTTGAGTCAATCAAAAAACTCTGAAATAATTAGAAAATTCTGAATATAGATCAACATTAAACAATATTAATAACTTATTAGGTGTGGTAAGGTCATTGTAGTGTTTTTTAAAAGACACTGAAAGAGATGTATGATAGAATTTTTACAAGTGAAAATTTAGTCTGTCTTGGATGTGAAAATGTTGGGGGAATAGGGTAAACAATTATGGCAAAACACTGATGACTGTTCTAACTAGCTATCAGTACCCGGAAGTACACTTTCATTATGGGATTTGAAATTTTTCAAAATAAAAGTCTGTCCTTTTTTTTTAAATGGACACCATAAAGACTTTTGGACACAGTACAGGAAATAGAGGGTGGGATGATTTGAGAGAATAACAGTGGTAATATACATCACCATGTGTAATATACAATATGGTAATATACATTACCATATGTAAAACAGATAGCCAGTGGGAATTCAATGTATGGCCCAGGGAACCCATAGCCGTGATCTGTAACAACCTAGAGGGGTAGGAAGGAGAGGGAGGTGGGAGGGATGTTCAAGAGAGAGGGGACATTATGTGTAAGTAGTGCCAATTCATGTTGATATATGGCAAAAAAAAATCACAATATTGTCAATTATCCTAATTTAAAAAAAAAAAGCTGGAAAAAATTGACACTGTAAGAAGAAAAAAGGATTGAAAACTAGAACACTCATCTGAGATACAGACTCATCAATACCATCACAGATTATACCTCTATTAAATAAACACTCCCCCCTTTTTCTGTATCATCATTTGATATGATAACCTCTATCTGAACTAATGCTGCTCATGAATTCTTCTGCCATGTGAATCTTTTCTAGTTATGGCAATGGGTTAATGCAAACTGACCTACCCCAATGGCATCAAATTACATCCCTGGTGTATGTGTGTATAAGAGTAATCTCTCTCTGCCTGTTTCCTCACCTATAAGGTGGGGAACTCACAGAAGTCCTACGTGTTAGGTACCATTAAGATCGCCACCTTAGAGGATGAAACTGGGCAGAGGTTAAATAATGTGTCCAATGCTCATAGCTACTAGTCATTTCCATAGTTCATGGCCATAACAGTGTATAATTCTGAAAGCTTTCTTTTACTGTATATATTTAAATTTCTGCATACAGTCCTTCTTCTCAGCCAGACTGTCACATGAATATTTTCTTTTGCTCCAAAGCCAATTAGAATTGTTGAAAGTAATCTCTACTGACATCATTTCTCCTGTGTGGCCCTCACTCAACTGACCCTTAGCGTGAGAAACCTTTCATACATCTGTTACACATACTGGGACTCAGAGTTGGGAACATTCTGAGTTGGGAACCACCAGAGAGTTCACTGGTGGTCTAGTGGTTAGGATTCCATGCTTTCACTGCAGTGACCTGGGTTCAGTCCCTGGTTAGGGAACTAAGACCCCGCAAGCGAAGCAGCTGGCTAAAATTAAAAACAAAACAAAGAGTTAGGAACATTGCATCCATTTTCAACTCAGAAAACACAAGTTCCTCTGAGGACGCGTGGTGGCGCTGCAGGATAAGAAGGTACAAGCCTAAACCGCAGCTGCAGCGTCATTAAAGGCAAAACTATTCTGCGGAGCCCCGATGCCCAGGGAAGCTTGGAAGCCACAGTAGGACTAGGTCCTCGGTATAGGGCTACTCGCCAGAGTATTTCTGAAGTAAACCTTACTGCTAAGCGGAACCATCCTCGCCAGACGCCATACCTGGCAAGAACAATGGAGGCCCGCAGGAAGCTCATCAGCAGACAAAGGCAAGTCCTTTTCTTCTTTCTCTGCATAGACTTTGTTCTGGCAGACTTTGAATTTAGGCGTTATTCTGTGGTGGAGGAAGCTGAGGGGCGCTCTTTTGTAACCAATTTGGCAAAAGACCTGGGTCTGGGGCCAGGCGAACTCTCCAGACGGGGAGCTAGGGTCATTTCCAAAGGAAACAAACTGTATTTGCAGCTAGATCAGGAGACTGGGGATTTACTGCTAAATGAGAAGCTGGACCGTGAGGAACTGTGTGGTCCAACTGAGCCGTGTGTGCTGCATTTCCAGGTTTTGCTAGAGAATCCCTTAGAGTTTGTTCAAGCTGAGTTACAAGTAATAGACATAAATGATCACTCTCCTGAGTTCATTGACAGAGACATGTTACTAAAAATATCAGAGAGCACTCTTCCTGGCACTACATTTCCTCTGAAAGCTTTCTTTTACTGTATATATTTAAATTTCTGCATACAGTCCTTCTTCTCAGCCAGACTGTCACATGAATATTTTCTTTTGCTCCAAAGCCAATTAGAATTGTTGAAAGTAATCTCTACTGACATCATTTCTCCTGTGTGGCCCTCACTCAACTGACCCTTAGCGTGAGAAACCTTTCATACATCTGTTACACATACTGGGACTCAGAGTTGGGAACATTCTGAGTTGGGAACCACCAGAGAGTTCACTGGTGGTCTAGTGGTTAGGATTCCATGCTTTCACTGCAGTGACCTGGGTTCAGTCCCTGGTTAGGGAACTAAGACCCCGCAAGCGAAGCAGCTGGCTAAAATTAAAAACAAAACAAAGAGTTAGGAACATTGCATCCATTTTCAACTCAGAAAACACAAGTTCCTCTGAGGACGCGTGGTGGCGCTGCAGGATAAGAAGGTACAAGCCTAAACCGCAGCTGCAGCGTCATTAAAGGCAAAACTATTCTGCGGAGCCCCGATGCCCAGGGAAGCTTGGAAGCCACAGTAGGACTAGGTCCTCGGTATAGGGCTACTCGCCAGAGTATTTCTGAAGTAAACCTTACTGCTAAGCGGAACCATCCTCGCCAGACGCCATACCTGGCAAGAACAATGGAGGCCCGCAGGAAGCTCATCAGCAGACAAAGGCAAGTCCTTTTCTTCTTTCTCTGCATAGACTTTGTTCTGGCAGACTTTGAATTTAGGCGTTATTCTGTGGTGGAGGAAGCTGAGGGGCGCTCTTTTGTAACCAATTTGGCAAAAGACCTGGGTCTGGGGCCAGGCGAACTCTCCAGACGGGGAGCTAGGGTCATTTCCAAAGGAAACAAACTGTATTTGCAGCTAGATCAGGAGACTGGGGATTTACTGCTAAATGAGAAGCTGGACCGTGAGGAACTGTGTGGTCCAACTGAGCCGTGTGTGCTGCATTTCCAGGTTTTGCTAGAGAATCCCTTAGAGTTTGTTCAAGCTGAGTTACAAGTAATAGACATAAATGATCACTCTCCTGAGTTCATTGACAGAGACATGTTACTAAAAATATCAGAGAGCACTCTTCCTGGCACTACATTTCCTCTGAGGAATGCTCAGGACATGGACGTAGGCCAAAATAGTATTGAAAATTACATTATCAGTCCCAACTCCTATTTTCGGGTCCTCACGCGCAAACGCAGCGATGGCAGGAAATATCCTGAACTTGTGCTGGACAAAGTGCTGGATCGGGAGGAGGAAACTGAGCTCAAATTAAACCTCACTGCTCAGGATGGTGGCTCTCCACCACTGTCTGGCACTGCTCACATCTACATCGAAATCGTCGACATCAATGATAATGCCCCTAAATTTGAGCAGCCTCTCTACAGGGTGCAGATCCCTGAGGACAGTCCTATAGGCTTCCTTATTGTCAAAGTCTCTGCTACGGATGTAGACATAGGAGTCAATGGAGAGATTTCCTATTCACTTTTCCAGGCCTCTGAAGAAATTAGTAAAACCTTTGAGATCAGTGCTATGACAGGAGAAATTAGACTGAAAAAACAACTTGATTTTGAAACAACTCAGTCCTATGAGATAAATATTGAGGCCAGAGATACTGGAAGTCTTTCTGGAAAATGCACAGTTCTGACTCAAGTCATAGATGTGAATGACAATGCCCCAGAAGTCACCATGTCTGCACTTACGAGAGAGATCCCTGAGAACTTGCCTGAGACTGTGATTGCAGTTTTCAGCGTTTCAGATCTTGACTCTGAAGAAAATGGGAAATTAAGTTGTTCCATACAGGATGATCTACCTTTTGTACTGAAATCTTCCATGGAAAACATTTACACCTTAGTAACCGAGAGAGAGCTAGACAGAGAGAGCAAAGACAAATACAACATCACGATCACGGTGACCGACATGGGAACCCCCAGGCTGAAAACCGAGCACAACATCACCGTGCTGGTGGCCGACGTCAACGACAACGCCCCCGCCTTCACCCAGACCTCCTACACCCTCCGGGTCCGCGAGAACAACAGCCCCGCCCTGCACATCGGCAGCGTCAGCGCCACCGACAGGGACGCGGGCGCCAACGCCCAGCTCACCTACTCGCTGCTGCCGGACCCCCACCCCCACGCGCCCCTCGCCTCGCTCGTCGCCATCAACCCCGACACCGGCCACCTCTTCGCCCTCGCCGCCCTCGACCACGAGACCCTGCGCGCCTTCGAGTTCCGCGTGCGCGCCGCCGACCGCGGCTCGCCCGCGCTCAGCAGCCAGGCGCGCGTGCGCGTGCTCGTGGCCGACGCCAACGACAACGCGCCCTTCGTGCGCTCCCCGCTGCAGAACGCCTCGGCGCCCTGCACCGAGCTGCTGCCCAGGGCGGCCGACGCCGGCTACCTGCTCGCCAAGGTCGTGGCGGTCGACGCCGACGCGGGCCAGAACGCCTGGCTCTCCTACCAGCTGCTCAAGGCCACCGAGCCCGGCCTCTTCGCCGTGGCGCCGCACAGCGGCGAGGTGCGCACCGCCCGGCCGCTCGGCGAGCGCGACGCGCCCAAGCACCGGCTGCTCGTGCTGGTCCGCGACCACGGCGACCCGCCGCTCTCGGCCAGCGTCACGCTGCACGTGCTGCTGGTGGACGGCTTCTCGCAGCCCTACCTGCCGGCCCCGGAAGCCGACGCGGCGGCCGCCGCGCCCGCCGACCCGCTCACCGTCTACCTCGTCGTGGCCTTGGCGTCCGTGTCGTCGCTCTTCCTCTGCTCGGTGCTGGGCTTCGTGGCGGTGCGGCTGTGCAGGCGGGGCGGGGCGGCGTCGGCGGGTCGCTGCGCGGCGCCCGGGGGCCACTTCGCGGGCCACCTGGTGGACGTCAGCGGCACGGGCACCCTGTCTCACAGCTACCAGTACGAGGTGTGCTTGATGGGAGGTTCTGGAACCGGCGAGTTCAAATTCCTGAAACCAGTTGTACCCAACTTTCAGAACCATTTCCAGGGGCCAGAAATAAGTCCCCAAGTGTAGGGAAGACGTTAATTTCACTATTCTGTGACAATAGCTCTTTTTCATATTCTAAATATTTTAAATTGATGATGGTAAAGGTGATGGTTTTTCTGGCAACCTATCATGCATTTTTAAAATACACTATAATTGCTTGCAAAATTCTTTTAAAGAATGGTATCTTATGTTTTCTTCATTACTATAGTAAGACTAATGGTCCTAAATCTTGCCTCTCAAAACACTGATAAACTCGGTATTTGTACAAGCCCTTGTTTTGGCATAGCTTAGAAATATATGAGGGGGAAAAAACAGTGGGAAATTAATTATATATTGTCACTTTATTTCCTTAAGCTTTCTGAAATAGTTTTTAAACCATTTTATTAGTATTATTGCACTAATGACATACTGAGCCATGACTAATCTGAAAGCAGACCTAGTACAGTGAGAAGCTGATTCCCGCTTTATTCTGATCTCATGGCACTTTGATCTTATTTCCTCTTAAAATGTTAAACTAATTGTGTTTCCTTTCATTAATATACCGATGTTAGTTTTATATAATTGTTTTAATTTCTTTTCATTTTGTTTCATTGGTGTTAAAGTGAGAAAGAAAGCTGCATTGTGTTTATCCAGTGAGATGAAAGGACATACCAGGAAACTGGCTTTTCCCACTTGAGAAACAATGGTCATCTGTGACAGAATATGCAGTAGTCACTTAAACTTCATCCTTTCTTCTTTACTAACAGATTCCCAAATTTCATTTAGAACATTAGTGTGCTTAGTTAAAACATTTTCCCAACCTTTTTGGCAGCTATAATAAAGCATTTAACTAGGTTATTCTCAAGGAGATGTATATGCAAATGTTCTAATAGACTTTCAAAAAGGTCCCTAAAAGCAAGATGACTCATCGGGGAAGTGGGGCAGGGCCCCTTTTTGTCCTTCTCTAACAGCCCTTGCTGCTTGAAATGTGTGAATAATGGTTGGAACACAGTCATATTCAGCCATAACCATAACTAAGGATGGAAATTAATATTTCAAGACAGTATGCAATAAACCTTAAAGAGATGTGGATTCCTGACAATCAGATTCATCTTGTCATCCCTGGAATGCCTGCTTCTGAACGTTTTTCACTTGAGAAATAAAGGAACTTCTATCTCATTCAAGCCACTATTGTTCTAGTTTTGTGCTACCAAAATCCAGTCCTAATAGAATCCAATCCTAATGCTCTCACAGTAAGATACTCTGCTAAAATATTACATAAGACAATAAAATGCACAGCTCTTACATCTAACACAGTTCAGTGTAAATGATCTTCACCATGTGTTTTTTGATTTCTAACTTTGAGTATGGAGTGCTTTACATTAATTATCTTTTTCAACCTCTGCCAGACCCTAGGGAAGCTGACATATTATCTCCTGCTTTACTTGCACAAAATTTGGAAATAATGAAAAAATATGAAATATATTCTAGGTCTATTTGAACCCAGATGCCATTTCAGCAAGCATTAACTGGCAGCACTGTCTTCCTGAGAAAGTAAAATTCTTCTTTTCCATGAACTGAACTCATATATAGAAACGTAACTTTTAGTCTATACCTTTCATTTGGTTCTAGACTGAAGATAACACTGCTCTGGACCAATAAACCCGAAGTTCTTATAGAAACATTGACCTAAGCTGGACCAGATACCACAATTGACCTTCATCAATGATCAAATCAGCCTGATTATATTCCTGTACCTTCTCAACATAGCATATTTATTATTGCAGAAATGAATGCTCTGAATAGGGAGTAGAATTACCCTATGGTTTTATTCCTTGAGGTTTTTGAACTATTCCATCAGTCTTTTCCCCTCAATCCTAATATATATTATCTTTTATGAAAGTTTCTTATATACAGTTTGTAAGTTCCTTACTCAAATTAACATACTGTATTCACACTATTAGCACACTATTTGTTTGAAAGCAGTTGCTATTCTAATATTAGTTCTGAATGAAATAACTAATTTCAGAAAAGTATGGCCAATTATGTGGAATTTTATCAGTAAATAATTCAGAGTTTCTGGAATTTTAATATAAATAAAGCCAATAGGCTCTAGTAATTTTCTGTTAAAATTAACCATATGGCTTTGATGACTTCTCTTAAAAATTTGCTGAAAAATGATTGAGGGTAATAAGTGACTACTTGGAAAAAAAAAAAGGGTCACCACAGCTGAATCAGACATTGTTCAGTATTTTCTCTGATAACACTGTTCTTGTAGAGTTTTGAATTTTTGCTGACTTAGAAGCTTGGTGCATGAAAATTCATGTTTATGTGTATTAGTTTTCTGTTGCTACTATTAGCCACAAACGTAGTTGCTCGAAACAATAAAAATGTACTACTACATAGTTCTGTAGATGTGATGTCTGACATGGATATCACTGGGCTAAGTTCAGGGTGTCAGCAGGGGTGCATTTCTTTCTGGTGGCTCTAGAGGATAATTCATCTGTTGGTCTTTTCTAGCTTGTAGATGCTGCCTATATTACTTGACTCATGGTCTCATTCATCTCTTTTCATCTCTTTCATCACAGCAACACTGTGTCTTAGTCCAGTTCTTCTGTAATCATATCTTCCTCTGACCATAGTCAGGAAAGGTTCTGTCCCTCCCAGATAATCCAGGTTAACATCCTCTTCACAAGGTTCTCAATTTAATTACACCTATGAGTTCTTTTCTGCCATGTAAGATAACATACTTACAGATTTGAGGAATTAGGGCATGGACATCATTCAGAAGGTGGCCCTCAGGCTTAGCTATTGGAAATAATAGTATTTTTCACTAAGGCACTGGTAAAATACTGTCTTTAGAACCGTCATTGGTTACAACTTTGCAGTGTCCATTCATTTATCATTCTTTAATATTTACCATGGAAACGATGTACCTGGCTAAACTGTTCCCATGTGACTTCAGAAATATTTTGCTCTAAAATATATACTCTTCTCAGTCTAAATGTTATATTATTTTATTTAATCATTAACTGTGAACAGTTTTAAACAGTTAACATAAATGAAAGTTTGCTCTTCGTGCTCCTCCTGTGCAACAACAACTCAGCTCTCCCTGAACTCATAAAAATCCATATGGAAGTAGAACTCAATGTTTTAAATTACAGAACACAGTTTACACAACCTATCTGGGTACATTCAGGAGAATTTTGCATTCAGTGTTAAATGAGAAAAGATGAGACAGAACGCATGGTGGCGCTGCAGGTTAAGGTGAAAAACAGACTTGCCTACGTAGCTCCAGGATCCAGCTAGTTCTCCACGCTCACTGTGAGGCAGTTACATTGTTCAGTATTTTCTCTGATAACACTGTTCTTGTAGAGTTTTGAATTTTTGCTGACTTAGAAGCTTGGTGCATGAAAATTCATGTTTATGTGTATTAGTTTTCTGTTGCTACTATTAGCCACAAACGTAGTTGCTCGAAACAATAAACATGTACTACTACATAGTTCTGTAGATGTGATGTCTGACATGGATATCACTGGGCTAAGTTCAGGGTGTCAGCAGGGGTGCATTTCTTTCTGGTGGCTCTAGAGGATAATTCATCTGTTGGTCTTTTCTAGCTTGTAGATGCTGCCTATATTACTTGACTCATGGTCTCATTCATCTCTTTTCATCTCTTTCATCACAGCAACACTGTGTCTTAGTCCAGTTCTTCTGTAATCATATCTTCCTCTGACCATAGTCAGGAAAGGTTCTGTCCCTCCCAGATAATCCAGGTTAACATCCTCTTCACAAGGTTCTCAATTTAATTACACCTATGAGTTCTTTTCTGCCATGTAAGATAACATACTTACAGATTTGAGGAATTAGGGCATGGACATCATTCAGAAGGTGGCCCTCAGGCTTAGCTATTGGAAATAATAGTATTTTTCACTAAGGCACTGGTAAAATACTGTCTTTAGAACCGTCATTGGTTACAACTTTGCAGTGTCCATTCATTTATCATTCTTTAATATTTACCATGGAAACGATGTACCTGGCTAAACTGTTCCCATGTGACTTCAGAAATATTTTGCTCTAAAATATATACTCTTCTCAGTCTAAATGTTATATTATTTTATTTAATCATTAACTGTGAACAGTTTTAAACAGTTAACATAAATGAAAGTTTGCTCTTCGTGCTCCTCCTGTGCAACAACAACTCAGCTCTCCCTGAACTCATAAAAATCCATATGGAAGTAGAACTCAATGTTTTAAATTACAGAACACAGTTTACACAACCTATCTGGGTACATTCAGGAGAATTTTGCATTCAGTGTTAAATGAGAAAAGATGAGACAGAACGCATGGTGGCGCTGCAGGTTAAGGTGAAAAACAGACTTGCCTACGTAGCTCCAGGATCCAGCTAGTTTCATACTGCCCGGAAGCTGTCTCAGCCAGAGTAAGAGTGAGCGTGAAACCTCTCTAAAACCATATTTGGTGACATAGCTCTGACCTGCTGGACTGTGACAGACCTACCAGGATCCTGGGCATATCTGAAGTTCCTGTGAACCCAGTTTTCACGAAAGAGCAATGGAGATTGGATGGACGCACAATCCGAGACAAAGGCAAGTCATAATTTTCTTTGTTTTGCTGAGCATGTCTGGGGCGAGCAGTGAATTGGGGCCCTATTCAGTGGTGGAAGAAACAGAGAGAGGCTCTTTTGTGGCAAATTTAGGAAAAGACCTGGGGCTGGAGTTGACAGAGATGTCCACTCGAGCGGTCCGGATTGTTTCGCAGGGCAACAAAGAGTATTTGCAGCTCAAGGTTCAGACTGGGGATTTGCTCCTAAATGAAAAGCTAGATCGAGAGGAGCTATGTGGTTCAACTGAGCCTTGTATACTACATTTTCAAATATTAATGGAAAAACCTTTAGAGATATTTCAGGCAGAACTGAGGGTGAAAGACATCAATGACCATTCCCCCGTGTTCAATGAAAGAGAAATGATTCTGAAAATACCGGAAAATAGTCCTATAGGAACTGCATTCCCTTTGAATAATGCTCTGGACTTGGATGTAGGCAGCAACAATATACAGAAGTATAAAGTCAGCCCCAACTCCCATTTCCGGGTTGTAACCCGCAACCGCAGTGATGGCAGAAAATACCCTGAGCTGGTGTTGGACAAAGAGTTGGATCGGGAGGAGGAGCCTGAAGTCTCATTAACCCTGACAGCGCTGGATGGCGGCTCTCCACCGCTGTACGGGGCCGCGCGGGTGCGCATCGAAGTGGTGGACAGCAACGATAACGCCCCTCAGTTTGAGCAGTTGCTCTACAAGGTGCATGTTCCTGAAAACAGCCCCATAGGCTCCCTGGTTCTCACTGTTTCTGCCAGGCGATGGCGGGGGTCGCTATTCAGTGTTAAATGAGAAAAGATGAGACAGAACGCATGGTGGCGCTGCAGGTTAAGGTGAAAAACAGACTTGCCTACGTAGCTCCAGGATCCAGCTAGTTTCATACTGCCCGGAAGCTGTCTCAGCCAGAGTAAGAGTGAGCGTGAAACCTCTCTAAAACCATATTTGGTGACATAGCTCTGACCTGCTGGACTGTGACAGACCTACCAGGATCCTGGGCATATCTGAAGTTCCTGTGAACCCAGTTTTCACGAAAGAGCAATGGAGATTGGATGGACGCACAATCCGAGACAAAGGCAAGTCATAATTTTCTTTGTTTTGCTGAGCATGTCTGGGGCGAGCAGTGAATTGGGGCCCTATTCAGTGGTGGAAGAAACAGAGAGAGGCTTTTTTGTGGCAAATTTAGGAAAAGACCTGGGGCTGGAGTTGACAGAGATGTCCACTCGAGCGGTCCGGATTGTTTCGCAGGGCAACAAAGAGTATTTGCAGCTCAAGGTTCAGACTGGGGATTTGCTCCTAAATGAAAAGCTAGATCGAGAGGAGCTATGTGGTTCAACTGAGCCTTGTATACTACATTTTCAAATATTAATGGAAAAACCTTTAGAGATATTTCAGGCAGAACTGAGGGTGAAAGACATCAATGACCATTCCCCCGTGTTCAATGAAAGAGAAATGATTCTGAAAATACCGGAAAATAGTCCTATAGGAACTGCATTCCCTTTGAATAATGCTCTGGACTTGGATGTAGGCAGCAACAATATACAGAAGTATAAAGTCAGCCCCAACTCCCATTTCCGGGTTGTAACCCGCAACCGCAGTGATGGCAGAAAATACCCTGAGCTGGTGTTGGACAAAGAGTTGGATCGGGAGGAGGAGCCTGAAGTCTCATTAACCCTGACAGCGCTGGATGGCGGCTCTCCACCGCTGTACGGGGCCGCGCGGGTGCGCATCGAAGTGGTGGACAGCAACGATAACGCCCCTCAGTTTGAGCAGTTGCTCTACAAGGTGCATGTTCCTGAAAACAGCCCCATAGGCTCCCTGGTTCTCACTGTTTCTGCCAGCGATGCAGACAGTGGGCTCTACGGGGAAATAGCATACAGACTCCTTCAGCCTTCTGAAGACATGAGTAAAACATTGGAGGTAAATCCTAAATCAGGAGAAATTCGACTGAAGAAACAAGTAGATTTTGAAACAGTTTTGTCTTATGAAGTGGACATTACGGCCACTGATGGGGGAGGTCTCTCAGGAAAATGCACTCTTCTCCTGCAGGTAGTGGATGTGAATGACAATCCTCCGGAGGTGACAATATCTGCACTAACAAGCCCCATCCCAGAGAACTCCGCTGAGACTGTAGTTGCTGTTTTCAGTGTTTCAGATCCCGACTCCGGGGACAATGGGAAAACCGCTTCTTCCATCCAGGATGACCTTCCCTTTCTTCTAAAACCTTCAAGCAATAACTTTTACACTTTAGTAACCAAGAAAGCACTAGACAGAGAAGAAAGATCCGAGTACAACATCACGATCACGGTGACCGACATGGGAACCCCCAGGCTGAAAACCGAGCACAACATCACCGTGCTGGTGGCCGACGTCAACGACAACGCCCCCGCCTTCACCCAGACCTCCTACACCCTCCGGGTCCGCGAGAACAACAGCCCCGCCCTGCACATCGGCAGCGTCAGCGCCACCGACAGGGACGCGGGCGCCAACGCCCAGCTCACCTACTCGCTGCTGCCGGACCCCCACCCCCACGCGCCCCTCGCCTCGCTCGTCGCCATCAACCCCGACACCGGCCACCTCTTCGCCCTCGCCGCCCTCGACCACGAGACCCTGCGCGCCTTCGAGTTCCGCGTGCGCGCCGCCGACCGCGGCTCGCCCGCGCTCAGCAGCCAGGCGCGCGTGCGCGTGCTCGTGGCCGACGCCAACGACAACGCGCCCTTCGTGCTCTACCCGCTGCAGAACGCCTCGGCGCCCTGCACCGAGCTGCTGCCCAGGGCGGCCGACGCCGGCTACCTGCTCGCCAAGGTCGTGGCGGTCGACGCCGACGCGGGCCAGAACGCCTGGCTCTCCTACCAGCTGCTCAAGGCCACCGAGCCCGGCCTCTTCGCCGTGGCGCCGCACAGCGGCGAGGTGCGCACCGCCCGGCCGCTCGGCGAGCGCGACGCGCCCAAGCACCGGCTGCTCGTGCTGGTCCGCGACCACGGCGACCCGCCGCTCTCGGCCAGCGTCACGCTGCACGTGCTGCTGGTGGACGGCTTCTCGCAGCCCTACCTGCCGGCCCCGGAAGCCGACGCGGCGGCCGCCGCGCCCGCCGACCCGCTCACCGTCTACCTCGTCGTGGCCTTGGCGTCCGTGTCGTCGCTCTTCCTCTGCTCGGTGCTGGGCTTCGTGGCGGTGCGGCTGTGCAGGCGGGGCGGGGCGGCGTCGGCGGGTCGCTGCGCGGCGCCCGGGGGCCACTTCGCGGGCCACCTGGTGGACGTCAGCGGCACGGGGACCCTGTCCCACAGCTACCAGTACGAGGTGTGCTTGACGGGAGGAACTGGGACGAATGAGTTTAAGTTTATGAGGCCGATTGTCCCGATTCTCACATCCCAGAACACAGACAGGGAAGTGGAAGAAAATCCCTCGTTTCACGGTAGTTTTGGTATGTAATAATAGATAGGAACTTATTTAATACAGACATTTTCTCCCTGTACTTTTTGTTTGAAATATTACCACCAACATATATATATAGCGCCAATAAGGTATTATTTAATTTTCTCTCTTTTGTTTCCAACTTTGTTAAACTTAACGTTTCCTTCCATTTATATTTTAGATCAAAGAAGTATTTCTTACCAGAATCTCAATGAGAAATATAGGCATTATCATCAAAGTTGAGATAGCATTTTCTCCACTTATATATCTTTATTGAGATTGTCTTTACATTTTAAATTTCAGTTCTTCTTTTCCTAGTACTTCTTCAGCTATTAAGATAATCTGCTGCATGTGATGTCTGTTTACTATTTGATATTTCTCTTATTTTAATTCTTTCAAAACTGGGTTTTTTTTTTTTTTGTGATTTGTCAGTCTATGTTTTAATTTCAGCAGTTTTCTTAAACTGTCACTTTTTAGAAAGTTATCTAATCTATATTGATTTATGCTTAATTGAAATATAACATTTTCATTCTGTGATAAGCCTCTAATTAGGCTTATCTGAAAATGAGACATGATTTTAAGATATTGTGTGTGTGTGTATATCTTTAAGTTTGCATACACAAAAAGCAGAAATATCATTTGATTACGGAAATATTTAATGCTTTGTTACTATTAATTCTGTATCAACAAAAATCAAGAGATTTATGTTAAATTTTTAGTGGCTAACAATGCAGTCCCATTCAGTTGAAAAATCTAAGTCATCAAACAGAGATGTATATGCTGTGGCATTAATATTAAACAGTTTGAGTGTTTATCGCAATGTCTATCCCTTTCCTTGTGCAATATTTCTCAGTTTAATCTGTATCTCTTACTTACTCAAGGGGAAAATAAGAGCTTTCCCCTTCGATATTAGAACTTTGGACAAACTTCTCTATGAGGAAGAGTTTATAATGCTGTTCTTATTTTCAGTACTGTTAGGATAGATATTAGTCTGATTTATTTTTTTTTTTAAGTTTTTTTTTGGGGGTGGCGGAGGACGGGTTGGGGCGGGAGGGGGGCGGGCGGGCCACTTCTATTGGTCTCTCATTTATCTATTTTCACCAACTTTTGGTTCTTTGGCCCGTGTGGGCCTCCCATCGCAGCTGCCTCTGTTGTCGCAGAGCACCAGCTCTGGGTGCATGCGCTCCAGAGCTCCGGCTCGGTAATTGGACACATCAGTCCAGCCGCTCCGCGGCATGTGGGATCTTCCCAGGCCAGGGCTCGAACCGGCGCCCCTTGCACTGCAAGGCGGTGTCCTTACCCACTGGGCCACCAGGGAAGCCCAGATTTACTTTTTATTTTGTGCAAAGAAATTAGATCCCACTTGAATTAAGGACCTTAAAATAGAGGTTAAGTCCCTTCTTTAATTCTGCACATATTTTAAAGCTAATGTAAGAAAAACAAAAATACATGAAAGAAAGGGTAAAGAACTGTAATGAATGAGTAAAATAATACAATTTTTCAAATGGTAAGGATTTAAAGGCACTAAAATATTTCATGTCCTACTCACTAAAGTTTATATATGCATGCCTTAATACAATAAGCATTTAGTGATTGTCTTATTTGCTAACCAGTGATGATTAAGACACAGTTCCATCCTTAATCAGGCCACACATTGAATAAGGGATAGATTATTGGCAGGAATATTTACATGGCAATTATACAAGTTTTTATGGAACCGCAGAGAAGATACAGCCTTAATGCTTCTTTCTAGATTATACAATAATGATTCTATTTGAGCAGTGTAATTAGGTTTGGACAGAATTCGTTTAAGAAGGCGTGAAAAGGTTTCTTTTCTCAGTTTTTGATGTTCCTGTGCTCCGTTTTTTGGAAAGGTACAAGGGCTGGGATTCTTTTTTGAGCAGTGTTTATCGCAATGTCTATCCCTTTCCTTGTGCAATATTTCTCAGTTTAATCTGTATCTCTTACTTACTCAAGGGGAAAATAAGAGCTTTCCCCTTCGATATTAGAACTTTGGACAAACTTCTCTATGAGGAAGAGTTTATAATGCTGTTCTTATTTTCAGTACTGTTAGGATAGATATTAGTCTGATTTATTTTTTTAAGTTTTTGGGGGTGGCGGAGGACGGGTTGGGGAGGGAGGGGGGCGGGCGGGCCACTTCTATTGGTCTTTCATTTATCTATTTTCACCAACTTTTGGTTCTTTGGCCCGTGTGGGCCTCCCATCGCAGCTGCCTCTGTTGTCGCAGAGCACCAGCTCTGGGTGCATGCGCTCCAGAGCTCCGGTTCGGTAATTGGACACATCAGTCCAGCTGCTCCGCGGCATGTGGGATCTTCCCAGGCCAGGGATCAAACTGGCGCCCCTTGCACTGCAAGGCAGTGTCCTTACCCACTGGGCCACCAGGGAAGCCCAGATTTACTTTTTATTTTGTGCAAAGAAATTAGATCCCACTTGAATTAAGGACCTTAAAATAGAGGTTAAGTCCCTTCTTTAATTCTGCACATATTTTAAAGCTAATGTAAGAAAAACAAAAATACATGAAAGAAAGGGTAAAGAACTGTAATGAATGAGTAAAATAATACAATTTTTCAAATGGTAAGGATTTAAAGGCACTAAAATATTTCATGTCCTACTCACTAAAGTTTATATATGCATGCCTTAATACAATAAGCATTTAGTGATTGTCTTATTTGCTAACCAGTGATGATTAAGACACAGTTCCATCCTTAATCAGGCCACACATTGAATAAGGGATAGATTATTGGCAGGAATATTTACATGGCAATTATACAAGTTTTTATGGAACCGCAGAGAAGATACAGCCTTAATGCTTCTTTCTAGATTATACAATAATGATTCTATTTGAGCAGTGTAATTAGGTTTGGACAGAATTCGTTTAAGAAGGCGTGAAAAGGTTTCTTTTCTCAGTTTTTGATGTTCCTGTGCTCCGTTTTTTGGAAAGGTACAAGCTGTTTCTTTGGTGGTCTTGGAGGTCATTCGTTTACCTTTGGATTCCTTGTTCTGCTTGGGAGTAGCATCAGCCATGAAACTAAATCTAGCACAATGGACAGATTTAACTGCTAGACACATTCTGTTTTTCAACTGGTGGATTTGTAATTTTCCCCATAAGTAGTGAAAAATCTCAACGTGAACAGTTCCCTATTTCACCAACATTTTTAGTGTAACAGACAAAATAATGAAATATTTAAATAAGTCACTAAAAAACAATTAAATACATACAAGCCCTCAAACTGGTACATCCATTTGAGTCTGTCGACGGCCACGCGGTGGCGCTGCAGGCTAGAGAGACTGGGGTGAAAAAAATCTGTACTGAGAGTGCTGCGTAAGTGACGGACAAAGAAGGAAGATCGCCGCAGGTAGCCCAGGAGAAAAGCTGTAGCAACACAAAATTAAAAATGAGGGTTAAAAAACACAGTCCAGACCTGTGCTACTACATGGTGTAGATCTGCCGTTTGCGACTGCTGTTCACTTGCCCTGGGATTGTTACCAATATTGATGAAAGACGTGTTCAGAAGAAGCTATGGAGGCTGGAAGATTTCCCCGTTCAGGACAAAGGCAAGCACTATTTCTTTTTCTGTTTTGGGGAGTATCCTTGGCAGGCTCTGGGTTTGGACGTTACTCAGTGACAGAGGAAACGGAGAGAGGATCGTTTATAGTCAATCTGGTGAAGGATCTGGGGCTAGGCGACAGGAGGGAGTTGCTTGCAAGGGGCGCCCGGGTGGTCTCTGATGATAACAAACACCACTTGCTCCTGGATTCTCAAACTGGGGATTTGCTGACAAATGAGAAATTGGACCGGGAGGCGCTGTGTGGCTCCAGAGAACCTTGCATGCTGTATTTCCAAATTTTAATGGATAATCCCTTTCAGATTTACCGGATTGAGCTCAGGGTGAGGGACATAAATGATCATTCACCAGTGTTTCGGGACAAAGAGACAGTCCTAAAAATACTAGAAAGTACAGCTGACGGGACCTCATTTCAACTAGAAAGAGCACAGGATCCAGACGGAGGCCTTAATGGTATCCAAAACTATACTATCAACCTCAACTCTTTTTTCCATATTAAAATTAGTGGCAGTGATGAAGGCGTAATATATCCAGAGCTAGTACTGGACAGAGCACTGGATCGGGAGAAGCAGCAAGAGTTAAGCTTAACACTCACAGCACTGGACGGTGGGTCTCCACCCAGGTCTGGAACCACTAATATACGCACTGTGATTCTGGATGTCAATGACAATGCCCCTCAGTTTTCTCAGGCCATCTATGAGACCCAGGCTCCAGAGAACAGCCCAGTAGGGTCCTTTATTGCTAAAGTCTCTGCAGGAGATGTAGACTCTGGAATCAATGCAGAAATATCCTATTCATTTTTTGACGCTTCTGACGATATTCTAACAACTTTCCATATCAATCCTTTTTCTGGAGAAATCGTTCTCAGAGTGTTGCTTGATTATGAGCTAGTAAAGACTTACAAAATAAATATACAGGCAATCGACGGTGGGGGCCTTTCTTCAAGATGTACACTTTTGGTCGAGGTATTAGACACCAATGACAATCCCCCTGAACTGATCATATCATCCCTTTCAAACCATGTTGCTGAGAACTCACCTGAGACAGTACTGGCTGTTTTTAGCATTAAAGACAGAGACTCTGGAGAAAATGGAAAGACGATTTGTTTCATTCAAGATCACCTGCCATTTCTTCTGAAACCCTCTGTGGAGAATTTTTACATCCTAATGACAGAAGGAGCGCTGGACAGAGAAAGCCAAGCGGAGTACAACATCACGATCACGGTGACCGACATGGGAACCCCCAGGCTGAAAACCGAGCACAACATCACCGTGCTGGTGGCCGACGTCAACGACAACGCCCCCGCCTTCACCCAGACCTCCTACACCCTCCGGGTCCGCGAGAACAACAGCCCCGCCCTGCACATCGGCAGCGTCAGCGCCACCGACAGGGACGCGGCGCCAACGCCCAGCTCACCTACTCGCTGCTGCGGACCCCACCCCAGCGCCCTGCCTCGCGGTCACCCGCGGCCACCTCTTCGAAAAGAGACAGTCCTAAAAATACTAGAAAGTACAGCTGACGGGACCTCATTTCAACTAGAAAGAGCACAGGATCCAGACGGAGGCCTTAATGGTATCCAAAACTATACTATCAACCTCAACTCTTTTTTCCATATTAAAATTAGTGGCAGTGATGAAGGCGTAATATATCCAGAGCTAGTACTGGACAGAGCACTGGATCGGGAGAAGCAGCAAGAGTTAAGCTTAACACTCACAGCACTGGACGGTGGGTCTCCACCCAGGTCTGGAACCACTAATATACGCACTGTGATTCTGGATGTCAATGACAATGCCCCTCAGTTTTCTCAGGCCATCTATGAGACCCAGGCTCCAGAGAACAGCCCAGTAGGGTCCTTTATTGCTAAAGTCTCTGCAGGAGATGTAGACTCTGGAATCAATGCAGAAATATCCTATTCATTTTTTGACGCTTCTGACGATATTCTAACAACTTTCCATATCAATCCTTTTTCTGGAGAAATCGTTCTCAGAGTGTTGCTTGATTATGAGCTAGTAAAGACTTACAAAATAAATATACAGGCAATCGACGGTGGGGGCCTTTCTTCAAGATGTACACTTTTGGTCGAGGTATTAGACACCAATGACAATCCCCCTGAACTGATCATATCATCCCTTTCAAACCATGTTGCTGAGAACTCACCTGAGACAGTACTGGCTGTTTTTAGCATTAAAGACAGAGACTCTGGAGAAAATGGAAAGACGATTTGTTTCATTCAAGATCACCTGCCATTTCTTCTGAAACCCTCTGTGGAGAATTTTTACATCCTAATGACAGAAGGAGCGCTGGACAGAGAAAGCCAAGCGGAGTACAACATCACGATCACGGTGACCGACATGGGAACCCCCAGGCTGAAAACCGAGCACAACATCACCGTGCTGGTGGCCGACGTCAACGACAACGCCCCCGCCTTCACCCAGACCTCCTACACCCTCCGGGTCCGCGAGAACAACAGCCCCGCCCTGCACATCGGCAGCGTCAGCGCCACCGACAGGGACGCGGGCGCCAACGCCCAGCTCACCTACTCGCTGCTGCCGGACCCCCACCCCCACGCGCCCCTCGCCTCGCTCGTCGCCATCAACCCCGACACCGGCCACCTCTTCGCCCTCGCCGCCCTCGACCACGAGACCCTGCGCGCCTTCGAGTTCCGCGTGCGCGCCGCCGACCGCGGCTCGCCCGCGCTCAGCAGCCAGGCGCGCGTGCGCGTGCTCGTGGCCGACGCCAACGACAACGCGCCCTTCGTGCTCTACCCGCTGCAGAACGCCTCGGCGCCCTGCACCGAGCTGCTGCCCAGGGCGGCCGACGCCGGCTACCTGCTCGCCAAGGTCGTGGCGGTCGACGCCGACGCGGGCCAGAACGCCTGGCTCTCCTACCAGCTGCTCAAGGCCACCGAGCCCGGCCTCTTCGCCGTGGCGCCGCACAGCGGCGAGGTGCGCACCGCCCGGCCGCTCGGCGAGCGCGACGCGCCCAAGCACCGGCTGCTCGTGCTGGTCCGCGACCACGGCGACCCGCCGCTCTCGGCCAGCGTCACGCTGCACGTGCTGCTGGTGGACGGCTTCTCGCAGCCCTACCTGCCGGCCCCGGAAGCCGACGCGGCGGCCGCCGCGCCCGCCGACCCGCTCACCGTCTACCTCGTCGTGGCCTTGGCGTCCGTGTCGTCGCTCTTCCTCTGCTCGGTGCTGGGCTTCGTGGCGGTGCGGCTGTGCAGGCGGGGCGGGGCGGCGTCGGCGGGTCGCTGCGCGGCGCCCGGGGGCCACTTCGCGGGCCACCTGGTGGACGTCAGCGGCACGGGCACCCTGTCCCACAGCTACCAGTACGAGGTGTGCTTGACGGGAGGAACTGGGACGAATGAGTTCAAATTCTTGAAGCCAATTCTCCCCACTATTCAGGCACAAAATTCTGGGAGGAATAGTGATGAAAATCCCACGTTGCAAAACAGCCTTGGATTTAATTTTCAGTGATATTCTATATTTTCAAGTATTTTTGAAGTATTATGCAGCTATATCAATATTAGTTTAGATTTAGAATTCCCAAGTTAAATTATTTCGCAACTTAGAGCCTTATTTGAAAGTATTATAGTATATGTTTTTCAATATATTTCATCCTTTTCTGCATTAAATAGCTGCAATCAGTACCCCTGTCTAAATAATAGTTTTTAGGCTTGGTGCTTCAAAATGTCAAACGTTTAGTACTGTTTTCACTCTAGAAAACAGCTTTTGATTTTTCTCCTAGTACATTTCATAGAGTATATCTCATAATCTTATACCCATATTGTACTTCCTTTACTAAGGAGATACACCTGTACATCTTGACCTTACTCTTAACATATCTTTAATCATGTTAAGAAACCATATCATCTAGTTCTAAATAATATTTTGTTAGAAATATTTCTCTATTTGTCTGCTCATGATAAAATGAAACACACTGGGGGAATTCCATGCCGTTCTAGGGGTAAGGACCTAGAGCTTTCTCTGTTGTTCCCCTGGTTTCCATCCCTGGTCAAGGAATTAAGGTCTAGCAAATTGCTTGTGTGGCCAAAGAAAAACCAACCAACTTAACAAACAAACAAAAACCATGAAACATCATTTTGTGAGCTGTATTAGATTAGGATAATATCCTTGTGCTCATATTATAATTTTATTTCCTTTAACACTAGCCTAGTATTTTCTCGTCAATTGCAGATATATAAACAGTTCTTTCAAAAAACGCGCCCCGGCCGCCGCGCCCGCCGACCCGCTCACCGTCTACCTCGTCGTGGCCTTGGCGTCCGTGTCGTCGCTCTTCCTCTGCTCGGTGCTGGGCTTCGTGGCGGTGCGGCTGTGCAGGCGGGGCGGGGCGGCGTCGGCGGGTCGCTGCGCGGCGCCCGGGGGCCACTTCGCGGGCCACCTGGTGGACGTCAGCGGCACGGGCACCCTGTCCCACAGCTACCAGTACGAGGTGTGCTTGACGGGAGGAACTGGGACGAATGAGTTCAAATTCTTGAAGCCAATTCTCCCCACTATTCAGGCACAAAATTCTGGGAGGAATAGTGATGAAAATCCCACGTTGCAAAACAGCCTTGGATTTAATTTTCAGTGATATTCTATATTTTCAAGTATTTTTGAAGTATTATGCAGCTATATCAATATTAGTTTAGATTTAGAATTCCCAAGTTAAATTATTTCGCAACTTAGAGCCTTATTTGAAAGTATTATAGTATATGTTTTTCAATATATTTCATCCTTTTCTGCATTAAATAGCTGCAATCAGTACCCCTGTCTAAATAATAGTTTTTAGGCTTGGTGCTTCAAAATGTCAAACGTTTAGTACTGTTTTCACTCTAGAAAACAGCTTTTGATTTTTCTCCTAGTACATTTCATAGAGTATATCTCATAATCTTATACCCATATTGTACTTCCTTTACTAAGGAGATACACCTGTACATCTTGACCTTACTCTTAACATATCTTTAATCATGTTAAGAAACCATATCATCTAGTTCTAAATAATATTTTGTTAGAAATATTTCTCTATTTGTCTGCTCATGATAAAATGAAACACACTGGGGGAATTCCATGCCGTTCTAGGGGTAAGGACCTAGAGCTTTCTCTGTTGTTCCCCTGGTTTCCATCCCTGGTCAAGGAATTAAGGTCTAGCAAATTGCTTGTGTGGCCAAAGAAAAACCAACCAACTTAACAAACAAACAAAAACCATGAAACATCATTTTGTGAGCTGTATTAGATTAGGATAATATCCTTGTGCTCATATTATAATTTTATTTCCTTTAAATACACTACTGTTTCCTAGTATTTTCTCGTGTTCACATTGGCAGATATATAAACAGACCATATCTTATATTTCAAACAAAGTGTAATAACCTGCATGAAAATGTATATAAATAAAAACATCTTGAAAATTAGTATATGGCTATTAGTGGACTGTTGCAAGGCTATTCACTTTTCATTTCTTAAATATATTTTAATTGTCTCAATTTTTCATGTTTATTGATGAACTAAAAATTATAAGGAATGACAACAGACTCTCATCTCCAGTCCTCTTCTCTGGAGTGTTTTCTGTAGCATTTATCTCCATTTTCTTGGGAATTTATATGTTTATACTTTTTTATCTTGAAATTCAGCTTTACACTTTAATCACTTCTATAATAAAGGACTTAGCTTTCTTTATTTCTTAATTATCTGACCTCCTCCTTTCTTATGTAAATGTAGCTGATGTACAATATTATGTTAGTTTCAGGTATACCATGTAGTGATTTGACACTTGCATATAGTATGCAATAATTACCACATGTCTAGTAACCAGCTGTACCCATACAAGCTATTACACTATTATAGTATTTTGCTTATGCTGTGTATTACATTCCCATGCTTTTTTGAAATTTTATAACTGTAGAACTGTACCTTTTAATCCCCGTCACCTATTTCATGCCCTCCTTACTTTCCAACTAACAAACACAGGAACATTGCACATTCCCTTTGTTCTATTCTCCCAGTACTGTTGTCTTTTGAGTTTTCTTCTCCTGTTTCTGCTTCCTCTTCTCTCAATCCTACTGTCATCTTTTTTGAAATAAAAATATTTTGTTAGAAATATTTCTCTATTTGTCTGCTCATGATAAAATGAAACACACTGGGGGAATTCCATGCCGTTCTAGGGGTAAGGACCTAGAGCTTTCTCTGTTGTTCCCCTGGTTTCCATCCCTGGTCAAGGAATTAAGGTCTAGCAAATTGCTTGTGTGGCCAAAGAAAAACCAACCAACTTAACAAACAAACAAAAACCATGAAACATCATTTTGTGAGCTGTATTAGATTAGGATAATATCCTTGTGCTCATATTATAATTTTATTTCCTTTAAATACACTACTGTTTCCTAGTATTTTCTCGTGTTCACATTGGCAGATATATAAACAGACCATATCTTATATTTCAAACAAAGTGTAATAACCTGCATGAAAATGTATATAAATAAAAACATCTTGAAAATTAGTATATGGCTATTAGTGGACTGTTGCAAGGCTATTCACTTTTCATTTCTTAAATATATTTTAATTGTCTCAATTTTTCATGTTTATTGATGAACTAAAAATTATAAGGAATGACAACAGACTCTCATCTCCAGTCCTCTTCTCTGGAGTGTTTTCTGTAGCATTTATCTCCATTTTCTTGGGAATTTATATGTTTATACTTTTTTATCTTGAAATTCAGCTTTACACTTTAATCACTTCTATAATAAAGGACTTAGCTTTCTTTATTTCTTAATTATCTGACCTCCTCCTTTCTTATGTAAATGTAGCTGATGTACAATATTATGTTAGTTTCAGGTATACCATGTAGTGATTTGACACTTGCATATAGTATGCAATAATTACCACATGTCTAGTAACCAGCTGTACCCATACAAGCTATTACACTATTATAGTATTTTGCTTATGCTGTGTATTACATTCCCATGCTTTTTTGAAATTTTATAACTGTAGAACTGTACCTTTTAATCCCCGTCACCTATTTCATGCCCTCCTTACTTTCCAACTAACAAACACAGGAACATTGCACATTCCCTTTGTTCTATTCTCCCAGTACTGTTGTCTTTTGAGTTTTCTTCTCCTGTTTCTGCTTCCTCTTCTCTCAATCCTTCTCTTTTTAGTTAAACTAACAGTTTTAGTTTATTTGCCAAAATTGCTTCAAAATTCACATTACCATAGTATGTTACATTTCCTTTATTGAATAATATCTTTCCTAGAGTTGATCATTTGTTTTATTTGCCTAATTTTGTACTTAATTCTATTGATTTTTCACATTATTTGCCATTGAATATCCATCTTTCCCCTTAAATTTAAAAAAACTGTCAGAAGCCTATTAATTATATATTTTTTCTGGAGATCTTTTACCCAGATATCCTCCTATCTCTCTCTTTCATTTAAAATAGTTGCTCTATAGGATCCTAGTCACCCTAGGACTTTAATATTTTTCTGTGTTGGTCCCCTTTTATAAGAAACAGTATATTTAGTGGATCCTTGAACAACAGGATTTTGAACGGTGTTCACATGTATGAGAATTTTCAATACATACACAGTTGGACCTCTATATGCACTGATTCTATATCCAATGATTCAACCAATCACAGAATGTAAACTTGATGGACAATCTTAGCTTGGTTAAATCCACAGATGTGCAACCCTTGAATTGGGAGGGCCAACTATAGGACTTGAGCATCCAGGGAATCTGATATCTGGTGGGAGTCTTGGAACCAAGCCCCTACAGATTCCAAGAGATGACTGTAGAAGTTTCTTAGTTTACTCCCTTATTTATTTCACACAGATTTCTCAATATCTTCAAAAAATAGATGCAGAGGACATAAAAATTTTTGAGAACTTGCCTTGTGAGGGTATCTTTTCCATTTGATGGAGAGTTTGGGTATAAAATTCTAGGCTGAAAATAATTTTCCTTCAGATTTTGAGAGCTAGTATTCTTGCATTATGCATTACCACATGTCTAGAAATTACCCATACAAGCTATTACACTATTATAGTATTTTGCTTATGCTGTGTATTACATTCCCATGCTTTTTTGAAATTTTATAACTGTAGAACTGTACCTTTTAATCCCCGTCACCTATTTCATGCCCTCCTTACTTTCCAACTAACAAACACAGGAACATTGCACATTCCCTTTGTTCTATTCTCCCAGTACTGTTGTCTTTTGAGTTTTCTTCTCCTGTTTCTGCTTCCTCTTCTCTCAATCCTTCTCTTTTTAGTTAAACTAACAGTTTTAGTTTATTTGCCAAAATTGCTTCAAAATTCACATTACCATAGTATGTTACATTTCCTTTATTGAATAATATCTTTCCTAGAGTTGATCATTTGTTTTATTTGCCTAATTTTGTACTTAATTCTATTGATTTTTCACATTATTTGCCATTGAATATCCATCTTTCCCCTTAAATTTAAAAAAACTGTCAGAAGCCTATTAATTATATATTTTTTCTGGAGATCTTTTACCCAGATATCCTCCTATCTCTCTCTTTCATTTAAAATAGTTGCTCTATAGGATCCTAGTCACCCTAGGACTTTAATATTTTTCTGTGTTGGTCCCCTTTTATAAGAAACAGTATATTTAGTGGATCCTTGAACAACAGGATTTTGAACGGTGTTCACATGTATGAGAATTTTCAATACATACACAGTTGGACCTCTATATGCACTGATTCTATATCCAATGATTCAACCAATCACAGAATGTAAACTTGATGGACAATCTTAGCTTGGTTAAATCCACAGATGTGCAACCCTTGAATTGGGAGGGCCAACTATAGGACTTGAGCATCCAGGGAATCTGATATCTGGTGGGAGTCTTGGAACCAAGCCCCTACAGATTCCAAGAGATGACTGTAGAAGTTTCTTAGTTTACTCCCTTATTTATTTCACACAGATTTCTCAATATCTTCAAAAAATAGATGCAGAGGACATAAAAATTTTTGAGAACTTGCCTTGTGAGGGTATCTTTTTTTTCCATTTGATGGAGAGTTTGGGTATAAAATTCTAGGCTGAAAATAATTTTCCTTCAGATTTTGAGAGCTAGTATTGCTTTTACTGATTGCATACAGAGTTGGTGTGCAGAAGACTTTCTATTCCAATTCCTCTCTCTCTTTTTTTTTTAATTTTTATTTTACTTTTTACTTTTACAGAGTTTTGTTGTTTACAGAGATATATATGATCACAGATTAGTCATATGTACATGCCCCCCATCCCACCCCTCCAGGCCGTCGCACAGTGCTCCTGCAGGACCTATCTCTTTTAATGCCACCCCATTTTTGCATGGTGGAAACACTGGAAACATTTTTTACTATTCTGAAGATATTTCAGTGTCAGCCATTTATCTAGTCACATGGGTGTACCCTGTTAACATTTAAACTCTCATTTTTAGCTTTTAGAAATCTTTTTTCTATTTTCATCATAATTTCTCCCTTGAATTTTGTAAATTCTCACCATAATCTCATTAATTAAATATTGGATCTCCTGAATTGACTGACAGACTCTAATTTTTTTCCACTTTTTATTTTCCCCTTTACCTCTTGCTCTACTTTTGGACAAAGTATTTTATCATCCAAGTTTTGTACTTTTAATTTTTTTGACAAGTATTTATTTTTTGACAAGTATTTATTTTTAAGAGCCATTATTGTTGGTTCTCTTGAATGTTTCTCATAGTATCTGTTTTAGATTTGCACAGTGAATATCTCTTGTCATCTGAATGACTAGTAAGCACATGAAAAGATGCTCAACATCACTAATTATTAGATAAGTGCAAATCAAAACTACAATGAGGTACCATCTCACTCTGGTCAGAATGGCTATCATTAAAAAGTCTACAAAAAAACAAATCCTGGAGAAGATATGGAGAAAAAGGAATCCTCCAGTACTGGTGGTGGGAATGTAAGCTGGTAAGACCACTAAGGAAAACAGTATGGAAGTTCCTCAGAAAACTAAAAACAAAATTATCACTTGATCCAGCAATCGCACTCCTGAGAATATACCCAGATGTGCATGCCCATGTTCACAGCAGCACTATTCACAACCGCTAAAACATGGAAGCAACCTAAATGTCCATTAAAAGACGAAAGGATAAAGAAGATGTGGTACATAAATACAATGGAATACCACTCTGCCATTAAAAAAAAGAACAAGATAATGCCATCTGCAGCAACATGGATGGAATTACAGATTATCATAGTGAGTGAAGTAAGAAAGAGAAAGACAAATACCATATGACATCACTTATATGTGTTTACAGAGATATATATGATCACAGATTAGTCATATGTACATGCCCCCCATCCCACCCCTCCAGGCCGTCGCACAGTGCTCCTGCAGGACCTATCTCTTTTAATGCCACCCCATTTTTGCATGGTGGAAACACTGGAAACATTTTTTACTATTCTGAAGATATTTCAGTGTCAGCCATTTATCTAGTCACATGGGTGTACCCTGTTAACATTTAAACTCTCATTTTTAGCTTTTAGAAATCTTTTTTCTATTTTCATCATAATTTCTCCCTTGAATTTTGTAAATTCTCACCATAATCTCATTAATTAAATATTGGATCTCCTGAATTGACTGACAGACTCTAATTTTTTTCCACTTTTTATTTTCCCTTTGCCTCTTGCTCTACTTTTGGACAAAGTATTTTATCATCCAAGTTTTGTACTTTTAATTTTTTTGACAAGTATTTATTTTTTGACAAGTATTTATTTTTAAGAGCCATTATTGTTGGTTCTCTTGAATGTTTCTCATAGTATCTGTTTTAGATTTGCACAGTGAATATCTCTTGTCATCTGAATGACTAGTAAGCACATGAAAAGATGCTCAACATCACTAATTATTAGATAAGTGCAAATCAAAACTACAATGAGGTACCATCTCACTCTGGTCAGAATGGCTATCATTAAAAAGTCTACAAAAAAACAAATCCTGGAGAAGATATGGAGAAAAAGGAATCCTCCAGTACTGGTGGTGGGAATGTAAGCTGGTAAGACCACTAAGGAAAACAGTATGGAAGTTCCTCAGAAAACTAAAAACAAAATTATCACTTGATCCAGCAATCGCACTCCTGAGAATATACCCAGATGTGCATGCCCATGTTCACAGCAGCACTATTCACAACCGCTAAAACATGGAAGCAACCTAAATGTCCATTAAAAGACGAAAGGATAAAGAAGATGTGGTACATAAATACAATGGAATACCACTCTGCCATTAAAAAAAAGAACAAGATAATGCCATCTGCAGCAACATGGATGGAATTACAGATTATCATAGTGAGTGAAGTAAGAAAGAGAAAGACAAATACCATATGACATCACTTATATGTGGAATCTCAAATATGCCACAAATGAACCTACCTACAAAATAGAAACAGACTCACAGACACAGAGAACAGTCTCATGGTTGCCAAGGGGTAGAAGGAGAGAGGAAGACGGGTGCACTGGAAATTTGGGGTTGGTAGATGCAGACTATTACATTTAGAATGAATAAACAACAAGGTCCTAATATATAGCAGGAGAAACTACATGCAATATCCTGTTACAGACCATAATGGAAAAGAACATTTAAAAAGAATGTGTACGTGTGTGTGTAACTGAGTCACTTTGCTGTGCAACAGAGATTGGCACAACATTGTAAATCAACTATAGTTTAATGAAAGAAATCTTCTGTGATCTATAATCCATCTTTTAAAATTCATTGTGCAGCATAAACAACTACTAGACCTACTTTTTAAATGAGTCATAGAGAAAATAAGAATTTGCACAAGATTATATACCTAGGAAGCAGCACTTAAGCTCTAATCTGTTCTTTATCTTACAAAAGAATATATACTTCATACGATTACTATTCAGATTAAATGTGTAAACACATACGTGGCATTAGAGTAATGGGTAGCACAAAATAAATAATAAATATTGGGCCTTGTTATATTTTACTACTTGGAATATTAATCAGATTTTTATACTGTAATAGAGTTGACTGACACTGCTGTGCTAATTTCTTCTGTACAACGAAGTTAATGAGACATTTAAAACACCTTCCATTTTCCATAAGTGTGCACCTGTTTCCTCCTGCCATCCTTCTTTTTTTTTCCTTGGTTGGTTCCTCAGAAAATGCTAACTGTAATGTAAGCTGGTAAGACCACTAAGGAAAACAGTATGGAAGTTCCTCAGAAAACTAAAAACAAAATTATCACTTGATCCAGCAATCGCACTCCTGAGAATATACCCAGATGTGCATGCCCATGTTCACAGCAGCACTATTCACAACCGCTAAAACATGGAAGCAACCTAAATGTCCATTAAAAGACGAAAGGATAAAGAAGATGTGGTACATAAATACAATGGAATACCACTCTGCCATTAAAAAAAAGAACAAGATAATGCCATCTGCAGCAACATGGATGGAATTACAGATTATCATAGTGAGTGAAGTAAGAAAGAGAAAGACAAATACCATATGACATCACTTATATGTGGAATCTCAAATATGCCACAAATGAACCTACCTACAAAATAGAAACAGACTCACAGACACAGAGAACAGTCTCATGGTTGCCAAGGGGTAGAAGGAGAGAGGAAGACGGGTGCACTGGAAATTTGGGGTTGGTAGATGCAGACTATTACATTTAGAATGAATAAACAACAAGGTCCTAATATATAGCAGGAGAAACTACATGCAATATCCTGTTACAGACCATAATGGAAAAGAACATTTAAAAAGAATGTGTACGTGTGTGTGTAACTGAGTCACTTTGCTGTGCAACAGAGATTGGCACAACATTGTAAATCAACTATAGTTTAATGAAAGAAATCTTCTGTGATCTATAATCCATCTTTTAAAATTCATTGTGCAGCATAAACAACTACTAGACCTACTTTTTAAATGAGTCATAGAGAAAAATAAGAATTTGCACAAGATTATATACCTAGGAAGCAGCACTTAAGCTCTAATCTGTTCTTTATCTTACAAAAGAATATATACTTCATACGATTACTATTCAGATTAAATGTGTAAACACATACGTGGCATTAGAGTAATGGGTAGCACAAAATAAATAATAAATATTGGGCCTTGTTATATTTTACTACTTGGAATATTAATCAGATTTTTTATACTGTAATAGAGTTGACTGACACTGCTGTGCTAATTTCTTCTGTACAACGAAGTTAATGAGACATTTTAAAACACCTTCCATTTTCCATAAGTGTGCACCTGTTTCCTCCTGCCATCCTTCTTTTCTTGGTAGTGGTAGTGGTTTTTGGCATGTGGTTGGTATTAATATTTCTTCATGTCTTGTGTTCCATAGCTATCTTTTCATATTTAAGAATGACAAGACTTTAAGAGGCTGACAGTTAACCTACTGAGTATGTACAAATGAGGCCTATTGAAAGTAAAGCAGGACAGCACTCTAATGTAATCATTGTAGGATAGTTATTATTTTTGGACATCTTCAAATATCAGTATATTTAAGTTTTAATTTGAGCCTTTCATATTCTCCAGGTTAGAATTCTGCAATATCTTCAGTGCAAGAGACAGTTAGAGATGGGCACCCTGTGTTCCCCAATTGGAGACTACAGTGTGGCAAGGGACTAAAAATCTCACCACTCAGGATGCAGAGTTTTGCTTGATCTCCCTATTTTTAGTTCCACCCCTCAGCTTGCACTCAGCTCTGCCCAGGGTCTCCAAAATTAGAAATGTTGTTTAGTTGCTAGGTTGTGTCCAACTCTTTTGTGACACCATGAACTGTAGCCTGTCAGGCTCCTCTGTCCATGGGATTTCCCAAGAAAGAATGTGGGAGTGGGCTGCCAGTTCCTTTTCAGTCCTTACTGAACTACAGTCTTTTTCTTTTGGACTTCGGTCTTAAACACTTGGTTCCTCTAAATCTTCTATCCAAACAGGAACTTTTCTTTAAACATTTCTTGGAACTGATAACTGCTCTTTCATCTGATTTCTGTCATCAAATATATGTGTATGCATTCTTGGTCTTTGTAATACATTCATACCATGTTTATGAACTTTCTATCATTTATTGCACATTTAAAAAAACAAATTTTGGCATTAGCTATCTTTTACAAAAGAATATATACTTCATACGATTACTATTCAGATTAAATGTGTAAACACATACGTGGCATTAGAGTAATGGGTAGCACAAAATAAATAATAAATATTGGGCCTTGTTATATTTTACTACTTGGAATATTAATCAGATTTTTTATACTGTAATAGAGTTGACTGACACTGCTGTGCTAATTTCTTCTGTACAACGAAGTTAATGAGACATTTTAAAACACCTTCCATTTTCCATAAGTGTGCACCTGTTTCCTCCTGCCATCCTTCTTTTCTTGGTAGTGGTAGTGGTTTTTGGCATGTGGTTGGTATTAATATTTCTTCATGTCTTGTGTTCCATAGCTATCTTTTCATATTTAAGAATGACAAGACTTTAAGAGGCTGACAGTTAACCTACTGAGTATGTACAAATGAGGCCTATTGAAAGTAAAGCAGGACAGCACTCTAATGTAATCATTGTAGGATAGTTATTATTTTTGGACATCTTCAAATATCAGTATATTTAAGTTTTAATTTGAGCCTTTCATATTCTCCAGGTTAGAATTCTGCAATATCTTCAGTGCAAGAGACAGTTAGAGATGGGCACCCTGTGTTCCCCAATTGGAGACTACAGTGTGGCAAGGGACTAAAAATCTCACCACTCAGGATGCAGAGTTTTGCTTGATCTCCCTATTTTTAGTTCCACCCCTCAGCTTGCACTCAGCTCTGCCCAGGGTCTCCAAAATTAGAAATGTTGTTTAGTTGCTAGGTTGTGTCCAACTCTTTTGTGACACCATGAACTGTAGCCTGTCAGGCTCCTCTGTCCATGGGATTTCCCAAGAAAGAATGTGGGAGTGGGCTGCCAGTTCCTTTTCAGTCCTTACTGAACTACAGTCTTTTTCTTTTGGACTTCGGTCTTAAACACTTGGTTCCTCTAAATCTTCTATCCAAACAGGAACTTTTCTTTAAACATTTCTTGGAACTGATAACTGCTCTTTCATCTGATTTCTGTCATCAAATATATGTGTATGCATTCTTGGTCTTTGTAATACATTCATACCATGTTTATGAACTTTCTATCATTTATTGCACATTTAAGATACAGTGAGGTGCAGAAAAATCAGAGAATTACATGAAAGTATTGTAATACTGCTCTTTGTAATTTTGTAAGGAATCAAATATAAGGGGACTCTGTCTTCTCTAAGGATAATGAGCCTCACTAAATTCAAAAATAAAAATAAAAGGAGCGAGGATGACTGTGTGCAGTCAATCCACCTAATTTTCAATTTCTGCCCTTTCGTAGTGATTGATTTTTCAACCATGTGTCTAGCTTACATTTTTTGAACTTCTTTTTTCAACTTCATGCCATGAACTCTTTTTAAATTATTTTCATCCATCTTTATGCTTTTGGCATGTGTGGGCCTCCCATTGCAGTGGCCTCTCTTGTTGCAGAACACCGGCTCTGGGCGTATGCGCTCCAGAGCGCTGGCTCATTATTGGACATACCGGTCCAGCAGCTCCATGGCACATGGAATCTTCCCAGGCCAGGGATCAAACCGGTGCCTCTTCTACTGCAAAGCAGACTCCTTACCCACTGCACCACCAGGGAAGCCCTCTAGCTTACATTTTTAAGAATATGATTGAACTTAATTTTTTAAAAAGAAAACTTCTTAGATCTCTCCTCTATCAATTTTTGAGCATGCTCTTGAGACCTTCTACACTGGACATCACAGATGAATTCTGTTCCAAACAATCTCCTTCATTGTGCAGCAACCATGCACTTTCGCTAGAACTGAACCCACCCAAAGCTTAAGAGGTGGCCCCAGACAGGACTAAAGCAGAACAGAGGACAAAGTCTTCACATTCTGGAACTAAAATCTCCACCTATAATTCTAGGTGGAGATTCTGAAACAATGATCGCCTCAGTAGCAGATTCATGATCTTAGTTGGTCTGATTAGAGTAAAACTAAGTTTTTGTCCTATGTTTTGGAAAGAGAATCTCTCTCACTCTCTTCCTGTTTTGAAAGAAACAGCAGATGATAATCATAAGTGTAGCTGGAATAAATCTTGGGAAGCTAAGGGAAGCTAGTTTTAGGAATAGACTCGTGTTTAATGAAATTAACATGTTTGTGCATTTGTTAACTAATTTTTTGGTAAATTATGAGAAATTGGAACTAAACTATGGATTTCCATAATGTATTCCACCTCAATATCTTATTTCATTTTTCATTCAGTTCACACTATCAAGGAAATCCACAGAAAGCCTTCCTGTACTATAATATACATAGTTCTCTCTGTTCCACCTCATAGTTAAATTCAGTTTCATAGTCTTTGAGAGGACTTGTGAAGTGACTTGTGTACGCTTTCCCTTCCCCTTACCACCTAAGGAAGGCCAAGTAGTGCTAGAACTTTCTTCAGTTAAACAGTCACACTCTGCTTCTGGTGTTCAGTTTTCTCAGATTACAAGCTCCTGGGATCCAGGAATCACATCTTGTATTTCTGTATTCACCACAACTGAGAATGTTCCGTTGTGTAGACAGTGGGGAAGGATACTTCAATGCTTTTTAAAATACTTAATAAAATCACAAATTAAAGAATAGAGAACAATTCTTCTGGATGACATACTATATCTGTAATCACTTAAACACGATATATAAAAGAATATTTGCTTCTGAGGAATATTTATGTGATGGAATTTAGGTAGCTTTCATCAAACTCTGATACTCTGTGGAGACGCATGGTGGCGCTGCAGGATAACATCGCTGGAGAAAAAAAAAAAAAACAAAACAAAACTGTGCTGGATGATGTTCTGGACATTGTTACCCATTGCAAAAGGAAGCACCAGGAAGACGGAAAAAACAAGGCTTCAAGTGCAAACTAGAAGTTATTCAATAAGGTTGAAATCCTTTGGCCTCTGGAGAGTCGGTGGACCCATCAGAGGCACATTCCCAGAAGTGGGAAGGCTGAAGTGATTCTGCAGGCAGCCTTTGGGAAAGGAGCTATGGAGAACGGAGGGACAAGCGCTCTGCAGATAAGGCAAGTCCTGCTTCTCTTTGTTTTGCTGGGAATGTCTCAAGCGGGCTCTGAGTCTGGGCGCTTTTCTGTGGCAGAGGAAATGCAGAGTGGGAGATAGTGTTTTTCCCACTCTCTTCCTGTTTTGAAAGAAACAGCAGATGATAATCATAAGTGTAGCTGGAATAAATCTTGGGAAGCTAAGGGAAGCTAGTTTTAGGAATAGACTCGTGTTTAATGAAATTAACATGTTTGTGCATTTGTTAACTAATTTTTTGGTAAATTATGAGAAATTGGAACTAAACTATGGATTTCCATAATGTATTCCACCTCAATATCTTATTTCATTTTTCATTCAGTTCACACTATCAAGGAAATCCACAGAAAGCCTTCCTGTACTATAATATACATAGTTCTCTCTGTTCCACCTCATAGTTAAATTCAGTTTCATAGTCTTTGAGAGGACTTGTGAAGTGACTTGTGTACGCTTTCCCTTCCCCTTACCACCTAAGGAAGGCCAAGTAGTGCTAGAACTTTCTTCAGTTAAACAGTCACACTCTGCTTCTGGTGTTCAGTTTTCTCAGATTACAAGCTCCTGGGATCCAGGAATCACATCTTGTATTTCTGTATTCACCACAACTGAGAATGTTCCGTTGTGTAGACAGTGGGGAAGGATACTTCAATGCTTTTTAAAATACTTAATAAAATCACAAATTAAAGAATAGAGAACAATTCTTCTGGATGACATACTATATCTGTAATCACTTAAACACGATATATAAAAGAATATTTGCTTCTGAGGAATATTTATGTGATGGAATTTAGGTAGCTTTCATCAAACTCTGATACTCTGTGGAGACGCATGGTGGCGCTGCAGGATAACATCGCTGGAGAAAAAAAAAAAAAACAAAACAAAACTGTGCTGGATGATGTTCTGGACATTGTTACCCATTGCAAAAGGAAGCACCAGGAAGACGGAAAAAACAAGGCTTCAAGTGCAAACTAGAAGTTATTCAATAAGGTTGAAATCCTTTGGCCTCTGGAGAGTCGGTGGACCCATCAGAGGCACATTCCCAGAAGTGGGAAGGCTGAAGTGATTCTGCAGGCAGCCTTTGGGAAAGGAGCTATGGAGAACGGAGGGACAAGCGCTCTGCAGATAAGGCAAGTCCTGCTTCTCTTTGTTTTGCTGGGAATGTCTCAAGCGGGCTCTGAGTCTGGGCGCTTTTCTGTGGCAGAGGAAATGCAGAGTGGGAGTTTTGTAGGCAATCTGGCAAGAGACCTGGGACTGGAAGTGGGTGAGCTGTTCTCAAGGGGGGCTCGGGTGGTCTCTAATGATAACAAACATCGATTGCAGCTGGACACAAATACAGGAGATTTGCTCATAAGCGAAGCACTAGACCGGGAGGAGCTCTGTGGTTCCACTGAGCCCTGTGTGCTGCATTTCCAGATATTAATGAAAAACCCCTTGCAGTTTTTACGGATTGAGCTCCAGGTCAACGATATAAATGATCACTCTCCTGTCTTCTTAGAAAAAGAAATGCTCCTAGAAATCCCAGAGAATAGTCCTGTCGGTGCTGTGTTCTTATTAGAAAGTGCAAAGGATCTGGATGTAGGAATCAATGCTCTAAAAAACTACACAATAAGCCCTAACTCTCATTTCCACATTAAAATGAGAGTCAATCCGGATAATAGGAAATACCCGGAGTTAGTTCTGGACAAGGCATTGGATTATGAAGAACAGTCTGAACTCAATTTCATCCTGACGGCTCTAGATGGCGGATCACCACCCAAGACCGGGACTGCCTCCGTCCGGGTGGTGGTTGTGGATACTAATGATAATCCCCCTGAGTTTGAACAGCCATTTTATGAGGTGAATATTCCAGAGGACAGCATACTAGGTTCACCGGTTATCACCGTCTCAGCTCGGGATTTAGATTCGGGGAAAAACGGGGAAATATCGTACATGTTTTCTCATGCCTCAGAAGATATTCGCAAGACATTTGAAATTAATCAGAAGTCTGGAGAAGTGAATTTAACTTCACCCTTGGATTTTGAAACAATGGAATCATATTCAATAATTATTCAAGCCACAGATGGCGGAGGCCTTTTTGGAAAATCAACACTAAGAATTCAGGTGATGGATGTGAATGACAATGCTCCTGAAGTGACTGTGTCATCAATTAACAGCCCGATCCCAGAAAATTCGCCAGAGACAGTAGTTACGGTTTTTAGCATCCGAGATAGAGACTCTGGGGACAACGGGAGGATGGTTTGTTCTATTTCAGAAGACCTCCCATTCATGCTAAAATCCTCAGTTGAAAATTATTACACATTGGAAACGGAAAGATCGCTGGACAGAGAAAGCCAAGCGGAGTACAACATCACAATCACGGTGACCGACATGGGAACCCCCAGGCTGAAAACCGAGCACAACATCACCGTGCTGGTGGCCGACGTCAACGACAACGCCCCCGCCTTCACCCAGACCTCCTACACCCTCCGGGTCCGCGAGAACAACAGCCCCGCCCTGCACATCGGCAGCGTCAGCGCCACCGACAGGGACGCGGGCGCCAACGCCCAGCTCACCTACTCGCTGCTGCCGGACCCCCACCCCCACGCGCCCCTCGCCTCGCTCGTCGCCATCAACCCCGACACCGGCCACCTCTTCGCCCTCGCCGCCCTCGACCACGAGACCCTGCGCGCCTTCGAGTTCCGCGTGCGCGCCGCCGACCGCGGCTCGCCCGCGCTCAGCAGCCAGGCGCGCGTGCGCGTGCTCGTGGCCGACGCCAACGACAACGCGCCCTTCGTGCTCTACCCGCTGCAGAACGCCTCGGCGCCCTGCACCGAGCTGCTGCCCAGGGCGGCCGACGCCGGCTACCTGCTCGCCAAGGTCGTGGCGGTCGACGCCGACGCGGGCCAGAACGCCTGGCTCTCCTACCAGCTGCTCAAGGCCACCGAGCCCGGCCTCTTCGCCGTGGCGCCGCACAGCGGCGAGGTGCGCACCGCCCGGCCGCTCGGCGAGCGCGACGCGCCCAAGCACCGGCTGCTCGTGCTGGTCCGCGACCACGGCGACCCGCCGCTCTCGGCCAGCGTCACGCTGCACGTGCTGCTGGTGGACGGCTTCTCGCAGCCCTACCTGCCGGCCCCGGAAGCCGACGCGGCGGCCGCCGCGCCCGCCGACCCGCTCACCGTCTACCTCGTCGTGGCCTTGGCGTCCGTGTCGTCGCTCTTCCTCTGCTCGGTGCTGGGCTTCGTGGCGGTGCGGCTGTGCAGGCGGGGCGGGGCGGCGTCGGCGGGTCGCTGCGCGGCGCCCGGGGGCCACTTCGCGGGCCACCTGGTGGACGTCAGCGGCACGGGGACCCTGTCCCACAGCTACCAGTACGAGACAGCCCGATCCCAGAACCTTCGCCAGAGACAGTAGTTACGGTTTTTAGCATCCGAGATAGAGACTCTGGGGACAACGGGAGGATGGTTTGTTCTATTTCAGAAGACCTCCCATTCATGCTAAAATCCTCAGTTGAAAATTATTACACATTGGAAACGGAAAGATCGCTGGACAGAGAAAGCCAAGCGGAGTACAACATCACAATCACGGTGACCGACATGGGAACCCCCAGGCTGAAAACCGAGCACAACATCACCGTGCTGGTGGCCGACGTCAACGACAACGCCCCCGCCTTCACCCAGACCTCCTACACCCTCCGGGTCCGCGAGAACAACAGCCCCGCCCTGCACATCGGCAGCGTCAGCGCCACCGACAGGGACGCGGGCGCCAACGCCCAGCTCACCTACTCGCTGCTGCCGGACCCCCACCCCCACGCGCCCCTCGCCTCGCTCGTCGCCATCAACCCCGACACCGGCCACCTCTTCGCCCTCGCCGCCCTCGACCACGAGACCCTGCGCGCCTTCGAGTTCCGCGTGCGCGCCGCCGACCGCGGCTCGCCCGCGCTCAGCAGCCAGGCGCGCGTGCGCGTGCTCGTGGCCGACGCCAACGACAACGCGCCCTTCGTGCTCTACCCGCTGCAGAACGCCTCGGCGCCCTGCACCGAGCTGCTGCCCAGGGCGGCCGACGCCGGCTACCTGCTCGCCAAGGTCGTGGCGGTCGACGCCGACGCGGGCCAGAACGCCTGGCTCTCCTACCAGCTGCTCAAGGCCACCGAGCCCGGCCTCTTCGCCGTGGCGCCGCACAGCGGCGAGGTGCGCACCGCCCGGCCGCTCGGCGAGCGCGACGCGCCCAAGCACCGGCTGCTCGTGCTGGTCCGCGACCACGGCGACCCGCCGCTCTCGGCCAGCGTCACGCTGCACGTGCTGCTGGTGGACGGCTTCTCGCAGCCCTACCTGCCGGCCCCGGAAGCCGACGCGGCGGCCGCCGCGCCCGCCGACCCGCTCACCGTCTACCTCGTCGTGGCCTTGGCGTCCGTGTCGTCGCTCTTCCTCTGCTCGGTGCTGGGCTTCGTGGCGGTGCGGCTGTGCAGGCGGGGCGGGGCGGCGTCGGCGGGTCGCTGCGCGGCGCCCGGGGGCCACTTCGCGGGCCACCTGGTGGACGTCAGCGGCACGGGGACCCTGTCCCACAGCTACCAGTACGAGGTGTGTCTGACGGGAGGAACTGGGACGAATGAGTTTAAATTCTTGAAGCCGATTCTCCCCAATCTCGCGCCCCAACACCCTGGGAAAGAAATAGAGGAAAATCCTATTTCCTACAATGGCTTTGGGTTCAATATTCAATGATCATAATTAACTTTTATATCTAATATATATATTGTTTTGTGCCACTTCCACAGCAAAGATTTTTTTCCCGAAATATGTGTTTGAAATTGCACTGTTACTTTTATGTTTTCTCATGTTCTACCCACCTTAAATGAATGCTTTTCTTTAAAATCTGTGGTTATAATTATTGTTAGTAATTTATTCTCTAACCAAGGAGGTTTTAATTCATAATTAATTTGCTTCCTTAAATAACTACACCAACTAACATTTTGCTCATGGTCTCCTCTTCAGTTGTACTTTCACCGTTATGCTTACGATAAAATAAAGCCGACCACTTTCAAAATATTTCAAGTACCCGAAAAAAACAAAAATTCAAGTGTTCAAGCATTTCTTCATTTTTTTGTGATTTTTCTTGTAGTTTAATAACGGCTGTTATTCAGAAATGGCATTCTTTCTTTAACTCTTTTTAGTTAACATTTTTAAACATTTATTACTGCTGAAAATATACCTGAAAATGATATCCTATGACATAAACATAATCACCTTGTTAGAAAGGGCCAGAATGCAATTTTCCTAGCATCTTTTCCTTATTCATTCTGAAAGGTCATTGTGAAGATGCAATATTGTAGCCACCCACAGAACCTTGGAATATGAAGTTATAATTTTCCAGATGTCTAAGTAATATACAAAGGTATAATGCAATCTAGTAGAATGCAGGCTCCTGAACCATAAGTTGTTTATTTTATAGTGAACTCGTGTGCTAATGTATATAAATTTTTGCCACCTGTGTTCTCCCAAAATACGCTTTTAAATATCACAGCCAATAGAAAATTATATTTTATATAACATACAAACACAATAGAAGGAAACATTTTGTAAACAGTACTTAGCTTTTTGTGATGCAACTAAAATTGCCTACATTATTCCATTCTATTTAATTTTCAAATGTGGTCATGACCCACTAAATTGACTACATGAGCTACTAATCGGTAGCAATCCAAAGTTTCAAAACCACTTCTCTCAAATATTTGTAGAGTACTATACAGTATGACAAGATAGTGTTTTAACATTCTAATTTAAAATTTTTTTCAAGCCATTGTTAAAAAGTTTTGTTTCATGATATACAAGCTCCAAACAACCACTTTTCCTTTTAGCAACCGGACTGTATCGCAAAAGAGAAAGTCTTCTTTGTTGGGGAAGGTTATTTCCAATGAATTTCATCAAAAAGACTATAAAGTCTATATGTTGTGGAAGGAAAGTATAGAGGAGCAAAATGAGTAGGGGTATGTTGGGAAAGGAAGTATGTGTGCGTGTGAGAGAGTACATATGAGAAAGAGGACATGCATGAGGGTAAAATGATTGTTTTTATTCCTGAGGTGGAGTCAAAATGCCAGAAATTGCCTCTTGAAGCATTTCTTCATTTTTTTGTGATTTTTCTTGTAGTTTAATAACGGCTGTTATTCAGAAATGGCATTCTTTCTTTAACTCTTTTTAGTTAACATTTTTAAACATTTATTACTGCTGAAAATATACCTGAAAATGATATCCTATGACATAAACATAATCACCTTGTTAGAAAGGGCCAGAATGCAATTTTCCTAGCATCTTTTCCTTATTCATTCTGAAAGGTCATTGTGAAGATGCAATATTGTAGCCACCCACAGAACCTTGGAATATGAAGTTATAATTTTCCAGATGTCTAAGTAATATACAAAGGTATAATGCAATCTAGTAGAATGCAGGCTCCTGAACCATAAGTTGTTTATTTTATAGTGAACTCGTGTGCTAATGTATATAAATTTTTGCCACCTGTGTTCTCCCAAAATACGCTTTTAAATATCACAGCCAATAGAAAATTATATTTTATATAACATACAAACACAATAGAAGGAAACATTTTGTAAACAGTACTTAGCTTTTTGTGATGCAACTAAAATTGCCTACATTATTCCATTCTATTTAATTTTCAAATGTGGTCATGACCCACTAAATTGACTACATGAGCTACTAATCGGTAGCAATCCAAAGTTTCAAAACCACTTCTCTCAAATATTTGTAGAGTACTATACAGTATGACAAGATAGTGTTTTAACATTCTAATTTAAAATTTTTTTCAAGCCATTGTTAAAAAGTTTTGTTTCATGATATACAAGCTCCAAACAACCACTTTTCCTTTTAGCAACCGGACTGTATCGCAAAAGAGAAAGTCTTCTTTGTTGGGGAAGGTTATTTCCAATGAATTTCATCAAAAAGACTATAAAGTCTATATGTTGTGGAAGGAAAGTATAGAGGAGCAAAATGAGTAGGGGTATGTTGGGAAAGGAAGTATGTGTGCGTGTGAGAGAGTACATATGAGAAAGAGGACATGCATGAGGGTAAAATGATTGTTTTTATTCCTGAGGTGGAGTCAAAATGCCAGAAATTGCCTCTTGAAGACATTCTAATCTTAATGTTTTAAGGGGCTGGGTATTAGTTAATAATGCCTGAAAGTACAATCTCTTGCTCTAGCATACCCAAAATAACCTAATGTTTACACTTCTTGAATGCTAAAATTTCACTGCCAGTTTTTTTGAACTGTATGAACTGATTATTCTCTGAATTTAAGAAAACTGTAAGAAAAATGGAGGAAACAAGTTTCTCCATGCAGGTTAAACTAAATTTTAATTTTCTATTTTCAGAAGTGGAACTAGGAATAAATGAAAGTTTAAAATAAACTAAATGAAAGCTTCTTGAATAGAAAACAAAAACTCACATTAATAGCTCAAAGTATTAAGGTTACCTCCATCCTTACTTAGTGGGGCAAAGATGGATGACTACTAGCTTAAGGAGATATACAATGTTATAACTGTCAACAATGAAAGTGGGAATGTTCTAGCAGCTTGTTTTCCCAGGAAGCCTGGCCTCTCGCATTTATAATGGGGGAGGGGGAAAGAGCAGTTTAAACAACTCAGGTATAAAATCTAACAGGTGCAACAGCAGAGAAAAGGACACAGTACTTGTCCTGTTGCTTCCAATTTTTCCAGCTTCTAAACATGAAGACTTGTCTATTATGGAAAGAATTATGTGTTTCCTGATTTTAATGGATAATAGACAGGCCTTAGGAGCTCAGATACAAGTAAACCAACCAGTTCTCTTAAAATGTATTGCTAAAAACAAATTTTGTTCTTATACTTCAAATACCTTATTTTAGTTAAATCTGTGCATAGGAATTCAACTGTGTCAGCCAATTTTATATTAAAGGACTCCAGATTGTCCAGTGGGAAGAGGATACTTACAAAATGGAGATGCAAGAGCTTCTCAGAGTTGATTTTCCTGAAAACCCTTGTCTATAAGAACAAAACAACAGTTTAGGTTGGAATTTGCCAAGAGTATGGGAAGGAAAGGGGCTTCCTAAGTGGCTCAGTGGTAAAGAATCTGCCTGCCAATGCAGGAGCCACAGGAAAAGTGGGTTTGATCCCTGGGTCAGGAATATCCCCTGCAGGAAGAAATGGCAACCCACTCCAGCATTCCTGCTGGGATAATTCCATGGACAGAGGAGCCTAGTCAGATACACTCCATGGAGTGGAGAAGAGTCAGACATGACTGCAAATGAGCACACATTCATGGCAAAGAAAGGACATACAGACACTTTCACTTACAAACACTGTTTTCCTCATTTCCTTTCTACTTCAAGTCCCAATCTCCTACTGCATTTCTGCATCCACTGGTCAATCTAACATGGCCTCTCAATGTCTTAGATACATGCTGTACTTTTTCACTACCCAGGACTATTCTTTCTATGAAACATGATTTCAGATCTCTACCTCCTGGAACACAACCTTCTATGCCTTTAGTCCTCTTATGCAGCTACTGCTATCCCACCCACATCTTGTCTTTGACTTTGTCAAGACCTCCATCCCATGATGCTGCCACTACCTATCAACCCCCTCCTGTTTTAATTTCCTTCACATCTGCTCACTCCCATTTCACCACTCCTGATCACTCTCATGCTCACATTCTCAATTCTCTTGTTCAACTTTTCTTCACACTAGCATTTCCTTTATCTTATGAAACCACATTAGATAAATATTTTTCTCTAAATCAGATTATTAAATAAAAATTCTCTTTTCTCTTACACCTGGGATGCTGTACTCTATAAAACAAAACTAAGAAAATTATCATTACTATTGCCACTAAGGTTATCACATTCAAACTTAATTGGGTTTTCAAGATCAAGAAATCTTTTTATATTTTCCTAATAAGCACTCTCTTTTCCTCTCTATAACAACACTTCAAACCTGCTTACCTTAAACTTCTTGACCTACTACTTGCACACCCCTTTTTAGCAAATGAACTTGCTTAATAGCTTAAGAGAGAAAACAGAATCAATCAGATGGGGATTATCTCAATTTCTTGTCCCCAGACATATGGCATATGTACTTGTAATTTCCTCTGCTGATGCCTCTTCCACCTAAGTCCAATTCCTTCATGTATTTGCTGCATCCTATCTCCCTTTTGGGGAATGCCTGTTCAAAGGGGCTCCTAGCAGGTCCCAGGGGTGAATATCCCCTGGAGGAGGAAATGGCAACCCACTCCAGCATTCCTGCTGGGATAATTCCATGGACAGAGGAGCCTAGTCAGATACACTCCATGGAGTGGAGAAGAGTCAGACATGACTGCAAATGAGCACACATTCATGGCAAAGAAAGGACATACAGACACTTTCACTTACAAACACTGTTTTCCTCATTTCCTTTCTACTTCAAGTCCCAATCTCCTACTGCATTTCTGCATCCACTGGTCAATCTAACATGGCCTCTCAATGTCTTAGATACATGCTGTACTTTTTCACTACCCAGGACTATTCTTTCTATGAAACATGATTTCAGATCTCTACCTCCTGGAACACAACCTTCTATGCCTTTAGTCCTCTTATGCAGCTACTGCTATCCCACCCACATCTTGTCTTTGACTTTGTCAAGACCTCCATCCCATGATGCTGCCACTACCTATCAACCCCCTCCTGTTTTAATTTCCTTCACATCTGCTCACTCCCATTTCACCACTCCTGATCACTCTCATGCTCACATTCTCAATTCTCTTGTTCAACTTTTCTTCACACTAGCATTTCCTTTATCTTATGAAACCACATTAGATAAATATTTTTATCTAAATCAGATTATTAAATAAAAATTCTCTTTTCTCTTACACCTGGGATGCTGTACTCTATAAAACAAAACTAAGAAAATTATCATTACTATTGCCACTAAGGTTATCACATTCAAACTTAATTGGGTTTTCAAGATCAAGAAATCTTTTTATATTTTCCTAATAAGCACTCTCTTTTCCTCTCTATAACAACACTTCAAACCTGCTTACCTTAAACTTCTTGACCTACTACTTGCACACCCCTTTTTAGCAAATGAACTTGCTTAATAGCTTAAGAGAGAAAACAGAATCAATCAGATGGGGATTATCTCAATTTCTTGTCCCCAGACATATGGCATATGTACTTGTAATTTCCTCTGCTGATGCCTCTTCCACCTAAGTCCAATTCCTTCATGTATTTGCTGCATCCTATCTCTGACAACCTTTTAGGGGCTTAACACTGAATATATCCTTTCTTGTATACTTTCATTTTCTCCCTCTTTATTCAATACTGCAAATCAGCATGTAAAAATATTTCTCTAGACTTAAAAAACCCTCTTGAGTCTAAATTCCCCTCCAGATACCAATCTACTTCCTTCTTTTGCAGCTAAATTTCTCAAAATGATTTCTAGTTTTACTTCCTCATCCTTCTCACTTTTCAACCCAGTGCAGTGTAATTTTCATAATAACCAATTTATTGAAAATTGTTATTGTAAAGCTTATCAAAGATTTCTGCATGTTAGGTAAAGTTACACTGCTGAAATAGAGCAGTGCAGGGACAAAACAGCTTCTAAAATATGTATCTCTTCCTTGTAACAGTCAATAATGGGTAGATGACTACATAGACAAGGCAGCTTTGCTCCTCACGGTCCTTCTGGAGCCAAATTTGTTCCAAGTAACTCCTCTTACATTCCCTATTGCAATGTCAGCGTGACTATAGCTGTGTCACTGCCACATCTGAGTCTAGATGACTAGGAGGGGAGAAATGCATCCAGATGTGGCAGACCCAGGAGTGGCAAGTAAAAGTTGTACTTACAATCTGTGACAACTTGGCTATACCTAACTACAAGGGAGGTGGAGTCACCCTGTGTTTAGATACATTTCTATTACTATAAAGAAAAAAGGAACAGATTTTGGTAGAATCCTCCACAATGACCATCTCCTTAAATTCAATGAACCATTTTAATATTTATTTTTCTTGACTTTTCTGAAGCACTTGCTACTGCTGATCTCCCTCATAGCTCTGAGATGCTGTTTGCCTTTGGTTTCACAATTCTGAACTCTGGGCCTTCTTTGTCTTTAAAAAAGCTTCCTTAACCACCCTCTAAATGAATACGTTTCTCAGAGTTCTGTGCTAAGCCTCTTCGATTGTTCTGTGCTAAGCCTCTTCGATTCCTATTTGACACAGGCTTGCTTGGTTCTCATAGAGATTTCACGGTTTCAGGCACAGGCATACCTCATTTACTACACTTTGCAGATGCTGTGTTTTTATACATAGAAAGTTATGCAATGAGCATATCTATTGATGCCATTTTTCCAACAGCATTTGCTCACTTTATGTCTGTGTCACATTTTGGTAATTCAGCATTTCAAACTTTTCATTTCAGTTACATATGTTATAATAAGACACATATAATGGTGATCTGTGATCAATAATCCTTGATGTTACTACTGTAATCACTGGGGGGGGGGGCACACCTTGAACTGTACCCATATAAGACAGTGAACTTAACAGATAAATGTTGTGACTGCTCTACCAACTGGCTGTTCCCCATCTTTCTCCTTCTCCTTGGATCTCCTTATTCTCTGAGACACACTATTGAAAATAGGCCAATTAATAATCTTACAATTTGCCTTAGTGTTCAAGTGAAAGGAAGAGCCACGTATCTCACTTTGAATCAAAAGTTAGAAATTATTAAACTTCATGAAGAAGGCATGCTGAATTCCAAGAGAGGCTGAAAGGCCTCTTGCACCGAAGAGCCAGCTGTGAATGCAGAGGACAAGTTCTTTTTTAAAAATTAACTTATTTGGCTGTACTAGGCCTTAGTTACGGAACGAGGGATCTTTGATCTTTGTTGCAGCATGCGAACTCAATTGTGGCATGTGGGATATAGTTCCCTGACCAAGGATCAAACCCATGCCCTCTGCATTGGGAATGCAGAGTCTTAGCCACTGGGTCTACCAGGAAGGTTCTCCAAGGACAAGTTCCTGAAGAAAATTAAAAGTGCTACTCCAGAGAATACATGAATGATAAAAAGGGAAACAGTTTTATTGCTAATGTGGAGAAAGTTTTAGTGACCTGCAGAGATCAAACCAGATACAAAAAAACACTGTTTTTCAAGCCAAAGTGAGCTCTTGATCTCCTTCATAGCTCTGAGATGCTGTTTGCCTTTGGTTTCACAATTCTGAACTCTGGGCCTTCTTTGTCTTTAAAAAAGCTTCCTTAACCACCCTCTAAATGAATACGTTTCTCAGAGTTCTGTGCTAAGCCTCTTCGATTGTTCTGTGCTAAGCCTCTTCGATTCCTATTTGACACAGGCTTGCTTGGTTCTCATAGAGATTTCACGGTTTCAGGCACAGGCATACCTCATTTACTACACTTTGCAGATGCTGTGTTTTTATACATAGAAAGTTATGCAATGAGCATATCTATTGATGCCATTTTTCCAACAGCATTTGCTCACTTTATGTCTGTGTCACATTTTGGTAATTCAGCATTTCAAACTTTTCATTTCAGTTACATATGTTATAATAAGACACATATAATGGTGATCTGTGATCAATAATCCTTGATGTTACTACTGTAATCACTGGGGGGGGGGGCACACCTTGAACTGTACCCATATAAGACAGTGAACTTAACAGATAAATGTTGTGACTGCTCTACCAACTGGCTGTTCCCCATCTTTCTCCTTCTCCTTGGATCTCCTTATTCTCTGAGACACACTATTGAAAATAGGCCAATTAATAATCTTACAATTTGCCTTAGTGTTCAAGTGAAAGGAAGAGCCACGTATCTCACTTTGAATCAAAAGTTAGAAATTATTAAACTTCATGAAGAAGGCATGCTGAATTCCAAGAGAGGCTGAAAGGCCTCTTGCACCGAAGAGCCAGCTGTGAATGCAGAGGACAAGTTCTTTTTTAAAAATTAACTTATTTGGCTGTACTAGGCCTTAGTTACGGAACGAGGGATCTTTGATCTTTGTTGCAGCATGCGAACTCAATTGTGGCATGTGGGATATAGTTCCCTGACCAAGGATCAAACCCATGCCCTCTGCATTGGGAATGCAGAGTCTTAGCCACTGGGTCTACCAGGAAGGTTCTCCAAGGACAAGTTCCTGAAGAAAATTAAAAGTGCTACTCCAGAGAATACATGAATGATAAAAAGGGAAACAGTTTTATTGCTAATGTGGAGAAAGTTTTAGTGACCTGCAGAGATCAAACCAGATACAACACTGCTTTTAAGCCAAAGCTTAATACAGAATAAGGCCTCAACTGTTCAATTGTATGAAAGCTGAGAGTAATGAGGAAGTGGCAGAAGAAAAATCTGAAGCTAGCAGAGGCTGGTTCATGAGGTAGGAAAGAAGCTGCTGTAGGACGTGAAAGTGCAAGGTGACGCAGAAAGTTCTGATGTAGAAGCTGCAACAAGTTATCCAGAAGATCTAGCTAAGATAATTCATGAAGCTGACTACACTATTACAGATTTTTAACGTCAATGAAATAGTCTTACACTGGAAGAAGTCATATAGAACTTTCATGGCTAGAGAGGAGAAGCCAATGACTCCCTTCAAATTTTTAAAAGACAGGCTGATTCTTTTGTTAAGGGGTAATGCAGCTGTGACAGGCTGAAACCAATGTTAATTGACCATTCTGAAGATCCCAGGGGCCTTAAGAATTATGCTAAGTCTACTCTACCTGTGCTCTTTAAATGGAACAACAAAGCCTGGATAACAGCACCCCTGTTTACTGCATGGAATGCTGAGTATTTTAAACCCACTTTTTTGAGACCTAGTGCTCAGAAGAAAAAGATTTCTTTCAAAAGATTTACTGCTCATCGACGATGCATCTGGTCACATTTGGAGATGAACAATCAGATTAATGTTGTTTTCATGCTCTCTGACACAATATCCATTCTGCAGCCCATGGATCAAGGGGATATTTTGACTTTCAAGTCTTACTTTTTAAGAAATACATTTCATAAATCTGACTGCCACAGATGGTTACTTCTCTAATGGATCTGGGGAAAGGAAATTGAAAACCTTTTGGAACAGATTCACTGTTCTGGATGCCATCAGAAACTCATGATTCAGAAGGAGCGATCATAATATCAAGGTTGGAAGAAGTTTATTTCAACCCTTGTGATTCTGAGGGGTTCAAACCTGAATGGGAAGCAACTTCAGATGTGGTAGAAATAGCGAGAGAACTAAAATTAGAAGTGGAGCCTGGTGACTGAACTGCTGCAATCTCATGGTAAAACTTTCTCATGGATGAAGAGTTGCTTCTTACGGATGAACAAAGAAAGTGGTTTCTTGAGATGGAATCTTCTGGTGAAAATGTTGAGAAGGTTAATGAAATGACAACAAAGGATTTAGAATATGACATAAACTTAGTTGATAAAATAGTGGCAGGGTTTAAGAGGCTCAACTCCAATTCTGAAAGAAGTTCTACTGTGGGCAAAATGCTCTCAAACACCCTTGTGGGCTACAGAGAAACAGTTCATGAAAGGAAAGCTCCACTGATGCAGCAAACTTCATTGCTGCCTTAAGAAATTTCCACAGCTACTCCCAACATTCAGCAATCACCATTTTGATCAGTCAGCAGCCATAAACATCTAAGCAAGACCCTCCATCAGCAAAAATGTGATGACTTGCTAAAGGCTCAGATGATAGTTAAAATTTTTAGCAATACAGTGTTTTAAAATTAAGGAATGTATATTGTATTTTTAGACATAATGCTATTGAACACTTAACAGACTATAACATTAACACTAATTAACATTACTTTAAATCTTTGGCTGTTTTTAATTGGAGTATAACTGCTTTACAATGTTGTTAGTTTTTGCTGTACAACAGCATGAATAAGCTATATGTATACACATAACCCCTTCCTCTTGAGCCTCCCTCCCACCCTGCCCCATCCCACCTCTCTAGGTCATCACAGAACACTGAGCTGAGCCCCCTTGGCTATACAGCAGTTTCCCACTAGCTATCTGGTCTACACACAGTAGCATATATATATCAGTGCGACTCTCTCAAGTCATCCCATCCCTTCTTTCCCCTCTGTGTCTACAAGTTAGTTCCCTATGTCTATATCTCTACTCCCACCTTGCAAATAGGTTCATCCGTATCATTTTTTGTCATCCCATCCCTTCTTCCCCCTGTGTCTACAAGTTAGTTCCCTATGTCTACATCTCTACTCCCACCTTGCAAATAGGTTCATTGTACCATTTTTCTAGATTCCATATACATGTGTTAATATATCATATTTGTTTTTCTCTTTTTGATTTACTTCTCTCTGTATAGCAGACACTAGGTTCATACACATCACTACAAGTGACCCAATTTTGTTCCTTTATATTCCTGAAAAATATTCCATTGTATGTAGGTACCACATCTTTATTCATTCATCTGTCAATGGACATTTAGGTTGCTACCATGTCCTGGCTATTATAGACAGTGCTTCAGAGAACACTGGGGTACATCTGTCTTTTTGAATTATGGTTACCTCAGAGTATAGGCTCAGTAGTGAGGTTGCTGGGTCATAAGTAGTTTTATTTTTAATTTTTTAAGGAACTTTCATACTGTTTTCCATAGTTGTTGTATCAATTTACCTTACCATCAAGAGTGCAGGAGGGAGGTTTCTCTGGTGGTCCAGTGGGTAGAGAGTCTGCCTTGCAGTGCAAGGGGTACTGGTTAGATCCCTGGACCAGGAAGACCCCATGTGCTGCGGAGCAGCTGGACTGGTGTATTCAATTATGAGCCAATGCTCTGCAACACATGCACCCAGGGCTGGTGCTCTGCAGCTAGAGAGGCCACTGCAATGGGAGGCCCACGCAGGCCGAAGAATAAAGATGGGTGAAAATAAATAAATAAAAATCAATAAAAGAGGCCAAAATTTTTAAAAAAAATTTTTTTCAAAAGAGTACAGGAGGGTTCCCTTTTCTCCACACCCTCTTACAGCACTTTTTTTGTAGATTTTTTAATAATGATCATTCTGACCAATATAAGGTGGTATTTTATTGTCATTTTAATTTGCATTTCTATAATAATGAGCAATGCTGAGCATCTTTTCATGTGATTTCTAGCCATCTGTATGTCCTCTTCGAAGAAGTGTTTAGGTCTTCTCCCCATATTTTGATTTTTGCTTTTTTTTCTCCGAGCTATAGGAGCTGTTTGTATGCTTTGGAGGTTAATCTTTTGTCAGCTGCTTTGTTTGCAAATATTTTGTCCCATTCTTAGGACTGTCTTTTCATCTTGTTTATGGTTTCCTTTGTTGTGCAAAAGCATTTAAGTTTAATTAGGTTCCATTTGTTTATTTCTGTGTTTATTTTCATTACTTTCAATCCTTCTGTGATTTATATCAAAGAATGTCCTTCTTGTTTTCTTCTAAGAGTTTTACAGTGTTTAGCTTTACATTTAGGTTGTTAATCAATTTTGAGTTCATTTTTGTATATGGTGTTAAGAAATGTTCTAATTTCACTTCTTTACATGTAGCTGTCCAATTTTCCTGGCACCACTTTTTTATTCCATACAAATTTTATTGATTATTAATTTTTACAGGGTTTTGTTGTTAACTGCCACCTAAATCCACCATAGGTATACATATGTTCCCCCTCCCAATTCCCCCTATCCTTCTCCACATCCCACCCCTCCAGGTTGCCACAGTGCCCCTTTTTGAGATCCCTTAGTCCCACAGCATGTTCTCCTTCCTCACACCAATGTTTCTAAGACTGTTCTCCATGTCCACCTCTCCACTGCTGCTCTGCATATTCATTTATCAGCACCATCTTCCTGGAGTCCATACACATGCCAGCACCACTTACTGAAGGGTCTATCTTTTCTTCATTGTATATCCTTGCCTCCTTTGTCAAAGATAAGGTTAGGTTATGCGGGTTTATCTCTGGGCTTCCTACCTTGTTCCATTTATCTTTATTTCTCTTTTGTGCCAATATCACACTGTTTTAATTACTGTAGCTTTGTAGTATAGTCTGAAGTCAGGGAGCTCAATTCCTACCAGGGGGAAAAAGAGGTGAAAATAAATAAATGAAGAATCAAAAAAAGAGGCCAAAATTTTAAAAATTTTTTCAAAAGTACAGGAGGGTTCCCTTTTCTCCACACCCTCTTACAGCACTTTTTTTGTAGATTTTTTAATAATGATCATTCTGACCAATATAAGGTGGTATTTTATTGTCATTTTAATTTGCATTTCTATAATAATGAGCAATGCTGAGCATCTTTTCATGTGATTTCTAGCCATCTGTATGTCCTCTTCGAAGAAGTGTTTAGGTCTTCTCCCCATATTTTGATTTTTGCTTTTTTTTCTCCGAGCTATAGGAGCTGTTTGTATGCTTTGGAGGTTAATCTTTTGTCAGCTGCTTTGTTTGCAAATATTTTGTCCCATTCTTAGGACTGTCTTTTCATCTTGTTTATGGTTTCCTTTGTTGTGCAAAAGCATTTAAGTTTAATTAGGTTCCATTTGTTTATTTCTGTGTTTATTTTCATTACTTTCAATCCTTCTGTGATTTATATCAAAGAATGTCCTTCTTGTTTTCTTCTAAGAGTTTTACAGTGTTTAGCTTTACATTTAGGTTGTTAATCAATTTTGAGTTCATTTTTGTATATGGTGTTAAGAAATGTTCTAATTTCACTTCTTTACATGTAGCTGTCCAATTTTCCTGGCACCATTTTTTTATTCCATACAAATTTTATTGATTATTAATTTTTACAGGGTTTTGTTGTTAACTGCCACCTAAATCCACCATAGGTATACATATGTTCCCCCTCCCAATTCCCCCTATCCTTCTCCACATCCCACCCCTCCAGGTTGCCACAGTGCCCCTTTTTGAGATCCCTTAGTCCCACAGCATGTTCTCCTTCCTCACACCAATGTTTCTAAGACTGTTCTCCATGTCCACCTCTCCACTGCTGCTCTGCATATTCATTTATCAGCACCATCTTCCTGGAGTCCATACACATGCCAGCACCACTTACTGAAGGGTCTATCTTTTCTTCATTGTATATCCTTGCCTCCTTTGTCAAAGATAAGGTTAGGTTATGCGGGTTTATCTCTGGGCTTCCTACCTTGTTCCATTTATCTTTATTTCTCTTTTGTGCCAATATCACACTGTTTTAATTACTGTAGCTTTGTAGTATAGTCTGAAGTCAGGGAGCTCAATTCCTCCAGCTTTGTTTCATCTCGCAAGACTGTTTGGCTATTCAGGGTATTTTGTGTTTCTGTACAAGTTATAAAAAATTTTGCTCTATTTCTGTGAAAAATGCCATATGATTTTATAGGGACTGCACTGAATCTGTAGATTGCTTTGGGCAGTATATTCATTTTCACAACATTGATTCTTCCAATCCAATAACACAGTATATCTCTCCATCTTTGTGTCATCTTTGATTTCTTTCATTAGTGTACTATAATTTTCTGCATGCAAACATAACTTTTATATACACTGGGAAACCAAAAAATTTCTGATTCACTTTACTGAGATATTTGCTTTATTGCAGTGGTCTGGAATGGAATCCAAAATATCTGCGGGTTATGCCAGTATGTTTCAGTTGTGTCTGTACACACACATACACACGCACACACACACACACATTCCACAGGAACTTACCTAAACATCAGCATGTTCCAAACTAACATTATCTTTTTCCATTTCAATATTGGTTGGTTAATTTTTTCCAGGATCCTTTGTCTTAGTGAATGACACACTAACCAGCCAAGTCCCCAACCCAGAGGTGTGTTCATCACCCTTAAGTCTTTTTGCTTTTTCTCCCCATGCAAGCTATCAATCACTGGATCTTAAATACTTTTGTCTCTTAAGTGTCTTTCTAATTACCCTTCTTATTTCCATCCACACCAGCATTACCTTCATCCAGGCTACCATCATCTCCTAATTGGTCTCTCTGATTCCAGTCATTCCTTTCCCCGAAACTGATTCTCCATACTTTAGTTAATTTTTATTTTTCAACAATGCAAGTGTAGTTATATTAATCAATTGTTTAAAACCCTACATTATATTATAATTGCCTTTAGGATAAATTTTAAAATGCATACTATAGCTCATATAATTGTTTATGTCCTACTCTGCTTTTTCCCAATCTCATTTTAAGATTCTCCCACTTCCATGGTTCAAAGTACAAGGCATAATTAACCTGTTTTCTTAAAATGTTTGTTTAAAGCACTTCTCCTGAATAGTTCCTCTAGACCACAACTTGTAGTGTAATACCTTAGAAAAGGTTTCACCTAAAATATAGGTTAGATTTTAGTAATTTTAACAAGCACTTACCAACTACTTTGTAAATGTTAATTCATTAGATTCCTATGATTATCATCCTAGGAGGTGAATATTATTATTACCCCTATTTTATAGGTAAGGAAGCAGAGGTACATAACTTGCCCAAGACTGTAGATTATGAGTAGCAAAACTAGAATTCCAGTGTAGATATTGTGGTTCAGAATCCATGTTCATAACCACTCTTGCACTTCTATCCCCTGGTTATAAAATGTCCCTTCTAGGTATTTATATATTACTATTTACCTATGCATACATTTTGACATATTTTAATTACTTGCCTGCCAAATTTTATTGCCTATGAGCCCCATAAAGACAATGTCATGCTCTAGCGTATGTGATTTTTTAAAATATACAAGTGAAAAAGTAATGATATTACTAACTATAAGATTGGAGGGGAGACTATATTTGCAAGTACTCAAGAAATGACCTAATAAAATATGATTTCTTCAGTTCAGGACATTTTAATAGTTCTTCTAGTCAGGCATTCAAAACAGTGACAATTCAATGCATACATGAACCCAGGGGTGTGTTCATCACCCTTAAGTCTTTTTGCTTTTTCTCCCCATGCAAGCTATCAATCACTGGATCTTAAATACTTTTGTCTCTTAAGTGTCTTTCTAATTACCCTTCTTATTTCCATCCACACCAGCATTACCTTCATCCAGGCTACCATCATCTCCTAATTGGTCTCTCTGATTCCAGTCATTCCTTTCCCCGAAACTGATTCTCCATACTTTAGTTAATTTTTATTTTTCAACAATGCAAGTGTAGTTATATTAATCAATTGTTTAAAACCCTACATTATATTATAATTGCCTTTAGGATAAATTTTAAAATGCATACTATAGCTCATATAATTGTTTATGTCCTACTCTGCTTTTTCCCAATCTCATTTTAAGATTCTCCCACTTCCATGGTTCAAAGTACAAGGCATAATTAACCTGTTTTCTTAAAATGTTTGTTTAAAGCACTTCTCCTGAATAGTTCCTCTAGACCACAACTTGTAGTGTAATACCTTAGAAAAGGTTTCACCTAAAATATAGGTTAGATTTTAGTAATTTTAACAAGCACTTACCAACTACTTTGTAAATGTTAATTCATTAGATTCCTATGATTATCATCCTAGGAGGTGAATATTATTATTACCCCTATTTTATAGGTAAGGAAGCAGAGGTACATAACTTGCCCAAGACTGTAGATTATGAGTAGCAAAACTAGAATTCCAGTGTAGATATTGTGGTTCAGAATCCATGTTCATAACCACTCTTGCACTTCTATCCCCTGGTTATAAAATGTCCCTTCTAGGTATTTATATATTACTATTTACCTATGCATACATTTTGACATATTTTAATTACTTGCCTGCCAAATTTTATTGCCTATGAGCCCCATAAAGACAATGTCATGCTCTAGCGTATGTGATTTTTTAAAATATACAAGTGAAAAAGTAATGATATTACTAACTATAAGATTGGAGGGGAGACTATATTTGCAAGTACTCAAGAAATGACCTAATAAAATATGATTTCTTCAGTTCAGGACATTTTAATAGTTCTTCTAGTCAGGCATTCAAAACAGTGACAATTCAATGCATATCATGAACCTTGTTTAAACACTGATTTCAAAGAAAATGGGGACACGTAAACACAGACAGAATATTAAATGTATTAAGGTACTATCACTAAATTTGTAGTCATACAAATTTGTTAAAGATACTTAGTGAACTATTTAGAGGTAAAAATGCATGATGTCTGGGATTTGCTTTAAAATACTCCAGATGAATTTATGAATGACTAGTTCAAAGAGAAAACATTTTTTACTGAAAAAAAATTCATGGAGACACATGGTGGCGCTGCAGGATAAGATGAAAAAGCTGCTTCTACACTTTGTGGGCTCCATTATTCACAGAAACAGACCATCCAACTCACTGAAAAGAGAAGCTTCATCTACAGACCTGCTAGAGGTTTATATAGCCTCAAGAAGTCTCCAACTTTAAAAAAACTAGAGCCTCAGTTTGCGAAATTAAAGGTGAACTAAAAAATTTGCAAAGAAGACCTTTCTTGAAAGAACCATGGAGATCAGAGGGGCACTCGTTCTGCGGAAAAGGCAAGTCCTGATCCTCTTTGTTTTACTGGGATTATCTCAGGCAGGTCCTGAGTCTGTGCGCTATTCTGTGACAGAGGAAACAGAAATCGGCTCTTTTGTAGCCAATCTGGCAAGGGATCTGGGGCTTGGGGTGGAGGAGCTCTCTTCACGGGAGGCTCGTGTAGTATGTGATGACAATGAAAAGCATTTGCACCTCGATTTGCTGACTGGGGATTTACTGGTAAATGGTAAGCTGGACCGGGAAGAGTTGTGCGGCTCCACGGAGCCCTGTGTGCTGCATTTTCAGGTGGTACTGGAAAACCCTTTACAGTTTTTTCGGGCTGAGCTGCACATCAAAGATATAAATGATCACTCCCCTACATTTCTTGACAAAGAAATGGTTATTAAAATATCGGAAAGTACCACTATTGGAACCACCTTCCTAATGGAGAGCGCCCAAGATTTGGATGTAGGAAGCAACAGTCTCGAAAACTACACGATTATCCCCAATTCTCACTTCTACATTAAAATTCAAGACAGTGAAGATGGAAAGATATACCCAGAACTGGTATTGCACAGAGCGTTAGATCATGAGGAGGAGCCTGAGATCCGATTAACACTCATAGCACTGGATGGTGGATCCCCGCCCAGGTCTGGGACAACTTTGGTCCTCATCAAGGTCTTAGACATCAACGACAATGCTCCAGTGTTTTCTCAGAGGCTCTATGACGTGCAGGTCCTGGAGGATGCACCCATTGGCTCTTGGATTATCACCATCTCTGCTAAGGATCTGGATGCAGGAAATCATGGGAAAATAGTTTATACGTTTTTTCATACATCAGAAGATATTCGTAAAACATTTGAAATCAATCCAGTATCTGGGGAAGTTCATTTAAGATCACAACTGGATTTTGAAGTAGTACAATCCTATACTATAAATATTCAGGCAACAGACGGGGGTGGTCTTTCGGAAGAATGCACTCTTCTGGTTAAAGTAATAGATATAAATGACAATCCACCAGAAGTGATCATGTCATCAATTACAAAGATAATTCCGGAGAACGCTTCAGAGACGCTGGTGGCTCTTTTTAGTGTCCGAGACCAAGACTCTGGAGACAATGGGAAAATTATTTGCTCCATTCAAGATGACCTCCCATTTTTTCTGAAACCAACCTTCAAGAACTTTTTCACTCTAGTTTCAGACAAAGCATTAGACAGAGAAGAAAGAGCCGAGTACAACATCACAATCACGGTGACCGACATGGGAACCCCCAGGCTGAAAACCGAGCACAACATCACCGTGCTGGTGGCCGACGTCAACGACAACGCCCCCACCTTCACCCAGACCTCCTACACCCTCCGCGTCCGCGAGAACAACAGCCCCGCCCTGCACATCGGCAGCGTCAGCGCCACCGACAGGGACGCGGGCGCCAACGCCCAGCTCACCTACTCGCTGCTGCCGGACCCCCACCCCCACGCGCCCCTCGCCTCGCTCGTCGCCATCAACCCCGACACCGGCCACCTCTTCGCCCTCGCCGCCCTCGACCACGAGACCCTGCGCGCCTTCGAGTTCCGCGTGCGCGCCGCCGACCGCGGCTCGCCCGCGCTCAGCAGCCAGGCGCGCGTGCGCGTGCTCGTGGCCGACGCCAACGACAACGCGCCCTTCGTGCTCTACCCGCTGCAGAACGCCTCGGCGCCCTGCACCGAGCTGCTGCCCAGGGCGGCCGACGCCGGCTACCTGCTCGCCAAGGTCGTGGCGGTCGACGCCGACGCGGGCCAGAACGCCTGGCTCTCCTACCAGCTGCTCAAGGCCACCGAGCCCGGCCTCTTCGCCGTGGCGCCGCACAGCGGCGAGGTGCGCACCGCCCGGCCGCTCGGCGAGCGCGACGCGCCCAAGCACCGGCTGCTCGTGCTGGTCCGCGACCACGGCGACCCGCCGCTCTCGGCCAGCGTCACGCTGCACGTGCTGCTGGTGGACGGCTTCTCGCAGCCCTACCTGCCGGCCCCGGAAGCCGACGCGGCGGCCGCCGCGCCCGCCGACCCGCTCACCGTCTACCTCGTCGTGGCCTTGGCGTCCGTGTCGTCGCTCTTCCTCTGCTCGGTGCTGGGCTTCGTGGCGGTGCGGCTGTGCAGGCGGGGCGGGGCGGCGTCGGCGGGTCGCTGCGCGGCGCCCGGGGGCCACTTCGCGGGCCACCTGGTGGACGTCAGCGGCACGGGGACCCTGTCCCACAGCTACCAGTACGAGGTGTGTCTGACGGGAGGAACTGGGACGAATGAGTTTAAATTTATGAAGCCGATTATCCCTAATCTTGCAGTCCAAAACACTGGTAGTCATATGGGGGAAAATGAGAACTTAAGAAATAACTTTGGATTCAACATTCAATAAAATAACTTAATTAAAACTTCTTATATTTTGTTATTCTTGACAAACTGGACCCCTTTTGCAAATCTATAGTATATTTTATGTTGGACGGTGGTTGCATGCATTATCATTTCTCATGCTCTTCTCACAGTTGCTTTAAAACTCTTTTTAGTGGCTGTAATGTCATGGAAAAACCTGTTTTCTGATTTTTTGTACATCTGGTATGTCAGGGTAATGGAGTTATTACTAAGCTTTTGTTGTGATAATGGTGTATGCAAGACGATATTATTATTTGGAAATGCAAATTCTAAAGCATTGACTGAATGCCACAATATATGTAATTTACTTCTAGACATTTAATCGAAGTATAGATACATCAGAAAAAAAATTTTAGGTGTTCTTGACTGGGTGGAAAGTATACTGGATTTTATTGCACTATTCCCTTTGATATTTTGTATTATAAACAGTAAAAGTGCTACTTGTCTATATTCAGTAGTAGGATACCTATTTGTGTGCTTTGCTTGCTCCCCCCAAGGCCACCGAGCCCGGCCTCTTCGCCGTGGCGCCGCACAGCGGCGAGGTGCGCACCGCCCGGCCGCTCGGCGAGCGCGACGCGCCCAAGCACCGGCTGCTCGTGCTGGTCCGCGACCACGGCGACCCGCCGCTCTCGGCCAGCGTCACGCTGCACGTGCTGCTGGTGGACGGCTTCTCGCAGCCCTACCTGCCGGCCCCGGAAGCCGACGCGGCGGCCGCCGCGCCCGCCGACCCGCTCACCGTCTACCTCGTCGTGGCCTTGGCGTCCGTGTCGTCGCTCTTCCTCTGCTCGGTGCTGGGCTTCGTGGCGGTGCGGCTGTGCAGGCGGGGCGGGGCGGCGTCGGCGGGTCGCTGCGCGGCGCCCGGGGGCCACTTCGCGGGCCACCTGGTGGACGTCAGCGGCACGGGGACCCTGTCCCACAGCTACCAGTACGAGGTGTGTCTGACGGGAGGAACTGGGACGAATGAGTTTAAATTTATGAAGCCGATTATCCCTAATCTTGCAGTCCAAAACACTGGTAGTCATATGGGGGAAAATGAGAACTTAAGAAATAACTTTGGATTCAACATTCAATAAAATAACTTAATTAAAACTTCTTATATTTTGTTATTCTTGACAAACTGGACCCCTTTTGCAAATCTATAGTATATTTTATGTTGGACGGTGGTTGCATGCATTATCATTTCTCATGCTCTTCTCACAGTTGCTTTAAAACTCTTTTTAGTGGCTGTAATGTCATGGAAAAACCTGTTTTCTGATTTTTTGTACATCTGGTATGTCAGGGTAATGGAGTTATTACTAAGCTTTTGTTGTGATAATGGTGTATGCAAGACGATATTATTATTTGGAAATGCAAATTCTAAAGCATTGACTGAATGCCACAATATATGTAATTTACTTCTAGACATTTAATCGAAGTATAGATACATCAGAAAAAAAATTTTAGGTGTTCTTGACTGGGTGGAAAGTATACTGGATTTTATTGCACTATTCCCTTTGATATTTTGTATTATAAACAGTAAAAGTGCTACTTGTCTATATTCAGTAGTAGGATACCTATTTGTTTGCTTTGCTTGCTGTATATAGTGTTTTTCACTAGTTTTCTTTATGACAAAATAAAAGTGACCATGTTGAAAATTACTAGTTTTTTAAGTAATTTTCCTTTTTTCTTATTGTCTTTGATGCTGTTTTTAGGGGAGAAATCTTATAATGGTCTGATATTTTGCACTGCTATTTTGTTTTCTCTCAATATACCACATTTGCCAGTTGAAATTCATATTATTTTATAGTGTTCATTACATAACTCGTTTGTTCATGGTGTCATCCTAAGTGAAATACTGCTGTATCAGAACAGTAAAGATGAAAACTTATGAAATTAAGATGAAAATTTAGACTGTTAAAGAAATGAATTATATTCACTTTTCTCTTGATTTTTATAAGTAAATATTAAAAATCCTTAATATTTGTGCCCTTTCTTAGATATTCACAAAGAAGGAATGTGTCTGTGTTAATGGCTTATAGTTGCCTCAAGGTGTCCCAAAATATAATATCTCCAACCTATAAGTGTACAGTTCAGTGGAGATTTTGCTAACTAGAACACAGTATGGATAATAAGGCTACTGTGCATATACATTTCTGTGATTTCACATACAAAATTAAATATTACATATAGATGATGTAGTAAAATTTTGTTTGACATTGTGAACTGGCTAAAACAAATTCCAATTTTCTTAAGACATTTTTCTTTGCTTCATGAAGCTTTTGCTGTTGTTGTTGTTTTGGTTTTTTTTAATTTGCACTGCCACAGATATTTACTAAATGAAATTTTATTAAATAGACATTTAAGTAGTATAATTCTGAAAAAAAAAAACTGTTTGGATCCTCTTTGTCTCTCAGAGTCATAAGAAGCAAATCCTATGCTTCTTATGCATAAGAGTAAGACTAGATAAGAACAAGATACTCTGTCTGAATAATTCAGGGACAAACTTGTACTCTAACAGATAGAGGAGAATTCAAGGTCAAATTCATTTATATAGGAAAATTAGTCATTATTGAAGAGGTGTCAAAATTACTTGGGGGAGGAGAAGGAGATACCAATTACTTTTCCAGTAAAATTGGCTGGAAAATTGGCTCATTATATGAGGAAACAAAATCCTTTTCTTGTCCAATATAAAAATAAATTTCATATGGATCCCAGAGGTAAACCTGAAATATTTTAATTGGAAGAAATTTAATAAATCTAAGTAAAAAACCTTTACAACCTTACTACTGGTTTAAATTTCTTAAACAAGACTTCCAAAGTGTAAACAGGAGGTAGAAGGGAGACTCCAGAGGAAGGGGACATTGTATACCTTGATAGATGGCAGAAACCAACACAATATTGTAGAACAAGCCGGTATTCTTCAATTAAAAATAAATAAAATTTTTAAAGTACAAACAATAAAGATAAAAATTGACAAATATTACTACCTCAAAACTAGAAGACAAAAATAGCTCAAATAAGCTAGCAGATGGCAGGCATGGAGAAGCCACTTACAACATTTTAACTCAGAAGGATTAATATTTAGATTATTCAAACAACTCCTGCAGATCAGCAAGAGTCAGCAAAAAGATAGAAAGTCAAAAGAGACAATGGAACTTTTTTAAAAGGACAAAAGAGAAAGGTAATCCGAAAGAGGGGAAAATGAAGTCTCAAAAAAACCTCATTACTTGATGATACACATGATAAAATAGTTTATATCACAGCATTATTAAAGATGAGAAGTGTGGGTATCATCAAGTAGAATCACAGAAAATTGTATATGCACCCCCATTTTGAGGGAGTGTTAGTAATATTTAATTAAATTTACTATGTACATAGTTTATGATCTAGCAATTCTACTTTGGAACATATAGCCAGAACATTCTTACAAAGCTTTACAAAAAGATGTGTACAAGAATGTTCATCTTGGAAAAGCAAAGAATAGGAGTCTGTCTACATATTCATCAGTAAAGCAGTTGATAAATGTTAAACATGTTTGTGAAGGAGTACTATGCAGTGTTCAGTAGGAGTGAATTAGGTGTACATGGATAAATTACAAATGTTTTAAAAGGAAGAAAAAATAAAGAAAAAAAGAGACTGAGATTTACAGTGCAGTACCAATATATATTCATATAATATATAATATCTTATAGAAATACATAAATATATAAACAAGCCTATCAGAAGATGAGAAGAAGGAACAGATGTGTGTTTCTACATGGGGTACAGAGAGAAGTGTAAGCTATACCAATATCAATAACAAAAATATTTCTTCAAAGACATTGCTTAAATTGATTGCAGCATTATAAAGTTGATTTAGTACTGATTAGATCAAGTTCGTTAAAATATATATATTATTTCTCTATCCTCTCAATAAGATCAATTGCCAACACTCCATGAAAGCTAAGTATTTGCTTGTCATTTTGAGACATAACAATACTCTTGATATTTTATATTTTTATAGTAATGGTTGTATACATTATGTACACCAACACACCTACTGGAAAAATTAGCTTAATAAAACATTAATAAATCGTCAGGTCACAGTTAATGTTTAAAGGTAATTCAGAAAGATAAAGCAGCCACCAATCCACTTTTTTCCCTTGGAATATTTGGAATTCTGGGAAATGTCAGTCTCTATTTCGATGGTGTATATGGAGAAGGAAATCCAAAACCTAACAAACTGAGCAGCTGAGAGAAGACTCTCACTTTACTATATTTGGATTCCTAAGAATTACACCTTTAGGATAACATCAAACTGGAAACTGATGGGCCCTTGTGTGCAATTTCAGCCTTGAACTAGATTTTTAGCACTGAACTGGATTTAAGGTGGTAGCTGACAAGAAGTGGTCCCAGATCCTGGTAGAACCAAATGCAGACCTTCTATGAACAAAGACTAATTCACTTTAAGCCTAGAATTATTCATATAAATAATTTTTATGTAACTTGAACATAAAGAAAACTGCACACACAAGGAAACATGACACCATGCATGAGACCCAGCAGATTATAGAACACAAAAATAAACAGAAATAAACATGCAGTTGGGCTTCCCTGGTGGTTCAGATGGTAAAAGAATCCACCTGCTATGCAGGAGACCCAGATTTGATCCCTGGGTCGGGAGAAGGTAATGGATATCCACTCTAGTATTCTTGCCTAGAGAATTCCATGGACAGAGGAGCCTGGTGCGTTGCAAAAAGGGTCCATGGGGTTGCAAAGAATCGGACACAACTGAGCAACTAACACTTTCACTTTTCAAACTTGCAAATACTTCAAATGTTTCAGTTATCAGACACAGTCTATAATAAGCTAACAACTTCAAATGAAATGGTACAGAGAACAAGAAACAATAAAATTAGAAAGAGTAATAGAGAACCAAATAGAACTCCTAGAACTGAAAAATACGATAATCAAAATTTTAGACTGCATAAAAGGCTTAATAGAAAACTAGATGCAACCAAATAAAGAATAGGTATAGGGCTTCCCTGGTGGTCCAGTGGGTAAAGAGTTTGCCTTGCAGTGCAATGGGCACTGGTTGGCTCCCTGGCCCAGGAAGATCCTATGTGCCATGGAGCCGCTGGACCTGTGTGTCCAATTAGGAGCCCGTGCTCTGGAGTGCATGCGCCCAGAGCCAGTGGGGGGGGGGAGGGATCGATGAAAATAAACATAAATTTTAAAAAGAGACATGATAGACAAAAAACAATTTAAAAAAAGAATCTGTACAGTGAAATACAGGTCAGAATATAATTTATCACACATGCAGCTCACAAGGTTAATAAAATGGAAAATCTGGGAGAGATGGTTAGAAATGCACAACAGATAAACAAATTTAACATATTTAACCAAAATTCCAGAATATATGACTGAATCAAAGGCAATGTTTGAAAAAATAATGACTGGGGAACTGACGGTCCAGTGGTTAAGAATCTGCCTCCCAAATGCAGACCTTCTATGAACAAAGACTAATTCACTTTAAGCCTAGAATTATTCATATAAATAATTTTTATGTAACTTGAACATAAAGAAAACTGCACACACAAGGAAACATGACACCATGCATGAGACCCAGCAGATTATAGAACACAAAAATAAACAGAAATAAACATGCAGTTGGGCTTCCCTGGTGGTTCAGATGGTAAAAGAATCCACCTGCTATGCAGGAGACCCAGATTTGATCCCTGGGTCGGGAGAAGGTAATGGATATCCACTCTAGTATTCTTGCCTAGAGAATTCCATGGACAGAGGAGCCTGGTGCGTTGCAAAAAGGGTCCATGGGGTTGCAAAGAATCGGACACAACTGAGCAACTAACACTTTCACTTTTCAAACTTGCAAATACTTCAAATGTTTCAGTTATCAGACACAGTCTATAATAAGCTAACAACTTCAAATGAAATGGTACAGAGAACAAGAAACAATAAAATTAGAAAGAGTAATAGAGAACCAAATAGAACTCCTAGAACTGAAAAATACGATAATCAAAATTTTAGACTGCATAAAAGGCTTAATAGAAAACTAGATGCAACCAAATAAAGAATAGGTATAGGGCTTCCCTGGTGGTCCAGTGGGTAAAGAGTTTGCCTTGCAGTGCAAGGGGCACTGGTTGGATCCCTGGCCCAGGAAGATCCTATGTGCCATGGAGCCGCTGGACCTGTGTGTCCAATTAGGAGCCCGTGCTCTGGAGTGCATGCGCCCAGAGCCAGTGGGGGGGGGGAGGGATCGATGAAAATAAACATAAATTTTAAAAAGAGACATGATAGACAAAAAACAATTTAAAAAAAGAATCTGTACAGTGAAATACAGGTCAGAATATAATTTATCACACATGCAGCTCACAAGGTTAATAAAATGGAAAATCTGGGAGAGATGGTTAGAAATGCACAACAGATAAACAAATTTAACATATTTAACCAAAATTCCAGAATATATGACTGAATCAAAGGCAATGTTTGAAAAAATAATGACTGGGGAACTGACGGTCCAGTGGTTAAGAATCTGCCTCCCAAAGCAGGAAACATAAGTTGGATCCCTGATCTAAGAACTAGGATTCCACATGCTGCAAGAGACAACTACTGAAGCCCATGTGCCATGGAGCCCATAGTTCACAAGAGAAGCCACCAAAATGAGAAGTCCAAGCACCACAACTAGAGAGTAGCCCCCGCTCACTGCGGAGGAAACTTGCACACAGTCAATGAAGACCCAGTGTAGCCAATAAATAAATAAATCCAAAACTGAAGAAAACATCAGTGCACAGATTCAAGAAATCCAAATAAACCTAATGGGATAAATGAAAGATAACCATACCTGCAAACATCAAGTGAAATCTTCAAAAAGACAAGCAGAAATTTTTAAAAAGAAAAGTCATAGGAAAAAGACATTTAATCTTTAAACACATGAGAGACTTGTTTCTTTAATCTTTAAAGACATGAGAGAATTGTTGACAATTTCTCAACAGAAATAACGGAAATTAAAAGAACATAAAATGCCTTTAGAGTGATGAAAGAAATTAGCAAACCTTCCTGCCTAGAAAGGTTTTGTACATCATCAAATGAGAGAATCAAGTCAACTGGTTGTGAGTTGCTTTTAAATTAATCAAGATCATGGAAGAGAAGTAATCTAAAGCTATTTTTCAAATACAACTTTTTATAGTTTTCCTTTGTACCTCCCTTACCACAGTTCTGAGTCCAGGAATATGACCTACTCTCTTTCTAGCCTTCTTTTCTTCTTCTTCTTCTTCTTTTTGGCCACCTCTATCGATCTTTCATTTATTTATCCTTGTTTTTTGGCCTGTGTGGGCCTCCCATCACAGTGGCCTCTCTTGCTCCAGAGATCCAGCTCCGTAGTTGGACCCATCAGTCCAGTTGCTCCGTGGCACGTGGGATCTTCCCAGGCCAGGGATCAAACCGGCGCCCCTTGCACTGTAAGGTGGTGTCCTTACCCACTGGACCACCAGGGAAGTCCCTCTAGCCTTCTTTTTCTCTAGTTACATCCAATATGACCATGATCACTTTCTTAAAAAAGGGAGTTTCTTAGAACTGCATCTCTGAAATCACAAATTCAAATATACTTAATACTTGACAGTTTAACATTCTTTCTCAAAGTGCTTAAATTGCCATTCACATCAATAAATCCCAAATTTTCTTGGCAGCCCAAACCTCTTCCCCTCAATCTATATTATGTAAGATCATTATGTAACAATTTATGTGGACACTCTGTGGACACCTCAAACTCAACATGTTTTAAATTTTAATTTTCCCTTCCTCAAAACTAACCATTTTTTCCAGATCTCTCTCATGTTCCTTTTCCTCTTCCTATGTTCCCTCTATCAGGTAATAGCACTAACACTCATCCAGTTCTCTAAGCCTGAAAATAAAATATATTTACTCATTCTTATTCTATTCTAATTACCACATCCTGCAATATTTTACCTCTATCATCCTAATACAACTCTATAACTGCATTTGTAGATGACAGCAAACCTATGGATGCAACAACTTCTAATCTGTCCCTTCCTCTGTGATTTACCCTCAATTCTGAAACAAGATGATCTTTAAAAAACAATGGTCATGTCACTTTTCTATTTACAACATTTTAATAAGCTACATTTCTATTTATGTAGAGTCCAAATATCTTGACATGGCTTACAAAATTATTTGCTGATCTTTCCAATCTCAACCTCACCATTTCTCTCTTGTTCTATGGCTCAGATCTATTTTTCAAATACAACTTTTTATAGTTTTCCTTTGTACCTCCCTTACCACAGTTCTGAGTCCAGGAATATGACCTACTCTCTTTCTAGCCTTCTTTTCTTCTTCTTCTTCTTCTTTTTGGCCACCTCTATCGATCTTTCATTTATTTATCCTTGTTTTTTGGCCTGTGTGGGCCTCCCATCACAGTGGCCTCTCTTGCTCCAGAGATCCAGCTCCGTAGTTGGACCCATCAGTCCAGTTGCTCCGTGGCACGTGGGATCTTCCCAGGCCAGGGATCAAACCGGCGCCCCTTGCACTGTAAGGTGGTGTCCTTACCCACTGGACCACCAGGGAAGTCCCTCTAGCCTTCTTTTTCTCTAGTTACATCCAATATGACCATGATCACTTTCTTAAAAAGGTAGTTTCTTAGAACTGCATCTCTGAAATCACAAATTCAAATATACTTAATACTTGACAGTTTAACATTCTTTCTCAAAGTGCTTAAATTGCCATTCACATCAATAAATCCCAAATTTTCTTGGCAGCCCAAACCTCTTCCCCTCAATCTATATTATGTAAGATCATTATGTAACAATTTATGTGGACACTCTGTGGACACCTCAAACTCAACATGTTTTAAATTTTAATTTTCCCTTCCTCAAAACTAACCATTTTTTCCAGATCTCTCTCATGTTCCTTTTCCTCTTCCTATGTTCCCTCTATCAGGTAATAGCACTAACACTCATCCAGTTCTCTAAGCCTGAAAATAAAATATATTTACTCATTCTTATTCTATTCTAATTACCACATCCTGCAATATTTTACCTCTATCATCCTAATACAACTCTATAACTGCATTTGTAGATGACAGCAAACCTATGGATGCAACAACTTCTAATCTGTCCCTTCCTCTGTGATTTACCCTCAATTCTGAAACAAGATGATCTTTAAAAAACAATGGTCATGTCACTTTTCTATTTACAACATTTTAATAAGCTACATTTCTATTTATGTAGAGTCCAAATATCTTGACATGGCTTACAAAATTATTTGCTGATCTTTCCAATCTCAACCCTCACCATTTCTCTCTTGTTCTATGGCTCAGACATACTGTTCCTATTTCTCGTTCTTCGAAAAATATTTTTTTCATTCGGATTTGTACAATCAGGTTTTTATTTTGTTGGAAAATTTAGCCCACCCCCAATTTTTATTTGGATTATTCATGCTCATTTTTCATGTATCAAACCAGAATTTACTTTTTCCAGAAAAGTTTTTCCTATACTTCCAATTCTGGTTAGGTGACCTCATCTATGCTCTTACATAAGCATGAACTTTTGTTTACCATGGTATTCATTATGCTCTACGTGTGACCACTTTTCTCCCTCCATCTTTCAGGACAGAAACTATGTCCGTCTGTTGACCACTCTATCCCTAACGATAATCACCATGCCTAGCACAAAGTGTATGCTCAACAAGTATTTGTCAAACAAATTAATGAATGGATAAATAAATAGAGAATTACGTTTCTGGAAGGCCTGGGTCTACAAAACAGAATTCACTTCCATAACTAAACTGGGCCCTAGTCGGTTCAACTTTTTAAAAATATTGACAGAGACTGAACATATCTTACCTTATTCACTACTGCTGAGTACTTATCTATCTACTGCTGCCAGGTCACTTACAGAGTATCCCTAAATAAACAGGGCCATTTACCCAGCCTGAAATGTCCAGCTTCCCCAAAACAATTATTTTCATATACCATGTTCAGTCTCCTGGGCATGCCTTTATACTTATCATTTTTTCTGAAGTGTATTTACCAATACCTAGAGAAGACTAAAGTCTCTGGTTCTATTTCCAAATTTTCCTAGAAAACTCTTCCTTACCAAGTCAATTTACACAAAGAGTGCTCTTGACTTTTTTTCATTATTTTATATATTGTCTTCAGAGAAATCATAACTTATTTATGATTGGGATGATATCTTAAATATGCTTTTTATATCCACCACAGCTCTAGAGATTGGAATTTATTGTATCGATAGTAACAGTATCACATACCAAAAAGAACGAACTCAAAAATAGGAATGTAAGATAAAATATCCTTTAAGTCGTCAACAAACACAGGATGAATTAATATTTTGCGAATTTTTAAGGCATGTCACTTTTCTATTACAACATTTAATGCTACATTTCTATTTATGTAGAGTCCAAATATCTTGACATGGCTTACAAAATTATTTGCTGATCTTTCCAATCTCAACCTCACCATTTCTCTCTTGTTCTATGGCTCAGACATACTGTTCCTATTTCTCGTTCTTCGAAAATATTTTTTCATTCGGATTTGTACAATCAGGTTTTTATTTTGTTGGAAAATTTAGCCCACCCCAATTTTTATTTGGATTATTCATGCTCATTTTTCATGTATCAAACCAGAATTTACTTTTTCCAGAAAAGTTTTTCCTATACTTCCAATTCTGGTTAGGTGACCTCATCTATGCTCTTACATAAGCATGAACTTTTGTTTACCATGGTATTCATTATGCTCTACGTGTGACCACTTTTCTCCCTCCATCTTTCAGGACAGAAACTATGTCCGTCTGTTGACCACTCTATCCCTAACGATAATCACCATGCCTAGCACAAAGTGTATGCTCAACAAGTATTTGTCAAACAAATTAATGAATGGATAAATAAATAGAGAATTACGTTTCTGGAAGGCCTGGGTCTACAAAACAGAATTCACTTCCATAACTAAACTGGGCCCTAGTCGGTTCAACTTTTTAAAAATATTGACAGAGACTGAACATATCTTACCTTATTCACTACTGCTGAGTACTTATCTATCTACTGCTGCCAGGTCACTTACAGAGTATCCCTAAATAAACAGGGCCATTTACCCAGCCTGAAATGTCCAGCTTCCCCAAAACAATTATTTTCATATACCATGTTCAGTCTCCTGGGCATGCCTTTATACTTATCATTTTTTCTGAAGTGTATTTACCAATACCTAGAGAAGACTAAAGTCTCTGGTTCTATTTCCAAATTTTCCTAGAAAACTCTTCCTTACCAAGTCAATTTACACAAAGAGTGCTCTTGACTTTTTTTCATTATTTTATATATTGTCTTCAGAGAAATCATAACTTATTTATGATTGGGATGATATCTTAAATATGCTTTTTATATCCACCACAGCTCTAGAGATTGGAATTTATTGTATCGATAGTAACAGTATCACATACCAAAAAGAACGAACTCAAAAATAGGAATGTAAGATAAAATATCCTTTAAGTCGTCAACAAACACAGGATGAATTAATATTTTGCGTCAAGCTTACTTAACTTTGTTGAAAACCTAAGGATCTACAAAGTCGCATGGTGGCGCTGCAGGATAAGATTGGGAAATTTTTGTACCGTCAGATGCTCTGGCTTCTGCTAACATTTGGAACTGGGAAAGCCGGAGAAGCGGTGGTGATTAAAGAGGCTTTCAAGAGAAAGCTGGGGAGCCAAAAATTCCTTTGCCACAGAACTGCAAGTCCACAAATTCCCAAAGGTTCATGCTGATAGATGAGAGGAGCTATTTTGAGATTAATCTGAAACATTTCCATAGAAAGACGTTGGACTACAGAGTCATGGAGCTGAGAAAAGGAAGCCTTCAGCAGATAAGGCAAGTGCTGCTTTTCTTTGTTTTCCTGCGAGGGTCTTTGGTGTGTTCAGAGACCTGGAGTTATTCTGTACTGGAGGAAACGGAGATTGGCTCCTTTGTAGGCAACGTGGTGAAAGACATAGGTTTGGGTGTGGAAGACCTGGTTGCACGGGGGGCCAGGATCATCTTTGACGATTATAAATCATACTTGCAGTTAGATCCACAGACTGGCAACTTGCTCTTAAATGAGCAACTGGACCGGGAGGCACTTTGCTATCTTACAGAGCCATGTATATTGCATTTCCAGATATTATTTGAAAATCCCTTGCAATTTTTTCGAGCTGAGCTTTGGGTCAAAGACATAAATGATCACAGTCCCACATTCATAGACAAACATATTCTTCTGAAAATCTCAGAAAGCACTGCTCCAGGAACCTCGTTCCAAATGGACAGTGCTCAGGACTTGGATGTAGGAAAGAATGGTGTCCAGAACTATACATTAAGTCCCAATCCTCATTTCCATCTTAAAGTGCAAGGTGGAATTATATCCACCACCCCAGCTTCCCCCTACAGCCAAAAGAGTGCTCTTGACTTTTCATTATTTTATATATTGTCTTCAGAGAAATCATAACTTATTTATGATTGGGATGATATCTTAAATATGCTTTTTATATCCACCACAGCTCTAGAGATTGGAATTTATTGTATCGATAGTAACAGTATCACATACCAAAAAGAACGAACTCAAAAATAGGAATGTAAGATAAAATATCCTTTAAGTCGTCAACAAACACAGGATGAATTAATATTTTGCGTCAAGCTTACTTAACTTTGTTGAAAACCTAAGGATCTACAAAGTCGCATGGTGGCGCTGCAGGATAAGATTGGGAAATTTTTGTACCGTCAGATGCTCTGGCTTCTGCTAACATTTGGAACTGGGAAAGCCGGAGAAGCGGTGGTGATTAAAGAGGCTTTCAAGAGAAAGCTGGGGAGCCAAAAATTCCTTTGCCACAGAACTGCAAGTCCACAAATTCCCAAAGGTTCATGCTGATAGATGAGAGGAGCTATTTTGAGATTAATCTGAAACATTTCCATAGAAAGACGTTGGACTACAGAGTCATGGAGCTGAGAAAAGGAAGCCTTCAGCAGATAAGGCAAGTGCTGCTTTTCTTTGTTTTCCTGCGAGGGTCTTTGGTGTGTTCAGAGACCTGGAGTTATTCTGTACTGGAGGAAACGGAGATTGGCTCCTTTGTAGGCAACGTGGTGAAAGACATAGGTTTGGGTGTGGAAGACCTGGTTGCACGGGGGGCCAGGATCATCTTTGACGATTATAAATCATACTTGCAGTTAGATCCACAGACTGGCAACTTGCTCTTAAATGAGCAACTGGACCGGGAGGCACTTTGCTATCTTACAGAGCCATGTATATTGCATTTCCAGATATTATTTGAAAATCCCTTGCAATTTTTTCGAGCTGAGCTTTGGGTCAAAGACATAAATGATCACAGTCCCACATTCATAGACAAACATATTCTTCTGAAAATCTCAGAAAGCACTGCTCCAGGAACCTCGTTCCAAATGGACAGTGCTCAGGACTTGGATGTAGGAAAGAATGGTGTCCAGAACTATACATTAAGTCCCAATCCTCATTTCCATCTTAAAGTGCAAGGTAGTGAGGAGGGTAGGAAATACCCTGAGCTGTTACTGGTCCAACCTCTGGATCGAGAAAAGGAGCCTGAGCTTAGATTGACGCTAACAGCCCTGGATGGTGGGTCTCCACCCAGATCTGGAACTGCACTGGTGCGTGTGTTGGTCTTAGATATCAATGACAATGCCCCACAGTTTGAAAAGTCGGTCTATGAGGTTCTGATACCAGAAAACAGCCCTTTGGACTACTTGGTCGTCAAGGTATCTGCCACAGATCTAGATGCAGGAATAAACGGAGAACTATCTTATTCATTTTCCCACGTTTCCAGAGATATACAAAAAACATTTGAAATTCATCCAATTTCCGGTGAAGTCCGTTTAAAAGAGCTTCTGGATTTCGAATTAATTCAGTCTTATACAATAAATATCCAGGCCACTGACGGTGGGAGCCTTTCAGGAAAATCAGTAATTGTAATTAGTGTTCTGGATGTGAATGACAACCCGCCAGAAATAGTCATAACATCTCTTACCAGCCCCATACTAGAAAATTCATCAGCTGAAATGGTGGTCGCTGTTTTTAGCCTACGAGACCAAGATTCTGGAGACAACGGGAGGATGGTTTGCTCAATTCAGGCAGACCTCCCCTTTCTCTTGAAGCCTACCTTCAAAAATTTCTACACCTTGGAAACAGAGAAGCCACTGGACAGAGAGGAAAGATCCGAGTACAACATCACGATCACGGTGACCGACATGGGAACCCCCAGGCTGAAAACCGAGCACAACATCACCGTGCTGGTGGCCGACGTCAACGACAACGCCCCCGCCTTCACCCAGACCTCCTACACCCTCCGCGTCCGCGAGAACAACAGCCCCGCCCTGCACATCGGCAGCGTCAGCGCCACCGACAGGGACGCGGGCGCCAACGCCCAGCTCACCTACTCGCTGCTGCCGGACCCCCACCCCCACGCGCCCCTCGCCTCGCTCGTCGCCATCAACCCCGACACCGGCCACCTCTTCGCCCTCGCCGCCCTCGACCACGAGACCCTGCGCGCCTTCGAGTTCCGCGTGCGCGCCGCCGACCGCGGCTCGCCCGCGCTCAGCAGCCAGGCGCGCGTGCGCGTGCTCGTGGCCGACGCCAACGACAACGCGCCCTTCGTGCTCTACCCGCTGCAGAACGCCTCGGCGCCCTGCACCGAGCTGCTGCCCAGGGCGGCCGACGCCGGCTACCTGCTCGCCAAGGTCGTGGCGGTCGACGCCGACGCGGGCCAGAACGCCTGGCTCTCCTACCAGCTGCTCAAGGCCACCGAGCCCGGCCTCTTCGCCGTGGCGCCGCACAGCGGCGAGGTGCGCACCGCCCGGCCGCTCGGCGAGCGCGACGCGCCCAAGCACCGGCTGCTCGTGCTGGTCCGCGACCACGGCGACCCGCCGCTCTCGGCCAGCGTCACGCTGCACGTGCTGCTGGTGGACGGCTTCTCGCAGCCCTACCTGCCGGCCCCGGAAGCCGACGCGGCGGCCGCCGCGCCCGCCGACCCGCTCACCGTCTACCTCGTCGTGGCCTTGGCGTCCGTGTCGTCGCTCTTCCTCTGCTCGGTGCTGGGCTTCGTGGCGGTGCGGCTGTGCAGGCGGGGCGGGGCGGCGTCGGCGGGTCGCTGCGCGGCGCCCGGGGGCCACTTCGCGGGCCACCTGGTGGACGTCAGCGGCACGGGGACCCTGTCTCACAGCTACCAGTACGAGGTGTGTCTGACAGGAGGCTCCGGTATTGGAGAGTTCAAGTTTCTTAAGTCTGTTGCCACCAATCATCAGGGGCCCATGAATAATGTAGAAGAAAACTCAGAACCTGTAAATGGATTTGGATTCAATTAGTAATTTGTTGGTTTTTCAGAGCATTGGAGTAGGAATTTTTTTTCAAAGTACACTAGATTTCCATTAGCTTTTTGATTCATATATAATTTCTTTGCTGATTTCTCTAGTTAAGATTAGAAATTTTTCTTGAGTATATAGTCATGGAATCTATTATTTCTGTTTTGATAGAGCCAAAGAGATTTCAACTACATTAAAATTTAAAAGTCAACACTCGCCTCGCTCGTCGCCATCAACCCCGACACCGGCCACCTCTTCGCCCTCGCCGCCCTCGACCACGAGACCCTGCGCGCTCGAGTTCCGCGTGCGCGCCGCCGACCGCGGCTCGCCCGCGCTCAGCAGCCAGGCGCGTGCGCGTGCTCGTGGCCGACGCCAACGACAACGCGCCCTTCGTGCTCTACCCGCTGCAGAACGCCTCGGCGCCCTGCACCGAGCTGCTGCCCAGGGCGGCCGACGCCGGCTACCTGCTCGCCAAGGTCGTGGCGGTCGACGCCGACGCGGGCCAGAACGCCTGGCTCTCCTACCAGCTGCTCAAGGCCACCGAGCCCGGCCTCTTCGCCGTGGCGCCGCACAGCGGCGAGGTGCGCACCGCCCGGCCGCTCGGCGAGCGCGACGCGCCCAAGCACCGGCTGCTCGTGCTGGTCCGCGACCACGGCGACCCGCCGCTCTCGGCCAGCGTCACGCTGCACGTGCTGCTGGTGGACGGCTTCTCGCAGCCCTACCTGCCGGCCCCGGAAGCCGACGCGGCGGCCGCCGCGCCCGCCGACCCGCTCACCGTCTACCTCGTCGTGGCCTTGGCGTCCGTGTCGTCGCTCTTCCTCTGCTCGGTGCTGGGCTTCGTGGCGGTGCGGCTGTGCAGGCGGGGCGGGGCGGCGTCGGCGGGTCGCTGCGCGGCGCCCGGGGGCCACTTCGCGGGCCACCTGGTGGACGTCAGCGGCACGGGGACCCTGTCTCACAGCTACCAGTACGAGGTGTGTCTGACAGGAGGCTCCGGTATTGGAGAGTTCAAGTTTCTTAAGTCTGTTGCCACCAATCATCAGGGGCCCATGAATAATGTAGAAGAAAACTCAGAACCTGTAAATGGATTTGGATTCAATTAGTAATTTGTTGGTTTTTCAGAGCATTGGAGTAGGAATTTTTTTTCAAAGTACACTAGATTTCCATTAGCTTTTTGATTCATATATAATTTCTTTGCTGATTTCTCTAGTTAAGATTAGAAATTTTTCTTGAGTATATAGTCATGGAATCTATTATTTCTGTTTTGATAGAGCCAAAGAGATTTCAACTACATTACTGAAAAGTCACAAACATTTGTTCAATTTTTCAACTTTTTGTCATCAAACACTATTGATTTGAAGATGACCCCATACCCCATTCTCTGATTTTTCATAAACTGTGGCCTATTTTTTCAGTATTTTACTTAGGAAATGCACACCATAAAATATAATGAATTATTAGTACATCTTTTATTGAATCTGATAGTATGCCCACCTGTTAAATTTTTTAATGGAGAAATATCTGCAAAATGCACATTTTTCTTTCTCAATAGTATTAATGGGGGAAACACTACAATTTCTTCTCTACTTAAAGGCGAAATTTTCCTCTTTATATTAATCTTCTATGTACATATATATATATATATATATATATATACAAATGTTATTGAAAGATTATTATTTCAAAATATTTAAGTAATAGGTCCCTGTTGTAGTGTCTATCTAGCCCACTTTACCTTTTTTCAGGAAAATTCTCCCTTCAGTAAAAGTATACTGATGCAGTCATGTTTATTTTATATGACCTAATCTCCCTCTGCGACCGCAGACAATCAGACAAGGTGGCAGACATTGCTGATACAAGCTTGACCAATCTCATTTTCTCTGCTTTAAAGAACTGCTTTAGAAACTAGTATAAAATAGTGTATTAGAAAGTTAGCAAGAAAATGGCATCATGGTGGCTAAATACATGAAAGAAGCACCAAAAGTCAATGGACTTAAGAGATAAGAAGGAACAGGATGCCTAAAGAGTAACCTTGTAGATTTCTGGTCCCTCTCAAGTATGCTTTCTCTCTTGAGTTTCTGGAAACAAATGAGCAATATTTTAACAAATTTCCCTCTAAATAAGATAGCCAAATTGGCGTTTTTTCCCCCTTGTCAAGAGCACTTTTAGGTAGTCTTTGCTATGGACTACCTTGCTATGGATTGGACATTACTATTAGTTTGAGAGGTTAAAAAACAGTGGTTTTCATATTAATGTACTATTTAGGATCAAAAGATTTTGGGATATTAGTATTCTGTGAGGGACTATAAAGAATTGAGGGATATTTCCAAATTGAAAACACGCGAAATAAATAAATAAATAAGAAAAAAAAACATTCTAATGACTATTCAATTTGGAAACATGCATCAGTTCTTTATAGCTGTTATGACATGCTCAGTCACTTCAGTCATGTTTGACTTTGTGCGACCGTATGGACCATAGTCCACTAGGCTCCTCTGTCCATGGGATTCTCCAGGAAAGAATAGTAGAGTGGGTTGCCACGCCCTTCTCCAGGGGATCTTTCTGACCCAGAGATCAAACTTGCATCTCTTGTGTCTCCTGCATTGGCAGGAGGGTTCTTTACCACTAGCGCCACCTGGGAAGCCCATTATGACACTAATGATATTCAAAAACACTGACAATGTAAAATGTGTTCTTAAAAGATGTACAGCTTCTTTGTAGAATCACTATAGCTTTGTTATAATGTTCTTTATTATAATATACTCTTTACTTACAGGAACCAGGGCACATTGCCATCTAATGAAAAACATTTTATGCTATTTTGAATCATTTCAAATTACTGTTCAAAAGAGCACAGATAAAAAGACACTTGAAAAAAAAAAAAAAAAGACACTTGAGAACATGCTGCCTTGTTTATCCAGCTCATATAGTGAAGTAGGATGTCAGCAAAACAGGCAGCTTCTATATTAGGAGGATAATCCATCTACCAGAATTCTAAAATGAATTGTGATTCATTCACTGATCTATTCAACAAATATTCGTCGAGTATCTACAATGTGCCAGGAACTATTCTAGACGTTGGTGGATGTAGAGGTAAACAAAACAAAGTTCTCAAACTCAAGGATGACACAAAAAAGAAATAATTACCTATGTAAATATGTAAATACATGCTTTATAAGATGATGATCAATGCTAGGGAAAAAGAGAAGTATAAGAAAGATGGAAAGTGCCCTCATGTGGATTTTCCCAGTTTGAAAGTTTCATAAAGTCATAATTCTCTGACCTTATGTAGAATAGTTATTTTAAATTTGACTTAAGTGGTAGCTTTTTTCTTTATGTGATTCAACCAATGGAAACCACTATTCTAGCACATAGGTTACATAGAATTTGAAAGGAAATCTAGAGGAATGCCTCCTTTTTGTGGAGATATTTTGAATAAATCACACGGGCTTTTACTCTCATCTTTACCAGAGGCAGCTGATTATTAGTAAGTATCCTTTCACTTCTCGATTATGAAAGCGCCCCACCTAGACTGCTTTCTGACTTTGTGCGACCGTATGGACCATAGTCCACTAGGCTCCTCTGTCCATGGGATTCTCCAGGAAAGAATAGTAGAGTGGGTTGCCACGCCCTTCTCCAGGGGATCTTTCTGACCCAGAGATCAAACTTGCATCTCTTGTGTCTCCTGCATTGGCAGGAGGGTTCTTTACCACTAGCGCCACCTGGGAAGCCCATTATGACACTAATGATATTCAAAAACACTGACAATGTAAAATGTGTTCTTAAAAGATGTACAGCTTCTTTGTAGAATCACTATAGCTTTGTTATAATGTTCTTTATTATAATATACTCTTTACTTACAGGAACCAGGGCACATTGCCATCTAATGAAAAACATTTTATGCTATTTTGAATCATTTCAAATTACTGTTCAAAAGAGCACAGATAAAAGACACTTGAAAAAAAAAAAAAAAAGACACTTGAGAACATGCTGCCTTGTTTATCCAGCTCATATAGTGAAGTAGGATGTCAGCAAAACAGGCAGCTTCTATATTAGGAGGATAATCCATCTACCAGAATTCTAAAATGAATTGTGATTCATTCACTGATCTATTCAACAAATATTCGTCGAGTATCTACAATGTGCCAGGAACTATTCTAGACGTTGGTGGATGTAGAGGTAAACAAAACAAAGTTCTCAAACTCAAGGATGACACAAAAAAGAAATAATTACCTATGTAAATATGTAAATACATGCTTTATAAGATGATGATCAATGCTAGGGAAAAAGAGAAGTATAAGAAAGATGGAAAGTGCCCTCATGTGGATTTTCCCAGTTTGAAAGTTTCATAAAGTCATAATTCTCTGACCTTATGTAGAATAGTTATTTTAAATTTGACTTAAGTGGTAGCTTTTTTCTTTATGTGATTCAACCAATGGAAACCACTATTCTAGCACATAGGTTACATAGAATTTGAAAGGAAATCTAGAGGAATGCCTCCTTTTTGTGGAGATATTTTGAATAAATCACATGGGTTTTTACTGTTATTTTTACAAGAGGAAGATGATTATTAGTAAGTATCCTTTCACTTCTCAATTCTCAAAGCACCCCACCTAGACTGCAGGTTCTAGAAAGGACAGTGTCTGGATTGTTTATTGATGTGTTTCAGAACCTAGTACATAGTATCAATCGTACTTCCTTGGATGAAGTAATGAATAATCATAATTGCATAGTTTTCTGAATACATCATCTCCTCCAAACCGTTTTCAAACTCCCAATAGCCTTCTAGATTGCTATAGAAGAGAGGATACAATTGTAGCAATTCTTTTCGAAGACAACGCATGGTGGCGCTGCAGGCTAAGGCGTGAAGAAAATGCCTGGGAAATGCTATCAACTCTTCAACTGATCTCCAACGGAAGAGAAAAGCCTGTAAGCAAAGTTAGACAAGTAAGTCTCCAGAGAATGCTATTCATCGACATTTCCGGACAGGTTACCAACTGGGAGATCCATCACAGTCTCAGTCTCATCGCTCCCTAAGACAGAGCTAGCCCTTGTTCCTGGAAAAGCATTTGTGGAAGTAAAGATGGAGGCCGGAGAGGAACGTTTTCCCCAACAAAGGCAAGTCCTGATTCTCTTTCTCTTACTGGGAGTGGCTTTTGCAGGCTGGGAATCCCGTCGCTATTCCGTGATGGAAGAAACAGAGAGCGGCTCCTTTGTGGCTAACCTTGTCAAAGACTTAGGACTTAGAGTTGGGGAGCTAGCTGCGCGGGAAGCCCGGGTGGTCTCTGAGGATAACAAACCCCAGCTACAGCTTGATTGGCAGACTGGGGAACTGACATTAAATGAGAAACTGGACCGGGAGGAGATGTGCGGCCCCACAGACCAATGTATAAAGCATTTTCAAGTATTACTGAAAAAACCACTAGCAGTATTTCGAGCTGAGCTACTGGTAAGAGACATAAACGATCATTCGCCAGAGTTTCCTGAAAGAGAAATGACGCTGACAATCCCAGAGACCAGCCCTCCTGGGACTGTGTTTCCTCTGAAAAAAGCTCAGGATTTGGACGTGGGCAACAACAACATCCAAAGTTACAGTATCAGTCCTAATTCTTATTTCCATGTCTCCACCCGCAACCGGGGGGATGGTAAGAAATACCCAGAGCTGGTGCTGGACAGACAGCTGGATCGAGAGGAGCAGGCCGAGCTCAGATTAACCCTCACAGCGCAGGATGGCGGCTCTCCGCCTCGATCTGCTACCACCCAGGTCCGAATATTAGTCTTGGACGCCAATGACAACACCCCTGAGTTTGCACAGGCGCACTACCAGGTGCAGATTCCGGAGAACAGCCCCGTAGGCACTCTAGTTGTCAAGGTCTCTGCTAGAGATTTAGACACTGGGACAAATGGGGAGATATCATACTCTCTTTCTGATAGTTCCCAGGAGATAAGCACGACTTTTGAGCTAAACAGCCTTTCGGGAGAAGTTCGATTAATTAAAAAATTAGACTTTGAGACAATATCGTCATATGATCTGGATATAGACGCATCTGATGGCGGGGGACTTTCTGGAAAATGCTCTGTCTCCATTGAGGTGGTGGATTTTAACGATAACGCCCCAGAACTAACTATTTCATCATTTACCAGCCCCATTCCTGAAAATTCCCCAGAAACAGAAGTGGCCTTGTTTAGGATTAGAGACCGAGACACGGGAGACAACGGAAGGATGACTTGCTCCATCCAGGATGATCTCCCTTTCCTTCTAAAACCATCTGAAGAGAATTTCTACACCCTGGTAACAAATGGGGCACTAGACAGAGAAAGCAAAGCTGAGTATAACGTCACAATCACGGTGACCGACATGGGAACCCCCAGGCTGAAAACCGAGCACAACATCACCGTGCTGGTGGCCGACGTCAACGACAACGCCCCCGCCTTCACCCAGACCTCCTACACCCTCCGCGTCCGCGAGAACAACAGCCCCGCCCTGCACATCGGCAGCGTCAGCGCCACCGACAGGGACGCGGGCGCCAACGCCCAGCTCACCTACTCGCTGCTGCCGGACCCCCACCCCCACGCGCCCCTCGCCTCGCTCGTCGCCATCAACCCCGACACCGGCCACCTCTTCGCCCTCGCCGCCCTCGACCACGAGACCCTGCGCGCCTTCGAGTTCCGCGTGCGCGCCGCCGACCGCGGCTCGCCCGCGCTCAGCAGCCAGGCGCGCGTGCGCGTGCTCGTGGCCGACGCCAACGACAACGCGCCCTTCGTGCTCTACCCGCTGCAGAACGCCTCGGCGCCCTGCACCGAGCTGCTGCCCAGGGCGGCCGACGCCGGCTACCTGCTCGCCAAGGTCGTGGCGGTCGACGCCGACGCGGGCCAGAACGCCTGGCTCTCCTACCAGCTGCTCAAGGCCACCGAGCCCGGCCTCTTCGCCGTGGCGCCGCACAGCGGCGAGGTGCGCACCGCCCGGCCGCTCGGCGAGCGCGACGCGCCCAAGCACCGGCTGCTCGTGCTGGTCCGCGACCACGGCGACCCGCCGCTCTCGGCCAGCGTCACGCTGCACGTGCTGCTGGTGGACGGCTTACCGCAGCCACCCCTGCCGGCACGGGAAGCCGACGCGGCGGCCGCCGCGCCCGCCGACCCGCTCACCGTCTACCTCGTCGTGGCCTTGGCGTCCGTGTCGTCGCTCTTCCTCTGCTCGGTGCTGGGCTTCGTGGCGGTGCGGCTGTGCAGGCGGGGCGGGGCGGCGTCGGCGGGTCGCTGCGCGGCGCCCGGGGGCCACTTCGCGGGCCACCTGGTGGACGTCAGCGGCACGGGCACCCTGTCCCACAGCTACCAGTACGATGTTTGCTTGACGGGAGGAACTGGGACGAATGAGTTCACCCTTTCCTTCTAAAACCATCTGAAGAGAATTTCTACACCCTGGTAACAAATGGGGCACTAGACAGAGAAAGCAAAGCTGAGTATAACGTCACAATCACGGTGACCGACATGGGAACCCCCAGGCTGAAAACCGAGCACAACATCACCGTGCTGGTGGCCGACGTCAACGACAACGCCCCCGCCTTCACCCAGACCTCCTACACCCTCCGCGTCCGCGAGAACAACAGCCCCGCCCTGCACATCGGCAGCGTCAGCGCCACCGACAGGGACGCGGGCGCCAACGCCCAGCTCACCTACTCGCTGCTGCCGGACCCCCACCCCCACGCGCCCCTCGCCTCGCTCGTCGCCATCAACCCCGACACCGGCCACCTCTTCGCCCTCGCCGCCCTCGACCACGAGACCCTGCGCGCCTCGAGTTCCGCGTGCGCGCCGCCGACCGCGGCTCGCCCGCGCTCAGCAGCCAGGCGCGCGTGCGCGTGCTCGTGGCCGACGCCAACGACAACGCGCCCTTCGTGCTCTACCCGCTGCAGAACGCCTCGGCGCCCTGCACCGAGCTGCTGCCCAGGGCGGCCGACGCCGGCTACCTGCTCGCCAAGGTCGTGGCGGTCGACGCCGACGCGGGCCAGAACGCCTGGCTCTCCTACCAGCTGCTCAAGGCCACCGAGCCCGGCCTCTTCGCCGTGGCGCCGCACAGCGGCGAGGTGCGCACCGCCCGGCCGCTCGGCGAGCGCGACGCGCCCAAGCACCGGCTGCTCGTGCTGGTCCGCGACCACGGCGACCCGCCGCTCTCGGCCAGCGTCACGCTGCACGTGCTGCTGGTGGACGGCTTCTCGCAGCCCTACCTGCCGGCCCCGGAAGCCGACGCGGCGGCCGCCGCGCCCGCCGACCCGCTCACCGTCTACCTCGTCGTGGCCTTGGCGTCCGTGTCGTCGCTCTTCCTCTGCTCGGTGCTGGGCTTCGTGGCGGTGCGGCTGTGCAGGCGGGGCGGGGCGGCGTCGGCGGGTCGCTGCGCGGCGCCCGGGGGCCACTTCGCGGGCCACCTGGTGGACGTCAGCGGCACGGGCACCCTGTCCCACAGCTACCAGTACGATGTTTGCTTGACGGGAGGAACTGGGACGAATGAGTTCAAATTCTTGAAGCCTGTCTTCCCCAGTATTCTAGAATCGAACCCTGGAAGGAAAGAAGGAAGTCCAACCTTTCAGAACAGTTTAGGTATCTGAAACTTCACTGCGTACATTTGTTCTATCTCCTACACCTTTCCCTTTTTGACCTGGTATTAATCTTTAATTCTCCTTCCCTTTCTTCTAAGTTCTTCATAGTAACGCTACTTTTCGTTTTGCTGGCCTGTTTGCCCTATAATTATTTTTCCAATTACTGTTACTAAAATTTTATATAAGGAAATTTCGTGTTTCAGATTAAAATTTTAGTATTTATTTCTAAATACAATGAAAGTTTACCTCACAGAGTAAGAGTAATTCTAATTTTAAAAGTTCTTTTCTCACTATATGACACTACATACAACGTCTGATTCCTTCTTATACTTCATTTTTTAATTACTAGAAGTTTTTATTTTTTTTTTTACATAATTATGACTTTTCTTTAAATCCTCTTCTGATTGGAATGGAATCAATTTATATTTGTCTGCTGTGCTGTGTGCTGTGCTGAGCCACTTCAGTTGTGTCCAACTCTTTATAACCCTATGGACCATAGCCTGCCAGGTTCCTCTGTTACTTAGGTCCACTTTATTCCTGACTGTTTAGATTTTTTTTTCCCAGTAGGCAGAAACATGTGTAAGTTCATGTTACTTATTTCCAAATCACATTTGTAATTATAGGAGTTTAAAATACATGTCATCTCATGAAAGTACGTATTTTTATCTGTTCTTTCTGATCTAAATTAATGGCGACGCTCGGCCGCTCACGCTCCGCCGTGGACGGCTTCGCAGCCCTACCTGCCGGCCGAAGCCGACGCGGCGGCCGCCGCGCCGACCCGCTCACCGTCTACCTCGTCGTGGCCTTGGCGTCCGTGTCGTCGCTCTTCCTCTGCTCGGTGCTGGGCTTCGTGGCGGTGCGGCTGTGCAGGCGGGGCGGGGCGGCGTCGGCGGGTCGCTGCGCGGCGCCCGGGGGCCACTTCGCGGGCCACCTGGTGGACGTCAGCGGCACGGGCACCCTGTCCCACAGCTACCAGTACGATGTTTGCTTGACGGGAGGAACTGGGACGAATGAGTTCAAATTCTTGAAGCCTGTCTTCCCCAGTATTCTAGAATCGAACCCTGGAAGGAAAGAAGGAAGTCCAACCTTTCAGAACAGTTTAGGTATCTGAAACTTCACTGCGTACATTTGTTCTATCTCCTACACCTTTCCCTTTTTGACCTGGTATTAATCTTTAATTCTCCTTCCCTTTCTTCTAAGTTCTTCATAGTAACGCTACTTTTCGTTTTGCTGGCCTGTTTGCCCTATAATTATTTTTCCAATTACTGTTACTAAAATTTTATATAAGGAAATTTCGTGTTTCAGATTAAAATTTTAGTATTTATTTCTAAATACAATGAAAGTTTACCTCACAGAGTAAGAGTAATTCTAATTTTAAAAGTTCTTTTCTCACTATATGACACTACATACAACGTCTGATTCCTTCTTATACTTCATTTTTTAATTACTAGAAGTTTTTATTTTTTTTTTTACATAATTATGACTTTTCTTTAAATCCTCTTCTGATTGGAATGGAATCAATTTATATTTGTCTGCTGTGCTGTGTGCTGTGCTGAGCCACTTCAGTTGTGTCCAACTCTTTATAACCCTATGGACCATAGCCTGCCAGGTTCCTCTGTTACTTAGGTCCACTTTATTCCTGACTGTTTAGATTTTTTTTTCCCAGTAGGCAGAAACATGTGTAAGTTCATGTTACTTATTTCCAAATCACATTTGTAATTATAGGAGTTTAAAATACATGTCATCTCATGAAAGTACGTATTTTTATCTGTTCTTTCTGATCTAAATTAATGTTAAAAAGACTTAGAAGTTCTTCCTTATATCTGAAGTTATGATCTTGTTAAGAACTTACTGATACTCACGTTAATTATGTTTAATCAGTTCTCTTTTTTCTCTCTTTGGAAGCTAATTACAATATTGTGTTGGTTTCTGCCATACATCAACGTGAGTCAGCCATAGGTTTATGCATGTCCCCTCTATCTTGAACCTCCCTCCCACTGCATCTCACCCCTCCTAGGTTGTCACAAAACACCGAATTTGGGTTCCCTGTATCATACAGCAAATTCCCACCCGTTATGTTTTATATATGGTAATGTATGTTTTAAGATTGCCCTCTCAAATCACGCCACCCTCTCCTTCCCTACTGTGTCCAAAAGTCTGTTTTATTTTTCTTTGCCTGTAAGTCATCATTCATTTATTTTCACCATCTTTACTCTTTGGCATGTGTGGGCCTCCCACTGCAGTGGCCTCTAGTTGCTGAGCACCGGCTCTGGACACATGAGCACCAGAGTGCTGGCTAGTAACTGAACACACCGGCCCAGTCGCTTCGAGGCACATAGGATCTCCCTGGGCCAGGGATCCAACTGGTGCCCCCTGCATCGCCAGACCGACTCTTTACCCACTGGACCACCAGGGAAGCCCCACAAAGTCTATTCTTTATGTCTGTGTCTCCTATGCTGCCCTGCCAATAGGTTCATCAATACCATCTTTCTAGATTCTATATATGTGCATTAATATATGTTATTTGTATTTGTCTTTGGGGGGGGCACTTCTATTGGACTTTACTTTATCTACTTTCATCCATTTTTTTGTATTATGATCTTTGGGGGGGCACTGTGCTATTGGACTTTACTGCTGTGCTGTGTGCTGTGCTGAGCCACTTCAGTTGTGTCCAACTCTTTATAACCCTATGGACCATAGCCTGCCAGGTTCCTCTGTTACTTAGGTCCACTTTATTCCTGACTGTTTTGATTTTTTTCCCAGTAGGCAGAAACATGTGTAAGTTCATGTTACTTATTTCCAAATCACATTTGTAATTATAGGAGTTTAAAATACATGTCATCTCATGAAAGTACGTATTTTTATCTGTTCTTTCTGATCTAAATTAATGTTAAAAAGACTTAGAAGTTCTTCCTTATATCTGAAGTTATGATCTTGTTAAGAACTTACTGATACTCACGTTAATTATGTTTAATCAGTTCTCTTTTTTCTCTCTTTGGAAGCTAATTACAATATTGTGTTGGTTTCTGCCATACATCAACGTGAGTCAGCCATAGGTTTATGCATGTCCCCTCTATCTTGAACCTCCCTCCCACTGCATCTCACCCCTCCTAGGTTGTCACAAAACACCGAATTTGGGTTCCCTGTATCATACAGCAAATTCCCACCCGTTATGTTTTATATATGGTAATGTATGTTTTAAGATTGCCCTCTCAAATCACGCCACCCTCTCCTTCCCTACTGTGTCCAAAAGTCTGTTTTATTTTTCTTTGCCTGTAAGTCATCATTCATTTATTTTCACCATCTTTACTCTTTGGCATGTGTGGGCCTCCCACTGCAGTGGCCTCTCTAGTTGCTGAGCACCGGCTCTGGACACATGAGCACCAGAGTGCTGGCTAGTAACTGAACACACCGGCCCAGTCGCTTCGAGGCACATAGGATCTCCCTGGGCCAGGGATCCAACTGGTGCCCCCTGCATCGCCAGACCGACTCTTTACCCACTGGACCACCAGGGAAGCCCCCACAAAAGTCTATTCTTTATGTCTGTGTCTCCTATGCTGCCCTGCCAATAGGTTCATCAATACCATCTTTCTAGATTCTATATATGTGCATTAATATATGTTATTTGTATTTGTCTTTGGGGGGGGCACTTCTATTGGACTTTAATTTATCTACTTTCATCCATCTTTGTTCTCTGGCCTAGTGTGGGCCTCCCATCACAGTGACCTCTGTTGCCGCAGAGCGCAGGCTCTGGGTGCATGTGCTCCAGAGCTCCGGCTAGGTAGTTGGACATTGGTTCAGCCATTCCGCAGCATGTGGGATCTTCCCAGGCCAGGAATCGAACTGGCGCCCCTTGCACTGCAAGGCAGTGTCCTTAACCACTGGACCACTGGGGAAGCCCTGTATTTCTCTTTACTTCATTCTGTATAACAGGCTATAGGTTCATCCACCTTATTAGAACTGACTCAAATGCATTCCTTTTTTTGTAGTTGAGTAATATTCCATTATGTACCTATATCACATCATCTTTATTCAGTTCACCTGCTGATGGACATTTGGGCTGCTTCCATGTCCTGGCTATTGTAAACAGTGCTGTGATGAACACTGGGGTACATGTGTGCTTTTCAATTAGGAGTTCTTGTGAATCCACCTGAAATACAGGAAGTGCAGGAGGTGCAGGTTTGATTCCTAAGTTGGAAAGATCCCCTGGAGGAGGCAACTTACTCCAGTAATCTTGGCTGGGAAATTACATGGACAGAGGAGCCTGGTGGGACTGTGGGTCACAAAGAGTTAAACGTAAATGACCATGCACTCATGCACCATATACTCTTAATAGACATGACCAAGCAATGAATTGCCTGCAAATGACCCTTGTTATTTCCGATAAATCCTCAAGTGAACTCCAACTTCTGTGCCTAGAGGAGCTGTTGATGACATAGCATTCCAATACCTGTTTGCCTTTGACTGATGACATTGTTCTGGTTAACAGGTAATTTCAAAGGAGACACATTAGCAGAATTAATATTACCTGATCAAAGAAAACTTAGTAAAGGTTATGCTGGTGAGGGAGTTGAATGCTTTGAAGAAATAATCAGCTCTGTTCTCAGGACTCCTCTATCTCCAGGAACCTCATAACTTTTGGGATTCTATAGACTGGTGTGGTTGGCAGAGTAACAGCCCCTTAAAGAAACCCACATCCTAATCCCTGAAACCTGTGAAGATGCTGTGTTGTATTACAAGAGGAAATTCAGATAAATGAATGTTGCTAATCAGTCTTAGAATAGGGAGAATATCCTAGATGCTCTGGATGGCCCTGATTTAATCAGCTGAAAGATTTTTAAAAGCAGCGTTGAGCTTTCCCTGAGGTGAAGAAATCCTGACTTTGGGCAGCAGCTTCCGTTTACATCCCAGACTTCTAGCCTTCCCTTTCTAATTGCTTCCTCTACAGATTTTGGATTTTCCTAGGCAGTTTACACAACCAAATAAGCCACTTACTTACTATAAATCTCTTAACGTATGTTTTCTGCTGCTTCTGTTTCTCTGAGTAAACACTGACTGATACAGCTTTTGATACCTGGAAGTGGAGTGCTGCTGTAACACATAACTGAAACCATGGAAACTGGTTTGGAATTGAGCAACTGGTGTAAGCTGGAAGAATTGTGAAAAACATGATGGGAAAAGCTTAGATTGATTTGGACAGGCTGTTAGTTGAAATACAAATATTAACCCCTCTGCTAGCAAAGACTCAGAAGGAAGTAAGGAGTATGGTAGAGAAAACACATACTGCCGTATAGAATACCTAAGTCAAAACCTTGGGAGACTTGGTGGTAATACAGATGTTACAGAAAGAAATGAGGAAAATGTTATTGGAAACTGGAGGAAAGGGAATCCTTGCTATATAGTGGCTGAAAATTTAGCTGAATTGTGTCCTGCAGTGGAAATGTGGGAGAAAAAGTACTTGTAAGCAATGAAGTTGGATGTTTAGCTGAGATTTCCAAAGCAGGGAAGTTCAAGAAATGACATAGCATTCCAATACCTGTTTGCCTTTGACTGATGACATTGTTCTGGTTAACAGGTAATTTCAAAGGAGACACATTAGCAGAATTAATATTACCTGATCAAAGAAAACTTAGTAAAGGTTATGCTGGTGAGGGAGTTGAATGCTTTGAAGAAATAATCAGCTCTGTTCTCAGGACTCCTCTATCTCCAGGAACCTCATAACTTTTGGGATTCTATAGACTGGTGTGGTTGGCAGAGTAACAGCCCCTTAAAGAAACCCACATCCTAATCCCTGAAACCTGTGAAGATGCTGTGTTGTATTACAAGAGGAAATTCAGATAAATGAATGTTGCTAATCAGTCTTAGAATAGGGAGAATATCCTAGATGCTCTGGATGGCCCTGATTTAATCAGCTGAAAGATTTTTAAAAGCAGCGTTGAGCTTTCCCTGAGGTGAAGAAATCCTGACTTTGGGCAGCAGCTTCCGTTTACATCCCAGACTTCTAGCCTTCCCTTTCTAATTGCTTCCTCTACAGATTTTGGATTTTCCTAGGCAGTTTACACAACCAAATAAGCCACTTACTTACTATAAATCTCTTAACGTATGTTTTCTGCTGCTTCTGTTTCTCTGAGTAAACACTGACTGATACAGCTTTTGATACCTGGAAGTGGAGTGCTGCTGTAACACATAACTGAAACCATGGAAACTGGTTTGGAATTGAGCAACTGGTGTAAGCTGGAAGAATTGTGAAAAACATGATGGGAAAAGCTTAGATTGATTTGGACAGGCTGTTAGTTGAAATACAAATATTAACCCCTCTGCTAGCAAAGACTCAGAAGGAAGTAAGGAGTATGGTAGAGAAAACACATACTGCCGTATAGAATACCTAAGTCAAAACCTTGGGAGACTTGGTGGTAATACAGATGTTACAGAAAGAAATGAGGAAAATGTTATTGGAAACTGGAGGAAAGGGAATCCTTGCTATATAGTGGCTGAAAATTTAGCTGAATTGTGTCCTGCAGTGGAAATGTGGGAGAAAAAGTACTTGTAAGCAATGAAGTTGGATGTTTAGCTGAGATTTCCAGGCAGGAGTTCAAAGTGCAGCCTGGTTTCTTCTTGCTTATAGTAAAATGTGAGAACAATAAAACATATTGAGTGAAGGACTAGTAAGCAAAAAGGCACCAGAACCTGATGATTTGAGAAATTCTTACCCTGTTGAGACTGTGAAAGTGAAAGTGTTAGTCACTCAGTCTGACTCTTTGCGGCTCCATAGACTGCAGTCTACAAGGCTCCTCTGTCCATGGGACTTTTCAGGCAAGAATAGTGGACTGGGTTGTTTAGATTGTAAAAGATGCTAAAATTAGGAAATCTTGTTCTGGAGAAAAAGCCAAGGATGTCACAGGTGTACACTATTTGTATTAGGCAGACACTCTGAGACAATACTACAATGAGATGAGATCTTTGAGGACCTTACATATATTTATATGAATGTCAATCTTTGGGGAACAGAGGGTGGACTGTAGTAGGGGGAATAATGGCCCCACAAGTATGTATGTCCAAATCTCTGGAATATCTTAAGTTGTATGTCAAAGGGGAATTAAAGTTGCAAATAGAACTAAGGTTGATTAATCAGCTGACTTTATAATAAGATTACCCTAAATTATCCAGGTGGTAAGTTTAGTGTAATCACAAGAACCTTTAATAAGAAGTGGAAGTGGGAAGCATAAAAGTCAGTATCAGAGTGATATTATGTGAAAATGACTGAACCAGCCATTACTGAGTTTGAAGTTGGAAACCAGGGAGAGAATGCAGACAGCCTCAAAAAGAAGGAAGTAAGGAGTATGGTAGAGAAAACACATACTGCCGTATAGAATACCTAAGTCAAAACCTTGGGAGACTTGGTGGTAATACAGATGTTACAGAAAGAAATGAGGAAAATGTTATTGGAAACTGGAGGAAAGGGAATCCTTGCTATATAGTGGCTGAAAATTTAGCTGAATTGTGTCCTGCAGTGGAAATGTGGGAGAAAAAGTACTTGTAAGCAATGAAGTTGGATGTTTAGCTGAGATTTCCAGGCAGGAGTTCAAAGTGCAGCCTGGTTTCTTCTTGCTTATAGTAAAATGTGAGAACAATAAAACATATTGAGTGAAGGACTAGTAAGCAAAAAGGCACCAGAACCTGATGATTTGAGAAATTCTTACCCTGTTGAGACTGTGAAAGTGAAAGTGTTAGTCACTCAGTCTGACTCTTTGCGGCTCCATAGACTGCAGTCTACAAGGCTCCTCTGTCCATGGGACTTTTCAGGCAAGAATAGTGGACTGGGTTGTTTAGATTGTAAAAGATGCTAAAATTAGGAAATCTTGTTCTGGAGAAAAAGCCAAGGATGTCACAGGTGTACACTATTTGTATTAGGCAGACACTCTGAGACAATACTACAATGAGATGAGATCTTTGAGGACCTTACATATATTTATATGAATGTCAATCTTTGGGGAACAGAGGGTGGACTGTAGTAGGGAGAATAATGGCCCCACAAGTATGTATGTCCAAATCTCTGGAATATCTTAAGTTGTATGTCAAAGGGGAATTAAAGTTGCAAATAGAACTAAGGTTGATTAATCAGCTGACTTTATAATAAGATTACCCTAAATTATCCAGGTGGTAAGTTTAGTGTAATCACAAGAACCTTTAATAAGAAGTGGAAGTGGGAAGCATAAAAGTCAGTATCAGAGTGATATTATGTGAAAATGACTGAACCAGCCATTACTGAGTTTGAAGTTGGAAACCAGTGAGAGAATGCAGACAGCCTCTACAAGAAAATGTATTCTCCCTTAAGGCCTCCAGGAAAGAATATAATTCTACCTTTAGCCCATTTTAACTTCTGACCCTCAGAACAGTAAGATAATAAACTTGTATTAAGTTTATGGTAATTTGTTATAGCAGCTATAGAACATACTGTACTGTACTGCAGGCCAAAATATTCATATTCCCATAATCTCTTGCAGGCAGGACTGTCGTACCACTCCATTATTGCTAATGATGTAAAAGTATAATTGGGGGACTTCCCAGGTGGTCTAATGGTTAAAACTCTGGGCTCCTAATGCTGAGGTCCTGAGTTTGATCCCTGATCAGGGAACTAGATCCCATATGCTGCAACTAACACCAAAACCAGCCAAATAAATAAATAATAATAATAATAATAATAATAAATTTTTTAAAAAGTATAATTGGGAACTGGACTTAAGGGAAATATTTCTGAAAAGGCTACTTTGCTGTGGCATATTCCTTAGGACTTAGCCCATTTTCTTTTTTTTTAATTGGCATGGGTACTGAAGAGGTAACTTCGAGTTGAAGCAGTCAACTTGCAACCATGAGATGAATACCACAGAACAAAGGTTATGTATCAGTTCAGTTGCTCGGTAGTGTCTGACTCTTTGTGACTCCATGAACTGCAACACACCAGACTTCCCTGTCCTTCACCACCAAGTATTGTAAGACAGAAAGCCCCTGAATTTCTTTTTTAATTTTTATTTACTTATTTATTTTTTGGGGGGGGTGGGGTGGGAGGGAGGGGGCGGCGGGTCTTTGGGGAACAGAGGGTGGACTGTAGTAGGGAGAATAATGGCCCCACAAGTATGTATGTCCAAATCTCTGGAATATCTTAAGTTGTATGTCAAAGGGGAATTAAAGTTGCAAATAGAACTAAGGTTGATTAATCAGCTGACTTTATAATAAGATTACCCTAAATTATCCAGGTGGTAAGTTTAGTGTAATCACAAGAACCTTTAATAAGAAGTGGAAGTGGGAAGCATAAAAGTCAGTATCAGAGTGATATTATGTGAAAATGACTGAACCAGCCATTACTGAGTTTGAAGTTGGAAACCAGTGAGAGAATGCAGACAGCCTCTACAAGAAAATGTATTCTCCCTTAAGGCCTCCAGGAAAGAATATAATTCTACCTTTAGCCCATTTTAACTTCTGACCCTCAGAACAGTAAGATAATAAACTTGTATTAAGTTTATGGTAATTTGTTATAGCAGCTATAGAACATACTGTACTGTACTGCAGGCCAAAATATTCATATTCCCATAATCTCTTGCAGGCAGGACTGTCGTACCACTCCATTATTGCTAATGATGTAAAAGTATAATTGGGGGACTTCCCAGGTGGTCTAATGGTTAAAACTCTGGGCTCCTAATGCTGAGGTCCTGAGTTTGATCCCTGATCAGGGAACTAGATCCCATATGCTGCAACTAACACCAAAACCAGCCAAATAAATAAATAATAATAATAATAATAATAATAAATTTTTTAAAAAGTATAATTGGGAACTGGACTTAAGGGAAATATTTCTGAAAAGGCTACTTTGCTGTGGCATATTCCTTAGGACTTAGCCCATTTTCTTTTTTTTTAATTGGCATGGGTACTGAAGAGGTAACTTCGAGTTGAAGCAGTCAACTTGCAACCATGAGATGAATACCACAGAACAAAGGTTATGTATCAGTTCAGTTGCTCGGTAGTGTCTGACTCTTTGTGACTCCATGAACTGCAACACACCAGACTTCCCTGTCCTTCACCACCAAGTATTGTAAGACAGAAAGCCCCTGAATTTCTTTTTTAATTTTTATTTATTTATTTATTTTGGGCGGGGGTCGGGTTGGGGAGGGAGGGGAGCGGGCGGGCCACTTCTATTGGTCTTTCATTTGTCTATTTTCATCCATCTTTGTTCTTCGGCCCGTGTGGGCTTCCTATCACGGTGGCCTCTGTTGTCGCAGAGCACCAGTTCTGGGCGCATGCGCTCCAGAGCTCCGGCTCGGTAAGTGGACACATGGGTCCAGCCACTCCGCGGCACATGGAATCTTCCCAGGCCAGGGATCGAACCGGTGCCCCTTGCAGTGTAAGGTGGCGTCCTTACTCACTGGACCACTAGGGAAGCCCAGCCCCTGAATTTCTTACAGCATTGTCAAGCTGCCACACATTTATGCTATCTCCTCCCAGGCTTATATTGCATTTTATAAATAAATCCCTATGTGATTAAACAACTGTAGTCAGGTTTCTGTATAGACAAATGCATTCCAACCTAACATATCTCTTCTCCCTTTCTCATGAATAAGGCTGATTTACATGACTGTCTGACCAGGTCCTAGGTTGTCTTTTTAAGATGTATGAGATGTTTGTCAGAAAAATAGTTTTACCTTCCCTTAGGTGTTATCAAGGGACAGTACTCTTGAATTTCTGTGGCTAACTTTGTATCTTTATTCTATCATCTCTCAATTTGACTAATAAAAACATACACAAATAACTGAACTTTCAAAGGAATTTTCCTGGCTGATAGCAACCCTAGAAGTTGAATTTTGGAAAACAGAATGAGAAGGCCAGCTACACTTTTAAACCTACATCAGTAGTGTCCTTACAAGATGACTGGGAGTTTATGAAGCAAGTCAGAACATTTGTTTCCCTCTTGGGTATGGACAAAACACAGTCCAAAATTTTACCTAGTAAAATAAATTGACTAAATACATGAGTCCTGAAAATCTTCATAAGCATATCAGCAATCTGTGTGTTTTGGTAGAATATGCCTGATGGAAGGATTAGAAATTCCTGACAACCTTTTCTGTATACAGAAATGTGTTCTGAGGCCTCAAGCTGTCATTACTTAATGACATTAGTTGCGTTACTCCTTTCCTATCTTAATTTACAGTTACGTTGTTGGATTGATCAGAAATACCTTGAAAAGAGCATTTCTTCCAGTTTATCAGCATAATCATGAAAAATCAGGAACAATTTATCATGTTACGTGACAGAATTGCCTCAAGAATTTTTAGAAGTCCTTTGCTTCACCCAGAGTATATTTATATATGTGTGTATGTGTGTGTCTGGGGGAGTTGCTTTATCAGATAGTAGAGAGACACCACATGCAGAGATATATACCAGAATAACAATGCTTTTCCATACCTTTCCCACATTGTAAAGGTCTTTTTTTCTTTAATGCATAAATGTATCTAATAGAACTGTCATTACTAACATATCCTAAAATAGATTATATTTGCAAACTGAAGGACTTTTCCCTCTGTAAATTTAACAATGCCAGCATTACTGATCTAGAAATTGGGTAGTCCTCTTGGCCTTGAAACAGCAGCCCAGGGAAAGGAATTATAACCCTACTTGGTAATTTTTCTCCCCAATAAACTCAGGAAACAGTAAAGTTGATATCAAGATGTGTCAAGGCTGGAATTAGGGTAAGGCCAAGTTGCTCACATGCAGGGCTTCCTAGGTTGTCTTTTTAAGATGTAGATGTTTGTCAGAAAAATAGTTTTACCTTCCCTTAGGTGTTATCAAGGGACAGTACTCTTGAATTTCTGTGGCTAACTTTGTATCTTTATTCTATCATCTCTCAATTTGACTAATAAAACATACACAAATAACTGAACTTTCAAAGGAATTTTCCTGGCTGATAGCAACCCTAGAAGTTGAATTTTGGAAAACAGAATGAGAAGGCCAGCTACACTTTTAAACCTACATCAGTAGTGTCCTTACAAGATGACTGGGAGTTTATGAAGCAAGTCAGAACATTTTTTTCCCCTCTTGGGTATGGACAAAACACAGTCCAAAATTTTACCTAGTAAAATAAATTGACTAAATACATGAGTCCTGAAAATCTTCATAAGCATATCAGCAATCTGTGTGTTTTGGTAGAATATGCCTGATGGAAGGATTAGAAATTCCTGACAACCTTTTCTGTATACAGAAATGTGTTCTGAGGCCTCAAGCTGTCATTACTTAATGACATTAGTTGCGTTACTCCTTTCCTATCTTAATTTACAGTTACGTTGTTGGATTGATCAGAAATACCTTGAAAAGAGCATTTCTTCCAGTTTATCAGCATAATCATGAAAAATCAGGAACAATTTATCATGTTACGTGACAGAATTGCCTCAAGAATTTTTAGAAGTCCTTTGCTTCACCCAGAGTATATTTATATATGTGTGTATGTGTGTGTCTGGGGGAGTTGCTTTATCAGATAGTAGAGAGACACCACATGCAGAGATATATACCAGAATAACAATGCTTTTCCATACCTTTCCCACATTGTAAAGGTCTTTTTTTCTTTAATGCATAAATGTATCTAATAGAACTGTCATTACTAACATATCCTAAAATAGATTATATTTGCAAACTGAAGGACTTTTCCCTCTGTAAATTTAACAATGCCAGCATTACTGATCTAGAAATTGGGTAGTCCTCTTGGCCTTGAAACAGCAGCCCAGGGAAAGGAATTATAACCCTACTTGGTAATTTTTCTCCCCAATAAACTCAGGAAACAGTAAAGTTGATATCAAGATGTGTCAAGGCTGGAATTAGGGTAAGGCCAAGTTGCTCACATGCAGGGCTTGATCCTGTCTTTATTTAAAATACTGGCATTTTGTTTCATCATGAATTATTTTGTTAAGTTTGACTTTTTAGAATATTGAATTAAGTAGTATCTGTCTTTACTTTCTAAGTTTTGGGTGACCCATCAATTTTGCTTCTGAGATGTGTATGCCTTACCCTAGTCCTGGTCCTGCTGGTAGTTTCCATCTTGCAAGTTCACATGTCATCACAGGAGTAGTGATGGTGGTCACAGCTGAGATATGAGTGGTGAGATCTGAATCAAGTCCATTGCCATTTGGAACATGACGTAGTGGCAGCAACAACAGAAGAATACAAAGTTCCAAGGAGATCTGACAAACTGTAGTATTACAGTTTGTAATATGGAAATGGAAGAGCACCTATATGGCTGTGATACATCAGTCAAATTGTTTATATGTTTTTCTTCCAGGTGGCATGCAGCAGTGTGAAAAATGTTATCTAGTAGGTAGACTCAATTTGCTACTGCATTGTTGAGAATTTTTGCATCTATGTTCATGAGGGATATTTATCTCTTTTTTTTTTATGAGATCGCCTTGTCAGATTTAGTTTCAGAGTTATACTGGTCTCATAAAATGAGCTGACAATTGCTTATTCCACCTCTCTTTTATGAAAGAGATGTGTAAGATATTTATTGTTTCTTCTTTATATATTTGATAGAATTTACCACAGAAGCCATGTGTGGCTAACATTCTCTTTGTGGGAAGATACTGAGTTGCAAATTCAACTTCTTAAATAGATACGCTGCAATTCCAGTTTTCTATTTCCTCTTGTGTCAGTTGATAATTCATGTTTTTTTAAACAATTTGTCCATTTTACCTAAGGTGTTAATACATGAAGTTACTGATAATATTCCTTTATTATCTCTCAAATACTTAGGATATATATTGTTTCCGCTGTTTCATTTCTAGATATTGGTGAATATGTTTTCTTTCCTTGTGCTTTTATCAGTATTGCAGTGATTATATCAATTTTATTAATATTATTTTAAACCAACCTTGTCCTTGTTACTTTCCTATTACTTTATGTTTCATTGATTTCCACTCATATGTTTCTATTTCTTATACCTACTTTGGGTTTAGTTTTCTGTTCTCTTCCTAGTTTCTCTGAAAGATCATTGACTCTTTCCTAGTATATACTAAAATATATAAAAATATAAATTAAAGTGATAAATTCTATGCATTAATTAAGCTGCATTTCATAAGTTTAAATTAATCTATCATTTACCTGTTCATTTCTTCTTTACTGTTAAACTAGGAGTATTACTTAATTTCCAAATATCCCGGGATATTATTTTTGATATCCAAAATAGGTCTGTTTTGGTCTGAGGACTTACTCTGAACAATTGCACTCCTTTAAAATTGATTGAATTTTGCTGTTTTCTTGTTGTTATCTAACCTGTGGGCTATCCTGACAGTTTTGCTTGCATGCTTGAAAGAAATGTGTATTCTATAGCTATGGTGTGTAGTGCTCCATAAATATCAATTAAACCAAACTGCTCTGATAATGTTGTTTAAATATTCTGTATTCTTACCACATTTTCCTACATAGTCTATTAGTTACTAAGATACAAATGTTGATTCTTCAACTGTAACTGAAATTTGTCTATTTCTTCTTTCAGTTTTAGTATTTTTTAACCTCATGTATTGTGAAGCTCTGTTGTTAGATATACACATTAGCAGAATTATTTTACTTCTTGATGAATTTATATTAATCATTATGAAACATGTTGGTTTTAGTTTCTAGTAAAACTTTAAATCTGATATTAGTAGAATCACCATTATTTCTTATGCTTAGGGTTTGTATATCTGTTTTCATCCTTTTGGTTTCATCCTGTCTTTATATTTTAAGTTCACCTTAAACTATTATACACAGAGTTGCATCTTGCTTTTTTTACCCAGTTTTATCATTTCTGCCCTTTAATAAGAGGGTGCATTCTGTTTATATTTAATATAATCATTTATATAATTGTGTTTATTGCATTTTTTAAATTTAAATCCTCTGTTTCCACTTCTTTGTTTTCCATTTTTTTCTGGCTTAATTCTGTATTTTTTGATATTCTATCTTTTATATTTTCTTTACATTTGTAATACCTACTTTGGGTTTAGTTTTCTGTTCTCTTCCTAGTTTCTCTGAAAGATCATTGACTCTTTCCTAGTATATACTAAAATATATAAAAATATAAATTAAAGTGATAAATTCTATGCATTAATTAAGCTGCATTTCATAAGTTTAAATTAATCTATCATTTACCTGTTCATTTCTTCTTTACTGTTAAACTAGGAGTATTACTTAATTTCCAAATATCCCGGGATATTATTTTTGATATCCAAAATAGGTCTGTTTTGGTCTGAGGACTTACTCTGAACAATTGCACTCCTTTAAAATTGATTGAATTTTGCTGTTTTCTTGTTGTTATCTAACCTGTGGGCTATCCTGACAGTTTTGCTTGCATGCTTGAAAGAAATGTGTATTCTATAGCTATGGTGTGTAGTGCTCCATAAATATCAATTAAACCAAACTGCTCTGATAATGTTGTTTAAATATTCTGTATTCTTACCACATTTTCCTACATAGTCTATTAGTTACTAAGATACAAATGTTGATTCTTCAACTGTAACTGAAATTTGTCTATTTCTTCTTTCAGTTTTAGTATTTTTTAACCTCATGTATTGTGAAGCTCTGTTGTTAGATATACACATTAGCAGAATTATTTTACTTCTTGATGAATTTATATTAATCATTATGAAACATGTTGGTTTTAGTTTCTAGTAAAACTTTAAATCTGATATTAGTAGAATCACCATTATTTCTTATGCTTAGGGTTTGTATATCTGTTTTCATCCTTTTGGTTTCATCCTGTCTTTATATTTTAAGTTCACCTTAAACTATTATACACAGAGTTGCATCTTGCTTTTTTTACCCAGTTTTATCATTTCTGCCCTTTAATAAGAGGGTGCATTCTGTTTATATTTAATATAATCATTTATATAATTGTGTTTATTGCATTTTTTAAATTTAAATCCTCTGTTTCCACTTCTTTGTTTTCCATTTTTTTCTGGCTTAATTCTGTATTTTTTGATATTCCATCTTATATACTAAATTGACTTTTTATCTTTAACATTTTGGGGTGATATTTCCCCTAAAAATAAGAATACAATTATCACAGCCAACCTTAACTTAATATTGCACTACTTCATCTAAAATGTGAAGTTTCCTATTATGTAATTATCACCATTTTTGCCATGGCACGGATTGGTGCAAGACACAGGAGAGGTATTTAAGAATATCTATGGTGGAGAATCTCTGTAAATAAAATCAAATTGGAAAATATTTCAGAAAAACCTTAAAATCTATTATGTAGAATGTATTCAGACTGGAGAGAAATATAATAACAGTAAGCAATGTGAAAAAGTCTTCAGTCTGATTCCAAATTCAAATGTGCACAACAGAACTCATACTAAAGATAAATCCTGTGAATTCACTAGATCTGTGACAGCCTTCACTTGTTAAAACACACTTGATACAACCCTAACAATATAAGGAATGTAGGAAACTCTTCAGCTATTCTTTGTATCTTAGTTTTCACATTAGAGAAGAATTCTATGAACATACAAAAATGTAGGAAAGCTTTCATTCATTCTTCATGCATCGCTACACGTTTAAGAACTTACAGTGAAGCTAGGCTTTTTATTTATAGAATGTGAAAACCCCCTACACTTCTTTCACCTCTAAGAAAATGTGAAAACTCACATTAGAGAAAAATTCTGTGAAGGTAAAAACTGTTGAAAAACCTTCAATTGTCTCTTATCCTTTAGTTACACATGTGAGAATTCATATTGAAAACATACCCAATAAATGTAAAATAATGTGAGAAAAATCAGTATTTCTTCTACACCCCTTAAAGTACTATAAGAACACAAATTGGAAAGAAGCATTATGAATATAAGGAATGTAGGAAAACCTTCACTTATTTTTTAAAATGAGCTTAGACAAAAGCACTTTAATTGACAGTATGCAATTTTCCAAAATATATTTTCTCTAAGAAAAGAATGGTAATTAAGTATAATCTTTACAAAAAAATTTCACAGTAAATCCCAGGGTACTTTAGATGCCTGTTTACTAAGACACATGATCTCTTAGTCTCCTGGACAAACTGTTTAACATTCACTAATTTTAAAAAAGACCCATTATAAGACACTGATGAAAGAAATCAAGGACAGCATAAACAGATGGAGAGATATTCCATGTTCCTGGGTTGGAAGAACCAGTATCATGAAAATGAATATACTACCAAATGTAATCTACAAATTCAATATGATCCCTATCAAATTACCAATGGCATATTTCACAGAACTAGAACAAAAAAGATCACAATTCATATGGAAACACAAAATACCCCAGACAGCCAAAGCAGTCTTGAGAAAGAAGAATGGAGCTGGAGGAATCAACCTTCCTACTTCAGATTATACTAAAAAGCGACAGTCATCAAGACAGTATGGTACTGGCACAAAAACAGAAATACAGACCAACGGAACAAGATAGAGAGTCCAGAGATAAATCTATGCATTTATAGGTACCTTATTTTTGACAGAGGAGAAAAGAATATACAATGGGACAAAGACAACCTCTTCAATAAATGGTGCTGGGAAAAGTGGACAGCTACATGTAAAAGAATAAAGTTAGGGCAATTCCTAATACTATACACAAAGATAAACTCAAAATGGATTAAAACCTAAATGCAAGACCAGAAACCATAAAACTCTTAGAGAAAAACATAGAACACTCAATGACATAAATCAAAGTAAGCTCTTCCATGACTCACCCCCTAGAGTAATGAAATTTAAAAAAAAGTGTGACCTAATTAAACTTAAAAGCTTTTGCACAGCAAAAGGAACTATAAATAAAGTAAAAAGACAACCCTAAGAATGGGAGAAAATAACTGCAAATGAAACAACCAACAAATAATTAATTTCCAAAATATACAAGCAGCTCATACAACTCAACACTGAAAAAAATCCAAATAACCCAATCAAAAAATGGAAAAAGACCTAAACAGACATTGCTCCAAAGAAAACCTACACATGGCCAACACACATGAAAAAATGTTCAATGTAGGTCATTATTAGAAATGCAAACAAAATCTACAATGAGATATCATCTCACACCAATCAGAATGGCATCATCAGTCTACAGACAATAACTCCCAGGGTACTTTAGATGCCCGTTTACTAAGACACATGATCTCTTAGTCTCCTGGACAAACTGTTTAACATTCACTAATTTTAAAAAAGACCCATTATAAGACACTGATGAAAGAAATCAAGGACAGCATAAACAGATGGAGAGATATTCCATGTTCCTGGGTTGGAAGAACCAGTATCATGAAAATGAATATACTACCAAATGTAATCTACAAATTCAATATGATCCCTATCAAATTACCAATGGCATATTTCACAGAACTAGAACAAAAAAGATCACAATTCATATGGAAACACAAAATACCCCAGACAGCCAAAGCAGTCTTGAGAAAGAAGAATGGAGCTGGAGGAATCAACCTTCCTACTTCAGATTATACTAAAAAGCGACAGTCATCAAGACAGTATGGTACTGGCACAAAAACAGAAATACAGACCAACGGAACAAGATAGAGAGTCCAGAGATAAATCTATGCATTTATAGGTACCTTATTTTTGACAGAGGAGAAAAGAATATACAATGGGACAAAGACAACCTCTTCAATAAATGGTGCTGGGAAAAGTGGACAGCTACATGTAAAAGAATAAAGTTAGGGCAATTCCTAATACTATACACAAAGATAAACTCAAAATGGATTAAAACCTAAATGCAAGACCAGAAACCATAAAACTCTTAGAGAAAAACATAGAACACTCAATGACATAAATCAAAGTAAGCTCTTCCATGACTCACCCCCTAGAGTAATGAAATTTAAAAAAAAGTGTGACCTAATTAAACTTAAAAGCTTTTGCACAGCAAAAGGAACTATAAATAAAGTAAAAAGACAACCCTAAGAATGGGAGAAAATAACTGCAAATGAAACAACCAACAAATAATTAATTTCCAAAATATACAAGCAGCTCATACAACTCAACACTGAAAAAAATCCAAATAACCCAATCAAAAAATGGAAAAAGACCTAAACAGACATTGCTCCAAAGAAAACCTACACATGGCCAACACACACATGAAAAAATGTTCAATGTAGGTCATTATTAGAGAAATGCAAACAAAATCTACAATGAGATATCATCTCACACCAATCAGAATGGCCATCATCAAAAAGTCTACAGACAATAACTGCTGGAGAGGATGTGGGAAAAGGGAACCCTCTTGCACTATTGGTGAGAATGTAAATGGATACAGCCACTATGGAAGACAGTATGCAGATTCCTCAAAAAAAACTGAAAATAGAACCACCATAAGACCCAGCAATCCCACTACAAGGCATATACTCTGAGGAAATCAAAATTGAAAAAGACACATGCGGGCTTCCCTGGTGGTCCAGTGGGTAAGGACACCACCTTGCAGTGCAAGGGGTGCCAGTTCGATCCCTGGCCTGGGAAGATCCCATGTGCCGTGGAGTGGCTGGACCCATGTGTCCACTTACCGAGCCGGAGCTCTGGAGCGCATGCACCCAGAGCCGGTGCTCTGTGACAACAGAGGCCACTGCGATGGGAGGCCCATACAGGCCAAAGAACAAAGATGGATGAAAATAGACAAATGAACGACCAATAGAAGTAGCCCGCCTGCTCCCCTCCCTCCCCACCCCATCCCCCCAATAAATAAATAAATAAATCTTTAAAAAAAAAAAAAAGAAAAGAAAAAGACACATGTGCCCCACTGTTCACTGCAGCACTATTTACAATAGCTAGAACATGGAAGCAACCTAGATGCCCAATGACAGAAGGATGGATAAAGAAGCTATGGTATATATATATACAATGGAATATTACTCAGCCATAAAAGGGAATGCATTTGACTCAGTCCTAAAGAGGTGGATGCACCTAGAATCTATTACACAGAGTGAAGTAAGTCAGAAAGAGAATGATAAATATTATATACTAACACATATATATGGAATCTAGAAAGATGGTACTGATAAATGTATATGCAGAGCAGCAATGGAGAAACAGAGAGTACAGACTTACGGACATTGTGGGGTGGCAGGGAATGGGCAAGATGTATGGAAAGAGTAACATGGAAACTTACATTACAAGATGTAAAATAGGTAACTAATGGGAATATGCTGTAAAACTAAGGGAACTCAAAGAAGGGCTCTGTAACAACCTGATTACAAAGAAAGTAAAATAGGAAAAGACCTAAACAGACATTGCTCCAAAGAAAACCTACACATGGCCAACACACATGAAAAAATGTTCAATGTAGGTCATTATTAGAGAAATGCAAACAAAATCTACAATGAGATATCATCTCACACCAATCAGAATGGCCATCATCAAAAAGTCTACAGACAATAACTGCTGGAGAGGATGTGGGAAAAGGGAACCCTCTTGCACTATTGGTGAGAATGTAAATGGATACAGCCACTATGGAAGACAGTATGCAGATTCCTCAAAAAAAACTGAAAATAGAACCACCATAAGACCCAGCAATCCCACTACAAGGCATATACTCTGAGGAAATCAAAATTGAAAAAGACACATGCGGGCTTCCCTGGTGGTCCAGTGGGTAAGGACACCACCTTGCAGTGCAAGGGGTGCCAGTTCGATCCCTGGCCTGGGAAGATCCCATGTGCCGTGGAGTGGCTGGACCCATGTGTCCACTTACCGAGCCGGAGCTCTGGAGCGCATGCACCCAGAGCCGGTGCTCTGTGACAACAGAGGCCACTGCGATGGGAGGCCCATACAGGCCAAAGAACAAAGATGGATGAAAATAGACAAATGAAAGACCAATAGAAGTAGCCCGCCTGCTCCCCTCCCTCCCCCCCCCACCCCCCCAAAAAAAAAAAAAATAAATCATAAAAAAAAAAAAAAAAGAAAAGAAAAAGACACATGTGCCCCACTGTTCACTGCAGCACTATTTACAATAGCTAGAACATGGAAGCAACCTAGATGCCCAATGACAGAAGGATGGATAAAGAAGCTATGGTATATATATATACAATGGAATATTACTCAGCCATAAAAGGGAATGCATTTGACTCAGTCCTAAAGAGGTGGATGCACCTAGAATCTATTACACAGAGTGAAGTAAGTCAGAAAGAGAATGATAAATATTATATACTAACACATATATATGGAATCTAGAAAGATGGTACTGATAAATGTATATGCAGAGCAGCAATGGAGAAACAGAGAGTACAGACTTACGGACATTGTGGGGTGGCAGGGAATGGGCAAGATGTATGGAAAGAGTAACATGGAAACTTACATTACAAGATGTAAAATAGGTAACTAATGGGAATATGCTGTAAAACTAAGGGAACTCAAAGAAGGGCTCTGTAACAACCTAGAGGGCTAGGGAGGGAGGGAGATAGGAGGAAAGTTCAAGAGGGAAGGAACATATGTATACCATGGCTGATTGAGGTGAATGTGTGGCAGTAAACAACAACACTCTGTAAAAAATAAAAAAGACCCAGAGCAAAGAGTAATCCCCTCCTTTCACTCAGCACTGGATTTTCATGAAACCTGCGTGAAGCAGCTAATGAAAATGATTAAAGACACTGCTTTACTCTCACAGCATCTGCCTTCCCCTGTCTGTTCCCTTTTATCTCTAGTACAACTAATAGAATATCTATATGTAAAATTTCATTCAAAACTGTGTCTTGGCAGAAAAGAACTGTTCACTTAAGTCATAGACCTAAATAACTCAGGAGATATACAGAAGACCAATACTGTTTATATTTTTGTCTTCATGCTCTCCCTAGCCTTGCTGCAGATTTGAGAATGGAATTCTGTCTTTGTGTCATTCTGGTGCCTTCCCTTTATTAAGAATCTTCAATTTGTTGATTCTTCCTGAGGCACATTGCACTGGACAGTCTTCCAACCCAGAGCTTCACTTATTCTTCAAAGATTACTTGACAAGTGAGAAAACACTGGAAATCAGCTCTATACACATGTAAGGAATGCACAGCTCCCTTCCTCTTTTAATAACCACATGAGTACCAATATTGGAGAGAGGCCCTATACTTTTAGACAATGTGAAAGTCTTCTTATCCTTCACATTTTACTGTGCATGGGATAACATATATTTGAGCAAAACTGTGCATCTATGAAATGCAGGAGTGCCTTTAGCTGTTCCTCACCATTTATGAAACTTGTGAGAACTCATACTGAAGAGAAATCTCATTAGTATCTGAAGCATAGGAAATCTTAACTTGTATCTAATTTTTGCAAAGTCATGTGAATCCTAATACTTTAGTGCATATTTGAGAACACATACTGAAGAGAAATCATACAATTATGAAGAATGTGGGAAAATCTTCAGGGCTTCCTCATTCTTTAGTCAGCAAGTGAGAACTCATACTGGAAGATAGAAATTTGAAAAATTCTTTAGTTTTCCCTAATCTCAAACAATATGTGAAAACTCACATTAGAGAGAAAAGCCCAATGAGTGTGGGAAAACCTTCAGATGCATCTCTTCTTTGTTCCACATTCATTTCCTTAAATGAATACCAGAGGAGAAAACTTCAAAATTCTGTAAATATGGAATTGCTTTATCAGTGTCTCTCTTATCTTTGAAGTGGTCCCTAGCTCATAATTTAGTTTTCATTTGCTAATATAAACCTCTATGGTAATAACTTGCTCCCAGTGTCCTTGCAACTATTTCCCATAACTTTCAATGTTTATTCCTTTCATTGTGATTCACTTATGTATACTGTGTCACTCCCACTGTGACATCTGGTGGTCCAGTGGCTAAGATTCGGAGCTCCCAAAGCAGGATGCCTGGTTTGATCCCTGGGCAGGGAACTAGATCCCATATGCTGCAACTAACAGTTCACATGACGCCACTAAAGATCGCACATGCAGCACTTTAAAAAGAAAAATGACCCACGTATTGTGATGAAGATGCTATGTGCTGCAATGAAGATCCACCACATCTAATTAAATTTTTTAAAGTATGTTTTAATATGCAAGTAAAGTGTATTTGAAATTAGCTTTGTTATTATTTCTAATTAATTTCCACTATATGCAATTCATGTGGTCTTTGTGATACTGAGTTTGGTACTTACTGGAATCTTCTTTTTGGCCTACTGTGGCAGACCCTGGGATTTGCCTACTGATACCTATTCTATCCTTCTCCCTTACTATGAAACTAAGACATTTTCAGGTTATTGACCTTTAGTGTAGGAAGATGTATCTTCAGCACTTTTGTGGGTAGTATAGTATTCAACATTTGGTTAATAAGTAGATATAAATTAAAAATGTTCAAAGTTATCAAAAAAGAATGGTCTCATCAAACTTGGTAATTTAATCTTTTGTACTTTGCTCCTCTTTTAAGTTGGACATGACAATTCAAGTTGAAAAGAAGTTGGAACCGTGAGTATGAAGACTAGGGGTAATGATGCTTGTGCTGGATTATGCTATATGAGGCTTAGAACTATATTTTCTAGGATACTCTTTGCTGTATGGTTAGAATTTTATAAAAGAGGAACCTGCTGAGATTTGAAATGCAAAAAACAAAGAAGCCATTAAGAAACCATATGATGTGAATATAGCACATTGACAGATCCAAAACTGTTTAGAAGTTCCAAACTTCAAGCTTATCTTCCTGACTACTGTCTGTTGAATAATATCAAGGCTGAGCCAATCACAAGCACTTCAGTCCCTCAGAGGTAAACAGGCATCTCCATGAGCCACCCTTAATGGACCTACTTTGGTGGATAGACATGCACAGCTGTTAAATTGCCTTGAAAACTCAGATCTGTCCATTAATACCACTGCTTAAGGATACTGTGTTTAGAGACTTTCTCCAATCCTCTACCTCTTCTCCACATTTGGCGAAAGGTCTAATTTCTATAGTGAGCACATAGTTCTCCTCATACTTCTAATGCCTCTGTCTTCCTGAGTCAGAAAATCTTGAAGCAAAAGCAAATAAATGAACAAACAAGTAACTTCATTTTCTTATTGCAAGTGGTGACTGACTATCCTTGTGTTACCAATTTCTGGACTCTCCCAGGAGAATTATGCACCTTGCTGATCTTGAAGCATGTTATGGGAATTTTATCTTAGTCAAAACTGAAGGAAAGGACTTCCCTGGTGGCTCAGTGGTAAAGAATCTGCCTGCCAGTGCAGGAAATATGGGTTCAATCCCTGGTCCAGGAGGATCTCACATGCTGCAGAGTAACTACTGCACCTGTTCTATCCTTCTCCCTTTACTATTTTTTTGAAACTAAGACATTTTCAGGTTATTGACCTTTAGTGTAGGAAGATGTATCTTCAGCACTTTTGTGGGTAGTATAGTATTCAACATTTGGTTAATAAGTAGATATAAATTAAAAATGTTCAAAGTTATCAAAAAAGAATGGTCTCATCAAACTTGGTAATTTAATCTTTTGTACTTTGCTCCTCTTTTAAGTTGGACATGACAATTCAAGTTGAAAAGAAGTTGGAACCGTGAGTATGAAGACTAGGGGTAATGATGCTTGTGCTGGATTATGCTATATGAGGCTTAGAACTATATTTTCTAGGATACTCTTTGCTGTATGGTTAGAATTTTATAAAAGAGGAACCTGCTGAGATTTGAAATGCAAAAAACAAAGAAGCCATTAAGAAACCATATGATGTGAATATAGCACATTGACAGATCCAAAACTGTTTAGAAGTTCCAAACTTCAAGCTTATCTTCCTGACTACTGTCTGTTGAATAATATCAAGGCTGAGCCAATCACAAGCACTTCAGTCCCTCAGAGGTAAACAGGCATCTCCATGAGCCACCCTTAATGGACCTACTTTGGTGGATAGACATGCACAGCTGTTAAATTGCCTTGAAAACTCAGATCTGTCCATTAATACCACTGCTTAAGGATACTGTGTTTAGAGACTTTCTCCAATCCTCTACCTCTTCTCCACATTTGGCGAAAGGTCTAATTTCTATAGTGAGCACATAGTTCTCCTCATACTTCTAATGCCTCTGTCTTCCTGAGTCAGAAAATCTTGAAGCAAAAGCAAATAAATGAACAAACAAGTAACTTCATTTTCTTATTGCAAGTGGTGACTGACTATCCTTGTGTTACCAATTTCTGGACTCTCCCAGGAGAATTATGCACCTTGCTGATCTTGAAGCATGTTATGGGAATTTTATCTTAGTCAAAACTGAAGGAAAGGACTTCCCTGGTGGCTCAGTGGTAAAGAATCTGCCTGCCAGTGCAGGAAATATGGGTTCAATCCCTGGTCCAGGAGGATCTCACATGCTGCAGAGTAACTACTGCACCTGTTCTATACAGCCTGGGAGCCACAACTACTAAGCCCATGCACCACAACTACTGAAGCCCGAGCACCATACAGCCTGTGTTCTGCAACAAGAGAAACCATTTCAATGAGAAGGCCGCACACTACAATCAAGAGAAGCCCCTGCTTGCCACAGCTAGAGAAAGGCCTGTGCAGCAACAAAGACCCAGCACAGCCAAAAATAAACAAATAAATAAAATTTTTTAAAAAATTGTTTAAAACTGAATGAAATGCCTAAATGATAAACATAGTATTGTTACATTTAAACTACCAATGTAATTCACCATATTAAAAAAAAATGCATATGCTCCTCAGTAAATGCACAGAAAGGCCCTGAAATATTCAAAATGCATTTTATGAAAACTTTCAAAACACTAGAGGAACATTCTTACTGTGGTTAAAAAAAAAAAATCTACAAAAATTCTAAAATTTGTATCATACTATACTGGTAAGATATTCAGTGTGCCCCCATAATATTAAAGACAAAGCCAGGAAGTTCTCACTCTCCTGTTCAACAGTATTTTGTTTATGTATTTATTTAATTATTAATTTATTTTATTTGGCTGTGCCATGTCTTTTTTTAATATTATTTCTTTATTTTAAAGGTTTTACAGAGCTGTGTTGTTCACAGATATGCATGTTCCCAGATCAATCATATGCACATCCCTGGTCCCCTCCCTTCTCCCAGGAACCCTCATCCCACCCCTCCAGGCCGTTGCCCCAAGCCATTGTAAGTACTCCTATTCCCTTAGCGCAACCACAATAGCCATCTTTTTTCTATTCTATCTGTTTTTCCATGGGTTCACTGCATGTGTTATCATTACCCTTTTACTAGATTCCATATATATGTGTTAGTATACTGTGCTTGTCTTTCTCTTTTTGACTTACTTCACTTTTTATGATAGATTTTAGATCCAGCCACCTCATTAGGACTGATTCTTCTGCATTTCTTTAAACAGCTGAGTAGTATTCCATTGTATATTGTGCCATGTCTTAATTTTGGCTCTCAGGATCTTTTATCTTCATTGTAACATATGGGATCTTCAGTTGTGGCATGTGGGATCTAGTTCCCTGACCAGGGATCCAACCCAGATCCCCTGTATTGGGAGTGAAGATCTTGGCCACTAGACCACCAGGGAATCCCCTATGGAACTTCCATAGAAAAAACAACAACAGGAATAGGGTGGATAATTTTATGGCAGGAACGGAGAGGAGCTAAACCCAGTTAGGAGATCAAGATGTCACACACTTCCCATCCCTGGGGCAAGGAAGACACTACACATATACAAACGCTTCACTGGGTCAAAGAGGCAGGGGATGCCAGACCATAGTAAGTCCTGCTATCCCTCATGCATATGCCTTTGCAATGAAATCCATCTTGACTGAGGGATACCCAGAGGAGGGTCCTGAGACAAATTAACTGGGGGAAGGGTGATTTTGGGGGTCAAAACAAGACAACTGGTCAAGACAAAGACAAATCCCAGGAAGACTGCCCCCTTAACAAAGGAATTAAACTTACCAAGGTGCAAGTCTAGCAACTCTCTGAGTTTGCTTATTTGTCATTTCATAGGTATTCTGCTTTTCTAATAAATACTTACTTTCCTCTATACCTTCTGTCTCCTTGTCTGATTCCTCCTTTCAAGGTATACAAGGGTGGGGAATTAGATTCTAGCCACTGGTCATTGTGGTCTAGCAATAAAGATTCCCGGTTTCCACCCAAGCGACCAGGGTTTAATTTCTGACCAGGAGTTGAGTTCTCTCTTCCAACTGCTGATTACTGCAAGCTAATGCTTACTTTTGTGTGTGCCTGAAATCATTCTGAGTATTTAAGTCTACCACCAGGTAAATGAAGTACAGGCCAGAACCAATGTCTATTCCTATCAGGATCCATTTGTAGCACCACAGGGCTATCAGTATCAGCCAGCTGTGTCCAAGGGCCTTCCCACAGGGAAGTTAGCCACACTGCAGATACCTTCAATGTCTGTGTATTTTGCTGGAAGACAGAATAGTTCTTACTGGCATTCTGTGCCTCAGAGGGTAGAAGAGGAATATGTTTAGAATCAGCTCATCTCTGCATTGCTGCCAACCCTCAACTTTGTAGACCCAGGGGGCCACCTCAAGTGAACACAAAGGGATATGTGCTCATCAATTCCAATCACCTTTGAAACTTGGGAGTTCTTCTGATGGGCATCAACATGTCCTACTTTGATGCACCCCTCAAACTTCCACAGGGCAGTGTCCCACACAGGAGTCCCTTTAATAGGCCAGATGTCTGTTGCTCTTCTACCTGACCATATACCATGCCACTAGCCACTGTGCATGAATCAGTAAAAAACCAAACACAGTGGCTTTCTCCACTGTTCCATTCGTCCATCACTGCTAGGTAAACACATGCCATTCAGCCCACCAGGTTGATTTTCACCTCCTTCCATCAGAGTAATGGCCTCCAAACAGGATGTTGTCCATTCACCTAGTAGCTGTCACTTACAAACCAGGTGGCTCTTTGTTAGTCAGCTGAGGGCTATTTACACGGCACTGCCCATGTGTCAACAGAATCCACCAACTCCTTATGCAGTTCCAGAGTCAATCCTAGGGGCACAGAGGCTCCCTACTTGTGAATGTCTCCTCCTTGCACTCCCCTAAGCAGCATAACCCCATATAAATCATCCCCTCTTATTATGGAACTCTTGGCACCGCCAGCCCCATTACAGAATTTCTCTGACATCACCCTAGACTCTATGGTCTCAAGATCATTTTACTTCATTCAGTTGCCAGGGTAGCTTCAATTAGTATCTGATAGCAAGGGAGTAAATACCCCTGAAATAGAAAATCTCATGTCCAAAATCCTAGAAATCATCTCTGAGAAGCATTCACAGACTCATGCCATAAGCCACAGTATATACCTATACCTCACAGTTGCCCAGAGAATTTGTCCCCACCAGCACTCCAGCTTCCATTGCACACTGTGTGCTCATGCAATCCTACTGGTTCCCATTTTGTACGTTCAATTAATACTGTTTGAAGTGTGGATTTACATGTCCCCTGTATGACAGTATTTGAAAGTACGGGAACTATTCCCCAGTTAAATTCAGTGTCTATCTCCCACATGCAATCTGGTAAAAAAGAAAAAAAAAGACACAACCACTTCACACAAAGCCTATTCAAACATACTCCTAAAAATTTTTACAGTAATTCCAACAACCCATATGTTTCTAACTGTAGCCTCAATAAGGACTTCATCCACAGGTTTTGACTTTACAATCCCAGGTAGAGGAAGTGTTCTCCCAGCCATACATAACACAGGTAAAGCTGACATATTTCTTTACACAATTCTAATCTTCACAATCCTATCAAAAACTATACTCTTAGGTAGTTTTAATGTAATTGTAGCCCTGAGTTAGAGCTTCTCCAATGGGCTTTATGTTTTAAAGCAGTTTTTTTTTAATTATTCATTTATTTGGCTGCACTGGGTCTTAGTTGCAGCATATGGGATCTAGTTCCCTGATCAGGAATTAAATCTGAGCCCCCTGCATTGGGAACACGGAGTCTTAACCACTAGACCACCAGGGAAGTACCCTCCAATGGGCTCTGGTACCACAGATGAGTCCTGGAAATGTCTCCAGCTCCTCATCATTTTATCCACTCTAGTGCAAAGTCTTGTTAGAGGAAGCATACTGATTGAAACTGCCCACCATGGTAAGGCACCATAGTGACAATTTCATTCAGTTGGGTTCAGTTGCTCCATCCTGGCCAACTCCATCCATCTTGGCTGAGCAAAGCATGTGCCACCAGGAAGGACTCTGAGTCTGAATGGCCAAAGGCAACTTAGAAATTAATCCTATTACCATAAAACTTGAGACTGCAAGCCACAAGACAGAGCGAGTCTCCTAGGTTCTCTTACCCTACTGCTCTCACCCTGAGCACCTTTTCCCAAGCTTAGGCTGTGTCACATTAAAGCTTTTCTTCTTACCACATCAATTTCCATTGTATTCACTCATTTTTAAATAACCATCTAAGGATTCTACTCTGCTGTAATGAGTCATGTGAAAGTACGGGAACTATTCCCCAGTTAAATTCAGTGTCTATCTCCCACATGCAATCTGGTAAAAAAGAAAAAAAAAGACACAACCACTTCACACAAAGCCTATTCAAACATACTCCTAAAAATTTTTACAGTAATTCCAACAACCCATATGTTTCTAACTGTAGCCTCAATAAGGACTTCATCCACAGGTTTTGACTTTACAATCCCAGGTAGAGGAAGTGTTCTCCCAGCCATACATAACACAGGTAAAGCTGACATATTTCTTTACACAATTCTAATCTTCACAATCCTATCAAAAACTATACTCTTAGGTAGTTTTAATGTAATTGTAGCCCTGAGTTAGAGCTTCTCCAATGGGCTTTATGTTTTAAAGCAGTTTTTTTTTAATTATTCATTTATTTGGCTGCACTGGGTCTTAGTTGCAGCATATGGGATCTAGTTCCCTGATCAGGAATTAAATCTGAGCCCCCTGCATTGGGAACACGGAGTCTTAACCACTAGACCACCAGGGAAGTACCCTCCAATGGGCTCTGGTACCACAGATGAGTCCTGGAAATGTCTCCAGCTCCTCATCATTTTATCCACTCTAGTGCAAAGTCTTGTTAGAGGAAGCATACTGATTGAAACTGCCCACCATGGTAAGGCACCATAGTGACAATTTCATTCAGTTGGGTTCAGTTGCTCCATCCTGGCCAACTCCATCCATCTTGGCTGAGCAAAGCATGTGCCACCAGGAAGGACTCTGAGTCTGAATGGCCAAAGGCAACTTAGAAATTAATCCTATTACCATAAAACTTGAGACTGCAAGCCACAAGACAGAGCGAGTCTCCTAGGTTCTCTTACCCTACTGCTCTCACCCTGAGCACCTTTTCCCAAGCTTAGGCTGTGTCACATTAAAGCTTTTCTTCTTACCACATCAATTTCCATTGTATTCACTCATTTTTAAATAACCATCTAAGGATTCTACTCTGCTGTAATGAGTCATGTGACTCTCCCCTTCCTGTTTTCTCTTTTTCCTGCTCTTGTCAATATTCACTTTATTCATCTTATCTCTTCAGTTCAGTTCAGTGGCTCAGCCATGTCTGACTCTTCTTTTTTTTTTAAAGATTTATTTATTTATTTATTTATTTATTTAGGGCGGGGGTCAGGTTGGGGAGGGAGGGGAGCGGGCGGGCCACTTCCATTGGTCTTTCATTTCTCTGTTTTCATCCGTCTTTGTTCTTTGGCTCCTGTGGGCCTCCCATCGCGATGGTGTCTGTTGTCGCAGAGCACCAGCTCTGGGCACATGTGCTCCAGAGCTCCAGCTCGGTAATTGGACACATCGGTCCAGCCACTCCGTGGCACATGGGATCTTCCCAGGCCAGGGATCGAACCGGCGCCCCTTGCACTGCAAGGCGGTGTCCTTATCCACTGGACCACCAGGGGAAGCCCTGTCTGACTCTTTTTAACCCCATAGACTGTGGCACACCAGGCTTCCCTGTCCTTCACCATCTCCTGGAGCTTGCTCAAACTCATGTCCATTGACGCAGTGATGCCAACCAACCATGCTGTCTGCTGTCATCTCCCCTTCTCCTTCTGCCTTCTATTTCTTCCAGCATCAGGGTCTTTTCCAATGAGTCATCTCTTCATATCAGGTGGCCAAAGTACTGAAGCTTCAAAAGTAACTGTTTAAAATGTTCTACCTTGTTTGAAGGAGTCCTGTGACTCCCCCTTGGTCTCTGCCTGTTCTCTTTTTATTTAACTTAATGTTTTTATTAGCATTTGTAAGACCCAGTGAGGAGAAGATGAAACAGCAAATTTGATGAAGTTTCTCAAACTATTTTTTGATTTTGCAACAATAAGACTATAGAGGATGGCCAATGAAGGGGCCCCTTTAACCATAGAATTTACCATGACCTGGGTAACAGGCATATTCAGCAGGTGAATATCCTACTCATAATAAGGCTAGTCCCACATGGCTTGCATATGAAGCATATCAGCTGCTTCATCTGAAGGTTTCCACTTGGTATTCATAGGGGAATGCCAAACCATCACTCATCTCAGGAATATAAACCCTACAGTGGCTTTTCTCCATTTTGTATTCACTCATTTTTAAATAACCATCTAAGGATTCTACTCTGCTGTAATGAGTCATGTGACTCTCCCCTTCCTGTTTTCTCTTTTTCCTGCTCTTGTCAATATTCACTTTATTCATCTTATCTCTTCAGTTCAGTTCAGTGGCTCAGCCATGTCTGACTCTTCTTTTTTTTTTAAAGATTTATTTATTTATTTATTTATTTATTTAGGGCGGGGGTCAGGTTGGGGAGGGAGGGGAGCGGGCGGGCCACTTCCATTGGTCTTTCATTTCTCTGTTTTCATCCGTCTTTGTTCTTTGGCTCCTGTGGGCCTCCCATCGCGGTGGGGTCTGTTGCCCAGAGCACCAGCTCTGGGCACATGTGCTCCAGAGCTCCAGCTCGGTAATTGGACACATCGGTCCAGCCACTCCGTGGCACATGGGATCTTCCCAGGCCAGGGATCGAACCGGCGCCCCTTGCACTGCAAGGCGGTGTCCTTATCCACTGGACCACCAGGGGAAGCCCTGTCTGACTCTTTTTAACCCCATAGACTGTGGCACACCAGGCTTCCCTGTCCTTCACCATCTCCTGGAGCTTGCTCAAACTCATGTCCATTGACGCAGTGATGCCAACCAACCATGCTGTCTGCTGTCATCTCCCCTTCTCCTTCTGCCTTCTATTTCTTCCAGCATCAGGGTCTTTTCCAATGAGTCATCTCTTCATATCAGGTGGCCAAAGTACTGAAGCTTCAAAAGTAACTGTTTAAAATGTTCTACCTTGTTTGAAGGAGTCCTGTGACTCCCCCTTGGTCTCTGCCTGTTCTCTTTTTATTTAACTTAATGTTTTTATTAGCATTTGTAAGACCCAGTGAGGAGAAGATGAAACAGCAAATTTGATGAAGTTTCTCAAACTATTTTTTGATTTTGCAACAATAAGACTATAGAGGATGGCCAATGAAGGGGCCCCTTTAACCATAGAATTTACCATGACCTGGGTAACAGGCATATTCAGCAGGTGAATATCCTACTCATAATAAGGCTAGTCCCACATGGCTTGCATATGAAGCATATCAGCTGCTTCATCTGAAGGTTTCCACTTGGTATTCATAGGGGAATGCCAAACCATCACTCATCTCAGGAATATAAACCCTACAGTGGCTTTTCTCCAGTCCACCAGGCTGGCTGTTCCCCTACGAATCCCCAGATACACAGATAACCTCCTGTGTATCTGGATCACATATAGTCATCTGTGACTGTTCCATAGTGAGCTGTGGGCCATGTATCAACACAAACATACTCATTATTTTGCAGCACACAAAAGTAAAGATATAGGTCCCAAATTAGTTACTTCCATAATTCATTTCAGTAAAGATTCTTCAGGAACTTGATGGTGCTTATCTACAGAATCAGTCAGTTCCTTCACACTCTAACCTGGTTTCAGGAGCTTCTTGGTCTTGTCCTTTTCCCATGACGACTACCTTCTTGGTGACTAGGGGTCTTAGGGCACTTCCTGTTGTCTCTGCACAATTTTTTACTTTGGGGGCAGTTTTGAAGCTAGTAGGCCAAGCTCTGACTCACTGAAAACTGAGTTTGGACCAGTATCAAGGTCTAACCCAGCATTCTCTTCTACTTTTAGTTTAGTTATTACAGATAACAATAGCCAAGGAATTGAATGTTTAGTATACTTATTGTTATTGTAGACTTCCTTATATACCCAGTAATTCCACTCCACATGATTTGGATTCATCTCTAAATACCACTGGCAACCTTTACCTTTATGACTGACTACAGCACAACTGCTGCTCCATACCATGGGTGACCACATGACTCGAGAATCAAAGGTTCTTCATCGCCTGCCCTTCCACACTTTCTCTTCCCAAATCACATGTTCCCATGAACAATGGCTAACCTAGCAAGTTCCACTTTATTGACACCAACTCTTCTGTGTTCTGAACACCCAATCTCAATGTGGAAAGAGGGGGTTTTCCTCCACAACTCCAACAAGCAATGCTCTTACAGCAGCTGGATACTCTATAATTCAGCTCATTTCTGACACTCTCTCCCCTGATATAGTATCAGACTCCATAGGGTGAGAGTTCTTACCCTCTAATTACATGGCTGATTTACCTGGGAACCAGCATCCTATCTATGAAAGTGGAAGTGTTAGTCGCCCAGTTGTATCCAACTCTTTGCGACCCCATGGATTCAGGATACTCTGTCCAAGGTTTCCACTTGGTATTCATAGGGGAATGCCAAACCATCACTCATCTCAGGAATATAAACCCTACAGTGGCTTTTCTCCAGTCCACCAGGCTGGCTGTTCCCCTACGAATCCCCAGATACACAGATAACCTCCTGTGTATCTGGATCACATATAGTCATCTGTGACTGTTCCATAGTGAGCTGTGGGCCATGTATCAACACAAACATACTCATTATTTTGCAGCACACAAAAGTAAAGATATAGGTCCCAAATTAGTTACTTCCATAATTCATTTCAGTAAAGATTCTTCAGGAACTTGATGGTGCTTATCTACAGAATCAGTCAGTTCCTTCACACTCTAACCTGGTTTCAGGAGCTTCTTGGTCTTGTCCTTTTCCCATGACGACTACCTTCTTGGTGACTAGGGGTCTTAGGGCACTTCCTGTTGTCTCTGCACAATTTTTTACTTTGGGGGCAGTTTTGAAGCTAGTAGGCCAAGCTCTGACTCACTGAAAACTGAGTTTGGACCAGTATCAAGGTCTAACCCAGCATTCTCTTCTACTTTTAGTTTAGTTATTACAGATAACAATAGCCAAGGAATTGAATGTTTAGTATACTTATTGTTATTGTAGACTTCCTTATATACCCAGTAATTCCACTCCACATGATTTGGATTCATCTCTAAATACCACTGGCAACCTTTACCTTTATGACTGACTACAGCACAACTGCTGCTCCATACCATGGGTGACCACATGACTCGAGAATCAAAGGTTCTTCATCGCCTGCCCTTCCACACTTTCTCTTCCCAAATCACATGTTCCCATGAACAATGGCTAACCTAGCAAGTTCCACTTTATTGACACCAACTCTTCTGTGTTCTGAACACCCAATCTCAATGTGGAAAGAGGGGGTTTTCCTCCACAACTCCAACAAGCAATGCTCTTACAGCAGCTGGATACTCTATAATTCAGCTCATTTCTGACACTCTCTCCCCTGATATAGTATCAGACTCCATAGGGTGAGAGTTCTTACCCTCTAATTACATGGCTGATTTACCTGGGAACCAGCATCCTATCTATGAAAGTGGAAGTGTTAGTCGCCCAGTTGTATCCAACTCTTTGCGACCCCATGGACTGTAACCTGCCAGGATACTCTGTCCAAGGAATTCTCCAAGCAAGAGTAATGAAGTGGGCAACCATTCCCTTCTCCCAGGGATCTTCCCAATCCAAGGATAGAACCCATGTTTCCTGCATCGTGGGCAGATTCTTTACTGTCTGCACCACTAGGGAATCTGGCTAAAAGCCATTTCATTAATAAAACAAGACATCTTTATTCTCTTTGAAGAAATTCCAAGGTTTAAGAAGCTGTATCAGAAATCAAGGACAAAGACTATACACACACACACACATACATACATATTTCTTATTATGAATCACAATGTCCAGCTTCTCTTTCCCTGGTGCCTCAGTGGTTAAGAATCCAGCTGCCAATGCAGGAGACTTGGGTTCAATCCCTGGTCTGGGAAGATTCCACATGCAGCGGAGCAACTATGCCTGTACACCACAACTACTGAGCCCAAATGCAGCAATTACTGAAGCCTGGGTGCCTAGAGCCCATGCACTACAACAAGAAAAGCCACCACAACGAGAAACCTGTTCACCCCAACAAAGAGTAACCCCTACTTGTCACAGTTAGAGAAAAGTCCACACAGCAACAAAGACTCAGTGCAAACAAAACAGAATAAATAAATAAACGAAAATTTTTTCAAAAAAATCACAATGTCACATTGGGTGAGAGATATGTTTATGAAACTCTCTCAGAATGGGACACAGAGTATATAGATGCATGTGCCTCAAATGAATGCTTATTAAATGTTCAATTAAACTCAGTTGTGAATTATAGTACTGAAATTGAAAAGAACGTCAATTATGTGGCTTTTTACTTTAGAAAACACTTACATATGCTTACTATGTGCCAGACATAGTTCTATCCATGGTATCAAATAGCCCTTTCTCCAGCTATATCAGTGCATACATGTATGCCAAGTCGCTTCAGTTGTGTCTGACTCTTCATGATCCCATGGTCTGTAGTCTGCCAGGCTCCCCTGTCCATGGAATTCTCCAGGCAAGAGTAATGAAGTGGGCAACCATTCCCTTCTCCCAGGGATCTTCCCAATCCAAGGATAGAACCCATGTTTCCTGCATCGTGGGCAGATTCTTTACTGTCTGCACCACTAGGGAATCTGGCTAAAAGCCATTTCATTAATAAAACAAGACATCTTTATTCTCTTTGAAGAAATTCCAAGGTTTAAGAAGCTGTATCAGAAATCAAGGACAAAGACTATACACACACACACACATACATACATATTTCTTATTATGAATCACAATGTCCAGCTTCTCTTTCCCTGGTGCCTCAGTGGTTAAGAATCCAGCTGCCAATGCAGGAGACTTGGGTTCAATCCCTGGTCTGGGAAGATTCCACATGCAGCGGAGCAACTATGCCTGTACACCACAACTACTGAGCCCAAATGCAGCAATTACTGAAGCCTGGGTGCCTAGAGCCCATGCACTACAACAAGAAAAGCCACCACAACGAGAAACCTGTTCACCCCAACAAAGAGTAACCCCTACTTGTCACAGTTAGAGAAAAGTCCACACAGCAACAAAGACTCAGTGCAAACAAAACAGAATAAATAAATAAACGAAAATTTTTTCAAAAAAATCACAATGTCACATTGGGTGAGAGATATGTTTATGAAACTCTCTCAGAATGGGACACAGAGTATATAGATGCATGTGCCTCAAATGAATGCTTATTAAATGTTCAATTAAACTCAGTTGTGAATTATAGTACTGAAATTGAAAAGAACGTCAATTATGTGGCTTTTTACTTTAGAAAACACTTACATATGCTTACTATGTGCCAGACATAGTTCTATCCATGGTATCAAATAGCCCTTTCTCCAGCTATATCAGTGCATACATGTATGCCAAGTCGCTTCAGTTGTGTCTGACTCTTCATGATCCCATGGTCTGTAGTCTGCCAGGCTCCTCTGTCCATGGAATTCTCCAGGCAAGAACACTGGAGTACACTGCCATGCCCTCTTCCAGGGGATATTCCTGACTCAGGGATCGAACCTGTGCCTCCTGCAGCTCCTGCACTGCTGGTGGATTCTTTACTGCTGAGCCAATGGGAAAGCCCCAACTATACCAATATTTGCTGGTAAATGAACATGAAAATCTCGAAGCCCTTGACTCTTCTGAATCCTCCAGGCCAGCATAAGGAAACTTTTACTGCTTGCCAGAGGAAAGTAGTATTCCCTTTCCTGGAAATCACACAACAAATATAAGAGGCAAGTGCTTTGCAAAATGATACTTGTTCTCCTCAACATCTCTCCTCCTTGTTTCTGTCCATGTATTTCCATTTTAAGAGTTTGTGGGGGCTTTCCTCATAGCTCAATGGTACAGAATCCAACTGCCAATGCAAGATATGCAGGTTTGATCCCTGACCTGGGAAAGTTCCACATGCCATGCAGCAACTAAGCCCATGAACCACAACTACTGAGCCAGTGCTCTAGAACCTGGGAATCACAACTACTGAAGCTTGAGTACCCTAGAGTTTGTGTTTCATAACAGAAAAGCCACCACAATGAGAAGCCTGTACACTGCAACCACAGAGAAGCAGTGGCTTCCTGTATCTAGAGAAAACTTGTGCAGCAACAAATACCCAGCACAGCCAAAATAAATAAATGAATAAATAAAAATATTAAAAAAAAAAAGAGTTTGTGAGGGCTTCCCTGGTGGTCCAGTGGGTAAGGACGCCGCGTTGCAGTGCAAGGGGCGCCAGTTTGATCCCTGGCCTGGGAAGATCCCACGTGCTGCGGAGCAGCTGGACTGATGTGTCCAATTACCAAGCCAGAGCTCTGGAGTGCATGCACCCGGAGCCGGTGCTCTGCGACAACAGATACCACCGCGATGGGAGGCCCACAGGAGCCAAAGAACAAAGACAGATGAAAATGGAGAAATGAAAGACCAATAGAAGTGGCCCGCCCATCCCCACCTAAATAAATAAATGTTAAAAAAAAAAAAAGAGTTTGTGGAAGAACATCTTAAGACTACTCAGTGGTTGTTCCCACCCATTCAGTGGCCTGACAGGTGGGAGTTGCAGACCAGTGCGCAGTGGCAGGCTGAGCATGCCAGTCTTCAGTGCAGAATTGCTGAACAAGCACCAAGGGCACCTGCATGCCTTCAGACCAGTTCACCTCTCAGGTTGAGGTGCAGTGAGCTCAGTGAGCTGGAGCAGTCCACTCACCCAGAAATGCTTCCTTGGTCACAGCCTTCTCAGCTGCCACCAGGTCTTCCTTTTCAGTCTCTTCAGGATCTTTGTAGAAGAAATCAGGCATGACCTCCCACAAGTATTCCTGAGGGATAAGGCTACACGTGCACAGGACTCCCCAGGTGAGCATCCACCACATCAGGCCCACGAGCAAGCTCCCTTGTACAGGATGACAATGTCTACATAATGTCTGTCTCTATTACACAGAGCAATGGTAGGCAGGTTAGTATTAAGAGGCCTCTGTGAGAGGCTGGCGGTCACCCCCGGGATCAGTAACCACCAGAAGTCTTGGTTCCCAGAAGGTTGCCTGGATCTAGTTAGTGAAGGTTCCAGGAGGGATGCAGCCAGTAATAGAAGTGGCTCTCAAATGGAGCAGATGCTATGGTCCTTCCACTCGCCTCGCCCCACCATGTCCTCTCCCTGCTTTTTGTTTGTGGAAAACTTTAAGTCAAAGAGTAAGTTTAATCAGAGAAGTAATAAGTGCTGAAATACAGGAAAACATTAAATAATAATAATGTAGTCATTAAGCAGAGTCAAGGACCTTTAGTTCTCTCTCAAGAGCTGTGGATAATATCCTGAGTCATATCCTTTGAGCTATCTTATAGATACCTAAAACACCAGGCAGAGAAGTTAACCACATGATGACCAGACTGTACCTAGAACACGAGCTGCCAAAATTCTGGAAACTGACTACAAAGAAATAGGAACAAACGAACCCTGAAACTTAACATTAATTGTACCAAAACAATCAAGATGTTGGTCAGACCACTGATGACAATTTGAAGATGACTGTTAAGAGATGACTGTGTTGTTTCTACATGCAGCGCCCCCGCCCCCACCATCTGTCCATAAAAGCTCTCACCCTCTGCTTGTCAGGAGGGGAGTTGGCCTTTGGACAGATGTCTGCCATACCCCCCGCCCCAAGTTTCTGGCATTTGAAATAAAGCAAACTTTCCTTTTCATCAGCCTGGTCTGTTTATTGGCTTTGAGTGGCAAGCAGCCAGACCCCACACACTCCTTCTGCTGACAGCTTCAGTGAAAGCAGTTAATTTCAGTACAGCTCGCAGGCCACTATTCCTGGAAGATGTACTGCTGACATCAGCTGGATTTTTAAAGACAACGATGGCATGAGCTGCCAAAAGTAGCTTCTCTCAGGTTCTCTTCAGATTTACAATGTAGACTCCATCACTTTTCATTTTGTAGATGTACTGTTCCATATGGAAAACAAGGCTGGTGCCACCTAAGTGGGTTCCTGCTGCAAGGAACCTGAGGACATCCCACCCTCTCCATTTGCAGGACATCAAGGACTCTGGACATCGTGAAAGTTTCCCTTTACGTTAAAAAAGGGAATCTAGAAGAACACTATTTATGGACCCTTGTCTGAGTAGTGTCAAGTCAACATCTCTCCTTCTAATGCACATTTCTTTCAGGCTATAACCTATGGAAAAGTACACTTTTCATTCTAGAGATGATAATTTTCACAGAAAGAATTCCAAGACCTGACCAATATGTATGAGAGGATCCGGGAAAACATGAGAGAAGACACTGGACCAAGGTACATAATACAAAGCTGGATGTGATAGAAATTAAAGGACATGGAGAACTTATCCATGACTTGCAATTTAAGTTTCTGTCAAGAATACCTGAATCAGGGCTTCCCTGGTGGTCCAGTGGGTAAAGAGTCCGCCTGGCAGTGCAAGAGACACAGGTTAAATCCCTGGCATCGGAAGAACCCACATGCCGCAAAGCAGCTGGACCGGTGTATCCAATTACAAGCCAGGGCTCTGGAGTGCATGTGCCCAGAGCCAGTGCTCAGCAACGAGAGGCTCCTGCAATGGGAGGCCCACACAGTCTTTTCAGCCAAAAAAAACAATCAAGATGTTGGTCAGACCACTGATGACAATTTGAAGATGACTGTTAAGAGATGACTGTGTTGTTTCTACATGCAGCGCCCGCCCCACCATCTGCCTATAAAAGCTCTCACCCTCTGCTTGTAAGTGGGGGGAGATGGCCTTTGGACAGATGTCTGCCATACCCCCCGCCCCAAGTTTCTGGCATTTGAAATAAAGCAAACTTTCCTTTTCATCAGCCTGGTCTGTTTATTGGCTTTGAGTGGCAAGCAGCCAGACCCCACACACTCCTTCTGCTGACAGCTTCAGTGAAAGCAGTTAATTTCAGTACAGCTCGCAGGCCACTATTCCTGGAAGATGTACTGCTGACATCAGCTGGATTTTTAAAGACAACGATGGCATGAGCTGCCAAAAGTAGCTTCTCTCAGGTTCTCTTCAGATTTACAATGTAGACTCCATCACTTTTCATTTTGTAGATGTACTGTTCCATATGGAAAACAAGGCTGGTGCCACCTAAGTGGGTTCCTGCTGCAAGGAACCTGAGGACATCCCACCCTCTCCATTTGCAGGACATCAAGGACTCTGGACATCGTGAAAGTTTCCCTTTACGTTAAAAAAGGGAATCTAGAAGAACACTATTTATGGACCCTTGTCTGAGTAGTGTCAAGTCAACATCTCTCCTTCTAATGCACATTTCTTTCAGGCTATAACCTATGGAAAAGTACACTTTTCATTCTAGAGATGATAATTTTCACAGAAAGAATTCCAAGACCTGACCAATATGTATGAGAGGATCCGGGAAAACATGAGAGAAGACACTGGACCAAGGTACATAATACAAAGCTGGATGTGATAGAAATTAAAGGACATGGAGAACTTATCCATGACTTGCAATTTAAGTTTCTGTCAAGAATACCTGAATCAGGGCTTCCCTGGTGGTCCAGTGGGTAAAGAGTCCGCCTGGCAGTGCAAGAGACACAGGTTAAATCCCTGGCATCGGAAGAACCCACATGCCGCAAAGCAGCTGGACCGGTGTATCCAATTACAAGCCAGGGCTCTGGAGTGCATGTGCCCAGAGCCAGTGCTCAGCAACGAGAGAGGCTCCTGCAATGGGAGGCCCACACAGTCCAAAGAATTAAGATGGATGAAAATAAATAAATGAAGGACCAATAAAAGAGGTCCAAATTTAAAAAAAGAAAAATAATACCTGAATCAGATCCTAATACTTTCACCTTCAAAAGGTCAACGTCTCTTTGAAGATTAGATAGAATGAATTGCTAATAAATATGATGAAAGTGAAAGTTTCTCAGTCATGTCCAACTCCATGCAACCCATGGATAAGCCATGGAATTCTCCAGGCAAGAATACTGGAGTCAGTAGCCTTTCCCTTCTCCAGAGAATCTTCCCAACCCAAGGATTGAGCCCAGGTCTCCTGCGATGCAAGCAGATTCTTTACCACCTGAGCCACCAGGGAAGCCCAATAAATGTGGCAAGAGATATGAACTATCATTGGATATAGTATGGAGGAGAACATCAGAAGGTGTACTGTATAAAACATGAGAACCCAACAATTATGCTACCTAAGATGGCCCAGAAGTGAGGCTTCTAGTGAGAAAAATACTGACATTTTTGTGAAGCTCAGTGGGTAACTATCCCCTATAGAAAAGGGTTTGTGGTTCTGATTCTGTCAAGGAACTAAGCTCCCTGACATGAATAAGCATAAGCAGATTTCAGACTAACAAAGGCCAAATGGCTTCACAAAACTATTAGTGGCAAAGTAGATTTAACTACTGTGGCAACAGCAAGACCACCATGGCAATCAAGGTGTCTTTACACACAGGAATTGTGGCTATGCCTAATAAATCATGGTGTTCCTAGGAGTGAGAAAGATTGGCAGGCAAATAAAATGTGGCTTGTCTTGTTCAATAAAGATATCTGAGAGCTGGTGGACAGCTATTACATGGACCACTGCAGTTCCTCGCCCTGTTTTCAGATATGTCAGGTCCATACCAGAGCCTGTTAGAAGGAGAAGACAACACTCTTTAAGGAAGGGCAATGCCACTGCCACTAAAGACTCTTAAGTGTTCATTCTGTTGTTGTTTAGTGGATAAGTCGTGTTTGACTCTTTGGATCACATGGACTGTAGCCCACTAGGCTCTCTGTTCATGGGATTTCCCAGGCAAGAATACTGGAGTGGGTTGCCATTTCCTTGTCTGAGGAATCTTCTTGATCCAGGGATTGAACCTGTGTCTCCTGCACTGGCAGGCTGATTCTTTATCACTGAGCTACCAGGGAAGCCCAAATATTCCTTCTCTTTTCCTACAGAGATCTTCTGCTATATGCCTGGGTAATTGTAATTGGGAAAGTGGATGATCCAGAATTTTCAAAGATGAAATATAGCTCCTGAGCAGCTTCTGATAAGTGGTGACCTAAACACTACAATGAGCCTTCAATTATAATGGAGGCTTACAGTGATCAAGAGATGAATGAAATAGAGGTCCAAATCCATCTCGAAGTGGATCCAAAGCATCTACAAACCATGTGATCATTATTACCATGTGATTATTTTCCAGGTCCCTGAGTGAAAAATTGGGATAGATACACTTAATCAGCTGGAAGAACCATGTGCAGAAAAGAGCTAATACAGCAGGCTTAATACTCTACCCTTAGAAAGCCCTGCTTGCTTGCAAGGTTGGCCTTTGGCTGTTATCTGAGAATTTAGAATTGGAGAGCATTTCCACTGTCCCTTATCACTGGCTTTCTTGAATTCTGAATTCACCTATATCTTACTCTTAAGTGAAAATCTGATACTATCTTCTAAGGGCCATTTCAGTTATAGCATGCTGCTACTGCTTAGTGAATTCAGTCGTATCTACTCTGTGTGATCCTATGGACTGCAGCCCACCAGGCTCCTGTGCCCATGGAATTCTCCAAGCAAGAACATTGGAGAGAGTTGTCATGCCCTCCTCCAGGGGGACCTTCCCAACCCAGGGATGGAACCCAGGTCTTTCGCATTGCAGGCAGATTCCTCACCACTGAGCCATTAGGGAAGCTCTCTCTATATATGGAGCTCATGGACTGTAGCTCATGAAGTTTCCCCATCCATGGAATTTTCCAGGCAAGAATACTGGAGTGGGTTGCCATGTCCTTCTCCTAGTTAAAGCATGAGCTATGTCAAACTGAAAGCAGCCACAGGCTCAACAAAGGGAACACAGGGACTTCCCTGGTGGCCCAGTGGCTAAGACTCTGAGCTCCCAATGCAGGGAGCCCTCGTTCTATCCCTGGTCAGCGAACTCAATCCCACATGTTGCAATTAAGAGTTCATATACTGCAACTAAAGAACTCCTCCCACCCACCCCCCACCGCCATGGCACAACAAAGATCAAAGGTCCTGCATGCTGCAACTAAGACCCAGCATAGCCAAGTAAGCAAAATTTTTAAATAAATAAAGGGAACATAGACTCACTAATTGGGCAAGTTTAGGCAACGCCTTTGTGGGGCCCTAAACAGTGAAAACATGGATGCTGGCTGGATTATCTGGGTCACTTACAGATGTCCACAGGAAAGGGTTTATTTTCTGATGGGGCCATCTGCAATTGAGGTGGTGATTACCTCTATATTTCTGATAGAGAGATAAATACAGTGCTGGTTGCATTTCTAACTTGTCAGTACTGTAGAAAGTTGCCAAACTGGGGGAAGACACATTACAGCCACTATGACCCCTCCACCCACTCCTGACAGATCAGACTCTGGACACATAATGGGGTATGAAAGTGAAAGCTGTTCAGTTGTGTCCGACTCTTTGCAACCCACAGACAAGCCATGGAATTCTCCAGGCAAGAATACTGGAGTCAGCTGGGTGCACCGCTGGAGACAGGTGGTGACTGACAAAGATGAACATTTAGTGTCAGACATGAGACTCACTGAGAAATCATTTCATAAGATCAACTTGAATGACAAGGTGAAAAGTGCAAGAAGAATGTGCTAGACTGAGGCAATTCAATTTTTTATGGCCAATCTCAACTTCTTTTGACTCTACAAAAGAAATTGTATCTACAACAGCCCCAAAAGCCAAGAAGTCCAGCAAATCATTAGACTCATGACTGTAAAACAGCAGGAAGAAGCAGAATGCAAAAACATAAGGATACTGTTGATGATGCATGGCTTAAGGTCTTTATCTCTAGTCAAAAGAACAGACATGAAATATGTCATCATTTTCGACAGTCATCACAAAGGATGAGGGAGAATTTAAAAACATTTATGGAAAAAACATCATGTCAATAGATCATGATTCAGGAGCTCATAAAAACTAATAAATAGCTTAGAAATGAACTTCAGCGACAAGAAGGTGAGCACCAGATCAGGAACAATGAGCTAATGCCTTGGAACAAATTACGGAGAGTGTGAAATCCAAAACTGGTGAAATGGAGGATGAATCCATAAGTAGGGTTTTTCAGCAACAAAATAAAATTAAAGAACTTCAGAAGAAGTGTAAGGGTTAGGAGGGAAAGGGGCAGGGCACAATTTTTGAAAAGAATGACAGTCCCAAGGACACAGCATAAACCCATTAGAATCAAATGGGTCCAAGATGGCAGAAGAGACCTTGATCCTCCGTCAGCAAGCTAAATCCAGAGGCGCCATGACAGTCCCACCCTTTCCCTAAAAGAGCTGGAATCCTCCCACTCATTTGTATATGGAATTACCCAGCCTATAAAAGCTAAGAACGTCATGTTTTCAGGGCTGCTGGATTCGCTCTGCCATGGCCCACACTCTGTCTGTGGAGTGTGCTTTCTCTGAATCTGAATAAATCTATTCCTTACCTATCACTTTGTCTCTCGCTGAACTCTTCTCTGCAAAGAGACATGAAGAACCTATGCCTCAGTGGGTCCAGACATTGGGTGAGTGATTTTAATTACCAGGGTTTCGGCTGGGTTCGAGTCCCGGCTGCATGGGTTCAAGTCCCAAACAGGTTTGATTAAGTCTGGGCCCTGGGTTTAAGTCTCAAATTGAAGTTGAACACTTTCAGAAGCATAAACCTTTACAGGCAAAATGTGAACATTATAAGAAGAAAAGAATGGAGCAACAAGAGACTAGTGCTGCTTTGCAGAAGGATACCTACAGGTTAACACAGGAAGAAGAATGCATTGTCACTCAAAACAGAGTGCTTTTTAATCTCTAGAAAAGATTTTGGATAAACAGTAATGTTTGTTACATAAACAAACAAAAAAAAAGAATACTGAAGTTGGTAGCCTTTCCCTTCTCCAGAGGACTGAACCCAGGTCTCTCTCATTGCAGGCAGACTACCAGCTGAGCCACCAGGGAAGCCCAAGAATACTGGGGTGGGTAGCCTATCCCTTCTCCAGGGGATCTGCCTGACCCAGGAATTGAACCAGGGTCTCCTGCATTCCAGGCAGACTCTTCACCAGCTGAGCTACAAGGGAAGCCCCACTGGGGTATGTGGCACTGCTAATGACTTGCTGTATTCAGGTTTCTAGTTTGGCTGCAATCTGTATCAGTGAACTAATAGTGGAACTTTATTTCCCTCACCTGTTTCCTAGTACACACATCTTATTAAGGCAATTTGACTGTTAAAAGCAACTATCCCCAGAAAAAGATTGATCTCTGTAAATCCATTTTGAAAACCTTTGCAAATTCAGGATATCATTATATAATCACGACCAACTCCTTAACAGGACATGATTTTGTGGTTAAATTCCATCAAATATCTTTTCTGTGAAACTGCTTTTGTCTCTTGCATTCAGCCCTTTCACACAAGACATCTGGGTTAAGAGTAGTGTGGTGCCCAAGGATGAAAGAACAAGGCAAACTAGGGGGTTCTTGGAATGCAAGACCCTTATTGTCCTCCCCTCCCCTAGGCTACAGTACACCACCCAATCCTTAAGACCCCTCTGCCACTCCTTGGACCCTATTGTCTTTCCCTCATGCTGTAGTCATCGCTCTACCCGACCCAATACACCGTCCAATCAGCAATGATCCTTAAGACCCTATGCCAATCCTTAGACTCAAGCTATAAAATGGATCAAAGACCCCTGCTTAGGGTCAGTTCTCCCCTGAGCCGATCTACTGTTCTAGCAGCATCTTCCACTTTAACAACGCCGATTCTCCCTTAAACAGGCCCGCTGTACTGCCAGTGACACTCCCTTCCCCCACTCTAATAAACTTTACTTTGCTCTCACTCTGTGTCGTGTCTGGAAATTCTTTTCCAACCCACACACGGACCTCGACAAGTAGGAGATGACTAAATAATATATAAAGTTATAGCTGCTGAATGGGACACCTTGATTTTTTTTGACAATGAAGAATACACATGCTGGGGAGGCACAGAGAGTAGAAAGGGCATTAATGATGTCTGTTTTTCAGAACTGTTCCTGGAAGATTCCCTCTCTTCCTAAAGGAGAATTCCCCATGCTGCCTTTCCAAGCTGCTGTGAACATACTGAATTCAACTGAACTGCTGATAATAATCCTGTTGTAAACACACCATGGAGCCTCTTGGTGCCAGAAACCTTCAATGTCAAACCCTGTAAAAGGGGACATACAATATGAAATAATTTACTTAGATTTACCTGTAAGTGATCGTAAGTGATTTGTTTGTAAAATCATTATTTAGAAGTGATTTACTTGTTAAACTAAACTACTCCCTGTTAGCATTGATTATTCCCTGTTAATCTTTGCTGAATGTAACCTGTACTGATGAAGGAAGAAAGAAGCAGGCTACCCTGACTGAACTGACTCCATCTTGAGGAAGAGGACTCCATCTTACACTTTCAATGAATGCTGGACTGTGTTTGGACTGTGTAGCCATAGAGATGAAAAATTAACTGTCAACTAGGCCTCCAGGGCTGGTGAGAACCTGACCAGGAAGACCTTGTACCCAAGCCTCTCCTCGGCCATGGAAATGAAATATCTGTCAGAAGATAAATCGCCACTTGTGACTTTAGTTAGTCAATTCTTGTTGTAGACAGGCTAAGCGATATGCTTAGATGATTTTCGATTGTACCATTGTGATTGCAACCAAATCACACTTTTTTTCTTAACGTCTCCTAGGCAACCTTAGAAGTTGGGGATTGGGTCTGTGCACGTAGCCTTTAGGTATAAACATGAGCCACAAGTTTTGCTCGGTGTCCTTAGCTAAATGAAGGCCTTGGACCCACCAGTGTAAAGCCAGACTAACAAACCTCTTTTCCATCCACCACGAGCAGAGCTGGGTGCTTCACTGAACGTGCCTCACAACAACCCTTTCATTTGTTCCCAGACTGTGGAAAACCTCAAATTTCCCTTTCCCTAACCAAGATAGTCAATCATAAGTAACTGCATCCTAATTTCAGAGATTAGTACTACATTCTAAAACTTAGTTTGCAGAGGTGTGTGTGTGTGTCTGTGTGTCTGTGTGTGTGTCTATGTGTGTGTGTGTGTTAGTCACTCAGTCATGTTCAACTCTCTGCGACCCCATGGACTATAGCCCACCAGGCTCCTCTGTTCATGGAATTTTCCAGGTAAGACTACTTGAGTGGGTTGACATTCCCTTCTCCATAGTCTCCATAATATCCACATTTAATTCACTTGCTCATCCCCTGCAAAAACTAGATGGATTATAGTAATGACAATGGACTGCAATTTACTTAACCAACTGGCAGCACCAATTATAGCTGCCATACCATGGTTGTCTTTACTGGAGTAGACCAGTACAGCCTTTAGCGTGTGGGAGGCAGCTCTTTTTCTGGTGAATGCATTCATCTTTAAACTCAACCAGTGAATAAAATCAAAAGCAGCTCAACTTCTCATAACAAGGCAGCAGAATACATTCACTGTGTTGCCCCAGAGCTATGTTAACCCTTTATTTTGTAACATATTCCACAAAAACCTCAACATTGAACTTTCTGCAAAACATAATGCTAGACAACCATATTGACAGCATCGTGCTGATTGGGCGTGTGTGTGCTAAGTCGCTTCAGTTGTGTCGACTCTTTGTGACCCCATGGACTGTAGCCCACCAGGCTTGTCTGTCCATGGGATTTCCCAGGCAAGAATACTGGAGTAGGCTGCTATTTCCTTCTCCAGAACTGGAGAATTGGGCCTAGTGAGGAGTAAATGAAAAGGACTCTAGAAGGCTTAGCAGGACACACGCATGTCAAAGAGTAAAGGATTAGCCGCATGAAGATTTAGAGGCCTGCCCCATCGATGAGGATTCTAGGGACCTGAGGTATGCCAGAAAATTCCCCCTGAGGTAAAATACAAACTATCTATTGCATCTCTTGCCACAAAAACAGAGGCACTGTCTTTATGGACCTCTTTGGATTTTAGAGGCAGTATATACCATATTTGGAATTCAAAATGTTGCCAGGTTTGAGCAGTGTCTGGAGTAAGAAAAAGATACGTAGAGGGTTGAATATATAATAACTAGACAATACTAGTCTATCTGATGTTGCTAGAAATGCCACTGGTGTCCAAGGATGCTTGCAGAGCTTACAGCAAGCCACAGCAGGAGGATTATAGTGTAAATTTTATAGTGCAGATGCATGCCTTCTATTAATGTAATTTGTGTGTGTTTATTAATAGATGCTGTCATGCTCCTGAGCCCTAGTAGAGATCGAGTGGCTGACTATGTGACACCATAATATCCACATTTAATTCACTTGCTCATCCCCTGCAAAAACTAGATGGATTATAGTAATGACAATGGACTGCAATTTACTTAACCAACTGGCAGCACCAATTATAGCTGCCATACCATGGTTGTCTTTACTGGAGTAGACCAGTACAGCCTTTAGCGTGTGGGAGGCAGCTCTTTTTCTGGTGAATGCATTCATCTTTAAACTCAACCAGTGAATAAAATCAAAAGCAGCTCAACTTCTCATAACAAGGCAGCAGAATACATTCACTGTGTTGCCCCAGAGCTATGTTAACCCTTTATTTTGTAACATATTCCACAAAAACCTCAACATTGAACTTTCTGCAAAACATAATGCTAGACAACCATATTGACAGCATCGTGCTGATTGGGCGTGTGTGTGCTAAGTCGCTTCAGTTGTGTCGACTCTTTGTGACCCCATGGACTGTAGCCCACCAGGCTTGTCTGTCCATGGGATTTCCCAGGCAAGAATACTGGAGTAGGCTGCTATTTCCTTCTCCAGAACTGGAGAATTGGGCCTAGTGAGGAGTAAATGAAAAGGACTCTAGAAGGCTTAGCAGGACACACGCATGTCAAAGAGTAAAGGATTAGCCGCATGAAGATTTAGAGGCCTGCCCCATCGATGAGGATTCTAGGGACCTGAGGTATGCCAGAAAATTCCCCCTGAGGTAAAATACAAACTATCTATTGCATCTCTTGCCACAAAAACAGAGGCACTGTCTTTATGGACCTCTTTGGATTTTAGAGGCAGTATATACCATATTTGGAATTCAAAATGTTGCCAGGTTTGAGCAGTGTCTGGAGTAAGAAAAAGATACGTAGAGGGTTGAATATATAATAACTAGACAATACTAGTCTATCTGATGTTGCTAGAAATGCCACTGGTGTCCAAGGATGCTTGCAGAGCTTACAGCAAGCCACAGCAGGAGGATTATAGTGTAAATTTTATAGTGCAGATGCATGCCTTCTATTAATGTAATTTGTGTGTGTTTATTAATAGATGCTGTCATGCTCCTGAGCCCTAGTAGAGATCGAGTGGCTGACTATGTGACACCAAACAATCATCATGCCATAAAAACTGTTCATCGTGGGCAAAGTACCATCAGAGCCACTAAATCATATGGTTAGATAGTTACAGAAGCTGAGCACTGGCAAATGAATCTGCTGGTTGGCTCACCGCATAGAAAAGACACAATTATAATATCAGAGACAAGAAAACTGACTTACTGGACATACACAAAGCATCAAGTTCAGCAAATACAGAATGCATATTATTTTCTTCATAATTTATAAAAATAGACTATATTGTCTGTAAAAAAATTCAACAAATAGCTAAAGATGGCAATTATATGAGCATATTATCTGATTCCAATGAAATTAAGCTAGAAATCAATGACAAAATAAATATCCCATGTGTTCAAAAATGTTAAATTCAGTTCAAAATAACCTGTAGGTCAAAGTAAGCATCATACTAAAATTAGAAGCTATTTTGAACTGAATTATTTGATATATCATAACAAAACAAGAGTATGCAATTAAGCAGTATTTGAGAAAAGCCAATAGCCTAGAATAAACATATTAGAAAGAGATTAATTAGTTCTAATTAATTAAAAGATTACTGAGTTAACTATCTTTCTCAAAAATAAACAAAGCAGGGGTTTCCCTGGTGGTCCATTGGGTAGAGAGTTCGCCTTGCAGTGCGGGGGGCACCAGTTCGATCCCTGGCCCAGAAGGATCCCACATGCCATGGAGCAGCTGAACTGGTGTGTCCAATTACGAGCCAGCGCTCTGGAGCACATGTGCCCAGAGCCAGTGCTCAGCAACAAGAGGCCACTGCAATGGGAGGCCCACACAGGCCAAAGAATAAAGATGGATGGAAATAAATAAATGAAAAACCAATAAGAGAGGTCCAAATTTTTTTAAAAAATGACAAAAACAAAAGATGAAAAACCCCAAAGAAGACAAGAAAATAATTAAGAAGAAATTAATAAAATAGCAAACAAATATCTAAGACAGAGAATCAAAATACCTTAAAGTTGATTCTTTGAAATATTAATAAAATTGACAAACCTCTGGTAATATACAAGAAAACTAGAGGGAAGGTACCAATAGCCAATATCGGGAATGTAAAGGGGAAGAACAACTCAAAGTTTGTAGACATAGACAATAAAAAGGTAACAATAAATTATGTACAAGACTATACCAACAAGCTAAAAATTTATTTAGAATAAACAAATTCCTAGAAATAATAAATTAACCACACAAATTCATCAAGATTAGAAAGAAACAGAACAGCATGATAGTTCTTTAGGTTTGTATTCAGGAACAGCTGGCTATACTACCAAAAATTCAAGGAGTAATTCCAATCTTATACAAACACTACCATAGAAAAGAAAAAAAGGGGATTTCCATGGTAGCTCAGGGGTAAAGAGTTCGCCTGCCAATGCAGGAGACACGGGTTTGATCCCTGATCCAGAAAGATCCCACATGCTGCAGAACAACCAAGCCCGTGAACCACAACTATCAAGCCTGTGCTCTAGAGCCCCAGAGCCACGACTACTGAGCCAATGCGCCACAACTATTTAAGTCTATTAGCCCTAGAGCTCGAATTCCACAAGTCACTGCAACAAGAAACCTGCTCACCTCAGCTAGAGTGGCCCCCACTTCCTGCAACTAGAGAAGAGCCTGCAGCAGCAGTGAAAGCCCAGAAGAGCCAAAAATAAATAAATTTTAAAAATGCATTTCTTTAAAAAAAAAAAAAAGACAGAAAAAAAGAGAGAATATTCCCTTAAAATGTTTAGCATTACCCTGAGATCAAGAAAGGAAAATTAAAAGCCAATATCACTTATTGATATAAAGTAAAAGAGTAAAAACATCACACAAAATTTTTAGACACACATAAAAAAGATTTTATAAAATTCTGTTTATAATGGGAGAGAAAATCTCCTTAAACTAGAAATAGAAGACTTCCTTAATCATTAAATGATATGAAAACATTTACAACAAAACCCATTTATTGTAAAATCTTAAAAGTTTTCCTCTGAGATAAGAACAAGACACAAAGGTCCACTATTACATCTGTTTGATATTGCTTGGCCAGTATGATAAGGCAAAGAGATATAAGTTACATAACTGCAGAGGAAAACACAAAGTTTGTATTATTTGTAGATGATATTAAGGAGTACAAAGAAAACCCAAAAGTATATACTGATAAAATATTATAATTAAAAAGAAATAATAAATTAACCAAAACAAATTTAAAAAATCAAGATTAGAAAGAAACAGAACAGCATGATAGTTCTTTAGGTTTGTATTCAGGAACAGCTGGCTATACTACCAAAAATTCAAGGAGTAATTCCAATCTTATACAAACACTACCATAGAAAAGAAAAAAAGGGGATTTCCATGGTAGCTCAGGGGTAAAGAGTTCGCCTGCCAATGCAGGAGACACGGGTTTGATCCCTGATCCAGAAAGATCCCACATGCTGCAGAACAACCAAGCCCGTGAACCACAACTATCAAGCCTGTGCTCTAGAGCCCCAGAGCCACGACTACTGAGCCAATGCGCCACAACTATTTAAGTCTATTAGCCCTAGAGCTCGAATTCCACAAGTCACTGCAACAAGAAACCTGCTCACCTCAGCTAGAGTGGCCCCCACTTCCTGCAACTAGAGAAGAGCCTGCAGCAGCAGTGAAAGCCCAGAAGAGCCAAAAATAAATAAATTTTAAAAATGCATTTCTTTAAAAAAAAAAAAAAGACAGAAAAAAAGAGAGAATATTCCCTTAAAATGTTTAGCATTACCCTGAGATCAAGAAAGGAAAATTAAAAGCCAATATCACTTATTGATATAAAGTAAAAGAGTAAAAACATCACACAAAATTTTTAGACACACATAAAAAAGATTTTATAAAATTCTGTTTATAATGGGAGAGAAAATCTCCTTAAACTAGAAATAGAAGACTTCCTTAATCATTAAATGATATGAAAACATTTACAACAAAACCCATTTATTGTAAAATCTTAAAAGTTTTCCTCTGAGATAAGAACAAGACACAAAGGTCCACTATTACATCTGTTTGATATTGCTTGGCCAGTATGATAAGGCAAAGAGATATAAGTTACATAACTGCAGAGGAAAACACAAAGTTTGTATTATTTGTAGATGATATTAAGGAGTACAAAGAAAACCCAAAAGTATATACTGATAAAATATTATAATTAAAAAGAGTTTAGTAAGGCTGTTGAATTTGTAAAGTCAATATAACATCAATCTGCTTTATAAATAATCAAAGAGAAATTGACATTTAAATAAAGACAGAATTTACAACCAAAAAGTAAAAAAAATCATGTAGCCAGAAATAAATATAACTAATAAAATATGACTTCTATGGAGAAATCATGATTTTGTGAAGAGACACTAAAATGACTTATATAAATGGAGAAATATTGGGTTGGCCAAAAAGTTTGTTCCAGTTTTCCCAGAAGATGCTGCAGAAAAATCTGAACAAACTTTTTGGCCAACCCAATATATAATGTTCCTGAATGGAAAGAGTCAATGTTTTAAACTTATCAATGTTCTTCTCTCCCAGGACATTATTTTAAACATTATAACATTACTTTAAAATCCATATGAAAGAATAATATCAGACCTAAGAAATTTAAGAAAAAAAGTAGGATAAAATGTTTGCCTTACTTATTCTTAAAAGTGAAGTGAAAGTGTTAGTTGTTCAGTTATGTCCAACTCTTTACGACTCCATGGCATGGAGCCCATCAGGCTCTTCGTCCATGGAATTCTCCAGACAAGAACACTGGAGTGAGTTGCCATTTCTTCCTCCAGGGGCTTTTCCCAACCCAGGAATCGAACCTGGGTCTCCTGCATTGCAGGCAGACTCTTTACCCTTCTGAGCAACCAGGGATAGTTGACTTGTTATAAAGCTATCTTAATCAAGATAGTCTGCTACTGGTGCACAGGCAGAAATTTTGACAAGTGTAATAGATTAGGGAGCTCATAAATAGACTTACATATACCTATGGAATGTCTGAATATTAGAGAGATGGCAATTCAGAATACCTTAGTCTATTCAGTAGAAATACCAGCCAGGTGGTTTAAACAACAGATAATTATTTCTCCTAAGTCTAGAGGCTGGAAAGTCAAAGATCAAGATGCCATCAGTTGGTTTCTTGATGATGGCCACCTTCCTGGCTCGCAGGTTGGGGCCTTCATATGGTACATATGGTAGAAAGAAGTGCCTCTGGTGTTTCTTTCTCTTCTTATCAAGGCACTAATCTCAAGTTTCCCTGGTGGTACAGTGGATAAGAATCTGCCTGCCAGTGCAAGAGATACAGGTTCCATCCCTGGTCAGGGAAGATACCACATGCCTCAGAGCAACTGAGCCTGTGGGCCACAACTACTGAGACTCCACTCTAGAGCTGCAACTATTAAGCCTGCTGCAACTACTGAAGCCCACAAGCCTAGAGTATGTGCTCTACAACAAGAGAGAAACCAGAGCACCAAAATGAAAAGTAGCTCCTATTACAGCAACCACAGAAAGCCACTGGCAGCAAGGAAGACCCAGGTAACTCCAAAATAAATAAACAGGGGCTTCCCTGGTGGTCCAGTGGGTAAGGACACCACCTTCCAGTGCAAGGGGCGCCAGTTCAACCCCTAGCCTGGGAAGATCCCACGTGCCATGGAGCGACTGGATTGATGTGTCCAATTACCGAGCCAGAACTCTGGAGCGCGTGCACCCAGAGCTGGTGCTCTGCAGTGGGAGAGGCCACTGCAATGGGAGGGCCACAGAAGCCAAAGAACAAAGATAAATAAATGAAAGATCAGTAGAAGTGGCCAAAAAAAAAAATTAAAAACCAACCAAACAAACAAAAGGTGAAGTAGCTCTAAATTACTCCACAGACATCTACAATAAAAGAAAAAAAAGGCAGTAATCCCATCATTGGGCTCCACCCACAGGGCTTTATGTACCTACTCACCTCTCAAAGACCTCATCTCCTAACACCATCACCAGGGCTAGGTCTCAATGTATGAACTGGGGGGTGGGGCACAAACATTCAGTCTATAACACAGACCTCTATGGGAAAGATGAAATGTACAATTAAAAATGGTTACCCATACAAAGATTAAATTGGGTCTTAATTTATATAATCAACTTCAAATGGATCTAAGACTCAAATGTCAAAACCAAGACAAAATCCAAAACAACTTTCAAGTTCTCAGTAGAAAACAAAAGTAAATGTATCTTAGATCTTGGGGTAGAAATAATTTCTTAAAAAAGACACTGACCATAGAATAAAAGATTTGTTGTTGTTCAATTGGTGAGTCGTGTCCAACTCTATGTGATCTCGCAGTCTCTAGCATCCTCTGTCCTCCACTATCTCCCAGAGTTTGTTCAAATTCATGTGCATTTAGTCGGTGATGCTATCTAACCATCTCTATTTGTAATAAAATCAAGAAATTTAATTCATCAATAGATATCTTAAAGATGTAAAAAGGTACAAACCAGGAGAGAAGTCACTATATACACATTGACAAAGAATCAATATCAGGAAAATATGAATATAAAGAACTTCTACAAACCAACATAAATAAAAATAACAATAGGAAAATGGTAAAAGACATGAACAGACATTTCACAAAAGAAATATATAACCAACAGACACACAAAGAGATGTTCTTTTGCTGTAATCAGGAAAATACAGATCAAAAGCAAGACAGGAAGAAACAGAAACTTTGAACAACCCAATCACAAGCTCAGAAATCAAATTTGTGATTAAAAATCTATTCAAAAATAAAAGCCCAGGGCCAGATGGCTTCACAGCCAAATTCTACCAAACATTTAAAGAAGAGCTAATGCCTGTCCTTCTAAAACTCTTCCAAAAAATTGCACAGGAAGGAAAATTTCCAAACACATTCTACGAGGCCACCATCACTCTGATACCCAAACCAGGCAAAGACAACACAAAAAAGGAAAATTACAGGCCAATTTCTCTGATGAACTTAGATGCCAAGATCCTCAACAAAATCCTAGCAAACAGAATTCAACTACACATCAAAAAACTCACACATCACAATCAAGTCAGGTTCATCCCAGGCATGCAAGGATTCTTCAATATCCACAAATCAATCAATGTGATACACCATATCAACAAATTGAGAGAAAAAAATCACATGATCATCTCAATAGATGCAGAAAAAGCCTTCGACAAAGTACAACATCCATTTATGATAAAAACTCTTCAGAAAATGGGCATAGAAGGAACCTACCTCAACATAATAAAAGCCATATATGAGAAGCCCACAGCGAACATTATCCTCAACGGTGAAAAACTGAAAGCATTCCCTCTAAGATCAGGAACAAGACAGGGGTGTCCACTTTCACCACTACTATTCAACATAGTCCAGGAAGTGCTAGCAACAGCAGTAAGAAAAGAGAAAGAAATCAAAGGAATCCAGATTGGAAAGGAAGAAGTCACGCTCTTTTTGCAGACAACATATTACACATAGAGAATCCCAAAGACACTATTACAAAGCTACTAGAGCTAATCAATGAATTCAGCAAAGTCACAGGATACAAAGTCAACACACAGAAATCACTGGCATTCCTATACACAATGAAAAATTAGAAAACAAAATCAAAGAGGCAGTCCCCTTCACCATTGCAACCAAAAGAATCAAATATCTAGGAATAAACCTACCCAAAGAAACAAAAGAACTGTACACAGAGAATTACAAGACACTCATGAGAGACATTAAAGAAGGCTTAAACAGATGGAGAGAGATTCCATGTTCCTGGGTCGGAAGAATCAATATTGTGAAAATGACCATACTACCAAATGTCATCTATAGATTCAATGCGATCCCTATCAAACTTCCAATGACATTCTTCACAGAACTAGACCAAAGAATCACACAGTTCATATGGAAACACAAAAGACCTCGAATAGCCAAAGCAATCCTGAGAAAGAAAAACGGAGCTGGAGGAATCAGCCTCCCTAACTTCAGACTCTACTACAAAGCAACTTGCACAGGAAGGAAAATTTCCAAACACATTCTACGAGGCCACCTCAGAACAAAAGGCAAAGACAACACAAAAAAGGAAAATTACAGGCCAATTTCTCTGATGAACTTAGATGCCAAGATCCTCAACAAAATCCTAGCAAACAGAATTCAACTACACATCAAAAAACTCACACATCACAATCAAGTCAGGTTCATCCCAGGCATGCAAGGATTCTTCAATATCCACAAATCAATCAATGTGATACACCATATCAACAAATTGAGAGAAAAAAATCACATGATCATCTCAATAGATGCAGAAAAAGCCTTCGACAAAGTACAACATCCATTTATGATAAAAACTCTTCAGAAAATGGGCATAGAAGGAACCTACCTCAACATAATAAAAGCCATATATGAGAAGCCCACAGCGAACATTATCCTCAACGGTGAAAAACTGAAAGCATTCCCTCTAAGATCAGGAACAAGACAGGGGTGTCCACTTTCACCACTACTATTCAACATAGTCCAGGAAGTGCTAGCAACAGCAGTAAGAAAAGAGAAAGAAATCAAAGGAATCCAGATTGGAAAGGAAGAAGTCACGCTCTTTTTGCAGACAACATATTACACATAGAGAATCCCAAAGACACTATTACAAAGCTACTAGAGCTAATCAATGAATTCAGCAAAGTCACAGGATACAAAGTCAACACACAGAAATCACTGGCATTCCTATACACAATGAAAAATTAGAAAACAAAATCAAAGAGGCAGTCCCCTTCACCATTGCAACCAAAAGAATCAAATATCTAGGAATAAACCTACCCAAAGAAACAAAAGAACTGTACACAGAGAATTACAAGACACTCATGAGAGACATTAAAGAAGGCTTAAACAGATGGAGAGAGATTCCATGTTCCTGGGTCGGAAGAATCAATATTGTGAAAATGACCATACTACCAAATGTCATCTATAGATTCAATGCGATCCCTATCAAACTTCCAATGACATTCTTCACAGAACTAGACCAAAGAATCACACAGTTCATATGGAAACACAAAAGACCTCGAATAGCCAAAGCAATCCTGAGAAAGAAAAACGGAGCTGGAGGAATCAGCCTCCCTAACTTCAGACTCTACTACAAAGCAACAGTCATCAAGACAGTATGGTACTGGCACAAAAACAGAACTATAGACCAATGGAACAAGATTGAGAACCCAGAGATAAACCCACGCACCTACGGGTACCTTATTTTTGACAAAGGAGGTGAAACTATAAAATGGGACAAAGACAGCCTCTTCAACAAGTGGTGCTGGGAAAATTGGACAGCTACATGCAAAAAAATGAAGTTGGAACATTCCCTGACACCATGCACAAAGATCAACTCAAAATGGATTAAAGACCTAAATGGAAGACCAGAAACCATCAAACTCTTAGAGGAGAATATAGGCAAAACCCTCAAGGACATCAATCAAAGCAAGATCTTCTCTGACCCACCTACTAGAATAGCGGAACTGAAAAGAAAAATGAACATGTGGGACCTCATGAAACTTAAAAACTTTTGTACAGCAAAAGAAATTACAAAAAAGCTGAACAGACACCCCACAGAGTGGGAGAAAATCACAGCAAATGAAACAACAGACAAAGAATTAATCTCCAAAATCTACAAGCAACTCAGATAACTTAGCACCAAAAAAACAAACAACCCAATCAAAAAATGGGAAAAAGATCTAAAGAGACACATCTCCAAAGAGGACATACAGATGGCCCAAAAACACATGAAATGATGCTCAACCTTGCTTATTATTAGAGAAATGCAAATTAAAACTACAATGAGATATCACCTCACACCTGTCAGAATGGCCACCTTCAAAAAATCTGCAGACAATAAATGCTGGAGAGGGTGCGGAGAAAAGGGAACCCTCTTGCATTGCTGGTGGGAATGTAAATTGATACAGCCTCTATGGAAGACAGGATGGAGATTCCTTAAAAAAGTAAAAATAGAAGCACCCTTTGACCCAGCAATCCCACTACTAGGCCTACATCCTGATGAAATCAAAACGGAAAGAAGCACCTATACCCCAATGTTCATTGCAGCTCTCTATACAATAGCCAGAACATGGAAGCAACCTAGATGTCCATTGACAAATGAATGGATACAGAAGCTCTGGTACATATATACAATGGAATACTACTCAGCTGTTAAAAGAAATGCAGACGACTCAGTCCTAATGAAGTGGCTGGCTCTAGAACCGATCATAAAAAGTGGAAGTCAGTCAAAAAGAGAAAGACAAATACAGTATACTAACACACATATATGGAATCTAGTAGGATGGTCTTGATAACACATGCAGGGAACTCATGGAAAAACAGACAGCGCATAGACATAGGGACATTGTGGGGAAGAAATAGGGAGGGGGAGGTATGGAGGGAGTAACACGGAAACCTATACTGTCATGTGTGGAAAAGATAGCTATTGTCGTTGTGCTAAGGGAATAGGAGTGCTCAGAATGGCATGGGGCGGTGGTCCGTAGGGGTGGGATGGGGGACTCTGGGGGGGTGGGGACCAGGGATATGCATATGACTGATCTGGGAACATACATGTCTGGGAACAACAAAACTCTGTAAAACCTTTAAAATAAAGAATTGAAAAAAAAAAAAAAGCAAGACAAGACAATTTCTTTTACTCACAGTTGTTTGACAAAAATTTAAAAGCCTGACAATGCCAAGTGTTAGAAAGTATGCGGATACAAGAAATTCAGGCCTATGTATTACAAATGCATGTAAAACTCAGTGCAACAACTTGGTAAAATAGTTGAGTAATATCTATTAAATTTAACAATTACTCTTAGATAATGCTTTAGAGCTCCAGAATTTCTATTCTTTAGTTATATGCTCCTCAAAATTCTTGCACATTTATACCAAGAGGTATAGATAAGAACATTTGTATTTACAGTGGGCAACAGGAGCAAAAATCAGAAGGCAATCCATATGTCTACCAGCTGAATAAAGTATGGCATATTCACAAAATGAAATATTTTACAGTAGTCTAAATAAATGAATTACAGTAATACAAGATTACTGGTTTTAACAATAAATATTAAGAGGAAAAAAAAGTACCTAAGTATTACATACAGTACTTTATCCTTGTTATAAAATTTAAAACAACTAGAAAAATATATTTGTGGGAGTAACATAATACAAAAAAAATTCAAAGGAGTGAAGAATGATACACAAAGAAATCAGGATGATAATTATCTTCACTTTGTGGGGGCCAGGGAGAGGTAGGAGGGACCATTTGTTTGATTAGATGCATATTACTACTAAGGTACTAGCATTTAGGGGAGGTGCTGTGTTCATAAATTCTTATTATCATTTGATAGATAACTACATATATAGATAAACTGCTAAACGATATTGGATAGATAAGTAAATAAACAATACTCTTCAGGTATGGACTAAAGATGACAGTTTATCATAATCCAATTCTGTGAACTTGAGGTCCAACAGGGTAAAAATAGAAAAAAATAGCACACGAGATAGACTATAAATATAAAGCATACATAATCAGCAATGAAGTTTTCTTGCCAAAAATGTTTAAGCTCAACCAAGCCATTAGACCTTTCAAAGAGACAGTCCTGAAACCGAGGAGCCTTTCTGCCAAGTTCTTCACAGTAACAGAACAGAATCAACCTGGAGGAAAACTGCTTGGATATACTACAAGGCTCTAACCGACACAGATCAGCTTTGATTCCACATGGCAAAAAGAAATGGAAAGGCAAGCATAAAAAACAGAAGTAGAGAAAAGAAAAAGTAAAGAGTAGTGTGTGCTAAAATCCTTAAGCCATCACAAAGCGCAGTAATGTGCCTTGGCAGCCATCAGACTCAGAACCAAAGACTAATCCTGCTGCACGGCCTCTTCATGACAAAGTGGGCACCTGACTACAAGAAGATTCCCATGTCTGGGTGCTAAGGACCCAGGGAAGGTCTTTTGTGGGTAACACCTCCTAGATCCAGAACCCAGAGGTTCAGTTTAAAGAGTCTACCATTCATCAAAAGGCTGAAGGAGTCTTGGCTTCTAATGCACAAAAGAACCATTTGTAAATTAATGAGTAAAGAAGCTAAGTGGAAGGATTCCTCAATTAAAGTCTGCTGGGGGTCCAGATTGCTAGGAAGAACCCAGAAAAACAACTGTAGGCTGGAGTAGAAATTCTGACTATATAGACAATTACCTGGCTTCCCTGTAACTCAAATAATACTCTTTTGGAGGACCATTTTTGCCCCCACAGAATGTGGGTAATTGTTAACAGACGTCAATTTCTACAAAATTATTTACCTACCTGTGAAATTTTCGTCTCAAGGTTCAGACTAAAGCCAGTAATACCAAACTTTCTGAAGTGATTTTGAATAAGCCTTTGTATCTGCTGCAATGAATGGAGTATCAGAACAGACGACCTCCATCAACCATGAAGAGATAGGGACACAGGAAGATCCCAGTCTGCCTTTTAAACATTATTTTCATCATTCACAAGGAGCCTGTATTTAAAAGTGCTGGCACCGCGAGGGAACTGAAAATACCATGGAACACAGAGCTCAAAAGGTAGACCAGAGATGTGGATGATAGTTTCAGCACTGAAATAATTTACTTTCTAAAAGGACTCTCAGGGGAAGATTTCTGGGCCATTCCACAGGAATTTGGAGAGATCAGAGACTAGAGAGTCACAAACTTTGAAAACAGGGATTTCAGAGCTCAGAGGGTACTTGAGTTGAAAATGCAAGCTCTAATGGAGGATACTTTCTGGCTTGAGGAAAAAAATAATCTCCTTTGACTGTTTTGTTGTTTGTTTTTACTATATCATTGTAATTACTTATATTATTTGTAACATAATTATATAGCCATAATTATCATAAACTACTTTCATTTTGCCTTTACATGGCATTAGACTTTTTAAAAATTTTTTTGAATTGAAGGACAATAGTTTTACAGAGTTTTATTTTCTGCCGAACAACGTGAATCAGCCATAGGTATGCATATGTCCCCTCCCTGTCCTTTGACTGTTTTATGTTCACAACTTCCTGGTAATAATTATCACTCCTTCTTAGAGATCTGGGCCAGAAGGAAAAAAAACCCCTACTTTTCTTCCAAATTCAACAACTTGGGGATATTTCTATGTTTAATTCAAGAAAATGCTCAGGTTTGATACTCCACTGGCAAATATGATTCTTCTGAGATATCACGCATACCTATCTGCTATAGCTTGGTATTTGGTATCCCATGAAAGCTGGAACAGAGAATAAACTTCTAGCTAGAGTGTCACTGTAGCATTGCAAGATGCAAACCATCTGGCCCTGACAGTAGACCAAAGGGTATAATAAATATACCAAAGATTTTTCAAAGTTGAAGAGTACCAGGGAATTTCTGGGTGGTGTAGTGGTTAGGACTCAGCAATTTCACTGCCATGACCTAGGTTCAAGTCCTGGTCAGGAACTAAGATTCGGCAAGTCAGACAACCTGGCTCAAAAAAAAGAAAAAAAGAAAGAAAGAAAAGAAAAGAAAATTGAGGCACACTAGAGAAAACCCTAATTTGAAAAGAATATATGGGGCTTCCCTGGTGGTCCAGTGGGTAAGGACACTGCCTTGCAGGGCAAGGGGCGCCAGTTCGATCCCTGGCCTGGGAAGATCCCACGTGCCGCCAAGCAGCTGGACCGATGTGTCCAATTACTGAGCCGGAGCTCTGGAGCACATGTGCCCAGAGCTGGTGCTCTGTGACAAGAGGCCACTGCGATGGGAGGCCCACACAGGCAAAAAAACAAAGATGGATGAAAAATAGATAAATAAAAGACCAACAGAAGAGGCCCGCCTGCCCCCCTTTCTCCCCAACACACCCCTCCTAAAAAAAAAAATTTTGGAACCCCAAAATATATGTACCCCAGTATTCACAGAAACACTGTTCACAACAGCAATAACATGGAAGCAACCTAAATGTCCATCAACAGATAAATGGATAAAGAAAATGTAGTGTACACACACACACACACACACACAAGAACAGTACTCGGCCATAAAAAACAATGAATTAATGCCTTTCACAGCAACATGGACAGGCTTAGAGTTCATCATATTAAGTGAAGTCAGAGAAAGACAAATATATGACATCACATATTTGTGGAATCTAAAAAAATAATACAAATGAACTTATTTACAAAAGAGAAATAGACTCACATACATGGCTACCAAAGGCGAATGGGAGAGAGATAAATTAGAAGTTTGGAATTAACATATACACACTACTATATATAAAACTGGTAAACAACAAGGACCTACTGTATAGCACAGGAAACTATACTCAGCAACTTGAAAATAACCCATAACAGAAAAGTATATGAAAAAGTACATGTAGGTATACACACATACATGTATAACTAAATCACTTCGCTGTACCCTTGAAACTAACACAACATTGTAAATTTCACTTCAGTGAAAAAAATAAGTAAAAAAGTTGAGGGATAAATTCATACCTTGTGAAATCAGTATTTAAAATAAGGTAAGGGGTTGGAAATATAGATATGACCAATTCAAATCTTATAAACAAATACCATCTGAAGACTTCCCGGTGGTGCAGTGGGTAAGAATCTACTTGCCAATGAAGGGGGCATAGGTTCGATCCCTGGTCTGGGAAGATTCCACATGCCAATGAGCAACTGAGCACATGTACCACAGTTATTGAGTTGGAAGTCTAGAGCCCCCTGTCATGGGCAAATGCTGGAGAATTTCTGGGGATATATTGGGCATCAGGATATAGGGAATTTAGTCAAGAAAAGAGTGATTCAGATGAGCCTCAAACTCCAGATAAAATACCAAGACTTTTAGTTCGCCCACTAGAGAGTGATGTTAGCTCTGATGAAGCTGAGAAATGGGTGCAAATGATGTTGCCTGAAGAGAGTGTGTGTATTAACCCTAAGGGGAAAAGGTTTGTTTCTAAGAGAAGCCCTGGTTGAGTGAGTCAGAACTCATCCACCAGCAATGAGGAATTTATGGCTCACTGCCAGACGCCCCGGCAGGTTGCCACTTGTAAAGTTTCCATCGGTAAACTCTCTGCGCGGAAAACTGCCACGCGCAAACAAAGCCTAAAAGCTGCAGGAAGATCAAAAAAGCCCTAATGGCAACATTCCATTCTTATCTATTTGCTTTTCTAAGAATAAGTTAGTTTAACTCCTAGCTCATGTTGTAGGTCTGTATGTCATAGAAGCCTGAAGCAGCGTTTCTTAGGTCATAAATTCGAGTAAAATAAAGAGATAGTTTGCCTTTTAATAAATATGATTCTTAGAATATGAATAAAAGCAGAAGTGGAATTGTATGCAATTATAATTAGCTTTATCATTCCTTCCTGTTAAACTTCAAATACTTGCAATGATTTATGAAACAGTGTAATAAATTGTACTCGTGAAAGAAGATAAGAGGATGGCAGGGCTCCCCTAGGAAAACTGACGGCATGGCAGTTCTCCATGCAAAAATTTGCCTGGGCCATCAGCCTTTTTACCAAGTGGAAAAGTGGCGTGGGGACAAAAGACAATGGGATTTTCCTATAAAAGAAAGGAGAATAGATTGTGTGGGAGCAAACTCACTGAACTCAGCTGCATCTGGGGTGAGATTGCTGCTCTCCAGCTCTGAGGTAAGGTTTTTCTGTCATTGAGTTTTGAACTTTAACCTTGATGCAACGTACTGATGCTAATTACTGAGATATACTACTACTGACTTGATGTTCTTTATGTTAATAAATCTGATCTTGATTTGAACGCCTTTCTACTGTTGAAGTTCTATTCTCTTAAATTAGACGGAGCTACATTGTGTAGGCTGAAGTTCTCTGAAAATAGTACAGAGGTAATTAAGTGTTTCCTCGCTTCTATTAATCAGAGATAAGTAACACATTCAAAAAGTGATTCAGATGCCTCAAACTAGATTCCAGAGTGATGGTTAGCTCTGATGAAGCTGAGAAATGGGTGCAAATGATGTTGCCTGAAGAGTGTGTGTATTAACCCTAAGGGGAAAAGGTTTGTTTCTAAGAGAAGCCCTGGTTGAGTGAGTCAGAACTCATCCACCAGCAATGAGGAATTTATGGCTCACTGCCAGACGCCCCGGCAGGTTGCCACTTGTAAAGTTTCCATCGGTAAACTCTCTGCGCGGAAAACTGCCACGCAAATCAAAGCCTAAAAGCTGCAGGAAGATCAAAAAAGCCCTAATGGCAACATTCCATTCTTATCTATTTGCTTTTCTAAGAATAAGTTAGTTTAACTCCTAGCTCATGTTGTAGGTCTGTATGTCATAGAAGCCTGAAGCAGCGTTTCTTAGGTCATAAATTCGAGTAAAATAAAGAGATAGTTTGCCTTTTAATAAATATGATTCTTAGAATATGAATAAAAGCAGAAGTGGAATTGTATGCAATTATAATTAGCTTTATCATTCCTTCCTGTTAAACTTCAAATACTTGCAATGATTTATGAAACAGTGTAATAAATTGTACTCGTGAAAGAAGATAAGAGGATGGCAGGGCTCCCCTAGGAAAACTGACGGCATGGCAGTTCTCCATGCAAAAATTTGCCTGGGCCATCAGCCTTTTTACCAAGTGGAAAAGTGGCGTGGGGACAAAAGACAATGGGATTTTCCTATAAAAGGGGGGAGAATAGATTGTACGGGAGCACACTCACTGAACTCAGCTGCATCTGAGGTGAGACTGCTGCTCTCCAGCTCTGAGGTAAGGTTTTTCTGTCATTGAGTTTTGAACTTTAACCTTGATGCAACGTACTGATGCTAATTACTGAGATATACTACTACTGACTTGATGTTCTTTATGTTAATAAATCTGATCTTGATTTGAACGCCTTTCTACTGTTGAAGTTCTATTCTCTTAAATTAGACGGAGCTACATTGTGTAGGCTGAAGTTCTCTGAAAATAGTACAGAGGTAATTAAGTGTTTCCTCGCTTCTATTAATCAGAGATAAGTAACTACACATTGCCCGCAACACCCCCAGCCATGACTACTGAAGTTCTCGCACCCTAGAGCCTGTGCTCTGTAACAAGAAGCCACCACAATGAGAACCCACACACTGCAGCTAGAGAGTAGCCCCTTCTCTTTGAAACTAGAGAAAGCCTGAGTGAAGCAATGAAGACCCAGTACAGCCAAAACTAAGTAAATGAATTAAGCAGCACGTACATGTAAAAAATAATTCCCATTTCATTTCAAAAATAGTCATCTGTGAGGTGATGGACTCTATTGTCATTATGACATTATTAACCTTACTGTCATAATCATTTTACAATTAACATGTACATCACATCACACTATACACCTTAAACAAGCACAATGTTATTTTTCATTTATATCTCAATAAAGCTGGGAAAAAATGGAATACCATGGAACTAATTTAAATAATAAAACCACAATATAAAAACAAAAACACAATTAGAAAAGATTTTAAACATACACATCACTGATTTTACACACTCACAGACATATACACATATAATATGGATGCTAATTTGTTGTTCTAAACTGTATTTTAGAATATCACTCTTCTGACTGTAAAACAAACACCTAGATCATCAGCTCCTTAAGAACAGAAACCAGACCATTAATATCTGAATCTCCAGAGCTCAAACAGTATACTGTAAATGGTATAAATTCAATACTTATATTTAGGTAAATAATTTAATGTCCAAATACTCAAAGTTCTTTAAGCGTAACATTTCAAGTTATTGTTCTCTGAGTACAGGTCTGAAGTGGTATAAACTGTACCTCAACACTGAACCGTGAATTAAGCAAAGAGTCTCCTGACTTAGGTTTCCTTTAATTGCTTGCCTCAAATGATTTCTATTGAAGATATTTTTACTACTACTGACTAATTACTGAGATATACTACTACTGACTTGATGTTCTTTATGTTAATAAATCTGATCTTGATTTGAACGCCTTTCTACTGTTGAAGTTCTATTCTCTTAAATTAGACGGAGCTACATTGTGTAGGCTGAAGTTCTCTGAAAATAGTACAGAGGTAATTAAGTGTTTCCTCGCTTCTATTAATCAGAGATAAGTAACTACACATTGCCCGCAACACCCCCAGCCATGACTACTGAAGTTCTCGCACCCTAGAGCCTGTGCTCTGTAACAAGAAGCCACCACAATGAGAACCCACACACTGCAGCTAGAGAGTAGCCCCTTCTCTTTGAAACTAGAGAAAGCCTGAGTGAAGCAATGAAGACCCAGTACAGCCAAAACTAAGTAAATGAATTAAGCAGCACGTACATGTAAAAAATAATTCCCATTTCATTTCAAAAATAGTCATCTGTGAGGTGATGGACTCTATTGTCATTATGACATTATTAACCTTACTGTCATAATCATTTTACAATTAACATGTACATCACATCACACTATACACCTTAAACAAGCACAATGTTATTTTTCATTTATATCTCAATAAAGCTGGGAAAAAATGGAATACCATGGAACTAATTTAAATAATAAAACCACAATATAAAAACAAAAACACAATTAGAAAAGATTTTAAACATACACATCACTGATTTTACACACTCACAGACATATACACATATAATATGGATGCTAATTTGTTGTTCTAAACTGTATTTTAGAATATCACTCTTCTGACTGTAAAACAAACACCTAGATCATCAGCTCCTTAAGAACAGAAACCAGACCATTAATATCTGAATCTCCAGAGCTCAAACAGTATACTGTAAATGGTATAAATTCAATACTTATATTTAGGTAAATAATTTAATGTCCAAATACTCAAAGTTCTTTAAGCGTAACATTTCAAGTTATTGTTCTCTGAGTACAGGTCTGAAGTGGTATAAACTGTACCTCAACACTGAACCGTGAATTAAGCAAAGAGTCTCCTGACTTAGGTTTCCTTATTCCCAAGCACTCTTGCTTGCCTCAAATGATTTCTATTGAAGATATTTAGTTAAACTTTTAAAAAAAAAACAATTCTTTTTACTTATTTATTTATTTTTGGCTATTCTGGCTATTTCACTGCTGCCATGGACTCTTCTCTAGTTGCAGGCAGTGGGGGCTACTCTCTAGTTGAGGCGAGCAGGCTTCTTGTTGCAGTGACTTCCTTGTTGTGGAACTCGGGCTCTAGGACACACAGGCTTCAGCAGTTGCAGCACACAGGCTCCATAGTTGCAGCTCCAAGGTTCTAGAGCACAGGCTCCATAGTTGTGGTTTATGGGCTTAGCTGCTCCACAACATGTGGGATATCCCTGGATCAGGGATCAAACCTATGTCTCTTGCATTGGCAGGCGAACCCTTTACCACTGAGCTACCAGGGAAGCCCTAATTAAACTTTTAATGGACAACATGTGAAAAGGTCCACTCACAACAGGGCTGAGATGAGCCAATCGGTGCTGATCGGGGTCTGCTGACTCTGAAAGGTCCACTTTCTGCAGAAGCCATTCTCATTTTCCTTTCTGCTTTAATACAGACTTCTTTGAATGAAGCCCCACTAAGTACCTACTAATCACTGATCTATGTAATATAACTTAAAAGTATAAATAACGTAGAAAAATGGTTTTCTTTTAAAGAAAAAGCAAATGGAAGACCAGCCATTGCTCTGGAGCACACCAGATATGACACTGGGCAACCCTTTCCCAAACGTCTCCTCCAGCCTCCATTTGTCAACATCTATCAACCATGTCTCTGGCAATACGGCTAGTTACCAGGGAAGCTTCATAGATAGCAAAACAGCTGAAGGAAACTGGGGATTCCACACCAGATGTGCATTTCACCTGCAGTGATTGACACACATGCTATGGATGATCATTAACACTGAGAACCTGCCAGTTTTCAGCATTACACGCTGCTTAAAAACACTTTTGAGGAAGACTGTATTGGTCTTGGATCAGCAAGGAATGATGAGGCTTACTTTAGAAAGAAAGGACCCTCTTACACAACAGGGTCAAAGAACAGGTGCACAAGTGTGTGAAGGTCAGACAAACTATGTCGTTTTGGTTTTTGTCAGTGCATGTACACATGCATATGGTATAGTATGATAAGTTGCCTTTTATCTGTTTCATTGCCTTGTAAAGTCCTATGTATAGTCACCAATAAAATTTACAGATAACCAGCATGAAATTTAGAAGGTTCCTACAGTGTAAAAATAAAAAAAAGGCACAAATTTATGGACTCTTCTCTAGTTGCAGGCAGTGGGGGCTACTCTCTAGTTGAGGCGAGCAGGCTTCTTGTTGCAGTGACTTCCTTGTTGTGGAACTCGGGCTCTAGGACACACAGGCTTCAGCAGTTGCAGCACACAGGCTCCATAGTTGCAGCTCCAAGGTTCTAGAGCACAGGCTCCATAGTTGTGGTTTATGGGCTTAGCTGCTCCACAACATGTGGGATATCCCTGGATCAGGGATCAAACCTATGTCTCTTGCATTGGCAGGCGAACCCTTTACCACTGAGCTACCAGGGAAGCCCTAATTAAACTTTTAATGGACAACATGTGAAAAGGTCCACTCACAACAGGGCTGAGATGAGCCAATCGGTGCTGATCGGGGTCTGCTGACTCTGAAAGGTCCACTTTCTGCAGAAGCCATTCTCATTTTCCTTTCTGCTTTAATACAGACTTCTTTGAATGAAGCCCCACTAAGTACCTACTAATCACTGATCTATGTAATATAACTTAAAAGTATAAATAACGTAGAAAAATGGTTTTCTTTTAAAGAAAAAGCAAATGGAAGACCAGCCATTGCTCTGGAGCACACCAGATATGACACTGGGCAACCCTTTCCCAAACGTCTCCTCCAGCCTCCATTTGTCAACATCTATCAACCATGTCTCTGGCAATACGGCTAGTTACCAGGGAAGCTTCATAGATAGCAAAACAGCTGAAGGAAACTGGGGATTCCACACCAGATGTGCATTTCACCTGCAGTGATTGACACACATGCTATGGATGATCATTAACACTGAGAACCTGCCAGTTTTCAGCATTACACGCTGCTTAAAAACACTTTTGAGGAAGACTGTATTGGTCTTGGATCAGCAAGGAATGATGAGGCTTACTTTAGAAAGAAAGGACCCTCTTACACAACAGGGTCAAAGAACAGGTGCACAAGTGTGTGAAGGTCAGACAAACTATGTCGTTTTGGTTTTTGTCAGTGCATGTACACATGCATATGGTATAGTATGATAAGTTGCCTTTTATCTGTTTCATTGCCTTGTAAAGTCCTATGTATAGTCACCAATAAAATTTACAGATAACCAGCATGAAATTTAGAAGGTTCCTACAGTGTAAAAATAAAAAAAAGGCACAAAGTTATGGATCTCAGACAAGCTTCAGAATGGGTCAGCTCTAACATTAATCACTGTGGACTGCAAGCACTTAAATTCTGTCTAGTCCTTTCGAGAGGAGAGGACTTCATCCACTTGGTAATGTCACTTGATCACCATCAGGGAACAAAAAGTTGTCATGGCTTTTGCACACTCTATCCCCTGGGAAAGTTTCTGACTGGTGGAGGCAGAGAGGACAATGAATGATCCAAAGGGGATCCTCTGTCCATGGGATTTTCTAGGCACCAATAATGGAGTGGGTTGCCATTCCCTTCTTGAGGGCATCTTCTCAACCCAGGGATTGAACCCAGGTCTCCTGCATTGTAGGCAGATTCATCAGCCACCAGGAAAGCCCACGCAAAGGGGATCAACGAGCCCTAAATAGGCCAACAGTACATCCTGGAATCCTACCAAGCCCAGGACTCTGAGACTGGAAGCTAAGAATTGTTGTCAGCTACATTGGTCTTCATCAAAACACAGAAGCACAACCTCATTCTTCACCACCTCCTTAGTCTATTTGGGATAGGAGAGGAAGGAAATTTTGATATAAAGGACAGGCTACTTCCCAGAGGTCTAATGCCTAACTATGTCATACCTAAGAGTGTGGAATATGGGACTTCCTTGATGGTCCAGTGGCTAAGACTCTGCACTCCCAATACAGGGGGCCTGGGTTCAATCCCTGGTCAGGGAACTAGATCCCACATACTGAAACTAAAGATCCCACATGTCGCAGTGGAGATCGAAGATCCCGCATGCCAGACACTAAGATGCAGCCCAGCCAAATAAATAAATAAATTTATGTTTAAAACAAACAAAGCAGTGTGGAATATGTTCCCACTTTGAAAATGAATAGCACTATTTTAAGAGTAAAGCATCTTGGGGAAATCTGGGATGCCTACTCTGAAACTTGAGAATATGGAAGCCACATCAATATGCAAGTATATTCTCCTCTTAAAAATCTAGATTAAAAAAATTTAGGTAAGAAAAAAAATGAAATCTTGCCATTTGCATCAACATGGATGACCCCTAAAGGTATGAAGTGAAATAAGTCAGAGAAAGACAAATACCTTATGATTTCACTCATATGTGGAATATGAAAAATAAATAAAACCCATAACAAATGAACAACCTGAAACCAAACAAATATGCAATTACAGAGAACAGAGTAGTGGTTATCAGAGGGGAGGTGAAGGAGAAAGACAAAAAATTAAGGGGATCAACTATACAGTGATGCATGAAAAATAAATTATTGATGGTGAGCACTCTGTAGGGTATCCAGAAGTTAGAAATATAATGCTATAAATCAAAGTCACCTCAGTAAAAAAATAAATAAATAATCACTGTAGATACAAAAAAAATGTAGATGGATATTTTGGTTTTCAAGCACCACACAAAAAGTTTTTCAAAACTTTAATTGGCTAGTATACTGCACATGTTAAGCAGAGTTTTCAAGAGACCCTACATCTTTAGTGGACTAAGCAATCATTTATAAGCACCTTCAAAGATATGCTTAATTTGGTTTTTTCTTATGACATAGGATTAAACATGGGAACCAAAGTGCATTTCATTCACAAAACACACAACCAACCGAAATGCACGTACACGTACAGATTTATGCAAAAGCGCAACCATATATATATATTCTTCCGCCAACTGTATTTAGCTTTTTAGATTAGGTACCTAGGGCCACCCACTCACCCTGTGTATCTCACCAAACACAACGGCAGCAACTTTTCTATTTCAATTCAATTTTAGGCTGAAATTATATGATATAAAATGAAGCTTATTCCATAAAGTTTAAAACTTAAAGAGAGTAAGAAGGGAAGACAAAAACAAATTCCCATGAAGTCAAAAACACTATCATATCGGTCCAGTGCTCCATGAAACTCTGAGTTGCAGTCCCCAGACGCTTGTACTTGGATCCAGATTCACCAAGACCCTTCAATACGCTTCAAAATGGCTCATCATCATCTTCCTGCTGTATTCATAAGCCAAAATCAGTGCTGCATTGGCAGGGAACGCTCGAATCAAAGCTTTCAGACCGAAATAACACTTTCCTCTTAAAAATCTAGATTAAAAAAATTTAGGTAAGAAAAAAAATGAAATCTTGCCATTTGCATCAACATGGATGACCCCTAAAGGTATGAAGTGAAATAAGTCAGAGAAAGACAAATACCTTATGATTTCACTCATATGTGGAATATGAAAAATAAATAAAACCCATAACAAATGAACAACCTGAAACCAAACAAATATGCAATTACAGAGAACAGAGTAGTGGTTATCAGAGGGGAGGTGAAGGAGAAAGACAAAAAATTAAGGGGATCAACTATACAGTGATGCATGAAAAATAAATTATTGATGGTGAGCACTCTGTAGGGTATCCAGAAGTTAGAAATATAATGCTATAAATCAAAGTCACCTCAGTAAAAAAATAAATAAATAATCACTGTAGATACAAAAAAAATGTAGATGGATATTTTGGTTTTCAAGCACCACACAAAAAGTTTTTCAAAACTTTAATTGGCTAGTATACTGCACATGTTAAGCAGAGTTTTCAAGAGACCCTACATCTTTAGTGGACTAAGCAATCATTTATAAGCACCTTCAAAGATATGCTTAATTTGGTTTTTTCTTATGACATAGGATTAAACATGGGAACCAAAGTGCATTTCATTCACAAAACACACAACCAACCGAAATGCACGTACACGTACAGATTTATGCAAAAGCGCAACCATATATATATATTCTTCCGCCAACTGTATTTAGCTTTTTAGATTAGGTACCTAGGGCCACCCACTCACCCTGTGTATCTCACCAAACACAACGGCAGCAACTTTTCTATTTCAATTCAATTTTAGGCTGAAATTATATGATATAAAATGAAGCTTATTCCATAAAGTTTAAAACTTAAAGAGAGTAAGAAGGGAAGACAAAAACAAATTCCCATGAAGTCAAAAACACTATCATATCGGTCCAGTGCTCCATGAAACTCTGAGTTGCAGTCCCCAGACGCTTGTACTTGGATCCAGATTCACCAAGACCCTTCAATACGCTTCAAAATGGCTCATCATCATCTTCCTGCTGTATTCATAAGCCAAAATCAGTGCTGCATTGGCAGGGAACGCTCGAATCAAAGTAGCTTTCAGACCGGAATATAAAGCTGCTATTCCTTCGTTTCTCACAACGCTTAAAAGAGTTCTGATAAATCCTGCCTGTTTTCCAAACATGGAAAGAACCTGAATTCTGGATTTGATACAATCCACTGGGTACATGACAAACCAAAGGCAAATGCCAGCAATTCCACCACTTAACATCAAAGGGACAGGGCCGAGTTCATCTTTTGATCCCTCCGAGGCAAAAAACGATCGACTCAGTTCATAGCCACCGAAGAAGAAGAAATACCCTGGCACCACTTGAAACAGAGTGCTCGTGAGTCCGTGGTAGAAGCCCCAGGGGCCATCCTTTCTAAGGATACTCTTCATGACGGACCGAACTGTATTATGGCTTTTTGCTATCCTCCCTGACATCTCCAGTTCATGCATGGTCTGCAGCCTGCACTTCACGAGCTCCGTGGGGCACAGGGCCAGCGCAGAAAAGGCAGAGGCGATGGAACCCGCAGCCGCGGTCTGCAGATCATTCAGCTTCGCCCGCTCCTCCAATCCAACCACTTTCCTCACGAACTGCTGGCAGAAGCCGTAGCACAAAAAGAGGACCGAGCTCTCGGAGACGTAGGCCATCAGCGCCGGGCCGGTCCCCTTATAGAAGGCCCGGAAGCCCACCTGGGAGTACGTCTTGAGGGCGCAGTCGGTGAGGCCCCTGTACAGGCTGGGAAATGTTTGCATCTTCACCTTCACGGTGTCGAAGGGCTGCCCGGTCAGGACGCACGCTGTGCCCCCCAGGGCCCCCGCGGTGAGGTCGATGGCGGCCTGCACGGCAGAACTGGACTTCATGCTCACCCAGTCGTCTGCTGGCCTCGCGGAAGGCCACTCTCCGGAGCTTGGGCCGGGAATCCTGTGTCCCGCCGCCTACCCCTGGCCGTCATTCCCCGACGGGAGAAGCCGCTTAACCCCAGGCTAGGCCTCGGGCCGCCCTCCCAGCGCACGGAACCAACCCCCAGCCGTCGCCGCCGCGCGCCTCTCCCCGCCCCGCGGACTCGCGTCTCTCAGCCAGGCTGTCCCAGCGCCCGCGGGTTCCACGGCGGGCTAAACACTTTAAATGAATTACAATACAGCAGTTGAAAGGTATTTGATCAGTTCCTGAGATTAGGACCAGAAACTCTAGGCGCGGCAGCGGCGGAGGAAGAAATACCTTCCCTTTGTCCTAAGCCCTCACTTTCCGCATTTCCTACTCAACAAAATGGAAGGATGCCCCAGAAAGGTCTGCTTAAAAGGGCCGCGCAGCGCGAAGATGCCAGCAATTCCACCACTTAACATCAAAGGGACAGGGCCGAGTTCATCTTTTGATCCCTCCGAGGCAAAAAACGATCGACTCAGTTCATAGCCACCGAAGAAGAAGAAATACCCTGGCACCACTTGAAACAGAGTGCTCGTGAGTCCGTGGTAGAAGCCCCAGGGGCCATCCTTTCTAAGGATACTCTTCATGACGGACCGAACTGTATTATGGCTTTTTGCTATCCTCCCTGACATCTCCAGTTCATGCATGGTCTGCAGCCTGCACTTCACGAGCTCCGTGGGGCACAGGGCCAGCGCAGAAAAGGCAGAGGCGATGGAACCCGCAGCCGCGGTCTGCAGATCATTCAGCTTCGCCCGCTCCTCCAATCCAACCACTTTCCTCACGAACTGCTGGCAGAAGCCGTAGCACAAAAAGAGGACCGAGCTCTCGGAGACGAGGCCATCAGCGCCGGGCCGGTCCCCTTATAGAAGGCCCGGAAGCCCACCTGGGAGTACGTCTTGAGGGCGCAGTCGGTGAGGCCCCTGTACAGGCTGGGAAATGTTTGCATCTTCACCTTCACGGTGTCGAAGGGCTGCCCGGTCAGGACGCACGCTGTGCCCCCCAGGGCCCCCGCGGTGAGGTCGATGGCGGCCTGCACGGCAGAACTGGACTTCATGCTCACCCAGTCGTCTGCTGGCCTCGCGGAAGGCCACTCTCCGGAGCTTGGGCCGGGAATCCTGTGTCCCGCCGCCTACCCCTGGCCGTCATTCCCCGACGGGAGAAGCCGCTTAACCCCAGGCTAGGCCTCGGGCCGCCCTCCCAGCGCACGGAACCAACCCCCAGCCGTCGCCGCCGCGCGCCTCTCCCCGCCCCGCGGACTCGCGTCTCTCAGCCAGGCTGTCCCAGCGCCCGCGGGTTCCACGGCGGGCTAAACACTTTAAATGAATTACAATACAGCAGTTGAAAGGTATTTGATCAGTTCCTGAGATTAGGACCAGAAACTCTAGGCGCGGCAGCGGCGGAGGAAGAAATACCTTCCCTTTTGTCCTAAGCCCTCACTTTCCGCATTTCCTACTCAACAAAATGGAAGGTGCTCCCAGTTTATCGCCCCTGGAGTCAAAGGGTCTGCTTTCAGAGACAAAGGTGTACAACACAGAAAACAAACACTTGGCGTGGGGTTTAACCTGACACTTGGTGGCTCCGACCGATGAGAAACTCCCGGAGGGGAATGGCGGATCCACACAGGTGCCGGCACCGTGCCGCTCCTCGCCCCATCCTGCGCTTTGGTTGCTGCGCGACGCGGAGGGAGCCCTCAGGTTATGCGGCCAGACGGTTTTCGTGGCAAGACGGTTTTCGTGGCAACGTCGCGGAGGATCTGGGACTGGATCCCTGCGCTCTGGTGGACGCAGGGCCAGTATTTCTAGAAGTAGGACGCGGCTTTGTACAGTCGGATTTAGCGTAGAAACTTGATAGAAAAGAGCAGTGCGGCTGGGCTGCTCGGGGCGTGCTGTTTCGGGGCCCTTTTTGAGGAACCACGCAGCTTTGTGCAGACGTTCCAGATACAATTGACTACAGGCCTAGTATATAAGATGTGATTTGGGACCTCAGAAGGTACCGCTGTCAAGACGTATTTCCTCCCACCGCCATCCCCAAATGCTTATAATGGTAGAGCTGGAACCGATGCTCTTATTAAAGTTTACGTTCTAAACCCTAGGCGGTATTTTACTTTGGGGGGGGAGGTTAAAAATCAAAATGGGGAGGGAGCAGAAAGTATGCTGAAATGACTGTTTTATTTAGAAAGCTTTCTTTGATCTTTTGGCTATCAGTTAATACTTAAAAGTGAGGCACCTAGAGCTTCCCTGGTGGTCCAGTGGGCAGAGTCCGCCTTGCAGTGCAAGGGGCACTGGTTCGATTCCTGGCATGGGAAGATCCCACAGGCCGCGGAGCTACTGGGCCGGTGTGTCCAATTGCGAGTCGGAGCTCTGGAGCACATGCACCGAGAGCCAGTGCTCTGCGATCAGAGAGGCCACTGCCATGGAGGCAAATAAGATGGATGAAAATAAATAAATGAAGGACCAATAAAAGGGTCAAAATTTTTCTTAAAAAAGGTGAGGCACCTAAAAGCAGTTTGTGCATGGATAGTGTCAACAGGTAGACTTCATAAACTTTCCGTCTGTGGGATGAATAAGGAAGAGTCACCTGGCTTCCTGGAGTGAGATAGGGTCCCTGGACATTCAACAGTTCAGAACAGACTTTATTATTTGGCTGCATTGCGGGACCTGCAGGATCTTAGTTCCCCCAGAGGGATCTTATCCATGCCCTCTGCAGTGAAAGCTGGACTCCTAACCAATGGACTGCCAGGGAAGTCCCTGAACTTGGACTTGAAAGAATCGTTTCTAGCCACACACCTTCCTTCCTCCTTGGAAATAGCCCACATAAACTGACCCTCACAGTCTCTACATCAAGAGGATTTGTTTCTCCTTGGTATACCTCCTTGCAGACATGTAGCATGAAACTTTGTGATCTCTGAATTAATTTATCATTTCTTTATCTGCTTGACCTTCTCAAAATAGACTGACACCTTTCATCCATTGCTGTCTCATCTCCTATTCCCCTTTCCCTTGGGGGTTACTATGTTATATGTTGCGTGCTTTTTAAGAGAGAAAAGAGATTCAAGAGAATAATGTGCCATTTTAAACTAGAAAAAAATTTTTAATCCTATTATATTTGAATTTTTAAAAAAATGTTTTGGCTTTTAAAACTGTCAAATAATGGCATACAGTTCGTTGTTCATTTTTTAAAAGCACATAGTGAGTTTTTACAAACACAAAAGATGCAGGTTTACTACAATAAACCATTAACTGATTTTGTATTAAATTCATATATATCTATGTTTTGGAAGAATCAAATTAGTAGTCAGTGCCGGAAATCATGCAGGTATTAATAGGGAAATGGTCTGTAACTTCACTGAATTGTCAGACACAACTGTACAAATATTACACCTAGAGCTCAAGTTTCATAAAAAATATTAAAAGGAGCTTCCCTGGTGTCTCAGTGGTAAACAATCTGCCTGCCAGTGCAGGAGGCTCAGGTTCGATCCCTGATTCAGGAAGATCCCACATGCCTTGGAGCTACTAAGCCCATGGCCAAATAAATAAATAAATATTTAAAAATATATATTAAAACAGCTGGACTTGAAGAGACCATGCCCCAGCATATACTGTAACACTGCCCAAGACAATAGGCAGTCTTAGCCATCATAAACCATTTTTTCCTGATTCTAACTTAATCAGACTAAACCATGCTTGTTTTAAATTTAAGCACACGTACACCCAAACATACATGGAAAATAATGGCAAAGGAACTTCCAGATTCTCAGTGAAGACCACTATCCTTAAGAAGATGCATACCCGTATCACACCCTTTTCACACATTCCCTAGCAAGCTGAGTAACTAGATAGGTTTATAGAGAAAGTAAAGTAGATCTGAGGGATGAGTAACAAAAAGCTACCCATGAGAATACCTAGAGACTATTCCAGAAAAAGGGAAATGTAAGTGTACTATAAGTAAAGCTCTTTAGTGTGAAAAGAGTTGGTTATCTGTAATATAGAAAGGCCAGTATATCTGCTGTGCGGTGAGCACAAAATTTTCTCTTGGTATACCTTTGCAGACATTAGATGAAACTTTGTGATCTCTGAATTAATTTATCATTTCTTTATCTGCTTGACCTTCTCAAAATAGACTGACACCTTTCATCCATTGCTGTCTCATCTCCTATTCCCCTTTCCCTTGGGGGTTACTATGTTATATGTTGCGTGCTTTTTAAGAGAGAAAAGAGATTCAAGAGAATAATGTGCCATTTTAAACTAGAAAAAAATTTTTAATCCTATTATATTTGAATTTTTAAAAAAATGTTTTGGCTTTTAAAACTGTCAAATAATGGCATACAGTTCGTTGTTCATTTTTTAAAAGCACATAGTGAGTTTTTACAAACACAAAAGATGCAGGTTTACTACAATAAACCATTAACTGATTTTGTATTAAATTCATATATATCTATGTTTTGGAAGAATCAAATTAGTAGTCAGTGCCGGAAATCATGCAGGTATTAATAGGGAAATGGTCTGTAACTTCACTGAATTGTCAGACACAACTGTACAAATATTACACCTAGAGCTCAAGTTTCATAAAAAATATTAAAAGGAGCTTCCCTGGTGTCTCAGTGGTAAACAATCTGCCTGCCAGTGCAGGAGGCTCAGGTTCGATCCCTGATTCAGGAAGATCCCACATGCCTTGGAGCTACTAAGCCCATGGCCAAATAAATAAATAAATATTTAAAAATATATATTAAAACAGCTGGACTTGAAGAGACCATGCCCCAGCATATACTGTAACACTGCCCAAGACAATAGGCAGTCTTAGCCATCATAAACCATTTTTTCCTGATTCTAACTTAATCAGACTAAACCATGCTTGTTTTAAATTTAAGCACACGTACACCCAAACATACATGGAAAATAATGGCAAAGGAACTTCCAGATTCTCAGTGAAGACCACTATCCTTAAGAAGATGCATACCCGTATCACACCCTTTTCACACATTCCCTAGCAAGCTGAGTAACTAGATAGGTTTATAGAGAAAGTAAAGTAGATCTGAGGGATGAGTAACAAAAAGCTACCCATGAGAATACCTAGAGACTATTCCAGAAAAAGGGAAATGTAAGTGTACTATAAGTAAAGCTCTTTAGTGTGAAAAGAGTTGGTTATCTGTAATATAGAAAGGCCAGTATATCTGCTGTGCGGTGAGCAGTCATCTTAGCCTGTGTTTTCACACAGAATTCTTACTGGATAGTAAAAGATAAAAAGCAAGAGTTCAAGACACAGTCCTTCAGAGACATAATTTGTCACAATTTTCCCCAATTTTTTCACCTCAAACATTTGATCTACAAATTCAAAACATCAAGGTTTTATGACATTTAGAACTGAACATAAAGATCCCATTTACCTAATCTATGAATATAATGCAAAATGGAGGCCACACTGACATGCTTTCACAGCATTCTTTGTAATAGTACATTTAAAACAGCACAACCTACGTGACCAGCAATAAGGTAGTGATATTAAGAATTTGTAAAACTTTTCCATTGCTTTAAGTTTTCAGTGAGCCTTTTCATACATCTGTATTTTAAAACACTATTTTTAAAAATTCAATTTCTGTTCATGAACTCAAGAGAAATATTAAAAGCCAACCTAACTATATATTATACTCATCGGGCACGGGAGCTGTGACAAAAGCAAGTCTTTCTGGAAACTCAGGGTTTACATAAAGAGAAATATATCTCAAATCTTCAGTTTTTCAAATCTTTTGAAATTTATATAACAGATAATAACTCTTTGCTACGGAAGTTTTCTTATGCAAAACCATAAATAAATCAAGTAAAAAATAAAGTCACCGAAATTCAGTTTGCTTATGCTGTAGATGTATTGAAACAAACTTTCTGCTGTAATTTATAAACAGATTTAGAATGATTCTTTAATTTGAAAGTCAGAATAATTCATTTTCTACTATTACATACATGCCGACTAAACCATGCTTGTTTTAAATTTAAGCACACGTACACCCAAACATACATGGAAAATAATGGCAAAGGAACTTCCAGATTCTCAGTGAAGACCACTATCCTTAAGAAGATGCATACCCGTATCACACCCTTTTCACACATTCCCTAGCAAGCTGAGTAACTAGATAGGTTTATAGAGAAAGTAAAGTAGATCTGAGGGATGAGTAACAAAAAGCTACCCATGAGAATACCTAGAGACTATTCCAGAAAAAGGGAAATGTAAGTGTACTATAAGTAAAGCTCTTTAGTGTGAAAAGAGTTGGTTATCTGTAATATAGAAAGGCCAGTATATCTGCTGTGCGGTGAGCAGTCATCTTAGCCTGTGTTTTCACACAGAATTCTTACTGGATAGTAAAAGATAAAAGCAAGAGTTCAAGACACAGTCCTTCAGAGACATAATTTGTCACAATTTTCCCCAATTTTTTCACCTCAAACATTTGATCTACAAATTCAAAACATCAAGGTTTTATGACATTTAGAACTGAACATAAAGATCCCATTTACCTAATCTATGAATATAATGCAAAATGGAGGCCACACTGACATGCTTTCACAGCATTCTTTGTAATAGTACATTTAAAACAGCACAACCCTCGTGACCAGCAATAAGGTAGTGATATTAAGAATTTGTAAAACTTTTCCATTGCTTTAAGTTTTCAGTGAGCCTTTTCATACATCTGTATTTTAAAACACTATTTTTAAAAATTCAATTTCTGTTCATGAACTCAAGAGAAATATTAAAAGCCAACCTAACTATATATTATACTCATCGGGCACGGGAGCTGTGACAAAAGCAAGTCTTTCTGGAAACTCAGGGTTTACATAAAGAGAAATATATCTCAAATCTTCAGTTTTTCAAATCTTTTGAAATTTATATAACAGATAATAACTCTTTGCTACGGAAGTTTTCTTATGCAAAACCATAAATAAATCAAGTAAAAAATAAAGTCACCGTAAATTCAGTTTGCTTATGCTGTAGATGTATTGGAAACAAACTTTCTGCTGTAATTTATAAACAGATTTAGAATGATTCTTTAATTTGAAATCAGTCAGCCACATTTATAAGTTTCTTCATTCATTTTTCTACTATTTTGATTACTCAATTCAAATTTGTAATCTTTGTTATTTGCTTTTATTCCAGGAATTGTTATGAATCTTTTATATGTATCAACTTAATAGCCAACAACTCAAAGGCCCTAAGGTAGGTAATACTATCACCTCCAATTTAGAGATGGGGAAGTGGAGGCAAACAGGTTAACTTATTTGCCCAAGATCACTCAACTCAGGCACCTGACCTCATGATTTTAATCTCCTTAATTTAGTTTACAGTGACTAACAAGGCAAAGTGCCTAATCTCAGTAAATTAAAAGTCTAGTGAGGATATAAGCAACAGGTTACATAAGCTTCCAGTATGACAGATGCATAAGAGTATATATCCCAGTAGACTATTACAGAAGAAGCGGAGTAATTAAATTCCTTAGGAAAAAAAAATGTAAAAACACTCAGGACTGAAAATAGCGAGAGAATGTGAGATTAGGCTGAAAAAAGAAAAAAAAAAATAGGATAGTTCAGGAAGGCTATTTCCTAACCTCCAAATGGAGCAGGTGGATTGGAAACAATGTGAGGGGGACACTGCCCAATTTCTTTGCCCCTGGTGTGTTCCTCTTTCCTTAAAGTCAAATGTACCTGCTTCTTTTCCTATCTCTTTTTTCCCATTTCCATACCTGATTCCTTTTCAAAACAGAATCCAACTGGTCAGTCCATTAAACCCCACCAGGAAACCACTTCAGAATAGGATAATACCGACTACCCCTGAAAGAGCAAGACACATTATAATATGAAACTTACTTGCTTTTATTTATTGTTACAACAACTTTATGAAATGACTTGCAATACAAAATGTGAAAAACTGCTTTGAATAGCTGGAAAAATAGCTATAGCATCAGAAAACATATGCAAACAAACTTTACTGCCCTCAGACTAGACTCTTACTCATTTATGTCTGATGGCACCAGAGTACCAAATGGCAGCTTCTGAATGGAGAAACAGCAGCAAAATCTTGCAATCAAACTGTGGAGATAGAAATTCACATTTATATTGGATAGCTGGAAAAACAGCTACAGTATCAGAAAACATATGCAAACTTCACTGCCTTCAGACTAGTACTGACACATTATAATTAACAACTTGAATTTTTCATTCCCTTAGCCCTATAACTGCTCTATACATTTATTTGTCTATACATTCCTAATTCCTACAGGATAAATACCTAGCAAAGTAGTTCCAAAAAACAAATGAGACAGAAATTCACATTTATATTTATCTACAAGACAAATCCAATAGTAGTGTAACTGGGAGCTACTGCAAAGTTTTTACAAGTGATGAAAACAAAAAAATTTTTTTTCAATGCTAACCTCTCACAGGAACGAAGTGTCAAAAGACTCCTCACTTCTCTAGGAGTGATTCTAGTTCTTCTTGCAAAGAGCTGAGCTGCTCCTTTTCTCGGTCTTCCTTTTGTTTCAGTTCATCCAGCACAGCCTGAAATCTGTTCTTGAGAGCCAGGTTTTCCACTTTCATGATGAGATCCTCCTGTCGCTTTGCTCTATCCTGGGTCTCCTGGAGCTTGCCTTTCATGTTATCAATCTGCTTCTGAATTCCCATAACGAGCTGATTGGTTCCCTCACTATCTTGGTGCTGTTCATCTGATTCATTTAGTTTGTCCTGTAGCTGCCTTTCCAGATCTTCCTCAGTGTCAATGATGTTTATATCTTCTTCATCTTGATGTTGTGTCTCATCTTCATCTTCACTGCTGCTGCTGAGGTCATTGAATATTTCCCGGAGCTCATCATGTTCTAATGAGTCGTGGCCCTGCCTGTGGCCAGACATTCCTGGCGATGCGATATCAAGGCCTTGATTTTCTGTTTCTTTTGTCTCATCTTCAGCAATTATTTCCCAGCGGGTACTGACAGCTTCAGCATCAGTGCTCAGCAACCGCTTTACTTCTTTTTCCACATCTGGAGACTCAATATACTTCTTCTTGGCTGTCTTACGGAATCTTCTCTTTCTGACATTTTTTAGAGGCAGAGTAATTCCATGGTTCCATATAAATTTTTTCTCTTTGTCCTTATCCTTCTTTTTGCTTGCTTTGGGATCAGTAGTAGCAACTGGTTCCTCCACAGGAGGATAAAGATCACCATCAACTGTAGCGACAAGCATCTGAGATATATCAGCTGTCTTGTAAAAGGTCTTTTTATCAATGGTTTTCAAACTCTCCGTAACACACGGCAGGTCTACCAATTTCGAGGCCAATGGGACTCGGTCCACTCTGACAATTCCATGACGCCCGTCAGGATGTAACTCAATTGTCAGTCTGTCCTTCAAGTTGACCTGGCCAGACTGTACCGCCCGCCTCACAGTAGAGGCATACTCCGGGGGTAGGCGTAAGATAAACTGGCTCTCTAGTTCATGAGGAGCATCATCTTTGCTCTTACTCATTTTTTGTTTCCTGGTGATTCACTTTTACTCTAATAATCACTTGTTGCACTAAAAAGTTCCAGGTACTTCACCAGAAAGACCAGTTTATTATAAACTCAACTTTTAACTACAAGGAATTCTAGGCAGAAAAGCAGCTAAGCGTCTGTTTCGAATTAAGTTCCAAGTCTTTCTTAATATGCTGCAACCGCGTACCAGTCGTTACCGATTAGGTCCATTTGAATCTGTTAGCTGCAATGCCAGTCGCAACCTCTAGATGCCACTGCAAAACAATGCAAAGAAAGTAAATGGTTGCTCCTACGGAAAGTTTTCGGCTAAAAAAGGAGGCCTCAACAGATACGCCCAATCACAAACTGTCCCAGAACAAAGATATTCAAAAAGCGGGGTGTAGTGAACTCTCTCCGCCTCCGGTACTTACAATCTAGTGATGATTATAAATCCAGATTCTCTGGACAGGAACGAGCAGAAAAGGAAGCCGCTAAGAACAAGGTGGCCGGGAGCCGAGCGTCTTTCACGATTCCTTTGTTCTTGCCGGCATTTGGCAAAGCGACCCGCTACTGATTATCGGTGAAATGGCTCAGGCAGCGCAAAGTGAAATCTCGCCGAGAGCCGAAGCGCCCAACGCCATACTGTGTACCTCGATCCGGAGCTGCAGATCTAGCGGAAATGAAAGTGCTACGTCACCGCGTAGAGCTGGCGGCGTCTGTGAGTGACTGCACGCCTTGGCCGGAAGGGCGGGATGTTCCAGCTCGCGAAGGCGCTACGCGCGATTACGCTATCCGGCGTGACTTGTGGTCTCGCGAGATCTTGGCCTTCCGGGATGGAGGTGACCGTGTTTGGAGAAGAGCTACTGGCTTGAAAGTGTTTAGAGAAAATAGTTCCAAGAAAGATTGTCTCGTCTACCTCCGCTGCGCAGAGCTCGGCTTTCCGGGGGCCGGTTAGTTCCTAGGCTTCCGGGTGGTTTCCGGAGATAGGGCGTCGGTGCGTGTTTGTTTATGGAAACGTATCGGCGTCTCCCAGGCAGTATTTAATCTGGAGCCCGATAAGAGAATTGGTAACTAACTGTGCCTGTGGGTTTTAAAGTACTCAACTTTTAACTACAAGGAATTTTTTTAGGGCAGAAAAGTCAGCTTCACCAGAAAGACCAGTTTATTATAAACTCAACTTTTAACTACAAGGAATTCTAGGCAGAAAAGCAGCTAAGCGTCTGTTTCGAATTAAGTTCCAAGTCTTTCTTAATATGCTGCAACCGCGTACCAGTCGTTACCGATTAGGTCCATTTGAATCTGTTAGCTGCAATGCCAGTCGCAACCTCTAGATGCCACTGCAAAACAATGCAAAGAAAGTAAATGGTTGCTCCTACGGAAAGTTTTCGGCTAAAAAAGGAGGCCTCAACAGATACGCCCAATCACAAACTGTCCCAGAACAAAGATATTCAAAAAGCGGGGTGTAGTGAACTCTCTCCGCCTCCGGTACTTACAATCTAGTGATGATTATAAATCCAGATTCTCTGGACAGGAACGAGCAGAAAAGGAAGCCGCTAAGAACAAGGTGGCCGGGAGCCGAGCGTCTTTCACGATTCCTTTGTTCTTGCCGGCATTTGGCAAAGCGACCCGCTACTGATTATCGGTGAAATGGCTCAGGCAGCGCAAAGTGAAATCTCGCCGAGAGCCGAAGCGCCCAACGCCATACTGTGTACCTCGATCCGGAGCTGCAGATCTAGCGGAAATGAAAGTGCTACGTCACCGCGTAGAGCTGGCGGCGTCTGTGAGTGACTGCACGCCTTGGCCGGAAGGGCGGGATGTTCCAGCTCGCGAAGGCGCTACGCGCGATTACGCTATCCGGCGTGACTTGTGGTCTCGCGAGATCTTGGCCTTCCGGGATGGAGGTGACCGTGTTTGGAGAAGAGCTACTGGCTTGAAAGTGTTTAGAGAAAATAGTTCCAAGAAAGATTGTCTCGTCTACCTCCGCTGCGCAGAGCTCGGCTTTCCGGGGGCCGGTTAGTTCCTAGGCTTCCGGGTGGTTTCCGGAGATAGGGCGTCGGTGCGTGTTTGTTTATGGAAACGTATCGGCGTCTCCCAGGCAGTATTTAATCTGGAGCCCGATAAGAGAATTGGTAACTAACTGTGCCTGTGGGTTTTAAAGTACTCAGATTGGTGGAATGAGGACGTGCCGCCCACTATGTAATTCTGTGTTTGTTGATTATGAAAATGTCCCTAGGGGGCTCATGACTCAGGATCTGTTTTTGTTTTTAATGTGTCGGATGTAGGTATAAATGTAAACAGAAAGTACAACTATGTTCATTTAGGACCGTTGTCTGAAAGACAAATGGTCTGATTAAAGTAGAATGTAATTGAAGTATTATCCCCTGCCACTCATTTGCCAGTAACGTTTTTTTAATTTGGAATTTAAAACATTTAAAATTTACTGTTTGGATAACTTTTCTTCCTGCCTCTTTAGGTGATCAGGTACTCTTCAACATGGATTTATAGTACTTCGGACTACCTGTGTGTAAGAGTTTTCACTTCCTCCTATTCAATTCCATTTATTAATAGGATCAATTTGGTAGAGAGTCACAGTGATTAAAATTGGTTTCTATTCTCTAACATATTAACATCTGCATCTGAGTTTAAGGGAACTCGCTTAAAATGTGATTAACATTTAGAAAACTCACTTTATTTCTTTTTTTTTTTTTAAGATTTATTTATTTATTTATTTTGGGCGGGGGTCGGGTTTGGGGAGGGAGGGGAGTGGGCGGGCCACTTCCGTTGGTCTTCCATTTCTCTATTTTCATCCGTCTTTGTTCTTTGGCTCTTGTGGGCCTCCCATCGCAGTGGCGTCTGTAGTTGCAGAGCGCCGGCTCTGGGCCCATGTGCTCCAGAGCTCCCGCTCAGTAATTGGACACATTGGTCCAGCCGCTCCGCGGCACATGGGATCTTCCCAGGCCAGGGATCGAACTGGCGCCCCTTGCACTGCAAGGCGGTGTCCTTACCCACTGGACCACCAGGGAAAGCCCTCACTTTATTTCTTTATGTACTTTTTCTCTCCCTCACTTAAGATTGGAAACGCCATGAAAAGTAGAAGTCTGATAGTGTGTTCATCTGATCCCAGTGCCTAGTATCACAGCGTGGGAGATAAAAAATATTTGCTCATTGAAAGAAACAGTTGACCTATCCAGAAAGAACCTAAATATAATCTTAAGCTTCTAGCCATTTGTGAAAGAAAATACATTCTATGTCGCCTTAAAATGAAAAAAGCCATTTTATGTACTTTTCCTCTCCAGTTAAGGAGCCGGTTGTTATGGGGTGGGGGAAGTTTGCAAATAGCATATGTTAATGTGTCCCTTTTGGTTTTAGCAGACTAGTATTGTGTATAATGGGGTGAAATTTAAATGACTTGGCACCAGTTTGGTTTTTTATGCCAAGTACGAAGGGAAATTATGCACTTCCACATAATTGTGCTTTAGGTCTTTGTTCTGTAATGTGTTGAAGAATGTTAGCTGATGTATATGTAATTTCCAGGATCAGTGTTTCCATTATGCATGTCCCTTAATTGTACCCAATTTTACTTATTTCATGGATATCAGTTTAACATGCTAGCATCTGCATAATGTTTATTTAACCCTATAAAATCTGAGGCCATGCTTACACATAAAAATAAACCAAATATTCTTTGTATTTCAATTGCATATGAGTTTTATGATGCTCAAATATCTTTGTCACAGAAAATAATTTGAGATAAATTCTGGGTAGTTCAGATTTGCCAAAATTATGGTGTTTATTGGGCTTCCCTGGTGGCTCTGACAGTAAAGAATCTGCCTGGAATGTGGGAGACCTGGATTCGATCCCTGGGTTGGGAAGATCCCCTAGAGGAGGGCATGGCAACCCACTGCAGTATTCTTGCCTGGAGAGTCCCCATGGACAAAGGATCCTGGGGGGCTGCAGTCTGTGGGGTCGAAGAGTCGGGCAGTACTGAGCAAATAAGCACATGGTGTTTATCAGTTAGTAAACCTTGAAATGGAAGGTTGTCAGAGATAATTAAAAGAATTAACTGAAGTTGCCCCAAAAGTATCTCCCTCCTTCAATTCTGGAATATACTTTCTGCTTTTGAGTTTAATACATATTCTGAATGCTGTTTTTCAAGGAGTAATTACATTGATCCTAAAGCTAAGGGTGCTATCATGTCACCATTACCATAATGTCTGTTGATAAACCCAGGGTTTTGGGGTTTTTTTTTATCAAATACATCTGACATACAGAAACCTCTGAGTTGATAAAAGTAGTACACTCCTGTGGTTGTGCCATAGAATATCTGTGATACTGCAGAACCAATATTTGGGGGAAGCAATAAATTTTCCAGTGTGGTAACAAGCATCATAGGGCTTCCTACCTGTGATAAAGGAGTATCACAGACTAGTGCTATATGATGGAAAATTCCTTTTAATAAACTTTGAAGTTCCTTATACTGTGGAGGTTAAAAAGATGTAGGTGATGGGAGAAGCCTTGTTTATATTTTGGACGCGACCTATGTATGTTTTATGCCAAGTACGAAGGGAAATTATGCACTTCCACATAATTGTGCTTTAGGTCTTTGTTCTGTAATGTGTTGAAGAATGTTAGCTGATGTATATGTAATTTCCAGGATCAGTGTTTCCATTATGCATGTCCCTTAATTGTACCCAATTTTACTTATTTCATGGATATCAGTTTAACATGCTAGCATCTGCATAATGTTTATTTAACCCTATAAAATCTGAGGCCATGCTTACACATAAAAATAAACCAAATATTCTTTGTATTTCAATTGCATATGAGTTTTATGATGCTCAAATATCTTTGTCACAGAAAATAATTTGAGATAAATTCTGGGTAGTTCAGATTTGCCAAAATTATGGTGTTTATTGGGCTTCCCTGGTGGCTCTGACAGTAAAGAATCTGCCTGGAATGTGGGAGACCTGGATTCGATCCCTGGGTTGGGAAGATCCCCTAGAGGAGGGCATGGCAACCCACTGCAGTATTCTTGCCTGGAGAGTCCCCATGGACAAAGGATCCTGGGGGGCTGCAGTCTGTGGGGTCGAAGAGTCGGGCAGTACTGAGCAAATAAGCACATGGTGTTTATCAGTTAGTAAACCTTGAAATGGAAGGTTGTCAGAGATAATTAAAAGAATTAACTGAAGTTGCCCCAAAAGTATCTCCCTCCTTCAATTCTGGAATATACTTTCTGCTTTTGAGTTTAATACATATTCTGAATGCTGTTTTTCAAGGAGTAATTACATTGATCCTAAAGCTAAGGGTGCTATCATGTCACCATTACCATAATGTCTGTTGATAAACCCAGGGTTTTGGGGTTTTTTTTTATCAAATACATCTGACATACAGAAACCTCTGAGTTGATAAAAGTAGTACACTCCTGTGGTTGTGCCATAGAATATCTGTGATACTGCAGAACCAATATTTGGGGGAAGCAATAAATTTTCCAGTGTGGTAACAAGCATCATAGGGCTTCCTACCTGTGATAAAGGAGTATCACAGACTAGTGCTATATGATGGAAAATTCCTTTTAATAAACTTTGAAGTTCCTTATACTGTGGAGGTTAAAAAGATGTAGGTGATGGGAGAAGCCTTGTTTATATTTTGGACGTCGACCTATGTATGTTGAATTATCTAGCCACTGCATTAAAAAGTGCATGAAATTAATTTCAGTAACATTTTATTTAACCTGATTGCCAAAAATGTTGTTAAGGGCTTCCCTGGTTGCCCAGCGGGTAAAGAGTCTGCCTTGCAGTGCAAGGGGCACCAGTTTGATCCCTGACCCGGGAAGATCCCATGTGCCATGGGGCTGGACCAGTGTGTCCAGTTGCGAGCCAGTACTCTGGAGCACATGCACTCAGAGCCAGTGCTCTGGAACGAGAGGGGCCACGGTAATGGGAGGCCCACACAGGCCGAAGAATAAAGATGGATGAAAATAAATAAATTTAAATTAAAAAAAAAAGTTGTTAAACACATAGTCAGTATATAAATTATTAATAATATATTTTACAATCTTATTTTTTACTGAATCGTCAAACTCAGGTGTGTTTTTGAGATGTACTGTTAAGTGTAAAATAGCTACTTGGACTAGCCACATGTCAAGTGCCCAGTGGCCACATGTGGCTGGTGATTACTATATCAGCCAGTGTAGTTCTAGAAGTATGACTGCCTCTAGGCAGGATAGAATCATGGTCTGGCACAAATTGTTTAACTTGTAATTTTAGAGAATGAACATTCATTTGTACCTTCTTATTCTTTCAGCATTATCCTCACCTCCTTATAAATGTCCAAAGTCTGTAGTCATAAGAAACCTGCCAGCAGTAACTGAGGAACTTCCTTTCTTGTCCTTGGTAAGTTCAGAGAGTGGCTCTTTCCAACCAAAATCTGTTTTTCAGTTTGATTGGACCAACTTAGACCATATACCTATCCCTAGATATACGTCACTAGAGGAATACCTTAAGCCTGTGATTTTCACAATGGTAAAGGGGAGGAGGAGACATCCGGTGCACTGTTGATTGTTGCGCACTGTGGGATCAACTGGTATCTCATGGGTGCTGGTAAATATCTTACAATGCACAGAAACCCCCAGCAAAGGGACTAGGGTTTGGGCCTATATGATGGAAAATTCCTTTTAATAAACTTTGAAGTTCCTTATACTGTGGAGGTTAAAAAGATGTAGGTGATGGGAGAAGCCTTGTTTATATTTTGGACGTCGACCTATGTATGTTGAATTATCTAGCCACTGCATTAAAAAGTGCATGAAATTAATTTCAGTAACATTTTATTTAACCTGATTGCCAAAAATGTTGTTAAGGGCTTCCTGGTTGCCCAGCGGTAAAGAGTCTGCCTTGCAGTGCAAGGGGCACCAGTTTGATCCCTGACCGGGAAGATCCCATGTGCCATGGGGCTGGACCAGTGTGTCCAGTTGCGAGCCAGTACTCTGGAGCACATGCACTCAGAGCCAGTGCTCTGGAACAGAGGGGCCACGGTAATGGGAGGCCCACACAGGCCGAAGAATAAAGATGGATGAAAATAAATAAATTTAAATTAAAAAAAAAAGTTGTTAAACACATAGTCAGTATATAAATTATTAATAATATATTTTACAATCTTATTTTTTACTGAATCGTCAAACTCAGGTGTGTTTTTGAGATGTACTGTTAAGTGTAAAATAGCTACTTGGACTAGCCACATGTCAAGTGCCCAGTGGCCACATGTGGCTGGTGATTACTATATCAGCCAGTGTAGTTCTAGAAGTATGACTGCCTCTAGGCAGGATAGAATCATGGTCTGGCACAAATTGTTTAACTTGTAATTTTAGAGAATGAACATTCATTTGTACCTTCTTATTCTTTCAGCATTATCCTCACCTCCTTATAAATGTCCAAAGTCTGTAGTCATAAGAAACCTGCCAGCAGTAACTGAGGAACTTCCTTTCTTGTCCTTGGTAAGTTCAGAGAGTGGCTCTTTCCAACCAAAATCTGTTTTTCAGTTTGATTGGACCAACTTAGACCATATACCTATCCCTAGATATACGTCACTAGAGGAATACCTTAAGCCTGTGATTTTCACAATGGTAAAGGGGAGGAGGAGACATCCGGTGCACTGTTGATTGTTGCGCACTGTGGGATCAACTGGTATCTCATGGGTGCTGGTAAATATCTTACAATGCACAGAACATCCTCCCCACAGCAAAGTTACCTGACTTAAAGTATTGCAATAGTACCAGGGCTGAGAAACCTTACCCTAGGCTTATTTTTTAATTCATGGTTCTTAAAACGATACTGCTGTATTTGGCTGTGTTGGGTCTTAGTTGCCACACTAGACCAATTTAAGCCCCAGGACCACCCTAGAGAAGTCCCACCCTAGGCTTATTTTTAAATTATTGATTGTTTTTAAGCCATATTTCTAACCACCTACAAGAGGAATGAAATCACCATTATTGGCTTAAATCTATCAGAACCTACTGCAGCTATGAATAGGTTCAGCTTTCCCTTAAGTACACAGAGGGTAGCCCTCTAAACTTAAAAAGAAAGTGTTAGAAGAGAGGAAAGGGCACAGGCAACTGCTGTAATCTATTAGGACTGCTGCATCAAAATACCATAAACTGAGCAGCTTAAAAGAACGGAAATTTATTTCTCAGATCTGAAGGCTCAGAATTCTGAGATAAAGGTACTGGCAGCTTTGGTGTCTGGTCAGGGCAGGCTTCCTGGTTCGTAGGTGGTAGTCTTTTTTTTTTTTTTTTGGCTGTAACCTTACGTGGTGGAAAGGGTTGGGGAGTTTTCTGAGGCCTATTTTACAGGGGCACTAGTGCCATTTATGAGGACTCCACTCAAGACCTAATCACCTGCCCAAAGTGCTACCTCTAAATACATCATGTTGATTAAGTTTCAGCATGAGAATTTTGGTGGTGAGGGGAATTTTGGTAAGAACTGAGTCTATAGCGGTAACTAGTGGTATCCATGAGAAAGCTGATTATTGGGAGAGTTATAATAGTATATATGTAATTCTGAAAAAGATACAAATGGCCAATAAACACATGATAAGATACTCAGCATTACTAATCATTAGGGAAATGGAAATAAAAACAGCAATGAGATACCACCACATATCCACTAGGATGACTGCTGTTTAAAAACAAACAAACAAAAAAACAGAAAATAACAAATATTGGCAAGGATGTGGAATAAGTAAACCTTTGTGCACTATTGGTGGGAATGATGTGAAATGGTACAGCCACTGTGGAAAACTGTTAGTGTCTTCCTCAAAAAATCAAAAATAAAATCACTATATAATCTATCAACTCCACTTCTGTGTGTGTATCCTAAAGAATTAAAGGCAGAGTCTCTAAGAGATGTTTATATGCTCTTGTTTATAAATGCATTATTCACAATAGCTAAAAGTTAGATGCACCCAAGGTGTTCATCAGCCAGTGAATGCATAAGCAAAATGTGGCCTGTGTGCATACAGTGGAATATTACTCAGCTTTAAAGAGGAAGGAAAGTCTTTTTTTAAATTGAAGTATAATTGACCTACAACACTATATTAGTTCCAGGTGTATGACATAGTCATTTGATATTTCTGTACATTACAAAATAATCACCACCTCTCTAAATCTAGTTGCCATTTGTCACTATACAAAGTTACTACAATTTTATTGACTATACTGTATCCCCCCATGTAAATTTCATCCTTGTGACTCATTTATTTTGTAACTGGAAGTTTGTACCTCATAATATTCCTCACCTGTCTCATTCATCCCCTTACTCTTCTGACAGCCACCTAATTGTTCTTTGTATCTATGAATCTATTGCTGTTTTACATTTTACCTTTTTTAATTCCACATATAAGTGAAATCATATATTTGTCTTTGACTTACTTCACTTAGTGTTAAACCCTCTAAGTCCATCCATGTTATTGGAAGTGGCAAGATTTTCTTTTTTAAGATTTATTCATTTATTTAATGGATGTGTTGAGTCTTCTTTGCTGCACTTGAGCTCTCTCTAGAAAGCTCAATTTTGAGAGCAGGAGCTAGAGAGCTCAATTTCTCTAATTTTGGTAGCAAGAGCTACTCTTTGTTGTGGTCAGCAGGCTTCTTCTCATTGTCCTGGCTTCTCTTATTGTGAAGCATGTGCGTGGGCTTCAATAGCTGTGGTGCACAGGCTCTAGAGCATAGGCTCAGTAGTTACGGCACATGGATTTAGTTGTTCCACGGCATAGGGGAATCTTCTGAGACCAGGGATAAAACCAGTGTCCCTTGCATTGAAAGGTGGATTCTTAACCTCTGGGCTACCAGAGAAGCACAAGATTTGTTCTTTTTTCTATGGCAGTGAATATATGCACCACATCTTATTTATCGATTCGTTTATTGATGGACGCTTTACTCAGACAGTAAAGAGTCCACCTGAAATGTAAGAGACCTGGGTTCGATCCCTGGGTTGGGAAGATTCCCTGGAGAAGGAGAAGATTATCCACTCCAGTATTCTTGCCTGGAGAATTCCATGGCTTGTCCATGGATTGCAAACAGTCAACACAGCTGAGAGACTTCACTTTCACTTTAGTTTGCTTCCATGTCTTGGTTATTGTAAATGGTGCTGCAGTAAATATAGTAGTTCTTATATCTTTCCAAATAAGTATTTTGTCATTATTGTTTTGGGATTTTTGTTGTTTTTGTCAGAAACTCCCAGAAGTGGAATTGCTGGATCATGTGGTAGTTCTTTTTTTTTTTTTTTTTTTTTTGAGGAACCTCCATACTCTGGAGATAGATATTGTGATGGTTGCAGGACACTATGAATGTATTTAATACTACTGAACTGTACACTTAAAATTGTTAAGTTGGTAAATTTTATGTTTTGTGTAAAATCATAATTGAAGAATGTAATTACTGATACCTTTAAAATTTTGTCAGTATATTCTACCTTTCTTCTATGTTAATTTCTTTTACACTGTAGAATATACAATGAGATTTTCCTTTTCTAATGTAAAATTCTTTTTACAATGGAGAATTTCTTGAGTAAAAATCTTTAAGAAAAAAGAACTTCAATAGTATATTTCAAAATGGCCCTTTTTGTGTTTAGCCATGGCCCGAGGTCCTAAGAAGCACCTGAAGCGCATAGCTGTGCCCAAACATTGGATGCTGGATAAACTGACTGGTGTGTTTGCTCCTCGTCCATCTACCGGTCCCCACAAGCTGAGGGAATGTCTCCCCCTAATAATTTTCCTAAGGAATAGAATTAAGTATGCTCTAACAGGAGATGAAGTGAAAAAGATTTGCGTGCAGCGTTTTGTTAAGATCAATGGCAAAGTCCGCACTGATCTAACCTACCCTGCTGGTTTTATGGATGTCATCAGCATTGATAAGACTGGAGAGAATTTTCGTTTGATCTATGACACCAAGGGTCGCTTTGCTGTTCATCGTATTACACCTGAGGAGGCCAAGTACAAGTTGTGCAAAGTGAGAAAGAGCTTTGTGGGGACAAAAGGAATCCCTCATCTGGTGACCCATGATGCTCGTACCATCCGTTACTCTGATCCCCTCATCAAGGTGAATGACACCATTCAAATTGACTTGGAGACTGGCAAGATTATTGATTTCATCAAATTTGACACTGGTAATCTGTGCATGGTGACTGGAGGTGCTAATCTGGGAAGAACTGGTGTGATCACTAACCGGGAGAGACATCCAGGTTCTTTTGATGTAGTTCATGTGAAAGATGCCAGTGGCAACAGCTTTGCCACTTGGCTCTCAAACATTTTTGTTATTGGCAAAGGCAACCAACCATGGATCTCTCTTCCCCGTGGAAAGGGTATTCGCCTTACCATTGCTGAGGAGAGAGACAAGAGATTGGCAGCCGAACAGAGCAGTGGATAAAATGATTTCTATGCGACTGTGACTGGAAAAGTCTTTGTACTTAATTAAAAATAATACCACATTTTTAAAAATAGTATACTTCAAAAGGAAATGTCAAGAGGGAAATTGTTTTAAGGTTTTTTTTAAGCTGACGAGAATTTTATTTTTTTCTTTTTCTTTGGCCACTTCTATTGGTCTTTCATTTATCTATTTCCATCCATCTTTGTTCCTTGGCCTGTGTGGGCCTCCCATCGCAGTGGCCTCTCTCGTTGCAGAGCACCGGCTCTGGGTGCATGCGCTCCAGAGCTCCGGCTCAGTAGTTGGACACATTGGTCCAGCCACTCCGCGGCACGTGGGATCTTCCCAGGCCAGGGATCAAACCAGCGCCACTTGCACTGCAAGGCGGTATCCTTACCCACTGGGTCACCAGGAAGCCCCTGACAAGAATTTTTAAAAATTAAAACGTTTGATTTAAATTCTCTGGAAAGACCATTTTATTAGTATTTTTCCGAAAAGAAACAGTGACCTGTAGCCTTTATATTGAACCAACTGGTATTGTAAAAAAAGTCTGGGAAAAAAGGAAATACTGTCTCCTATAAGGACTTTCAGAAAAAACATGCGGTAGATATCCTCCTGGGCCACTGTTGGCCAGGCCAGTCTGTGGATAGAGTGAAACAGAGGGATCCACTGGTGATTCTGACAGTGATTTCCACAGACTTTTGAGAAACGCATCAGGAATGAACTCTGCATACCATCTTTCTCTCAGTCTGTTCCAAATATCTGGGTCTAGAAGGTGTGAAAGAGCTGCTGCCTTTTCTTTCCAACGCACTTTGGTGACTTGGAGACTGGCAAGATTATTGATTTCATCAAATTTGACACTGGTAATCTGTGCATGGTGACTGGAGGTGCTAATCTGGGAAGAACTGGTGTGATCACTAACCGGGAGAGACATCCAGGTTCTTTTGATGTAGTTCATGTGAAAGATGCCAGTGGCAACAGCTTTGCCACTTGGCTCTCAAACATTTTTGTTATTGGCAAAGGCAACCAACCATGGATCTCTCTTCCCCGTGGAAAGGGTATTCGCCTTACCATTGCTGAGGAGAGAGACAAGAGATTGGCAGCCGAACAGAGCAGTGGATAAAATGATTTCTATGCGACTGTGACTGGAAAAGTCTTTGTACTTAATTAAAAATAATACCACATTTTTAAAAATAGTATACTTCAAAAGGAAATGTCAAGAGGGAAATTGTTTTAAGGTTTTTTTTAAGCTGACGAGAATTTTATTTTTTTCTTTTTCTTTGGCCACTTCTATTGGTCTTTCATTTATCTATTTCCATCCATCTTTGTTCCTTGGCCTGTGTGGGCCTCCCATCGCAGTGGCCTCTCTCGTTGCAGAGCACCGGCTCTGGGTGCATGCGCTCCAGAGCTCCGGCTCAGTAGTTGGACACATTGGTCCAGCCACTCCGCGGCACGTGGGATCTTCCCAGGCCAGGGATCAAACCAGCGCCACTTGCACTGCAAGGCGGTATCCTTACCCACTGGGTCACCAGGGAAGCCCCTGACAAGAATTTTTAAAAATTAAAACGTTTGATTTAAATTCTCTGGAAAGACCATTTTATTAGTATTTTTCCGAAAAGAAACAGTGACCTGTAGCCTTTATATTGAACCAACTGGTATTGTAAAAAAGTCTGGGAAAAAGGAAATACTGTCTCCTATAAGGACTTTCAGAAAAACATGCGGTAGATATCCTCCTGGGCCACTGTTGGCCAGGCCAGTCTGTGGATAGAGTGAAACAGAGGGATCCACTGGTGATTCTGACAGTGATTTCCACAGACTTTTGAGAAACGCATCAGGAATGAACTCTGCATACCATCTTTCTCTCAGTCTGTTCCAAATATCTGGGTCTAGAAGGTGTGAAAGAGCTGCTGCCTTTTCTTTCCAACGCACTTTGGTAATCCGAGGAGCAGCTGTAGCCAGGTGTATCCAGATGTATGAGGCAGCATCAAGAAAATATGGCAGTCACCCAACAGGGAAGACGCAGGGACGAAGCAAGCACTCTTTCCTGATGTCTTTGTTCAGTCTAGTGAACTGTGCAACAGAGGCACTGCGAAATTCCTTCTGGGGGACATAGCCAAGACTTTAAAAGTGGGGAATCTCACCGAAAATCTATGCTCTCAGTAACAAGAACCATGGGTGAGTACTGAGCAAAGAGCAGGGAGGAACAAGAGAATGACAGGATAGATCTAGCCAGTAGGCCTAAGGAAGTCCCTAAGCCCCTTAAATCTGAAACTATCACTGGAAATCCCTTTATGTAAGTTTTTTTTTTTTTTTTTTTTTTGGTTGGGGGGCAGGTTGGGAGGGAGGGGGGCAGGCAGGCCACTTCTGTTGGTTTTTCTCATTTATCTATTTCTCATCCATCTTTGTTCTTTGGCCCGTGTGGGCCTCCCATCGCAGTGGCCTCTGTTGTCGCAGAGCACTGGCTCTGGGCGCACGCGCTCCAGAGCTCCAGCTCGGTAAGTGGACACATGGGTCCAGCCGCTCTGCGGCACGTGGGATCTTCCCAGGCCAGGGATCGAACCAGCGCCCCTTGCACTACAAGGTGGTATCCTTACCCACTGGACCACCAGGCAAGCCCCTATATAAAGGTATTTATTTATTTTATATAAATAAAATAGGGCTTCCCTGGTGGCTTAGTGGTAAAAAATCCACCTGCCAGTGTAGGAGATGCCAGTTTGAGAAGATCCTCTCGAGAAGGAAATGGCAACCCACTCCAGTATTCTTGATTGGGAAATCCAATGGACAGAGAAGCCTGGTGGGCTATCGTCCATGGGGATTACAAAAGAATAGGACATGACTTAGCAAGTCTAAACAAACAACAGTTTGCCCTAGGTAGAAATAACATACGGCTTTGAGTGCAGCCATTTTGTTTTGAAAACTCTGAAAAACACCTTAATAGGGGCAAAGTTTAGTTCCAAACTACAGTAGATACGGATGCTGCAGGTAATTCTCTTCAAGTTTATCAGATTAGTTTCAGTTAAACATCTCCCTCACTGCCAAAAGTAAAAGAGAATACTGGGTTAGTAAATACTCTTTTTTTTTTTTTTTAATTTATTTTTGGCTATTTTGGGTTTTCACTGCTGCTGAAGGCTTTTCTCTAGATGCAAGGAGTGGGGGCTACTCTCTAGTTGAGGTGAACAGGCTTCTTGTTGTGCTCACTTCTCTTGTGAAACTCAGGCTCTAGGGCACATGGGCTTAATAGTTGCAGCCCGAGGCTCTAGAACACAGGCTCAATAGTTGTGGCTCACAGGCTTAGTTGCTCCACAGCATGTTGAATCTTCCTGGATCAGGGATCGAACAGCATAGGTGAGTCTAGCCTAAACGAAAATAGGAATCAGGATAGATCTAGCCGGTAGGCCTAAGGAAGTCCCTAAGCCCCTTAAGAAACCAGGAAACCCTTTATGTAAGTATTTTTTTTTTTTTTTGGTTGGGGGGCAGGTTGGGAGGGAGGGGGGCAGGCAGGCCACTTCTGTTGGTTTTTCTCATTTATCTATTTCTCATCCATCTTTGTTCTTTGGCCCGTGTGGGCCTCCCATCGCAGTGGCCTCTGTTGTCGCAGAGCACTGGCTCTGGGCGCACGCGCTCCAGAGCTCCAGCTCGGTAAGTGGACACATGGGTCCAGCCGCTCTGCGGCACGTGGGATCTTCCCAGGCCAGGGATCGAACCAGCGCCCCTTGCACTACAAGGTGGTATCCTTACCCACTGGACCACCAGGCAAGCCCCTATATAAAGGTATTTATTTATTTTATATAAATAAAATAGGGCTTCCCTGGTGGCTTAGTGGTAAAAAATCCACCTGCCAGTGTAGGAGATGCCAGTTTGAGAAGATCCTCTCGAGAAGGAAATGGCAACCCACTCCAGTATTCTTGATTGGGAAATCCAATGGACAGAGAAGCCTGGTGGGCTATCGTCCATGGGGATTACAAAAGAATAGGACATGACTTAGCAAGTTTAAAAAAACAACAGTTTGCCCTAGGTAGAAATAACATACGGCTTTGAGTGCAGCCATTTTGTTTTGAAAACTCTGAAAAACACCTTAATAGGGGCAAAGTTTAGTTCCAAACTACAGTAGATACGGATGCTGCAGGTAATTCTCTTCAAGTTTATCAGATTAGTTTCAGTTAAACATCTCCCTCACTGCCAAAAGTAAAAGAGAATACTGGGTTAGTAAATACTCTTTTTTTTTTTTTTTAATTTATTTTTGGCTATTTTGGGTTTTCACTGCTGCTGAAGGCTTTTCTCTAGATGCAAGGAGTGGGGGCTACTCTCTAGTTGAGGTGAACAGGCTTCTTGTTGTGCTCACTTCTCTTGTGAAACTCAGGCTCTAGGGCACATGGGCTTAATAGTTGCAGCTCCGAGGCTCTAGAACACAGGCTCAATAGTTGTGGCTCACAGGCTTAGTTGCTCCACAGCATGTTGAATCTTCCTGGATCAGGGATCGAACCAATGTCTCCTGCATTGGCAGATGAAGTCTTCACCACTGAACTACCAGGGAAGCTCAATACTCTGGTTATTTATTAGAGAAATCTGAACCAGAGTATCTGAGCTCCCATCACTTAGCAGTGAGAAGGAGGCTCAGATGCAGATCTTGAATGCCAAACCTAGTCCTCCCATACCAAGCTACAGAGAGTACAGCAATTTGCCAGAGAACCTCCTTGTCTACATTCTTCAGGAGATCCCTGCAAACCTAGATGACATTTAAGATAGAGTTCTACTACACTTTCCACACAGTCTTACAGGACATACAGTATATATTCAATAATGACAGCACTGTCTTTGATTTTGAAGAGTGACAGTTACTTCACAGCATAGAATAGAAGACTAGACAGTTAAGGGCCTTTTTCACAAGCCTGGTTGAAAAGGAATTGAGAACTATGATGCAGTACAGGTGACTTTCAGGTGGGTGTTTAGTCCTATTAGAGGTAAGAACTATGGTTGCTGTAATCAAAACAACAGGACTCAGAGACTTGGCTTAAAGAGAGCAGTGAAAGATACTGTAGAGAGTAATAAACAGATAGCTGAACAATTCACCAGTAAGCATTACTACATAATTCTTTGTAAACTGCTGGCAGATGGAATTCTGAACTGGGGGCTTACTTGGAATTATAAAGTAACTGGCAGGGACAAACTGTCCCTCTCCTTCCACACAAGCATCAGCCTGCATATAACCCACATTAACAAAAATGCTCTTATTTTCCAACAGGTCTACTGTACAGTCCAGGTGACTGAGAGCACCCAGCCAGAGCTCCATCCATTGCACACTTCAGTGCTTCCAACTCAAACTTGGTGCCCTAAGGGCTTCCTGTTTTTCCTGGTCAGTGACCTAGGTGCTGTTGTCTGACAAGTCAGTGAGTGTAAAACATGATGGTTTTCACTGCAGCCTACCTTTGACCTGACTCTGTGGGCCAAGATCAGGGCTCAGTGTCACCCTGAGTCAGCCTGTAGTGGTGGACTGCCACTGCAAAAACTCACAGAAGACGTGCTGTGCACCTGGAAGTCATGTCCCTTTTTAGTGGGGCACTGCCCACTATGCAGCCTGACTGCCTGGTTGCCAAAATAGACACTGACTAGGGCACAACACCTACTGTCCTATCAGGTGCTTCAGGCCACCTAATCCAACTCTTCGACCTTCATCTGAGGATGCGCAAGAGCAAAGTGCCCACTGTGGACAACAGATGCTGCTCTTGGGAGCTTGCTGGTCACTGTACTCAAAGGCAGTATTCGCCACATTGCCCCGGTCTTTGCAGGACCTGTGGACAGACTTTAATGACCACCAGCACCTCCTACCAGAGCTACAGTTTTACCCAGTTCTGGCCTTTTGGCTTTGTTCTCCATGTTCCTTCTCCTACTGGCCATAGCCCAGCTCCTGAGGTGCTCCTTCAGCCCTGGCTTTCAGCCTGGTCCAAGCATGGATTTGGAGTTGGTCCCACTTCAGCAGGAGAGATTTGCCCTTTTCCTACTGTAAATAGGTGGCCTGGCTTCAGATCTTGTAGAGTCGTAATTTCTTTAACTCAGAAACACCTTTTAACCAGATAGTTTCTGTAGTACCATCAGCGAAGCCTTAAATATTCCATTGGATTCATATGTACACATGTGAGTTTTAACACTTCTATTTCATAAATATCATCCTGCTGTAAGCAGTCCTGCTTACTTGTGTTTGCGGAGAGGTAGCTCTCGAATTTACTTGCTAAAAACCCAAAACTGTCCCTCTCCTTCCACACAAGCATCAGCCTGCATATAACCCACATTAACAAAAATGCTCTTATTTTCCAACAGGTCTACTGTACAGTCCAGGTGACTGAGAGCACCCAGCCAGAGCTCCATCCATTGCACACTTCAGTGCTTCCAACTCAAACTTGGTGCCCTAAGGGCTTCCTGTTTTTCCTGGTCAGTGACCTAGGTGCTGTTGTCTGACAAGTCAGTGAGTGTAAAACATGATGGTTTTCACTGCAGCCTACCTTTGACCTGACTCTGTGGGCCAAGATCAGGGCTCAGTGTCACCCTGAGTCAGCCTGTAGTGGTGGACTGCCACTGCAAAAACTCACAGAAGACGTGCTGTGCACCTGGAAGTCATGTCCCTTTTCAGTGGGGCACTGCCCACTATGCAGCCTGACTGCCTGGTTGCCAAAATAGACACTGACTAGGGCACAACACCTACTGTCCTATCAGGTGCTTCAGGCCACCTAATCCAACTCTTCGACCTTCATCTGAGGATGCGCAAGAGCAAAGTGCCCACTGTGGACAACAGATGCTGCTCTTGGGAGCTTGCTGGTCACTGTACTCAAAGGCAGTATTCGCCACATTGCCCCGGTCTTTGCAGGACCTGTGGACAGACTTTAATGACCACCAGCACCTCCTACCAGAGCTACAGTTTTACCCAGTTCTGGCCTTTTGGCTTTGTTCTCCATGTTCCTTCTCCTACTGGCCATAGCCCAGCTCCTGAGGTGCTCCTTCAGCCCTGGCTTTCAGCCTGGTCCAAGCATGGATTTGGAGTTGGTCCCACTTCAGCAGGAGAGATTTGCCCTTTTCCTACTGTAAATAGGTGGCCTGGCTTCAGATCTTGTAGAGTCGTAATTTCTTTAACTCAGAAACACCTTTTAACCAGATAGTTTCTGTAGTACCATCAGCGAAGCCTTAAATATTCCATTGGATTCATATGTACACATGTGAGTTTTAACACTTCTATTTCATAAATATCATCCTGCTGTAAGCAGTCCTGCTTACTTGTGTTTGCGGAGAGGTAGCTCTACGAATTTACTTGCTAATTTCTGTGTATACTTGGACTTGTTTCATTAGGCAGAAAATTTCTTTGGGCAAAACTTTGTACCTGTTAATATATGGTCTGAAAAGTTATGTTTCCTGCTGAAGAGTTCTTTGAAGTACTGAAGGACGCGCACTGCATCTTTAAGTTTCTGCTCTTGGCCTCCATTATACTTGTCTTTGATATGTGGGAAACTGTTGATTTGGTTATATAAGAACATAGATTGTCTCTCTAAGATCTATTCTGACCTTTGTTTCCTTTCTCTTATAATTCTCCAGACCCATCTCAGATACAGTGTCCATGGGTTGGCTGCCAATATCTGGCCCAATTTGTTCTTGAAAACCTCAACGTCTGGAATGTAGAGATAATTCTTTCCTAACTTTTGTGTAAGGATAAGTAAATCACCCTAAGCCTGAGACATTTTAGTTGGTAACCATTTCTAGTTTTGCAATGCGTAAAAGAAGGACAACAGTACAGTTTTAAAATCTTGCTATTTTAGAAAACCAGCTTCTTTTAGAGAAAATATTAAGTGTGGATGCAGAAGAATACATGTTGTAGACTGTTTAAAAATAAAGCTGTGACTGTTTTGAAAAATAATATCATTGTCCCTTGTGTCTCTTAAAGTCTGAATTAGATATTCATGTGACATTTTTCCAGTGAAATTCCAAGAACCTAGTGGGTTTTTTTTGTTTGTTTTTTCTTTTGTTTGTTTGGTTTTTGGCCACACCTCTTAGTGCCCCAACCATGGATGCAGCCCATGTCCCATGCAATGGAAGCACAGGGTCTTAATCACTGGACTACCAGGGAAGTCCCAGACAAGTGTTATTTTATTTAAAATATATTACTTTCAGCTGAATTAAAGGTCTTTTTAAAAGCCCATATTGAAGGTCTTTTTAAATACACATAATACATAGATAACTTTGATAAGAAAAATAGGATGGAGTAAAATACATCCTTCAAAACCCTGAGATTGGGCTTCCCTGGTGGTTCAGTGGGTAGAGAGTCTGCCTTGCAGTGCAAGGGGTACTGGTTCGATCCCTGGCCTAGGAAGACCCCACTTGCCGCAGAGCGGCTGGACCACTGTGTCCGAATACAAGTCAGTGCTCTGGAGCACATGCACCCAGAGCTGGTGCTCTGCAACGAGAGAGGCCACTGCAATGGAAGAATAAAGATGGATGAAAATAAATAGAACAATTTTTAAAAGAGGCCAAAAGAAAAAGAACAACCCCAATATTTCTGCTAAATTACAGCACACAATGGATAGGAAATGGGACAGTCCAATTTTTTAAAGTCTTGCTTATGCTCAGAAAATCCATTTTTCCTTTTAGCTTTTTTATTCCCCACTCAAAGGAGAATTGCTCTTCTATATGGCCAATGATCAAGGGGTCAAGGTACACTCCAGAAGTGGAGGGATGGTTTGTCCCCTTAGTGATGTTTCCCGATTAGCAAACCGAATTTGTTCTTGAAAACCTCAACGTCTGGAATGTAGAGATAATTCTTTCCTAACTTTTGTGTAAGGATAAGTAAATCACCCTAAGCCTGAGACATTTTAGTTGGTAACCATTTCTAGTTTTGCAATGCGTAAAGAAGGACAACAGTACAGTTTTAAAATCTTGCTATTTTAGAAAACCAGCTTCTTTTAGAGAAAATATTAAGTGTGGATGCAGAAGAATACATGTTGTAGACTGTTTAAAAATAAAGCTGTGACTGTTTTGAAAAATAATATCATTGTCCCTTGTGTCTCTTAAAGTCTGAATTAGATATTCATGTGACATTTTTCCAGTGAAATTCCAAGAACCTAGTGGGTTTTTTTTGTTTGTTTTTTCTTTTGTTTGTTTGGTTTTTGGCCACACCTCTTAGTGCCCCAACCATGGATGCAGCCCATGTCCCATGCAATGGAAGCACAGGGTCTTAATCACTGGACTACCAGGGAAGTCCCAGACAAGTGTTATTTTATTTAAAATATATTACTTTCAGCTGAATTAAAGGTCTTTTTAAAAGCCCATATTGAAGGTCTTTTTAAATACACATAATACATAGATAACTTTGATAAGAAAAATAGGATGGAGTAAAATACATCCTTCAAAACCCTGAGATTGGGCTTCCCTGGTGGTTCAGTGGGTAAGGAGTCTGCCTTGCAGTGCAAGGGGTACTGGTTCGATCCCTGGCCTAGGAAGACCCCACTTGCCGCAGAGCGGCTGGACCACTGTGTCCGAATACAAGTCAGTGCTCTGGAGCACATGCACCCAGAGCTGGTGCTCTGCAACGAGAGAGGCCACTGCAATGGAAGAATAAAGATGGATGAAAATAAATAGAACAATTTTTAAAAGAGGCCAAAAGAAAAAGAACAACCCCAATATTTCTGCTAAATTACAGCACACAATGGATAGGAAATGGGACAGTCCAATTTTTTAAAGTCTTGCTTATGCTCAGAAAATCCATTTTTCCTTTTAGCTTTTTTATTCCCCACTCAAAGGAGAATTGCTCTTCTATATGGCCAATGATCAAGGGGTCAAGGTACACTCCAGAAGTGGAGGGATGGTTTGTCCCCTTAGTGATGTTTCCTGATTAGCAAACCGAATGTTTGGGAATACTACTGGAATATCCAAGAGAGCTTGGATTCTACTGTATGTTACAGCTTAGCTATAAGTAGATGTAATTGATTAATGAACATGGTAATTTCTCCTTTTCATAGTTTTAATATGTAATGCTTAGCTCTTTCCTTGACAAACTTAAGACTTAAGGAAATCTAGATCAGATGAATGAGGAGAGAAAGTCCAAGTACTGTCTAGGAGTGCAGTAACTGGTTATGACTCTGGGTGCCGCTGTTCACCAGTCTGGGGGATGAAGGCTGCACGCACAGACGAGTCTGTGGGGAGTGGGGAGGGAGGAAATTTCTTAGAGCCACTATCACTGCCAGATTGAAAACAGTCTCCCTCCTTGAGGCTACCCAGATCCTACTCTGGGCTACTTTCTGCTCTGAAGTCTCCTGAAAATTCGGTTAATTTAGACTCCAAGAGCAGAGAAACAATACTCTTGGCGCTGGACTGAGAGAAAAAATACAAAGCAAGAGGGAAATGGCGATTCGAGTGAAGGTGCTCGGCTGCTGCAGGCTGGTCTTGCTGTTCCTTTTTCTGGGACTGTTGTTGGACGTCCAGGCTGGAAAGATCCGCTACTCCGTGCCAGAAGAGACAGACAAAGGTTTCTTTGTGGGCGATATCGCCAGAGACCTGGGGCTACATCCCCAGGAGCTGGCAGAGCACGGAGTCCGCATCGTCTCCAGAGGTAGGACGCAGCTCTTTGCTCTGAACCTGCGAAACGGCAGCTTGGTCACCGCGGGCAGGATAGATCGCGAGGAGCTCTGCGCTCAGAGCGTGCGGTGTCTGATGAGTTTTAATGTCTTAGTGGAGGATAAAATGAAGCTTTTCCCTGTTGACGTGGAAATAATTGATATTAATGACAATACTCCCGTATCTAACAAAAACAGTCCAATTTTTTAAAGTCTTGCTTATGCTCAGAAAATCCATTTTTCCTTTTAGCTTTTTTATTCCCCACTCAAAGGAGAATTGCTCTTCTATATGGCCAATGATCAAGGGGTCAAGGTACACTCCAGAAGTGGAGGGATGGTTTGTCCCCTTAGTGATGTTTCCTGATTAGCAAACCGAATGTTTGGGAATACTACTGGAATATCCAAGAGAGCTTGGATTCTACTGTATGTTACAGCTTAGCTATAAGTAGATGTAATTGATTAATGAACATGGTAATTTCTCCTTTTCATAGTTTTAATATGTAATGCTTAGCTCTTTCCTTGACAAACTTAAGACTTAAGGAAATCTAGATCAGATGAATGAGGAGAGAAAGTCCAAGTACTGTCTAGGAGTGCAGTAACTGGTTATGACTCTGGGTGCCGCTGTTCACCAGTCTGGGGGATGAAGGCTGCACGCACAGACGAGTCTGTGGGGAGTGGGGAGGGAGGAAATTTCTTAGAGCCACTATCACTGCCAGATTGAAAACAGTCTCCCTCCTTGAGGCTACCCAGATCCTACTCTGGGCTACTTTCTGCTCTGAAGTCTCCTGAAAATTCGGTTAATTTAGACTCCAAGAGCAGAGAAACAATACTCTTGGCGCTGGACTGAGAGAAAAAATACAAAGCAAGAGGGAAATGGCGATTCGAGTGAAGGTGCTCGGCTGCTGCAGGCTGGTCTTGCTGTTCCTTTTTCTGGGACTGTTGTTGGACGTCCAGGCTGGAAAGATCCGCTACTCCGTGCCAGAAGAGACAGACAAAGGTTTCTTTGTGGGCGATATCGCCAGAGACCTGGGGCTACATCCCCAGGAGCTGGCAGAGCACGGAGTCCGCATCGTCTCCAGAGGTAGGACGCAGCTCTTTGCTCTGAACCTGCGAAACGGCAGCTTGGTCACCGCGGGCAGGATAGATCGCGAGGAGCTCTGCGCTCAGAGCGTGCGGTGTCTGATGAGTTTTAATGTCTTAGTGGAGGATAAAATGAAGCTTTTCCCTGTTGACGTGGAAATAATTGATATTAATGACAATACTCCCGAATTCCAGTTAGAGGAAGTGGAATTTAAAATGAATGAAATAACCGCTCCAGGTACCAGGATCCCTCTGCCTTCTGGGCAAGACCTTGATGTGGGTATGAATTCGCTCCAGAGCTACCAGCTGAGCCCCAACCCTCATTTCACGCTGGATGCGCAGCAAGGATCTGGTGGGTCCCAACAGCCAGAGATGGTGCTGCAGAGCCCCTTAGACAGGGAAGAAGAAGCTGTCCACCACCTCCTCCTCACTGCTTTCGATGGGGGCAACCCAGTCCGTTCAGGAACCGTCCAAATTCGAGTTCAAGTGGTGGATGCAAATGACAACCCTCCAGCATTTACTCAAGCACAGTACCACACGAGTGTACCTGAGAACGTGCCGCTGGGCACTCGGCTGCTGACAGTAAAAGCCACCGACCCGGATGAAGGTGCCAATGGGGAAGTAACATACTCGTTTCATAATATAGACCACAAAATGGCACAAATATTTCACTTGGATTCTTTCACAGGAGAAATATCAAGTAAAGAACCTCTGGATTTTGAAGAATACACAGTTTATCCAATGGAAATTCAAGCCCAGGATGGTGCAGGCCTCATGGCCAGAGCTAAGGTGCTGGTCAAAGTTCTAGACATAAATGATAATGCCCCAGAGGTGACCATCACCCTTGTCACCACTGCAGTCCCCGAAAACTTTCCTCCTGGGGCCATAGTTGCTCTTATCAGTGTGCATGACCAGGACTCTGGAGACAATGGTCACACAATGTGCTCCATTTCTGGAAATCTACCCTTTAAATTAGAAAAGTTGGATGATAATTATTACCGTTTGGTGACAGAGAGAACAATGGACAGAGAACTTACTTCCCAATACAACATCACAGTAACAGCAACAGATCAGGGAACTCTGAGTCTATCTACTGAAACACACCTTTCACTGCAAGTGACAGATATCAATGACAACCCTCCTGTCTTCCCCCAGGACTCCTACTCCACCTACATTCTAGAAAACAACGCCAGAGGTGCCTCCATTTCCTCCATGACAGCCCACGATGCTGACAGTAATGAGAATGCACAAGTTACTTATTCCCTGGTAGAGGACACCATCCAAGGGGTGCCTCTATCCTCCTATGTCTCCATCAACTCAGACACCGGTGTCCTGTATGCCTTGCGATCCTTTGACTATGAGCAATTTCGAGACCTGCAACTGAAAGTGATGGCTCATGACAGCGGGGACCCACCACTCAGCAGTAATGTGTCCGTGAGCATATTTGTGCTGGACCAGAATGACAATGCACCTGAGATTCTGTACCCTGCCCTCCCCACAGATGGCTCCACGGGTGTGGAGCTGGCACCCCGCTCCGCAGAGCCTGGATACCTGGTCACCAAGGTGGTGGCAGTGGACAGAGACTCAGGCCAGAACGCCTGGCTCTCCTACCGCCTGCTCAAGGCCAGCGAGCCAGGACTCTTCGCGGTGGGGCTGCACACGGGCGAGGTGCGCACGGCGCGGGCCCTGCTGGAGAGAGACGCGCTCAAGCAGAGTCTGGTGGTGGCGGTCCAGGACCACGGGCGGCCCCCTCTCTCGGCCACCGTCACGCTCACAGTGGCTGTGGCTGACAGCATCCCAGAAGTGCTGGCCGACTTGGACAGCATCCAAATCTCCCACCGCGACAACTCCAGCTTCACGCTGCACTTGGTGGTGGCTGTGGCTGTGGTCTCCTGTGTCTTCCTCGCCTTTGTCATCATCCTCCTGACGCTCAGACTGCGACGCTGGCACAGATCACGTGTGCAGACTTCGGGAAGTGTATTGGCTGGCGTGCCCGCCGCTCAGTTTGTGGGCGTGGACGGGGTTCGGGCTTTCCTGCAGACCTATTCCCACGAGGTCTCGCTCACCGCGGACTCGCGGAGGAGTCACGTGATCTTCCCGCAGCCCAACTACGCGGACACGCTTATCAGCCAGGAGAGCTGTGAGAAAAAAGATTTTCTGTCTGCGCCCCAGTCTTTACTCGAAGACAAAAAGGAAACATTTCCTCAGGTAAATCTTTTGTATTAAATGTAGCTAGGTAAAAATAATTCCTGAGTGTACTTACTTGCTTTGACTCTTTACTACTAAAAAGTCTCAATTTCCCGTACGTCTTTGTAGATTTATATTTACAGATCCTGTGAAATCACTATTAAGTATTTCTATTCAAATATATTTATAATTGTTCTTTCATTAAAAAGGAGATTGTAATTAATCATAATGTAGGTGATTAGGACAGAATTGTGAAAAGAAAGAGATTTGCCTTCTAACCAAAGCCCAAATTTGGGTTCTTGCCAAATAATTTTTTCTTCACCATTCTCTTATCTGACAATGATTGAATTTGACTAGGTCTACCAATATTTATGTGACTAATTCTGTTTTCAAAAATCCTTAGGTTATAACTATCTCCTCATCTATCCCTAAATTTAATGGAGATGTCATCTGTTGGGGTGCTGCTGTATTTGAGAATATTTAAGGAGGTAAAATTGTCTAAAGTAGTATTTTAAGCTGTGTTAACAAAATTATGGAAATCTAGGTAAGCTGCAAATTTAAACTATTGTTGAAAATCTTTGCCTTTTGCTTCGTGATTCATTTTGGTATGTTTTATGCACACTCAAGAATACATCAAATGGTTTAAGTAACTTAAAAAATGAAGTAATAAAATGGATGACAGAAAGTTTCCTGTATGTCCTGAAAAACAGTTTGAAGTCTCCTGACTCTTATATTATGACTGTAATGTAAACAAAAATCAAAAATATAACAAAAATTGAGAAACTAACAAAAATCAAGAATATATTCCACTTTACTGTGTTAGCTCTTCACAAGAAATGCATCATAAGTAAGTTTATGCTTTGAAATACTCTGTTCCAATAAATTAAAGAGATATTGTATATCTCTTTACATTTATAATGTAAAATGAAAAGAGCAGAAGCATCGTATGACACAAATAAAAGATAAATATCTAAATGGACTTAAGATGGGGCAGAAAGTGGTGAGTAGGCTAAAACTAAAGTAGTAATTCTCATCTTGGACTTACCTTGATCTAACAGATCTGTATGCAGTCTTACACATTAAAAATATAGAATAGCCATTTTTACAAGAAAATATACAGAATCTACAACAATTTAGTACATAGTCATAACATGTACAAAAAAAGGAGAGCAAATTTCAAAGAACCAATTATATGCATGCTTTGTAAAATGTACTTAACTTACAAAGTGAGTCATAGTGGGGATGGGGAGAAATTATTAATAATAAAAGGGGGGCTCCCCCTGGTGGTCCAGTGGGTAAGGATACCGCCTTGCAGTGCAAGGGGCGCTGGCTCGATCCCTGGCGTGGGAAGATCCCACGTGCCGCGGAGCGGCTGGACGGATGTGTCCAATTACAGAGCCAGAACAGACGCCACCGCGATGGGAGGCCCATAGGAGCCAAAGAACAAAGACGGATGAAAATAGAGAGATGAAAGACCAATAGAAGTGGCCCACCTGCTCCCCTCCCTCCCCAACCCGACCCTCGCCCAAAATGTAAAAATAAATAAATAAATCTTTAAAAAATAATAATAATAAAAGGGTACTGGCCTTCAGATGGAAGAAGGATAAGGCCTAAGGATCTAATATATAGGGTGGAGACTATAGTTGATAACATTGCATTGTATAATAGAAATTTGCTAAGAGTGTAAGCTAATGCTCTCTCACACAAACAAAAAGAAAAGTATGTGAGGTGATGAATGTATTATTAGCTCAGGAGGAGGAATTCTTTCACAGTGTATACATATATATCCAATGATCATATTGTACACTCTAAATATCTTAAAATTTTATTTAAAACTGTAAAGTTGGGATAATCAAAAAGCAAATACTTTAAGAGAAAACAAAATGAGCATTCAAATCTACACCACTAAATTACTCTTAGATTTAAAAAAAATCACAATGGAAATACAAACTAAAATATTTAAAATTGTGGATGCTGCTAAAAGAGTATTTAGGGTTAAGTTTATAGACAACAATATGAATTTCAAAAAATAAATTATTTTAAATTAGTGAATTTCCCTTGCCACTCAAGAAACAAAGCAAGAAATATATAATTTCAGCATAATCTTAAAGAAAATAATAGGAAAGGGAGCCAGTAAGAACTCTGATGATGGGGCTTCCCTGATGGTCTGGTGGGTAAAGACACTGCCTTGCAGTGCAAGGGGCGCTGGTTCAATCCCTGGCCTGGGAAGATCCCATGTGCTGCAGAGTGGCTGGAGGGATGTGTCCAACTACCGAACTGGAACTCTGGAGTGCATGTGCCCAGAGCCAGTGCTCTGTGACAAGAGAGGCCACTGCAATGGGAGGCCCACACAGACCAAAGAACAAAAGATGGATGAAAATAAATAAATGAAAGACCAATAGAAGTGGCCGAGTGGGTCATGAATCTTCTGTCAAGTCCAGTGCTGGAACTAGTATCAGCTAAACAGATGGCATAACTAAAATTCATTTTAGAGCTCTTAAAAGAAGACCCCAAATCCTGACTACAGGCAAAACCTGGAAAAAGACAAGAAGAAGGAAAGGCAAGCAAGACTGGAAAACAATAAGACAGCTTAACAAACAAATGAACAAAAAGACAGCTTAAAAGGAAGCAAGAAGCATGAGTGGTAAATAATATACAGAGAAAAACCATATGTTATCAAAGACAAAGAAACAAATGAATCTTTAGAGAAACTGGAAAAGAGGAATGTCAAGGGGTTATTTCATGAGACTCAAAAGTATTAAAACAATGTTGAAGAAAAAGTTTAAAAAAAAAAAAAAAACTAGAGGCTCTACTAGAAAACATGGTGCATTGATATCAATGATTTCCAATAGATATTTCATCAGTATTCTCACAGGAATGGATTGAAAATGAAAACTGTTCAACTGGGAAGAACTTAAAACCCCAAAAGACTGAAATGAAACCAGAAGTGTGCAATCTTGCTCAGAAATGTTGATTCAAAAATAGTGTGTGTTTAATATTTATGGCTTATAACTAAATGTGGTTTATTACTTAAGGATACAAGAATATTTCAGTATAAGAAAATCTGATAATATAAAACTTGATATTAAGAGATTAAAGTCAGATATATTCATTTCAATGAATATATTCATTCATTGAACATATTCTCTGGTGGTCCAGTGGGTAAAGAGTCCACCTTGTGGTGCAAGGGGCACCAGTTCGATCCCTGGCCCAGGAAGATTCCACATGCCACAGAGCAGCTGGACCGGTGTGTCCAATTGTGAGCCAGGGTTCTGGGGGTGCATGTGCCCAGAGCCAGTGCCCTGCAAAGAGAGTAGCCACTGCAATGGGAGGCTGAAGAATAAAGATGGATGAAAAGTAAATAAATAAATAAATAATCAATAAAAAGAGGCAAAAAATTTTGAGTATAACTTCATAGCTGGCCCTCTGTATAAAAAAAAATCTTTTGACAAGCTGTAAATTGAAGGAAATGGTTCTTAACCTGACAAAGAGTATCCATCAAAAACTTATAGAACTATTCAAAGCGACCTACAGATTCAATGCAATCACCATCAAATTCCAATGCCTTTTTTCATAAATATAAAAAAATCCATCCTAAAATTAATATGGGATATCACAGGACCTGAAATAGCCAAAACAGTTTTGAAAAAGAACAAAACACAGGGGCTTCCCTTGTGGCTCAGTGGATGAAAACACATCTGCCAATGCAGGAGACACAGGTTTGATACCTGAACCAGGAAGATCCCATATACCGCAGAGCAGCTAAACCCACACATCAACAACGACCCAGCACAGCCAAAAATAAATAAATACAAGTTAAAAAAAAAAAAAAAGAACAAAACACAAACCGCCATCAGTTTCCTTAATGTTCATGCTGCCTCTCACCTCCAAGCATTTGTACTAAGATTCTAGAACACTACTCTAACCTCTTTTTCGATTCAGTCGTGCCCTTTAACATCCAGTTTCAATCTTGCCCTGAAAAGTGTTTCCTGATCCCTGAAATCTAGGCTGGATATCCTTCCTATGTATTCTCCCATTTCCCAGAGTTTCCAAACATCATGGCAACTGCCATACTCTACTAAAATACTGTTTAATTTATCCTGTGAATTGGGACTATGTTCATCAGGTGCACCTGGTCTATCTACAGCATCAGTCAGGCAAAGTGTCAGGCAATTAAATGTCTGATAATTCAATCATTTAAATGTAGGCTTTTGGGGAAAGAATACAGGTTTTGAAGTTCAATACTAAGCCATTAAGCACAGAAATTTAAAATGTAGAACATTAAATTATCATGTAGCTAATGTTTTTAGACAAATCTTACTTTCTCCCAATATAAAATAAGAGGTTGAAGATATTTGCTGCAAGAGCAGAGACTGCCTTCATTAATGCCTCCAGAATTCAATAATACTTTTCTTGCAGTTACTATCAAGGTCACATTCTTTCACACCATTCCTATTCATTCTGAAAGGAGGACCCCTGACTTGAAAGAGCTACTTCTAAGGGATCTTGGAAATTCTAAAATTCTTCAAAGCAACTTGAAAATCACAGGAGTAATAAACAAGAAGTAACTTGGGTTTGCTTGAGAGTGCAGAAATTACTTAGGCCTCTGGGCGTCGCTGTTGACCACCTAAGTAGTAAGCCTGTGAGCCTTTCAATCCAACTTTACTGCTCCCATAAAGCAAGGGGCTGGGCATTTGTCCCGGAGGCTTCCCGGCGGCAAAGAAATTCAGTCCAGCAGCCCACAAGTTCTCTCCACAGTGACCTGGGTTCCGTGAATGGTAGTCACCTCAGACCCTGAGGAATAAAGATTGTAATCTTGCTCTGGATGCTGGAAGTTGCCTAGGAGAAAAGACTGCAGCTCAAGAAATGGCGGCTCTGCTCAAGTTGCCACACCGCGGAAGGTTTGTCCTGCTGTGCCTCTTTTTGGCGGGCCTGGGGGAGGCTGGGGCTGGGCAGATGCGCTATTCTGTGCCAGAAGAGATCGAAAAAGGCTCCTTCGTGGGCAACGTTGCCAAGGACCTGGGGCTGGAGCCTCTGGCACTGGCGGAGCGCGGAGTCCGCATCGTCTCCAGAGGTAGGACGCAGCTCTTTGCTCTGAACCTGCGAAACGGCAGCTTGGTCACCGCGGGCAGGATAGATCGCGAGGAGCTCTGCGCTCAGAGCGCGCGGTGTCTGGTGAGCTTTAATATACTCTTGGAAGATAAATTGAGTATTTATTCAGTAGAGGTGGAAATAACAGATATTAACGATAACGCCCCTCGCTTTGGAGCAGAGGCAGTGGAGCTAAAAATCAGTGAAACGACTACGCCAGGATTCCGGATCCCTCTTAAGAACGCGCATGATGCAGACATTGGAGAGAACACCCTCCAAAAGTACGAACTAAGTTCAAATGACCACTTTTCCCTGGACGTGCGAAGCGGGGTGGATGGCAACAAGTACCCGGAGCTGGTGCTGGAACGCGCCCTGGACCGTGAGGAAGAAGCCGTTCACTATCTTGTACTCGTGGCTTTGGACGGGGGCGACCCTATCCGATCTGGCACCTCCCGCATCCGCGTGATGGTCCTGGATGCGAATGACAACGCTCCTGTTTTTACACAGCCCGAGTACCGTGTTAATGTTCCCGAGAATACGCCCGTAGGCACGCGGATACTTACGGTGACCGCCACTGATGCAGATGAGGGATACAATGCTCACGTGACGTATTTTCTGGAGAAAAACCCTGCAGAAACCTCAGAGGTATTTGAGCTTACCTCATCATCTGGAGAAATAACGATCACAAAAAGCCTAGATTATGAGGATGCCAAATTCCATGAAATTGACATTGAAGCTCAGGATGGGCCAGGCCTTCTGACCAGAACGAAGGTCACTGTCACAGTTCTGGACGTGAATGACAATGCCCCAGAATTCTACATGACATCTGCTATGACCTCAGTTCCTGAAGATTCTCCTCCAGGAACCATAATCGCACTTTTCAATGTATATGACAGAGACTCTGGGCAGAATGCATTTATCACGTGTTCACTCCCAGAGAACGTTCCTTTCAAATTAGAAAGGTCAGTGGACAATTATCACCGACTGGTTACAACCGGAGTCCTTGACAGGGAACAATTTTCCTCTTACAACATCACTGTGACTGCTAAAGATGGAGGGAACCCATCTCTGTCCACAGACGCTTACATTTTGCTGCAGGTGACAGACATCAACGACAACCCTCCCACCTTTCCTCACACATCGTACTCTGCTTATATTCCTGAAAACAATCCTCGAGGTGCCTCCATCTTTTCCATGATGGCCTATGACCCCGACAGCGATGACAATGCCCATGTAACTTATAGCTTGACTGAAGACACCCTTCAGGGAGCACCCCTGTCCTCCTACATCTCCATCAACTCTGACACCGGTGTCCTCTACGCACTGCGTTCCTTTGATTATGAGCAGTTCCGTAAACTGCAGCTGTGGGTCACGGCACAGGATGGTGGGAATCCACCACTCAGCAGCAACATGTCTGTGACCCTATTCGTGCTGGACCAGAACGACAACACACCTGAGATTCTGTACCCTGCCCTCCCCACAGATGGCTCCACAGGCGTAGAGCTGGCACCCCGCTCCGCAGAGCCTGGATACCTGGTCACCAAGGTGGTGGCAGTGGACAGAGACTCAGGCCAGAACGCCTGGCTGTCCTACCGCCTGCTCAAGGCCAGCGAGCCAGGACTCTTCGCGGTGGGGCTGCACACGGGCGAGGTGCGCACAGCGCGGGCCCTGCTGGAGAGAGACGCGCTCAAGCAGAGCCTGGTGGTGGCGGTCCAGGACCACGGGCAGCCCCCTCTCTCGGCCACCGTCACGCTCACCGTGGCCGTGGCTGACAGCATCCCCGACGTCCTGGCGGATCTAGGCAGCCTCGAGTCTCCAGCCAGCCCCGACGACTCAGGCCTGACGCTGTACCTGGTGGTGGCGGTGGCCGCGGTCTCCTGTGTCTTCCTTGCCTTTGTCATAGTGCTGCTGGCGCTCAGACTGCGGCATTGGCACACGTCACGTAAGCTCCGGGCTTCCGGCAGCGGATTGGCTGGCGTGCCCGCCCCTCAGTTTGTGGGCGTGGACGGGGTTCGGGCTTTCCTGCAAACCTATTCCCACGAGGTCTCGCTCACGGCGGACTCGCGGGGGAGTCACGTGATCTTCCCGCAGCCCAACTACGCGGACACGCTCATCAGCCAGGAGAGCTGTGAGAAAAAGGATTTTCTGTCAGAATCTCAATGTCTACCTGAAGAGAAAGAAGAAACGTTTTCTCAGGTAAACTTTCTTCCCAATGTGAGTTCCTTTGCTAGAAGAAATAAATGTACCTAATTACTTAGCTGTCTCCATACTTTACCACACCTTTTCTATTTCCCATGCTTCTTTGTGGATATATTCAATTTAAAGAAATTAGTCCCGGTGCATTATTTCTCACTAGTTCTAAATGTTTGAAGGAAAGAGGAGCTAGAATCGTTGTGTCATGAGTATAAAGCAGGAGTTAGTCGGTGAAGATATTTAGGTTATCAAAAGAACCTTAGGTTCAAAAAGGAGGGGAAATATGTATGCTAATGGCTGATTTATTTTGATATATGGTATAAACCAGTACAATATTGTAAAGCAATTATCCTCCAATTAAAAAATGTTAAAATGCATTAACCAAAAAGAAGAAAAATCAGCTAGTCAAAGGAACTGGGGTATTTGGTTTCTTCTACTTTCTTTCTCATCCCTAAGCAGACCGTTCCAATTCACGAGAATCAATAATTTTTTCTAAGGTGTATGAAGGTTGATTTTTGTTTCCTCAAATGTCTTCCTCCTTTAAAATTTAAGACTTTTGTATTTTATATTTGTATTTGTTTATAAATATTAACAAATACTGTAGTAGCTTGTTTTCTTCTCATTCAGTCTTAATATCTTTTCCTTCAGTTTGACAGTGAAATTCTTCACTACTCTTGGTTTGAATGATCTTCCCTATTAAAAGATGCAAATTTAGAAATAGATATGCTTCTCCATGTTTCAGAAAGGTATGTCATGGGTATATAAATCTCATTATCTCTGTGCTCCTTTAAGAGTGCTTGACTGCTCATTTGCTATATTAATATAATACATGGTTTGTATAATAGTAAAGATGCATTTGTTACCTGTTGCTTTTTATTTTGCTCATATGTAGAAGCCACATTGCCTTTTCATCTTTTAAAATAATACATATTTTCAAAGAACTCAGAAACCATACCATATCAATGATTGCCACTAAAGATTCTCCTTTTACATTTTTCTTCTCAAAGTTTCCTACTCACAACAAGAAATAAGAAACGTTTTCTCAGGTAAACTTTCTTCCCAATGTGAGTTCCTTTGCTAGAAGAAATAAATGTACCTAATTACTTAGCTGTCTCCATACTTTACCACACCTTTTCTATTTCCCATGCTTCTTTGTGGATATATTCAATTTAAAGAAATTAGTCCCGGTGCATTATTTCTCACTAGTTCTAAATGTTTGAAGGAAAGAGGAGCTAGAATCGTTGTGTCATGAGTATAAAGCAGGAGTTAGTCGGTGAAGATATTTAGGTTATCAAAAGAACCTTAGGTTCAAAAAGGAGGGGAAATATGTATGCTAATGGCTGATTTATTTTGATATATGGTATAAACCAGTACAATATTGTAAAGCAATTATCCTCCAATTAAAAAATGTTAAAATGCATTAACCAAAAAGAAGAAAAATCAGCTAGTCAAAGGAACTGGGGTATTTGGTTTCTTCTACTTTCTTTCTCATCCCTAAGCAGACCGTTCCAATTCACGAGAATCAATAATTTTTTCTAAGGTGTATGAAGGTTGATTTTGTTTCCTCAAATGTCTTCCTCCTTTAAAATTTAAGACTTTTGTATTTTATATTTGTATTTGTTTATAAATATTAACAAATACTGTAGTAGCTTGTTTTCTTCTCATTCAGTCTTAATATCTTTTCCTTCAGTTTGACAGTGAAATTCTTCACTACTCTTGGTTTGAATGATCTTCCCTATTAAAAGATGCAAATTTAGAAATAGATATGCTTCTCCATGTTTCAGAAAGGTATGTCATGGGTATATAAATCTCATTATCTCTGTGCTCCTTTAAGAGTGCTTGACTGCTCATTTGCTATATTAATATAATACATGGTTTGTATAATAGTAAAGATGCATTTGTTACCTGTTGCTTTTTATTTTGCTCATATGTAGAAGCCACATTGCCTTTTCATCTTTTAAAATAATACATATTTTCAAAGAACTCAGAAACCATACCATATCAATGATTGCCACTAAAGATTCTCCTTTTACATTTTTCTTCTCAAAGTTTCCTACTCACAACAAGAAATAAAAACGTTTCCAACTTCTCCACCAGTATCAGTCCCCCTTACAACCAATTTTCCTTCACATTCCTCTTCCCACGTTGGCTTTCAATATGTTAGTTATATACTTAATAACAAAGAACAAAAATACACTGATATTCTGTGTAACTGGGATCATCTTTTATTTGGAAATAATCCTGTACAAAGTAAGTCATGTATATAATGGTGTATCTTTAAGATGTTGTGATTCTTTACTGTTTAAGAGCATCTGAGGGAAAAGTGATCTGAAACACTGTATTCCATTGTGTTATTACTATAACTAATTTCCTTTGAGTTAAAGTTGAAACTCACTGTGGAATAATATAAACATTTGGCAAGTAAATAAAGCATGAACTGGGGAAACCTGAAAACTAAGTTCCTTTTAGTGTGTATAGTAGCTCTTCAAGAAAATAAATGCCTTATGCACAGGTACATAATGCATCATGACTGAAGTGACAGATGAATTCTTATCTCTGTGCTTGGAGAGGAAAACAAATATAGGAAAAAGGTTTCTGGTATATAAAACAAAAGTTTATCTCTGGGAGTTTCAGCTTGGGTCCTTAAAAATATCTTCACACTCTAGATTTAGGCAAAGTGAACTAGTTTCAGTATCCTGAAGTTCTGTGGTTTCTCTCTCACATCTAGGTATAGCCATATTCTTCTCTCTTACATCCAGGCCTTACCCCTGATCCACTCCTCTCAGGTTTCTTCAGAAAGCCTTTGCTAACCTCCAAGACCAGGTTGGAGGCTTTCCCATTGCCCTTGGCCTCTAATCTTACAGCAGTTGCACTATAATTCCTTGTTTGCTTTTATATCCTTATAACTCCATGAAGGAAGTGGCTGAGTTCATGTTGTTCACCTTAAATCCTCAGGTTTTGTCAGACACTCAATTATATGTGTGTTTAATGAATGGGTAAAATGGAAAATATTGACACTAAGATGTCAAGCTATCAAGGACAGATTTCAAGAGGCATACCTTAAAAATATGGCTGGTATTTCTGTGAGGTTCTTAGGCTTTGAACATTTCAAAATAGTAACCACAGCATATTTGAAGCAACATTAGTGGCATTCAGGTTAGCTCATGGGTTCTTAAGGAAGATAATCTGAAGTTGCATCCTTTAATGTATAGCCATTCAGTTATGTGAAACAAAAACTGACTCCATTACCTCTGAACAAAAAGAATCGCAGGTGCTGGGAAGTTTAAAAAGTAGACTGGAGTTTGTACGAGAGGTTGCAGTGAACGGTTATGCCTCTGAGCGTCGCTGTTCACCACTCAAGGAGGAAAACGCGACTGAAGAGCTAGTCCTTTTCCTTGTTTCCGGAGAGCGAAGAACCAGCAAACCAGGCGTGGAAGATCCAAGGCTGCTCCAAAGCTCACCCTTTCAATCAGCCAGCTCTATGATCTATAAATTAGGCCCACGAAAGGCTTAGTCCCTTGAGAAAATAAGACTGAAGTCCGTTGTGGGGAATTGGAACCTAATTCAGAGAAAATAATTCACCAAAAAAGAAATTACTAATTACCTGAGATTAGGCAACTGCGGAGGACTGACCCTGCTGTATGCGCTTCTGGGGACGCTGTGCGAGACCGGATGCGGCCAGATCGCTACTCCGTGTCAGAGGAACTGGACAAAGGACTGACCTTCAAAAAAGTTTATCTCTGGGAGTTTCAGCTTGGGTCCTTAAAAATATCTTCACACTCTAGATTTAGGCAAAGTGAACTAGTTTCAGTATCCTGAAGTTCTGTGGTTTCTCTCTCACATCTAGGTATAGCCATATTCTTCTCTCTTACATCCAGGCCTTACCCCTGATCCACTCCTCTCAGGTTTCTTCAGAAAGCCTTTGCTAACCTCCAAGACCAGGTTGGAGGCTTTCCCATTGCCCTTGGCCTCTAATCTTACAGCAGTTGCACTATAATTCCTTGTTTGCTTTTATATCCTTATAACTCCATGAAGGAAGTGGCTGAGTTCATGTTGTTCACCTTAAATCCTCAGGTTTTGTCAGACACTCAATTATATGTGTGTTTAATGAATGGGTAAAATGGAAAATATTGACACTAAGATGTCAAGCTATCAAGGACAGATTTCAAGAGGCATACCTTAAAAATATGGCTGGTATTTCTGTGAGGTTCTTAGGCTTTGAACATTTCAAAATAGTAACCACAGCATATTTGAAGCAACATTAGTGGCATTCAGGTTAGCTCATGGGTTCTTAAGGAAGATAATCTGAAGTTGCATCCTTTAATGTATAGCCATTCAGTTATGTGAAACAAAAACTGACTCCATTACCTCTGAACAAAAAGAATCGCAGGTGCTGGGAAGTTTAAAAAGTAGACTGGAGTTTGTACGAGAGGTTGCAGTGAACGGTTATGCCTCTGAGCGTCGCTGTTCACCACTCAAGGAGGAAAACGCGACTGAAGAGCTAGTCCTTTTCCTTGTTTCCGGAGAGCGAAGAACCAGCAAACCAGGCGTGGAAGATCCAAGGCTGCTCCAAAGCTCACCCTTTCAATCAGCCAGCTCTATGATCTATAAATTAGGCCCACGAAAGGCTTAGTCCCTTGAGAAAATAAGACTGAAGTCCGTTGTGGGGAATTGGAACCTAATTCAGAGAAAATAATTCACCAAAAAAGAAATTACTAATTACCTGAGATTAGGCAACTGCGGAGGACTGACCCTGCTGTATGCGCTTCTGGGGACGCTGTGCGAGACCGGATGCGGCCAGATCCGCTACTCCGTGTCAGAGGAACTGGACAAAGGCTCCTTCGTGGGCAACATCGCCCAGGATCTTGGGCTGAAGCCCCAGGAACTGGCGGAGCGCGGAGTCCGCATCGTCTCCAGAGGTAGGACGCAGCTCTTTGCTCTGAACCTGCGAAACGGCAGCTTGGTCACTGCGGGCAGAATAGACCGGGAGGAGCTCTGCGCTCAGAATGCGCGGTGTCTGGTGACTTTTAACGTTCTGGTTGAAGACAAACTGAAAATATTTGAAGTAGAAATAGAAATTAAAGACATTAATGACAATGCTCCTGGTTTTCTGACTGAGGAATTGGAGATAAAAATTGGTGAACTAACGGTTCCTGGAACTCGATTTCCACTTAAGACTGCATTTGACCCAGATGTGGGCATGAACTCTCTGTTGCACTATCAGCTCAGCCCCAATGACTACTTCTCCCTGGCCGTAAAGAGTGTCCCTGACGGGGCCAAGTATCCAGAGCTGGTGCTGCAGCAATCTCTTGACCGGGAGGAAAAGAAAGTTCACCAGCTTGTCCTCATTGCTTCTGATGGTGGTGACCCTGTTCATTCTAGCAACTTGGAAATCCATGTGACAGTGCTGGATGCAAATGACAATCCACCTGTATTTACCCAGCCTGAGTATCGAGTAAGTGTTCAAGAGAATCTGACGGTAGGCACCCGGCTGCTCACGGTGAATGCCACTGACCCTGATGAGGGATTCAATGCCCAAGTATCCTATGCATTAGATAAAATGCCTGGGAAAATCTCTCAGATTTTTGATCTCAACTCAGTAACTGGAGACTTGTCGGTATTAAAAAGTCTAGATTATGAGGACATTACTTTCTATGAAATTATAATAGAAGCACAAGATGGACCAGGTCTGCTTTCAACAGCTAAGGTTTTGATCACAGTTCTGGATGTGAATGACAATGCCCCAGAAGTTACAGTCACTTCTCTCACAGGATCAGTTCCAGAAGAGGCTACTGCTGGAAGGGAAATTGCCCTTATCAACGTGCATGATCGGGATTCTGAGCAAAATGGGCAAGTTACTGTTTTTGTCCTAGGAAATATGCCATTTAATTTAGAAAAATCAATAAACCAATACTACCGTTTAGTGACAGCCAGGTCGCTGGACCATGAAGAGGTGTCCGAATATAACATCACTCTGAGAGCTACAGATGGGGGTAGTCCACCACTGTCCACAGACACATACATCAGCCTGCATGTGAAAGACATCAACGACAACCCACCTGCTTTCACTCATGCCTCCTATTCTGCCTACATTCCTGAAAACAACCCCCGGGGAGCTTCCATTTTCTCTGTGACAGCCCAGGACCCTGATAGCATTGAGAATGCCCACATCACCTATGCACTGACTGAGGATACCATCGAAGGGGTGCCTCTCTCCACCTATGTCTCCATAAACTCAGACACTGGAGTCCTGTATGCTTTACTCTCCTTCGACTATGAACAGGTTAGAGGCCTGGAGCTACTGGTGACAGCCAGTGACAGTGGGAACCCTCCACTCAGCAGTAACGTGTCTGTGAGCATATTTGTGCTGGACCAGAATGACAATGCACCTGAGATTCTGTACCCTGCCCTCCCCACAGATGGCTCCACGGGTGTGGAGCTGGCACCCCGCTCCGCAGAGCCTGGATACCTGGTCACCAAGGTGGTGGCAGTGGACAGAGACTCAGGCCAGAACGCCTGGCTGTCCTACCGCCTGCTCAAGGCCAGCGAGCCAGGACTCTTCGCGGTGGGGCTGCACACGGGCGAGGTGCGCACGGCGCGGGCCCTGCTGGAGAGAGACGCGCTCAAGCAGAGCCTGGTGGTGGCGGTCCAGGACCACGGGCGGCCCCCTCTTTCGGCCACCGTCACGCTCACAGTGGCCGTGGCTGACAGCATCCCCGACATCCTGACGGATCTAGGCAGCCTGAAGCCTTCAGCAGACCCCGACGACTCAGGCCTAATGCTGTACCTGGTGGTGGCGGTGGCCGTGGTCTCCTGTGTCTTCCTTGCCTTTGTCATAGTGCTGCTGGCGCTCAGACTATGGCGCTGGCACACGTCACATGTGCTACAGTCTGCAGGAGAGCTATCCACGGAAGTGCCCGCCTCTCGGTTTGTGGGCGTGGACGGGGTTCGGGCTTTCCTGCAGACCTATTCCCACGAGGTCTCTCTCACCGCGGACTCGCGAAGGAGTCACGTGATCTTCCCGCAGCCCAACTACGCGGACACGCTCATCAGCCAGGAGAGCTGTGAGAAAAGCGAGCCACTCCTGATATCTCAAGATTTACTTGAAACGAAAGGAGACCCCAAGGAACTTCCGGTGAGTTTCTTTCTTTGAATATTTTAAAAGCAGTTATGCCAGTGTGTTTATTATAAAGCTTTGAAAGTTGAAAGTGTTAGTCGCTCAGTCATGTCTGACTCTTTGCCACCCCCATGGACTGTAACCCACCAGGCTCCTCTCTCCATGGGATTCTCCAGGCAAGAATACTGGAGTGGGTTGCCATTCCCTGATCCTGTATGCTTTACTCTCCTTCGACTATGAACAGGTTAGAGGCCTGGAGCTACTGGTGACAGCCAGTGACAGTGGGAACCCTCCACTCAGCAGTAACGTGTCTGTGAGCATATTTGTGCTGGACCAGAATGACAATGCACCTGAGATTCTGTACCCTGCCCTCCCCACAGATGGCTCCACGGGTGTGGAGCTGGCACCCCGCTCCGCAGAGCCTGGATACCTGGTCACCAAGGTGGTGGCAGTGGACAGAGACTCAGGCCAGAACGCCTGGCTGTCCTACCGCCTGCTCAAGGCCAGCGAGCCAGGACTCTTCGCGGTGGGGCTGCACACGGGCGAGGTGCGCACGGCGCGGGCCCTGCTGGAGAGAGACGCGCTCAAGCAGAGCCTGGTGGTGGCGGTCCAGGACCACGGGCGGCCCCCTCTTTCGGCCACCGTCACGCTCACAGTGGCCGTGGCTGACAGCATCCCCGACATCCTGACGGATCTAGGCAGCCTGAAGCCTTCAGCAGACCCCGACGACTCAGGCCTAATGCTGTACCTGGTGGTGGCGGTGGCCGTGGTCTCCTGTGTCTTCCTTGCCTTTGTCATAGTGCTGCTGGCGCTCAGACTATGGCGCTGGCACACGTCACATGTGCTACAGTCTGCAGGAGAGCTATCCACGGAAGTGCCCGCCTCTCGGTTTGTGGGCGTGGACGGGGTTCGGGCTTTCCTGCAGACCTATTCCCACGAGGTCTCTCTCACCGCGGACTCGCGAAGGAGTCACGTGATCTTCCCGCAGCCCAACTACGCGGACACGCTCATCAGCCAGGAGAGCTGTGAGAAAAGCGAGCCACTCCTGATATCTCAAGATTTACTTGAAACGAAAGGAGACCCCAAGGAACTTCCGGTGAGTTTCTTTCTTTGAATATTTTAAAAGCAGTTATGCCAGTGTGTTTATTATAAAGCTTTGAAAGTTGAAAGTGTTAGTCGCTCAGTCATGTCTGACTCTTTGCGACCCCCATGGACTGTAACCCGCCAGGCTCCTCCGTTCATGGAATTCTCCAAGTAAGAATACTGGAGTGGGTTGCCATTCCCTGATCCAGGGGATCGTCCAGATCCAGGGATTGAACCCTGATCTCCTGCAATGCAGGAGGATTCCTTACCATTGTACCACCTCAGAAACCCATTTTAAAGCTTTAATACACATTTATTTGAAAATAAAGCAATGTGTTAGTCATTCATTCTTTTGTTTAAATATGTGTTCCTCTCTTCTGGGATGGCGGTGAGGCTGCTCTTCCTAGCTGGGTACAGCTGAGTGGGCCTAGTAAATATTTCTGACCAGTCTATTGTAAATGGAAGTATGTGAATCTCTTCCCAGAGGAAGTTCTAGTTGCCATAGTAAGAATGACTGGATGTCTAACTTATTCTTTGAAATTGTGACTGTGTCTTCTACCTAAGTCCTTAAATGACTAAGGTGAAAGAAGAGCCCTGCGGTTGACTCAACATTGACCTGTATATCTGTGATAAGTAGACGTTTTTAATTTTAAATCGCTGTGATGATGGTATTTGTCACTTTGGCCTACCTAGCCTATCCTGATAAACAAGTATATAGTATTTTAGGCTCTAATAATATGATGTTTAACTCCTTCCAAGACAGAACAAACTGGATTCATCCTGATAACACAAAATGATAAGTAAAAAACATAAGAGGCTGGTCATATTCTTTTACCTGGCATGTAATCCCTACTTTGTATATATATATATGTATTTTTAATTTTATTTATTTATCTTTTGGGGGGTGGGGTGGGGAGGGAGAGGGATGGGCGGGCCACTTCTATTGGTCTTTCATTTCTCTATTTTCATCCGTCTTTGTTCTTTGGCTCCTGTGGGCCTCCCATCACTGTGGCGTCTGGCGTTGCAGAGCGCCGGCTCTGGGCGCATGCGCCCCAGAGTTCCGGCTCGCAATTGGACACAAGGCTCCAGCCGCTCTGCGGCACGTGGGATCTTCCCAGGCCAGGGATCGAACCGGCGCCCCTTGCGCTGCAAGGTGGTGTCCTTACCCACTGGACCACCAGGGGAAGCCCCCTACTTTGTATATTTAAAGCTTGTGTATTTATGTGTATCCGTATGGATTTCAGACTTTCCTCTGAAGGTGGGAACCTCAATTTCCTAAACAATTATGAGCCTCAGAGTGGCATGCCTTGTCCTTTGAGACAGATTTTTAAATGTAAAGATATATGTCAGCCTCTATGTGAAATTTCCAGACTGTCCACCTCAACAGTGGAATAAGAGTCCTACAACTTTCTTTTCAAATATGTATTTATTTGGTTGCACTGGGTCTTAGTTGTAGTGCTCAGGATCACCAGTCTTCCTTATGGCATGTGGGATCTAGTTTCCTGACTTGGAATCAAAGCTAGGCCCCCTGCATTGGGAGCATGGAGTGTTAGCCCCTGGAGCACCAGAGAAGGCCCAGGAATTCTACAACTTTCTTGGGCTAGAAATTGTTGGCTCACTTTGAAATTTGTGAAATTATTTTCATCCATAAAATAGCACCAAAGAGTCATCCAAAATTAGGCCAAAATAGATTTCATTAGATCTCAAACAAAGGAATACATCTCTCCTTCTGTGTATTAGGAAGAGGTACATTCAAAAGTGGAAAATAAAAGGGCGTGTACAAAATAGCTAAAAACAGAAAAGGGTGTATTCTCACTCAAATTTTCAAATGCATCACAGAAAAGGTATATTACCTTTGGAATATTTTTAGGAAAAAGTCTTTGTAGTGCTACTATTCCTTGTAATGAGAAAAAAATATTAAATGAAACTTTAGATGTTTGAAGAGAATTTTCCAAGAATTTCATGTAAATATAACCTACATATACACTGGGAAAATGCATAGAGTACAAAAGTATTCTATGATGATTGTAGTGATGATAAGAACCCTGTGGTTGACTCAACATGACTCTCATTCATGCCATTTTAACTAAAAGGGATTTTTAAGGGAAAAAATCATTACAACAAAAGGCAGAAGGGGGGCTTACCTGGTGGCCCAGTGGGTAAAGAGTCCACCTTGCAGTGCAAGGGGTCACTGGTTCGATCCGTGGCATGGGAAGATCCCAGATGCCATGGAGTGGCTGAACCAGTGTGTCCAATTACAAGCCAGTGTTCTGGAGCACATGCACCCACAGTCAGTGCTCTGTGAATAGAGGCTACTGCAATGGGAGGCCCACAGAGGCCAAATAAATAAGATGGATGAAAATAAATAAATAAATAAACCAATAAAAGAGACGAAAAAAAAGGCAGGAGGGTTTGTAATAAAAGGAACAGAAATTATAAAGTCATGAAGTAGGGCAAACGAGGGAAAGGATGTCATAGGAAAAAAACAGTCTGTCTTGACTGGGATGTAAAAGGAGTATGGATTAGCACTGCAAAGTAACAAAATAAATTATTTACTTGGTATCTAATTTGGTAGTGCATTTGAAATAAAGGTGTTTGTCTGTTTTAGTTACCTAGGACTTGTTCAAGGATTACAGGTAAGTTTCAAAATGTAGTGTCTAAGAAGTCACAATTCCTCTCCAAGATTTACCAGTGATCAAGTAAACTCATTACACTTATTAGTGGTGTAAATTAACTGGAATTGAGTATTGGCATTAAGGAGTTTTTGTGTATAAAGTCACATGGTAAAGAAGCACTGATTTCATAAAAATAAATATACTTGCACAAGATTCAGTTTTATGAAAGCATGTGTGTGCTCAAATAATACATTGGTCTCTAACAAAACATCAGGCTCCTTTGTACTTAATGGGGAAATTATATATGCTTTAAAATGCTTAGCAATATAGTAAAATAAGTTTAGGACTTTGACTTTCTCTTTTTTGCAAAGATTAGATGTTTATACCCACTAGGAATAATCTTACTGGTCACATCTATACGAGTCATGCCAGTGTTTATAAATACAGTAGAATCTCTGTAAACAAAGAAAAAAGTTGTATGCCTTATGAGAAATCTTTAACGAAGAAAAAAGAATGAACTGATGGCAACACTTAAAAGATGATTAGAAACTAGAAAATATACCAGATTTGAAGAGAAAAGTTGAGTAGTTCTTTCTAAAAAATAAAAAGAATAAGATATATATTAATAGATTCAAGAGCTTACACTTTGAGGGATACCTGGGCGATATGCAGTTTTCTCAGACAACCTCCGGGTGCCACTGTTGACCAAAGGGAAGATAAGGCTTCTCGGTTCTACAGCAGTGGCCGGCAGTGTTTTCTTGCTTTGTCCTGTACACATTGGCATGCAGACGCACCTCCTGTGCAACCTCAAGCACCTGAAAAACAAGTCCTACCCTCAGATCACAGAAGTCCAAGGTGCTATCATTGATTTTTTAAATGTCCCAGAGACATCTTGAAGAGCAGCTTCCCAGAGAGTGCAAGAAATGCTTAGGCGCTCCAGAAGAGCTGAAACAATGAAAAAGGACGAGGAGGGTTTGTAATAAAAGGAACAGAAATTATAAAGTCATAAGTAACAAAATGATAGGAAAAAACAGTCTGTCTTGACTGGGATGTAAAAGGAGTATGGATTAGCACTGCAAAGTAACAAAATAAATTATTTACTTGGTATCTAATTTGGTAGTGCATTTGAAATAAAGGTGTTTGTCTGTTTTAGTTACCTAGGACTTGTTCAAGGATTACAGGTAAGTTTCAAAATGTAGTGTCTAAGAAGTCACAATTCCTCTCCAAGATTTACCAGTGATCAAGTAAACTCATTACACTTATTAGTGGTGTAAATTAACTGGAATTGAGTATTGGCATTAAGGAGTTTTTGTGTATAAAGTCACATGGTAAAGAAGCACTGATTTCAAAAAAATAAATATACTTGCACAAGATTCAGTTTTATGAAAGCATGTGTGTGCTCAAATAATACATTGGTCTCTAACAAAACATCAGGCTCCTTTGTACTTAATGGGGAAATTATATATGCTTTAAAATGCTTAGCAATATAGTAAAATAAGTTTAGGACTTTGACTTTCTCTTTTTTGCAAAGATTAGATGTTTATACCCACTAGGAATAATCTTACTGGTCACATCTATACGAGTCATGCCAGTGTTTATAAATACAGTAGAATCTCTGTAAACAAAGAAAAAAGTTGTATGCCTTATGAGAAATCTTTAACGAAGAAAAAAGAATGAACTGATGGCAACACTTAAAAGATGATTAGAAACTAGAAAATATACCAGATTTGAAGAGAAAAGTTGAGTAGTTCTTTCTAAAAAATAAAAAGAATAAGATATATATTAATAGATTCAAGAGCTTACACTTTGAGGGATACCTGGGCGATATGCAGTTTTCTCAGACAACCTCCGGGTGCCACTGTTGACCAAAGGGAAGATAAGGCTTCTCGGTTCTACAGCAGTGGCCGGCAGTGTTTTCTTGCTTTGTCCTGTACACATTGGCATGCAGACGCACCTCCTGTGCAACCTCAAGCACCTGAAAAACAAGTCCTACCCTCAGATCACAGAAGTCCAAGGTGCTATCATTGATTTTTTAAATGTCCCAGAGACATCTTGAAGAGCAGCTTCCCAGAGAGTGCAAGAAATGCTTAGGCGCTCCAGAAGAGCTGAAACAATGAAAAGTCAGGTACTGTTTCTCTTCCTGCTGTCTTTGTTGTGTGGGGTAATCTCCCAGCAGATCCAGTACTCAATTCCAGAGGAGAAAGACAAGGGCTCAAGGGTGGGGAACCTAGCCAAGGATCTCAGGCTCAGCGTCCAGGAGCTGCCAGCTCGAAAACTGCGGATTAGTACAGAGGATTTTTTCAGCGTGAGTGCAGAGAATGGGGATTTGCTAGTGAGTGGTAGGATAGATCGAGAGAAGATTTGCGGGAGGAAATCTGAGTGTGCAGTAGAATTTGAAATGGTTGCTGAAAACCCAATGACTATTTTCCATGTGAGTGTTTCAATTCAAGATATTAATGACAATGCACCGCGTTTCATTGCAAAAGGCATCGACTTGGAAATCTCTGAGTTAGCCTTACCGGGGATAAAACTCCCCCTGGATTCTGCGCTAGATGCAGATGTAGAAGGTAACTCACTGAAGAAATATTCCATCAGCCACAATGAGCACTTCTCTCTGTCAACGAAGGAACGTCCTGATGGAAGTAAATACCCAGAATTACTGCTGGAAAAACCTCTGGACAGAGAACAGCAGAGTTCCCACCACTTAATCCTGACTGCCATGGATGGTGGGGACCCTCCTTTAAGCGGCACTACCCAGATCCGGATACAGGTCACCGACGCCAATGATAATGCTCCAGTGTTCAGCCAGGACACTTACAGGGTTAACCTCCAAGAAAATGTGCCTCTGGGAACCTCTGTGCTGCGGGTTATAGCCACTGACCAGGATGAAGGCATTAATGCAGAAATCACCTACACCTTCCTCAATGCCCCAGCATAGCCTCCTCTATCCAAACTGGTGAAGAGCTTACACTTTGAGGGATACCTGGGCGATATGCAGTTTTCTCAGACAACCTCCGGGTGCCACTGTTGACCAAAGGGAAGATAAGGCTTCTCGGTTCTACAGCAGTGGCCGGCAGTGTTTTCTTGCTTTGTCCTGTACACATTGGCATGCAGACGCACCTCCTGTGCAACCTCAAGCACCTGAAAAACAAGTCCTACCCTCAGATCACAGAAGTCCAAGGTGCTATCATTGATTTTTTAAATGTCCCAGAGACATCTTGAAGAGCAGCTTCCCAGAGAGTGCAAGAAATGCTTAGGCGCTCCAGAAGAGCTGAAACAATGAAAAGTCAGGTACTGTTTCTCTTCCTGCTGTCTTTGTTGTGTGGGGTAATCTCCCAGCAGATCCAGTACTCAATTCCAGAGGAGAAAGACAAGGGCTCAAGGGTGGGGAACCTAGCCAAGGATCTCAGGCTCAGCGTCCAGGAGCTGCCAGCTCGAAAACTGCGGATTAGTACAGAGGATTTTTTCAGCGTGAGTGCAGAGAATGGGGATTTGCTAGTGAGTGGTAGGATAGATCGAGAGAAGATTTGCGGGAGGAAATCTGAGTGTGCAGTAGAATTTGAAATGGTTGCTGAAAACCCAATGACTATTTTCCATGTGAGTGTTTCAATTCAAGATATTAATGACAATGCACCGCGTTTCATTGCAAAAGGCATCGACTTGGAAATCTCTGAGTTAGCCTTACCGGGGATAAAACTCCCCCTGGATTCTGCGCTAGATGCAGATGTAGAAGGTAACTCACTGAAGAAATATTCCATCAGCCACAATGAGCACTTCTCTCTGTCAACGAAGGAACGTCCTGATGGAAGTAAATACCCAGAATTACTGCTGGAAAAACCTCTGGACAGAGAACAGCAGAGTTCCCACCACTTAATCCTGACTGCCATGGATGGTGGGGACCCTCCTTTAAGCGGCACTACCCAGATCCGGATACAGGTCACCGACGCCAATGATAATGCTCCAGTGTTCAGCCAGGACACTTACAGGGTTAACCTCCAAGAAAATGTGCCTCTGGGAACCTCTGTGCTGCGGGTTATAGCCACTGACCAGGATGAAGGCATTAATGCAGAAATCACCTACACCTTCCTCAATGCCCCAGCAAGTACCAGCCTCCTCTTCAATCTCAATCCAAATACTGGTGACATCACAACCAACGGTACATTAGACTTTGAAGAAACAAGTCAATACATGTTGGGTGTTGAAGCCAAGGATGGAGGGGTACACACGGCTCACTGTAATGTCCTGATTGAAATAATTGATGAGAATGACAATGCGCCAGAGGTGACATTCATGTCCTTCTCTAATGAGATTTCTGAGGCTTCAGACCTTGGAACTGTAATCGCCCTCATTAAAGTGCGAGACCAGGATTCTGGGGAAAATGGTTTGGTAACATGCTATATTCAGGAAGTAGTGCCCTTCAAATTAGAAGCCACCTCTAAGAATTATTACAAGCTAGTGATTGAAGGTGCCCTAGACCGAGAGCAGAAGGCAGAGTACAATGTCACTATCACAGCCACAGACAAAGGCAAGCCTCCCCTCTCCTCCAGTACAAGCGTCACCCTACACATCTGCGATGTCAACGACAACGCTCCAGTTTTCGAACAGGCTTCCTACGTGGTCCACGTGGCAGAAAACAACCCGCCTGGGGCCGCCATCGCCCAAGTCAGCGCCTCCGACCCCGACCTGGGACCCAACGGCCACGTCTCCTACTCCATCGTGGCCAGCGACCTGGAGCCGCGCGCGCTGTCGTCCTACGTGTCGGTGAACCCGCAGAGCGGCGTGCTGTTCGCGCAGCGCGCCTTCGACCACGAGCAGCTGCGCGCCTTGGAGCTGACGCTGCAGGCCCGCGACCACGGCTCGCCCGCGCTCAGCGCCAACGCGAGCGTGCGCGTGCTGGTGGGCGACCGCAACGACAACGCGCCCAGGGTGCTGTACCCCGCGCTGGGGCCCGACGGCTCGGCGCTCTTCGACACGGTGCCGCGCGCCGCGCAGCCCGGATACCTGGTCACCAAGGTGGTGGCGGTGGACGCCGACTCGGGGCACAACGCCTGGCTGTCGTACCACGTGCTGCAGGCCAGCGAGCCGGGCCTGTTCAGCGTGGGGCTGCGCACGGGCGAGGTGCGCACGGCGCGGGCCTTGGGCGAGCGCGACGCGGCCCGCCAGCGCCTGCTGGTCGCTGTGCGCGACGGGGGCCAGCCGCCCCTCTCGGCCACCGCCACGCTGCTCCTGGTCTTCGCCGACAGCCTGCAGGAGGCGCTGCCGGACCTCAGCGAGCGGCCCGCGCCCGCTGACCCGCAGGCTGAGCTGCAGTTCTACCTGGTGGTGGCCCTGGCCTTGATCTCGGTGCTCTTCCTGCTCGCGGTGATTCTGGCGGTCGCGCTGCACCTTCGTCGCTCCTCCAGCCCCGCAGCGTGGGGCTGCTTCAGGCCTGGTCTCAGTTCCAAATCTGGACCTGGAGTTCTCCCCAACTACAGTGAGGGGACGTTGCCCTATTCGTACAATCTGTGTGTTGCCTCACAGTCAGCTAAGACAGAATTTAATTTTCATAACATGATCCTGGAAACGGCTCCTCCTCGGGACCTCCTAGGTGAAGATCCATCTATGGGTATATGTGCCCGTAATGAAGACCCTCAAATCGCCTATGATTCATCTTTTTCCAATCACGTGAGTTTTTGCCGACTTACTTAAATTTTATTATTGTATTTTATTCTTAATAGTGCATAATTATTTTTGGTCCTTATTCATTGTTTTAGTGATGGTAGTGGGAGAGGAGGTATATTGGATGGGTGTAAATTGGTTCCCTGATTGATCTATAGTCTTGGCAGTTAATTATTACCTAATTAGTGCTTCTCAGTTTGTACTCTTGGCATTTCTATATGGTCAGCAAATCCTGCCAAAGACAGCTTATTCTTGGCTGTCACCACCCTGAGTAATAGCACTGCCCTTACTTAGTTGATGTGTAATATTCCTTTCCTCCCTGAAGATTGTAAATGTATTGACAGTTCTTTCTGCCTAAGTTAAAGTTTTTGTTCATCATCACCAAATACACTTTAGTTATTTATCTTTTTCTGTGATGTATTAATATAACCTTTCAATAGCACTTTTTTTGCTTGATCATATGTAGCAAAGACTGCCATGTTTTATATGTGAATCACTAACTTTGGGTCCTTTTATTCCACTTTGTAATCTGTCAAGAATAATTTTCTTGACCATTCTTAATTTTCATAGCTTATCTACTTTGTCGCTGCTATAATGAGGAATGTAATGAACATTTTTTGTATACAGAGACTTTTCCATACTTCTTTTTTTATAGCACAGACTTCTGAGAAGTGAGTCAAATTTTTTCAAAATATTTTATTTTACCTCCCAACCCCCAGAAAGTTGTGGGTCTTCTGAGGATTGTGAAAAATACCTTTAACCTACTCTCTGAAGTCAGAGAATTTTAAAACTCTGAATAGGTAATGGAGTTTGAGTCTGGTCAAAATTTATGAGTAATTTCTAGAAATTAATTATTATTGAGTAACAATCAAAGAACTGAATACTTGCTGCTTTATGTCAAGTTTTCACAGATGAGTACATTGCTCTAAGTATTCAGCAATAATAAAACTATGAAACATGCAGTGATAATTATAATTATTTAAGTATTTCTTTTTACTGATCATTTCTAAAATCAAAACTAAAGTTATAACTAATAGTTAAAATAATGCCTTCTGAATGTGTCCTAATGTGAGAGATGACAGAAACATCATCTGCTATTTATAGTGCTTCAGTTTAACTTTTCTTTCTTTTTATCTTTATTACTTACTTTTAAAAAGATATATATCTTTGTTTATTCATTTTGGCTGTACCAGATCTTAGTTGTGATATGTGGGATCTAGTTTCCTGACCAGAGAATGAACCTGGGCCCTCTGCATTGGGAATGTAGACTCTTAGCCACTGAACCACCAGGCAAGTCCCTGTTACTTACTTTTAACATCATTTACTTACCCATTGTTTTAGGTTTTAGAGCTGCATTAATGGCTCATTCATTAAGTTCTGAAAAAATTTTTCATGTATATGCTATGAAAGGTACTATTCTAGAGTTTGAGGACTCACTGTGAACATGACCATCACAAACATAATGTGTCATCTCAAATCTCCTTGTATAAAACTAATGAGCAAATGTCCCTCCCAAACCCATTATCATATTTGTTAAACAGGTTTCACAGGGGCAAAACTAACTCTTCAACTGTAGATACTAGATATTTTCCTTGATAGCAAAGACTGCCATGTTTTATATGTGAATCACTAACTTTGGGTCCTTTTATTCCACTTTGTAATCTGTCAAGAATAATTTTCTTGACCATTCTTAATTTTCATAGCTTATCTACTTTGTCGCTGCTATAATGAGGAATGTAATGAACATTTTTTGTATACAGAGACTTTTCCATACTTCTTTTTTTATAGCACAGACTTCTGAGAAGTGAGTCAAATTTTTTCAAAATATTTTATTTTACCTCCCAACCCCCAGAAAGTTGTGGGTCTTCTGAGGATTGTGAAAAATACCTTTAACCTACTCTCTGAAGTCAGAGAATTTTAAAACTCTGAATAGGTAATGGAGTTTGAGTCTGGTCAAAATTTATGAGTAATTTCTAGAAATTAATTATTATTGAGTAACAATCAAAGAACTGAATACTTGCTGCTTTATGTCAAGTTTTCACAGATGAGTACATTGCTCTAAGTATTCAGCAATAATAAAACTATGAAACATGCAGTGATAATTATAATTATTTAAGTATTTCTTTTTACTGATCATTTCTAAAATCAAAACTAAAGTTATAACTAATAGTTAAAATAATGCCTTCTGAATGTGTCCTAATGTGAGAGATGACAGAAACATCATCTGCTATTTATAGTGCTTCAGTTTAACTTTTCTTTCTTTTTATCTTTATTACTTACTTTTAAAAAGATATATATCTTTGTTTATTCATTTTGGCTGTACCAGATCTTAGTTGTGATATGTGGGATCTAGTTTCCTGACCAGAGAATGAACCTGGGCCCTCTGCATTGGGAATGTAGACTCTTAGCCACTGAACCACCAGGCAAGTCCCTGTTACTTACTTTTAACATCATTTACTTACCCATTGTTTTAGGTTTTAGAGCTGCATTAATGGCTCATTCATTAAGTTCTGAAAAAATTTTTCATGTATATGCTATGAAAGGTACTATTCTAGAGTTTGAGGACTCACTGTGAACATGACCATCACAAACATAATGTGTCATCTCAAATCTCCTTGTATAAAACTAATGAGCAAATGTCCCTCCCAAACCCATTATCATATTTGTTAAACAGGTTTCACAGGGGCAAAACTAACTCTTCAACTGTAGATACTAGATATTTTCCTACAAGGGAATTGAAAAGTTACCCCAGATTATAAAGGGTCAACCATGTGAGAAGACTTGTTTCTGCGTAGGTTGAGACTGGAGTCTATATCTCCAACTTCCTGGACACTGTCTTTTCAACTATTTATTCTTCTATTCTTTAAGTATAACTTTGTTTTAGGGAGGGATAAACACGTACCTTTTGCAATACACTGTATTGAAATTGAGTTATGACAGTAAATAATGCAAAAAACTTAAAAGAGATAGAAAAATAAAAAACCATGTCTCTGAAAAAATAAATTACTTTATCAGGGTTACAGTACAGTAAGTTTTGGAACACTTACAGATTTTCACTACAAACTAAATAGCAGGTGTTTGGTTTTTATTATTTTGAAGAAAATTGAATACGGAAAAGAAATGGTGTACAAGTGTTCTTTATTTACCAAGGATAGATTGCAGTAACAAGTTAGGACTCTGAGTGTCGCTGTTCACCAATCGGGAAAAAAAAGGACCAGGAATTTGATCCGAACTACAAGATTTCTGCATCACAAAGCACTGGCTTTGGGGCTTTAGAAAGCTTCTAACCGGACCCCCGAGAGCTCCAACATCCAACGGTGAAAGCATCTATCTCGGATCCCAAGATCCTAGGGATCCCCAGGCCTCCACCAAGTGAACGCCCAAGAGCAAGCTATTCCGCTGCGGGGCTGTAATGGCGCCTCCTTTTTGCCCAAACTGCAGCCTCCTGATCTGGATCTGCGTTCTCTTGGGGGCCCTGTGGAAAATCCGGGCCGAACAGATCCGCTATTCGGTGCCTGAGGAGCTGGAGAAGGGCTCTTTTGTGGGCAACATCGTCAAAGATCTGGGGCTGGAGCCCCGGGAGCTGGCAGAGCGCGGAGTTCGCATCATCTCAAGAGGTAGGACGCAGCTCTTTGCTCTGAATCCGCGAAGCGGCAGCTTGGTCACCGCGGGCAGAATAGATCGGGAGGAGCTCTGTGACAGATCTCCCAAGTGTGTAGTGAACTTAGAGATTCTCTTAGAAGACAGGGTGAAGATTTTTGGAGTAGAAGTGGAAATAATAGATGTTAATGATAACACTCCCAACTTTGGGGCAGAGCAAAGGGAAATAAAAGTCGCTGAAAATGAAAATCCTGGAACAAGATTTCCTCTTCCTGAAGCTTTTGATCCGGATATAGGAATAAATTCCCTACAGGGTTACCAGCTTAGCTCGAATGGTTACTTCTCCTTGGATGTGCAAAGCGAAGCTGATGGGATTAAGTATCCAGAGCTGGTACTGGAACGCGCCCTGGACCGCGAGGAAGAGGCAGTTCATCACCTCATTCTCACCGCCTTTGACGGAGGCGACCCAGTTCACTCTGGCACTGCTAGGATTCTTGTAACACTTGTGGATGCCAACGACAATGCCCCGGTATTCACTCAACCCGAGTACCACGTCAGTGTGCGGGAGAACGTGCCAGTAGGCTCCAGGCTACTCACTGTAAAAGCCTCTGATCCAGATGAAGGAGTCAATGGAGAAGTCACATATTCTTTCCGAAAAGTAAGAGATAAAATATCCCAGCTGTTCCAGTTGAATTCTCTGACTGGGGACATAACTATACTGGGACCAGGAATTTGATCCGAACTACAAGATTTCTGCATCACAAAGCACTGGCTTTGGGGCTTTAGAAAGCTTCTAACCGGACCCCCGAGAGCTCCAACATCCAACGGTGAAAGCATCTATCTCGGATCCCAAGATCCTAGGGATCCCCAGGCCTCCACCAAGTGAACGCCCAAGAGCAAGCTATTCCGCTGCGGGGCTGTAATGGCGCCTCCTTTTTGCCCAAACTGCAGCCTCCTGATCTGGATCTGCGTTCTCTTGGGGGCCCTGTGGAAAATCCGGGCCGAACAGATCCGCTATTCGGTGCCTGAGGAGCTGGAGAAGGGCTCTTTTGTGGGCAACATCGTCAAAGATCTGGGGCTGGAGCCCCGGGAGCTGGCAGAGCGCGGAGTTCGCATCATCTCAAGAGGTAGGACGCAGCTCTTTGCTCTGAATCCGCGAAGCGGCAGCTTGGTCACCGCGGGCAGAATAGATCGGGAGGAGCTCTGTGACAGATCTCCCAAGTGTGTAGTGAACTTAGAGATTCTCTTAGAAGACAGGGTGAAGATTTTTGGAGTAGAAGTGGAAATAATAGATGTTAATGATAACACTCCCAACTTTGGGGCAGAGCAAAGGGAAATAAAAGTCGCTGAAAATGAAAATCCTGGAACAAGATTTCCTCTTCCTGAAGCTTTTGATCCGGATATAGGAATAAATTCCCTACAGGGTTACCAGCTTAGCTCGAATGGTTACTTCTCCTTGGATGTGCAAAGCGAAGCTGATGGGATTAAGTATCCAGAGCTGGTACTGGAACGCGCCCTGGACCGCGAGGAAGAGGCAGTTCATCACCTCATTCTCACCGCCTTTGACGGAGGCGACCCAGTTCACTCTGGCACTGCTAGGATTCTTGTAACACTTGTGGATGCCAACGACAATGCCCCGGTATTCACTCAACCCGAGTACCACGTCAGTGTGCGGGAGAACGTGCCAGTAGGCTCCAGGCTACTCACTGTAAAAGCCTCTGATCCAGATGAAGGAGTCAATGGAGAAGTCACATATTCTTTCCGAAAAGTAAGAGATAAAATATCCCAGCTGTTCCAGTTGAATTCTCTGACTGGGGACATAACTATACTGGGAGGTTTGGATTACGAGGACTCTGGATTCTATGATATAGATGTAGAAGCCCACGACGCACCTGGCCTCCGAGCCAGAAGTAAGGTACTGGTGACAGTTTTGGATGTAAATGACAATGCTCCAGAAGTCACAGTCACATCTCTTACCAGCTCTATCCAAGAAACTTCTTCTCCAGGTACAGTAATTGCACTTTTCAATGTGCATGACAGTGACTCAGGAGAGAATGGCCTTGTCATGTGTTCTATTCCAGATAACCTGCCATTCACACTTGAAAAGACCTATGGAAATTACTATCGATTGTTGACACACAGGGCTCTGGATAGGGAAGAGGTCTCAGAATATAACATCACTGTAACTGCTACTGACCACGGGACTCCACCATTGTCTACAGAAGCACACATCTCACTGAATGTAGCAGACATCAACGACAATCCTCCTGCCTTCTCTCGTGCTTCCTACTTGGCCTATATTCCAGAAAACAACCCCAGGGGAGCTTCCATCTTCTCTGTGACTGCTGGTGACCCTGACAGTAACCAGAACTCAAGGGTCACTTACTCTCTGGCTGAGGACACACTACAGGGGGCACCTCTCTCCACCTACATCTCTATAAATGCAGACACTGGAGTCCTGTATGCTTTGCACTCTTTTGACTATGAGCAGGTTAGAGAACTGCAGCTACTGGTGACAGCTAGTGACAGTGGGGACCCTCCACTCAGTACCAACGTGTCTGTGATCTTATTCGTGCTGGACCAGAATGACAATGCACCTGAAATTCTATACCCCACCATCCCCACTGATGGTTCCACGGGTGTGGAGCTGGCACCCCGCTCCGCAGAGCCTGGATACCTGGTCACCAAGGTGGTGGCAGTGGACAGAGACTCAGGCCAGAACGCCTGGCTGTCCTACCGCCTGCTCAAGGCCAGCGAGCCAGGACTCTTCGCGGTGGGGCTGCACACGGGCGAGGTGCGCACAGCGCGGGCCCTGCTGGAGAGAGACGCGCTCAAGCAGAGCCTGGTGGTGGCGGTCCAGGACCACGGGCAGCCCCCTCTCTCGGCCACCGTCACGCTCACCGTGGCCGTGGCTGACAGCATCCCCGACGTCCTGGCGGATCTAGGCAGCCTCGAGTCTCCAGCCAGCCCCGACGACTCAGGCCTGACGCTGTACCTGGTGGTGGCGGTGGCCGCGGTCTCCTGTGTCTTCCTTGCCTTTGTCATAGTGCTGCTGGCGCTCAGACTGCGGCACTGGTACACGTCACGTAAACTCCGGGCTTCCGGCAGCGGATTGGCTGGCGTGCCCGCCCCTCAGTTTGTGGGCGTGGACGGAGTGCGGGCTTTCCTGCAGACCTATTCCCATGAGGTCTCGCTCACCGCGGACTCTCGAAGGAGTCACGTGATCTTCCCGCAGCCCAACTACGCGGACACGCTCATCAGCCAGGAGAGCTGTGAGAAAAGCGAGCCACTCCTGATATCTCAAGATTTACTTGAAACGAAAGGAGAAACCGGTCTTAATCAGGTGAGTCAAATTTTGCTTCACTGAAAGGTAGGCAGAGATCTGCATAAATGTCTCCATGTGTACATATGTGTATCAATCAAAACACTTCTTTTTTTGTATTCCGTTGCTTTAAAGTGGAAAGACAGATCCTTCAGTAATGATCAAAAACAGTTACTACACTTACCAGTTCTTATTCTTTGTAACTTTCGTTTGGTTACAGTGTCAGTAGCAATTTCTTAATTTTATACTTGTAACATCTCACATCTTTAAAGACATTGATTACTGAAAGGACAGATTAGAGTTATGAAATAGGAGGCAATTGCATATTAACACTTTCTCATGTATGCTTTGCACTCTTTGACTATGAGCAGGCTAGAGAACTGCAGCTACTGGTGACAGCTAGTGACAGTGGGGACCCTCCACTCAGTACCAACGTGTCTGTGATCTTATTCGTGCTGGACCAGAATGACAATGCACCTGAAATTCTATACCCCACCATCCCCACTGATGGTTCCACGGGTGTGGAGCTGGCACCCCGCTCCGCAGAGCCTGGATACCTGGTCACCAAGGTGGTGGCAGTGGACAGAGACTCAGGCCAGAACGCCTGGCTGTCCTACCGCCTGCTCAAGGCCAGCGAGCCAGGACTCTTCGCGGTGGGGCTGCACACGGGCGAGGTGCGCACAGCGCGGGCCCTGCTGGAGAGAGACGCGCTCAAGCAGAGCCTGGTGGTGGCGGTCCAGGACCACGGGCAGCCCCCTCTCTCGGCCACCGTCACGCTCACCGTGGCCGTGGCTGACAGCATCCCCGACGTCCTGGCGGATCTAGGCAGCCTCGAGTCTCCAGCCAGCCCCGACGACTCAGGCCTGACGCTGTACCTGGTGGTGGCGGTGGCCGCGGTCTCCTGTGTCTTCCTTGCCTTTGTCATAGTGCTGCTGGCGCTCAGACTGCGGCACTGGTACACGTCACGTAAACTCCGGGCTTCCGGCAGCGGATTGGCTGGCGTGCCCGCCCCTCAGTTTGTGGGCGTGGACGGAGTGCGGGCTTTCCTGCAGACCTATTCCCATGAGGTCTCGCTCACCGCGGACTCTCGAAGGAGTCACGTGATCTTCCCGCAGCCCAACTACGCGGACACGCTCATCAGCCAGGAGAGCTGTGAGAAAAGCGAGCCACTCCTGATATCTCAAGATTTACTTGAAACGAAAGGAGAAACCGGTCTTAATCAGGTGAGTCAAATTTTGCTTCACTGAAAGGTAGGCAGAGATCTGCATAAATGTCTCCATGTGTACATATGTGTATCAATCAAAACACTTCTTTTTTTGTATTCCGTTGCTTTAAAGTGGAAAGACAGATCCTTCAGTAATGATCAAAAACAGTTACTACACTTACCAGTTCTTATTCTTTGTAACTTTCGTTTGGTTACAGTGTCAGTAGCAATTTCTTAATTTTATACTTGTAACATCTCACATCTTTAAAGACATTATTCTCTAGGCATTACTGAAAGGACAGATTAGAGTTATGAAATAGGAGGCAATTGTATAAATTCATATTAACACATTTTCTCGTATGAATCAATCGTTTCATCTCTATTGAGTGTTTTTTTTTATTTCTTCTTTTAAACCCTAATGTGTTTTGCTTGAAGTTTACTTTTATTTCCTTTGAGATAAGTGTCTTCCGTTATGATTAAGCAATGGCAATTTATAAATATTGAAAGATATATTGAACTTTTAGACATAATTTTCCCAAGGATAATTTCTCAATTGGTACATTTCACATATTGCATTGATGCAGTTTGTGAGACACACCAACAGTGACTATGTGTGATTCCTTTCGTGCACTTCTGTGATTATGAAAAATATTACCGATTTGTTTCCATTTATATCTAATAGGTTGCAGAAGTGGTTTTAATAACTTCTAATTATCTATTATGGTATCACTGTCAGACACCTTTTGATTTCTAAGGAAAACATAACTTAAAAAAAAAAATCTTTCCTTTTTCATCTTGGGAACCGCTTATATATATGGTGGATGATTTAGATCCCAAACTGTTATGAGTTATGCTATTAATGCTTAGCAAATAGGTCCCATCCCTGTTCCCAAAAATTTCTCTCCGGTACCTCTATGTCCATTTGGCTCTGGGATGATCTGACTTGGGGAAAATATTCATGAATGTCTAGGACTACACAAATTAGTGACCTTTGGATTCCGGGAAATTATAGCCATAGTTTGTGAACTATGCTTAAATTCAGCTTGAGAAGGAGAGTTTGAGTTTCTAAATGCTTTGTCTTCATGAGAAATTGTGATGCAATGCATAGAGTAAAAGACTGTGGTATGATACAACTAGCTGACATGGGGAGAGGAGAGAGAAAATAAATGTATGTTGAGAAACAAATCATATCTGAAGAGAGATCATCTAAAATAATGAAGCTTGCTTTTTGAAGCTTTAAAATATAATTTGGAAATATCAATTGTCCTGAAACTATGACATACATATTTGGATGCTGGCCTTAAGAATGCATTTCTAGAATCAGAAATGATTTTCTAAAATGCCTAGGAGGGCGGTAAATTATTTATAATTAGTATAACATGGAAAATACATTTTTGTGTCAGTGTGAGCTGGGTTTCTTTTATAATATTTCTTTTTAAATTGTTGCACAATCATATGATGGGGTACTACATAGCTATAAGTAATTAAAAATAGGAAACCTCTTTATATACTGTTAGAAAATGCTATCTTCAAGATATAATGAGTGAAAGAAGCAAGATGCAGAACAAAGTACATTGTATACTTCCTTTTGTGTCGAAAACCAAGGGAGAACATTTATAAAAATCTGTTGAATGATACAAAACATACTAACATACAAAAAACAGCACTCATTTCTCCTGGGAGATATGTGTTGTTGAAAGAATAGAGGGAGAGCCTGGGAAATATGCCATATGTGCCGTTTGAACTTAGAATTGTATGCATGTATGCCTGTTTAAAAACAAATACTCCTTATAAACCCAAAAAAGAAAAAAAAAAAAGTTTTTTGCAACACATATACCAGACACTACTGCAGTTTCTCAGGAAAACCTCTGGGCGTCGCTGTAGGTTAAAAGAAGGGAGAAGATCATCAGAGTACGCTTTGGGGAGCCTGTTAGAGGGTAACTTCCTGCTCAAACCAACCACGGAGGAGGCCAGTACAGGTTTGGATACAAGAAACAAAAGCAGGAAAAAGTGATCCTACCCGGATTTTGGCATCCGCGGAGGTCTGATTTCTCCTCCCGACAAAGAAGCAGAGCAGCAGTGGAGGGAGACGGGATGAAGCTGAGCACAGAGACGAGCGGCTGGATACGGTGGTGGCAGGTACTGTTGCCCTTCCTGCTGTCTTTGTTCCGCCGGGCTCTCCCGGACCAGATTCGCTACTCAATTCCCGAGGAGTTGACCAAAAACTCGGTGGTAGGAAACCTTGCTAAGGATCTGGGGCTCGGTTTCCGAGACTTGGCGGCCCGGAAGCTGCGGATTAGCGCAGAGAAGGAATATTTCATTGTAAAACCGGACAGCGGTGACTTACTTGTAAGTGACAGAATAGACCGAGAGGAGATTTGTGGGAAGAAGCCTCTGTGCGTTCTGGATTTCGATACTGTCGCCGAAAACCCACTAAATATTTTCCATGTGGCAGTAACAGTAGAGGATATAAATGACAATATTCCCCTATTCAAGCACAGTAAGATTGATTTAAAAATTGTAGAATCTACTAAGCCGGGTAAGACATTTCCACTAGACCCGGCGCTAGACTCGGATGCTGGCCCTAATTCATTGCAAAGATACCACCTTAATTACAATGAATACTTTGATCTCACAGAGAAACAGACTCCAGATGGACGTAAATATCCTGAGTTGATTCTGAAACATTCTCTGGACAGAGAAGAGCAGAATTTTCATCAACTGGTCCTGACAGCTGTAGACGGCGGGACCCACCCCAGAAACCTTAAAAGCATTGGATTTTTGGAAAGAATAGAGGGAGAGCCTGGGAAATATGCCATATGTGCCGTTTGAACTTAGAATTGTATGCATGTATGCCTGTTTAAAAACAAATACTCCTTATAAACCCAAAAAAGAAAAAAAAAAAAGTTTTTTGCAACACATATACCAGACACTACTGCAGTTTCTCAGGAAAACCTCTGGGCGTCGCTGTAGGTTAAAAGAAGGGAGAAGATCATCAGAGTACGCTTTGGGGAGCCTGTTAGAGGGTAACTTCCTGCTCAAACCAACCACGGAGGAGGCCAGTACAGGTTTGGATACAAGAAACAAAAGCAGGAAAAAGTGATCCTACCCCGGATTTTGGCATCCGCGGAGGTCTTATTTCTCCTCCCGACAAAGAAGCAGAGCAGCAGTGGAGGGAGACGGGATGAAGCTGAGCACAGAGACGAGCGGCTGGATACGGTGGTGGCAGGTACTGTTGCCCTTCCTGCTGTCTTTGTTCCGCCGGGCTCTCCCGGACCAGATTCGCTACTCAATTCCCGAGGAGTTGACCAAAAACTCGGTGGTAGGAAACCTTGCTAAGGATCTGGGGCTCGGTTTCCGAGACTTGGCGGCCCGGAAGCTGCGGATTAGCGCAGAGAAGGAATATTTCATTGTAAAACCGGACAGCGGTGACTTACTTGTAAGTGACAGAATAGACCGAGAGGAGATTTGTGGGAAGAAGCCTCTGTGCGTTCTGGATTTCGATACTGTCGCCGAAAACCCACTAAATATTTTCCATGTGGCAGTAACAGTAGAGGATATAAATGACAATATTCCCCTATTCAAGCACAGTAAGATTGATTTAAAAATTGTAGAATCTACTAAGCCGGGTAAGACATTTCCACTAGACCCGGCGCTAGACTCGGATGCTGGCCCTAATTCATTGCAAAGATACCACCTTAATTACAATGAATACTTTGATCTCACAGAGAAACAGACTCCAGATGGACGTAAATATCCTGAGTTGATTCTGAAACATTCTCTGGACAGAGAAGAGCAGAATTTTCATCAACTGGTCCTGACAGCTGTAGACGGCGGGGACCCACCCCAGAGTGGCACTGCCCAGATCCAAATCCAAGTCACAGATGCCAATGATAACCCCCCGGTGTTCAGCCAGGACATGTACAGGGTCAGCCTGCAAGAGGGCGTGCCGCCAGGCTTCTTAGTGCTTCAAGTGATAGCCACCGACCAAGATGAGGGCGTCAACGCGGAGATCACCTACTCCTTTCATAATGTGGATGAACAAGTGAAACAATTTTTTAACTTAGATCAAAGAACAGGAGAAATCACGACAAACGATGATTTTGATTTTGAAATTGCTAATAGTTACACTTTCAGTATAGAAGCGAAAGATCCTGGAGATCTAGCAGCCCATTGTAGTGTCCAAGTCGAAATTCTTGATGAGAATGATTGTGCACCAGAAGTGATTGTGACGTCAGTATTTTCTCCCCTACCAGAGGATTCACCACCAGGAACAGTGATCGCCTTGATAAAAACTAAAGATAGAGACTCTGGAGAAAATGGAGAAGTTTACTGTCAAATCTTGGGAAAGGCCGAGTTTATTTTGAAATCTTACTCAAAGAACTATTACAAGCTAACAACCGACAAGACTCTGGATCGAGAGAAGATGTCAGAATACAATATCACAATAATGGCCACGGACAGAGGCAAACCGCCCCTCTCCTCTAGTATAAGCCTCACTTTGCACATCACAGATGTCAACGACAACGCTCCGGTTTTCGAACAGGCTTCCTACGTGGTCCACGTGGCAGAAAACAACCCGCCTGGAGCCTCCATCGCCCAAGTCACTTACTGTGACAGAATAGACCGAGAGGAGATTTGTGGGAAGAAGCCTCTGTGCGTTCTGGATTTCGATACTGTCGCCGAAAACCCACTAAATATTTTCCATGTGGCAGTAACAGTAGAGGATATAAATGACAATATTCCCCTATTCAAGCACAGTAAGATTGATTTAAAAATTGTAGAATCTACTAAGCCGGGTAAGACATTTCCACTAGACCCGGCGCTAGACTCGGATGCTGGCCCTAATTCATTGCAAAGATACCACCTTAATTACAATGAATACTTTGATCTCACAGAGAAACAGACTCCAGATGGACGTAAATATCCTGAGTTGATTCTGAAACATTCTCTGGACAGAGAAGAGCAGAATTTTCATCAACTGGTCCTGACAGCTGTAGACGGCGGGGACCCACCCCAGAGTGGCACTGCCCAGATCCAAATCCAAGTCACAGATGCCAATGATAACCCCCCGGTGTTCAGCCAGGACATGTACAGGGTCAGCCTGCAAGAGGGCGTGCCGCCAGGCTTCTTAGTGCTTCAAGTGATAGCCACCGACCAAGATGAGGGCGTCAACGCGGAGATCACCTACTCCTTTCATAATGTGGATGAACAAGTGAAACAATTTTTTAACTTAGATCAAAGAACAGGAGAAATCACGACAAACGATGATTTTGATTTTGAAATTGCTAATAGTTACACTTTCAGTATAGAAGCGAAAGATCCTGGAGATCTAGCAGCCCATTGTAGTGTCCAAGTCGAAATTCTTGATGAGAATGATTGTGCACCAGAAGTGATTGTGACGTCAGTATTTTCTCCCCTACCAGAGGATTCACCACCAGGAACAGTGATCGCCTTGATAAAAACTAAAGATAGAGACTCTGGAGAAAATGGAGAAGTTTACTGTCAAATCTTGGGAAAGGCCGAGTTTATTTTGAAATCTTACTCAAAGAACTATTACAAGCTAACAACCGACAAGACTCTGGATCGAGAGAAGATGTCAGAATACAATATCACAATAATGGCCACGGACAGAGGCAAACCGCCCCTCTCCTCTAGTATAAGCCTCACTTTGCACATCACAGATGTCAACGACAACGCTCCGGTTTTCGAACAGGCTTCCTACGTGGTCCACGTGGCAGAAAACAACCCGCCTGGAGCCTCCATCGCCCAAGTCAGCGCCTCCGACCCCGACCTGGGACCCAACGGCCACGTCTCCTACTCCATCGTGGCCAGCGACCTGGAGCCGCGCGCGCTGTCGTCCTACGTGTCGGTGAACCCGCAGAGCGGCGTGCTGTTCGCGCAGCGCGCCTTCGACCACGAGCAGCTGCGCGCCTTGGAGCTGACGCTGCAGGCCCGCGACCACGGCTCGCCCGCGCTCAGCGCCAACGCGAGCGTGCGCGTGCTGGTGGGCGACCGCAACGACAACGCGCCCAGGGTGCTGTACCCCGCGCTGGGGCCCGACGGCTCGGCGCTCTTCGACACGGTGCCGCGCGCCGCGCAGCCCGGATACCTGGTCACCAAGGTGGTGGCGGTGGACGCCGACTCGGGGCACAACGCCTGGCTGTCGTACCACGTGCTGCAGGCCAGCGAGCCGGGCCTGTTCAGCGTGGGGCTGCGCACGGGCGAGGTGCGCACGGCGCGGGCCTTGGGCGAGCGCGACGCGGCCCGCCAGCGCCTGCTGGTCGCTGTGCGCGACGGGGGCCAGCCGCCCCTCTCGGCCACCGCCACGCTGCTCCTGGTCTTCGCCGACAGCCTGCAGGAGGCGCTGCCGGACCTCAGCGAGCGGCCCGCGCCCGCTGACCCGCAGGCTGAGCTGCAGTTCTACCTGGTGGTGGCCCTGGCCTTGATCTCGGTGCTCTTCCTGCTCGCGGTGATTCTGGCGGTCACGCTGCACCTTCGTCGCTCCTCCAGCCCCGCAGCGTGGGGCTGCTTCAGGCCTGGTGTCTGTGTCAAGTCTGGACCCGTGGTTCCTCCCAACTACAGCGAGGGAACTTTACCTTATTCGTACAATCTGTGCGTTGCCCATACTGGAAAGACAGAATTTAATTTTCTTAACATCACCCCAGAAGTGGTTCCCCCTCAGGATCTCCTCTGTGAAGATGTCTCTTGGGTGCCAAGTACTAATAATCATGCAGATTCTGGAGTCCAGTTTGCCTCAGATACTATTCTAAAGGTGAGCTTTAATTTAATTCACTACTTTTACTTGTCTGTGGTCAATGCTTTTAACAAATCACCTAACTGGAGTAGATGTCTTCAATTCATATTTGATTATTTTGCAGATAGAATTTAAGTATAATAATTTAATGTATATTGCTTTAGATGTCTTTTTTGGGGCGGGCGGGCCACTTCTATTGGTCTTTCATTTATCTATTTTCATCCATCTGTGTTCTTTGGCCTGTGTGGGCCTCCCATCGCGGTGGCCTCTGTTGTCGCAGAGCACCAGCTCTGGGCGCATGCGCCAGAGCTCCGGCTCGTAATGGTCCAGGCCCGCAACGACAACGCGCCCAGGGTGCTGTACCCCGCGCTGGGGCCCGACGGCTCGGCGCTCTTCGACACGGTGCCGCGCGCCGCGCAGCCCGGATACCTGGTCACCAAGGTGGTGGCGGTGGACGCCGACTCGGGGCACAACGCCTGGCTGTCGTACCACGTGCTGCAGGCCAGCGAGCCGGGCCTGTTCAGCGTGGGGCTGCGCACGGGCGAGGTGCGCACGGCGCGGGCCTTGGGCGAGCGCGACGCGGCCCGCCAGCGCCTGCTGGTCGCTGTGCGCGACGGGGGCCAGCCGCCCCTCTCGGCCACCGCCACGCTGCTCCTGGTCTTCGCCGACAGCCTGCAGGAGGCGCTGCCGGACCTCAGCGAGCGGCCCGCGCCCGCTGACCCGCAGGCTGAGCTGCAGTTCTACCTGGTGGTGGCCCTGGCCTTGATCTCGGTGCTCTTCCTGCTCGCGGTGATTCTGGCGGTCACGCTGCACCTTCGTCGCTCCTCCAGCCCCGCAGCGTGGGGCTGCTTCAGGCCTGGTGTCTGTGTCAAGTCTGGACCCGTGGTTCCTCCCAACTACAGCGAGGGAACTTTACCTTATTCGTACAATCTGTGCGTTGCCCATACTGGAAAGACAGAATTTAATTTTCTTAACATCACCCCAGAAGTGGTTCCCCCTCAGGATCTCCTCTGTGAAGATGTCTCTTGGGTGCCAAGTACTAATAATCATGCAGATTCTGGAGTCCAGTTTGCCTCAGATACTATTCTAAAGGTGAGCTTTAATTTAATTCACTACTTTTACTTGTCTGTGGTCAATGCTTTTAACAAATCACCTAACTGGAGTAGATGTCTTCAATTCATATTTGATTATTTTGCAGATAGAATTTAAGTATAATAATTTAATGTATATTGCTTTAGATTTGGTCTTTCATTTATCTATTTTCATCCGTCTTTGTTCTTTGGCCCCTGTGGGCCTCCCATCGCGGTGGCCTCTGTTGTCGCAGAGCACCAGCTCTGGGCGCATGCGCTCCAGAGCTCCGGCTCGGTAAGTGGACACACGGATCCAGCCGCTCCACGGCACGTGGGATCTTCCCAAGCCAGGGATCGAACTGGCGCCACTTGGACTGCAAAGCGGTGTCCTTACCCACTGGACCACCAGGGAAGCCCTGCCTTAGATGTCTTAATCTTATTTAAGCAAATCTTTGACGTAGATTACCTGGCAGGTGAGATTTATTTATCCATGTGTGTTCTCAGTCACTCAGCCGTGTTCTACTCTTTGTGACCCTATGGAAGGTGATCTGCCAGATTCCTCTGTTCATGGGATTATCCCAGCAAGAGTACTAAGTATATTTCCATTTCCTTCTCCAGGGGGTCTTCGAACTTCAGAGTTCCCCCCACATCTCCTATATTAGCAGGCAGATTCTTTGCCACTGAGCTCCCTGAGAAGCCCCTTATTTATTCCAGTTACAAGCTTTTACTATATAAAATACTTTTTCTTCGTCATCTTTACATTCCTTCCCCCTGAAAGTTTATAACTGTTGAAACCTTAAGATATTCCTTTTTTCTTCAACGTCTTTATATTATTTTTATTAATTTTTGCTATACTTCCTCTTAGAATTATAGTACTTAATAGTAAAGAGAGCTCCCAATCTCACTAGTTTGGGAAACTGAGAGCCAAAGAGAATACTTTTACTCCATGTCATGGTCTGTCAAAATCAGAATATAGGTAGGATTAACATGAACACCAACACTCTAAGTATCTTTACAAACCAAGTGTCTTGTGATACTATTCTAAAGGTGAGCTTTAATTTAATTCACTACTTTTACTTGTCTGTGGTCAATGCTTTTAACAAATCACCTAACTGGAGTAGATGTCTTCAATTCATATTTGATTATTTTGCAGATAGAATTTAAGTATAATAATTTAATGTATATTGCTTTAGATGTCTTTTTTGGGGCGGGGGGAGGGAAGGGGAGGGCGGGCCTTTTCCATTGGTCTTTCATTTATCTATTTTCATCCGTCTTTGTTCTTTGGCCCCTGTGGGCCTCCCATCGCGGTGGCCTCTGTTGTCGCAGAGCACCAGCTCTGGGCGCATGCGCTCCAGAGCTCCGGCTCGGTAAGTGGACACACGGATCCAGCCGCTCCACGGCACGTGGGATCTTCCCAAGCCAGGGATCGAACTGGCGCCACTTGGACTGCAAAGCGGTGTCCTTACCCACTGGACCACCAGGGAAGCCCTGCCTTAGATGTCTTAATCTTATTTAAGCAAATCTTTGACGTAGATTACCTGGCAGGTGAGATTTATTTATCCATGTGTGTTCTCAGTCACTCAGCCGTGTTCTACTCTTTGTGACCCTATGGAAGGTGATCTGCCAGATTCCTCTGTTCATGGGATTATCCCAGCAAGAGTACTAAGTATATTTCCATTTCCTTCTCCAGGGGGTCTTCGAACTTCAGAGTTCGCGCCCACATCTCCTATATTAGCAGGCAGATTCTTTGCCACTGAGCTCCCTGAGAAGCCCCTTATTTATTCCAGTTACAAGCTTTTACTATATAAAATACTTTTTCTTCGTCATCTTTACATTCCTTCCCCCTGAAAGTTTATAACTGTTGAAACCTTAAGATATTCCTTTTTTCTTCAACGTCTTTATATTATTTTTATTAATTTTTGCTATACTTCCTCTTAGAATTATAGTACTTAATAGTAAAGAGAGCTCCCAATCTCACTAGTTTGGGAAACTGAGAGCCAAAGAGAATACTTTTACTCCATGTCATGGTCTGTCAAAATCAGAATATAGGTAGGATTAACATGAACACCAACACTCTAAGTATCTTTACAAACCAAGTGTCTTGTGATATCAGATCTATTTTAAAAAGTTTGAGGTATGCAGTGTCTGCTATTAAGAATGCTTAATAAATGGGAGAAATATTTTCTCTATCATGCACAGTAAAAAAATCTCTCTTGTGAAAAATGGTATGTTGGGAAAATTTTTGTGACCTCTTGTCACATTGTTTACTGAATTTTTTTTTTCTTTTTCTTTGGCCACTTCTATTGGTCTTTCATTTATCTATTTTCATCCATCTTTGTTCTTTGGCCTGTGTGGGCCTCCCATCACAGTGGCCTCTGTTGCAGCAGAGCACTAGCTTTGGGCACATGTGCTCCAGAGCTCCAGCTGGGTAGTTGGATACATCGATAGGTTCAGCTGCTCTGCGGCATGTGGGATCTTCCCCGGCCAGGGATCGAACTGGCTCCCCTTGCACTGCAAGGCAGTGTTCTTACCCACTGGACCACCAGGGAAGCCCTTAAAATTTTATTTTTAAAATTTTCTAGATACAGGTGTAAAATTTCTTTATTTTCCTGTGAAAGTATCTTTAAGTAAAAATTGTTTCTCTCACTTAATGGATTCTCTGAAATGTCCTATTTTTTTTTGTCATGAGGTATTTCTTTTTTGCTGCCATATAAAGTAATAACATTAAATATCTGTCTTAATAGAAAGGCCCCACTTGCTGCCTGCTCAGTGATACGTTTCTGGGCTTCTTTTCCTGTATTGGTGGTGAACTATAAAGCCTTTTCCAGCCACAAACACTGTACTGATTTTCCCTGGGAGGCTGTAACTGTAAAATATCTGACTCCAATTTAGACTTGGTAATAGGAAAATATAAATAATGTATAGTTAATCCAACTCAAGGTTTTGATGTAATGTAGTGTAGCTGCCATCTTCTTAGTGTGAAAATCATAAGACTTTCTCAAAGACTTTACAAGTAACAACAACAACAAAACCTTTATTTCCTTTGGGTGTGACAGCTAATACACTTTGCATAATTCAGTAGGCCTTTCTTCCAAAGGTCTATGGAGAGCTGGATTGTTTTCTTGGTATTCTTATGTATAAATGGGCATCTGAATATATCTTAGTTAAAACAAATCTTAAAACCTATGAAACTTCTGATATTCTAATTAAATGGACTGAATATATGTAAGAAGCAAATAAAGGACATAGGCTCAATGGCACATTAAATAAGCTTTCATAAGAGGTATGGAATAGAGGGAGAGAATATATGTACTCTTATGGCTGGTTCACCTTGCTACATGCAGAAACCTAACACAACATTGTAAAGCAATGACCCCCCAAATAAAAACTTTAATAGGAGTAAAAATGTGCAAATTGTGAGACTCCACCCCATACCAAGTGAATCAACAGTTCTGGGGGCTCCAGTGTTTTGTCTGTAACAAACTCTTGGATAACTCTTGAAGTGACTCTCTTGAAGGCAGAAGTGAGAGAACCAATTCTTGCTGATCCAAGGCCACCCCTCACCCCAGAGCAAAATCTATGCCTGGTCCTCTCCATCCTATATCACTTCTGCCTCAACTCTGTGTGTGGCTCATTAGAGGTTCTGCCATAAATTTATTTTTAAAATTTTCTAGATACAGGTGTAAAATTTCTTTATTTTCCTGTGAAAGTATCTTTAAGTAAAAATTGTTTCTCTCACTTAATGGATTCTCTGAAATGTCCTATTTTTTTTTGTCATGAGGTATTTCTTTTTTGCTGCCATATAAAGTAATAACATTAAATATCTGTCTTAATAGAAAGGCCCCACTTGCTGCCTGCTCAGTGATACGTTTCTGGGCTTCTTTTCCTGTATTGGTGGTGAACTATAAAGCCTTTTCCAGCCACAAACACTGTACTGATTTTCCCTGGGAGGCTGTAACTGTAAAATATCTGACTCCAATTTAGACTTGGTAATAGGAAAATATAAATAATGTATAGTTAATCCAACTCAAGGTTTTGATGTAATGTAGTGTAGCTGCCATCTTCTTAGTGTGAAAATCATAAGACTTTCTCAAAGACTTTACAAGTAACAACAACAACAAAACCTTTATTTCCTTTGGGTGTGACAGCTAATACACTTTGCATAATTCAGTAGGCCTTTCTTCCAAAGGTCTATGGAGAGCTGGATTGTTTTCTTGGTATTCTTATGTATAAATGGGCATCTGAATATATCTTAGTTAAAACAAATCTTAAAACCTATGAAACTTCTGATATTCTAATTAAATGGACTGAATATATGTAAGAAGCAAATAAAGGACATAGGCTCAATGGCACATTAAATAAGCTTTCATAAGAGGTATGGAATAGAGGGAGAGAATATATGTACTCTTATGGCTGGTTCACCTTGCTACATGCAGAAACCTAACACAACATTGTAAAGCAATGACCCCCCAAATAAAAACTTTAATAGGAGTAAAAATGTGCAAATTGTGAGACTCCACCCCATACCAAGTGAATCAACAGTTCTGGGGGCTCCAGTGTTTTGTCTGTAACAAACTCTTGGATAACTCTTGAAGTGACTCTCTTGAAGGCAGAAGTGAGAGAACCAATTCTTGCTGATCCAAGGCCACCCCTCACCCCAGAGCAAAATCTATGCCTGGTCCCTCTCCATCCTATATCACTTCTGCCTCAACTCTGTGTGTGTGGCTCATTAGAGGTTCTGCCATAAATAAAGAAGCCTGACCCATTTGAACTATAATGGGGACACCCTCTAGTCACTTGATTCTCTCCTCAAAAAATAAATATTTTTTAAAAGAAGTAAAAAAAGAATATAATAATTATATTAATCTCAGAATTACTCTGTGGAAGTCTTTTGCTATTTCAGAATTAGATTATTTAAATATAAACAATGTCATATGGTAATCTATTAAGGATACAGAAAATTATTAGAAATAAAATATAATTGAGCATATTTGACATGAGAACAGAACTGGTGTAGTAACTGGTTAGGACTCTGAGCGTCGCTGTTCACCAGAGTGGGAAGGAAGGTGCCGCTGAGGCGATTAGACTGCTCCTTCCACACAAAACACGCGCGGATCAGACAAGCTCCTGGGGAAAGCTGCCTCCCGCCCCCCTCTTCCATTCTTACAAGGGAATGTGTTCCCGTTGGCTTTAGAGAAATAAGGAAACAGCAGGCTGGAACCAGGGCCAAGAGAAAACTGGCCGGAGAGAGGCAATGGCGGATTCACTGAGAGGTTGGGGCTGCAGAGAGCTGTTGCTGCTCTTCATGCTCCTGGGGACGCTGTGGGAAACTGGGGCTGGGCAGATCCGCTACTCGGTACGTGAGGAGCTGGACAAAGGCTCCTTCGTGGGCAACATCGCCCAGGATCTCGGGCTGGAGCCCCAGGAGCTGGCGGAGCGCGGAGTTCGCATCGTCTCCAGAGGTAGGACGCAGCTCTTTGCTCTGAACTCGCGAAGCGGCAGCTTGATTACTGCGGGCAGGATAGACCGGGAGGAGCTCTGCGCTCAGAGCGTGCCGTGTCTGGTGAGTTTTAACATCCTGGTTGAGAAGAAAATGAAAATGTATGGGATAGAAGTAGAAATAATCGATATTAATGATAACTTCCGCGTTTCCCGGGGTGAGGAAATAAAAGTAAAAGTTAATGAAAATGCGGCTGTGGGAATGCGGTTAGTACTTCCCTTCGCTCGAGATGCAGATGTGGGTGTGAACTCCCTCCAGAGTTACCAGCTCAGCTCCAATATACACTTCTCTTTGGATGAGAAAAGTGGGGCAGATGGACAGAAATATCCAGAGCTGGTATTGGAACAGCCCTTGGACCATGAGAAAGTAGCTTCTCACGACCTCCTGCTCACAGCTTTAGATGGTGGAGACCCTATACTTTCTGGTACCACGCACGTCCGCGTGACAGTCCTTGATGTAAACGAATTTTCAATCCGAGTACAGAGTGAGCGTTCCCTAGTGAACTCTGGATTTGCAAAGATTTAATAAAAACAATGTCATATGGTAATCTATTAAGGATACAGAAAATTATTAGAAATAAAATATAATTGAGCATATTTGACATGAGAACAGAACTGGTGTAGTAACTGGTTAGGACTCTGAGCGTCGCTGTTCACCAGAGTGGGAAGGAAGGTGCCGCTGAGGCGATTAGACTGCTCCTTCCACACAAAACACGCGCGGATCAGACAAGCTCCTGGGGAAAGCTGCCTCCCGCCCCCCTCTTCCATTCTTACAAGGGAATGTGTTCCCGTTGGCTTTAGAGAAATAAGGAAACAGCAGGCTGGAACCAGGGCCAAGAGAAAACTGGCCGGAGAGAGGCAATGGCGGATTCACTGAGAGGTTGGGGCTGCAGAGAGCTGTTGCTGCTCTTCATGCTCCTGGGGACGCTGTGGGAAACTGGGGCTGGGCAGATCCGCTACTCGGTACGTGAGGAGCTGGACAAAGGCTCCTTCGTGGGCAACATCGCCCAGGATCTCGGGCTGGAGCCCCAGGAGCTGGCGGAGCGCGGAGTTCGCATCGTCTCCAGAGGTAGGACGCAGCTCTTTGCTCTGAACTCGCGAAGCGGCAGCTTGATTACTGCGGGCAGGATAGACCGGGAGGAGCTCTGCGCTCAGAGCGTGCCGTGTCTGGTGAGTTTTAACATCCTGGTTGAGAAGAAAATGAAAATGTATGGGATAGAAGTAGAAATAATCGATATTAATGATAACTTCCCGCGTTTCCGGGATGAGGAAATAAAAGTAAAAGTTAATGAAAATGCGGCTGTGGGAATGCGGTTAGTACTTCCCTTCGCTCGAGATGCAGATGTGGGTGTGAACTCCCTCCAGAGTTACCAGCTCAGCTCCAATATACACTTCTCTTTGGATGAGAAAAGTGGGGCAGATGGACAGAAATATCCAGAGCTGGTATTGGAACAGCCCTTGGACCATGAGAAAGTAGCTTCTCACGACCTCCTGCTCACAGCTTTAGATGGTGGAGACCCTATACTTTCTGGTACCACGCACGTCCGCGTGACAGTCCTTGATGTAAACGATAATGCTCCCCTGTTCACCCAATCCGAGTACAGAGTGAGCGTTCCAGAGAACATAGCTGTCGGAACTCGGCTGCTCACACTAACTGCCACGGATCCTGATGAGGGAATAAATGGTAAATTAATGTACTCTTTTCGCAACGAAGAAGACAAAATTTCAGAGACTTTCCAACTTGATCCCAACTTGGGTGAAATCTCAACTTTGCAATCACTGGATTATGAAGAAGCCAAATTCTATCACATGGAAGTGGAAGTTCAGGATGGAGGTGCTCTTCTTGCCAGTGCTATGGTATTAATCACAGTACAGGATGTGAATGACAATGCGCCTGAAGTGATCCTCACCTCTCTGTCCAGTACTGTCTCTGAAGACTGTCTTCCTGGAACCATAATTGCTCTGTTTAGTGTACATGATGGTGATTCTGGAGAAAATGGTGAGATTGTGTGCTCTATTCCCAGGAGTTTGCCCTTTAAATTGGAAAAGTCGGTTGATAATTACTATCATTTATTGACAACGAGAATCCTGGACAGAGAAGAGATCTCAGATTACAACATCACAGTAACTGTCACCGACTGTGGAAACCCACCACTGTCTACAGAAAACCACATCTCCCTGAAAGTGGCAGACATTAACGACAACCCTCCCATTTTCCCTCACAGCTCATACTACACCTACCTCCCAGAAAACAACCCCAGAGGCATCTCAGTCTTCTCTGTGAATGCCCACGACCCCGACAGCGGCAGCAATGCCCAAGTCACTTACTCTCTGGCCGAGGACAAATTTCAGGGAATGCCACTGTCATCCTATGTGTCCATCAACTCTGACACTGGAGCCCTGTATGCACTGTGCTCTTTTGACTATGAGCAGATTAGAGAACTGCATTTGTGGGTGACAGCCAGTGACAATGGAGACCCTCCACTCAGCAGCAACGTGTCACTGCGCCTGTTCATCCTGGACAAGAATGACAACACACCTGAGATTCTGTACCCTGCTGTCCCTACAGATGGTTCCACTGGTGTGGAGCTGGCACCCCGCTCCGCAGAGCCTGGATACCTAGTCACCAAGGTGGTGACAGTGGACAGAGACTCAGGCCAGAACGCCTGGCTGTCCTACCGCCTGCTCAAGGCCAGCGAGCCAGGATTGTTCACAGTGGGGCTGCACACGGGCGAGGTGCGCACAGCGCGGGCCCTGCTGGACAGAGATGCACTCAAGCAGAGCCTGGTGATGGTGGTCCAGGACCACGGGCAGCCCCCTCTCTCGGCCACCGTCACACTCACAGTGGCTGTGGCTGACAGCATCCCAGAAGTGCTGGCCGACTTGGGCAGCATCGAACCCTCCACCAACCCAGACGGCTCAGATCTCACTTTGTTCCTAGTTGTGGCTGTGGCTTCAGTCTCCTGTGTCTTCCTCGCCTTTGTCATCGCACTGCTGACTCTTAGACTGCGGCACTGGTACACATCGCGCGCGCTGCAGGCTCCAGACAGCGGATTGGCTGGCATGCCCGCCTCTCAGTTTGTGGGCGTGGACGGAGTGCAGGCTTTCCTGCAGACCTATTCCCACGAGGTCTCGCTCACCGCGGACTCGCGGAGGAGTCACGTGATCTTCCCGCAGCCCAACTACGCGGACACGCTTATCAGTCAGGAGAGCTGTGAGAAAAGCGAGCCTCTCCTGATGCCTGAGATAAAGCAAAGGAAAGAGAAACCCCCTGTCTACAGAAAACCACATCTCCCTGAAAGTGGCAGACATTAACGACAACCCTCCCATTTTCCCTCACAGCTCATACTACACCTACCTCCCAGAAAACAACCCCAGAGGCATCTCAGTCTTCTCTGTGAATGCCCACGACCCCGACAGCGGCAGCAATGCCCAAGTCACTTACTCTCTGGCCGAGGACAAATTTCAGGGAATGCCACTGTCATCCTATGTGTCCATCAACTCTGACACTGGAGCCCTGTATGCACTGTGCTCTTTTGACTATGAGCAGATTAGAGAACTGCATTTGTGGGTGACAGCCAGTGACAATGGAGACCCTCCACTCAGCAGCAACGTGTCACTGCGCCTGTTCATCCTGGACAAGAATGACAACACACCTGAGATTCTGTACCCTGCTGTCCCTACAGATGGTTCCACTGGTGTGGAGCTGGCACCCCGCTCCGCAGAGCCTGGATACCTAGTCACCAAGGTGGTGACAGTGGACAGAGACTCAGGCCAGAACGCCTGGCTGTCCTACCGCCTGCTCAAGGCCAGCGAGCCAGGATTGTTCACAGTGGGGCTGCACACGGGCGAGGTGCGCACAGCGCGGGCCCTGCTGGACAGAGATGCACTCAAGCAGAGCCTGGTGATGGTGGTCCAGGACCACGGGCAGCCCCCTCTCTCGGCCACCGTCACACTCACAGTGGCTGTGGCTGACAGCATCCCAGAAGTGCTGGCCGACTTGGGCAGCATCGAACCCTCCACCAACCCAGACGGCTCAGATCTCACTTTGTTCCTAGTTGTGGCTGTGGCTTCAGTCTCCTGTGTCTTCCTCGCCTTTGTCATCGCACTGCTGACTCTTAGACTGCGGCACTGGTACACATCGCGCGCGCTGCAGGCTCCAGACAGCGGATTGGCTGGCATGCCCGCCTCTCAGTTTGTGGGCGTGGACGGAGTGCAGGCTTTCCTGCAGACCTATTCCCACGAGGTCTCGCTCACCGCGGACTCGCGGAGGAGTCACGTGATCTTCCCGCAGCCCAACTACGCGGACACGCTTATCAGTCAGGAGAGCTGTGAGAAAAGCGAGCCTCTCCTGATGCCTGAGAAGATAAACGCAAAGGAAAGAGAGCTAGGAGTTGTTCAGGTGAGTTTTCTTTTTTCAGTACGGATGCTTTGGAACATTTTCTTCATTTGTTTCCATCCTTTTCCTCCTACATTCGAATTACGTAGTGAATCAGTATTTGTTTTATTTGCTGATTAACTTGATTTAAATTGATAATGATGTTTTCTACATTTGTTTTCTAATTATATTTTGAGTTTGATGGATTCTTTTTCTCTGTTATACGTGGGTATTTTAGAAACTTTAGCTGATTTCCAAAGGCTTAACTGAAACAAAGTTTTTAAAAAGTGGTTATACATAATCATTTTATCCAAATATTGTCTTATACTAGACCTGTTTGTTAATAGAAGAATTGTTTAATTAGTCAAAATTGTTAGATGTTGTGTTCTCTTTTGAGTGTTTGCCTAAACACCAACAGGACATATGTTTTGGAAAAAGTAGTTCACAGTATTGCTATTTTAGCACCTGCTGTTAATTTGCATAAATAAGTGAAAGAAGATAGAAAACTTCTGCATGATGAATATCAGACAGACAGACCAAACTTATAATGATGATAATCTCTGTGGCATTCTGAAATCTGTAAAGTTTGGGTTAAATCATGTAATAATTAGACTTGTGTGCTTGTTGAGAGAAGAAGTCAGTAAGAAAGAGCCTTTACTTATTCTAAGGACTGTGTCTTAAAATAAATTGTGATACAGTTTAATATTGCCAAATAATTAGATACAACTTCATTCATTAAATACAAATATATCCATACACTTGACATCTTCTGGTTACACACAACCCCTCCACTTTTCTGAATCAATATGGACCCGAATGTTTGCATTTCTGCAAGTGCAGATGCAGTTCTGCTTTATTGCAAGAGTTTAAGATTTGCATTTGGAAAATTAGACTAATGGAATAAAATTCAACTGATGAAATAAATTAAGACAGGGAAAGAAAAATTAAAGATATAATTATGCATCTCTGTTTGGGCCTCCTCCCTCCCTAATGTGCAGAGTACATCCGCATTACACATTAACCAGAGCTTCTCAGAGATGGGAACGCCTGACTGTAAAAGTCAACATTTTTCTTCTTCTTATGCTAGCCCTGTAACTTCTTAGAAGAATGGTGTTCTTTCCCAGTTCTATAGGGGATCACACTGACTTTCTGCTTGCTTTGTACTGCTTACCCACAGTATGGATCCTTGGTGAACTTCACACACAATATCAGTACATCATTTTAATATATGATCATTTATCTCAAAAAAAAAAATATGTGTCACTGTGCCTTTGACTTCTAGTAGGTGGAACAGTTCTCAGAGCTTTCTGAAGAACTGCTTCTGAGTCATAGTCCTCAGTTCAGCTTGAATAAAATTCTCTTTTTTCCTTCTTAATAGTTAATTAAATCTTTATTGGCACAATTTTAAAATGGCTTGGAAATTTAAAACAACTTTTCAGGGAGATACTTATTTTAAACTATGAGATTTTTCTGATGAAATACTGGTCTGTGTGTCTCAAAGTTCATGAGTAAGTATTATGTAATAGAAGAACTATGTGCTCTATTCATTTTTGTGTTGAAGATGATTTTAGATCCTGATTTTAGAAAAAATTTTCTATCTTTTAAAATTCTATACTTTCAGTAACTTGAACATAAGCTGCAAAGTATGATTAAATGGGGGAAATGGCAATCAAATATTACTGGTGAAATAGTACGTTATATTACTCAATCACATGAAAGGGTTACCATACCTTTGGGATCCTAGGACCACTTGATTTTTATTTTTTAACATTTGTATGAAGGGAATATATATTTATTTATGGGTAATCCTGACCTCAATGCATGCAATGTGCAGATTTACTGAGTTGTGAATTCATTCAAAGAGAATCTTTGTGATATTGATATCATTCACTCTTACATGAAAACTAACTTTTTCATTATTTCTTGAAATAAAAGATTACTGTATAGATTTGGGTACATACTCTAGGTTAACTTTTTCAGGCAAATGAGAAAAATACTTTCTATATCACTATAAACTTTACATAATTAAATGTTTGATCTATACACTGTGAGTATAAATACTATGTATTCTCTAAACTCTTAAATATTTGAATCTTTAGTTTCAATGTGTCCTGAAAAACTTTCCTGTGCTAATTGAAGCATTAACACGGTGATTTTAAAGAAAAGGCACTTGCTCAGTCATATTTGGTTGTCTGAAAATTTTTTTTAGAAGAATGGTGTTCTTTCCCAGTTCTATAGGGATCACACTGACTTTCTGCTTGCTTTGTACTGCTTACCCACAGTATGGATCCTTGGTGAACTTCACACACAATATCAGTACATCATTTTAATATATGATCATTTATCTCAAAAAAAAAAATATGTGTCACTGTGCCTTTGACTTCTAGTAGGTGGAACAGTTCTCAGAGCTTTCTGAAGAACTGCTTCTGAGTCATAGTCCTCAGTTCAGCTTGAATAAAATTCTCTTTTTTCCTTCTTAATAGTTAATTAAATCTTTATTGGCACAATTTTAAAATGGCTTGGAAATTTAAAACAACTTTTCAGGGAGATACTTATTTTAAACTATGAGATTTTTCTGATGAAATACTGGTCTGTGTGTCTCAAAGTTCATGAGTAAGTATTATGTAATAGAAGAACTATGTGCTCTATTCATTTTTGTGTTGAAGATGATTTTAGATCCTGATTTTAGAAAAAATTTTCTATCTTTTAAAATTCTATACTTTCAGTAACTTGAACATAAGCTGCAAAGTATGATTAAATGGGGGAAATGGCAATCAAATATTACTGGTGAAATAGTACGTTATATTACTCAATCACATGAAAGGGTTACCATACCTTTGGGATCCTAGGACCACTTGATTTTTATTTTTTAACATTTGTATGAAGGGAATATATATTTATTTATGGGTAATCCTGACCTCAATGCATGCAATGTGCAGATTTACTGAGTTGTGAATTCATTCAAAGAGAATCTTTGTGATATTGATATCATTCACTCTTACATGAAAACTAACTTTTTCATTATTTCTTGAAATAAAAGATTACTGTATAGATTTGGGTACATACTCTAGGTTAACTTTTTCAGGCAAATGAGAAAAATACTTTCTATATCACTATAAACTTTACATAATTAAATGTTTGATCTATACACTGTGAGTATAAATACTATGTATTCTCTAAACTCTTAAATATTTGAATCTTTAGTTTCAATCTTTAGTTTTAGGTCCTGGAAAAACTTTCCTGTGCTAATTGAAGCATTAACACGGTGATTTTAAAAAAGAAAAAGGCACTTGCTCAGTCATATTTTGGAGCAAAGTCTTGAGTCAGTGGTTTTTTTATGTTTCTATAGAGATATCAGTGAGTTTCTGTCTAGAATCCTGGATGCATGAGTTTTTCCACTGTAAGTTGAGTTCTACATTGTTATACGTCTTCCAAGTTTTAGAATGACAATATATTATGTGGTTAAAAAAACTATTTCTGAATTAATACTCTAAGGCACCTCAGAAACATGGAAATTGGAGTGCTTATTGACAAGGGAAGAATGTCAATGCCAAAAGAGTTGAGATAATCGGATAGTTATCAGGAGACCAAGAAAAAGTGGACAACATAGATTACTTTCTTTGGAATGTATCTTTCTGAGGACTCATACTTCACTCCCCAAATCCAAGTAACTCACCATCGCTAAGCTAATGAGAAGGAACAATACAATTAAAGACAAAGTTAATGTAGTGTGTAAAAATACACTTAGTGAAACAGTTTCAAAATCATAATCATTTAATAAAAATAGCCTTGGAAACAAAGGAAAGGAGAATTTCTTGCTTCTTGCCATACTTCCTTCCATTTTATAAGAACAACCCATATCCTTGCTATATATCAATTATATGCGGGAGAAGATTAAAAGATAGAAGAAAGTGACCCCATGGGGGAAAACTAAAAGCTACAAGATTTATAACTTTTATTAGTTAGAAGAAAAGGAAGTAGAGTATATAGCAATGCATATCAACCTGGTATTTCAAGAATTTTAATACTACACTTTCTACCGCCACTTTCACCTGTATCACTTTCTACATATTATTTTATTTGGTGTTCAATTTTACTAAGGCAGACAGGGGAGATGTTACTATGGCCACTGTATGAAATGGAAACTAAAAGCACAATGATGCCAATAAACATCTTCAACAAGATACCTCTGGTTTTGAAGAATAAAAATCACCTGACTTGGGTGCATAAAGCTCAAGTTCGAAGAAATGACAGCGAGAACGAAGATACAGTAAATACTGAAAATGCTAAAATCCTTGTAACATGGGACAAATGAGTATTTGTATCAGGACAAAATGAACTTGTTATCTAGACGGCTCTGTATTTGGAGCTGATTTAGCGCAGTTCCGCAGTCGAAGCACAGGGTGCCGCTGTTGACTAGTACTGAACAAAAAGTATCAGCTCCTCCTGACGCAAAGGAATCGCCTGTGGACCGCGGAATTGCGAGATCTATGCACTCTCAGGCTTTCTGCGGCGGAAATACCTACGCGAGAATCAGTCTATCAAGACGAGTGAAGGAGTCGCTCCTGCTCAGAAATTCTTAAGGATCATTTAGCAAAAGCAGCTCTTCGGAATAACAAGAAAGGCGCAGAATGTGGGATGGGAAACCGCTAAATGGGGGACAGAAACATGGAATTATCTTTTGCAGGAAAATACCAAAAGAGTTGAGATAATCGGATAGTTATCAGGAGACCAAGAAAGTGGACAACATAGATTACTTTCTTTGGAATGTATCTTTCTGAGGACTCATACTTCACTCCCCAAATCCAAGTAACTCACCATCGCTAAGCTAATGAGAAGGAACAATACAATTAAAGACAAAGTTAATGTAGTGTGTAAAAATACACTTAGTGAAACAGTTTCAAAATCATAATCATTTAATAAAAATAGCCTTGGAAACAAAGGAAAGGAGAATTTCTTGCTTCTTGCCATACTTCCTTCCATTTTATAAGAACAACCCATATCCTTGCTATATATCAATTATATGCGGGAGAAGATTAAAAGATAGAAGAAAGTGACCCCATGGGGGAAAACTAAAAGCTACAAGATTTATAACTTTTATTAGTTAGAAGAAAAGGAAGTAGAGTATATAGCAATGCATATCAACCTGGTATTTCAAGAATTTTAATACTACACTTTCTACCGCCACTTTCACCTGTATCACTTTCTACATATTATTTTATTTGGTGTTCAATTTTACTAAGGCAGACAGGGGAGATGTTACTATGGCCACTGTATGAAATGGAAACTAAAAGCACAATGATGCCAATAAACATCTTCAACAAGATACCTCTGGTTTTGAAGCATAAAAATCACCTGACTTGGGTGCATAAAGCTCAAGTTCGAAGAAATGACAGCGAGAACGAAGATACAGTAAATACTGAAAATGCTAAAATCCTTGTAACATGGGACAAATGAGTATTTGTATCAGGACAAAATGAACTTGTTATCTAGACGGCTCTGTATTTGGAGCTGATTTAGCGCAGTTCCGCAGTCGAAGCACAGGGTGCCGCTGTTGACTAGTACTGAACAAAAAGTATCAGCTCCTCCTGACGCAAAGGAATCGCCTGTGGACCGCGGAATTGCGAGATCTATGCACTCTCAGGCTTTCTGCGGCGGAAATACCTACGCGAGAATCAGTCTATCAAGACGAGTGAAGGAGTCGCTCCTGCTCAGAAATTCTTAAGGATCATTTAGCAAAAGCAGCTCTTCGGAATCAGAAAGGCAAAGAAAGGCGCAGAATGTGGGATGGGAAACCGCTTGGGACCGAAACGCCAGGCTGGGCGGAGGCGAATACTGTTTCTCTTCCTGCTGTCTTTGTTCTTCTCGGCTCTTTCTGAGCAAATTCGCTACACTATTCCAGAGGAGCTTGCCGGGGGCTCGTTGGTGGGGAACCTCGCCAAGGATCTGAGACTTGGCTTGAGAGATTTGCCTACTCGGAACCTGTGGGTTAGTGCAGAGAAGAAATTCTTCACAGTGAACACGGAGAATGGAGACTTACTTGTGAGCGACCGTATAGACCGAGAGCAGATTTGTGGCAAGAAGTCGATGTGTGTTCTGGAATTCGAGGTGGTCGCTGAAAAGCCTTTGAATTTTTTTCATGTAACTGTGGAGATTCAGGATGTCAACGATAACCCACCAACCTTTAGCCGAAATGTCACTGAGCTGGAAATCAGTGAACTGACCCCAACTGGAGCCACCTTTGCCCTGGAATCCGCACAAGATTCAGATGTAGGTGCCAATTCCCTGCAGCAGTACTACCTCAGTCCTGACCCCCATTTCTCTTTGATCCAGAAGGAGAACCCAGATGGCAGTAGGTACCCAGAACTGATAGTGAAGACTCACCTGGACAGAGAAGAGCAGTCCTGCCACCACCTGGTCCTCACAGCTGTGGATGGAGGTGAGCCAGCTAGAAGCTGTGTGACGCAGATCAGGGTAGTTGTAGCAGACGCAAATGATAACCCCCCAGTGTTCACCCAGGACATGTACAGGGTCAGTGTTCCGGAGAACCTAACCCTGGGTTCCTCTGTGCTAACAGTGATAGCCACTGACTTGGATGAGGGCATCAATGCCGATGTCACCTATGCTTTTATCAATGTTGACAAGGCAGTGAGACAGCTGTTCAAGCTGCACAGTAAAACAGGGGAACTCACCACAGTTGGGGGGCTGGACTTTGAAGAGAGAGAGGGCTATACAATTGGAGTGGAAGCAAAGGATGGTGGACATCACACAGCCCATTGCAAAATACAAATAGATATATTGGATGAAAATGACAATGCTCCCCAGATAACCCTGGATTCTGAATATAAATACATACAGGAAGACACTGAGCTTGGGACTGTTGTTGCTTTAATCAAAACACATGATCTAGATTCTGGATTTAATGGGGAAGTCTTGTGCCAACTAAAAGGAAGTTTCCCATTCAAAATAGTTCAAGATACAAAAGATACATACAAATTGGTGACAGAAAGAGCCTTAGATCGAGAGAAGACTCCGGAATACAATGTCACCATCACAGCTACAGACAAAGGCAAGCCTCCCCTCTCCTCTAAAAGAAGTGTCATCTTGAAAGTTGCTGACGTCAACGACAACGCTCCGGTTTTCCAGCAGGCCTCCTACGTGGTCCACGTGGCAGAAAACAACCCGCCTGGGGCCTCCATCGCCCAAGTCAGCGCCTCCGACCCCGACCTGGGACCCAACGGCCACGTCTCCTACTCCATCGTGGCCAGCGACCTGGAGCCGCGCGCGCTGTCGTCCTACGTGTCGGTGAACCCGCAGAGCGGCGTGCTGTTCGCGCAGCGCGCCTTCGACCACGAGCAGCTGCGCGCCTTGGAGCTGACGCTGCAGGCCCGCGACCACGGCTCGCCCGCGCTCAGCGCCAACGCCAGCGTGCGCGTGCTGGTGGGCGACCGCAACGACAACGCGCCCAGGGTGCTGTACCCCGCGCTGGGGCCCGACGGCTCGGCGCTCTTCGACACGGTGCCGCGCGCTGCGCAGCCCGGATACCTGGTCACCAAGGTGGTGGCGGTGGACGCCGACTCGGGGCACAACGCCTGGCTGTCGTACCACGTGCTGCAGGCCAGCGAGCCGGGCCTGTTCAGCGTGGGGCTGCGCACGGGCGAGGTGCGCACGGCGCGGGCCTTGGGCGAGCGCGACGCGGCCCGCCAGCGCCTGCTGGTCGCTGTGCGCGACGGGGGCCAGCCGCCCCTCTCGGCCACCGCCACGCTGCTCCTGGTCTTCGCCGACAGCCTGCAGGAGGCGCTGCCGGACCTCAGCGAGCGGCCCGCGCCCGCTGACCCGCAGGCTGAGCTGCAGTTCTACCTGGTGGTGGCCCTGGCCTTGATCTCGGTGCTCTTCCTGCTCGCGGTGATTCTGGTGGTCGCCCTAAGTTTGAGACGTTTCCCCAGCCCTGCCACCTGGGCTTGCTTTCGGACAAGTTTTTGCTCCAAAACTGAACCTGGAGTTCTCTCCATCCATGGAGAAGGGACTTTACCTTATTCGTACAATCTGTGTGCTGCCACACATTCCTCAAAGACCGAGTTTAAATTTCTCAATATAAAGCCTGAAAATGCTCCACCACGAGATCTTCTATGTAATGAAGCTTTTTGTCTTGAAAGTACCAGTAATGACAATACCCAAGTGACTTCTAATCCAGCCAATTTGCAACAGGTGAGTTACTTTGAAACCTTTCCCTCCCATAAGTATAATTAGGCTTCAGTTCTGTATTTTCAGAGGTTAAAAGTATGCAGGCTAACTGTGGTACTTTTTGGTGTTTTATTGATTTTTTTTCTGGGCATAAAATGGGGATGAGTGAGAGTCTTAGAAATTCTTTGAACAGCTCTCTGTGCTACGATTTTTCTTTCATAGAATGTCACCAAGTGATCATCTTGAAATTTCTATTAATTCTAAAACAATATGTTCTGAAACATTTTTAATATGCTTGTATCTCACATTTTCGCTGTAAGGTATATTATTTATATCTAATCTAGACAATTAAGTGGTTTACATAGTTTCAGTCCTAAACTATGCTTCATATATAATATAAATATAGGAATACTTTTTCACTTATAGCCTATATATTTTCACTTCCATTTTATTTTCTTTATACACAAATATTGGCTAAATCGGAGCCGTTCTGTATATGTTAAGAAAAATAGGTAATGATATCTAAAAACAATGGCAACTCCTATAACCTAGTGGTAGATTAGTTCCAAACATGGTTTGTGGTTGTTGATGCCCTTATTGAAAGTGAGACAAATATAAATGATGGTGGAATGTGGATTTCAAAATTTACAGAAAAGTGTAAAGTATTTGTGTCCTCCAAGACCCTAAAAGATGTCAGAAAACTAAGTGTAATTTCAAGGAACATCTTAAAATTTTTAGAATATGCTATTTTATTCTTCCAAATGCTTTTCATTTGGGGGTAGAGAAATACCAAGTGTCATCTATGCAGATTTAGCAGAAATAAGACCCTATGTATTGATGGTTTCCGCAGAATGATGCAGTATTAAGTTTGGACTCTAAGCGTCGCTGTTCACTAACCCGGGTAAGGAAAGCAATAAGAACCTGAGTTACAGCCTCAAAGCACAAAGCAGATCATACAGGAAAGCTTTGCCGCTGCGCAGAAAGTCTTCCCTAAAAACGCTTCGTATCTGATCGCTGCTTGTTTATGAGCCTTGACCTCCAATTCTGAGAAGCCCCAAATTGATGCTAACGTGTCGCTCCTGCTTATAATACCAGGGAAGTCCAGAACGAGCCAGTAATGGTGGCTCTGCAAAGGCACCAGCACTACAGCATGTTGGTCCTGCTCTTTGCACTTCTAGGGATGCTGTGGGAGGCTGGGGCCGGGCAGATCTATTACTCCATTCCTGAGGAGCTGGACAAAGGCTCCTTCGTGGGCAGCATCGCCAAGGACCTGAAGCTGGAGCCCCAGGAGTTGGCGGAGCGCGGAGTCCGCATCGTCTCCAGAGGTAGGACGCAGCTATTTGCGCTGAACTCACGAAGCGGCAGCTTGGTCACCGCGGGCAGGATAGACCGGGAGGAGCTCTGTGATCAGAGTACACGGTGTCTGGTGAGTTTTAACATCCTTGTTGAGGATAAATTGAATCTTTATCCCGTGGAAGTGGAAATAGTGGACATTAATGACAATGCGCCCCAATTCTTAAGGAAAGAATTGGAAGTGAAAATTACCGAAAATGCAGCCTTATCCTCTAGATTTCCACTAATGGAGGTCTATGACCCGGATGTGGGAGTGAACTCTCTCCAGGGCTTTAAGCTCAGCGAGAACAGTCACTTCTCCGTGGAAATGCCAGTCGAAGTCGATGGACCCAAATACCCAGAGCTGGTGCTGGAGCACACGCTGGACCGGGAGGAACAGGCCACTCACCACCTGGTCCTTACTGCTATGGATGGCGGTGACCCTGTCCGCTCAAGTGTGGCTCGAATACTAGTAACTGTCCTAGATGCAAATGACAATGCTCCACGGTTTACTCAGCCTTTGTATCTTGTGAGTGTCCCTGAAAATCTTCCAGTAGGTACACCACTGTTGTCGGTGAATGCCACGGACCAGGATGAAGGAGTCAATGCTGAAGTAACATATTCTTTAGTGAGGATAACAGAAAAGATCTCAAAGACTTTTGGCCTAAATGTTTTGACTGGACAGATATCAACTACTGCACCTCTAGACTATGAAGACTCCAGCTTTTATGAACTGGATGTTGAAGCCCGGGATCGTCCGGGTCTACATGACAGAGCCAAAGTCTTCATAACTGTCCTGGATGTGAATGACAATGTACCAGAAGTGGTAGTTACCTCAGGAAGCAGATCAGTTGCTGAAAGTACACCTCCAGGCACAGTGGTCGTTCTTTTTCAAGCCTATGATCGAGACTCTGGACTGAATGGCCTGGTAACATGTTCTGTCTCAAGAAGTTTGCCATTTGAACTGGAAAAATCAGTAGATAATTATTATCGACTAGTGACCAATGCAATTCTAGATCGAGAACAGGTATCCATGTACAACATCACTGTGACAGCCACCGACCAAGGAATGCCACCTCTGTCTACAGAAATGCTCATCTCCCTAAATGTGGCAGACATCAATGATAACCCACCTGCTTTTCCCCACATCGCGTACTCTGTCTACATTCCTGAGAACAATCCCAGAGGTGCCTCCATCTTCTCAGTGACAGCACATGACCCTGACAGCCATGAGAATGCCCAAGTCACCTACTCCCTAGTTGAAGACACCATCCAAGGGATATCTCTATCCTCCTATGTCTCCATCAATTCTGACACTGGCATACTGTATGCATTATCCAGGGGCGCCCAATTCTTAAGGAAAGAATTGGAAGTGAAAATTACCGAAAATGCAGCCTTATCCTCTAGATTTCCACTAATGGAGGTCTATGACCCGGATGTGGGAGTGAACTCTCAGGGCTTTAATCTCAGCGAGCACAGGCACTTCTCCGTGGAAATGCCAGTCGAAGTCGATGGACCCAAATACCCAGAGCTGGTGCTGGAGCACACGCTGGACCGGGAGGAACAGGCCACTCACCACCTGGTCCTTACTGCTATGGATGGCGGTGACCCTGTCCGCTCAAGTGTGGCTCGAATACTAGTAACTGTCCTAGATGCAAATGACAATGCTCCACGGTTTACTCAGCCTTTGTATCTTGTGAGTGTCCCTGAAAATCTTCCAGTAGGTACACCACTGTTGTCGGTGAATGCCACGGACCAGGATGAAGGAGTCAATGCTGAAGTAACATATTCTTTAGTGAGGATAACAGAAAAGATCTCAAAGACTTTTGGCCTAAATGTTTTGACTGGACAGATATCAACTACTGCACCTCTAGACTATGAAGACTCCAGCTTTTATGAACTGGATGTTGAAGCCCGGGATCGTCCGGGTCTACATGACAGAGCCAAAGTCTTCATAACTGTCCTGGATGTGAATGACAATGTACCAGAAGTGGTAGTTACCTCAGGAAGCAGATCAGTTGCTGAAAGTACACCTCCAGGCACAGTGGTCGTTCTTTTTCAAGCCTATGATCGAGACTCTGGACTGAATGGCCTGGTAACATGTTCTGTCTCAAGAAGTTTGCCATTTGAACTGGAAAAATCAGTAGATAATTATTATCGACTAGTGACCAATGCAATTCTAGATCGAGAACAGGTATCCATGTACAACATCACTGTGACAGCCACCGACCAAGGAATGCCACCTCTGTCTACAGAAATGCTCATCTCCCTAAATGTGGCAGACATCAATGATAACCCACCTGCTTTTCCCCACATCGCGTACTCTGTCTACATTCCTGAGAACAATCCCAGAGGTGCCTCCATCTTCTCAGTGACAGCACATGACCCTGACAGCCATGAGAATGCCCAAGTCACCTACTCCCTAGTTGAAGACACCATCCAAGGGATATCTCTATCCTCCTATGTCTCCATCAATTCTGACACTGGCATACTGTATGCATTGTGCTCCTTTGACTATGAACAGTATCAAGACCTGCAACTGAGAGTGATTGCAAGTGACAGCGGGGACCCGCCACTCAGCAGCAATGCATCTGTGAGCATATTTGTGCTGGACCAGAACGACAACACACCTGAGATTCTGTACCCTGCCCTCCCCACAGATGGCTCCACGGGTGTGGAGCTGGCACCCCGCTCTGCAGAGCCTGGATACCTGGTCACCAAGGTGGTGGCAGTGGACAGAGACTCAGGCCAGAACGCCTGGCTGTCCTACCGCCTGCTCAAGGCCAGCGAGCCAGGACTGTTCGCGGTGGGGCTGCACACGGGTGAAGTGCGCACAGCGCGGACCCTGATGGAGAGAGACACCTTTAAGCAGAACTTGGTGGTGGCGGTGCAGGACCATGGGCAGCCCCCTCTCTCAGCCACTGTCACGCTCACAGTGGCTGTGGCTGACAGCATCCCAGACGTCCTTGCAGACTTGGGAAGCCTGGAGGTCCTGCAGGACTCTGACGCTTCAGGCCTCACACTGTACCTGGTGGTGGCGGTGGCTGCAGTCTCCTGTGTCTTCCTCGCCTTTGTCATTGTGCTGCTAGCGCTCAGGCTGTGGCGCTGGCACAGGTCGCGTCTGCTCAAGGCTTCAGACAGCGGGTTGGTGGGCGTACCCGCGCCTCAGTTTGTGGGCGTGGACGGGGTGCGGGCTTTCCTGCAGACCTATTCCCACGAGGTCTCTCTCAAGGCGGACTCTCGAAGGAGTCACGTGATCTTCCCGCAGCCCAACTACGCGGACACGCTCATCAGTCAGGAGAGCTGTGAGAAAAGCGAGCCTCTCTTGATTCAGGAAGATTTTTGTAAAGAGCAAGACTCCGCTGTTCAGGTGAGGTTATTGCTTTCATTGTTCTTACGTGAACAGTAAAAGTTAAAATTCTCTTTGTTCAGTGCCTGATTTTTTTAGTTTTTTGCAGCGAACCATATAATTTTGAGGAGATTTTTCTGTCAGTAGAAGCCTATTAAACCTTATTTATTTTTTTTTAAAGATTTATTTATTTATTTATTTTGGGCAGGGGTCGGGTTGGGGAGGGAGGGGAGCGGGTGGGCCACTTCTATTGGTCTTTCATCTCTCTATTTTCATCCGTCCTTGTTCTTTGACTCCTGTGGGCCTCCCATCGTGGTGGCGTCTGTCATCCCAGAGCGCCGGCTCTGGGCACACGCGCGCCAGAGCTCCGGCTCGGTAATTGGACACATCGGTCCAGCCGCTCTGCGGCACGTGGGATCTCCCCAGGCCAGGGATCGAACCGGCGCCCCTTGCACTGCAAGGCGGTGTCCTTACCCATTGGACCATCAGGGGAAGCCCCCTATTAAACCGTAGATTTCTCAAATTTCACCCCAAAACTCTTAATGATGTGTGCCTTGAATTTCCTTTAACTTCTCTCCTCTTGTCAAGCTCTTTGTGCTGTGGGTTGCTTACCTCTTGCTTGTTAGTTGTTGTTTTTCTATTATGGGGTATATCTGAGATTCTTTAATTTTATAATGTGAAAAAAATCAGAATTACAGCATCTGTAAAGAAGGTCTTTTTTTCTTCCCAGTGTTAAGTAATATCAAGTGTTTTCTAAAATGATGAAATCTATGAGATACTTTCCCTCTTGACTAGCTGGAAATCAAGAACTATTTTTATAATAAATAAGAGTAATTGATGTGTATACCAAGAAACACCTTGTCTTTGATGTTAGAAGACCTGAATAATATTCCTAGAACTATCTGTTATCCTTTTCAGGACAGTTGCAATATCTATAGTCTTCAAGTTAAAATTTAAGTTAAAAAGTTACCTAAACTGTCGCTTTGTCAGTGCGAGCGGGTGTGCGTGGCGTCGTCTGCTCAAGGCTTCAGACAGCGGGTTGGTGGGCGTACCCGCCTCAGTTTGTGGGCGTGGACGGGTGCGGGCTTTCCTGCAGACCTATTCCCACGAGGTCTCTCTCAAGGCGGACTCTCGAAGGAGTCACGTGATCTTCCCGCAGCCCAACTACGCGGACACGCTCATCAGTCAGGAGAGCTGTGAGAAAAGCGAGCCTCTCTTGATTCAGGAAGATTTTTGTAAAGAGCAAGACTCCGCTGTTCAGGTGAGGTTATTGCTTTCATTGTTCTTACGTGAACAGTAAAAGTTAAAATTCTCTTTGTTCAGTGCCTGATTTTTTTAGTTTTTTGCAGCGAACCATATAATTTTGAGGAGATTTTTCTGTCAGTAGAAGCCTATTAAACCTTATTTATTTTTTTTTAAAGATTTATTTATTTATTTATTTTGGGCAGGGGTCGGGTTGGGGAGGGAGGGGAGCGGGTGGGCCACTTCTATTGGTCTTTCATCTCTCTATTTTCATCCGTCCTTGTTCTTTGACTCCTGTGGGCCTCCCATCGTGGTGGCGTCTGTCATCCCAGAGCGCCGGCTCTGGGCACACGCGCGCCAGAGCTCCGGCTCGGTAATTGGACACATCGGTCCAGCCGCTCTGCGGCACGTGGGATCTCCCCAGGCCAGGGATCGAACCGGCGCCCCTTGCACTGCAAGGCGGTGTCCTTACCCATTGGACCATCAGGGGAAGCCCCCTATTAAACCGTAGATTTCTCAAATTTCACCCCAAAACTCTTAATGATGTGTGCCTTGAATTTCCTTTAACTTCTCTCCTCTTGTCAAGCTCTTTGTGCTGTGGGTTGCTTACCTCTTGCTTGTTAGTTGTTGTTTTTCTATTATGGGGTATATCTGAGATTCTTTAATTTTATAATGTGAAAAAAATCAGAATTACAGCATCTGTAAAGAAGGTCTTTTTTTCTTCCCAGTGTTAAGTAATATCAAGTGTTTTCTAAAATGATGAAATCTATGAGATACTTTCCCTCTTGACTAGCTGGAAATCAAGAACTATTTTTATAATAAATAAGAGTAATTGATGTGTATACCAAGAAACACCTTGTCTTTGATGTTAGAAGACCTGAATAATATTCCTAGAACTATCTGTTATCCTTTTCAGGACAGTTGCAATATCTATAGTCTTCAAGTTAAAATTTAAGTTAAAAAGACTTGTGTTATCTACCACACATAAACTCTGGGAAAATACAATAATTTTATTTAAACAATATCAAACTATAAAGTAGCGTAGTGAGCACATATTTGTTTACATCAGCATTATAATAATTTTGGATTGTGAACAAATAAGTTTAAGTAACTGATGCTATATGCCTACTAGAATGAATTTTTGCAATCTCTGTGTTTGATAGTATTTTTAAATGAATGTGAATTGTTAAGTGTGGCAAGTAGTGTCTACTTAGATATATCTCTAAAAACAGAGGGCTAGTAAATGATAGAATGAAGGATTAATAGTATTCAAATAAGAATGAACATTATTTAGAATATTTAACCGGATAAAATAAAGCTTTTGTTGCATGGGAACTCTATTCAAATATTTAAAGAATAAAGGGTTGTCATTTAAAAGAATGATTAATCTACTTCATCATAACCCAAGGGTGAATTAAACTATGGCTTGGTGAGTAGAAAACACCAAAGTTCTGAGTTGTTAAAGTTGTTCTAACAGAACATAGATTGCCTTAGGAGCTAGAAGATTCTGTTTTCGATGTTTTTGAAAAGTTGATGGTCCTGAGATTAATGGAATACAGGAGAGAATATAACTTGATGAGTTTGTTGAACTTGCTAGCCATGCTCTTTTACAATCCTGAGCTTAGGGTTCTATTATTTGATAATATAATGGATTTGCCATTTGTACATCTCAATTTGGTATGCACATGTAAAATAGACCATTCAGAAGATAACTTGAAAATGAATGAGAAACTTCCTTGTATTCTGAAATTGTTAGTATTCATAAAGAAAGCTAACACTGAGTTGGTCTCTAAGTTAGCTGCTAAGGGTAATTAATGCATGTTTTTCTAAACCAATATTTACTTTCAGCAATTACTATAGAATTATTTATTTCAGAATTTCAAGTGTATATGACTAGCCAAAATATTCCAATCATACTCATTTCAAATATAATTTGTTGAGCAATATTTGTGATGTAATTCCTTAATGGTTTAGTTAGAATTTAATAGTAAATTATTTTAAAGAACTTCAATCTTGGGGGGCTTCCCTGGTGGCCCAGTTGGTAAAGAATCTGCCTTGCAGTGCAAGGGGCACCATTTCAATCCCTGGCCGGGGAAGATTCCACATGCTACGGAGTGGTTGGACCAGTGTGTCCAATTGCAAGCCAGTGCTCTGGTGCGCATGCTCCCAGAGCTGGTGCTCTGCAACAAGAGAGGCCACTACGATGGGAGGCCCAAACAGGCCAAAGAATGAACATGGATGAAAATAAATAATTAAATAACCAATAAAGAGGCCAACATTTTAAAAAAATTTTTTTAAAAAAAAGGAAGAACTTCAGCCTTGGGTACTGGTCGAGGGAGTCAGAGGCAAAACTCACTATTAGTCTCATGAATGGTAGACTGGCTTATTTTATTTCCTTGTCTGATGAGTAACTTCAATTCTAGGCTGGTTTACTTTATTCTCTTATCTGAATTATCTGTGAGCATTTCATTTAAGCAAGATGGACAGAAAACTATTAGATTCTACTCTCACAATAGTCATAGAATCATATGAAGTGACCAAGTGTTAAATCCTGGCAATCATGGAATTTGTTAAGTTGTAACTGAGGCTTTTTTACTTATATACTACAAATAATTATTAGGTCTGACATTTTGAGCATGTAGTGATTTGGAAGCACCAAGGGAAAAAAACATACCAAATTATTGGGCTATTTTATCATCTGTGAAAACCTACCCATTCTGATCAAATGTTTGGGATAGAAGTCAAAGGGGAAAGAGTAAAATCTCTAAGAGTCTCACTGGAAGAAATGTATATCTTTGCCTTGGAGTGAAAACCTAAACAGAGCTTCAAACAAATGCTTCTTCAATAGAAGACAGTTCCATAAAAAAAAAAAGAGATAGTTTCTCTGGTGGTCCAGTGGTTAGGAAACCATCTGCCAAGGCAGGGGTCATGGATTGGATCTCTGGTCTTGCAATATCCCACATGTTTTGAGGCAGCTAAGCCTGTGTGCCACAATCACTGAAGCCCACAGAGCCTGTGCTTCAAAACAAGAGAATCCACAACATGAGAAACCCATGCACCACAACTAGAGAATGGCCCCTGCTCACTGAAGCCAGAATCAAGCACAGGTAAAAATAAATAGACATTAAAAAATAAGAGAGTGAAGGTAAACAACTTACTGCCTGGGAAGACAAAGAGCCTTTCCATATTTTTTTATGTAAGTAAATGATTCTTCCCAATAACTCAATGGATAATAACACAGTCCCTGTAAGAGTACAACATTATTTCAATTGTATACACTAGTTTTATATTATATTTAAACACATCTTGGTGGTTGAGTAGAGATCTTTAATATTTGATTTTATGTTGTAGAGTAACTTTAAAAACTTGATCAACTTCTTTATCTAGATCTTATTTATTGGAAGAACTTCAGCCTTGGGTACTGGTCGAGGGAGTCAGAGGCAAAACTCACTATTAGTCTCATGAATGGTAGACTGGCTTATTTTATTTCCTTGTCTGATGAGTAACTTCAATTCTAGGCTGGTTTACTTTATTCTCTTATCTGAATTATCTGTGAGCATTTCATTTAAGCAAGATGGACAGAAAAACTATTAGATTCTACTCTCACAATAGTCATAGAATCATATGAAGTGACCAAGTGTTAAATCCTGGCAATCATGGAATTTGTTAAGTTGTAACTGAGGCTTTTTTACTTATATACTACAAATAATTATTAGGTCTGACATTTTGAGCATGTAGTGATTTGGAAGCACCAAGGGAAAAAAACATACCAAATTATTGGGCTATTTTATCATCTGTGAAAACCTACCCATTCTGATCAAATGTTTGGGATAGAAGTCAAAGGGGAAAGAGTAAAATCTCTAAGAGTCTCACTGGAAGAAATGTATATCTTTGCCTTGGAGTGAAAACCTAAACAGAGCTTCAAACAAATGCTTCTTCAATAGAAGACAGTTCCATAAAAAAAAAAAGAGATAGTTTCTCTGGTGGTCCAGTGGTTAGGAAACCATCTGCCAAGGCAGGGGTCATGGATTGGATCTCTGGTCTTGCAATATCCCACATGTTTTGAGGCAGCTAAGCCTGTGTGCCACAATCACTGAAGCCCACAGAGCCTGTGCTTCAAAACAAGAGAATCCACAACATGAGAAACCCATGCACCACAACTAGAGAATGGCCCCTGCTCACTGAAGCCAGAATCAAGCACAGGTAAAAATAAATAGACATTAAAAAATAAGAGAGTGAAGGTAAACAACTTACTGCCTGGGAAGACAAAGAGCCTTTCCATATTTTTTTTTATGTAAGTAAATGATTCTTCCCAATAACTCAATGGATAATAACACAGTCCCTGTAAGAGTACAACATTATTTCAATTGTATACACTAGTTTTATATTATATTTAAACACATCTTGGTGGTTGAGTAGAGATCTTTAATATTTGATTTTATGTTGTAGAGTAACTTTAAAAACTTGATCAACTTCTTTATCTAGATCTTATTTATTTTAGCTTCAAAGAAGGTACCCAGAAGTGTTAAGTTAACCAAGACTTTAAAAAAAAAAAAAGAATAAGCGACAAATATGAGATAATGCAATAAATTTTGAAATATCAGGTATAAAAAAGTCATGACATTGGGAGCCATAATATCTGGACATGAAAGTATTGCTTGAAAATGTCTGCAAGTACTCTTGATCTTGAATGACCATATACTTTGCTTACATCAACAAGAAATTCAAAATCAGTACTAAAAAAATAGTTTTAAACTCCTATTTTGGTAATTAATTGGCAGTACTCATATTGGTTCCCTTGAACAAAATAAGTTATTTTGTCTATTTAGTGAAAGCAAACATGATATGAAATATTTTGATAGATTGAAATGGCATTTCAAATTATTTCCTATATTTTGGAATAATGCCATCAGAAAGCATAAATAGATTACTTAGTTACAAACTTCTCACCAACTGAGCTAAGTTTTTACAAGGTTACTTCTAGTTACTTCTAGATACTCTCAGGGCTTAAAATAATTTATACAGCAAGGCTATTTCTTCAAGGCCAAGTCTTCATTTCAGAACAGGTGACTCTCTTCTGCAACTATGTGAAAGGAACTTTGTTTTATTTCTGTCAGCAGAGAGTAATCTCAGATCCATCAACAATTGCATTTTACCTCATTACCATCAGTGGAGCAGGGAGTACCTCTAAGGATCCACTCAGGATAGTCCCGCAAGTGTGCTTAAAGGCTGTTCAGAGACCCATCTTTTCTCAATTACAGAGTAGGATGATTATTTAAATTGCATAATGGAAAGAAGCAGTGACACCAGTACTCATTTCCTTATGAATCCACACCCAGTGGAATATGCCAATGTATGCCTTCTGTACAAAATGAGTTTCTATATCTCATTGTAACTGCTTGGCTTCTTACGTATCTCTAATGGCACTCTTTGAGCATAAAGCATCAGCCAAGACCAACGACAGTTCTTTTTCCTTCTTAGGAAATTGGGAGTGTGGATATTTCTGTTCCTACATTGATTCTACCATTTTATATAGTCAAGGATAAAGCAATTCCTTCTCATTTTAAAAATTATTAAATGAAGGGGTTGAACTAAACAATTTCTAAGATCTCATTCAATAAAAAGTTATTATTAAATTACCCCTCTGTATAGTAAAAACAAAATGGATTTTCTGTCTTATATTGTGTCTAGAACATAGTATATGTTCAATATTATTGAATTAATTCAAATTTATTATATGCTGATATAAACATTTCTATATAATATCTTAGGTATACACATACATTTTAAAATAAATCATATTTGTTTTATTTTCATGACTGATTTCTATGTGAACAAAAGTGTAAAATACTGTCAAAGAGTCACTTCAAAGTTGCAGTGCAGGGCAGAGAATTTAAAAGAAATTATCTAGGATTAACAAACACCCATCCATGAACATTGTTATATTCACAGTTCCTTAAAATTTAATCTTTAAGTGATATGAGAGATGTATGAAATGAAGAAATATAAATAGGAGAATTTCGAAGGATAAGACAACTTTCTGAAAAATTAGTTATCTTGCTTCAATATGGTGCAGTAGCTTAGAAAGGACTCTGAGCGCCGCTGTTCACCAACCAGGGGGAAAATGGTTCGAAGATACGCGGGAACCATTGAGTTTTTACAGCACAAAGAAACGGCAGATTGAGATAAACGCTCTTCCAAGCAGACCTCTATACCACTGGATTCTGGGCTTCTTTTCTGAATACAGAGGACTCCACACAGATATCCTGGCATCCAGAGACACAACAGGAGATAGGCCAGTGTCTGAAGATCAGCGGACGAATGGCGGCTCGGCAGAGGAGCGGGGACTGCAAAGGATTGATCCTGCTCTCCATCCTCCTGGGGACCCAGAGGGGAGTTGGTGCAGGACATATTCTCTACTCCGTGCCAGAGGAGACAGAGACGGGATCTTTTGTGGGTAATATCGCCAAGGATCTGGGACTGGAGCCGAAGGACCTGGCAGAGCGCAGAATCCGCATCGTCTCCAGAGGTAGGACGCAGCTCTTCGCTCTGAATCTTCGAAGCAGAGGCTCTTTCCCCCTTTTTTAGGAAATTGGGAGTGTGGATATTTCTGTTCCTACATTGATTCTACCATTTTATATAGTCAAGGATAAAGCAATTCCTTCTCATTTTAAAAATTATTAAATGAAGGGGTTGAACTAAACAATTTCTAAGATCTCATTCAATAAAAAGTTATTATTAAATTACCCCTCTGTATAGTAAAAACAAAATGGATTTTCTGTCTTATATTGTGTCTAGAACATAGTATATGTTCAATATTATTGAATTAATTCAAATTTATTATATGCTGATATAAACATTTCTATATAATATCTTAGGTATACACATACATTTTAAAATAAATCATATTTGTTTTATTTTCATGACTGATTTCTATGTGAACAAAAGTGTAAAATACTGTCAAAGAGTCACTTCAAAGTTGCAGTGCAGGGCAGAGAATTTAAAAGAAATTATCTAGGATTAACAAACACCCATCCATGAACATTGTTATATTCACAGTTCCTTAAAATTTAATCTTTAAGTGATATGAGAGATGTATGAAATGAAGAAATATAAATAGGAGAATTTCGAAGGATAAGACAACTTTCTGAAAAATTAGTTATCTTGCTTCAATATGGTGCAGTAGCTTAGAAAGGACTCTGAGCGCCGCTGTTCACCAACCAGGGGGAAAATGGTTCGAAGATACGCGGGAACCATTGAGTTTTTACAGCACAAAGAAACGGCAGATTGAGATAAACGCTCTTCCAAGCAGACCTCTATACCACTGGATTCTGGGCTTCTTTTCTGAATACAGAGGACTCCACACAGATATCCTGGCATCCAGAGACACAACAGGAGATAGGCCAGTGTCTGAAGATCAGCGGGACGAATGGCGGCTCGGCAGAGGAGCGGGGACTGCAAAGGATTGATCCTGCTCTCCATCCTCCTGGGGACCCAGAGGGGAGTTGGTGCAGGACATATTCTCTACTCCGTGCCAGAGGAGACAGAGACGGGATCTTTTGTGGGTAATATCGCCAAGGATCTGGGACTGGAGCCGAAGGACCTGGCAGAGCGCAGAATCCGCATCGTCTCCAGAGGTAGGACGCAGCTCTTCGCTCTGAATCCGCGAAGCGGCAGCTTGGTCACCGCGGGTAGAATAGACAGGGAGGAGCTCTGCGCTCAGAGCGCAAGGTGTCTGGTGAACTTTAACATCCTGATGGAAGATAAAATGAATCTTTATCCTATAGAAGTGGAAATAATGGATGTTAATGACAACGCTCCTAAATTCTTGACAGAAGAAATGAATGTGAAAATAGTGGAGAATACAACTCCTGGGGTACGATTTCCATTAAAAGAGGCTAGGGATCCGGATGTGGGCATGAATTCTCTCCAGAGCTACCACCTCAGCCCCAGTCGCCACTTCTCCCTGGTTGTGCAAACAGGAGAGGATGGAACTAAATATCCAGAATTAGTGCTGGAGCAGGTGCTGGACCGGGAGGAGAGGGCAACTCACCACCTCCTCCTCACAGCTTCTGATGGCGGTGACCCACCCAGATCAGGAACCACCCATGTCCAAGTAACGGTGGTGGACGTGAATGATCATGCACCAGTCTTCTCTTTGCTCCAGTACCAAGTAACTGTCCCAGAGAATGTGCCAGTGGGCACAAGTCTACTCACAGTAAATGCTGTTGATCTGGATGAGGGAGTTAATGGGGAAGTGATGTATTCTTTTTGGAAAATAACTCCAAAAATTCTACAAATATTTCAGCTGAACTCACACACAGGGGAATTATCAACTTTAGGTGGCCTAGATTATGAAGAATCTAGCTATTATGAAATGGAAGTTCAAGCTCAGGATGGTCCTGGTAGTTTTTGTCTTGAAATTGACCCCAAAGAGGACTCCACACAGATATCCTGGCATCCAGAGACACAACAGGAGATAGGCCAGTGTCTGAAGATCAGCGGACGAATGGCGGCTCGGCAGAGGAGCGGGACTGCAAAGGATTGATCCTGCTCTCCATCCTCCTGGGGACCCAGAGGGGAGTTGGTGCAGGACATATTCTCTACTCCGTGCCAGAGGAGACAGAGACGGGATCTTTTGTGGGTAATATCGCCAAGGATCTGGGACTGGAGCCGAAGGACCTGGCAGAGCGCAGAATCCGCATCGTCTCCAGAGGTAGGACGCAGCTCTTCGCTCTGAATCCGCGAAGCGGCAGCTTGGTCACCGCGGGTAGAATAGACAGGGAGGAGCTCTGCGCTCAGAGCGCAAGGTGTCTGGTGAACTTTAACATCCTGATGGAAGATAAAATGAATCTTTATCCTATAGAAGTGGAAATAATGGATGTTAATGACAACGCTCCTAAATTCTTGACAGAAGAAATGAATGTGAAAATAGTGGAGAATACAACTCCTGGGGTACGATTTCCATTAAAAGAGGCTAGGGATCCGGATGTGGGCATGAATTCTCCCAGAGCTACCACCTCAGACCCAGTTGGCACTTCTCCCTGGTTGTGCAAACAGGAGCTGATGGAACTAAATATCCAGAATTAGTGCTGGAGCAGGTGCTGGACCGGGAGGAGAGGGCAACTCACCACCTCCTCCTCACAGCTTCTGATGGCGGTGACCCACCCAGATCAGGAACCACCCATGTCCAAGTAACGGTGGTGGACGTGAATGATCATGCACCAGTCTTCTCTTTGCTCCAGTACCAAGTAACTGTCCCAGAGAATGTGCCAGTGGGCACAAGTCTACTCACAGTAAATGCTGTTGATCTGGATGAGGGAGTTAATGGGGAAGTGATGTATTCTTTTTGGAAAATAACTCCAAAAATTCTACAAATATTTCAGCTGAACTCACACACAGGGGAATTATCAACTTTAGGTGGCCTAGATTATGAAGAATCTAGCTATTATGAAATGGAAGTTCAAGCTCAGGATGGTCCTGGTAGTATGACAAGAGCTAAAATACTGGTCACAATTTTAGATGTGAATGACAATGCCCCGGAAGTGACTGTAACATCCTTAAGCAGCTCAATCCCTGAAGACACTCCTCCTGGAAAAGTAGTGGCTCTTTTCTACCTTCAAGACAGAGATTCTGGGAAGAATGGCCAGGTGACCTGCACTATTTCAGAAAATCTGCCTTTTAAATTAGAAAGATCTGTAGACAATTACTATAGGTTGGTAACTGCAGAAAACCTAGACCGGGAAAATTTCTCTGCATATAACATCACACTGAAAGCCACAGACGGTGGAACCCCACCCTTGTCCACAGAAACTCACATCTCTATGAATGTGGCAGACACCAACGACAACCCACCTGCCTTCCCCCACTCCTCCTACTCTGTCTATGTGCCTGAAAACAACCCAAGAGGCACCTCCATCTTCTCCGTGACCGCACATGACCCAGACAGCCACGAGAATGCCCATATCACATACTCCTTATCTGAAGATACTCCCCAGGGGCCATCTGTGTCCTCCTACATTTCCATCAACTCTGATACTGGTGTCCTATATGCACTGCACTCCTTTGACTATGAACAGTTTCGGGACCTGCAGTTGAGAGTGATTGCAAGTGACAGTGGGGACCCGCCACTCAGCAGCAATGCATCTGTGAGCATATTTGTGCTGGACCAGAATGACAACACACCAGAAATCCTGTACCCTGCTCTCCCCACCGATGGCTCCACGGGCGTGGAGCTGGCACCCCGCTCCGCAGAGCCTGGATACCTGGTCACCAAAGTGGTGGCAGTGGACAGAGACTCAGGCCAGAACGCCTGGCTGTCCTACCGCCTGCTCAAGGCCAGCGAGCCAGGACTGTTCGCGGTGGGGCTGCACACGGGCGAGGTGCGCACAGCGCGGGCCCTGCTGGAGAGAGACGCGCTCAAGCAGAACTTGGTGGTGGTGGTCCAGGACCACGGGCAGCCCCCTCTCTCGGCCACCGTCACGCTCACAGTGGCTGTGGCTGACAGCATCCCAGAAGTGCTGGCCGACTTGAGCAGCCTGGACATCCCGCAGGACTCTGACGCTTCAGGCCTCACACTGTACCTGGTGGTGGCGGTGGCTGCAGTCTCCTGTGTCTTCCTCGCCTTTGTCATCATGCTGCTGGCACTCAGATTGCGGGGCTGGCACAGATCACATGTGCTGCAAGCTTCCAGAGGTGTACCCGCGGGCGTACCCGCGTCTCAGTTTGTCGGCGTGGACGGAGTGCAGGCTTTCCTGCAGACCTATTCCCACGAGGTCTCGCTCACCGCGGACTCGCGGAGGAGTCACGTGATCTTCCCGCAGCCCAACTACGCGGACTCGCTCATCAGCCAGGAGAGCTGTGAGAAAAAGGATCCCTTGTTACCATCCATAGATTTTCATGAGTGTAAGGATGAAGCTGAAAGTATTCAGGTGAGTTTAGTCATCCATTTATCTTTATATCCTTAGGAAATTATCTTTTGTGTAAATGTTTTGTGAAATAAGTGATTTGAAGATGAGGTTAAAAAAACTTTCAAGTGGTAAAGCATGGTTAATTATTTTCTTCAGTGGCGATTACTGACACAGGTTTTGGTATCATATTTATAATGAAAGCATATGAACAAGATTGTAAATAAGTGAATAGTCACATTTTTATGCCTTCTATTTATGTTCCACATGGTATTCTTAATTCATGTGTTTTATAAATGAGAATGAATTGTTAAGTCTTTTCATTGCACAAGAGTAGCAAGAAAGTACACCTTGGTCTTCTCAAGATGCTCTTTAGATCAGATCTGTAAACACTTGTTGAAGTAATTTTCAGTCTGAAAACTTTTTTTCTGCGCCCTGATTCTGCTTCCATAACACCCCCTCCACCTTCACCCCACACTTTGTGGTCTTGAAAATCTCATTTGCTCTTGACCTATTTCAACCTTAATCGTCTATTAAAGTCAGGTTCTGGTAGAAGTTTAGGCTGATACCTAAAGTTTGATATGTATATGTGACAGGCTTCTTTAAGATCTTCTCTAAGATCTTTATCAGTGATAGACATGGAGTCTAACTGCACTTTAAAGGTCACTGTCCAAAATCAATAAAATACCAAATAAAGTGTCAAGTGTTATACGTAACATTTGTGAAATAGGCCATTGCATGTTTTTACCCCAAATTTTAATGTACAGTTTGTGATGTAGTCATACAAAGTGTGTATGTGGGCTCTACAAGTGGGAGATTTGGGATACTGACTTTAAGAAACAACCATTTCATACACTCAAGCAATAGTGAGTTTTACTTGTTGGGTCTGCTGAAAAATTCAGTTAGAAACAGCCTAATCTGTATTTAATTTATGTGTCTGTACTTGTTACATGATATTTTAGTAAAACTCAATAAAGCAGTTGACTAGTATCAGGAAGTAGTTTGATAACAAGGTAATCTTGTTTACTCAGACCTTTGAGTATTAATTAAGAGAACTTTTTCCCCCTAACATAATGTGTAGCATATGTTTTTCTACCATGAGGTGGTATTTTGCATCTAAAGGTCTCTGCAATCCTGTGGGAGTACATTTTATATAACCTGTAGCAGTCAAATGTACAGTCACTTGAATCAGAAATGTGGTTCTCAGGTATTTTGAAGAACTCCCCAAATAAATTTATTAGATGATTTAAAATATTTTTAAACAAAAGGGAACAGTCATCACTAAAGTCAGTTAACTGTTGCACATTTTCTAGGGACTATTTCCTTCAACTGTCATTATGGGATGTGATAAGACCAGAAATTGGAAACAAGTGCCTCAGTACAACAGATCATGCTTAGTGAGTTTGTGTTTCAAAGCAAAATATATTATTCCCCTGGCAATTTTGGAGACTCATGTTACATTATATATCCAGGAAGATAATTATGCAATGGGAAGGTGAGGAATAGGCTCTTTTCTGAAAGGCTATCATCATTTCTTTAAGTACAATATCAGAATTTAAAACCAGTGTATGTTACTATAAAGAAAGTGCTAAAACTGTTTTGGAAGAAGAGAGGTTAGTATGAATTATACCTTTTGAAAGACACAGTTTCAGTATTACTGTTGTCCTCTAAAAAAAGGGAAATGAAACAGATTCCAAAAAAGTAAGGAAAAATAAGGGAAAAGGTGGCAAGGAAAGAAACATGAAGCCTTATGTCAGGTTCAGACCCAAGATCTTGTGATGTGGGCTCTACTTTAAAGGTCACTGTCCAAAATCAATAAAATACCAAATAAAGTGTCAAGTGTTATACGTAACATTTGTGAAATAGGCCATTGCATGTTTTTACCCCAAATTTTAATGTACAGTTTGTGATGTAGTCATACAAAGTGTGTATGTGGGCTCTACAAGTGGGAGATTTGGGATACTGACTTTAAGAAACAACCATTTCATACACTCAAGCAATAGTGAGTTTTACTTGTTGGGTCTGCTGAAAAATTCAGTTAGAAACAGCCTAATCTGTATTTAATTTATGTGTCTGTACTTGTTACATGATATTTTAGTAAAACTCAATAAAGCAGTTGACTAGTATCAGGAAGTAGTTTGATAACAAGGTAATCTTGTTTACTCAGACCTTTGAGTATTAATTAAGAGAACTTTTTCCCCCTAACATAATGTGTAGCATATGTTTTTCTACCATGAGGTGGTATTTTGCATCTAAAGGTCTCTGCAATCCTGTGGGAGTACATTTTATATAACCTGTAGCAGTCAAATGTACAGTCACTTGAATCAGAAATGTGGTTCTCAGGTATTTTGAAGAACTCCCCAAATAAATTTATTAGATGATTTAAAATATTTTTAAACAAAAGGGAACAGTCATCACTAAAGTCAGTTAACTGTTGCACATTTTCTAGGGACTATTTCCTTCAACTGTCATTATGGGATGTGATAAGACCAGAAATTGGAAACAAGTGCCTCAGTACAACAGATCATGCTTAGTGAGTTTGTGTTTCAAAGCAAAATATATTATTCCCCTGGCAATTTTGGAGACTCATGTTACATTATATATCCAGGAAGATAATTATGCAATGGGAAGGTGAGGAATAGGCTCTTTTCTGAAAGGCTATCATCATTTCTTTAAGTACAATATCAGAATTTAAAACCAGTGTATGTTACTATAAAGAAAGTGCTAAAACTGTTTTGGAAGAAGAGAGGTTAGTATGAATTATACCTTTTGAAAGACACAGTTTCAGTATTACTGTTGTCCTCTAAAAAAAGGGAAATGAAACAGATTCCAAAAAAGTAAGGAAAAATAAGGGAAAAGGTGGCAAGGAAAGAAACATGAAGCCTTATCAAATATATTGTTAATAAGTATTCATAATTGTGATGATCTGAGATGTTTTATGCCAAGTTTGTGTTATAGTTATCATCCTATTACTAGTGTGGATTTGAAGGTTGGGGAATAATTATGTTTGCATATTGATGCTCATATATTAAACTACCTATTTCTCTAAAAGCCTGGAAAATCAGGATAATTATGCTTTTAATAGTACGTATTAAACGTTCGTTATTAAACATGCGTGCGTACTCAGTCACTAAGTCGTATCCAGCTCTTTCGACCCCGTGGACTATAGTCTGCCAGCTTTCTCTGTCCATCGGATTTCCCAGGTAAGAATAATGGAGTGGGTTGTCATTTCCTTCTCCAAGATATCTTACCAACCCAGGGATCAAACCCCCGTCCCCTGCATTACAGGCGGATTCTTTACCAGCGAGCCACCTGGAGAGCGCGTTATTAAACATACAGACGTATACCAAAAAAAAAAAAGTGTTTTTTCAACTGGGCACACAGTAGTTATTAATATAGCTGGTTAAACTGAAGCAGCAGGCGCCTGCAGTTTCCCAGTGCGGACTCTGGGCGCCGCTGTTGGCCAAAGTGGAGAGCTTGGTACTGGGGACTTCGCGCAGCCGCAGCTCACTTTCCCTGTCTCAGACTCGCTAGCGTAAGCCTTTCCACCGCTTCCTCCTCTGGAGAAGAAGAAACCCTCCCTGACCCTCGTAAAGCTGTTGGGCGCTCCGGACGACTACAACATAGACATTATTTGTAACCCGGCGTCTCCGAGCCGGTGAGCAAACTGAGGGAGCCAGAGGGATGGGAGCGGCGCTGGGGAAAGGGGCTGGGCTGAGATCAGGCGGCCAGTTTGGCTCTTTTCTGAAAGGCTATCATCATTTCTTTAAGTACAATATCAGAATTTAAAACCAGTGTATGTTACTATAAAGAAAGTGCTAAAACTGTTTTGGAAGAAGAGAGGTTAGTATGAATTATACCTTTTGAAAGACACAGTTTCAGTATTACTGTTGTCCTCTAAAAAAAGGGAAATGAAACAGATTCCAAAAAAGTAAGGAAAAATAAGGGAAAAGGTGGCAAGGAAAGAAACATGAAGCCTTATCAAATATATTGTTAATAAGTATTCATAATTGTGATGATCTGAGATGTTTTATGCCAAGTTTGTGTTATAGTTATCATCCTATTACTAGTGTGGATTTGAAGGTTGGGGAATAATTATGTTTGCATATTGATGCTCATATATTAAACTACCTATTTCTCTAAAAGCCTGGAAAATCAGGATAATTATGCTTTTAATAGTACGTATTAAACGTTCGTTATTAAACATGCGTGCGTACTCAGTCACTAAGTCGTATCCAGCTCTTTCGACCCCGTGGACTATAGTCTGCCAGCTTTCTCTGTCCATCGGATTTCCCAGGTAAGAATAATGGAGTGGGTTGTCATTTCCTTCTCCAAGATATCTTACCAACCCAGGGATCAAACCCGCGTCTCCTGCATTACAGGCGGATTCTTTACCAGCGAGCCACCTGGAGAGCGCGTTATTAAACATACAGACGTATACCAAAAAAAAAAAAGTGTTTTTTCAACTGGGCACACAGTAGTTATTAATATAGCTGGTTAAACTGAAGCAGCAGGCGCCTGCAGTTTCCCAGTGCGGACTCTGGGCGCCGCTGTTGGCCAAAGTGGAGAGCTTGGTACTGGGGACTTCGCGCAGCCGCAGCTCACTTTCCCTGTCTCAGACTCGCTAGCGTAAGCCTTTCCACCGCTTCCTCCTCTGGAGAAGAAGAAACCCTCCCTGACCCTCGTAAAGCTGTTGGGCGCTCCGGACGACTACAACATAGACATTATTTGTAACCCGGCGTCTCCGAGCCGGTGAGCAAACTGAGGGGAGCCAGAGGGATGGGGAGCGGCGCTGGGGAAAGGGGCTGGGCTGAGATCAGGCGGCCAGTGCTCTTTCCGTTCCTGCTGTCTTTGTTCTGCCCGGCGCTCTCTGAGCAGATCCGCTACAGGATCCCCGAGGAGATGCCCGAGGGCTCGGTGGTGGGGAACCTCGCCAAGGACGTGAGACTCAGTGTCCACGAGTTACCGACTCGAAAACTGCGCGTCAGTTCGGACAAGCCTTACTTCACCGTGAGCGCGGAGAGTGGGGAGTTACTTGTGAGCGGCAGGGTAGACCGGGAGCAGATATGCGGGAAGAAGTCAGCTTGTGCTCTGGAGTTTGAGGTTGTCGCTGAGAATCCATTGAACTTTTATCACGTGAGCGTAGAGATCGAGGATGTTAACGACCACACGCCAAAATTCTCGCAAAATTCCTTTGAGCTGCAAATAAGTGAGTCCACAAAGTCCGGGGCACGATTTATTGTAGGATCTGCCCAAGATGCAGATATTGGTAGCAACTCACTACAGAATTACCAGCTCAGTCCTGAGGATCATTTCTCACTCGTGATTAAAGAGAAATTGGATGGCAGTAAATACCCGGAGCTGGTATTGATGACATCTTTAGACAGGGAGGAACAGAAATCCTATCATTTGACCCTGACGGCCTTGGACTGGGACCCACCCTAAGCAGTACCGCACAGATACACGTCCTGGTGACTGATGCCAACGATAACCCTCCAGTGTTCAGCCAGGAACTATACAGGGTGGAGCTTGGAGAGCGCGTTATTAAACATACAGACGTATACCAAAAAAAGTGTTTTTTCAACTGGGCACACAGTAGTTATTAATATAGCTGGTTAAACTGAAGCAGCAGGCGCCTGCAGTTTCCCAGTGCGGACTCTGGGCGCCGCTGTTGGCCAAAGTGGAGAGCTTGGTACTGGGGACTTCGCGCAGCCGCAGCTCACTTTCCCTGTCTCAGACTCGCTAGCGTAAGCCTTTCCACCGCTTCCTCCTCTGGAGAAGAAGAAACCCTCCCTGACCCTCGTAAAGCTGTTGGGCGCTCCGGACGACTACAACATAGACATTATTTGTAACCCGGCGTCTCCGAGCCGGTGAGCAAACTGAGGGGAGCCAGAGGGATGGGGAGCGGCGCTGGGGAAAGGGGCTGGGCTGAGATCAGGCGGCCAGTGCTCTTTCCGTTCCTGCTGTCTTTGTTCTGCCCGGCGCTCTCTGAGCAGATCCGCTACAGGATCCCCGAGGAGATGCCCGAGGGCTCGGTGGTGGGGAACCTCGCCAAGGACGTGAGACTCAGTGTCCACGAGTTACCGACTCGAAAACTGCGCGTCAGTTCGGACAAGCCTTACTTCACCGTGAGCGCGGAGAGTGGGGAGTTACTTGTGAGCGGCAGGGTAGACCGGGAGCAGATATGCGGGAAGAAGTCAGCTTGTGCTCTGGAGTTTGAGGTTGTCGCTGAGAATCCATTGAACTTTTATCACGTGAGCGTAGAGATCGAGGATGTTAACGACCACACGCCAAAATTCTCGCAAAATTCCTTTGAGCTGCAAATAAGTGAGTCCACAAAGTCCGGGGCACGATTTATTGTAGGATCTGCCCAAGATGCAGATATTGGTAGCAACTCACTACAGAATTACCAGCTCAGTCCTGAGGATCATTTCTCACTCGTGATTAAAGAGAAATTGGATGGCAGTAAATACCCGGAGCTGGTATTGATGACATCTTTAGACAGGGAGGAACAGAAATCCTATCATTTGACCCTGACGGCCTTGGACTTCGGGGACCCACCCCTAAGCAGTACCGCACAGATACACGTCCTGGTGACTGATGCCAACGATAACCCTCCAGTGTTCAGCCAGGAACTATACAGGGTGGAGCTTCCAGAAAACGTGCTCCCAGGCACCACTATTCTTAGAGTGATGGCCACTGACCAAGATGAGGGTGTCAATGCTGAAATCACCTTCTCTTTCACTGAAGCAGGCCAGATGACCCAGTTTGAGTTGAATTCTAACACTGGGGAAATTATTATTCTAAATACATTAGATTTTGAGGAAGTGAAAGAATATTCCCTAGTTTTGGAAGCAAAGGATGGTGGAGGAATGATTGCTCAGTGTACGGTGGAGATAGAAGTTCTAGACATAAATGACAATGCCCCAGAAGTGTTTTTTCAATCTCTATCAGATTTTATTACGGAAGACACCAAACTGGCAACACACATTGCTTTGCTCAAAGTCCGTGACAAGGATTCCGGAAACAATGGAGAAGTTGTTTGTAAATTACGAGGCGATGTTCCCTTTAAACTACAGACTTCTTCAAGAAACACATATAAACTAGTGACAGATGGAGTTCTAGACCGCGAACAGACCCCTGAGTATAACATCACCATCATAGCCATTGACAGAGGCAAGCCTCCCCTCTCCTCGAGCACTACCATCACCCTACATATCCGTGATGTCAACGACAACGCTCCGGTTTTCGAACAGGCTTCCTACGTGGTCCACGTGGCAGAAAACAACCCGCCTGGAGCCTCCATCGCCCAAGTCAGCGCCTCCGACCCCGACCTGGGACCCAACGGCCACGTCTCCTACTCCATCGTGGCCAGCGACCTGGAGCCGCGCGCGCTGTCGTCCTACGTGTCGGTGAACCCGCAGAGCGGCGTGCTGTTCGCGCAGCGCGCCTTCGACCACGAGCAGCTGCGCGCCTTGGAGCTGACGCTGCAGGCCCGCGACCACGGCTCGCCCGCGCTCAGCGCCAACGCGAGCGTGCGCGTGCTGGTGGGCGACCGCAACGACAACGCGCCCAGGGTGCTGTACCCCGCGCTGGGGCCCGACGGCTCGGCGCTCTTCGACACGGTGCCGCGCGCCGCGCAGCCCGGATACCTGGTCACCAAGGTGGTGGCGGTGGACGCCGACTCGGGGCACAACGCCTGGCTGTCGTACCACGTGCTGCAGGCCAGCGAGCCGGGCCTGTTCAGCGTGGGGCTGCGCACGGGCGAGGTGCGCACGGCGCGGGCCTTGGGCGAGCGCGACGCGGCCCGCCAGCGCCTGCTGGTCGCTGTGCGCGACGGGGGCCAGCCGCCCTGTCGGCCACCGCCACGCTGCTCCTGGTCTTCGCCGACAGCCTGCAGGAGGCGCTGCCGGACCTCAGCGAGCGGCCCGCGCCCGCTGACCCGCAGGCTGAGCTGCAGTTCTACCTGGTGGTGGCCCTGGCCTTGATCTCGGTGCTCTTCCTGCTCGCGGTGATTCTGGCGGTCGCGCTGCACCTTCGTCGCTCCTCCAGCCCCGCAGCGTGGGGCTGCTTCAGGCCTGGTGTCTGTGTCAAGTCTGGACCCGTGGTTCCTCCCAACTACAGCGAGGGAACTTTACCTTATTCGTACAATCTGTGCGTTGCCCATACTGGAAAGACAGAATTTAATTTTCTAAACTGTAGTGAGCAGTTGAGTTCAGGACAAGACATACTTTGTGGTGATTCATCTGGGGCCTTATTTCCACTCTGTAATTCCGGTGAGTCGACTTCCCATCAGGTGAGTTTTCTGTATGTAAAACTTCCTTCTTATGGTGTAGACTGGTCTTCACGTTTGCAGGGGAAAAAGTCACATATTCATTTTACTTCGTTTTTTTTTTGATCTTGAGTTGCATTGGTTGTCTGGTTTACATGAATATTTGTGACAGCCCAAGTCAGCGCCTCCGACCCCGACCTGGGACCCAACGGCCACGTCTCCTACTCCATCGTGGCCAGCGATCTGGAGCCGCGCGCGCTGTCGTCCTACGTGTCGGTTAACCCGCAGAGCGGCGTGCTGTTCGGGCAGCGCGCCGACCACGAGCAGCTGCGCGCCTTGGAGCTGACGCTGCAGGCCCGCGACCACGGCTCGCCCGCGCTCAGCGCCAACGCCAGCGTGCGCGTGCTGGTGGGCGACCGCAACGACAACGCGCCCAGGGTGCTGTACCCCGCGCTGGGGCCCGACGGCTCGGCGCTCTTCGACACGGTGCCGCGCGCCCCCAGCCCGGATACCTGGTCACCAAGGTGGTGGCGGTGGACGCCGACTCGGGGCACAACGCCTGGCTGTCGTACCACGTGCTGCAGGCCAGCGAGCCGGGCCTGTTCAGCGTGGGGCTGCGCACGGGCGAGGTGCGCACGGCGCGGGCCTTGGGCGAGCGCGACGCGGCCCGCCAGCGCCTGCTGGTCGCTGTGCGCGACGGGGGCCAGCCGCCCTCTCGGCCACCGCCACGCTGCTCCTGGTCTTCGCCGACAGCCTGCAGGAGGCGCTGCCGGACCTCAGCGAGCGGCCCGCGCCCGCTGACCCGCAGGCTGAGCTGCAGTTCTACCTGGTGGTGGCCCTGGCCTTGATCTCGGTGCTCTTCCTGCTCGCGGTGATTCTGGCGGTCGCGCTGCACCTTCGTCGCTCCTCCAGCCCCGCAGCGTGGGGCTGCTTCAGGCCTGGTGTCTGTGTCAAGTCTGGACCCGTGGTTCCTCCCAACTACAGCGAGGGAACTTTACCTTATTCGTACAATCTGTGCGTTGCCCATACTGGAAAGACAGAATTTAATTTTCTAAACTGTAGTGAGCAGTTGAGTTCAGGACAAGACATACTTTGTGGTGATTCATCTGGGGCCTTATTTCCACTCTGTAATTCCGGTGAGTCGACTTCCCATCAGGTGAGTTTTCTGTATGTAAAACTTCCTTCTTATGGTGTAGACTGGTCTTCACGTTTGCAGGGGGAAAAAAAGTCACATATTCATTTTACTTCGTTTTTTCTTTGTTGATCTCTGAAGATACTGCAGGTTTGGTTTGGTCTGGTTTACATTGAATATTTGTGACATACCTGAGTCAATCAAGTATATAGGTACCATTTGTTCAACAGCATTTGTTCATTTCATTTCTCTTTGTTACATTTCGGTAAATCTCAAAATATTTCAAACGCTTTTTAAAATTATTATTACTATAGTCGTCACATGAAAGTGAAAGTGTGAAAGTGTTAGTCCCATTTTTCGACCCTGATGGACCCACTACTCTAGCCTGCCAGGCTCCTCTGTCCATGGAGTTCTCCAGACAAGAATACTGGAGTGGGTAGCCATTCTTTTCTCCAGGGAATCTTCCTGACCCAGGGATGGAACCCTGGTGTTCTTTATCATCCAAGCCACTGGGGAAGCTACTTGCTAATCTATAATTAGTGACCTTTAGCCTTACTATTGCAAAAATATTATGTTCAACTCACTGAAGTCTCCAGTGATGGTTACCATTTTTTAGCAATCAAGTGTTTCTAATTAAGGTATTTGCTGTTTTAGATATAATGTTACTGCACACTGAGAACATAGCTTTCATATACACTGGGAAACCAAAAAATTCACATGACCCACTTTGTTGTGCTTTTCACTTTATTGTACTGTTCTGGAACCAAACATAAAATATCTCCAATGTATACCTCTGTACAAATTTTTAGATCCAAACATTATCTAAGAATGTAGTAGGGGCTTCCCCTGGTGGTCCAGTGGGTAAGGACACCGCCTTGCAGTGCAAGGGGCGCCGGTTCGATCCCTGGCCTGGGAAGATCCCACATGCCATGGAGCGGCTGAACTAATGTGTCCAGTTACTGAGCCAGAGCTCTGGCGCGCATGCGCCCAAAGCCAGTGCTCTGTGACAACAGAGGCCACCACGATGGGAGGCCCACAGGAGCCAAAGAACAAAGATGGATGAAAATAGATAAATGAAAGACCAATAGAAGTGGCCCACTTGTCCCCCTCCTTCCCCATCACACCCCCAAAAGATTAAAAAAAAAAAAAAAAGCATGTAGTAGCCAGGGCTTCCCTGCTGGTCCAGTGGGTAAGGACACTGCCTTGCAGTACAAGAGGTGCCAGTTCGATCCCTGGCCTGGGAAGATCTCACGTGCTGTGGAGTGGCTGGACCAATGTGTCCAACTACTGAACTGGAACTCTGGAGCACATGCGCCCAGAGCTGGTGCTCTGCTGCGACAGAGGCCACTGTGATAGGAGGCCCACACAGGCCAAAGAACAACGATGGATGAAAATAGATACATGAAAGACCAGTAGAGGTGGCCAAGAAAAAAAAAAATGTAGTAGCCAGTCAAAAAGCTGTCATACCATTCTTCAAGGGGGGAGGAGTGAATTCAGAGCAATTATGTGTCTTTTAGTGGTGCTTACCAGGTTCATATTATAAAGAATTAAGTTGTTAGGTTTCGTCTTCTATAAGGGAAATCTTATTCAATGTTATATGGTCCCCCATAAAGCTACTGAGACTTTTCCCTAAGTATTTCTTTCTACAGCTTAACATATGACTTTTTTTCTTTTTTACACTTTTATTTATTTATTTCTGGCTGTACTGGGTCTTTGTTGATGTCTGGGTTTAGCTGCTCTGAGGCATGTGGGATCTTCCCGGAACAGGGATTGAACCCGTGTCTCCTGCATTGGCGGGTGGGTGCCTATCTTCTGAACCACAAGGGAAGCCCCAACATCTAACTTTTTAAACTTACACTGTAAATGTAAAAGTAGTCAGCCATATAAAGAAACCTTAAAAGAAAAAACTTAAGCTAAAATTAGACATTTTTCTTAATTTATTTAGCTGTTATGGTTTCCATAGTAATCTGATATTTTGTTTCCTCTATTTACTTCTCCTTTGTTTCAAAAGTACCTAGAATAAGGTATCTTAACCTGGATTTTTATGTAATTGGATCCACTGTAATTGTATTCATTGTACTGTGTGTGTATGCATGTGTTAGATCATTTTACTAACCCAGGGGTTTACTATGCTCAGCAGAAGATAAAAGCATGTTCTCCTCTAAGTACATTAGGAGCCAAAGAACAAAGATGGATGAAAATAGATAACTGAAAGACCAATAGAAGTGGCCCACTTGTCCCCCTCCTTCCCCATCACCCCCCCAAAAGATTAAAAAAAAAAAAAAAGCATGTAGTAGCCAGGGCTTCCCTGCTGGTCCAGTGGGTAAGGACACTGCCTTGCAGTACAAGAGGTGCCAGTTCGATCCCTGGCCTGGGAAGATCTCACGTGCTGTGGAGTGGCTGGACCAATGTGTCCAACTACTGAACTGGAACTCTGGAGCACATGCGCCCAGAGCTGGTGCTCTGCTGCGACAGAGGCCACTGTGATAGGAGGCCCACACAGGCCAAAGAACAACGATGGATGAAAATAGATACATGAAAGACCAGTAGAGGTGGCCAAGAAAAAAAAAAATGTAGTAGCCAGTCAAAAAGCTGTCATACCATTCTTCAAGGGGGGAGGAGTGAATTCAGAGCAATTATGTGTCTTTTAGTGGTGCTTACCAGGTTCATATTATAAAGAATTAAGTTGTTAGGTTTCGTCTTCTATAAGGGAAATCTTATTCAATGTTATATGGTCCCCCATAAAGCTACTGAGACTTTTCCCTAAGTATTTCTTTCTACAGCTTAACATATGACTTTTTTTCTTTTTTACACTTTTATTTATTTATTTCTGGCTGTACTGGGTCTTTGTTGATGTCTGGGTTTAGCTGCTCTGAGGCATGTGGGATCTTCCCGGAACAGGGATTGAACCCGTGTCTCCTGCATTGGCGGGTGGGTGCCTATCTTCTGAACCACAAGGGAAGCCCCAACATCTAACTTTTTAAACTTACACTGTAAATGTAAAAGTAGTCAGCCATATAAAGAAACCTTAAAAGAAAAAACTTAAGCTAAAATTAGACATTTTTCTTAATTTATTTAGCTGTTATGGTTTCCATAGTAATCTGATATTTTGTTTCCTCTATTTACTTCTCCTTTGTTTCAAAAGTACCTAGAATAAGGTATCTTAACCTGGATTTTTATGTAATTGGATCCACTGTAATTGTATTCATTGTACTGTGTGTGTATGCATGTGTTAGATCATTTTACTAACCCAGGGGTTTACTATGCTCAGCAGAAGATAAAAGCATGTTCTCCTTACCTGAAGCATACATTTCTCAGCGGTGATCTATAGTGATGTTCATTCTGTAGGCTCCTCTATGAAAGAAAACACAATGTTTGGGCTCTGTTTTCCCTCTTACAGACATTTTTCCTACATAATTTTTGAAATGTCTTTTTTGCAGCCCTAAATTAATCTAGCTAGAGGCCTTCTAGTCATTCTGCTCTCTACAGAAGAAAATGGAATGTTGAAATCTTCAAATTTTAGACCAGATTAACAGTCTTAAGTGGATACAGTAACACACATAAGATATATACATTATATCAAGATTTTGCTAAATTTCCCTTAGTAACAGCTTCAATTCATGGCCGTTTTACAAACTGCTGAAGAAAAAAGATATTTACTCTTGCACCAGCACTTTTTGACTCCTTAGTGATAGTTATGTATTTCTTACTTTTGTGATTCTTTTGAACAAAGGAGTAATTGTGGTAAAATTACCTTTAGGCTATTTGTCTACCTTTAGAAGTTAATTACGTTGGCTTAAAAATGTAATCATCTGGCTTCCCTGGTGGTCCATTGGGTAAAGAGTCCATCTTGTGGTGCAAGGGACACTGGTTCAATCTCTGGCCCAGGAAGATCCCCTGCTTTAGGCTTAAGCACTTAATTCCACAGTTTCTTTCTACAGCTTAACATATGACTTTTTTTCTTTTTTACACTTTTATTTATTTATTTCTGGCTGTACTGGGTCTTTGTTGATGTCTGGGTTTAGCTGCTCTGAGGCATGTGGGATCTTCCCGGAACAGGGATTGAACCCGTGTCTCCTGCATTGGCGGGTGGGTGCCTATCTTCTGAACCACAAGGGAAGCCCCAACATCTAACTTTTTAAACTTACACTGTAAATGTAAAAGTAGTCAGCCATATAAAGAAACCTTAAAAGAAAAAACTTAAGCTAAAATTAGACATTTTTCTTAATTTATTTAGCTGTTATGGTTTCCATAGTAATCTGATATTTTGTTTCCTCTATTTACTTCTCCTTTGTTTCAAAAGTACCTAGAATAAGGTATCTTAACCTGGATTTTTATGTAATTGGATCCACTGTAATTGTATTCATTGTACTGTGTGTGTATGCATGTGTTAGATCATTTTACTAACCCAGGGGTTTACTATGCTCAGCAGAAGATAAAAGCATGTTCTCCTTACCTGAAGCATACATTTCTCAGCGGTGATCTATAGTGATGTTCATTCTGTAGGCTCCTCTATGAAAGAAAACACAATGTTTGGGCTCTGTTTTCCCTCTTACAGACATTTTTCCTACATAATTTTTGAAATGTCTTTTTTGCAGCCCTAAATTAATCTAGCTAGAGGCCTTCTAGTCATTCTGCTCTCTACAGAAGAAAATGGAATGTTGAAATCTTCAAATTTTAGACCAGATTAACAGTCTTAAGTGGATACAGTAACACACATAAGATATATACATTATATCAAGATTTTGCTAAATTTCCCTTAGTAACAGCTTCAATTCATGGCCGTTTTACAAACTGCTGAAGAAAAAAGATATTTACTCTTGCACCAGCACTTTTTGACTCCTTAGTGATAGTTATGTATTTCTTACTTTTGTGATTCTTTTGAACAAAGGAGTAATTGTGGTAAAATTACCTTTAGGCTATTTGTCTACCTTTAGAAGTTAATTACGTTGGCTTAAAAATGTAATCATCTGGCTTCCCTGGTGGTCCATTGGGTAAAGAGTCCATCTTGTGGTGCAAGGGACACTGGTTCAATCTCTGGCCCAGGAAGATCCCACATGCTGTGGAGCGACTAGACCTGTGTGTCCAATTATAAGCCAGCACTATGGAGCTCATGTGCCCAGAGCCAGTGCTCTGCAACCCAAGAGACCACTGCCATGGGAGGCCCACACAGGCCAAAGATGGATGAAAATAAATAAATAAATAATCAATAAAAAGCCAACATTAAAAAAGAAACTTCCATATGTCATTAAAATGTAATCATCTTTTTAAAAAGTGAAAATAAATATTAAAAGGGAAGAAATGCAATCATCTCTCAGTGGTCAAAGAATAGGGAGGATTTTACTTTTGATTGTATATTCATTTGTACATTTCAAATATTTTCTACTCAAATAGAAATTATATAAAATTTAAATAGTGTGTGGTATGATTTGAAAGTTATATCACATAAGTGAAAAGCACTTATCCTATTAAACATTCACAATATTTATTCAAAAACACTATTAATGTCTGACTATAATGTCATTTTTAAGGAGAAAATTAAAAGGCAACAGCCCTACAGAAAGCTTACTATTTTGATTAATTGGTTTAAACCAAATAAAACAACTGCTGAATCAGTCATCTCCAACAGGTATATTTTAGTCTAAAAATGAATTAATTTCCAGTAATGAATAGAGTTCTTAGTTGACAATAGATATTGAATATATTAACAGGATCTTCACAAGCCAGGAATTGAACCCAGATTTCCTGCTTTGGACGCAGATTCTTTACCATCTGAGCCACCAGGGAAGCCCAAGAATACTGGAGTATGTAGCTTGTCCCTTCTCAGGGGAGCTTCCCAACCCAGGAATCAAACCAGGGCCTCCTGCATTGCATGCATATTCTTTACCAGCTGAGCTACCAGGAAAGCTATAGCATAATAAGAAATAAAATTTTATTTTTAAAAGAGTAAATATATTCCAGAAATTAAAGTAATTTTACAGTCAAGGATCACCCTTGGTTTTTCATTTTTTTCAAAGGAGTAATTGTGGTAAAATTACCTTTAGGCTATTTGTCTACCTTTAGAAGTTAATTACGTTGGCTTAAAAATGTAATCATCTGGCTTCCCTGGTGGTCCATTGGGTAAAGAGTCCATCTTGTGGTGCAAGGGACACTGGTTCAATCTCTGGCCCAGGAAGATCCCACATGCTGTGGAGCGACTAGACCTGTGTGTCCAATTATAAGCCAGCACTATGGAGCTCATGTGCCCAGAGCCAGTGCTCTGCAACCCAAGAGACCACTGCCATGGGAGGCCCACACAGGCCAAAGATGGATGAAAATAAATAAATAAATAATCAATAAAAAGCCAACATTAAAAAAAAAAAACTTCCATATGTCATTAAAATGTAATCATCTTTTTAAAAAGTGAAAATAAATATTAAAAGGGAAGAAATGCAATCATCTCTCAGTGGTCAAAGAATAGGGAGGATTTTACTTTTGATTGTATATTCATTTGTACATTTCAAATATTTTCTACTCAAATAGAAATTATATAAAATTTAAATAGTGTGTGGTATGATTTGAAAGTTATATCACATAAGTGAAAAGCACTTATCCTATTAAACATTCACAATATTTATTCAAAAACACTATTAATGTCTGACTATAATGTCATTTTTAAGGAGAAAATTAAAAGGCAACAGCCCTACAGAAAGCTTACTATTTTGATTAATTGGTTTAAACCAAATAAAACAACTGCTGAATCAGTCATCTCCAACAGGTATATTTTAGTCTAAAAATGAATTAATTTCCAGTAATGAATAGAGTTCTTAGTTGACAATAGATATTGAATATATTAACAGGATCTTCACAAGCCAGGAATTGAACCCAGATTTCCTGCTTTGGACGCAGATTCTTTACCATCTGAGCCACCAGGGAAGCCCAAGAATACTGGAGTATGTAGCTTGTCCCTTCTCAGGGGAGCTTCCCAACCCAGGAATCAAACCAGGGCCTCCTGCATTGCATGCATATTCTTTACCAGCTGAGCTACCAGGAAAGCTATAGCATAATAAGAAATAAAATTTTATTTTTAAAAGAGTAAATATATTCCAGAAATTAAAGTAATTTTACACCAACCCCCAAATCTAGTCATGTACTAATACTTTGTAAGACTTTAACCCTACTTCATCCCGTACTTCTTGGCAATTACGTTAAAGATATGAATTCAGGGATAAATTATTCCAAATAAACTATAAAAAGCAAGTAGTAAATTTTTCGCTAACAATCTAGCATACAGTATTGTAAATCTAAGTGAGTGCAGTTACTGCCTAGGACTCTAAGCGCCGCTGTTCACCTACTTGGAGATAAAGTAACCAAAAAGCATCTGGAAACCCCGGACTCTAACCTCACAGAGATCAGCAGATCTCACAAACCAACTGAAGGACTGCGGCAAAATTCCATCCCTAAATTTGGGACATTCCAGCTTTCCATAAGATGATCTCCATAGCTTCAACAACCACGTAAACAAGACATATATGTCCAGCGAAAATTCTGAGTGGATTCCTTGGCGAAAGAACAATGGCCGCTCCAAAGAATTACAGAGGACGCAGCGAGCTGGTCCTGCTGTGCGCGCTCCTGGGTGCACTGGGTAAGATCGGGAGAGGACAGATCCACTACTCTGTGCCTGAAGAGACCGACAAAGGCTACTTGGTGGGTAACATCTCCAAGGACCTGGGGCTGGAATCGCAGGACCTGGCGGGACGCGGAGTCCGCATCGTCTCAAGAGGTAGGACTCAGCTCTTTGCTCTAAATCTGCGAAGCGGCAGCTTGATCACTGCGGACAGGATAGACCGGGAGGAACTCTGCGCTCAAAGCGCGCGGTGTCTTGTAAATATTAACATCCTGGTTGAGGATGAAGGGAAACTTTGGGGAATAGAAATAGAAATCACTGACATCAACGATAATAACCCGAAATTCCAGGTAGAAAATATGGAGGTAAAAATTAACGAAATTGCTTTGCCTGGAACACGTTACCCGCTCCCAGAGGCTGTGGACCCGGATGTGGGCTTGAATTCCCTGCAGAGCTACCAGCTCAGCCCCAATAACCACTTCTCCTGGCGGTGCAAACTGCAGACGACGGAAGTATAAGCCCAGAGCTGGTGCTGGAGCGCACCCTGGACCGCGAGGAGGAGGCTGCTCACCACCTGGTCCTCATCGCCTCGGACGGAGGCGAGCCGCGTCGCTCCAGTACAGTGCACATCCGAGTGACAGTGTTGGATACAAACGACAATGCCCCTGTTTTTGCTCAACCGATTTACCGAGTGAAAGTGCCAGAGAATGTGCCCCCAGGCACGCGGCTGCTCACCGTAAGCGCTAGCGACCCGGATGAAGGAACCAACGGAGAAGTGGCATATAAATTCTGGAAAATTAGTGAAAAACAGTCTCCGCTGTTCACCTACTTGGAGATAAAGTAACCAAAAAGCATCTGGAAACCCGGACTCTAACCTCACAGAGATCAGCAGATCTCACAAACCAACTGAAGGACTGCGGCAAAATTCCATCCCTAAATTTGGGACATTCCAGCTTTCCATAAGATGATCTCCATAGCTTCAACAACCACGTAAACAAGACATATATGTCCAGCGAAAATTCTGAGTGGATTCCTTGGCGAAAGAACAATGGCCGCTCCAAAGAATTACAGAGGACGCAGCGAGCTGGTCCTGCTGTGCGCGCTCCTGGGTGCACTGGGTAAGATCGGGAGAGGACAGATCCACTACTCTGTGCCTGAAGAGACCGACAAAGGCTACTTGGTGGGTAACATCTCCAAGGACCTGGGGCTGGAATCGCAGGACCTGGCGGGACGCGGAGTCCGCATCGTCTCAAGAGGTAGGACTCAGCTCTTTGCTCTAAATCTGCGAAGCGGCAGCTTGATCACTGCGGACAGGATAGACCGGGAGGAACTCTGCGCTCAAAGCGCGCGGTGTCTTGTAAATATTAACATCCTGGTTGAGGATGAAGGGAAACTTTGGGGAATAGAAATAGAAATCACTGACATCAACGATAATAACCCGAAATTCCAGGTAGAAAATATGGAGGTAAAAATTAACGAAATTGCTTTGCCTGGAACACGTTACCCGCTCCCAGAGGCTGTGGACCCGGATGTGGGCTTGAATTCCCTGCAGAGCTACCAGCTCAGCCCCAATAACCACTTCTCCCTGGCGGTGCAAACTGCAGACGACGGAAGTATAAGCCCAGAGCTGGTGCTGGAGCGCACCCTGGACCGCGAGGAGGAGGCTGCTCACCACCTGGTCCTCATCGCCTCGGACGGAGGCGAGCCGCGTCGCTCCAGTACAGTGCACATCCGAGTGACAGTGTTGGATACAAACGACAATGCCCCTGTTTTTGCTCAACCGATTTACCGAGTGAAAGTGCCAGAGAATGTGCCCCCAGGCACGCGGCTGCTCACCGTAAGCGCTAGCGACCCGGATGAAGGAACCAACGGAGAAGTGGCATATAAATTCTGGAAAATTAGTGAAAAACAGTCTCCGCTATTCCAGCTGAATGAAAATACTGGCGAAATAACAACAGCAAAGAGTTTAGATTATGAAGAGTGTGCATTTTATGAAATGGAAATACAATCTGAAGATGTGGGTGCACTTCTGGGGCGGACCAAAGTACTCATTTCAGTGGAAGATGTCAATGACAACAGGCCAGAAGTGACCATTACGTCTTTGTTTAGCCCAGTCTTGGAAAATGCTCTTCCTGGGACAGTGATTGCCTTCTTGAATGTGCATGATCGAGACTCTGGGAAGAATGGTCAGGTTCTCTGTTATACACGTGATAATTCACCTTTTAAATTAGAAAAATCAATTGATAATTATTATAGATTGGTGACTTGGAAATATTTGGATCGAGAAGAGAGCTCTATGTATAATATCACAGTAGTGGCCTCGGATCTAGGAACCCCACCTCTATCTACTGAAATTCATATTGCCCTGTATGTGGCAGACATCAACGATAATCCACCCATTTTCCCTCATGCCTCTTACTCAGCCTATATCCCAGAAAACAACCCTAGAGGTGCCTCCATCTTCTCAGTGACTGCTCATGACCCTGACAGTGGCAAGAATGCCCAGGTCACTTACTCTCTGACCAAAGACACCATCATGGCAGTGCCTCTCTCCTCTTATGTCTCCATCAGCTCTGACACTGGCATCCTATATGCTCTTCACTCCTTTGACTATGAGCAGATTCGAGACTTACAGCTACTGGTGACAGCCCATGACAGTGGGGACCCTCCGCTCAGCAGCAACGTGTCACTGCACCTGTTCATACTGGACCAGAATGACAATGTGCCAGAGATTCTGTACCCTGTCATCCCCACAGATGGCTCCACGGGTGTGGAGCTGGCACCCCGCTCCGCAGAGCCTGGATACCTGGTCACCAAGGTGGTGGCAGTGGACAGAGACTCAGGCCAGAACGCCTGGCTGTCCTACCGCCTGCTCAAGGCCAGCGAGCCAGGACTGTTCGCGGTGGGGCTGCACACGGGTGAAGTGCGCACAGCGCGGACCCTGATGGAGAGAGACACGCTCAAGCAGAGCCTGGTAGTGGCGGTCCAGGACCATGGGCAACCCCCTCTTTCGGCCACTGTCACACTCACAGTGGCTGTGGCTGACAGCATCCCAGACGTCCTTGCAGACTTGGGTAGCATCAGGACTCCAGGCCACTCTGAGGATTCAGAGCTCACACTGTACCTCGTGTTGGCAGTGGCCATCATTTCTTGCATCTTCCTTGCCTTTGTCATTGTTCTGCTGGTGCTTAGACTATGGCGGTGGCACAAGTCAGAACTTCTCCAGGTTTCAGGTGGTGGCTTAGCAAGCCTACCAGCCTCAGGATTTGTGGACATGGATGGAGTACAGGCTTTCCTGCAGACCTATTCCCATGAGATCTCCCTTACCTCTGACTCTCACAGGAGTCATGTGATCTTTCCCCAGCCCAACTATGCTGACATGCTTATCAGCCAAGAGAGCAGTGAGAAAACAGATTCCTTGTTAACATCCATAGACTTTCATGAATGTAGGGATGAGCAGTCGAGAAGGCTCTATGCGTCCACTGACCCCTCTATCTACTGCATATTGCCCTGTATGTGGCAGACATCAACGATAATCCACCCATTTTCCCTCATGCCTCTTACTCAGCCTATATCCCAGAAAACAACCCTAGAGGTGCCTCCATCTTCTCAGTGACTGCTCATGACCCTGACAGTGGCAAGAATGCCCAGGTCACTTACTCTCTGACCAAAGACACCATCATGGCAGTGCCTCTCTCCTCTTATGTCTCCATCAGCTCTGACACTGGCATCCTATATGCTCTTCACTCCGTTGACTATGAGCAGATTCGAGACTTACCGCTACTGGTGACAGCCCATGACAGTGGGGACCCTCCGCTCAGCAGCAACGTGTCACTGCACCTGTTCATACTGGACCAGAATGACAATGTGCCAGAGATTCTGTACCCTGTCATCCCCACAGATGGCTCCACGGGTGTGGAGCTGGCACCCCGCTCCGCAGAGCCTGGATACCTGGTCACCAAGGTGGTGGCAGTGGACAGAGACTCAGGCCAGAACGCCTGGCTGTCCTACCGCCTGCTCAAGGCCAGCGAGCCAGGACTGTTCGCGGTGGGGCTGCACACGGGTGAAGTGCGCACAGCGCGGACCCTGATGGAGAGAGACACGCTCAAGCAGAGCCTGGTAGTGGCGGTCCAGGACCATGGGCAACCCCCTCTTTCGGCCACTGTCACACTCACAGTGGCTGTGGCTGACAGCATCCCAGACGTCCTTGCAGACTTGGGTAGCATCAGGACTCCAGGCCACTCTGAGGATTCAGAGCTCACACTGTACCTCGTGTTGGCAGTGGCCATCATTTCTTGCATCTTCCTTGCCTTTGTCATTGTTCTGCTGGTGCTTAGACTATGGCGGTGGCACAAGTCAGAACTTCTCCAGGTTTCAGGTGGTGGCTTAGCAAGCCTACCAGCCTCAGGATTTGTGGACATGGATGGAGTACAGGCTTTCCTGCAGACCTATTCCCATGAGATCTCCCTTACCTCTGACTCTCACAGGAGTCATGTGATCTTTCCCCAGCCCAACTATGCTGACATGCTTATCAGCCAAGAGAGCAGTGAGAAAACAGATTCCTTGTTAACATCCATAGACTTTCATGAATGTAGGGATGAAGCTGCTTCTGTTCAGGTGAGTTCAGTTCTTTGTTTATATTTATTTATTTATTAGGGGAATTTTTTTTTAGACATTTGTGTCTTAAAACATGCATTGTGAAGAAAGTTTAAAAATAGTTTTAAGGTATACCATAGGGCTTGGGGTTTGTGTTAGTGATACCATAAAATTGAGTTCTAATCATCATAATTGTTTTATCTGCTTTCCAAAAGCTTAGACAAGATTGTTTAAGTATGAACTCTTAACCTCTTCAAGCTTCCCATATTTTACTCTAATTGTCACTTATTCTCTTAAGAAATAGTTACCCAACCACATAAGGTCAGACTTTTTTTACATATAGGAATATGTGTGTGTGTATACATGTGTGTGTGTGTGTGTGTGTGTGTGTGTGTGTGTGTGTGTGCATATTAGAACATAAAAAATTATTGAGACTTATAAATCCCTGTATTACCTTAGTAAAAGTAAAATACATCTCAGAATTTTTAGGATTCCTAGGATTTCTCCTAAAATTAGGTTCTTGACATTGTCTTCAGTTTACACATCTTTTATGAGCCCTGTATCTGTATCAGTACCCTTCAAGGCTTTAATACTTCTAATATTTCAAAGCAAATATATTTTAAAGGGTGGTGGTAGGTGCGACTGGTCCCTAAATAGTGTTTGTGTGTCATTGGTCAACTAGGACTCATGCCAATGGAAACATGGAATCCAAAGACTAAAATGGTCATTGCCCTCCCAGGCAAATTTGAAATAAAATGTTATCTTAAATTGTTGAAAGTGACTCTTATAAAATACAGAAAAAATTTAAACATGGGGTCTGCCATCATTTCTTGCACCGTTGAGTCCTTTAGACTATGTCGGTGGCACAAGTCAGAACTTCTCCAGGTTTCAGGTGGTGGCTTAGCAAGCCTACCAGCCTCAGGATTTGTGGACATGGATGGAGTACAGGCTTTCCTGCAGACCTATTCCCATGAGATCTCCCTTACCTCTGACTCTCACAGGAGTCATGTGATCTTTCCCCAGCCCAACTATGCTGACATGCTTATCAGCCAAGAGAGCAGTGAGAAAACAGATTCCTTGTTAACATCCATAGACTTTCATGAATGTAGGGATGAAGCTGCTTCTGTTCAGGTGAGTTCAGTTCTTTGTTTATATTTATTTATTTATTAGGGGAATTTTTTTTTAGACATTTGTGTCTTAAAACATGCATTGTGAAGAAAGTTTAAAAATAGTTTTAAGGTATACCATAGGGCTTGGGGTTTGTGTTAGTGATACCATAAAATTGAGTTCTAATCATCATAATTGTTTTATCTGCTTTCCAAAAGCTTAGACAAGATTGTTTAAGTATGAACTCTTAACCTCTTCAAGCTTCCCATATTTTACTCTAATTGTCACTTATTCTCTTAAGAAATAGTTACCCAACCACATAAGGTCAGACTTTTTTTACATATAGGAATATGTGTGTGTGTATACATGTGTGTGTGTGTGTGTGTGTGTGTGTGTGTGTGTGTGTGTGCATATTAGAACATAAAAAATTATTGAGACTTATAAATCCCTGTATTACCTTAGTAAAAGTAAAATACATCTCAGAATTTTTAGGATTCCTAGGATTTCTCCTAAAATTAGGTTCTTGACATTGTCTTCAGTTTACACATCTTTTATGAGCCCTGTATCTGTATCAGTACCCTTCAAGGCTTTAATACTTCTAATATTTCAAAGCAAATATATTTTAAAGGGTGGTGGTAGGTGCGACTGGTCCCTAAATAGTGTTTGTGTGTCATTGGTCAACTAGGACTCATGCCAATGGAAACATGGAATCCAAAGACTAAAATGGTCATTGCCCTCCCAGGCAAATTTGAAATAAAATGTTATCTTAAATTGTTGAAAGTGACTCTTATAAAATACAGAACACATTTCATTACAATTACAATTAGCTGTTTCAATTGTACAGTTACATGAAATGTGCTGTGTTCTCATGGTTAGAGTTTGAGAGTGTTGGTTTTAAGAACAGAAGTTACATGTACACAAATTCTAAACAAGCCGATTGATTCAATTAAAATGTTTCCACTTGGACTTCTGCATCCCTTGTTATAGCAGTTAAATAAAAACCAACCATTGACTTGTCATGAGAGTGGAAAGCACAATAAATTATTTGTTAGTAATTAAAAAGGTATTTCCCAGGGATTGTGCTGTGTTCCCTTCAATTTTGCATAGATAATAGTAGGAATTAGTTTCATAGTTTCTGTAGTATTTGGGTGTACAGTCACTTGAGGAGACAACTATTTTTGTCTTTGCAAATTTAAAAAATGAGTGGAGAGCTGCCTCAGTACTCATTGAATTAATGTAGGTAAACTTAACGTGCACTCAATTCCTCCTATCCTGAAACCATAACTTCAGTATAACATTGTGTACACAGATAAGGAAGTAATGTACTCTACTAGAATATTCCTTTGTGATTTTTTATTGAAGCACAGAGAAATATTTCAATACATTTTAAGGGTGATTTTATATAAGATATTGGATATAACATAAGTCAGTTAATTTTGAGAAATGAAGTAGGAGACACACTGATCTCTGGCTACATTATAGGGACAGATTTTTTGAACAAATACTTCTTGAATCAGAAGAGTAAAAAAAATTATTTTGTAAAGAGAGTGTTGATAGTATCAGAAGGAGGATATGTTTGAGGATTGGTAGAAAATTACACAAGTTTTTATTTTATTTTTTTTATCTTTTGGGGGTGAGGTGGGGAGGGAGGGACAAGCGGACCACTTCTATTGGTCTTTCATTTATCTATTTTCATCCGACTTTGTTCTTTGGCTCCTGTGGGCCTAGCCCTGTATCTGTATCAGTACCCTTCAAGGCTTTAATACTTCTAATATTTCAAAGCAAATATATTTTAAAGGGTGGTGGTAGGTGCGACTGGTCCCTAAATAGTGTTTGTGTGTCATTGGTCAACTAGGACTCATGCCAATGGAAACATGGAATCCAAAGACTAAAATGGTCATTGCCCTCCCAGGCAAATTTGAAATAAAATGTTATCTTAAATTGTTGAAAGTGACTCTTATAAAATACAGAACACATTTCATTACAATTACAATTAGCTGTTTCAATTGTACAGTTACATGAAATGTGCTGTGTTCTCATGGTTAGAGTTTGAGAGTGTTGGTTTTAAGAACAGAAGTTACATGTACACAAATTCTAAACAAGCCGATTGATTCAATTAAAATGTTTCCACTTGGACTTCTGCATCCCTTGTTATAGCAGTTAAATAAAAACCAACCATTGACTTGTCATGAGAGTGGAAAGCACAATAAATTATTTGTTAGTAATTAAAAAGGTATTTCCCAGGGATTGTGCTGTGTTCCCTTCAATTTTGCATAGATAATAGTAGGAATTAGTTTCATAGTTTCTGTAGTATTTGGGTGTACAGTCACTTGAGGAGACAACTATTTTTGTCTTTGCAAATTTAAAAAATGAGTGGAGAGCTGCCTCAGTACTCATTGAATTAATGTAGGTAAACTTAACGTGCACTCAATTCCTCCTATCCTGAAACCATAACTTCAGTATAACATTGTGTACACAGATAAGGAAGTAATGTACTCTACTAGAATATTCCTTTGTGATTTTTTATTGAAGCACAGAGAAATATTTCAATACATTTTAAGGGTGATTTTATATAAGATATTGGATATAACATAAGTCAGTTAATTTTGAGAAATGAAGTAGGAGACACACTGATCTCTGGCTACATTATAGGGACAGATTTTTTGAACAAATACTTCTTGAATCAGAAGAGTAAAAAAAATTATTTTGTAAAGAGAGTGTTGATAGTATCAGAAGGAGGATATGTTTGAGGATTGGTAGAAAATTACACAAGTTTTTATTTTATTTTATTTATTTATCTTTTGGGGGGTGAGGTGGGGAGGGAGGGGGACAAGCGGACCACTTCTATTGGTCTTTCATTTATCTATTTTCATCCGACTTTGTTCTTTGGCTCCTGTGGGCCTCCCATCGCGGTGGTGTCTGTCGTCGCAGAGCGCCGGCTTTAGGCGCATGCGCTCCAGAGCTCCGGCTCGGTAATTGGACACATTAGTTCAGCCGCTCCATGGCATGTGGGATCTTCCCAGGCCAGGGATCGAACCGGCGCCCCTTGCACTGCAAGGCGGTGTCCTTACCCACTGGACCACCAGGGGAAGCCCGAAAATTACACAAGTTTTACAGAATAATTTTCAGTTACTTTTGAAATAGCATTGATTATGGAGACATGTGGGGATAAATAAACATAAGAATCAGTGAAAGAAACTTTTTAAATTTTATATATCATAGCTAATAAACAGAAATGATTCATGGAATTCATAGACAGTAAGATCTCTGAAGGAAAGACATGTGCCTTATTCATTGTTATGTGACCACTCACAAGGACAATATTTAGCACAAAGCAAAAATTCAATGTATGTTTGCAGAATGGCGAAATCAATGGACCAATATATGTTGTTTGTATACAAACTCAACATGTTGTTTTTAATAATTTAGAAACAAGAGACAAGATACCTTAAATACATTAATGTAAAAATATGGATTAGCACACAATGTTGTAATTACAGTGGCTAAGTTAAATTGAAGCAGCAGGCGCTGCAGTTTCCCAGTGCGGACTCTGGGCGCCGCTGTTGGCCAAAGTGGAGAGCTTGGTACTGGGGACTTCGCGCAGCCGCAGCTCACTTTCCCTGTCTCAGACTCGCTAGCGTAAGCCTTTCCACCGCTTCCTCCTCTGGAGAAGAAGAAACCCTCCCTGACCCTCGTAAAGCTGTTGGGCGCTCCGGACGACTACAACATAGACATTATTTGTAACCCGGCGTCTCCGAGCCGGTGAGCAAACTGAGGGGAGCCAGAGGGATGGGGAGCGGCGCTGGGGAAAGGGGCTGGGCTGAGATCAGGCGGCCAGTGCTCTTTCCGTTCCTGCTGTCTTTGTTCTGCCCGGCGCTCTCTGAGCAGATCCGCTACAGGATCCCCGAGGAGATGCCCGAGGGCTCGGTGGTGGGGAACCTCGCCAAGGACGTGAGACTCAGTGTCCACGAGTTACCGACTCGAAAACTGCGCGTCAGTTCGGACAAGCCTTACTTCACCGTGAGCGCGGAGAGTGGGGAGTTACTTGTGAGCGGCAGGGTAGACCGGGAGCAGATATGCGGGAAGAAGTCAGCTTGTGCTCTGGAGTTTGAGGTTGTCGCTGAGAATCCATTGAACTTTTATCACGTGAGCGTAGAGATCGAGGATGTTAACGACCACACGCCAAAATTCTCGCAAAATTCCCTTGAGCTGCAAATAAGTGAGTCGACGCCGTCTGGCACGCGATTTATATTAGAAGTCGCAGAAGATGCGGATATTGGCTTAAACTCTCTGGAGACGTATAAACTCTCTCTTAGCCCTAGTTTCTCACTGATAAACAAGGAGAGAGAAGATGGTAGTAAATATCCAGAACTGGTATTGGAGAAGCCCTTAGATAGGGAACAACAGAGTTATCATCGTTTAGTCCTGACTGCCTCAGATGGTGGAGATCCACCCCTAAGCGGCACTACTGAGCTCCGGATCCAGGTCACTGATGCCAATGATAACCCCCCTGTATTTAGCCAGGACATATACCGGGTCAACCTTGGAGAAAACGTGCCCCCAGGCACCACTGTGTTGCAGGTGTCAGCCACCGATCAGGACGAGGGGTTAAATTGAAGCAGCAGGCGCTGCAGTTTCCCAGTGCGGACTCTGGGCGCCGCTGTTGGCCAAAGTGGAGAGCTTGGTACTGGGGACTTCGCGCAGCCGCAGCTCACTTTCCCTGTCTCAGACTCGCTAGCGTAAGCCTTTCCACCGCTTCCTCCTCTGGAGAAGAAGAAACCCTCCTGACCTCGTAAAGCTGTTGGGCGCTCCGGACGACTACAACATAGACATTATTTGTAACCCGGCGTCTCCGAGCCGGTGAGCAAACTGAGGGGAGCCAGAGGGATGGGGAGCGGCGCTGGGGAAAGGGGCTGGGCTGAGATCAGGCGGCCAGTGCTCTTTCCGTTCCTGCTGTCTTTGTTCTGCCCGGCGCTCTCTGAGCAGATCCGCTACAGGATCCCCGAGGAGATGCCCGAGGGCTCGGTGGTGGGGAACCTCGCCAAGGACGTGAGACTCAGTGTCCACGAGTTACCGACTCGAAAACTGCGCGTCAGTTCGGACAAGCCTTACTTCACCGTGAGCGCGGAGAGTGGGGAGTTACTTGTGAGCGGCAGGGTAGACCGGGAGCAGATATGCGGGAAGAAGTCAGCTTGTGCTCTGGAGTTTGAGGTTGTCGCTGAGAATCCATTGAACTTTTATCACGTGAGCGTAGAGATCGAGGATGTTAACGACCACACGCCAAAATTCTCGCAAAATTCCCTTGAGCTGCAAATAAGTGAGTCGACGCCGTCTGGCACGCGATTTATATTAGAAGTCGCAGAAGATGCGGATATTGGCTTAAACTCTCTGGAGACGTATAAACTCTCTCTTAGCCCTAGTTTCTCACTGATAAACAAGGAGAGAAGATGGTAGTAAATATCCAGAACTGGTATTGGAGAAGCCCTTAGATAGGGAACAACAGAGTTATCATCGTTTAGTCCTGACTGCCTCAGATGGTGGAGATCCACCCCTAAGCGGCACTACTGAGCTCCGGATCCAGGTCACTGATGCCAATGATAACCCCCCTGTATTTAGCCAGGACATATACCGGGTCAACCTTGGAGAAAACGTGCCCCCAGGCACCACTGTGTTGCAGGTGTCAGCCACCGATCAGGACGAGGGGGTCCACTCAGAGATCACTTATTCCTTCTACAGAACCGGGCAAGTCTTCGACCTGAATTCAAAGAGTGGGGAAATTACAACTCTAAACACATTGGATTTCGAAGAGATCAAGAAATATTCTATCTTGGTGGAAGGGAGGGATGGCGGAGGACTGGTTGCACAGTGTACAGTGGAAATAAGCATTCAAGATGAAAATGACAACAGGCCAGATATTACAATCCATTCTCTAGTGGAAATGATTCTGGAAAGCGTCGTGCCAGGAACTCTCATTGCTTTGATCAAAACACAAGATAGAGATTCCGGGGAGAATGGAGAGGTTAACTGTCGATTAGAGGGTGAAGTACCTTTTCAGATAATCTCTTCCTCCAAAAATTCGTACAAGTTAGTAACAGCCGGGACCCTGGATCGAGAGCAGACCCCGGAGTACAATGTCACCATCACAGCCACTGACAACGGCAAGCCACCTCTCTCCTCGAGCACTTCCATTATCCTACGCATTAAAGATGTCAACGACAACGCTCCGGTTTTCCAGCAGGCCTCCTACGTGGTCCACGTGGCAGAAAACAACCCGCCTGGGGCCTCCATCGCCCAAGTCAGCGCCTCCGACCCCGACCTGGGACCCAACGGCCACGTCTCCTACTCCATCGTGGCCAGCGACCTGGAGCCGCGCGCGCTGTCGTCCTACGTGTCGGTGAACCCGCAGAGCGGCGTGCTGTTCGCGCAGCGCGCCTTCGACCACGAGCAGCTGCGCGCCTTGGAGCTGACGCTGCAGGCCCGCGACCACGGCTCGCCCGCGCTCAGCGCCAACGCCAGCGTGCGCGTGCTGGTGGGCGACCGCAACGACAACGCGCCCAGGGTGCTGTACCCCGCGCTGGGGCCCGACGGCTCGGCGCTCTTCGACACGGTGCCGCGCGCCGCGCAGCCCGGATACCTGGTCACCAAGGTGGTGGCGGTGGACGCCGACTCGGGGCACAACGCCTGGCTGTCGTACCACGTGCTGCAGGCCAGCGAGCCGGGCCTGTTCAGCGTGGGGCTGCGCACGGGCGAGGTGCGCACGGCGCGGGCCTTGGGCGAGCGCGACGCGGCCCGCCAGCGCCTGCTGGTCGCTGTGCGCGACGGGGGCCAGCCGCCCCTCTCGGCCACCGCCACGCTGCTCCTGGTCTTCGCCGACAGCCTGCAGGAGGCGCTGCCGGACCTCAGCGAGCGGCCCGCGCCCGCTGACCCGCAGGCTGAGCTGCAGTTCTACCTGGTGGTGGCCCTGGCCTTGATCTCGGTGCTCTTCCTGCTCGCGGTGATTCTGGCGGTCGCGCTGCACCTTCGTCGCTCCTCCAGCCCCGCAGCGTGGGGCTGCTTCAGGCCTGGTGTCTGTGTCAAGTCTGGACCCGTGGTTCCTCCCAACTACAGCGAGGGAACTTTACCTTATTCGTACAATCTGTGCGTTGCCCATACTGGAAAGACAGAATTTAATTTTCTAAACTGTAGTGAGCAGTTGAGTTCAGGACAAGACATACTTTGTGGTGATTCATCTGGGGCCTTATTTCCACTCTGTAATTCCGGTGAGTCAACTTCCCATCCTGAAACTCTAATGGCGGTGAGTTCCGTTTTAGTGTCTACTCCTTTTCATCGTCTTTGAAATTTTCTTTATTCATTTGAGCATATATTGGATTTTTAAATCTAGTGAGTTGCCTTAGAGATATTAGAGTTCATCCAAAATCTGTTTATCCAAGTGAATTGAGAATTCCTGTGTGACATAAAATCACAGCCAGTTCAGATCTACCAGATTAAGAGAGCATGTTCTTTGCTTTACAGCAAGAGTCTTTTGCCATTTTTTTTATCTCTTTTATAAACCAATGAAAATTATGCATTGATTTCCTCATTCTTTACCATACTTAAATGGTTATTATATATAAGTAAATATTAAATTTAAAGTAGGCAGTCAATCTGTTCTTAAAGCAAAAACTACTGCTAGGTGTCCTCCTTCACTAATTGCACTGGTACAGTTTCCATCCCTTTCTTATATGTATCCCTCATGTCTAGTTCCTTAAATCTACCTACTTGTGAGTCTTTGATGCCTTTAAAATTTAAAGAAAAGCATACTGTGTGGTGATATGTGTGTGAGTGGGACTCTGAACTCATCAGAAAATCCAAGTCATTATTTAAGTTCCTTTAGATTTTCCTGAATGCGAAATCCTTCTTTATAGTTAACAGGAGGAGGTACTTGATAAAAGAAAAGGAAATGCTGTTGCCTCCATAACTCGCTCTCATTCCTAATGTATATTTTCTTTCTGGCAAATATTTTTTGAAACAGAAAAAGGGGAAAGTCACTGTTTTTGTCATATTACTTGGATCCCTAAACATTAGTGGCTAGAGGTTTCCTTATCCTTCTATCTGCAGAAGGGAAGGGGAATTCTGAATTATCTATTTTTGAGGCAAAATCTAATGATTTCAAGCACATACAAAGATGCTATTACATAAGAATCTGTCTTTTGCTTGTTTTCTGTTAGGAACTGCTTCAGTACTTAATTTTCTTACAAACTGTTGAAAGAAATTTCTTATTGTGGTAATTACATCTTACATTTTAGTAGTAATAACTTGTTCTGTATCTCGTGTTCTTTTCCCGAAATTACTGCATATTTTAGATGACCCTTATAATAAGAAGTTTAAGATTATGTTAAAATTGCATAATTTCTTGATGAAAGAATTGAAATGAAAACTTCCTCTTTCATGTATGTTCATTTGAATCTTCCAAATGATATAGGCTGCAGATGAAGTATGAATTCACATAGAAAACTAGATACTTAAGAAATGGAAATAACATAAAGGTTTAACAATCATAACTATTGATTGTAATTTTAAAAAATCAACCCACTTAAAGTTTAGCAATGTTAGGTGAAAAAAATCTAGCACCATTGTGTAATTAAATTTTTGTAAACAAAACCTTAAGGAAAGTTTACTCCAATAATTTCACCATGAAAATAAATGTCTTATAAAATAGGTCCAAAGTAAATAATCCATATATTCATTCAATATAGTTATGTAAATAGATAAATAAACATACATAGAAAATAAAAATATGAATGTATTTACAAAGAGGATTGCACATTTTAATTACTTCAGAAAATAAATGACAATCCATAGAAAATATCTGAAACATTACAAAAGAGGAAATTTGAATAATTTACATATCTAGAAAGAGAGAGGAAAGTGCTATAAAAAATGAGAATAAGTTTATCTGATATTAATGTCTCATAATAATATGATATTAATATTCATGTTCCTTCATTTCCAACTAAAATATCCACGTGTTCGTTACTTTTGAAATATAAGTACGTGACACAGAGAAATCTAAAATCATAATCATAAGAAAGTAGTGTTTTGTCAGTCATCTATAGCAAAAGTATTTCGCATTTCAGTGGGTGTAGTAACGGCTTAGGACTCTGAGTGCCGCTGTTCACCAACTCTAAGAAAATCTCAATCAGCGCTCGGTCCTGGTATATTAGTATCTGTAACTCAACAAAGCCGCTCAGATCCCACTGACAGCCTCGGGACTGTCAGTAACGGGTCTTTTGCTTGTTTTCTGTTAGGAACTGCTTCAGTACTTAATTTTCTTACAAACTGTTGAAAGAAATTTCTTATTGTGGTAATTACATCTTACATTTTAGTAGTAATAACTTGTTCTGTATCTCGTGTTCTTTTCCCGAAATTACTGCATATTTTAGATGACCCTTATAATAAGAAGTTTAAGATTATGTTAAAATTGCATAATTTCTTGATGAAAGAATTGAAATGAAAACTTCCTCTTTCATGTATGTTCATTTGAATCTTCCAAATGATATAGGCTGCAGATGAAGTATGAATTCACATAGAAAACTAGATACTTAAGAAATGGAAATAACATAAAGGTTTAACAATCATAACTATTGATTGTAATTTTAAAAAATCAACCCACTTAAAGTTTAGCAATGTTAGGTAAAAAAATCTAGCACCATTGTGAAATTTAAAATTTTTTGTAAACAAAACCTTAAGGAAAGTTTACTCCAATAATTTCACCATGAAAATAAATGTCTTATAAAATAGGTCCAAAGTAAATAATCCATATATTCATTCAATATAGTTATGTAAATAGATAAATAAACATACATAGAAAATAAAAATATGAATGTATTTACAAAGAGGATTGCACATTTTAATTACTTCAGAAAATAAATGACAATCCATAGAAAATATCTGAAACATTACAAAAGAGGAAATTTGAATAATTTACATATCTAGAAAGAGAGAGGAAAGTGCTATAAAAAATGAGAATAAGTTTATCTGATATTAATGTCTCATAATAATATGATATTAATATTCATGTTCCTTCATTTCCAACTAAAATATCCACGTGTTCGTTACTTTTGAAATATAAGTACGTGACACAGAGAAATCTAAAATCATAATCATAAGAAAGTAGTGTTTTGTCAGTCATCTATAGCAAAAGTATTTCGCATTTCAGTGGGTGTAGTAACGGCTTAGGACTCTGAGTGCCGCTGTTCACCAACTCTAAGAAAATCTCAATCAGCGCTCGGTCCTGGTATATTAGTATCTGTAACTCAACAAAGCCGCTCAGATCCCACTGACAGCCTCGGGACTGCAACATAACTCAGCCTCTGAACTTGGGGCGCTACGGGTTTCTCCTGAAAAAAAAAAAAAAACACGATAATTTGCAGAGGCAAAGAGAACCTAAAGAATCAGCATTCACAGAAAGTATTCTGAGGGAAAAACATTTAGTGAAGCAGCAATGGCCGCTCCAAGGAATCGCCTGCACCACAGAAGATTGTTCCTGTTGTGCCTTTTCCTGGCGAGGCTATGGGAGAACGGGGCAAGCCAGATCCGCTACTCAGTACGTGAAGAGACAGAAAAAGGCTATATCGTGGGGAATATCTCCAAGGACCTGGGGCTGGAGCTCCGCGAGCTGGCGGAGCGGGGAGTCCGCGTCGTCTCCAGAGGTAGGACTCAGCTCTTTGCTCTAAATCTGCGAAGCGGCAGCTTGATCACCGCGGGCAGGATAGACCGGGAGGAGCTCTGCGCTCAAAGCGCGCGGTGTGTGGTGAACTTTAAAGTCCTGGTTGAAGACAGGGTGCAACTTCATGGAATAGAAATAGAAGTCACTGACATCAACGATAATAACCCGAAATTCCAGGTAGAAAATATGGAGGTAAAAATTAACGAAATTGCTTTGCCTGGAACACGTTACCCGCTCCCAGAGGCTGTGGACCCGGATGTGGGCTTGAATTCCCTGCAGAGCTACCAGCTCAGCCCCAATAACCACTTCTCCCTGGCGGTGCAAACTGCAGACGACGGAAGTATAAGCCCAGAGCTGGTGCTGGAGCGCACCCTGGACCGCGAGGAGGAGGCTGCTCACCACCTGGTCCTCATCGCCTCAGACGGAGGCGAGCCGCGTCGCTCCAGTACAGTGCACATCCGAGTGACAGTGTTGGATACAAACGACAATGCCCCTGTTTTTGCTCAACCGATTTACCGAGTGAAAGTGCCAGAGAATGTGCCCCCAGGCACGCGGCTGCTCACCGTAAGCGCTAGCGACCCGGATGAAGGAACCAACGGAGAAGTGGCATATAAATTCTGGAAAATTAGTGAAAAACAGTCTCCGCTATTCCAGCTGAATGAAAATACTGGCGAAATAACAACAGCAAAGAGTTTAGATTATGAAGAGTGTGCATTTTATGAAATGGAAATACAAGCAGAAGACGGTGGGGGGTTGAAGGATCGGACCAAAGTACTCATTTCAGTCGAAGATGTCAATGATAACAGACCGGAAGTGACCATTACGTCGTTATTTAGCCCAGTGAGGGAAGATGCTCCTCCAGGAACAGTAATCGTCCTTTTCAATGCTCATGACCGAGACTCTGGGAAGAATGGCCAAGTTGTCTGCTCCATTGAGGAGATTCTACCTTTTCAATTAGAAAAGTCAGTAGAAGATTATTATAGATTGTTGACAGTCCAAAATATTGACCGAGAAAAAAACTCCGAATATAACATCACAGTGACTGCAACAGACAGAGGAACACCGCCTCTGTCCACGGAAATTCACATCAGCCTGCAGCGAAATAATACTCAGCTACTCCCAGAGAACACCCGCTTGATCACCGCGGGCAGGATAGACCGGGAGGAGCTCTGCGCTCAAAGCGCGCGGTGTGTGGTGAACTTTAAAGTCCTGGTTGAAGACAGGGTGCAACTTCATGGAATAGAAATAGAAGTCACTGACATCAACGATAATAACCCGAAATTCCAGGTAGAAAATATGGAGGTAAAAATTAACGAAATTGCTTTGCCTGGAACACGTTACCCGCTCCCAGAGGCTGTGGACCCGGATGTGGGCTTGAATTCCCTGCAGAGCTACCAGCTCAGCCCCAATAACCACTTCTCCCTGGCGGTGCAAACTGCAGACGACGGAAGTATAAGCCCAGAGCTGGTGCTGGAGCGCACCCTGGACCGCGAGGAGGAGGCTGCTCACCACCTGGTCCTCATCGCCTCAGACGGAGGCGAGCCGCGTCGCTCCAGTACAGTGCACATCCGAGTGACAGTGTTGGATACAAACGACAATGCCCCTGTTTTTGCTCAACCGATTTACCGAGTGAAAGTGCCAGAGAATGTGCCCCCAGGCACGCGGCTGCTCACCGTAAGCGCTAGCGACCCGGATGAAGGAACCAACGGAGAAGTGGCATATAAATTCTGGAAAATTAGTGAAAAACAGTCTCCGCTATTCCAGCTGAATGAAAATACTGGCGAAATAACAACAGCAAAGAGTTTAGATTATGAAGAGTGTGCATTTTATGAAATGGAAATACAAGCAGAAGACGGTGGGGGGTTGAAGGATCGGACCAAAGTACTCATTTCAGTCGAAGATGTCAATGATAACAGACCGGAAGTGACCATTACGTCGTTATTTAGCCCAGTGAGGGAAGATGCTCCTCCAGGAACAGTAATCGTCCTTTTCAATGCTCATGACCGAGACTCTGGGAAGAATGGCCAAGTTGTCTGCTCCATTGAGGAGATTCTACCTTTTCAATTAGAAAAGTCAGTAGAAGATTATTATAGATTGTTGACAGTCCAAAATATTGACCGAGAAAAAAACTCCGAATATAACATCACAGTGACTGCAACAGACAGAGGAACACCGCCTCTGTCCACGGAAATTCACATCAGCCTGCAGGTGGTTGATGTCAATGACAATCCACCCTCTTTCTCTCAAACCTCCTACTCAGTCTACCTCCCAGAGAACAACCCCAGAGGCACCTCCATCTTCTCTGTGACAGCCCATGACCCAGACAGCAATGAGAATGCTCGGGTTGTTTACTCCTTAGCAGAAGACACCATCCAAGGGGTGCCTCTCTCCTCCTATGTCTCCATCAACTCTGACACTGGCGTGCTATTCGCCCTGCGCTCCTTCGACTATGAACAGTTTCGAGATTTTCAAATGCAGGTGAGAGCAAGCGACAGCGGGGACCCTCCGCTCAGCAGCAACGTATCACTGAGCATATTTGTGCTAGACAAGAATGACAACACACCAGAAATCCTGTACCCTGCTCTCCCCACAGATGGCTCCACAGGTGTGGAACTGGCACCCCGCTCCGCAGAGCCTGGATACCTGGTCACCAAAGTGGTGGCAGTGGACAGAGACTCAGGCCAGAACGCCTGGCTGTCCTACCGCCTGCTCAAGGCCAGCGAGCCAGGACTGTTCGCGGTGGGGCTGCACACGGGCGAGGTGCGCACAACGCGGGCCCTGCTGGAGAGAGACGCGCTCAAGCAGAACTTGGTGGTGGTGGTCCAGGACCACGGGCAGCCCCCTCTTTCAGCCACTGTCACGCTCACAGTGGCTGTGGCTGACAGCATCCCAGAAGTCCTGGCGGATCTAGGCAGCCTTGACTCTCCTGCCAAGCCGGATGACTCGGGCCTCACGCTGCACCTAGTGGTAGCAGTGGCCACAGTCTCCTGTGTCTTCCTCGCCTTTGTCATTGTGCTGCTGGCATTCAGGCTGAGGCGTTGGCACACGTCGCGTCTGCTCAACGCTTCAGGTAGCGGGTTGGCTGGCGTGCCCGCCTCTCAGTTTGTAGGTGTGGACGGGGTACGGGCTTTCCTACAGACCTATTCCCATGAGGTCTCTCTCACGGCGGACTCGAGGAGGAGTCACGTGATCTTCCCGCAGCCCAACTATGCGGACACGCTTATCAGCCGGGAGAGCTGTGAGAAAAGCGAGCCTTTGTGCGTTTCAGATGATTCCAAATTTCCTATAGAAGACAATCCGTTGGTTCCTGTGAGTTCAATTTTTCTTTTACTTTAAAAGTTGGTTTTCTCTTTAAGTGTCTGCGCTTAAGGTAGGATAAGTTGGTATTAACCTATTTCTCACTGTATATTTATATTGTTACTAAGCCTAATTTTTGCTCTATATCTGTAAGAGTCGGAGTCGATTTAGCGACTGATCACGAACTAAAGAAGGTATTTGTTGGTTACTTCATTAATATTTGCTTTCTCATAATGATTTCTCATAATGATCAGTGGAAACCTTCTTAGAATAGCCCACATTATCAAGCTTTGGGCCTGGCTCTTGGGGTGAGGTTGCTTGAGTTGTTACCAGGTTCACTAATTCTTAGAACTGGTTTCTGTTTTGGAATTTATTATTATTATTGTCTCCATTGGCCACATTGTGAAATTCTTACTCTAAAAACATTTCTACAGCTGATGCTGTTTTTGTAAGGGTAAGTTAATAAGAAATGCATTCTACTTGGAGAAATAACTGAAAGCTCAGATTCAGTGCTTCTCTTCTGTTTCTATGACCATACAACACCGCTTGATGTGCTTCAGATCACATGTTTGTAACCCTGCCTAGCCGAACTGTGGGGCTGCAGGCTGCCAGTGGAGTCAAGCAGAACTTGGTGGTGGTGGTCCAGGACCACGGGCAGCCCCCTCTTTCAGCCACTGTCACGCTCACAGTGGCTGTGGCTGACAGCATCCCAGAAGTCCTGGCGGATCTAGGCAGCCTTGACTCTCCTGCCAAGCCGGATGACTCGGGCCTCACGCTGCACCTAGTGGTAGCAGTGGCCACAGTCTCCTGTGTCTTCCTCGCCTTTGTCATTGTGCTGCTGGCATTCAGGCTGAGGCGTTGGCACACGTCGCGTCTGCTCAACGCTTCAGGTAGCGGGTTGGCTGGCGTGCCCGCCTCTCAGTTTGTAGGTGTGGACGGGGTACGGGCTTTCCTACAGACCTATTCCCATGAGGTCTCTCTCACGGCGGACTCGAGGAGGAGTCACGTGATTTTCCCCGCAGCCCAACTATGCGGACACGCTTATCAGCCGGGAGAGCTGTGAGAAAAGCGAGCCTTTGTGCGTTTCAGATGATTCCAAATTTCCTATAGAAGACAATCCGTTGGTTCCTGTGAGTTCAATTTTTCTTTTACTTTAAAAGTTGGTTTTCTCTTTAAGTGTCTGCGCTTAAGGTAGGATAAGTTGGTATTAACCTATTTCTCACTGTATATTTATATTGTTACTAAGCCTAATTTTTGCTCTATATCTGTAAGAGTCGGAGTCGATTTAGCGACTGATCACGAACTAAAGAAGGTATTTGTTGGTTACTTCATTAATATTTGCTTTCTCATAATGATTTCTCATAATGATCAGTGGAAACCTTCTTAGAATAGCCCACATTATCAAGCTTTGGGCCTGGCTCTTGGGGTGAGGTTGCTTGAGTTGTTACCAGGTTCACTAATTCTTAGAACTGGTTTCTGTTTTGGAATTTATTATTATTATTGTCTCCATTGGCCACATTGTGAAATTCTTACTCTAAAAACATTTCTACAGCTGATGCTGTTTTTGTAAGGGTAAGTTAATAAGAAATGCATTCTACTTGGAGAAATAACTGAAAGCTCAGATTCAGTGCTTCTCTTCTGTTTCTATGACCATACAACACCGCTTAGAGGTGATGTGCTTCAGATCACATGTTTGTAATGGTTGTTTGCATTTAGAGATAATTTCTGAGGATAACCCAATATTCAGTTATTATTTCCATATCCTAGTAAAACATGTTTTATTCTTTTAATGGTAAAAATATGTTTTGCTGTTTATAAAAAAACAGTTATGGTGGAATTTTTAAACACAGTTTGTTCTCATCCTCAAAGAGTTTGCTTTCCTAATCCTGTAATGTCAGATCATTAATAGTTTGAAACTCTCCTATAGTTTATGCTTGCTGAGGAGGAATTTCTTTCTTTCTTTCTTTCTTTTTTGCCACTTGTATTGCTCTTTCATTTATCTATTTTCATCCAGCTTTGTTCTTTGGCCTGTATGGGCCTCCCATTGCAGTGGTCACTCTAGGTGCAAAGCACCAGCTCTGGGCACATGCGCTCCAGAGTGCTGGCTCGGTAATTGGACACATTGGTTCAGCCGCTCCATGGCACGTGGGATCTTCCCAGGCCAGGGATTGAACTGGTGCCCCTTGCACTGTAAGGTGGTGTCTTTACCCACTGGACCACCAGGGAAGCCCCAAGGAGGGATTTCTTAGACTGGACCCAGTTAGAAGACAAAACGTGGGAAATTAAAGCTATTCTTCAACTGTTGTTTATGACTCAATCCTCTACTTTTGAGGCTAAAATTTAAGATATGGGAGATGATTTAGGAAAATATTCTCAGGAGATACTAGAGAGAATATTTTACTGGCTTTTATATATAAGGAAAGGAATACTGTGTTATGTGATGTGATCTTTAATGCAATGTTATTTCAAATAATAAACAACATAGTAGGAGACTTTGAAAATAAGCTTCAAAATTGACTCAAAATTCTATTCTAAACATGCTGACTATAAAGGCTAATCATGTCTGGAACTACATTCTGATGTGTAGGTATAATCATTTCAAATACTCTTTATTCCTAAGCTAGTAGGAAAGACACAAAGCATTGTTCAGGGTCATATTTTAACCATGCAATGGGAATATTATCATTTAAAGTTTCTGTCTTGGAGAATAACCGTTAGTACTTAGTATACATAAATTCTAACATATGTTTTAATGTGGAAAAAGTAATCATGGGGATATTGATGAAGGCTGTAAGTCATAGTAGGTAATTACTATTCTCTGCCATAAAAGGTCACTTGTTTTTAAAAACAGCACACATGTCTCTTTGGACGGATGACTGGGTAGACCATGGAAAATGCTGAATTCTCCATTCTTAAATGAGGACTTTTGCCTCATAACAGATTATATAATAGGCTTAAATTTTTCCCCATCTTAATGTCTTGTCTTTAAAGAATTAATTAAAATATCTTGAATATCTTCATAACAATTAGGGAATTAAATATGTAGTAAACAAAGAAGACCTTGCATTGATCATCTTCACAGTTGGGTGATGGGTATCATGAGCATTCAATAATAATGCACTCTATTTTTTGTAAGTTTGAAATTTTCCACAATAAATTTCTTGAAAAGCTAAGTATAATGGCACCCGCTGTATACCCCAGTAAAACTAAAATTGTGGGCTATTACAGAACTACATATCTATCTATAGATAGATACACATTTCTAGGTTTACCTGGTGGCTCAGTGGTAAAGAATCCTGCAAACAGAGGAGATGCTGGTCAGATCCCTGGTCCAGGAAGATTCCCTGGAGAAGGAAATGGCAACCCACTCCAGTATTCTTGCTTGGAATAACCCCACGGACAGATAATCCTGGGGGGATTCTACAACCCACGGGGTCTCAAAGAGTCGGATACAAGTTACCCGTCTGAAAAACCAAACATTCTGGAGAGAAATTGTCTGAAAACAAAAATGTGAGACTGAGATTCCACACGAGGCCTCTGGGCGCCGCTGTCGGCCAGTGCAGGGCTAGCGCTGAAGTCCTGGATTCCTCAGCCTCAGGCAGGGATTCCTCCTGGAGAAACTCGATCACACACTCAGGCTCCCGGCTGGGCAGATGAACTTAACTGAAAATAATCATTTAAAGTTATCTTGTCTGTTTGGAGGTATAATCATTTCAAATACTCTTTATTCCTAAGCTAGTAGGAAAGACACAAAGCATTGTTCAGGGTCATATTTTAACCATGCAATGGGAATATTATCATTTAAAGTTTCTGTCTTGGAGAATAACCGTTAGTACTTAGTATACATAAATTCTAACATATGTTTTAATGTGGAAAAAGTAATCATGGGGATATTGATGAAGGCTGTAAGTCATAGTAGGTAATTACTATTCTCTGCCATAAAAGGTCACTTGTTTTTAAAAACAGCACACATGTCTCTTTGGACGGATGACTGGGTAGACCATGGAAAATGCTGAATTCTCCATTCTTAAATGAGGACTTTTGCCTCATAACAGATTATATAATAGGCTTAAATTTTTCCCCATCTTAATGTCTTGTCTTTAAAGAATTAATTAAAATATCTTGAATATCTTCATAACAATTAGGGAATTAAATATGTAGTAAACAAAGAAGACCTTGCATTGATCATCTTCACAGTTGGGTGATGGGTATCATGAGCATTCAATAATAATGCACTCTATTTTTTGTAAGTTTGAAATTTTCCACAATAAATTTCTTGAAAAGCTAAGTATAATGGCACCCGCTGTATACCCCAGTAAAACTAAAATTGTGGGCTATTACAGAACTACATATCTATCTATAGATAGATACACATTTCTAGGTTTACCTGGTGGCTCAGTGGTAAAGAATCCTGCAAACAGAGGAGATGCTGGTCAGATCCCTGGTCCAGGAAGATTCCCTGGAGAAGGAAATGGCAACCCACTCCAGTATTCTTGCTTGGAATAACCCCACGGACAGATAATCCTGGGGGGATTCTACAACCCACGGGGTCTCAAAGAGTCGGATACAAGTTACCCGTCTGAAAAACCAAACATTCTGGAGAGAAATTGTCTGAAAACAAAAATGTGAGACTGAGATTCCACACGAGGCCTCTGGGCGCCGCTGTCGGCCAGTGCAGGGCTAGCGCTGAAGTCCTGGATTCCTCAGCCTCTAGGCAGGGATTTCCTGCGCAGCTAATCAACAGAGAGAAGGAAACTCGATCACACACTCAGGCTCCCGGCTGGGCAGACTCTGCCCAGGACGAACGGATTCCCAGCTCTGCCTGCCCTGGGCGGAAAGTTCTTCCAGTGACGCGGTGGACTGCAGTGTCTTTGGCTTTACGGGAAGACTGAGACCCAGCAAGAAACTAGCGCGCAATGGGAGGGAGCCGCACGCAGACACGCCTGGCCGGCCGGCTGCAGGTACTCTTTCTCTTCCTGCTGCCTTTGTTCTATCCCGCGCTCTGCGAGCCGATCCGCTACTCAGTTCCTGAGGAGCTGGCCAAGGGCTCCGTGGTAGGGCATCTCGCCAAGGATCTAGGGCTCAGTGTCCTGGATGTGGCGGCTCGAAAGCTGCGAGTTAGCGCGGAGACGCCGCTCTTCAACGTAGACGCGGAGAGCGGAGACTTACTTGTGAAGGACCGAATAGATCGTGAGCAGATATGCAGAGAGAGAAGAAGATGTGAATTGCAGTTGGAGGCCGTGGTGGAAAATCCTTTAAATATTTTTCATATCATTGTTGTTGTAGAGGATATTAATGATCATGCTCCTCAATTCGATAAAAAGGAAATACATTTAGACATTCTTGAATCTGTATCCGCAGGTGCACGAATATCTCTGGACCCTGCCACTGACCCGGATATAAACACGAACTCTGTTAAGGATTATCAGATAAATCCTAACCCTTATTTCTCATTAATGGTTAGAGTTAATTCTGATGGTGGCAGATACCCAGAGTTATCTTTGGAGAAAGCCCTAGACCGAGAAGACCAGCGATCCCATAGCTTAATATTGACTGCCTTGGATGGAGGGACCCCTCCACGAAGCGCCACCGCTCAAATAGAAATCTCTGTCAAGGACACCAATGATAACCCCCCGGTGTTCAGCCAAGATGAATATAGAATCAGCGTTAGTGAAAATCTAGCTCCTGGGTCCTCCGTGTTGCTGGTGGCAGCCACTGACCAAGATGAAGGGACCAATGCTGAAATAAGCTACTACTTCAGGAGCACTGCTCAGAGTACAAGGAACAAGTTCTCGTTGTATGAGAAAATAGGCATGATTCCTCAGCCTCTGGCAGGGATTTCCTGCGCAGCTAATCAACAGAGAGAAGGAAACTCGATCACACACTCAGGCTCCCGGCTGGGCAGACTCTGCCCAGGACGAACGGATTCCCAGCTCTGCCTGCCCTGGGCGGAAAGTTCTTCCAGTGACGCGGTGGACTGCAGTGTCTTTGGCTTTACGGGAAGACTGAGACCCAGCAAGAAACTAGCGCGCAATGGGAGGGAGCCGCACGCAGACACGCCTGGCCGGCCGGCTGCAGGTACTCTTTCTCTTCCTGCTGCCTTTGTTCTATCCCGCGCTCTGCGAGCCGATCCGCTACTCAGTTCCTGAGGAGCTGGCCAAGGGCTCCGTGGTAGGGCATCTCGCCAAGGATCTAGGGCTCAGTGTCCTGGATGTGGCGGCTCGAAAGCTGCGAGTTAGCGCGGAGACGCCGCTCTTCAACGTAGACGCGGAGAGCGGAGACTTACTTGTGAAGGACCGAATAGATCGTGAGCAGATATGCAGAGAGAGAAGAAGATGTGAATTGCAGTTGGAGGCCGTGGTGGAAAATCCTTTAAATATTTTTCATATCATTGTTGTTGTAGAGGATATTAATGATCATGCTCCTCAATTCGATAAAAAGGAAATACATTTAGACATTCTTGAATCTGTATCCGCAGGTGCACGAATATCTCTGGACCCTGCCACTGACCCGGATATAAACACGAACTCTGTTAAGGATTATCAGATAAATCCTAACCCTTATTTCTCATTAATGGTTAGAGTTAATTCTGATGGTGGCAGATACCCAGAGTTATCTTTGGAGAAAGCCCTAGACCGAGAAGACCAGCGATCCCATAGCTTAATATTGACTGCCTTGGATGGAGGGACCCCTCCACGAAGCGCCACCGCTCAAATAGAAATCTCTGTCAAGGACACCAATGATAACCCCCCGGTGTTCAGCCAAGATGAATATAGAATCAGCGTTAGTGAAAATCTAGCTCCTGGGTCCTCCGTGTTGCTGGTGGCAGCCACTGACCAAGATGAAGGGACCAATGCTGAAATAAGCTACTACTTCAGGAGCACTGCTCAGAGTACAAGGAACAAGTTCTCGTTGGATGAGAAAATAGGCATGATTAAGAGTAACCAGTCATTGGATTTTGAGGATATAGAAAGATACACCATGGAAGTGGAAGCAAAGGATGGAGGTGGTCTCTCTACCCAATGTAAAGTAATCATAGAGATCCTCGATGAAAACGACAACGTCCCGGAAATAATCATCACTTCTCTCTCAGATCAGATTCTGGAGGGTTCTCTTCCAGGGATAGTTGTTGCTCTTTTTAAAACACGGGACCGGGATTCCGGAGGAAATGGAGAAGTTGTTTGTCATGTTGGAAAAGCTGTTCCTTTCGAGATTTATTCTTCTTCTAACAATTACTACAAGCTGGTGACAGATGGGGATCTAGATCGAGAGCAGACCCCGGAATACAATGTCACCATCACAGCCACTGACAACGGCAAGCCACCTCTCTCCTCGAGCACTACCATTATCCTACGCATCAAAGATGTCAACGACAACGCTCCGGTTTTCGAACAGGCCTCCTACGTGATCCACGTGGCAGAAAACAACCCGCCTGGGGCCTCCATCGCCCAAGTCAGCGCCTCCGACCCCGACCTGGGACCCAACGGCCACGTCTCCTACTCCATCGTGGCCAGCGACCTGGAGCCGCGCGCGCTGTCGTCCTACGTGTCGGTGAACCCGCAGAGCGGCGTGCTGTTCGCGCAGCGCGCCTTCGACCACGAGCAGCTGCGCGCCTTGGAGCTGACGCTGCAGGCCCGCGACCACGGCTCGCCCGCGCTCAGCGCCAACGCCAGCGTGCGCGTGCTGGTGGGCGACCGCAACGACAACGCGCCCAGGGTGCTGTACCCCGCGCTGGGGCCCGACGGCTCGGCGCTCTTCGACACGGTGCCGCGCGCCGCGCAGCCCGGATACCTGGTCACCAAGGTGGTGGCGGTGGACGCCGACTCGGGGCACAACGCCTGGCTGTCGTACCACGTGCTGCAGGCCAGCGAGCCGGGCCTGTTCAGCGTGGGGCTGCGCACGGGCGAGGTGCGCACGGCGCGGGCCTTGGGCGAGCGCGACGCGGCCCGCCAGCGCCTGCTGGTCGCTGTGCGCGACGGGGGCCAGCCGCCCCTCTCGGCCACCGCCACGCTGCTCCTGGTCTTCGCCGACAGCCTGCAGGAGGCGCTGCCGGACCTCAGCGAGCGGCCCGCGCCCGCTGACCCGCAGGCTGAGCTGCAGTTCTACCTGGTGGTGGCCCTGGCCTTGATCTCGGTGCTCTTCCTGCTCGCGGTGATTCTGGCGGTCGCGCTGCACCTTCGTCGCTCCTCCAGCCCCGCAGCGTGGGGCTGCTTCAGGCCTGGTGTCTGTGTCAAGTCTGGACCCGTGGTTCCTCCCAACTACAGCGAGGGAACTTTACCTTATTCGTACAATCTGTGCGTTGCCCATACTGGAAAGACAGAATTTAATTTTCTAAAATGTAGTGAGCCTTTGCATCCCACTCAAGACGTAGTGTGTGGTGATTCTCCAGGGGCCTTAATTTCACTTCATGGTGGGAATGACTTGGCTTCACATCCTGAGACCCTAACACCGGTAAGTTTCTTTTTTCTTTTATTGTCTTCTGTAATACGCCACTAGCTTCTTTTCATATTTTGGCTATACCATTTCACTTTTACTTTTAGAATCATGCTTAGAAAATCCATAACTAATCACCGTCTTGTCCTTTCAGTTTTTACTGATTACATTTTCAAGACTTACTTGGTTCAGAAGTTACTATATAATTCAAAAATAGTGTTACTTAATTGGAGGTATCTTTCAAAGCTTAAGTTAGCAAAACAGAGGCTGTAGGTTTGGCTTCTTACCAAGTAAATAATTAGCTTAAACTTTAATACTATTGATATACTCATTAAATATCAATGCAAGTGTTTATTTCAAAGAAACATGTATTGTACACAATCCTGTATGATCATTTGGGTGTGTTCATCTATATTAACAAGTTTTTAAAATGCTGGTACTTCCCTGGCAGTCCAAAGTGCTTACAATATAGGTGAAAGGGGTTCAAGCCCTGGTCAGGGAATTAAGAGCCCACATGGTACATCTAAAAAATAAAAAGAAATTAGATTGTGAAAAATAAAATAACACTGTAAGCATTTGTGGGGACATGGTGGGCAGATCCATGAATTCCTGAAATTGCATGCAAAATTACAGATGTGTGCAGTTTTTTTTGCCAGAAGAGCCACAATTTTGCCAAGATTTTCTATGGGCCCCAAATCGTAATGCTAACTACCCTAGAGGAATATGTCTTTTCAATTTGTGGTCCTTCTGACTTTTCACGCTCCCCCACAGCCTGCAGGAGGCGCTGCCGGACCTCAGCGAGGCCCGCGCCCGCTGACCCGCAGGCTGAGCTGCAGTTCTACCTGGTGGTGGCCCTGGCCTTGATCTCGGTGCTCTTCCTGCTCGCGGTGATTCTGGCGGTCGCGCTGCACCTTCGTCGCTCCTCCAGCCCCGCAGCGTGGGGCTGCTTCAGGCCTGGTGTCTGTGTCAAGTCTGGACCCGTGGTTCCTCCCAACTACAGCGAGGGAACTTTACCTTATTCGTACAATCTGTGCGTTGCCCATACTGGAAAGACAGAATTTAATTTTCTAAAATGTAGTGAGCCTTTGCATCCCACTCAAGACGTAGTGTGTGGTGATTCTCCAGGGGCCTTAATTTCACTTCATGGTGGGAATGACTTGGCTTCACATCCTGAGACCCTAACACCGGTAAGTTTCTTTTTTCTTTTATTGTCTTCTGTAATACGCCACTAGCTTCTTTTCATATTTTGGCTATACCATTTCACTTTTACTTTTAGAATCATGCTTAGAAAATCCATAACTAATCACCGTCTTGTCCTTTCAGTTTTTACTGATTACATTTTCAAGACTTACTTGGTTCAGAAGTTACTATATAATTCAAAAATAGTGTTACTTAATTGGAGGTATCTTTCAAAGCTTAAGTTAGCAAAACAGAGGCTGTAGGTTTGGCTTCTTACCAAGTAAATAATTAGCTTAAACTTTAATACTATTGATATACTCATTAAATATCAATGCAAGTGTTTATTTCAAAGAAACATGTATTGTACACAATCCTGTATGATCATTTGGGTGTGTTCATCTATATTAACAAGTTTTTAAAATGCTGGTACTTCCCTGGCAGTCCAAAGTGCTTACAATATAGGTGAAAGGGGTTCAAGCCCTGGTCAGGGAATTAAGAGCCCACATGGTACATCTAAAAAATAAAAAGAAATTAGATTGTGAAAAAATAAAAATAACACTGTAAGCATTTGTGGGGACATGGTGGGCAGATCCATGAATTCCTGAAATTGCATGCAAAATTACAGATGTGTGCAGTTTTTTTTGCCAGAAGAGCCACAATTTTGCCAAGATTTTCTATGGGCCCCAAATCGTAATGCTAACTACCCTAGAGGAATATGTCTTTTCAATTTGTGGTCCTTCTGACTTTTCTTTTGTATCTACTTTTCTTGGTGCTCAGATGGTACTCTTCCCCTATCTTTTCCTCTACATTGCAAGGTGAGGAATTTTTCATAAAATAAGTGAAATGCCATTGTACTTTGTGCTCAGTCTCTGGTTCTGATTGTCTGATAAACTCTCTTTGAATGCCAAAAATAAAATCTTTTAAAGAGTTCTATACTTGGGGACATAGTAACATAAATATTTCCAAACAACCTGTTCTGTCTGTATGAAAAAAGTGAACCTCCAAACTCTTTATCTTTGAGGAGAGATCTACTATTAGGTTGTTGGGACTATACAACAGAAGATGAATGGGCCACTTTATATAGAACTTACATATAAAAATGCAAAGAAGAGATTATTGATATTGGTATCAACTCCCAGGTGAAACAAGTTCTTTGACATACTTATTTTTTTTTAAATCTACACCACTATTTCTAACTCCATTTTAAAAAACTGTATTATAGCACTTGTATTTTTCTTACCATTGCAATAGAGACATGTTTCTTTTAGTTTGTGATTACCAACTCAACTCATTTAAATGGGTCAAGTTAACTTCTAATAATATATGCCTATAATAAAAAATATTTTTCTGAAAAAAAGCCACTGACACTCAGTAAAACTATTTTAGAAAAATTTGAAAGCCTTTAACACAATCTTCATGCTAAATAAATATAATTAATTGGTTGACAAATCTAAAATTTAAATTTTTTAAATGAATCAAAAGGGATATATTTCATATAGTCTCTATATGAATGTCTACTAAACACTGTTGGACCATTTAAATCAGAGTTACAAATAAAATTGTAAGAGTTTTCTGAATATAGCTAGAAGCTCATAGGAAAGAAAATAAGCATTACTCTCCTTTGAAAGTGGATATATTTCTATTGGGAAATGAATATTGCAGATATATATATATAATCAAATATTATTTAATACTCTGTGGTACTTTCATTCCACTTTATTCCATCTAGTAATGATAACCACTCCTGTATTCTTGCCTGGGAAATGAACAGAGAAGCCTGTCAGGCTACAGTCCATGGGGTCGCAAAAGAGTTGAACATGGCTTAGAGATTAAACAACAACAGGAAAACTACAGATATCAGTTGAGAACTCAAAGAAGAAATATAAAATAAAATAAAATATACAACAAAAATAGAGTGGCCTTTGTTTTCTATTGCATACATAACTGGGTGCAGTAACTTCTGAGGACTCTGAGCGCCGCTGTTCACCTACTAAGAGAATCGTAGCCAGCGCTCAATCCGGATTCTCAGGGCTCCAACTACACAAAAGCTCCACGGTTCCTGCAAACCAGCGCCGGGGCTGCAGTTAGAAACTCACCCCAGAATTTAAGGTTCGCGGGGTGCAGAAACTCTCTGTAGCCAGAGAAAGAAAACGGGACCAGCCAAAACACACAGCGTGCCCAGTAAGGACTCAGTGAGAATTCCGTCACCAGATAACAATGGCCGCTCAAAGGAATCGCTCTGACCGCTGCGTGCTGGTCCAGTTCTGCCTTCTCCTCTGTATGTCGTGGGAGGCGAAAGGTCGACAGATCCGCTACTCTGTTCCCGAGGAGTTAGAGAAAGGTTCTCTTGTGGGCAACATCTCCAAAGACCTAGGATTGGAGCCCCGGGAGCTGGCGGAGCGCGGAGTTCGCATCGTCTCCAGAGGTAGGACACAGCTCTTTGCTCTGAACCTGAGAAGCGGCAGCATGGTCACCGCAGGCAGGATAGACCGGGAGGAGCTCTGTGCTCAGAGCGCGCGGTGTCTGGTGAGTTTTAACATCCTTGTGGAAGAAAGGGTGAAACTCTTTGGAGTAGAAGTAGAAATAACTGATATCAATGATAATGCACCAAAATTCCAAGCAGAAAATCTAGATGTAAAAATTAATGAAAACGTCGCTCCAGGGATGCGTTTTCCTCTCCCAGAAGCTGTTGATCCAGATGTGGGCGTGAACTCCCTACAGAGCTATCAGCTCAGCTCCAATAAGCACTTCTCCCTAGCAGTTCAAAGCCGTGTTAACGGTGTTAAGTCCCCAGAACTGGTGCTGGAGCACGCACTGGATCGCGAGGAAGAGGCTGTGCACCGTCTGGTTCTCACTGCAATCGATGGGGGAGACCCTCTCCGATCTGGCACTGTCCTCATCACTGTGACTGTTTTCGATACAAATGACAACGCACCAGTCTTCAGTTTGCCCGAATACCGAGTGAGTGTTCCGGAAAACTTGCCTGTGGGAGCACAGCTGTTGACAGTCACCGCCACCGACAGGGATGAAGGTGCCAATGGAGAAGTGACATATTCATTTCGAAAATTACCTGACACACAATTGTTGAAATTCCAACTAAACAGAAGTACTGGGGAAATAAAATTATTAGAAAATCTAGATTACGAAGAGATGGGTTTCTATGAAATAGAAATTCAAGCTGAAGATGGAGGGGCCTATCTTGCAACTGCTAAAGTACTGATTACCGTGGAAGATGTAAATGATAACAGTCCAGAGGTGACCATCACATCTCTGTTCAGTCCCCTGATGGAAGATTCACCTCTGGGGACTGTTATAGCTCTTGTAAACGTGCATGATCTGGATTCTGGGCAGAACGGACAGGTCACCGTGACCGTGCTGCGTGCTGGTCCAGTTCTGCCTTCTCCTCTGTATGTCGGGAGGCGAAGGTCGACAGATCCGCTACTCTGTTCCCGAGGAGTTAGAGAAAGGTTCTCTTGTGGGCAACATCTCCAAAGACCTAGGATTGGAGCCCCGGGAGCTGGCGGAGCGCGGAGTTCGCATCGTCTCCAGAGGTAGGACACAGCTCTTTGCTCTGAACCTGAGAAGCGGCAGCATGGTCACCGCAGGCAGGATAGACCGGGAGGAGCTCTGTGCTCAGAGCGCGCGGTGTCTGGTGAGTTTTAACATCCTTGTGGAAGAAAGGGTGAAACTCTTTGGAGTAGAAGTAGAAATAACTGATATCAATGATAATGCACCAAAATTCCAAGCAGAAAATCTAGATGTAAAAATTAATGAAAACGTCGCTCCAGGGATGCGTTTTCCTCTCCCAGAAGCTGTTGATCCAGATGTGGGCGTGAACTCCCTACAGAGCTATCAGCTCAGCTCCAATAAGCACTTCTCCCTAGCAGTTCAAAGCCGTGTTAACGGTGTTAAGTCCCCAGAACTGGTGCTGGAGCACGCACTGGATCGCGAGGAAGAGGCTGTGCACCGTCTGGTTCTCACTGCAATCGATGGGGGAGACCCTCTCCGATCTGGCACTGTCCTCATCACTGTGACTGTTTTCGATACAAATGACAACGCACCAGTCTTCAGTTTGCCCGAATACCGAGTGAGTGTTCCGGAAAACTTGCCTGTGGGAGCACAGCTGTTGACAGTCACCGCCACCGACAGGGATGAAGGTGCCAATGGAGAAGTGACATATTCATTTCGAAAATTACCTGACACACAATTGTTGAAATTCCAACTAAACAGAAGTACTGGGGAAATAAAATTATTAGAAAATCTAGATTACGAAGAGATGGGTTTCTATGAAATAGAAATTCAAGCTGAAGATGGAGGGGCCTATCTTGCAACTGCTAAAGTACTGATTACCGTGGAAGATGTAAATGATAACAGTCCAGAGGTGACCATCACATCTCTGTTCAGTCCCCTGATGGAAGATTCACCTCTGGGGACTGTTATAGCTCTTGTAAACGTGCATGATCTGGATTCTGGGCAGAACGGACAGGTCACCTGTTCTGTCTTGGGGAATCTACCATTTAAGTTAGAAAAATCCATTGATAGTTATTACAGATTGGTGACACAGAACGTTCTTGACAGGGAACAGGTATCATCTTACAGTATCACATTAAGAGCCACAGATGGAGGAAGTCCACCTCTATCAACAGAAACTCACTTCACCTTGCAAGTGGCAGATATCAACGACAACCCACCTACCTTCTCTCACATCTCCTACTTTACCTATATTCCAGAGAACAACCCAAGAGGGGCATCCATCTTCTCCGTGACTGCACTGGACCCAGACAGCAAAGAAAATGCCCAGGTTGTTTACTCCCTGACTGAAGACACCATTCAGGGGGCACCTCTATCCTCCTATGTCTCCATCAACTCAGACACAGGAGTCCTGTATGCATTGCAATCTTTTGACTATGAGCAGTTCCGTGATCTGAAGATGCAGGTGACAGCCACTGACAGTGGGGACCCACCACTCAGCAGCAATGTGTCACTGAGCATATTCGTGCTAGACCAGAATGACAACACACCAGAAATCCTGTACCCTGCCTTCCCCATGGATGGCTCCACAGGTGTGGAGCTGGCACCTCGCTCTGCAGAGCCTGGATACCTGGTCACCAAGGTGGTGGCAGTGGACAGAGACTCAGGCCAGAACGCCTGGCTGTCCTACCGCCTGAGTGATGTTCCGGAAAACTTGCCTGTGGGAGCACAGCTGTTGACAGTCACCGCCACCGACAGGGATGAAGGTGCCAATGGAGAAGTGACATATTCATTTCGAAAATTACCTGACACACAATTGTTGAAATTCCAACTAAACAGAAGTACTGGGGAAATAAAATTATTAGAAAATCTAGATTACGAAGAGATGGGTTTCTATGAAATAGAAATTCAAGCTGAAGATGGAGGGGCCTATCTTGCAACTGCTAAAGTACTGATTACCGTGGAAGATGTAAATGATAACAGTCCAGAGGTGACCATCACATCTCTGTTCAGTCCCCTGATGGAAGATTCACCTCTGGGGACTGTTATAGCTCTTGTAAACGTGCATGATCTGGATTCTGGGCAGAACGGACAGGTCACCTGTTCTGTCTTGGGGAATCTACCATTTAAGTTAGAAAAATCCATTGATAGTTATTACAGATTGGTGACACAGAACGTTCTTGACAGGGAACAGGTATCATCTTACAGTATCACATTAAGAGCCACAGATGGAGGAAGTCCACCTCTATCAACAGAAACTCACTTCACCTTGCAAGTGGCAGATATCAACGACAACCCACCTACCTTCTCTCACATCTCCTACTTTACCTATATTCCAGAGAACAACCCAAGAGGGGCATCCATCTTCTCCGTGACTGCACTGGACCCAGACAGCAAAGAAAATGCCCAGGTTGTTTACTCCCTGACTGAAGACACCATTCAGGGGGCACCTCTATCCTCCTATGTCTCCATCAACTCAGACACAGGAGTCCTGTATGCATTGCAATCTTTTGACTATGAGCAGTTCCGTGATCTGAAGATGCAGGTGACAGCCACTGACAGTGGGGACCCACCACTCAGCAGCAATGTGTCACTGAGCATATTCGTGCTAGACCAGAATGACAACACACCAGAAATCCTGTACCCTGCCTTCCCCATGGATGGCTCCACAGGTGTGGAGCTGGCACCTCGCTCTGCAGAGCCTGGATACCTGGTCACCAAGGTGGTGGCAGTGGACAGAGACTCAGGCCAGAACGCCTGGCTGTCCTACCGCCTGCTCAAGGCCAGCGAGCCAGGACTGTTCGCGGTGGGGCTGCACACGGGCGAGGTGCGCACAGCGCGGGCCCTGCTGGAGAGAGACGCGCTCAAGCAGAGCCTGGTGGTGGCGGTCCAGGACCACGGGCAGCCCCCTCTCTCGGCCACTGTCACACTCACTGTAGCTGTGGCTGACAGCATCCCAGATGTTCTAGCTGATCTGGGCACCTTGGAGGTCCCACAGGCCTCTGATGCTTCAGGCCTGACGCTGTACCTGGTGGTGGCGGTGGCCGCGGTCTCCTGTGTCTTCCTCGCCTTTGTCATTGTGCTGCTGGTGCTCAGGCTGAGGCGCTGGCACACATCACGTATGCTCCAGGTTTCCGGAGGCGGATTGGTGGGTGTACCAGCCTCTCAGTTAGTGGGCGTGGACGGGGTGCGGGCTTTCCTGCAGACCTATTCACATGAGGTCTCGCTCACTGCAGACTCCCGGAGAAGTCATTTGATCTTCCCACAGCCAAACTATGCGGACACACTTATCAGCCAGGAGAGCTGTGAGAAAAAGGATCCTCTGTCGTTGTTAGATGATTCAAAGTTTCCTATAGAAGATACTCCTTTGGTACCAGTGAGTTCTAATTTTGCTCCTTTTCTCACCTTTAAAAATTATGATTGGTTTTACTCTTGGGTTTGCAGCATGATGGTGGGATCTTAATCTTATTTTTTCACCTTTTCCTCCATTTTAATGACATTTGCTTCTTGCTAAAACATTGAAGGGTAGAACTTGATGATTATTAAGGCTGATATGTTTTTACTTTCTAGTAGATATTCACCTAATCCCAATGAAGATTTATGGTCATAGGCTGTTACGAGTAACTTCACAGAATCTTGTCTTTTATAGTCTTATTGAGTAAGATACTGACAGTTCCTAAGAAAAGACTTTCATACATAAATGTCTTGTCAATTTCTGTGCTCTCCTGGTGGCTACATGTTGAAATCTTTAGACAACTCTACCTCTTGTTTTAAAGGCAAGTCTGGTAAAAATAGGTAAATATCAGAAACAAATGCATTAGCCTTACTGGAAATCCTACCCATTTTCAATAATATTCCATTAACAATTCATAGCAATTTGTGCTTAAACTTTTCAAGTGTAGTCTTACCTGGTAACACTGCAGCATCCATTTTGCCTGTGATTCTAATTTCATACTGTCATGTGGAAGACATGCCACTTTAATTTTACTTTCCTTGTTCAATAGGGGTCCCAGAGAACCTATATAAGGTTTTAAATTTAGCAAATGTGGAGCTCTGCTTTCCTCATACCTTTTGTTAAATTCCCAGTCTTTAAGGCTGAAATGTATATATTATATACATATATATATGTATATATAATTATATATATATAATTTATATATATATATATATACATAATTTGGGGAGATAGATAGACTGGTACATGTTCCCAAGTACAGAAGCAAAGATGTATGCCAAAGGGATGTCAGTGACTATATAGAGAAAGAAAGATCTATCTGAAACTCTGAAATTTAGAGCCAAAATAAACTTAAACCCCCAAAAGAAATGTCATTTCTGCATGAGATCTGAATACAAGCAGAAAAGAACACAGAATTCTAAACAAATGGTCAGTGGAGTTACTGATCAGCCCATTTAGTTAAGTGAAGATAGTAATGTGTTTGGTTTGATCTCTTACTATTAATGTATTACCAATATTTTCTAAACTAATATGGTAGTGTAAAGTCAAATCATGTCCTAATGTGTTTCAAAATATTTATGAGACCTATTGATTTTTTACAGGGGCTTATTTTCACCTTTTCCTCCATTTTAATGACATTTGCTTCTTGCTAAAACATTGAAGGGTAGAACTTGATGATTATTAAGGCTGATATGTTTTTACTTTCTAGTAGATATTCACCTAATCCCAATGAAGATTTATGGTCATAGGCTGTTACGAGTAACTTCACAGAATCTTGTCTTTTATAGTCTTATTGAGTAAGATACTGACAGTTCCTAAGAAAAGACTTTCATACATAAATGTCTTGTCAATTTCTGTGCTCTCCTGGTGGCTACATGTTGAAATCTTTAGACAACTCTACCTCTTGTTTTAAAGGCAAGTCTGGTAAAAATAGGTAAATATCAGAAACAAATGCATTAGCCTTACTGGAAATCCTACCCATTTTCAATAATATTCCATTAACAATTCATAGCAATTTGTGCTTAAACTTTTCAAGTGTAGTCTTACCTGGTAACACTGCAGCATCCATTTTGCCTGTGATTCTAATTTCATACTGTCATGTGGAAGACATGCCACTTTAATTTTACTTTCCTTGTTCAATAGGGGTCCCAGAGAACCTATATAAGGTTTTAAATTTAGCAAATGTGGAGCTCTGCTTTCCTCATACCTTTTGTTAAATTCCCAGTCTTTAAGGCTGAAATGTATATATTATATACATATATATATGTATATATAATTATATATATATAATTTATATATATATATATATACATAATTTGGGGAGATAGATAGACTGGTACATGTTCCCAAGTACAGAAGCAAAGATGTATGCCAAAGGGATGTCAGTGACTATATAGAGAAAGAAAGATCTATCTGAAACTCTGAAATTTAGAGCCAAAATAAACTTAAACCCCCAAAAGAAATGTCATTTCTGCATGAGATCTGAATACAAGCAGAAAAGAACACAGAATTCTAAACAAATGGTCAGTGGAGTTACTGATCAGCCCATTTAGTTAAGTGAAGATAGTAATGTGTTTGGTTTGATCTCTTACTATTAATGTATTACCAATATTTTTCTAAACTAATATGGTAGTGTAAAGTCAAATCATGTCCTAATGTGTTTCAAAATATTTATGAGACCATGACTTTTTTTCTCATGTCATTCAAGTTTTTTCCAAGGATATATCTGTGGGAAAAGAGTACAGTTATTATCTTTAGGGTTATAGTCAATAACCTTTAATTTTTAACTTTAAATAGTTGAAACTGCGATTGTAAATATCTGACCATAGAGTTAAGCTTATGCTGCATCTATTTCATATAATTCTATTATTTTGAAAGACACAGGTTTAAAAAACCCTACTTTTTTGCATGGTAGCTATTGTAAGCAAATATGTTGAAATATAATTATTTAAAAGCAATATAGGTCACCTTAGATTATTGTAATTGACATGAAAGTGATTGTATTCTAGCTCCAAAATATGGAGAAATGGATTAATCTTGGATTGAAGACCAAAAAAAGATGTTTTTCTTATTTTAGTACTTTCCTTTGTGGGTAATTACTCTTGAAAGGAGCCACTGTGATTGCCTCTGGAGAGCAGTAGGCGATGGAATAGGAGATCTACTTTGCACTCTACATTCTTTTGTGCCTTTTAGATTTTAAAAGAAATATTCAGACCTATTCAGAATCCATGTAAAATTTTAACATAGAAAATACTGTTTTAGCCAAAAAGTTTGTTCTGGTTTTTAGGTAAGATGCTACAAACTTTTGGTCAACCCAATATATAATAGTTTCGACCATATGAAAAAAATGTTTCATGAGGACAACGGAATCACCGAAGGAATAAATTTAAAATATTTTAGCTGCGGTCATCTTTCATTTAAAGAGAAAGATCTATCTGAAACTCTGAAATTTAGAGCCAAAATAAACTTAAACCCCCAAAAGAAATGTCATTTCTGCATGAGATCTGAATACAAGCAGAAAAGAACACAGAATTCTAAACAAATGGTCAGTGGAGTTACTGATCAGCCCATTTAGTTAAGTGAAGATAGTAATGTGTTTGGTTTGATCTCTTACTATTAATGTATTACCAATATTTTTCTAAACTAATATGGTAGTGTAAAGTCAAATCATGTCCTAATGTGTTTCAAAATATTTATGAGACCATGACTTTTTTTCTCATGTCATTCAAGTTTTTTCCAAGGATATATCTGTGGGAAAAGAGTACAGTTATTATCTTTAGGGTTATAGTCAATAACCTTTAATTTTTAACTTTAAATAGTTGAAACTGCGATTGTAAATATCTGACCATAGAGTTAAGCTTATGCTGCATCTATTTCATATAATTCTATTATTTTGAAAGACACAGGTTTAAAAAACCCTACTTTTTTGCATGGTAGCTATTGTAAGCAAATATGTTGAAATATAATTATTTAAAAGCAATATAGGTCACCTTAGATTATTGTAATTGACATGAAAGTGATTGTATTCTAGCTCCAAAATATGGAGAAATGGATTAATCTTGGATTGAAGACCAAAAAAAGATGTTTTTCTTATTTTAGTACTTTCCTTTGTGGGTAATTACTCTTGAAAGGAGCCACTGTGATTGCCTCTGGAGAGCAGTAGGCGATGGAATAGGAGATCTACTTTGCACTCTACATTCTTTTGTGCCTTTTAGATTTTAAAAGAAATATTCAGACCTATTCAGAATCCATGTAAAATTTTAACATAGAAAATACTGTTTTAGCCAAAAAGTTTGTTCTGGTTTTTAGGTAAGATGCTACAAACTTTTGGTCAACCCAATATATAATAGTTTCGACCATATGAAAAAAATGTTTCATGAGGACAACGGAATCACCGAAGGAATAAATTTAAAATATTTTAGCTGCGGTCATCTTTCATTTAAAGAGAAAGATTTCCTGAAATAGAGCAGAGCAAATATAAGCTGCAGTTCCACACGCAGCCTCTGGGCGCCGCTGTCGGCCAGTGCAGGGCAAGCGCTGAAACTTGGGTTTCCTCAGCCTCCAGTCTTGCTTTTCCTGCGCAGTAACCCACACAGAAAAAAGGAAACCCGCTTATACACGGGAGCTCCTGGCCGCGCAGATTCTCCCTGGCACACACGGATTCCCAGCCCCAAGACTGGGGGCTCCGCCTGTCCTGGGTTAAATTTCACCAGTGTGTCATGTGCACTTTCTCCGACTAGAAAGACTAGGAATCAGCGAGAACTAGCGCGCAATGGGAGAGAGCCGCACGCAGACACGCCTGGCCGGCCGGCTGCAGGTACTCTTTCTCTTCCTGCCTTTGTTCTACCCCGCGCTCTGCGAGCCGATCCGCTACTCAGTTCCTGAGGAGCTGGCCAAGGGCTCCGTGGTAGGGCATCTCGCCAAGGATCTAGGGCTCAGTGTCCTGGATGTGGCGGCTCGAAAGCTGCGAGTTAGCGCGGAGACGCCGCTCTTCAACGTAGACGCGGAGAGCGGAGACTTACTTGTGAAGGACCGAATAGATCGTGAGCAGATATGCAGAGAGAGAAGAAGATGTGAATTGCAGTTGGAGGCCGTGGTGGAAAATCCTTTAAATATTTTTCATATCATTGTTGTTGTAGAGGATATTAATGATCATGCTCCTCAATTCCATAAGGATGAAATAAACTTAGAAATTAGTGAATCTGTCAGCCCAGGAATGGAAACAATTCTTGAGCCTGCAAATGATCCCGACATTAGTGTGAATTCACTGAGCAAATACCAACTAAGTCCTAATGAGTATTTCTCGTTAGTGGTGAAAGACAATCCTGACGGTGGCAAATATCCAGAACTGGTGTTGAAGAAGACACTGGACCGAGAAACGCAGAGCGTTCACCATTTGGTTCTGACAGCCGTAGACAGCGGGGATCCGCCGCTCAGCGGCACCGCTCAGATCAGAATCCTGGTGGTGGATGCCAACGATAATCCCCCTGTGTTCAGCCAAGATGTGTACAAGGTCAGCCTTCGGGAAGATGTGCCCCCAGGCACCATCGTGCTCAGAGTGAGCGCTACTGATCAGGACGAAGGCGTCAATGCAGAGATCACCTACTCACTCCTCGGTATGGCTGATACAGCCCCGCAAGTGTTCTCTCTGGATTCTACTACAGGAAACATTATAACTCATCAACCCTTGGATTATGAAAATGTAGAAAGATATACCATGGTTGTAGAAGCAAAGGACCGAGGATCCCTCTCTACACGGTGTAAAGTAGTTATAGACGTTTTGGACGAAAATGACAACAGCCCAGAAATAATCATCACTTCTCTCTCTGATCAGATTTTGGAGGATTCCCCACCTGGAATGGTTGTGGCTCTGTTCAAAACACGGGACCAAGATTCCAAGGAAAATGGAGACGTCACATGTATTTTAAGTAGAGATGTTCCGTTTAAAATCCATTCTTCTTCTAATAATTACTACAAGTTAGTAACAGATGGGGTCCTGGACAGGGAACAGATTCCGGAATACAATGTCACCATCACAGCCACTGACAACGGCAAGCCACCTCTCTCCTCCAGCACTACCATTATCCTACGCATCAAAGATGTCAACGACAACGCTCCGGTTTTCGAACAGGCCTCCTACGTGATCCACGTGGCAGAAAACAACCCGCCTGGAGCCTCCATCGCCCAAGTCAGCGCCTCCGACCCCGACCTGGGACCCAACGGCCACGTCTCCTACTCCATCGTGGCCAGCGACCTGGAGCCGCGCGCGCTGTCGTCCTACGTGTCGGTGAACCCGCAGAGCGGCGTGCTGTTCGCGCAGCGCGCCTTCGACCACGAGCAGCTGCGCGCCTTGGAGCTGACGCTGCAGGCCCGCGACCACGGCTCGCCCGCGCTCAGCGCCAACGCCAGCGTGCGCGTGCTGGTGGGCGACCGCAACGACAACGCGCCCAGGGTGCTGTACCCCGCGCTGGGGCCCGACGGCTCGGCGCTCTTCGACACGGTGCCGCGCGCCGCGCAGCCCGGATACCTGGTCACCAAGGTGGTGGCGGTGGACGCCGATTCGGGGCACAACGCCTGGCTGTCGTACCATGTGCTGCAGGCCAGCGAGCCGGGCCTGTTCAGCGTGGGGCTGCGCACGGGCGAGGTGCGCACGGCGCGGGCCTTGGGCGAGCGCGACGCGGCCCGCCAGCGCCTGCTGGTCGCTGTGCGCGACGGGGGCCAGCCGCCCCTCTCGGCCACCGCCACGCTGCTCCTGGTCTTCGCCGACAGCCTGCAGGAGGCGCTGCCGGACCTCAGAGAGCGGCCCGCGCCCGCTGACCCGCAGGCTGAGCTGCAGTTCTACCTGGTGGTGGCCCTGGCCTTGATCTCGGTGCTCTTCCTGCTCGCGGTGATTCTGGCGGTCGCGCTGCACCTTCGTCGCTCCTCCAGCCCCGCAGCGTGGGGCTGCTTCAAGCCTGGTCTCAGTTCCAAGTCTGGACCTGGAGTTCTCCCCAACTACAGTGAGGGAACGTTGCCCTATGCCTATAATTTATGTGTGCCTGGGAATCAAACGAATCCAGAATTTAATTTTGTCACATCTGTTGAACACTGTCCCACCGCACAAGATTTTCTCAACAAAGATAGCTCTTCAGTGCTATTGGATAGCATTTTAACTCCTAGTGTTGAAACAGATAATAACACTTTTAAACAGGTAAGTGCTTAATGCTTTTTATATTCCGGTATGCCAGTATATTCTAATATAGCACTGTTACTTTAATATTCTAGATTCAATCTCTTGATAAAGTTTCTAAAATAAATCTAGTTCAAACCATTGAACTAGATTACTGTTCAGATTCAAGTTTACAATGCTGCAACCTCTCTACCATTCAAAGGTATTTAAGGTAATATATAGAGACCTCTCAGATCTATTTTTCATGAAGTAGTTTTTTTGTTGTTATTTTTGCTGTGTGCTGTGGTATCTTAGTTCCCCTATTTGCACTGGAAGCTTAGAGTCTCTACCACTGGACCGCCAGGGAAGTCCCTAGAATACCTTTCAATTAAGGATATGCAGTACAGTTATAGGTTTCTCCTGTGGTTTTTTTTTTTATCCTGCAGTATTTTAAATGACAACACTAATGACATCCACTTTTTCTTAATTGTTTCATCTTTTACTCAATAAAGAAACATTGGTAAGAATTATAGTCATAATCCTAACAAATGATCTTGTTGGAACCGTGATAGTTACACAACCACAAATTCTGTTCCCTTCAGTCAGTAAAAAACAAAAGGAATCAAATGTAACCTGCAAGTTTTCAGTTCCAGTTGTATTTGGATTTTTAAGATTAGCAAGCCTTTTTAATAATTAGTCTTTTCATAAGTGCTCTTGGTAAACATTCAACATCACATTATGTAATTTTATTGTCTTCAATTTTATGCTTAAGAAATACTTGTGATTCTTAAAGGGGTGAGCATAATAACTTTTTAGGAACAGGAACAACAGTTGAGTTTTTCTTTCTCGTTGCAATAATAAGATTGGGCTCTAGGCGCCGCTGTTCACCAATTAGGGAACGGGAAGCTGCAAGCCCCCAAAAAAGAGTGAGGGAACGTTGCCCTATGCCTATAATTTATGTGTGCCTGGGAATCAAACGAATCCAGAATTTAATTTTGTCACATCTGTTGAACACTGTCCCACCGCACAAGATTTTCTCAACAAAGATAGCTCTTCAGTGCTATTGGATAGCATTTTAACTCCTAGTGTTGAAACAGATAATAACACTTTTAAACAGGTAAGTGCTTAATGCTTTTTATATTCCGGTATGCCAGTATATTCTAATATAGCACTGTTACTTTAATATTCTAGATTCAATCTCTTGATAAAGTTTCTAAAATAAATCTAGTTCAAACCATTGAACTAGATTACTGTTCAGATTCAAGTTTACAATGCTGCAACCTCTCTACCATTCAAAGGTATTTAAGGTAATATATAGAGACCTCTCAGATCTATTTTTCATGAAGTAGTTTTTTTGTTGTTATTTTTGCTGTGTGCTGTGGTATCTTAGTTCCCCTATTTGCACTGGAAGCTTAGAGTCTCTACCACTGGACCGCCAGGGAAGTCCCTAGAATACCTTTCAATTAAGGATATGCAGTACAGTTATAGGTTTCTCCTGTGGTTTTTTTTTTTATCCTGCAGTATTTTAAATGACAACACTAATGACATCCACTTTTTCTTAATTGTTTCATCTTTTACTCAATAAAGAAACATTGGTAAGAATTATAGTCATAATCCTAACAAATGATCTTGTTGGAACCGTGATAGTTACACAACCACAAATTCTGTTCCCTTCAGTCAGTAAAAAACAAAAGGAATCAAATGTAACCTGCAAGTTTTCAGTTCCAGTTGTATTTGGATTTTTTTAAGATTAGCAAGCCTTTTTAATAATTAGTCTTTTCATAAGTGCTCTTGGTAAACATTCAACATCACATTATGTAATTTTATTGTCTTCAATTTTATGCTTAAGAAATACTTGTGATTCTTAAAGGGGTGAGCATAATAACTTTTTAGGAACAGGAACAACAGTTGAGTTTTTCTTTCTCGTTGCAATAATAAGATTGGGCTCTAGGCGCCGCTGTTCACCAATTAGGGAACGGGAAGCTGCAAGCTACGGAGTCCCTCCCTCCCGTACCTCTACCACACAAAGCAGAGTGAGGTGGATACTCACAGATCCTGATGCTGAAAACTTACAAGTACTTCTCTTCGCTCTCTAATATGTTTTCGATGTAGTCGGCCAGGGACTTCGTAGATACAAAAGCTGATTCAGAACCAAACGGCTCGAAAATCCGCGGAATACAGACTTAGCCATGGCGAATCGGCAACTGTTCCTGCATCGCAGCGGGCTGGTACTACTGTGTATTTTCCTGGGGACGCTGCGGGAGTCGGGGGCCAGACCGATCCGATACTCGGTGCCAGAAGAGACAGACAAAGGATTCTTCGTGGGCAATATTTCCAAGGACCTGGGGCTGGAGCCCAGGGAACTGGCGGAGCGCGGAGTCCGCATCGTCTCCAGAGACAAGGCGCAGCTTTTCGCTCTTAATCCGCGAAGTGGCAGCTTGATCACCGCGGGTAGGATAGACCGGGAGGAGCTGTGTGAGGCGGTTTCCTCCTGTTTTTTAAACATGGAGATACTTGTGGAAGACACCCTGAAGATTTACGGAGTGGAGGTGGAAATAATGGACATTAATGATAACGCCCCCAGCTTCCGGGAGGAGGAAGTAGTAATAAAAGTCAGTGAGCATGCAATTCTGGGATCCCGATTTCCTCTTCCAAACGCTAGGGATCCAGACATGGGAACGAACTCCCTGCAGCGCTACCAGCTTAACCCCAATAGTTATTTTTCCTTGCAAGTGCGAGGTGAAACAGATGGGGCCAAGAATCCTGAACTAGTGCTGGAGGGGAGCCTGGACCGGGAAAAACAGGCTGTTCATCACCTCTTCCTCACAGCCTTGGATGGAGGGGATCCGACCCGCCAGGGCACTGTTCCCATTCAGGTGCTGGTCCTTGATGTAAATGACCATATCCCGAAGTTCACACAGCCCGTATATGAAGTGAGTGTTCCTGAGAACCTCAGCTCTGGAACTCGGGTGCTCACAGTAAACGCAACAGACCCAGATGAAGGAATCAACGGGGAAGTAGTGTATTCATTCCGTAATGTGGAAAGCAAAACTTCTAAAATATTCCAGTTGGATTCTCAATCTGGAGACATCTTAATACAGGGTTCTCTGGATTTTGAGAAATATAAATCGTATGAGATGAAAATTCAAGCCCAAGATGGTGAAGGTCTTTCCACCACTGCTAAGGTGTTGGTCACAGTGGTGGACGTGAATGATAATGCTCCAGAAATAACTATCACGTCTTCTACCAATTCGGTGCTGGAAAACGCTCCTCCAGGGACAGTGATTGCTCTTCTAAATGTGCAAGATCAAGACTCCGGAGAAAATGGTCAGGTCTCCTGTTTCATTCCAAACAATGCTTTCCAGAAATAACTATCAGACCGATCCGATACTCGGTGCCAGAAGAGACAGACAAAGGATTCTTCGTGGGCAATATTTCCAAGGACCTGGGGCTGGAGCCCAGGGAACTGGCGGAGCGCGGAGTCCGCATCGTCTCCAGAGACAAGGCGCAGCTTTTCGCTCTTAATCCGCGAAGTGGCAGCTTGATCACCGCGGGTAGGATAGACCGGGAGGAGCTGTGTGAGGCGGTTTCCTCCTGTTTTTTAAACATGGAGATACTTGTGGAAGACACCCTGAAGATTTACGGAGTGGAGGTGGAAATAATGGACATTAATGATAACGCCCCCAGCTTCCGGGAGGAGGAAGTAGTAATAAAAGTCAGTGAGCATGCAATTCTGGGATCCCGATTTCCTCTTCCAAACGCTAGGGATCCAGACATGGGAACGAACTCCCTGCAGCGCTACCAGCTTAACCCCAATAGTTATTTTTCCTTGCAAGTGCGAGGTGAAACAGATGGGGCCAAGAATCCTGAACTAGTGCTGGAGGGGAGCCTGGACCGGGAAAAACAGGCTGTTCATCACCTCTTCCTCACAGCCTTGGATGGAGGGGATCCGACCCGCCAGGGCACTGTTCCCATTCAGGTGCTGGTCCTTGATGTAAATGACCATATCCCGAAGTTCACACAGCCCGTATATGAAGTGAGTGTTCCTGAGAACCTCAGCTCTGGAACTCGGGTGCTCACAGTAAACGCAACAGACCCAGATGAAGGAATCAACGGGGAAGTAGTGTATTCATTCCGTAATGTGGAAAGCAAAACTTCTAAAATATTCCAGTTGGATTCTCAATCTGGAGACATCTTAATACAGGGTTCTCTGGATTTTGAGAAATATAAATCGTATGAGATGAAAATTCAAGCCCAAGATGGTGAAGGTCTTTCCACCACTGCTAAGGTGTTGGTCACAGTGGTGGACGTGAATGATAATGCTCCAGAAATAACTATCACGTCTTCTACCAATTCGGTGCTGGAAAACGCTCCTCCAGGGACAGTGATTGCTCTTCTAAATGTGCAAGATCAAGACTCCGGAGAAAATGGTCAGGTCTCCTGTTTCATTCCAAACAACCTGCCTTTTAAACTAGAAAAGACTTACGGAAATTATTACAAGTTGATAACAAACAGAGCATTGGACAGGGAGCAGGTCCAGAGCTACAATATAACATTGACAGCCACAGATCAGGGAAGTCCACCCTTGGCTACAGAAGCTTACATTTTACTTAATGTAGAAGATGACAACGATAACCCACCCACCTTTACCCATTCCTCTTATTCTGCCTACATTCTTGAAAACAACCCCAGAGGGGCCTCCTTCTTCTCAGTGACTGCGCTCGACCAGGACAGCAGAGAGAATGCCCAGGTCACTTACTCTCTGGCAGAGGATACCCTGCAGGGAGCACCACTATCCTCCTATATCTCCATAAACTCAGACACCGGCACTCTGTATGCGCTGCGTTCCTTCGACTATGAACAATTCCGTGAACTGCAGTTGTGGGTGATGGCGCATGACAGTGGGAACCCACCTCTCAGCAGCAACGTGTCTGTGAGCATATTTGTGCTGGACCAGAACGACAACACACCTGAGATTCTGTACCCTGCCCTCCCCACAGATGGCTCCACAGGCGTGGAGCTGGCACCCCGCTCCGCAGAGCCTGGATACCTGGTCACCAAGGTGGTGGCAGTGGACAGAGACTCAGGCCAGAACGCCTGGCTGTCCTACCGCCTGCTCAAGGCCAGCGAGCCAGGACTCTTCGCGGTGGGGCTGCACACGGGCGAGGTGCGCACAGCGCGGGCCCTGCTGGAGAGAGACGCGCTCAAGCAGAGCCTGGTGGTGGCGGTCCAGGACCACGGGCAGCCCCCTCTCTCGGCCACTGTCACACTCACCGTAGCCGTGGCTGACAGCATCCCCGACGTCCTGGCGGATCTAGGCAGCCTCGAGTCTCCAGCCAGCCCCGACGACTCAGGCCTGACGCTGTACCTGGTGGTGGCGGTGGCCGCGGTCTCCTGTGTCTTCCTCGCCTTTGTCATAGTGCTGCTGGCGCTCAGGCTGAGGCGCTGGCACACCTCGCATTTGCTCCAGGTTTCTGGCAGCGGATTGGCTGGTGTGCCCGCCCCTCAGTTTGTGGGCGTGGACGGGGTTCGGGCTTTCCTGCAGACCTATTCCCAGGAGGTCTCGCTCACGGCGGACTCGCGGGGGAGTCACGTGATCTTCCCGCAGCCCAACTATGCGGACACGCTCATCAGCCAGGAGAGCTGTGAGAAAAGCGAGCCTCTGTTGATAGGTGAAGATTCAGCTACCGGTTTAGGCAAATGTGATCCTACCCGTAATCAGGTGAGATTTATTTCCTGCCTTCCAATTATTGATGTCTCTGCACAGGTCTTTTAAGTGACTTTTTTTCTGAGCCTGTTGTATAAACTATTTGGGAGGGGGGCATAAGTTCTAAAACAAACGTGAATTCTTGTACTTTATATTTAATTAGATTGTCATCATTTTTCAGAAAGGTCTTGTGAATTAGTTTTTTCTTTTGGTCCTGGCAGGTTCTTTTGTTTCTTCTTTTTAATTTCAGAGGTCCAGTTCTGTTATCATGACTTACCTGGTTGTAAGTTGAATTTTAGTAATATTTTTCTATCATCAGTGTCTATCATCAGTGTAAACTGGTTATGATTCAAATTAATGATTCATGAACATTTCAATTTCATTTCAATTTCATATTGCTTCCATGGATTTATAATTATATTCTACCATTATTTGTTTTACTTCTAATATTCATGTTGATTCAACAGCATACTTACTTTAGCTTGTTTTCTTTGTAATACACACACTCATACACTTTTACACACATGAGCTTTTTTTTCTGAGCACAAAACAATTCTGTATTGACTTTTGGTGGCTGGCAATATGGTTAGATTCTGTTGACTATTTCAACCTTATCTCATTTCTTTGCCCCATTGAAATAAGACATACTGACTCCCTTTTAAATATGAGGGTCTCTTGGGAGTGGAACTGTAGAACACATTTCTCGCCTTAAGTTCTAGACATCTTTTCTATTTCTACAGTGACGTCATTAGATTGTTCTGAAGAAATAGTTGACTTGTAGAACTAGTATTATTTCCTTTTATTCTTGTGTTTAATGTTTGTCTATTGTTGAAGGGATTTTGTTAATGTAATCAATTCTCTTACAGAAATAATTTTCAATTTTTTGTTTAAACTTTGGCTTATTTTATTGGTTTTTTTTATCCATGTATTTTCATCCATCTTTATTATTTGGCCTGTGTGGGCCTCCTGTTGCAGTGGCCTCTCTCATTGTAGAGCACCAGCTCTGGGCACATGCTCTCCAGAGTGCTGGTTCATAACTAGACACACCCGTCCAGCCACTCCACAGCATGAGGGATCCTCTTGGGCCAGGGATTGAACTGGCACCCCCTGCACTGCAAGGCGAACTTTTTACCCACTGGACCACCAGGAAACCCTAACTTTTAATTTTGATCTAGTACTTCTCGAAAGTTATTTTCAAGTATGCTAAAGATGCTTACATTTCTTCAGATTTATTGTGAATATAAGGGATGGAGTGGGTACTTTCATGAGATTAGTTTAGCTGGTATTCCTCTGGATATTTGTTTCTTTTCAATATGCTTAACAGTCTTGGATTCCTTCTTTATTTCCTTTGTAAACTCACTTTAGCCTTTTTATTGAAGTACAGTTGATTTACAATGTTAATTTGTGCTATGTAGAAAGGTGATAATTTTTCTCATTATGCTTTATCTCAAGATGTTGAATGTAGTTCCCTGTGCTATACAGAAGGCCTTGTTGTTCATCCATCCATCCATATAATAGCTTGCATCTGGTAATTCCAAACTCCCAATTCTTCCCTCACCTCCTTGGCAATGACAAGTCTATTCTCTATATCTGTGTGTAAACTCATTTTAAAAATTGAAGCATAGTTGATTTACAACATTGTGTTGGTTTCATGTAAACTCATTTTTGTATTAAATATAAATATATTCAGTTCTTAGGGCTTTTGCAGTGGCTCAGATGGTAAAGAATCCACCTGCAATGCAAGAGACTCAGGTTTGATCCCTGGGTTGGGAAGATCCCCTGGAGAAGGGACTGGCTACCCACTCCAGTATTCTTGCCTGGAGAATTCCATGGACAGAGGAGGGGGGGAGGGGGCGGCTATAGTCTCCATGGCATTGCAAAGAGTGGGACATGACTGAATGACTAATATTTTCTTTCTCAGATTTGTTCTTATATTCAGAACACATTGTTTTAGAAACCTTGATAGTTACTTAATAATGTGTCATGTGCAGCAACGTCTAGGAAGGTTAAAGGGGGAAGGAAACTTTTCCAGGCTATTGATCTCAGGAATCATCTTCAACGTCAACAGTTCAACTCAGCATGCTCACAGCACTTCTAGGTATTTGACCCAAAAATACTTGCGTATTCACATTCCTTTTTAAGATATCCTTCTTATCTCAGAACTGACTTTACTGTAATTAACTCATTGAGTGTCTAATGTTTGAGCAAAAGAATGGGCCAGGATTAACCCCCATCCCTTTGAAAAGAAACTTTTAATTTTGATCTAGTACTTCTCGAAAGTTATTTTCAAGTATGCTAAAGATGCTTACATTTCTTCAGATTTATTGTGAATATAAGGGATGGAGTGGGTACTTTCATGAGATTAGTTTAGCTGGTATTCCTCTGGATATTTGTTTCTTTTCAATATGCTTAACAGTCTTGGATTCCTTCTTTATTTCCTTTGTAAACTCACTTTAGCCTTTTTATTGAAGTACAGTTGATTTACAATGTTAATTTGTGCTATGTAGAAAGGTGATAATTTTTCTCATTATGCTTTATCTCAAGATGTTGAATGTAGTTCCCTGTGCTATACAGAAGGCCTTGTTGTTCATCCATCCATCCATATAATAGCTTGCATCTGGTAATTCCAAACTCCCAATTCTTCCCTCACCTCCTTGGCAATGACAAGTCTATTCTCTATATCTGTGTGTAAACTCATTTTAAAAATTGAAGCATAGTTGATTTACAACATTGTGTTGGTTTCATGTAAACTCATTTTTGTATTAAATATAAATATATTCAGTTCTTAGGGCTTTTGCAGTGGCTCAGATGGTAAAGAATCCACCTGCAATGCAAGAGACTCAGGTTTGATCCCTGGGTTGGGAAGATCCCCTGGAGAAGGGACTGGCTACCCACTCCAGTATTCTTGCCTGGAGAATTCCATGGACTGAGGGGGGGAAGGGGGCGGCTATAGTCTCCATGGCATTGCAAAGAGTGGGACATGACTGAATGACTAATATTTTCTTTCTCAGATTTGTTCTTATATTCAGAACACATTGTTTTAGAAACCTTGATAGTTACTTAATAATGTGTCATGTGCAGCAACGTCTAGGAAGGTTAAAGGGGGAAGGAAACTTTTCCAGGCTATTGATCTCAGGAATCATCTTCAACGTCAACAGTTCAACTCAGCATGCTCACAGCACTTCTAGGTATTTGACCCAAAAATACTTGCGTATTCACATTCCTTTTTAAGATATCCCTTCTTATCTCAGAACTGACTTTACTGTAATTAACTATACATTGAGTGTCTAATGTTTGAGCAAAAAGAATTTCAGCTGTAAGAAAAACAAGTCCTGAACAGATGCCTAAATTAGTCTTGAAGTCAAGAAAAATGTGTTTTGAGCATTGTCAGGATAGAATTTATACTTATGAGATTCCAAACTGAGAAAAAAGATTTAAGGCATTTTACTTGAATGGAAATTTGATGGAAAAAAAAAAAAGAATATGAGGCATTTGCTGGAAGAGGGAGGTCGTTCCACATTTTTTAGAAAACAGTCTGAACTGGTTAGGAGTTGGCAGCCAAGATCTTGGAGAACAAAAAGGAAAGGCTGATTTTGACACTTGAGAGTAAGAAGGTTATTTGTATGAGAGATAAAGTTCTGTTGAGATGCAACATAAGGCACAGTTAAATCAAAGATAAAATGTTCACATTTTGTGTCATTAAATTACTATACTAACTTGCTAGGGTATGGTCTTATATTATCTTTATGATGAAAGGATAAAACACTTGATAACCTTTATCATAAATCTCTCTGATAAGTAACAAGGAAAACTTTACGGCATTGGCTATTCTTATTCTGAGTAAAACCCTATACAGCTTTGATTTCTCCACCTCTGATGAAAGGAGGAAACGCGTGTGCATATCAGATTGAAGATAATACTGGGTATCATTTCACAGCTGTAAAATTTTCCCCATACCACTTGGTGGGGCTATTTTTCCACGTGGTCTTGGTTCCAGGTCTGGAGAGAACAGTGCTTTTTCTTCCAGTATGTACACTGCCTCTAATTAGAAAAAGACAGACATTTTTCACGACTGGATTAATTGCTCTTCTATAGGATCCCATTTCTAAGGAACCTTGCTTCGTAGTAAACACTGGAAAATAGACCTATCCAAAACTCCTAAACTGCCTCATTCACTGTACATCGACATATCTGCTGGACCACCGAATCCCATTATTTACAAGGCTTCTGACTGCAGTTTTCTAAATAGACTCCGAGCGCCGCTGTTGGCCAATGCGCTGCAAGAGCTAGCGTCCAGATTCTACGCGAGTGATTTCTTGTACAGTCAAAGAAGCAAGTCGGAAAGAAGAGTAGCACGGGCTCAGGCTCTCCACTCTGCAAATGTGATTCTGGAATACGGATTTGGATATCTTCTAATTGGGCACGTTGAGTTTTCTATGTGGTCGATGTAGATATTTTAAACGCAATTTGTAAATCTCTTAAACGTCGGAGGCTGCAGCATCGCAGAGAAGGATGGGAAGTAAGACGAAGCAGAGGAGCGGTAGCCGGCGGCGGCAAGTACTCTTTCCTTTCTTGCTGCCTTTGTTATGCGGCGCGCTCTCCGAACAGATCCGCTATTCTATTCCGGAAGAAATGACCAGAGGCTCCGTGGTGGGGAACCTCGCTGAGGATCTGGGGCTGCATGTACAGGATTTATTGACTCGCAACCTCAGAGTTAGCGCGGAGAAACAATACTTTACTGTAAACACGGAGAATGGGAACTTACTTGTGAGTGACAGAATAGATCGGGAGTCACTCTGCCCCCAAAACCCTTTGTGTGTTTTACCCTTAGAAATTGTAGCAGAGAATCCTCTAAATGTTTTTCATGTAAACGTGATGATAGAAGATATAAATGACAATCCACCTTATTTTCCCCAAAATAACATTGTTTTACAAATCAACGAACTTGCAATTCCAGGAACTCGGTTTGGCCTAGAATCAGCTATAGATGCAGATGTAGGGCGTAACTCTCCAGAGTTACCAACTCAGCCATAGTGAGCATTTCTCTCTGATGGTTGAGGATAAGACTGAAGGCAAGAATGCCCCAGAATTAGTGTTGGAGAAGCCCTGGACAGGGAGCAACAGAGTTCCCACCTCCTAGTCTTGACAGCCGATGGATTGAGGATAAGACTATAGGATCCCATTTCTAAGGAACCTTGCTTCGTAGTAAACACTGGAAAATAGACCTATCCAAAACTCCTAAACTGCCTCATTCACTGTACATCGACATATCTGCTGGACCACCGAATCCCATTATTTACAAGGCTTCTGACTGCAGTTTTCTAAATAGACTCCGAGCGCCGCTGTTGGCCAATGCGCTGCAAGAGCTAGCGTCCAGATTCTACGCGAGTGATTTCTTGTACAGTCAAAGAAGCAAGTCGGAAAGAAGAGTAGCACGGGCTCAGGCTCTCCACTCTGCAAATGTGATTCTGGAATACGGATTTGGATATCTTCTAATTGGGCACGTTGAGTTTTCTATGTGGTCGATGTAGATATTTTAAACGCAATTTGTAAATCTCTTAAACGTCGGAGGCTGCAGCATCGCAGAGAAGGATGGGAAGTAAGACGAAGCAGAGGAGCGGTAGCCGGCGGCGGCAAGTACTCTTTCCTTTCTTGCTGCCTTTGTTATGCGGCGCGCTCTCCGAACAGATCCGCTATTCTATTCCGGAAGAAATGACCAGAGGCTCCGTGGTGGGGAACCTCGCTGAGGATCTGGGGCTGCATGTACAGGATTTATTGACTCGCAACCTCAGAGTTAGCGCGGAGAAACAATACTTTACTGTAAACACGGAGAATGGGAACTTACTTGTGAGTGACAGAATAGATCGGGAGTCACTCTGCCCCCAAAACCCTTTGTGTGTTTTACCCTTAGAAATTGTAGCAGAGAATCCTCTAAATGTTTTTCATGTAAACGTGATGATAGAAGATATAAATGACAATCCACCTTATTTTCCCCAAAATAACATTGTTTTACAAATCAACGAACTTGCAATTCCAGGAACTCGGTTTGGCCTAGAATCAGCTATAGATGCAGATGTAGGGCGTAACTCTCTCCAGAGTTACCAACTCAGCCATAGTGAGCATTTCTCTCTGATGGTTGAGGATAAGACTGAAGGCAAGAATGCCCCAGAATTAGTGTTGGAGAAGCCCCTGGACAGGGAGCAACAGAGTTCCCACCTCCTAGTCTTGACAGCCGTGGATGGGGGTGATCCAGTCCAAACTGGCACCACTCAAATCAGGGTCAAGGTCTCTGATGCCAATGATAATCCCCCAGTGTTCAGTCAGGATGTATACAAAGTTAGCCTGCGTGAGAACTCACCCCCAGGCACTTTTGTGCTAAAGGTGAAGGCCACTGACCAGGATGAGGGCATCAATGCAGAGATCACCTACTCCTTCAAAACACTACGAGGTACTGGAAACTTGTTTGTCCTGGATCATCAAAGTGGAGAAATTAAATCCAAAGACTCTATAGACTTTGAAATCAGTAGCAGTTATACTATAGGCATAGAAGCCAAGGACGGTGGAGGTATGGCCACTGAGTGTAAAATTATATTGGAAATTTTAGATGAGAATGACAATGCCCCAGAGGTGGTTTTCACTTCGGTGTCCAGTTCCATAACCGAGGATGCAGAGCCCGGAACCGTGATCGCTCTGTTCAAAACGCATGATAAAGACTCGGGAGAAAACGGGGAGGTCACATGTCTCATAAAAGAAAAAGTTCCCTTCGAATTGAATCCTCCGCCAATAATTACTACAAGCTAGTGGTAGATGGGGTCCTGGACCGAGAGCAGACCCCGGAGTACAATGTCACCATCACAGCCACCGACAAAGGCAAGCCTCCCCTCTCCTCCAGTACAAGCGTCACCCTACATATCCGTGATGTCAACGACAACGCTCCGGTTTTCCAGCAGGCCTCCTACGGGCCACGTGGCAGAAAACAACCCGCCTGGGGCCTCCATCGCCCGGGAACTTAGTGAGTGACAGAATAGATCGGGAGTCATTTTGTGTGTTTTACCCTTAGAAATTGTAGCAGAGAATCCTCTAAATGTTTTTCATGTAAACGTGATGATAGAAGATATAAATGACAATCCACCTTATTTTCCCCAAAATAACATTGTTTTACAAATCAACGAACTTGCAATTCCAGGAACTCGGTTTGGCCTAGAATCAGCTATAGATGCAGATGTAGGGCGTAACTCTCCAGAGTTACCAACTCAGCCATAGTGAGCATTTCTCTCTGATGGTTGAGGATAAGACTGAAGGCAAGAATGCCCCAGAATTAGTGTTGGAGAAGCCCCTGGACAGGGAGCAACAGAGTTCCCACCTCCTAGTCTTGACAGCCGTGGATGGGGGTGATCCAGTCCAAACTGGCACCACTCAAATCAGGGTCAAGGTCTCTGATGCCAATGATAATCCCCCAGTGTTCAGTCAGGATGTATACAAAGTTAGCCTGCGTGAGAACTCACCCCCAGGCACTTTTGTGCTAAAGGTGAAGGCCACTGACCAGGATGAGGGCATCAATGCAGAGATCACCTACTCCTTCAAAACACTACGAGGTACTGGAAACTTGTTTGTCCTGGATCATCAAAGTGGAGAAATTAAATCCAAAGACTCTATAGACTTTGAAATCAGTAGCAGTTATACTATAGGCATAGAAGCCAAGGACGGTGGAGGTATGGCCACTGAGTGTAAAATTATATTGGAAATTTTAGATGAGAATGACAATGCCCCAGAGGTGGTTTTCACTTCGGTGTCCAGTTCCATAACCGAGGATGCAGAGCCCGGAACCGTGATCGCTCTGTTCAAAACGCATGATAAAGACTCGGGAGAAAACGGGGAGGTCACATGTCTCATAAAAGAAAAAGTTCCCTTTCGAATTGAATCCTCCGCCAATAATTACTACAAGCTAGTGGTAGATGGGGTCCTGGACCGAGAGCAGACCCCGGAGTACAATGTCACCATCACAGCCACCGACAAAGGCAAGCCTCCCCTCTCCTCCAGTACAAGCGTCACCCTACATATCCGTGATGTCAACGACAACGCTCCGGTTTTCCAGCAGGCCTCCTACGTGGTCCACGTGGCAGAAAACAACCCGCCTGGGGCCTCCATCGCCCAAGTCAGCGCCTCCGACCCCGACCTGGGACCCAACGGCCACGTCTCCTACTCCATCGTGGCCAGCGACCTGGAGCCGCGCGCGCTGTCGTCCTACGTGTCGGTGAACCCGCAGAGCGGCGTGCTGTTCGCGCAGCGCGCCTTCGACCACGAGCAGCTGCGCGCCTTGGAGCTGACGCTGCAGGCCCGCGACCACGGCTCGCCCGCGCTCAGCGCCAACGCCAGCGTGCGCGTGCTGGTGGGCGACCGCAACGACAACGCGCCCAGGGTGCTGTACCCCGCGCTGGGGCCCGACGGCTCGGCGCTCTTCGACACGGTGCCGCGCGCCGCGCAGCCCGGATACCTGGTCACCAAGGTGGTGGCGGTGGACGCCGACTCGGGGCACAACGCCTGGCTGTCGTACCACGTGCTGCAGGCCAGCGAGCCGGGCCTGTTCAGCGTGGGGCTGCGCACGGGCGAGGTGCGCACGGCGCGGGCCTTGGGCGAGCGCGACGCGGCCCGCCAGCGCCTGCTGGTCGCTGTGCGCGACGGGGGCCAGCCGCCCCTCTCGGCCACCGCCACGCTGCTCCTGGTCTTCGCCGACAGCCTGCAGGAGGCGCTGCCGGACCTCAGCGAGCGGCCCGCGCCCGCTGACCCGCAGGCTGAGCTGCAGTTCTACCTGGTGGTGGCCCTGGCCTTGATCTCGGTGCTCTTCCTGCTCGCGGTGATTCTGGCGGTCGCGCTGCACCTTCGTCGATCTTCCAACCCCAACGCCTGGGGCTTCTTTGGGTCAATTCTTTGCTCCAAGTCTGGTCCTGAGATTCCTCACAACTACAGTGAGGGAACTTTACCTTATTCCTACGATCTGTGCATGGCCGATTCTCAGAAAATAAGGTTCGACTTTCTCACTATGACGCCAGAAATCGTGTCTCCACAAGATCTTTCTAATGAAGCTTCTTTGGGAGTAAATGTCACTGAGGAGAATAACAAGTTAAGCTCTAACCCTGCTGCTTCTACTCACGTGAGTTTTAATGTATGTCTTTCATCTGCATATGGGTTTGGCTTATTTTTAAACCAATATTTAGGACAGAAAATCTTAAAACAGATTATATCTACTATCACTTCACTTTTGTTTGTCCACTCTGTCTTTTCTGTTTCTGGGTGGGTCAGTAACTCCATTATTAACCCTCAAGTAGTCTAAATATCTTGACAATTTCATCTGAGTTATTCTTTATCCTCACACAAAATCTCTCTTACTGTGAGAAGTGGGTAGTATAAGGCTGCTGCCATTCAAATATTTTTAATGGAAATATGTTTTTTTCCTGTTTTTTTTTTTAATATCAGTATCTTGACATGTAAATCTTTTCTTTATTCTTTTAACTACAAAGTGAGAGGAAAATGCACAAAAACTTTAAGGCTATAGTAATGGCTTATATTTAGGTACTTTTGCTATGGATTCTTTGAGTCCCACTGGGGCTTCTTTGATCAATTTGTGTCCTGCCTTTTCTCAGAGCCACCTGTTGATTTCATTCCAGTGTTAAAGACATTATTTATGGTATACAGGCCAAACATGCTTATACTCATAATGTAAATATTTACATACATGAAAGTACAATAGTGAGGTTTTTCCCCCTATATTTTGATGGTCTTCCAGATATATTACCTCTAAGTGTCAGTAATTGAAATTAGGTTTGTTCCCTAGAAAAAGGTGAGTTTATAATATTCTCTCGGTTCTAATTTTCCTAAACATTTCTTTTTAAAATTGAAATATAGTTGATTTGCAGTATTGTACTGGTTTGGCATGTATAACAAAGTGATTCATATATACATTCCTTTTTTCAAATTCTTTTCCATTGTGGTTTCTCACAGGATATTGATTCTAAACATTGTTTTGAAATATATTAGTAGAGTACTACTCTTATTTCCAGCAAATGATATTTGGAATGCTTCCATTTTTCTTTAATTGTGATTGTGCCACTCCTCCCATCTCACTGTGGCTTCTCCTTTGTCTTTGGATGTGGGGTGTCTTTTCTGGTGAGTTCCAGCATCTTTCTGCTTCTACTCACGTGAGTTTTAATGTATGTCTTTCATCTGCATATGGGTTTGGCTTATTTTTAAACCAATATTTAGGACAGAAAATCTTAAAACAGATTATATCTACTATCACTTCACTTTTGTTTGTCCACTCTGTCTTTTCTGTTTCTGGGTGGGTCAGTAACTCCATTATTAACCCTCAAGTAGTCTAAATATCTTGACAATTTCATCTGAGTTATTCTTTATCCTCACACAAAATCTCTCTTACTGTGAGAAGTGGGTAGTATAAGGCTGCTGCCATTCAAATATTTTTAATGGAAATATGTTTTTTTCCTGTTTTTTTTTTTAATATCAGTATCTTGACATGTAAATCTTTTCTTTATTCTTTTAACTACAAAGTGAGAGGAAAATGCACAAAAACTTTAAGGCTATAGTAATGGCTTATATTTAGGTACTTTTGCTATGGATTCTTTGAGTCCCACTGGGGCTTCTTTGATCAATTTGTGTCCTGCCTTTTCTCAGAGCCACCTGTTGATTTCATTCCAGTGTTAAAGACATTATTTATGGTATACAGGCCAAACATGCTTATACTCATAATGTAAATATTTACATACATGAAAGTACAATAGTGAGGTTTTTCCCCCTATATTTTGATGGTCTTCCAGATATATTACCTCTAAGTGTCAGTAATTGAAATTAGGTTTGTTCCCTAGAAAAAGGTGAGTTTATAATATTCTCTCGGTTCTAATTTTCCTAAACATTTTCTCTTTTTAAAATTGAAATATAGTTGATTTGCAGTATTGTACTGGTTTGGCATGTATAACAAAGTGATTCATATATACATTCCTTTTTTCAAATTCTTTTCCATTGTGGTTTCTCACAGGATATTGATTCTAAACATTGTTTTGAAATATATTAGTAGAGTACTACTCTTATTTCCAGCAAATGATATTTGGAATGCTTCCATTTTTCTTTTATTGTGATTGTGCCCCTCCTACCATCTCACTGTGGCTTCTCCTTTGTCTTTGGATGTGGGGTGTCTTTTCTGGTGAGTTCCAGCATCTTTCTGTCCATGATGGTTTAGTAATTTGTTGTGATTTTGGTGCTCTTGAAGGAGTAGGTGAGCACATGTCCGTCTACTCTGCCATCTTGAACAAGTGTCTCTGAAATGCTTCTATCTTTTTCCCTAAAAACGTTGCTATGTCTTCTTCACTTGACTTCCTGTCAAGTGTACAATCAAGTGCGCTTCTGATAATGAATACAATCAAGTTTCTTATATTTTGATTACCGTATTATTGTGAAAATTTGATTTTTAAATGTTAAATGTCAACAAACTGTTAAATTAGTTCTTCCATCTAGGCAAACTTAAGAGTCTGTTTGCTATCACTTCATGGCAAATAGATGGGCAAACAATGGAAACAGTGATAGACTATTTTCTTGGACCCCAAATCATTCTGGATGGTAACTTCAGCCATGAAATTAAAAGATGCTTGTTCCTTGGAAGAAAAACTATGACAAACCTAGACAGCATATTCCAAAGCAGAGACATCACTTTGTTGACAAAAGTCCATATAGTCAAAGCTATGGTTTTCCCAGGAGTCATGTGTGGATGTGAAAGCTGGACCATAAAGAAGGTTGAGCATACAATTGATGCCTTTGAACTCTAGAGAGTCCCTTGGACTGCAATCAAACCAGTCAGTCCTAAATGAAATCAACCCTGAATATGATGCTGAAGCTGAAGCTCCAATACTTTGACCACCTGATGCAAAGAGAAAACTTATTGGAAAAGACTCTGATGCTGGGAAAAATAGAAGGCAGGAGAAGGGGATGACAGAGGATGAGATTGTTGGATGGTATCACTGAATCAATGGACATGAGTCTAAACAAACTCCAGGGGATGGTTGGGGAAGTCTGGCGTGCTGCAGTCCATGGGGTTGCAAAGAGTTGGACATGGCTGAGCAACTGAACTGAACTGATGAATCTACCAAAAGTTTTTGCCCCAGATTTTAGCTGAGTGAGAATTGTTAAATTATTGTTATATAAATTCTCAACACATGAACCACCTAAGGAGAGTCCCATATAATGAGTATGTATGTGTCATGGGGGTGATATCAAAGCAAGTGCACTAAAATTGCATGGTTAAGTTTACTGTATAGAAACTTCATGTAGAAGCTCATCAGAATATACCTATAGGTACAGGAAAAATCAGAATATACCTATAGGTACAGAAAATAATCTCAGGAAGGTGGCTTTTTATGAAAAGTTTAAGGAAATAAAAAAGAAGCTAACTGAAATTCCAAGTAAGATTAATACAGTAGTTTTAGTTGAGTCCAGTTCCATCCCTATATGAAGAACAGCAGTGGAGTTATTTAAGGTCTAAAAACCAAAATGGTTTCCAGGAGTTTAAGACTGTGCAGTAATTGGTTAGGACTCTGAGCGCCGCTGTTCACCAACCAGGAAAAGACAAGCAAAGATCCTGCTTGCCGTGCACGCGCGTTAAGCACAAAGCACAGATAGAAATTAACTGTCTCCCGGACTGTGAGGAAACTGATTGAAAGAACTCGGGTCCCCCAACTGCCAATTTTAAGGACGGATGAGCTGATCTGGACTTCAGTGAGCAAGGGAAGAACTGGAAGTAAACCTCAAGGAAAATGACAATGATTCCTGCGCGACTGAACGGGCACTGCAAAAAGCTGGTCCTGCTGGGAGTTCTCCTGGGGGCTCTGTGGGAACCTGGATGCACCCAAATCCACTATTCAGTACCCGAGGAGCTGGAGAGAGGCTCTAGGGTGGGGAACATCGCCAAGGATCTGGGGTTGGAGCCCCAGGAACTGGAGGAGCGCGGAGTCCGCATTGTCTCTGGAGGTAGGACCCAACTTTTCGCTCTGAATCCGCGGACAGGCAGCTTGGTCACCGCCGGCAGGATAGATCGGGAGGAGCTCTGTATGGGGGCGGTCAAGTGTCAACTAAATCTGGAGATTCTGATGGAGGATCAAGTGAAAATATACGGGGTAGTGGTAGAAGTGAGGGACATTAATGATAATGCCCCGTATTTCCAAGAAGGTGAATTAGAAATAAAAATGAGTGAAAACGCAGCCATTGGGATGCGATTCCCTCTCTCCCACGCTTGGGATCCGGATATAGGGAAGAATTCACTCCAGAGCTACGATCTCAGTAGCGATACTCACTTTTCCCTTGATGTGCAAAACGGAGCTGATGGCAATAAGTACCCGGAGTTGGTACTGGAGCGCGCCCTGGACCGCGAGGAAAAGGCGGTTCACCACCTGGTTCTCACAGCCTCCGACGCGGGCGATCCTGTCCGCACTAGCACTGCGCGCATCCGCGTGATGGTCCTTGATGCGAACGACAACGCACCAGCGTTTGCTCAGTCCGAGTACCGCGTGAGCGTGCCGGAGAACGTGGCCGTGGGCACTAAACTGCTTCTGCTAAATGCCACCGACCCTGACGAAGGAGCCAATGCGGAAGTGATGTATTCCTTCCGGTATGTGGACAAAAAAGCGGCCCAGCTTTTCGAGCTAGATGGTAATTTAGGGACAATTTCAACAATAGGGGAGTTGAACCATGAGGAATCAGGATTCTACGAGATGGAAGTGCAAGCAATGGATAACGCAGGATATACTGCAAGAGCCAAAGTCCTGATCACAGTTTTGGATGTGAATGACAACGCCCCTGAGGTAGTAGTCACCTCTCTCTCCAGCTCCATTCCTGAAAACTCTCCCAGAGGGACGTTAATTGCCCTTTTAAATGTAAATGATGAAGACTCCGGGGAAAATGGACGAGTGATCTGTTTTGTTCAAGGGAATCTGCCCTTTAAATTAGAAAAGTCTTATGGAAATTACCTTAGCTTAGTAACAGATTCACTCCTGGACCGAGAACTGGTTCCTATCTACAACATCACGGTGACGGCCAGTGACCGAGGAAGTCCACCCCTGTCCACGGAAACGCACATTACTCTGAACGTGGCAGACATCAACGACAACGCGCCTGCCTTTTCTCATGCCTCCTACTCGGCGTATATCCTAGAGAACAACCCCAGAGGAGCTTCTATCCTCTCTGTGACCGCTTGTGACCCCGACTTTGGAGAGAATGCCCAGGTCACTTACTCTCTGGTGGAGGACACCTTCCAGGGAGCGCCCCTGTCCTCCTACGTCTCCATAAATTCAGACACTGGCGTCCTGTACGCACTGCGCTCCTTCGACTATGAACAGTTCCGAGACTTGGAGCTACAAGTGATGGCACACGACAGTGGGGACCCTCCACTCAGCAATAAAATGAGTGAAAACGCAGCCATTGGGATGCGATTCCCTCTCTCCCACGCTTGGGATCCGGATATAGGGAAGAATTCACTCCAGAGCTACGATCTCAGTAGCGATACTCACTTTTCCCTTGATGTGCAAAACGGAGCTGATGGCAATAAGTACCCGGAGTTGGTACTGGAGCGCGCCCTGGACCGCGAGGAAAAGGCGGTTCACCACCTGGTTCTCACAGCCTCCGACGCGGGCGATCCTGTCCGCACTAGCACTGCGCGCATCCGCGTGATGGTCCTTGATGCGAACGACAACGCACCAGCGTTTGCTCAGTCCGAGTACCGCGTGAGCGTGCCGGAGAACGTGGCCGTGGGCACTAAACTGCTTCTGCTAAATGCCACCGACCCTGACGAAGGAGCCAATGCGGAAGTGATGTATTCCTTCCGGTATGTGGACAAAAAAGCGGCCCAGCTTTTCGAGCTAGATGGTAATTTAGGGACAATTTCAACAATAGGGGAGTTGAACCATGAGGAATCAGGATTCTACGAGATGGAAGTGCAAGCAATGGATAACGCAGGATATACTGCAAGAGCCAAAGTCCTGATCACAGTTTTGGATGTGAATGACAACGCCCCTGAGGTAGTAGTCACCTCTCTCTCCAGCTCCATTCCTGAAAACTCTCCCAGAGGGACGTTAATTGCCCTTTTAAATGTAAATGATGAAGACTCCGGGGAAAATGGACGAGTGATCTGTTTTGTTCAAGGGAATCTGCCCTTTAAATTAGAAAAGTCTTATGGAAATTACCTTAGCTTAGTAACAGATTCACTCCTGGACCGAGAACTGGTTCCTATCTACAACATCACGGTGACGGCCAGTGACCGAGGAAGTCCACCCCTGTCCACGGAAACGCACATTACTCTGAACGTGGCAGACATCAACGACAACGCGCCTGCCTTTTCTCATGCCTCCTACTCGGCGTATATCCTAGAGAACAACCCCAGAGGAGCTTCTATCCTCTCTGTGACCGCTTGTGACCCCGACTTTGGAGAGAATGCCCAGGTCACTTACTCTCTGGTGGAGGACACCTTCCAGGGAGCGCCCCTGTCCTCCTACGTCTCCATAAATTCAGACACTGGCGTCCTGTACGCACTGCGCTCCTTCGACTATGAACAGTTCCGAGACTTGGAGCTACAAGTGATGGCACACGACAGTGGGGACCCTCCACTCAGCAGCAACGTGTCTCTGAGCCTGCTCGTGCTGGACCAGAACGACAACTCGCCAGAGATCCTCTTTCCAAACGTACCCACCGATGGCTCCACAGGCGTGGAGCTGGCACCCCGCTCCGCAGAGCCTGGATACCTGGTCACCAAGGTGGTGGCAGTGGACAGAGACTCAGGCCAGAACGCCTGGCTGTCCTACCGCCTGCTCAAGGCCAGCGAGCCAGGACTCTTCGCGGTGGGGCTGCACACGGGCGAGGTGCGCACAGCGCGGGCCCTGCTGGAGAGAGACGCGCTCAAGCAGAGCCTGGTGGTGGCGGTCCAGGACCACGGGCAGCCCCCTCTCTCGGCCACCGTCACGCTCACCGTGGCCGTGGCTGACAGCATCCCCGACGTCCTGGCGGATCTAGGCAGCCTCGAGTCTCCAGCCAGCCCCGACGACTCAGGCCTGACGCTGTACCTGGTGGTGGCGGTGGCCGCGGTCTCCTGTGTCTTCCTCGTCTTTGTCATTGTGCTGCTGGCGCTCAGGCTGAGGCGTTGGCACACGTCGCGTCTGCTCCAGGCTTCTGGCAGCGGATTGGCTGGCGTGCCCGCCCCTCAGTTTGTGGGCGTGGACGGGGTTCGGGCTTTCCTGCAAACCTATTCCCACGAGGTCTCGCTCACGGCGGACTCGCGGGGGAGTCACGTGATCTTCCCGCAGCCCAACTACGCGGACACGCTCATCAGCCAGGAGAGCTGTGAGAAAAGCGAGCCTCTCTTGCTCACCGGCGATTCCGTGTTTTCTAAAGATAATCATGCATTAATTCAGGTGAGTGCATATCAAATATTAAATTCTCTTTTTTTTTTATAGACCCCAAGAAATTTATATGAAATATGAAAAATACAGACACTGATATCAACCCGACCACCTTCCCTCGCACCTTATTATTATAATATTTATTGATCTCTGGAGGACCCGGGCACTCTGGAGGACACCTTCCAGGAGCCCCTGTCCTCCTACGTCTCCATAAATTCAGACACTGGCGTCCTGTACGCACTGCGCTCCTTCGACTATGAACAGTTCCGAGACTTGGAGCTACAAGTGATGGCACACGACAGTGGGGACCCTCCACTCAGCAGCAACGTGTCTCTGAGCCTGCTCGTGCTGGACCAGAACGACAACTCGCCAGAGATCCTCTTTCCAAACGTACCCACCGATGGCTCCACAGGCGTGGAGCTGGCACCCCGCTCCGCAGAGCCTGGATACCTGGTCACCAAGGTGGTGGCAGTGGACAGAGACTCAGGCCAGAACGCCTGGCTGTCCTACCGCCTGCTCAAGGCCAGCGAGCCAGGACTCTTCGCGGTGGGGCTGCACACGGGCGAGGTGCGCACAGCGCGGGCCCTGCTGGAGAGAGACGCGCTCAAGCAGAGCCTGGTGGTGGCGGTCCAGGACCACGGGCAGCCCCCTCTCTCGGCCACCGTCACGCTCACCGTGGCCGTGGCTGACAGCATCCCCGACGTCCTGGCGGATCTAGGCAGCCTCGAGTCTCCAGCCAGCCCCGACGACTCAGGCCTGACGCTGTACCTGGTGGTGGCGGTGGCCGCGGTCTCCTGTGTCTTCCTCGTCTTTGTCATTGTGCTGCTGGCGCTCAGGCTGAGGCGTTGGCACACGTCGCGTCTGCTCCAGGCTTCTGGCAGCGGATTGGCTGGCGTGCCCGCCCCTCAGTTTGTGGGCGTGGACGGGGTTCGGGCTTTCCTGCAAACCTATTCCCACGAGGTCTCGCTCACGGCGGACTCGCGGGGGAGTCACGTGATCTTCCCGCAGCCCAACTACGCGGACACGCTCATCAGCCAGGAGAGCTGTGAGAAAAGCGAGCCTCTCTTGCTCACCGGCGATTCCGTGTTTTCTAAAGATAATCATGCATTAATTCAGGTGAGTGCATATCAAATATTCTCTTCTTAACTTTGAAAACGCTGTCTCATATTATGGATGATTAATATTTATTCGGAATCTACAAAAATAGACCCCAAGAAATTTATATGAAATATGAAAAATACAGACACTGATATCAACCCGACCACCTTCCCTCGCACCTTATTTATAATAATTAAAAAATATATATTTGTATATGTTAAATATAAAATTTTATATTCACTTTATAAAGTACTTTTTAATACTGTATGTGGTTTTTCTAATTTAATTTACCAACTGTACAGCTCTTCCTGCTTTTGATTGCTGTTTTTATTTCCCGTTGACTCTGCAACAGTTCTATGTTGAACATCTGATACCAATTTAACTGTTAAGAACACAGATTCTGGGGCTTCCCTGGTGGTCCAGTGGGTAAAGAAACCGCCTTGCAGTGCAAGGGGCGCCAGTTTGATCCCTGGCCTGGGAGGATCCCACGTGCCGTGGAGCGGCTGGACTGATGTGTCCAACTACTGAGCCGGAGCTCTGGGGCGCATGTGCCCAGAGCCGGTGCTCTGCAGCAAGAGGCCACTGCGATGGGAGGCCCACACAGGCCAAAGAACAAAGATAAATAAATGAAAGATCAATAGAAGTGACCCAAAAATAAATAAATAAATAAAAATTCTTTAAAAAAAAAACAACACAGATTCTTCTAGAAGGGATAAATCTCACTCAATGAAAGATATGTAAATGATACTTTAAATGAATTTTTATAAATACAGCAACTTCTAACTGCAGACAAAATTGCTTAACAATTTCATAAATTGGATTTAGTTTCTTTAAAAGTGCAATAATCGTTTCTGATTGTTGGAGATACACACGTTATACTTTCTCCATGTCCTAAGTTTCATAGTTTCAAATCATTCACAAACTTTCAGATATCATGAGTTTATTTCTTATGCATTTAAACCTTTCTCACTGAAATATGCACGGTGTAAGTGCTGTCATGAGGATAACTGAAGAGATTATTGTTTATCCCTGTTATGGATTTCAGGAATACAAGTCTGCATGCGTTCTCAGGTTAGGTATTTCTTTTGCCCATTTTATCCATGTGGATGATCTTAATGATGTTTCTGTGAAATATTCAGAGCTAAATTGTGTTTTTTGGTTGAGCTTTTTATATCATGGTGAATTTACCATAATTTTCTCTTTTCTGTGTAAACTTTCCCATAATTCTCACACACATGGAAAATTTTCTCAAAAATGCACAGATTCTGTTTCCTGATAGCCTATGCTTATTGTAGAATGTTGACCAGAAATCAAATGGTATAATATACTGTTCTTGGCAAAATATTGTTGGAGCCTAAGAGAAGCCTGGTTTCTTTTGGTGAATTCTGTAAAGGAGTAGGAAATCATAACATCCTAATTATTTTCTCCTGACTTGTTGCTTATCTATTTTCAAAAATACAATAGTACATTAAAACCTAGACTTATAAAAGAGATTGAAAATCATTTGGGGAATGAAAGATAATCAAATTGGTCTAAAGTGAGACAGTTACCGCTACCACAATTCACATGTCACTTTATGGTTCTTAACCAAGACAAAAAAAAAAGAAAAGAAATACAGAGTGGGTCTACTTGTCATTTTTTTAAAGGAAGCTTTTGAGCTTAACCAAAATGGCTATCTTTGTGCTGACGTTAAGTTCCAAGTGGACATTTTTTAAGGATTTTTAAAAGTATTTATTTATTTGACTGTGCCAGGGCCAGGTATTTTTGAGGCACACACAATCTTTGATTTTCATTGCAGCATGTGGGACCATTAGTTGCAGCATGCAGGGTCTTTGGGTGGTGGCATGGTGTTTGAACTCTTAGGTGTGGCATGTGGGATCTAGTTCCCTGACCAGGAAGTGAACCTAGGTCCCTTGTATTTGGTGCACAGAGTCCCAGCAATGGACTACTATGGAAGCTGCTTGCCCAGGTGGAATTTAGAAAGTAGATCTTTCTAAATAATAGCAGGGAAAACAGAGAGAAATGTAACTTCCATTGTTTTGTAAAAACTATCAAAATGTCTGTCATATAGCCAGTTTTCATGGTGGTTGATTCAAAATGAAAGACATAACATACAATGGAGATTATTTGGGAAGCTAAACTAAGTATGGTCCAATTACGCTGATTTCTGTTCATATAACCGTATTTAGGGACAAATGAAATGGTTAAGAGCTAGGACAATGAATAGTGATAACTTTTAGACTGAATCTCAAGTATGTGATCTTAATTATGGTTTCAGTATGAGCTAAATGGCTTCATTAAATAGTTGTTGAGTGAATGAACAAATGTATATGTTCTGGATATTGCTTAATATCGGTATTCTAAGATATAGTATCATAGAGAAACAGCAGCTGTGACATGAGGTAACTCCTGTGTGATCTTTGATGTTATTTAATCGCTTTCAGCTTGAGCAAAATAGGGATTGTAATATGCAATTTGAAAGACTGTGGTGAAGACTAGTGATAACATATAAACTATCTGGTTCATAATCTGTACCTAGTTAACAGGACCCTCCCCCCCTTTATCTTTTTAAACTGTTGATAGAAAAAGGAGTTGTGCTTTCAATATCATGACACAACATTCTGCTGGGAAAAGTAATAATTTGTGTGCATCTCCACATAGTACAATAGGATGACCTGTGAGTGAAAGTAAAACTATTCTCAATAGTTTATGAAAGGGCTTCCCCTTGTGGTCCAGTGGGTAAGGACACCGCCTTGCAGTGCAAGGGGCGCCGGTTCGATCCCTGGCCTGGGAAGATCCCACGTGCTGGACGTAAAGGAAGCTTTTGAGCTTAACCAAAATGGCTATCTTTGTGCTGACGTTAAGTTCCAAGTGGACATTTTTTAAGGATTTTTAAAAGTATTTATTTATTTGACTGTGCCAGGGCCAGGTATTTTTGAGGCACACACAATCTTTGATTTTCATTGCAGCATGTGGGACCATTAGTTGCAGCATGCAGGGTCTTTGGGTGGTGGCATGGTGTTTGAACTCTTAGGTGTGGCATGTGGGATCTAGTTCCCTGACCAGGAAGTGAACCTAGGTCCCTTGTATTTGGTGCACAGAGTCCCAGCAATGGACTACTATGGAAGCTGCTTGCCCAGGTGGAATTTAGAAAGTAGATCTTTCTAAATAATAGCAGGGAAAACAGAGAGAAATGTAACTTCCATTGTTTTGTAAAAACTATCAAAATGTCTGTCATATAGCCAGTTTTCATGGTGGTTGATTCAAAATGAAAGACATAACATACAATGGAGATTATTTGGGAAGCTAAACTAAGTATGGTCCAATTACGCTGATTTCTGTTCATATAACCGTATTTAGGGACAAATGAAATGGTTAAGAGCTAGGACAATGAATAGTGATAACTTTTAGACTGAATCTCAAGTATGTGATCTTAATTATGGTTTCAGTATGAGCTAAATGGCTTCATTAAATAGTTGTTGAGTGAATGAACAAATGTATATGTTCTGGATATTGCTTAATATCGGTATTCTAAGATATAGTATCATAGAGAAACAGCAGCTGTGACATGAGGTAACTCCTGTGTGATCTTTGATGTTATTTAATCGCTTTCAGCTTGAGCAAAATAGGGATTGTAATATGCAATTTGAAAGACTGTGGTGAAGACTAGTGATAACATATAAACTATCTGGTTCATAATCTGTACCTAGTTAACAGGACCCTCCCCCCCTTTATCTTTTTAAACTGTTGATAGAAAAAGGAGTTGTGCTTTCAATATCATGACACAACATTCTGCTGGGAAAAGTAATAATTTGTGTGCATCTCCACATAGTACAATAGGATGACCTGTGAGTGAAAGTAAAACTATTCTCAATAGTTTATGAAAGGGCTTCCCCTTGTGGTCCAGTGGGTAAGGACACCGCCTTGCAGTGCAAGGGGCGCCGGTTCGATCCCTGGCCTGGGAAGATCCCACGTGCTGCGGAGCGGCTGGACTGATGTGTCCAATTACCGAGCTGGAGCTCTGGGGCCCATGCGCCCAGAGCTGACTCTCTGCAACGACAGAGGCCACCACGATGGGAGGCCCACAGGAGCCAAAGAAGAAAGACGGATGAAAACAGATAAATGAAAGACCAATGGAAGTGGCCCGCCCGTCCCCCTCCCTCCCCACCCCACCCCTCAAAAGATAAAAAAAAAATGTTTATGAAAAAAATCTTAAGTGTTTAGTCACATTCTTGATTGACAAGACCCTGTTTGGAGTCATAAAAGATAGAAAATTGTTTTTGATGAGACAATTTTATGAGTGTTAAATTTTCTCTGTCTGAACCATAGTTTACTTAAGCAAAGGTTTCATCTAAGGACCAATTTGCTCTATAGACTTGCTAGGATTATTTAAATGGAAAACAGATCACTGAAACCTGAGAGCTAGAGTTGTGTGGCTTCGGCCACTTGAGACTTTAAGTTAATGGCTGCACTAAATATCAATTTTAGCTTCAGGATATTTGTTGGTAATTTAGGATGGATCATTAGGATATTGGTTGATTGGTTTTTTAGAGTAATTGGGTAGTGGGTTTGGATGTTATATTTCTTCTGGCTTCAGTGAGGAAATTATGTCAAGGACTTTTCTTATCTTCCTCTGTGTTATATGGAAGATGGGCATGCATTCGCTTAATCTAGTAAGTTAATCAAAGTGTTCAGCTATAACTTAAAAGCTGTAGTTCCACTATTGTATAGCACCTAAAATTGGACTATAATCTATCAGCAGACATTCTCCCCCCACTTCCATTCTATAAGAGGTATTATCCTCCTTGAAGTGGTGATGGCTTAGGGTCCTTGGTGAAATTTATATTGAGCAAGTAGTTGAGACTACTCAATCCATACATTGTTTTAAACTGCATTAGAAGACTAATGATAAATGAGTAGATGGTAAATATAGTGTTCTCAGTTATACATAACAGAATATAGCTGTGATCATGAATTGATTAGTTCTGGTGAAAAATATGCTTTCTCCTCATGTAAGATATCAAGTTAAAAAAAGTGAACATCTTCGTGTTGAACATGTGCAACTCTTCATGTATCAATTATAGCCCAATAAAACTATTTTTAAAAAATTTTAAGCAGATACATAGTTATGAAGGGATGCTCATCAGACTAATGACTGTATATAGTAGAAAAGAGATTTACATTCTGATGTTATACTTGTAGTTCATTTTTAGCAAACCATACCTAATAATTGAAAAGTTATCAATAACAGAGGACACTGTTCAGGACACATTTAAAATCACTGATAGGAGAGGATAGCCAATGGCAAAGATAACTGAAAAAAAATATTTTGATAGAGGATAAACTTTCTGGGTACCAAGTTGGAAGAGCTCTGGTTAAGAGAATTGTGAAATTGCCATCAGATGGACCATAGTGCAGATAAAATCACTTATCTATCCGTGAAAAGATACCAGGGGACTTCCCTGGTGGTCCAGTGGGTAAAGAGTCTGCCTTGCAGTGCAAGGGGCACTGGTTTGATCCCTGGCCCAGGACAATCCTACCTGCCACACAGTGGCTGGAATGCTGTGTCCAATTACAAGCCAGCGCTCTGGAGTGCATGTGCCTAGAGCTGGTGCTCTACAATGAGAGAGGCCACTGCAATGGGAGGCCCACACAGGCCAAAGAATAAAGATGGATGAAAATAAATGAATTTTAAAAATACCATAAAAGAGGCCAAAAATTTTAAAAATTCCCCAAAATGATTTTTAAAATATATATATATGTATAAAAAGAAATCAGTACTTCCACAATTTCTCTAAAAGAAGCTATAAAAAGATCTATTATGTTTAATAATCATTGAGGACAAGTGTAAGTAGTTCTTAGTTCATCATTAAGTCTCTGAAAAAATTCATGCAGTGGTTTGTACACCTTCACAATAAAAGGCTTGAATTCAGTGATCAAAATGTATTCTCTTGGGGGTAAGTCATAGTGCAAAACCCATTTTACTTGTGCTTCTCTTCTACATCAAACTCCCAAAAAGAGCCAACTCTCATCTGTTTATATAAAGCTAAGGAATTGGAGATTTATCAAATTTTTAAAATAGATGCCACAATCTGTAAGATTCCTATACTGTGGAACTTCCTAGAAACTTTCTATACATTTATAGCTCAAGATTAAGCCAATAGTTCATCTGAGACCATGTGTATGAAAGAAGTAAAGCCTTTTCCCCCATCGAAAGCTAAAGAGGAAAAAAATTAAAAATAAATAAAAAGAAAGACTCAGCCTAAAAATATTCTTAAATGTCAGTAAGCAATAAAAAGTCATTAGTTTGACTGCATATGCTGGAGTCATTGAAAATATAAATTTCCAAGAATATTTAATTGCCTGAATAAGACTGTACTGCTACCTTTCAGCTTGCAGATTCCAGTGAGAAACAGCTTTCTCTTTGCTTTCAACTCTTTAGAACCTCCACTTCTAATTTCTTTATTGCTGCATTTCTAAAGTAGCGACTCAAAGTACTGCTATCAGTCCATGTGGAAACATAAACAAGGAGATCCCATAATATTTCTTCTGGATGACTTTCCTAATCAGGCCTTGCAAAAGGTCTGGGGCTAGTTATCCAGGATTTAATGGGCTCAGAATCTGCGGGCTAATGTGGAAAAATAATACCTCACTCCGTGTGAAGAAAGTGGGGATGGACCTGGAGCAGATATGTCCACACACTGTACTTTGTATCATATATTATAAGTGATAGTTGAAAATTCTTTAATGTTTATCACATTAATATATTCAAAATGTAAATGATAGTACTCTCCAGTCAGCAGGAGTGCACTCCTGCTAAATATGGGAGTTGACCCAGGCTAGGGCAAGATTTGCAATAGTACCTGCAAAAGATCCGAATGTTGGAAGCAAATCCTTTGCAGAAGTATCACCCTAGCAGCAACTGTATGTTTGTCTTCTAAGTTAAGAGGCCAACAGTGGAAACAAATACATTGAACTTGCTAGAGAAGCCACTAGACTGGGAAAAGAAGAGGTTGCATCACTTAGTCCTGACAACATTAGGTGGCGAGAAGCACCGGAAACAGAACCACTCAGATCCCAACCCTGGTGGTTGACACCAATTATAACCTCCCCACCTCCAGTTTCAGCCAGAATGTATACAGGGTCAGCCTTCAAGAGAACATGCCCCTGGCACCTCCATGGTGAGACTTAGAGAGCTGCTGACCTGGACAGGGGCATCAAAGTGGAGGTCAAGAATGCCTGTGAAGCCCAGAGTACCCATATCCGGTGTGGCCTTTATCATGGCAGAGGAGAAATGAAAACTTTAAATACATTGGCTATGAAGAGATTAAAGAATGTTCCATGGTTTGAAAGGAAGGAATGAGGGGGGTGGCTGGAGATCAAAATTCTGATGGTCATTAGTTTGACTGCATATGCTGGAGTCATTGAAAATATAAATTTCCAAGAATATTTAATTGCCTGAATAAGACTGTACTGCTACCTTTCAGCTTGCAGATTCCAGTGAGAAACAGCTTTCTCTTTGCTTTCAACTCTTTAGAACCTCCACTTCTAATTTCTTTATTGCTGCATTTCTAAAGTAGCGACTCAAAGTACTGCTATCAGTCCATGTGGAAACATAAACAAGGAGATCCCATAATATTTCTTCTGGATGACTTTCCTAATCAGGCCTTGCAAAAGGTCTGGGGCTAGTTATCCAGGATTTAATGGGCTCAGAATCTGCGGGCTAATGTGGAAAAATAATACCTCACTCCGTGTGAAGAAAGTGGGGATGGACCTGGAGCAGATATGTCCACACACTGTACTTTGTATCATATATTATAAGTGATAGTTGAAAATTCTTTAATGTTTATCACATTAATATATTCAAAATGTAAATGATAGTACTCTCCAGTCAGCAGGAGTGCACTCCTGCTAAATATGGGAGTTGACCCAGGCTAGGGCAAGATTTGCAATAGTACCTGCAAAAGATCCGAATGTTGGAAGCAAATCCTTTGCAGAAGTATCACCCTAGCAGCAACTGTATGTTTGTCTTCTAAGTTAAGAGGCCAACAGTGGAAACAAATACATTGAACTTGCTAGAGAAGCCACTAGACTGGGAAAAGAAGAGGTTGCATCACTTAGTCCTGACAACATTAGGTGGCGAGAAGCACCGGAAACAGAACCACTCAGATCCCAACCCTGGTGGTTGACACCAATTATAACCTCCCCACCTCCAGTTTCAGCCAGAATGTATACAGGGTCAGCCTTCAAGAGAACATGCCCCTGGCACCTCCATGGTGAGACTTAGAGAGCTGCTGACCTGGACAGGGGCATCAAAGTGGAGGTCAAGAATGCCTGTGAAGCCCAGAGTACCCATATCCGGTGTGGCCTTTATCATGGCAGAGGAGAAATGAAAACTTTAAATACATTGGCTATGAAGAGATTAAAGAATGTTCCATGGTTTGAAAGGAAGGAATGAGAGTGGCTGGAGGGGGATTGGTTTCCCAGCATTGTTGAGATCAAAATTCTAGATGATGACAACAAAGGGGGCTTTCCTGGTGGTCCTGTGGGTAAAGAGTCTGCCTTACAGAGGAAGAGGCACTGGTTCGATCCCTGGCCCGGGAAGATCCCACGTGCAATGGAGCAGCTGAACCAGTGTGACCAATTACAAGCCAGCACTCTGGAGCACATGCACCCAGAGCTGGTGCTCTGCAACGAGAGAGGCCACTGCAATGAGAGTCCCACACAGGCCAAAAAATAAAGATGGATGTAAAGAAAAGACAACAAAGTACTGGAGATTCCTGAAGACTCAGCCCCTCAGATAGTAACTCTGTTTAAAATACAGAATCCAGATTCAGGAGAAAACAGGGAGGTCACATGTCTGCTACAAGAACATGCATGCACTTTTAGAATTGAATCTTCCACCAGTAATTACTACAAGCTTGTAACAGATGGGACACCAGAGTGGAAGCAAACCCTGGAGTACAACGTCACCATCCCAGCTGCTGACAGAATAAGCCACCAGTCTCCTGCAGCCGAAGCATCATGCAACACAGTGGCCATATTGACAACAATGAGTTTTCCCTCAGGCCTCCTATGTGGTCCACGTGGATGAGAACAGCCCTCCCAGCACCTCCACGGCCCAAGCCCTCACCTCGGATCCCAATCTGGGACCCAGTGACCGTATCTCCTACTCCATTGTGGCCAAGTCAAGTACTTGGAGTGAATTTGAGCTAGTGCAGAATGCCAAATCGAAATTGTTCTTGTAATCGGGAAATTGTACTAATAGATCCAAATAATGGTATCGGAATGGGGGAGCCAAGATGGCGGAGGAATGAGGGGAAGATTTCACCAGCTCCCCAACAGAATCACCAAATAATGGTAGCGTACCATTTCACCAAACTTGTAGTTTATAAACAATTCAAGAATTACATAAAAACATTTGCGTATAAAACTCCCCATTATATAATATTACAAGTTTTTTAGAAACTTGCAGTCTAAAATATAATTACCACAACTACACACAAAAAAGGAAAAACAGTTACCTTTGAAAAATGAAAACAGGTAAAATATTTTCACTTTTCAAAAAATTGGGGAGGGGAAAAGCCTGCAGGAATTTGGAATGGGATTGATTGCCTTGAATCCATAAATCTACTGGTAGAGGGGCCAGCTTAATAGTTTTGAGACTTGCAATCCAGGAGAATAGTGTCTATCTCATATTTCCATTTATTTAGGTCCTAACTTCTATCTACAGTGTTTTAGGTCTTGTATGTCTTTAAAGTATTTCTACACATTTGATGCTTTGGGATGTTATTGTAAACTGTTGGGTTTTTTTTTTAAGAAATGCATTGCACTTATTTGTTTATTTTATTTTTGGCTATTCTGGGTTTTCACTACTGCTGCAGGCTCTTCTCTAGTTGCAGGGAGTGGGGGCTACTCTCTAGCTGAGGTGAACAGGCTTCTTGTTGCAGTGACTTTTCTTGTTGTGGAACTCGGGCTGTAGGGCACACGGGCTTCAGTAGTTGCAGCCCATGGGCTCAATAATTGTAGCTCTGAGGCTCTAGAGCACAGGCTCAATAGTTGTGACTCATGGGCTTAGTTGCTCCACAGTATGTGGGATATTCCCAATTCAGGGATCAAACTTATGCCTCTTGCATTGGCAGGTGAAATCTTTACCACTGAGCTACCAGGGAAGCTCATTGTAAAATGTGTTCATACATATCTGTAAACAACAAAACTCTGTAAAAGTAAAAAATAAAGTCAAAAAAAAAAAGAAAAAGATAAAACTAGTGCCTGAGAAACATTCAATAAAAAAAAGTTTTCATTTAATTTTTTAATTGTTCATTGATAGAGTACAGAAAAACCGTTTATTGTGTATATTGCATATGCTTTTGAAAAGCAAGAGGTGTAAGGTGCTCTATTCTCATATCTGGTGAGAATATAATATAAGAGAATATAGTGTAAGCGTAAACTACCTCTACATACGTTCAGGCTTCCATTCTCTGCAGGAATAGGTTGGAAGAGACCTTCCAAATCCAAAGTAAATACTAGTGTCTGCCCTAAGTCTAGTAATGGATATATTATTCATTCATTTCTGTAACAAATATTTATTAACTGCCTATTATATGTAAGGCACTGTCCTAAATACCAAGGATGCAGCAATAAACAAGGCTGTTATGATTTCTGCGCTAAAGGGCTCTCATTCTAAGATATGACTTTTTACAAGTCTGACAAACGCCACCAAGGAGAAAAAAACAGAGGTGCTAGGAATTTGGAATGGGATTGATTGCCTTGAATCCATAAATCTACTGGTAGAGGGGCCAGCTTAATAGTTTTGAGACTTGCAATCCAGGAGAATAGTGTCTATCTCATATTTCCATTTATTTAGGTCCTAACTTCTATCTACAGTGTTTTAGGTCTTGTATGTCTTTAAAGTATTTCTACACATTTGATGCTTTGGGATGTTATTGTAAACTGTTGGGTTTTTTTTTTAAGAAATGCATTGCACTTATTTGTTTATTTTATTTTTGGCTATTCTGGGTTTTCACTACTGCTGCAGGCTCTTCTCTAGTTGCAGGGAGTGGGGGCTACTCTCTAGCTGAGGTGAACAGGCTTCTTGTTGCAGTGACTTTTCTTGTTGTGGAACTCGGGCTGTAGGGCACACGGGCTTCAGTAGTTGCAGCCCATGGGCTCAATAATTGTAGCTCTGAGGCTCTAGAGCACAGGCTCAATAGTTGTGACTCATGGGCTTAGTTGCTCCACAGTATGTGGGATATTCCCAATTCAGGGATCAAACTTATGCCTCTTGCATTGGCAGGTGAAATCTTTACCACTGAGCTACCAGGGAAGCTCATTGTAAAATGTGTTCATACATATCTGTAAACAACAAAACTCTGTAAAAGTAAAAAATAAAGTCAAAAAAAAAAAGAAAAAGATAAAACTAGTGCCTGAGAAACATTCAATAAAAAAAAGTTTTCATTTAATTTTTTAATTGTTCATTGATAGAGTACAGAAAAACCGTTTATTGTGTATATTGCATATGCTTTTGAAAAGCAAGAGGTGTAAGGTGCTCTATTCTCATATCTGGTGAGAATATAATATAAGAGAATATAGTGTAAGCGTAAACTACCTCTACATACGTTCAGGCTTCCATTCTCTGCAGGAATAGGTTGGAAGAGACCTTCCAAATCCAAAGTAAATACTAGTGTCTGCCCTAAGTCTAGTAATGGATATATTATTCATTCATTTCTGTAACAAATATTTATTAACTGCCTATTATATGTAAGGCACTGTCCTAAATACCAAGGATGCAGCAATAAACAAGGCTGTTATGATTTCTGCGCTAAAGGGCTCTCATTCTAAGATATGACTTTTTACAAGTCTGACAAACGCCACCAAGGAGAAAAACAGGGTGCTAAGAGAGCTTGTAAAAGAGAGGCCTGCTCTAGTTTGAAGGGTCAGGTAAGTCTTCTGTCAGGAAGTGATTCTTAGCGTGCTCTCTGAAGGAGGAGCATAAATTAGCTATGTGACAAGGAGATTAAAGAAGAGAGAGGGAATAGTAAAGGACGGAAAGAAAGAAAGAAAATGTAAACAATTAAAAAAGGGCTTACAGGGCTTCTCTGGTGGTCCACTGGGTAAGGACAGTGCCTTGCAGTGCAAGGGGCGCCAGTTTGATCCCTGGCCTGGGAAGATCTCACATTCTGCGGAGCAGCTGGACCGATGTGTCCAACTACCAAGCCGGAGCTTGCGATGAAAGAGGCCGCTGCGATGGGAGGCCCACACAGGCCAAAGAACAAAGATAAATGAATAAAAGATCAATAGAAGTGGCCAAAAAAAAGGGGGGGGGCTGGGGGCTACAGAGGCTAGAAATGGCAATTGAGATACCTTTTAGGTAACCTTGTACTTAGGAGCTATTGAAAGGTTTTAGACAAGGTGAAGATAAGCTATATTTCAATTTTAAAAAGAGTGCTCATTGCTGTGTGGTGAATTGATTTATGAGGGTTATAAGTGAAAGTAGGGAGAACTGATGAGAGACTATGGCAACATTCCTAGTAAGAAATGGTGCTGAACTGGATTCAAGGGAAGGCAGTGGATATAGAAATAAACTGGATAGACTGGAGATGTATTTAGGAAATACATCCAACAAGACAATAATGTAGTGGGTGGAATGTAAACTCCATAAGGGCAGGGGCTGCTTTATTTATTCTTATATGTCTTAATCTCGTTGCCTGGAATGTGATAGATTCTCAATGAACTATTGTTGACCGAATAAATGTAAAGGAAGAAAAGGGGGCATGAGAGTCATTTCTAGGTTTCTGAGTTAAGGAACTGGATGCACAAAGGTATCATTTAGTGAGACGTGGAAGGCTAGAGAAGGGTAGATTTCAGAGAAATCAAGAGTTGAGTCTTAAGCATGTTAAGTTTAAGAGTGTGAGAAATAGATTTCTGCGCTAAAGGGCTCTCATTCTAAGATATGACTTTTACAAGTCTGACAAACGCCACCAAGGAGAAAAACAGGGTGCTAAGAGAGCTTGTAAAGAGAGGCCTGCTCTAGTTTGAAGGGTCAGGTAAGTCTTCTGTCAGGAAGTGATTCTTAGCGTGCTCTCTGAAGGAGGAGCATAAATTAGCTATGTGACAAGGAGATTAAAGAAGAGAGAGGGAATAGTAAAGGACGGAAAGAAAGAAAGAAAATGTAAACAATTAAAAAAGGGCTTACAGGGCTTCTCTGGTGGTCCACTGGGTAAGGACAGTGCCTTGCAGTGCAAGGGGCGCCAGTTTGATCCCTGGCCTGGGAAGATCTCACATTCTGCGGAGCAGCTGGACCGATGTGTCCAACTACCAAGCCGGAGCTTGCGATGAAAGAGGCCGCTGCGATGGGAGGCCCACACAGGCCAAAGAACAAAGATAAATGAATAAAAGATCAATAGAAGTGGCCAAAAAAAAGGGGGGGGGCTGGGGGCTACAGAGGCTAGAAATGGCAATTGAGATACCTTTTAGGTAACCTTGTACTTAGGAGCTATTGAAAGGTTTTAGACAAGGTGAAGATAAGCTATATTTCAATTTTAAAAAGAGTGCTCATTGCTGTGTGGTGAATTGATTTATGAGGGTTATAAGTGAAAGTAGGGAGAACTGATGAGAGACTATGGCAACATTCCTAGTAAGAAATGGTGCTGAACTGGATTCAAGGGAAGGCAGTGGATATAGAAATAAACTGGATAGACTGGAGATGTATTTAGGAAATACATCCAACAAGACAATAATGTAGTGGGTGGAATGTAAACTCCATAAGGGCAGGGGCTGCTTTATTTATTCTTATATGTCTTAATCTCGTTGCCTGGAATGTGATAGATTCTCAATGAACTATTGTTGACCGAATAAATGTAAAGGAAGAAAAGGGGGCATGAGAGTCATTTCTAGGTTTCTGAGTTAAGGAACTGGATGCACAAAGGTATCATTTAGTGAGACGTGGAAGGCTAGAGAAGGGTAGATTTCAGAGAAATCAAGAGTTGAGTCTTAAGCATGTTAAGTTTAAGAGTTTGAGAAATATCCAAGTGCAGATATTAAGAATATGGTTGGATATTTTAAAAGCACTTTAAAATGTTTTTAAAAATATTTTTAAAAACCACTTTATTGAGGTATTACTGAGATATAAAAAGTTGTACTCATTTAATATATACAACTTGGTGAGTCTGGAGTTAAGTATATACTAGTGAATCCATCACCACAGTCAATGCCACAAATTTCTATCATCTCCAAAGATTTCCTCCCACCTTCTCCATTCCCCATGGAGAAGGAAATAGCAACCCACTCCAGTATTCCTGCCTGGAGAATTCCATGTACAGATGAGCCTAGCAGGCTACAGTCCATGGGGTCACAAAGAGTCAGACATGACTAAGCAACTGACACTTTATTTTTTGTGTATGTGTGTGATAAGAACACAACAAAGTGATTGTGTTCCTGAAATCTTTTCATTAAAGGTTTCCACTTGCTGTAGGAAAAATACCCGAATGTACGACCGTGTGCTATTGCACAAGCTGACTCCCATCTACCTCTTGAGCTTTTCCCAAGGCCCTCTTCCCCTCATGCTCTACACTGTGTTGTACTTTTTCCAGTTCTTTGCAAGAGTGATGTACTTTTTGTTTCCTCCGCCTGAAACACATTTTTCCCCCTGTTATTCCTCTCTTCACTGACTAACTGCTATGCAGAAATCTTACTTTTCTTTCTTTTTGTTTTGTGTAAGAACCAATGTGTTTTTAAAAGAATCTTTTAAAACTTTTTATTTTGTATTGGAGTATAACTGCTTAACAATGTTGTGATAGTTTCAGGTGGACAACAAAGGGATTCAACCATACATATACGTGTATCCATTCTCCTCCAAACTCCTCTCCCCTCCAGGCTGCCACACAATGTTGAACAGAGTTCCATGTGCTATACCTATTATGTCATTTTGATTTTTGAACCATTTTTAAATGTGTTGCCTATCCCAAAATAAAATAAAGGAACATTACCATGATTAAGGTAGATTGCCGACTTACAAGGATTCAAAAAGGTGTCCCTGAGAGATTTTTAACTAGGAAAGATAAGTCATTTCTAGGTTTCTGAGTTAAGGAACTGGATGCACAAAGGTATCATTTAGTGAGACGTGGAAGGCTAGAGAAGGGTAGATTTCAGAGAAATCAAGAGTTGAGTCTTAAGCATGTTAAGTTTAAGAGTTTGAGAAATATCCAAGTGCAGATATTAAGAATATGGTTGGATATTTTAAAAGCACTTTAAAATGTTTTTAAAAATATTTTTAAAAACCACTTTATTGAGGTATTACTGAGATATAAAAAGTTGTACTCATTTAATATATACAACTTGGTGAGTCTGGAGTTAAGTATATACTAGTGAATCCATCACCACAGTCAATGCCACAAATTTCTATCATCTCCAAAGATTTCCTCCCACCTTCTCCATTCCCCATGGAGAAGGAAATAGCAACCCACTCCAGTATTCCTGCCTGGAGAATTCCATGTACAGATGAGCCTAGCAGGCTACAGTCCATGGGGTCACAAAGAGTCAGACATGACTAAGCAACTGACACTTTATTTTTTGTGTATGTGTGTGATAAGAACACAACAAAGTGATTGTGTTCCTGAAATCTTTTCATTAAAGGTTTCCACTTGCTGTAGGAAAAATACCCGAATGTACGACCGTGTGCTATTGCACAAGCTGACTCCCATCTACCTCTTGAGCTTTTCCCAAGGCCCTCTTCCCCTCATGCTCTACACTGTGTTGTACTTTTTCCAGTTCTTTGCAAGAGTGATGTACTTTTTGTTTCCTCCGCCTGAAACACATTTTTCCCCCTGTTATTCCTCTCTTCACTGACTAACTGCTATGCAGAAATCTTACTTTTCTTTCTTTTTGTTTTGTGTAAGAACCAATGTGTTTTTAAAAGAATCTTTTAAAACTTTTTATTTTGTATTGGAGTATAACTGCTTAACAATGTTGTGATAGTTTCAGGTGGACAACAAAGGGATTCAACCATACATATACGTGTATCCATTCTCCTCCAAACTCCTCTCCCCTCCAGGCTGCCACACAATGTTGAACAGAGTTCCATGTGCTATACCTATTATGTCATTTTGATTTTTGAACCATTTTTAAATGTGTTGCCTATCCCAAAATAAAATAAAGGAACATTACCATGATTAAGGTAGATTGCCGACTTACAAGGATTCAAAAAGGTGTCCCTGAGAGATTTTTAACTAGGAAAGATAAGTCTCAGAACAGTGTAGGTATTGTAAAATGATACCTGTTGTACAAACAGCACACACATTTATATACACAGAAAAATGCTTAAAAGTGCACATAATCATGTATGTATAATCAGTAGTAATCTCTTAGGGATGAGTCTGGAGGCAAGGTGAGGGTGGTGAGGGGAATCTGATGTTTCATTTTCTTAAATCTCCTTTTAAATCAAAGTATTATTTATATATAGTGAAACACTGGGATCTTAAGTTTGAGTTTTGACAAACATATACACCCATATAACCTACCCACATCAAAATCTGGAAAATTTCTCTACCCTCAAGGGCAAAAGAAGTTCTATGACCATTAATAATGTTGATTTCTGGGAATTCCTTAGTGGTCCAGAGGTTAGGGCCCCATGCTTCTACTTCAGGGGGCGAGGTTTTGATCTCCTGAATTGTGATTAAATTTAGATCCCACAAGCCTCGAGGCATAGCCCCACAAAAATACTGTTGGTCTCAATTTGATGCTTAATCACTGTTAATTCGTTTAAGGAATATTTTTTAGAGCAGGGATTCCCAACTCCCAGGCTGTGGCCTGATAGCAAGCAATCATGTGGCCTGTTAGGACCCAGATTCCAAAGCAAGAGGTGAACTGAAGGCGAACAAGCAAAGCTTCATCTGCTACTCCCTATCTCTTGCCTCACCACCCGAACCATTTTAGTTCAGTTGCTGACCACTGAAGGGCCTTTGCCAACTATTGGTCAGCACAATAAGGCACTTTTTGCATTTGCCACAGGGAACACAGTACAAAATGGCCCTGGGACTGGCAGTTAAGGCTCTCATGGTCATGGTTTGCATGACCAGCGGGGTATATGAGGAGTAGAATAAGAAAGGAACTTAGGGATTTCACCTGTCTTCTACTGGGCCCCACCTGAGGCTACTCAGGTAATTAATCAGAGACGCTGACTGGAGAAAAGCATGATTTTTGTTTTAAATGTGTTGCCTATCCCAAAATAAAATAAAGGAACATTACCATGATTAAGGTAGATTGCCGACTTACAAGGATTCAAAAAGGTGTCCCTGAGAGATTTTTAACTAGGAAAGATAAGTCTCAGAACAGTGTAGGTATTGTAAAATGATACCTGTTGTACAAACAGCACACACATTTATATACACAGAAAAATGCTTAAAAGTGCACATAATCATGTATGTATAATCAGTAGTAATCTCTTAGGGATGAGTCTGGAGGCAAGGTGAGGGTGGTGAGGGGAATCTGATGTTTCATTTTCTTAAATCTCCTTTTAAATCAAAGTATTATTTATATATAGTGAAACACTGGGATCTTAAGTTTGAGTTTTGACAAACATATACACCCATATAACCTACCCACATCAAAATCTGGAAAATTTCTCTACCCTCAAGGGCAAAAGAAGTTCTATGACCATTAATAATGTTGATTTCTGGGAATTCCTTAGTGGTCCAGAGGTTAGGGCCCCATGCTTCTACTTCAGGGGGCGAGGTTTTGATCTCCTGAATTGTGATTAAATTTAGATCCCACAAGCCTCGAGGCATAGCCCCACAAAAATACTGTTGGTCTCAATTTGATGCTTAATCACTGTTAATTCGTTTAAGGAATATTTTTTAGAGCAGGGATTCCCAACTCCCAGGCTGTGGCCTGATAGCAAGCAATCATGTGGCCTGTTAGGACCCAGATTCCAAAGCAAGAGGTGAACTGAAGGCGAACAAGCAAAGCTTCATCTGCTACTCCCTATCTCTTGCCTCACCACCCGAACCATTTTAGTTCAGTTGCTGACCACTGAAGGGCCTTTGCCAACTATTGGTCAGCACAATAAGGCACTTTTTGCATTTGCCACAGGGAACACAGTACAAAATGGCCCTGGGACTGGCAGTTAAGGCTCTCATGGTCATGGTTTGCATGACCAGCGGGGTATATGAGGAGTAGAATAAGAAAGGAACTTAGGGATTTCACCTGTCTTCTACTGGGCCCCACCTGAGGCTACTCAGGTAATTAATCAGAGACGCTGACTGGAGAAAAGCATCATTGTATTAACCTGTGGTCTTGTTATTCCGCCTCTTCAGTATTCAGCACAGCTGGGGATCCTGAGGGTCAACAGGCTGAGACCAAAAAAAAAAAAAAAAAAAAACCCCACAAGCAGGGCTAGTATTATCCCAGTGTTGTTATTACTGCTTGTATTTTGCTCAAAGGTCATGATATTTTCCATACTGTGCCTATTAAACATCTTCCATTTTATCCCTAGCCTGAGCTGAGGAAATCTATTCACACACTGGGAAACAGTGGTTGACCCTGTTGTGAAATGAGTCTGATGGCTGCCTCTGTAGCGAGATGCCTCTGTTGATGTAGAGTGGCAAGCAGAAGGATTGGCTAAACTTACAGCTGCTGCCTTAAGTAATACTAGACATGCAATAATCCTCATGTCTGAGGAGACCCACCAATGAGACAAAAGTGGTCCTTCAAAACAGGATGGCTCTGGACATGCTAACAGCAGCACAAGGTGGCACCTATGCTCTCATTCAAACTTCGTGTTGTGAACGTACCTGGTAACTCCTACGGTATTTCCTCTGCTGTGAAAGCTTTAGACCATGATGGCAGTGCCATAGATTCCCTCTCCATCAACCTGATAAGCACATAACTGCAGAATTTGCCCACATCCTGACAAATGACTGTTTTTAGCAATACTAGCTATCTCTCTCTTGATACTTTTAGCTGCTTTATTGCATTTATGGTATGTGATTGCACTGCACCTCTACATACCCGACCCCAGGGATATCGTGGAAGAGAGGGCCGACTAAGATTCTAAGGGTCATGTAGAATATGTAGGGGCAGAGTGTATGATGAGGCCACTCAAGATGGCTGTTTTCTTGCTCTTGGTCCATCCCCTGCTTGACCAGTCCCGACATTACCCCCTGCTCACCTGTATCCAAGCCGCTTAATCATCAGGTTTAATCAGTAACTAAGTGCTTGCCCCCTGCCCTAGCCGCTGGTTTCCCTGGTAACTGATAAGCCAACCTGACGTCACTTCCCTCCCTATAAATGGTAGCCTCCATTTTCTGTGAGTGGCAAAGTTGTTGCCACGTTCTTGCTTTCTGCTGTTCACAATGGAATGTTGGTCCATGACTTCCTGGTTCCTAAGATTCCCTATCCAACAAAAACGGCCCTGTCTTCTACTGGGCCCCACCTGAGGCTACTCAGGTAATTAATCAGAGACGCTGACTGGAGAAAAGCATCATTGTATCCCTTGTTATTCCGCCTCTTCAGTATTCAGCACAGCTGGGGATCCTGAGGGTCAACAGGCTGAGACCAAAAAAAAAAAATCCCCACAAGCAGGGCTAGTATTATCCCAGTGTTGTTATTACTGCTTGTATTTTGCTCAAAGGTCATGATATTTTCCATACTGTGCCTATTAAACATCTTCCATTTTATCCCTAGCCTGAGCTGAGGAAATCTATTCACACACTGGGAAACAGTGGTTGACCCTGTTGTGAAATGAGTCTGATGGCTGCCTCTGTAGCGAGATGCCTCTGTTGATGTAGAGTGGCAAGCAGAAGGATTGGCTAAACTTACAGCTGCTGCCTTAAGTAATACTAGACATGCAATAATCCTCATGTCTGAGGAGACCCACCAATGAGACAAAAGTGGTCCTTCAAAACAGGATGGCTCTGGACATGCTAACAGCAGCACAAGGTGGCACCTATGCTCTCATTCAAACTTCGTGTTGTGAACGTACCTGGTAACTCCTACGGTATTTCCTCTGCTGTGAAAGCTTTAGACCATGATGGCAGTGCCATAGATTCCCTCTCCATCAACCTGATAAGCACATAACTGCAGAATTTGCCCACATCCTGACAAATGACTGTTTTTAGCAATACTAGCTATCTCTCTCTTGATACTTTTAGCTGCTTTATTGCATTTATGGTATGTGATTGCACTGCACCTCTACATACCCGACCCCAGGGATATCGTGGAAGAGAGGGCCGACTAAGATTCTAAGGGTCATGTAGAATATGTAGGGGCAGAGTGTATGATGAGGCCACTCAAGATGGCTGTTTTCTTGCTCTTGGTCCATCCCCTGCTTGACCAGTCCCGACATTACCCCCTGCTCACCTGTATCCAAGCCGCTTAATCATCAGGTTTAATCAGTAACTAAGTGCTTGCCCCCTGCCCTAGCCGCTGGTTTCCCTGGTAACTGATAAGCCAACCTGACGTCACTTCCCTCCCTATAAATGGTAGCCTCCATTTTCTGTGAGTGGCAAAGTTGTTGCCACGTTCTTGCTTTCTGCTGTTCACAATGGAATGTTGGTCCATGACTTCCTGGTTCCTAAGATTCCCTATCCAACAAATTATTGATTTCTCTGTCACCATCGTCTCTGGGGTCCTTCTTCAGTCTCGGAGCTGGGCAACGACAGAGCTTATAGGCCTGTGGGCTGCTGTGTAACACCCTAACGGTAAACTTAGTTTAAGTATCCTTTTAGCATTTCTTTATGCAAATATGGGTGAATTATGGATACATCTTTTTATTTCCCCACTTTTCTTACAAAAGAGATGACATACTGTATACTGTTTTATATCTAAACTTTCTTCAGTTTGCAATGTATCCTTTAAAATATTTTCGTATTAATACATAAGAAAGCTGTTTTTTTAAACAGCTGCTTAGTATTCTATTGTGCTGCTAATCACCTGGTTAATAAATTGATACTTGGGTTATTCCTGTCTTTGAGCATTACAGACAGCTGAGTTAAATAGCCTCGTACATACATTATTGTATACATATGCAGTGTATTTGTGGGGTAGATTTTCTGAAGTGGAATTGCTGTGTCAAAGGGGGGAAAAGCTTATAATTTTGATAGGTACCTTCAAAGCAAGTTTTTTTTTAATTTAGAAATAATTCCAAATTTACAGAAGGGTTGTGAGAATTGTACAAAGAATTGTATGCAATTTATCCACTTGTTGGTTTTTAAAATGTTTATTTGGCTACGCCGGGTCTTTGTTGTAGCACGTGAGTTCTTTTATCTTTGTTGCCATGTGGGATCTCTAGTTGTGGCATGAGGAATCCATTTCCCTGACCAGGGATCTAACCCTGAGCACCCTGCATTGGTAGCACAGAGTCTTAGCCAGTGAACCACCGTGGAAGTCCCTACTCACTTGTTGTTAATATTTCATCTTTTGCTACATTTTCTTTATCATTTCTCTTTCATCCTCTCTCATTCGTATGTGTGTGTGCACATGTGTGTATACCTATTTATGTGTGTATACACATTACTGTTTTTATGAATCATTTGAGAGTAACTTGTAGATATCATGTCTTACTATTTCTGAGCACTTTATTATGTATTTTCTAACAAGGATATTCATTATATAACTGAATATCAATAATGAAAAACATAAAATTTAAAATCAGTACAATATGATTGTCTATACTCTATATCTAAATTTTACCCATACTTGGGGCTTCCCAGGTGTCCCTAGTGGTAAAGATCCTGCCTGCCAATGCAGTAGACCTAATGAGATGCAGGTCTGATCCTTGGGTTGGGAAGATTCTGTGTGGAACTTGGGCTTAAATTTTGCTCATACTTTACGGTAATTTCTTCAAGCCCAGGCTCACATAAGGCATTTAATTGTCATGTCTCTTTAGTTTACTTTAATCTGAAACAGTTCCTCAACCTTGCTTTGTCTTGCACTGATATTTTCAAAAGACGTAAGTTACATATTCATAGAATGCCATTAATTTTGGTTTGTTTTATGCTTCCTCATGATTGTACCTAAAGTAGGTGGGTTTTTTGATAGTATATTAGTTATCCATTGCTGTGTAACAAATTAGCTCAAAACTTAATGACTTAACATAGCAAACATTTATTATCTTAAACATTTTGTGACTAGGAATCTGGGCATGGTTCAGTTTGCTGGAATTAGGGCCTCAGCTTCTTGTTTGGCAGTTAGCTAGAGTTCTGCCTCAGTTTCTTGCCATGTGGACGTCTCCTGTGTGTGTATGCCTGTGCGTGCACTCAACCATGTCTGACTCTTTGCAAGGCCATGGACTTGAAAAGCCTGCCGGGCTTTTCTCTCCGTGGAATTTTCCAGGCAAGAATACTGGAGTGGGTTGCCATTTCCTCCTCGAAGGATCTGGCTTCTATCAGTCAAAGTGCTGTGTTCAGAGTTACTTGTAATTATGGTTATGTTATTCATTTGAAATAAAGTTAAGTTTTTTTTTTTCAAATTTTTCCTTTTTTTTTTTGTATTTTAATTGCAAATTAAATTATCACAACTATTTGAATTTAGTATTGTATTGATCTTTATTTTGTATTTAATTCGAAACATTTACATAATTCAAGTCAAAACTATTTGTTTTAAGCTACACTCAGGAAATTGTCACTCCTTTATCTCTTACTATTTCTGAGCACTTTATTATGTATTTTCTAACAAGGATATTCATTATATAACTGAATATCAATAATGAAAACATAAAATTTAAAATCAGTACAATATGATTGTCTATACTCTATATCTAAATTTTACCCATACTTGGGGCTTCCCAGGTGTCCCTAGTGGTAAAGATCCTGCCTGCCAATGCAGTAGACCTAATGAGATGCAGGTCTGATCCTTGGGTTGGGAAGATTCTGTGTGGAACTTGGGCTTAAATTTTGCTCATACTTTACGGTAATTTCTTCAAGCCCAGGCTCACATAAGGCATTTAATTGTCATGTCTCTTTAGTTTACTTTAATCTGAAACAGTTCCTCAACCTTGCTTTGTCTTGCACTGATATTTTCAAAAGACGTAAGTTACATATTCATAGAATGCCATTAATTTTGGTTTGTTTTATGCTTCCTCATGATTGTACCTAAAGTAGGTGGGTTTTTTGATAGTATATTAGTTATCCATTGCTGTGTAACAAATTAGCTCAAAACTTAATGACTTAACATAGCAAACATTTATTATCTTAAACATTTTGTGACTAGGAATCTGGGCATGGTTCAGTTTGCTGGAATTAGGGCCTCAGCTTCTTGTTTGGCAGTTAGCTAGAGTTCTGCCTCAGTTTCTTGCCATGTGGACGTCTCCTGTGTGTGTATGCCTGTGCGTGCACTCAACCATGTCTGACTCTTTGCAAGGCCATGGACTTGAAAAGCCTGCCGGGCTTTTCTCTCCGTGGAATTTTCCAGGCAAGAATACTGGAGTGGGTTGCCATTTCCTCCTCGAAGGATCTGGCTTCTATCAGTCAAAGTGCTGTGTTCAGAGTTACTTGTAATTATGGTTATGTTATTCATTTGAAATAAAGTTAAGTTTATTCATTTCTATTTTTATGCAATTTTAGAATTTTTCTACACACTAAATTTGAATTTAGTATTGTATTGAATTTTGTATTTTTGAATGTGCAGAAACATTTACATAATTCAAGTCAAAACTATTTGTTTTAAGCTACACTCAGGAAATTGTCACTCCTTTATCTCTTCTGCCTCATTCATACTTACTGTGTCTTTTTGCAAAAGATAATCACATATATTCATATTTTCTTCTTTCTTACCCCAAAAGTAACATGCTATGCAGTCATTCCTGGCTTTGAACAGTTACAGTACACATACATGTCACTTACCACAGCTGAAATAATACCATTCTCCTAAAAACAGTTTAAATCTTGGTATCTATAGTATATTAATTAATTGCATAAGTTGCAAATTTTGCTGTTGACTCTTTCATCCACAAATTACTTTGCAAATAATAAATGTGTGCTGTGATCAGTGACCAATGTCGTGGCTTCTTCCAGTCAGGTAGTGACTGGTAACCGTGCATCTGTTGTTTACTTCATGCACAAACAGTGGAGCATATAATTGTGTTATCTTCCTGTCTCCCAGTGACAAAACTACATGACATGTACAAAAATGTATGGAAGGAATTGACTGACAGTGACAAAAGTGCACCCAGGAAACAAAAGTGATAAGACTCTCAGTAAAATTTGAATTGAACATAGAGTTACAGGAAAAACAGTGACTATGGGACTGTTGGCACCGTTGGCCTTTAAGAGTCTCTAAACGTGCAGCTGAAGGAAGTTAGTGAAGGTGAACACCATGACACAAGTCAGGAAAGTGGTTGTGATGAAAAAAAGGGAAGATGTTCCAGGAAAAAATGACACCAGCAAAATGTTCACATTACAGGAACTCTCAGAGATAGTTCATGACATTGAAAGCTCAAAGGATACATCAAATGTTGGGAGCTGATCCAGACATCAGAAGGTGTGTGACAGTTTGCCAAGGCATAGAAAAGATGTTTGTTATGTAAGTTATAGGATGAGAAGAAGCCACACCCTCTTCAAATTCTTGATAAATTTTTGGTTTTTGGCTGCACTGGGTCTTCTTTGCTGTGCATGGACTTTCTCTAGTTGCAGTAGCTTCTCTTGTTTGAGAACACAGGCTCTAGGGTGCTTGGGCTTCATAGTTGTGGTGCATGGACTTAGTTGCCTTGGGACTTGTGGAATCTTCCTGGACCAGGGACAGAACCCACGTCTGCTGCATTGGCAGACAGATTCTTTACCACTGTTCAAACCTTCTGAAAGTCCCATAAGGTTTTATTAAGAAATAAAACCCTGGGCTTCCCTGGTGGTCCAGTGGGTAAGGACACCGCCTTGCAGTGCAAGGGGCGCTGCTTCGATCCATGGCCTGGGAGGATCCCACGTGCCGTGGAGCGGCTGGACCCATGTGTCCAATTACGGAGCCAGCGCTCTGGAGCGCATGCGCCCAGAGTCAGTGCTCTGCAACGACAGAGGCCACCGTGATGGGAGGCCCACACGGGCCAAAGAGCAAAGATAGATGAAAATAGATAAATGAAAGACTAATAGAAGTGGCCCGCCCACTGCCCTCCCTCCCCAACTCACCCCCCCTCCCAAAAAAATAAAAATAAAAATAATAAAAATAAATAAATAAAACCCTTTAATTCTCAGTGGTTCCATTGTTTTAGATGATAATGTGGTAACTAAATATTACTGTTTTACTTCCCTATGAGAGACTCTTTAATGTTTTCATTTAAAAAATTATAAAGGTCATGGAACAATCATATTTCCCCCCATTGTTTATTAAGGTCACTTTACACAGTTTCAGCTTGCATGATCGTTTTTACAGTTCTTCACTACCATGCAGAATGAGGACTGATTGTATATACTCTTTTGCACTTTTCTTTAAATTAAACAAATCAATTCCATTGCAGTATAATTTATACATAATATACCTTTTTACAATTATAGGTAGAGTCTGACAAATAGTTACACCTATGTAACCACTGCTATAATCATAATATAGAACATTTCTATACCCTTCAAAAGTTCCTACATGCTGCTTCAAAATAAATTCCTCATATACTGACTCCAGCCAAACACTGATCTGCTTCCTGGCACTAAAATCCAGAATTTTATCTAAATGGAATCCTACAACATGTGTTCATTTGTAGCTGCCTTCTTTTGCTCAACATATTTTTGGAATTCATTCACATTGTTGCACGTTGTAGCTTGTTCCTTTTTATTGCTGAGGAGTATTGTATTACATGGGCTTTCCAGGTGGCTCAGTGGTAAAGAATCTGCCTGCCAATGCAGGAGATGTGGGTTTGATCCCTGGATTGGGAAGTGCCCCTGGAAAATGGGGTGGCAACCTACTGGAAAATTCCATGGACAGAGGAGCTTAGTGAACTAGAGTTCAGGGAGTTACAAAGAGTTGGACACAACTGAGCATGCACACACATATTGTATTATGTAGTTATCACAGTTTGTGTGCCCACCCACCTGTTGATGGACATTTCAGTTGTTCAGTTTGGTATTATTCTGGGTTAAGATGATATGAACATTTATTGTACAAGTCTTTTGGTGTGGGCCTTCCCAGGTGGCTCAGAGGTTAAAAATCCACCTGCCAGTACAGGAGATACAAGGAACACAGGTGTTTTTTTTTTTTTTTTTTTTTAAATTTATTTTTTAACTTTTATTTTACTTTTAACTCTTGCAGAGTTTTGTTGTTTACAGATATGTATGTTCCCATATTAGTCATATATATACCCCCCCTTCCCACCCCTCCCAACCATCACACAGCACCCCTGAAGGATCTCCTTTTCTCACAGAGCAATGACTATAGCTATTTTCTTCACTTATGATAGTACAGGCCTTCATGCTACTTCATTTACGCCTCCCACCCTCTGTTCCTTCCCCACAATGTCCATATGTCCACTGTCCATGTCTGTCTTTCTGTCGCTTCACTGCGTGTGCCATTATCACCATCCTACTAGATTCCATATATATGTGTTAATATATTGTATTTGTCCTTCTCTTTCTGACTGACTTCACTTTTTATGATACGTTCTAGGCCCAACCACCTCATTAGGGCTGATTCTTCTGCAGTTCTCTTTACAGCTGGGAACACAGGTTTTGTTTCTTATATTTCCTGCATTGAAACACAGGATTTTTGATCCCTAGGTTAGGAAGATCCTCTGGAATAGGAAATGGCAACCTGCTCCAGTGTTTTTGCCTGGAAAATTCCATGGACAGAAGAGCCTGACAGGCAACAGTCTATTGGGTTACAAAGAGTTGGACAGGACTGAGCACAATATAACAACCTCTTTTCATAGGCATGTGTCTTCTAGTTTTTTGAATAAATACTTAAAAGCACAATCACTGGGTCATATAATACGAAAGTTTTATATTTAGTTTTAGAAGATGTAAAGCTATTTTTCACAGCAGTGATACCTCTTTAGATTCACATCATGAGTGTATAAGAGTTCCACATACTCCATATCCTCATTGATGCTTTCTATTGCCAGACTTTTAAATTTTAACCATATTACTGGGTGTGTAGTACTGTATTTGATTGCAACTTTATTTTCCTGTTGACTAAAGATACTGAACATCTTTTCAGGTGTTTATTACCTATTTTTCCATTAAAAAAAATAATTAATTTTTGTTGTGCTGAATCTTTGTTGCTGTGCATGGGCTTTCTTTAGTTGGAGAGACCAAGAGCTACTCTAGTTGTGGTATGTGGGCTTCTCATTGCAAGGGCTTCTCTTGTTGCTGAGCATGACTCTGGGGTGCACAGGCTTCAGTAGTTGCAGCACTTGGGATCTGTAGTTGTGGCTTGCAGACCCTAGAATACACAGGCATCAGTAGTTGAAGTACATGGTTTCTAGAGCTCGGGCTCAGTAGTTGTGGAACATGGATTTAATTGCTGCACAGCACGTAGAATCCTCCCAGACCAGGGATCAAACCTGTGTCCTCTGCATTGGCAGGTGGACCTCCATCCACTGCACCACCAGGGCAGTATCCTTGTTAGCTATTTGTATATTTTCATCTTGAAGACTGTTCAAATCTTTAGCTGAGTTGTCTTCTTAATATTGGGTCATGGGAGTTTTCAAAAATGCATTCTATATCTGAGTTATTTATCACACACATGTTTTGTGGATATTGTGATTTATCATAAAGACTGACTTTTCATTTTCTTATAATTCAGCTAATAAAGAATCCGCGTGCAGTGCAGGAGACCTTGGTTTTATCCCTGGGTTGGGAAGATATCCTAGAAAAGGGAGAGGCTACCCCGACTCAAGTATTCTTGCCTGGAGAATTCCATGGCTCATCCATGGGTCGCAAAGTGCTGGATACAACTGAGTGACTTTCACTTTGAAGAGCCAAAGTTGTAATCTTGATAAAGCCCAGTTTATCACTTTCTTTCTTTTATAATTGGTGTTCCTTATGATCTGTTTAAGAAGTCTTTGCCTATTGAAAGTTCTGATGCCCCCAGTTTTTATCACTATATCATGTTCTTTCTTCAGTAATTTATCTGTTTAGATATCAGAGTTACACATTCTCCATATCCTCATTGATGCTTTCTATTGCCAGACTTTTAAATTTTAACCATATTACTGGGTGTGTAGTACTGTATTTGATTGCAACTTTATTTTCCTGTTGACTAAAGATACTGAACATCTTTTCAGGTGTTTATTACCTATTTTTCCATTAAAAAAAATAATTAATTTTTGTTGTGCTGAATCTTTGTTGCTGTGCATGGGCTTTCTTTAGTTGGAGAGACCAAGAGCTACTCTAGTTGTGGTATGTGGGCTTCTCATTGCAAGGGCTTCTCTTGTTGCTGAGCATGACTCTGGGGTGCACAGGCTTCAGTAGTTGCAGCACTTGGGATCTGTAGTTGTGGCTTGCAGACCCTAGAATACACAGGCATCAGTAGTTGAAGTACATGGTTTCTAGAGCTCGGGCTCAGTAGTTGTGGAACATGGATTTAATTGCTGCACAGCACGTAGAATCCTCCCAGACCAGGGATCAAACCTGTGTCCTCTGCATTGGCAGGTGGACCTCCATCCACTGCACCACCAGGGCAGTATCCTTGTTAGCTATTTGTATATTTTCATCTTGAAGACTGTTCAAATCTTTAGCTGAGTTGTCTTCTTAATATTGGGTCATGGGAGTTTTCAAAAATGCATTCTATATCTGAGTTATTTATCACACACATGTTTTGTGGATATTGTGATTTATCATAAAGACTGACTTTTCATTTTCTTATAATTCAGCTAATAAAGAATCCGCGTGCAGTGCAGGAGACCTTGGTTTTATCCCTGGGTTGGGAAGATATCCTAGAAAAGGGAGAGGCTACCCCGACTCAAGTATTCTTGCCTGGAGAATTCCATGGCTCATCCATGGGTCGCAAAGTGCTGGATACAACTGAGTGACTTTCACTTTGAAGAGCCAAAGTTGTAATCTTGATAAAGCCCAGTTTATCACTTTCTTTCTTTTATAATTGGTGTTCCTTATGATCTGTTTAAGAAGTCTTTGCCTATTGAAAGTTCTGATGATTTTCTCCTATATTTTCCTCCAGTTTTATCATTTTATAGTTTTATAATTTATGGTTTGTTTCATGTTTATGCTTGTATATGCTGTGAGGTAAAGTTTCATATTTTTCCAAAGGGATATCTAGGTGTCCCTTTTAAAAATTTTTCTGTGAACACTATCTGTTTCCCATTAAATAATCCTGGTAGCCTCCTTAAAAATCATTTGGCCATAGATTTCTGGAATGTCTGTTCTAATGTGCATATATTGGTAGCATTGTAGTAAGTCTTGAAATCGGGTAGTGTTCTCCTATTTTATTTTCTTTCTCAAAATTGTTTTTGCTATTCTAGATACTTTAATTTTATATAATATTGTTATTCTGTCACTTTGTTTTTTACAAATAGCTTCTAGATTTTGATTAGGGTTTCATCAAATCTATAGCTTCAATTTGGGAAAAAATAGCTATTGAATTTTTCAAACCATGAACATAGAATATCTTGTAAGAATTCTCAAAATTTTCTAAGCTCTGCTTTGTGTTTTTCATTGTGCAAGTCATCTTGTGTTTTGTCTTTTTTGTTGAAGTATAATTGATTTATAATGTGCTAATCTCAGCTGTACAAGAAAGTGACTATTAAACACATATGTACATTGTTTTTTTTTTAATACTCTTCTGGCGTAAACCATAATGGAAATTGGGTATAGTTCCTTGTGCTATATAGTAGGACCTTGTTTATCCTTTTGAAATGGAGTAGTTTGCACCTATCAATCCCAAACTCTTACTCCATCCTCTACCTCCTCCCATCCCACTTGGTTACTGCAAGTCTGGTGCTTTGATTTATGTCACTGAATGTTTTGCCTATATTCTCCTCCAAGAGTTTTATGGGCTCTGTTTTTACATTTAGGTCTTTAATCCATTTTGAGTTTATTTTTGTGTATGGAGTCAGGGAATGTTCCAACTTCATTTTTTTGCATGTAACTGTCCAGTTTTCCCAGTACCATTTGTTGAAGAGGCTGTGTTTCTCCCATTTTATGTTTTTGCCTCCTTTGTCAAAAATAAGGCACCCATAGGTGTGTGGGCTTATCTCTGGGTTTTCTACCTTGTTCCATTAACCTGTATTTCTGTTTTTGTGCCAGTACCATGCTGTCTTGATGTCTGTTGCTTTGTAGTATAATCTGAAGTTAGAGAGGCTGATCCCTCCAACTCCATTCTTCTTTCTCAGAATTGCTTTGGCTATCCTGGGCTTCTTTGTGTTTCCGTATGAACTGTGCTGTTTTTTTTATCTAGTTCTGTGAAGAATGCCATTGGCAATTTGATAGGGATCGCATTGAATCTGTAAATGATGTTTGGTAGCAAGGTCATTTTCACAATATTGATTCTTCTGACCCAGGAACATGGGATATCGCTCCATCTGTTTAAGTCTTCTTTAATTTCTTTTATTAGTGCCTTGTAATTCTCTCTGTACAGTTCTTTTGTTTCTTTGGGTAGGTTTATTCCTAGATATTTTATTCTTTTGGTTGCAATGGTGAATGGGATTGCATCCTTGATTTCTCTTCCTGATTTTTCATTGTTTGTATATAGGAATGCTAGTGATTTCTGTGTATTGATTTTTTGTTTATATATATATATATATATATATATGACCACTTTTATTGGTCTTTCATTTATTTATTTTCATCCATCTTTTTTCTTTGGCCTGTGTGGGTCTCCCATCACAGTGGCCCCGCCGCAGAGCACTGGCTCTGGGCACATGCACTCCAGAGCTCTGGCTTGGTAGTTGGACACACCGGTCCAGCATCTCTGTGGCACGTGGGATCTTCCCAGGCCAGGGATCAAACCAGTGCCCCTTGCAATGCAGGGCAGACTCCTTACCCACTGGATCATCAGGGAAGCCCTGTGTATTGATTTTTGTATCCTGCTACTTTGCTGAATTCACTGATTAACTCCAGTAGTTTTCCAGTAGTGACTTTGGGGTTTTCTGTGTATAGTATCATGTCATCTGCAAATAGAGAGTTTTATTTCTTCTTCTCCAGTCTGGATTCCTTTTATTTCTTTTTCTTCTCTTATTGCTGTAGCTAGAACTTCCAGGACCATGTTGAATAATAGTGGTGAAAGTGGTCATCCTCGTCTTGTTCTTGATCTTGGAGGGAATGCTTTCGGCTTTTCACCATTGAGGATAATGTTCGCTGTGGGCTTTTCATATATGGCTTTCACTTTGTTGAGGTAGACTCCTTCTATGCCCATTTCTTGAAGAGGTTTTTGTTTTTGTTTTGTTTTGTTTTTATCATAAATGGGTGTTGGATTTTGTCAAAGGCTTTTTCTGCATCTATTGATATTATGTGATTTTTGTCTTTCAATTTGTTGGTATGGTGTATCACATCGATTTGCAGATATTGAATAATCCTTGCATGCTTGGGACGAACCCAATTTGATCATGATGTATGAGGTTTTGATGTGGTGCTGATTCTGTTTGCTAGAATTTTGTCGAAGATTTTTTTTTTAATTTTTATTTTACTTTTAACTTTTACAGAGTTCTGTTGTTTACAGATACATATGTTCCCAGATTAGTCATATGTATATCCCCCTCTTCCCACCCCTCCAGACCATCGCACTGCACCCCTGTAGGACCCCTTTTCTCACAGTGCAATCACTGTAGCTATTTTCTTCACATATGGTAGTACAGGTTTTCATGCTACTTCCTTTATGCCTCCCACCCACTGTTCATGAGGATTTTTTTTAACCAATTTTTTTCTTTTTTTTTTTTTTCTCTTTTAATCAGTTTTTTATCTATGGATGACCACTGGTCTCAGTACCATTTGATGAAAAGACTTCCTTCCTACACTGAATCACTTTTTTTTTTTTTAAAGATTTATTTATTTATTTATTTTGGGCAGGGGTCGGGTAGGAGAGGGAGGGGAGCGGGTGGGCCTCTTCTATTGGTCTTTCATTTCTCCACTTTCATCGTCTTAGTTCTTTGGCTCCTGTGGGCCTCCCATCACGATGGCCTCTATTGTTGCAGACCACTGGCTCTGGGCACATGCACCCCAGAGCTCCGGCTCGGTAATTGGACACATGGGTCCAGCCGCTCCGCAGCACGTGGGATCTTCCCAGGCCAGGGATCAAACCGGCATCCCTTGCACTGCAAGGTGGTGTCCTTATCCACTGGAGCACCAGGGGAAGCCCTGAATCACTTTTACATCTTTGTCAAAAATTACTTGACCATGGGAGTTCCCTGATGATCCAGCAGTTAAGACTCAGTGTTTTCACTGCTGTGACCCAGGTTCAATCCTTGGTCAGGAACTAAGATCACACAAGCCTTGTGGTCAAAACAAAAACAAAAAAACAAACCACTTGACCAAACAAAGTTGAGGGGAAGAGTATGCTGGGATTTAAGAAAGATGTTTTTTGTTCCTCAGAAAATGGAAGATTGGATTTTGTCAAAGGCTTTTTCTGCATCTATTGATATTATGTGATTTTTGTCTTTCAATTTGTTGGTATGGTGTATCACATCGATTTGCAGATATTGAATAATCCTTGCATGCTTGGGACGAACCCAATTTGATCATGATGTATGAGGTTTTGATGTGGTGCTGATTCTGTTTGCTAGAATTTTGTCGAAGATTTTTTTTTTAATTTTTATTTTACTTTTAACTTTTACAGAGTTCTGTTGTTTACAGATACATATGTTCCCAGATTAGTCATATGTATATCCCCCTCTTCCCACCCCTCCAGACCATCGCACTGCACCCCTGTAGGACCCCTTTTCTCACAGTGCAATCACTGTAGCTATTTTCTTCACATATGGTAGTACAGGTTTTCATGCTACTTCCTTTATGCCTCCCACCCACTGTTCATGAGGATTTTTTTTAACCAATTTTTTTCTTTTTTTTTTTTTTCTCTTTTAATCAGTTTTTTATCTATGGATGACCACTGGTCTCAGTACCATTTGATGAAAAGACTTCCTTCCTACACTGAATCACTTTTTTTTTTTTTAAAGATTTATTTATTTATTTATTTTGGGCAGGGGTCGGGTAGGAGAGGGAGGGGAGCGGGTGGGCCTCTTCTATTGGTCTTTCATTTCTCCACTTTCATCGTCTTAGTTCTTTGGCTCCTGTGGGCCTCCCATCACGATGGCCTCTATTGTTGCAGACCACTGGCTCTGGGCACATGCACCCCAGAGCTCCGGCTCGGTAATTGGACACATGGGTCCAGCCGCTCCGCAGCACGTGGGATCTTCCCAGGCCAGGGATCAAACCGGCATCCCTTGCACTGCAAGGTGGTGTCCTTATCCACTGGAGCACCAGGGGAAGCCCTGAATCACTTTTACATCTTTGTCAAAAATTACTTGACCATGGGAGTTCCCTGATGATCCAGCAGTTAAGACTCAGTGTTTTCACTGCTGTGACCCAGGTTCAATCCTTGGTCAGGAACTAAGATCACACAAGCCTTGTGGTCAAAACAAAAACAAAAAAACAAACCACTTGACCAAACAAAGTTGAGGGGAAGAGTATGCTGGGATTTAAGAAAGATGTTTTTTGTTCCTCAGAAAATGGAAGAGTGTAGGAGTTGGTAGGAATCATGTTAAGATCACAGAGGAAGCAGATAGCCTTAGTGTCAAGTTATATCATGAAGAATACCACTGTATGTTAAATAGAGGAAGGAAAGAAATCAGGTTATTTGTGAAAGATTTATGCTGCTTGATCAAACTAATCATGACACCTACTTACTCCTGGACTTGAGTTGTGTGAGCTTATAAATCTTTATGGCTTTAAAAAAAAAGTGGGGGGGGCCTTACTTGTGTGGGTCTGTTTCTCAGTTCTCTATTTTGTTTCATTGAATTATGTTTCTTGATTACTATAACTGTTTTGTAAGTCTTAAAATTGATTAGATTAATCCCTCCCACGTTTTTTTTCTTTTTCAGGGTTGTTTTAGCTATTCTAAGGCCTGTGCCTTTACATATACTTTTGGAATATGCTTGTCTATATTACAAAAAACATTTGCTTGTGTTTTTTTTTTCGTTGGCTCTAAGTCATCATTTGTTCTCATCCATCTTTTATTCTTTGACCTATGTGGGCTCCCCACTGCAGTGGCCCTTCTCTTCGAAGAGCACTGGCACTGGGCACATGTGCTCCAGAGCGCTGGCTCATAATTGGACACACTGGCCCAGCCACTCTGCGGCACATGGAATCTTCCGAGGCCAGGGATCGAACTGGTGCTGCTTGCACTTTAAGATGGACTCTTTACCCAATGGGCCACCAGAGAAACCCTGCTTGTGTGTGTATGTGTGTGGCCACTTTCATTGGTCTTTCATTTATTTATTTCATTTATTCATTTATTTCATTTATTTATTCTCATTCATCTTTGTTCTTTGGCCTTTGTGGGCCTCCCATTGCAGTGGCCTCTCTCGCTGCAGAGCACCGGCTCTGGGCACATGCACTCCAGAGCTACGGCTTGGTAGTTGGACACATCAGTCCAGCTGCTCTGCAGTACATGGGATCTTCCCAGGCCAGGGATTGAACCGGCACCCCTTGCACTGCAAGGCTGTGTCCTTACCCACTGGACCACCAGGGAAGCCCCCTGCTTGTGTTTTGATAGGAATCACAAATCCATGAATATTTTACTGTGTGTCTTTCTCTCCATTTATTTACTCTGATTTCTTTCATTGGTGTTTAAAATGTTTCAACCTACAAGTTCTGTGCATATTTTGTTAGAGTTATACCTAAGGATTTCACTTTTTGAGTAATTGTAAATGGTATCAAGTTTTTAATTTCAGCTTCATGTGTTTATTGATAGTATATAGGAATAGATTTTTATATGTTGATCTTGTGTCCTTTGGCCTTGCTGAAGTCAGTTTCTGGTTCTAGGAGGTTTTTTGTAAATTCTTTGGGATTTTCCTATGTAGACAATCATGCTATCTGCAAAAAACACAGTATTACTTCTTAGTTTCAATCTGTATGTATTTTCTTTCTTTTTCTAGCCGACTGCACTGTCTAGAACTTCTAGTATGTTGAAGAAGAATAATGACAGTAGACATCTTGATCTTAGTGGGGAAATTTAGTCTTTTAAGTATAATACTTGCTTTAACTTTGTGTGGATTCACTTTATTATGTTAAAGAAGGAAGATAATGTCCCCTATTCCTTGCTTTCTGAGAGTGTTTCTTATTCGTAAATGGGTGTTATATTTTGTCACATGCTTTATCTGCATCAGTGTATATGATCATGTGTTTTTTCTTCTTTAACCTTTGATATAGTGAATTACATTACCTAACTTTCAAATATTGACCCAGCCTTGCATCCCTGGAATAAACTCCACTTAGTTATGAAGTGTAGTTCTTTTAGCATATTGCTAAATTGTATTTACTGATAATTTGCAGAATTTTTGTGCATATATGCATGAGGAATATTGTTTGTCTTTGATAACAGGGTTAATAGCTGCTTCATAAAAGGAAATGGAAAGGATTTTCTGCTCTAATGTTTTCTCAGAGATTGAGCAGAATTATTGCTAATTCTTTTTAAAAACTTGGTAGAATTTTCCAGTACAATCATCTGGGCCTAGAGATTTCTTTGGGGGAGTTTTAAACTATGAATTCAGTTTCTCTATCAGCTATAGAACTATTTAGATTATCCCGTTTTATACTGGATAAGTTGCAACACCTTTTATTTTTGAGCAATTGGTCCATTTCATCCAGGCTGCCAAGTTTATGTAGAGACAGTTGTTCTTAATATTTCTTTCTTTTTAATGTCTGTGAGGTCTGTAGTGATATCCTCTGCTTTTCATTGTGGATATTGGTCCATCAGTCTTGCTAGAGTTCGTCGATTTATTTGTTTGCCAATTTTGTTGGTTTTCAAAGATCCAGCTTTTTGTGCCATTGTTTCTTGCTATTTTTCTGTTTTCAGTTTTATTGATTTATATTTTTCTGTTAAAATAGTTTTGTTGAGGTATAATTTACATATTATAAACTGCACTCATTTTGAATGTGACCAGTTAGACCAGTTTTGATACTTTGTACTACTATGCAACCATCTCCACTATCCGGTGTAAGAACATTTCCTTCAAAAACTGAGAAAATTCACTTTGTTTTACTTTTTGAGACCAGAGTACTACTAACCAATCTATTAATGTGTCCCTCAGTCAAAGTAGTATGTTGAAGAAGAATAATGACAGTAGACATCTTGATCTTAGTGGGGAAATTTAGTCTTTTAAGTATAATACTTGCTTTAACTTTGTGTGGATTCACTTTATTATGTTAAAGAAGGAAGATAATGTCCCCTATTCCTTGCTTTCTGAGAGTGTTTCTTATTCGTAAATGGGTGTTATATTTTGTCACATGCTTTATCTGCATCAGTGTATATGATCATGTGTTTTTTCTTCTTTAACCTTTGATATAGTGAATTACATTACCTAACTTTCAAATATTGACCCAGCCTTGCATCCCTGGAATAAACTCCACTTAGTTATGAAGTGTAGTTCTTTTAGCATATTGCTAAATTGTATTTACTGATAATTTGCAGAATTTTTGTGCATATATGCATGAGGAATATTGTTTGTCTTTGATAACAGGGTTAATAGCTGCTTCATAAAAGGAAATGGAAAGGATTTTCTGCTCTAATGTTTTCTCAGAGATTGAGCAGAATTATTGCTAATTCTTTTTAAAAACTTGGTAGAATTTTCCAGTACAATCATCTGGGCCTAGAGATTTCTTTGGGGGAGTTTTAAACTATGAATTCAGTTTCTCTATCAGCTATAGAACTATTTAGATTATCCCGTTTTATACTGGATAAGTTGCAACACCTTTTATTTTTGAGCAATTGGTCCATTTCATCCAGGCTGCCAAGTTTATGTAGAGACAGTTGTTCTTAATATTTCTTTCTTTTTAATGTCTGTGAGGTCTGTAGTGATATCCTCTGCTTTTCATTGTGGATATTGGTCCATCAGTCTTGCTAGAGTTCGTCGATTTATTTGTTTGCCAATTTTGTTGGTTTTCAAAGATCCAGCTTTTTGTGCCATTGTTTCTTGCTATTTTTCTGTTTTCAGTTTTATTGATTTATATTTTTCTGTTAAAATAGTTTTGTTGAGGTATAATTTACATATTATAAACTGCACTCATTTTGAATGTGACCAGTTAGACCAGTTTTGATACTTTGTACTACTATGCAACCATCTCCACTATCCGGTGTAAGAACATTTCCTTCAAAAACTGAGAAAATTCACTTTGTTTTACTTTTTGAGACCAGAGTACTACTAACCAATCTATTAATGTGTCCCTCAGTCAATGAGAAAGGGCACTATTTCAGTGACCTACAGTGAGATTACACAACCTCTAACTAAGTGGTATGGTTAGACAGACCTCAAACTAAATAGAGCTATAACCAGGTTTTAAGAGAGAGAAAAAAAAGGAATATGTTATGCACCATTTCAGTCTAGAGGAAAAAAAGGAAATGAGATGGCCTAGTTAAAAAAAAAAAAAAAAAACAAGAAAAGGGAAAAAACCCATTCTCCTTTACCCCAGAGATCCCAGAGATTTCGTTTGTGCGGAGATTTCCCAGTCCCACACTGCACACACCATGTGGCATGTGGGATCTTAGTTCCTTGACCAGGGGTTGAACCTGTGCTTCCTGCAGTAGAAGTACAGAGTCTTAACCACTGGACTACCAAAGAGGTCCAAAACAATGTAGGTTTTTTTGTGTTGACTTTTTTCACTTAACACAGTGCTCGTGAGGTTCATCCATATTGTAGTTTGTATCAGCACTTCATTCCTTTTATTGTTGAATAGTATTTCATTGTAAGGATGTACCACATTTTGTTCATCCATTTACTCATTGATGGATGTTTGAGTTGATTCCAACTTGGGGCTATTGTGAAAAATGTTACTGTGAACATTTGCTGCACAGCTTTGTATGAATACATATTTTAATTTATCTTGGATATATACTTAGTTCAATTTGATTAATTTCTCCTGTTTAGTGTTTTTGCTTTGTTTGGATTGTATTTACTTAGTTCTTTTTCTCATTTCTTGAAGTAAGATCATAGGTTACTAATTTGAGAATTCTTCTCTTTATTTAGTGCTATATATTTCCCTCTCAGGAATGCTTTAGTTGTATCCCATAAATTTTGATATGTTATATTTTCGTTTTCATTTAGTCAATGAATTTTTAAATTTTTGTTGAGACACTCTTTAACCCGTGGACTATTTAGAACTGTGTTTTATTTCCAAATGATTGATTATCCTGTTGACTTTCTATTACTGAAGTTTAGTTTAAATCAAGGGTATTCAAAGCGTATATTCTGAGGGATTTCAATTCTTTTAAAATTGTTGAACTTTGTTTTCTGATCCTGGATATGATCAGAATGTTCTGGTACTTGAATATGTATTCTGTTTTGGAGTGGAATGTTATATTAGTGTCAATTAGACTGTGTTAGTTAATAGTGTTACTCAGTCTTTTGATATCCCAGTCAGTAATTCTAACAATTATTGAAAAAGAATTTTATCAATTGTTTACTTATATGTTCTTATTAGTAGTTCTGTCTTTTGTCAAATTGTTGAAGTATCTACAGATATTTTGGTGTATTTGTCTGTTATCTTTTGGTTATGTTTTTGCTTCATGTATTTTGAAGTTCTTTGGTTTGGTACCTATGCATTTAAGATGGCTGTGTCTTCCTGGTGGACTGCCCTTCTTCTTTTTTTTTTTTTTTGCCCTTCTTATATAATATCCCTCTTTGTCCCTTTTAATTTTCTTGGGTAAATAGATGTGAGATTTTTAAATCTTCTTGATGCTTGATACATTGATCCTTTTGTCATTTTGAAACATCTTGATTTATCTCTGCTAACAAATCTTGTTTTAAGGTCTAACTTTTTTTCTGAAGGCAAGTGCAGTTTTCTTATAGTTAGTGTTGCACAGTATGTATTTTTCCATTCTTTTTGTATGTTTTTTTCTGTAGAAGAACATAGTTGAGTTTTTTTGTCCATCACCAATATTTAATTGGCATGTTTAGATTACTTCCATTTAATGTACTGTTGATATGATCATGTCTACCATTGTGGTTTTTGTTTTCTCCTTCTCTATTCATTGCCTTTTTTTTTTCTTATAGAACTTTAAAAAACATCTTTTTTTATATTGGATTGTAGTTGATGTACAGTTTACAGTGTTGTTAGGTAGTACAGCTGATTCAGTTATACATATATCCATTCTTTTTCAGATTCTTTTCCCATATAGGTTATTAGAGAATATTAAGTAGATTTTCCTGTGCTATTTGCTAGGACCTTGTTGATTATTTTATTTATAGTATTGTGTATATGTTAATCCCAAACTCCTAATTTATCCCTTCTTCCACTTTTCCCTTTTGGTAACCATAGGTTTGTTTTTGAAGTCTGTGAGTTTATTTCTGTTTTGTATGTAAGTTTATTTGAATCATTTTTTTTTTTAGATTCCACATATAAATGATGTAATGATATTTATCTTTTTCAGATTTACCTTGCTTGGTATGGTAACTTCTAGGTCTAGCCATGTTGCTGCAAATGGCATTATTTAATTTTATGACTAATATTCCATTGAATGTATATACTATGTCTTCCTTATCCATTCTTCAGTGAGCCTTTAAAGGTCAGTGAACCTTTAGGTTGTTTCCATGTCCTGGCTATTGTAAATAGTGCTGCAGTGAACATTAGGGTACATGTATCCATGAGGTTTTGATATAGCTGTCTCTATATATTTATACACAGACATACAGGATTCTCTTAAGTTGCTGGTCTCATAATTTCAAATGCATGTCTAATATCCTGCATTAATACTCTCCTTTTCTCATGATTGCTGGTTTTTTCATCCTTCAGCTGTATTTCTTCAAATATATTTTATTTCTGGTTGCTGTTTTGGTATCATATTTGTGTGTGGATGATTTCTTTCATTTACCATATGCTTGCCTTTACCAGTAAGCTTTCCCATTCTTAAATCTTCTTGTGTCTCTTTGTGGGTTTTCTTTTTCTGAAGGCAAGTGCAGTTTTCTTATAGTTAGTGTTGCACAGTATGTATTTTTCCATTCTTTTTGTATGTTTTTTTCTGTAGAAGAACATAGTTGAGTTTTTTTGTCCATCACCAATATTTAATTGGCATGTTTAGATTACTTCCATTTAATGTACTGTTGATATGATCATGTCTACCATTGTGGTTTTTGTTTTCTCCTTCTCTATTCATTGCCTTTTTTTTTTCTTATAGAACTTTAAAAAACATCTTTTTTTATATTGGATTGTAGTTGATGTACAGTTTACAGTGTTGTTAGGTAGTACAGCTGATTCAGTTATACATATATCCATTTTTTTTCAGATTCTTTTCCCATATAGGTTATTAGAGAATATTAAGTAGATTTTCCTGTGCTATTTGCTAGGACCTTGTTGATTATTTTATTTATAGTATTGTGTATATGTTAATCCCAAACTCCTAATTTATCCCTTCTTCCACTTTTCCCTTTTGGTAACCATAGGTTTGTTTTTGAAGTCTGTGAGTTTATTTCTGTTTTGTATGTAAGTTTATTTGAATCATTTTTTTTTTTAGATTCCACATATAAATGATGTAATGATATTTATCTTTTTCAGATTTACCTTGCTTGGTATGGTAACTTCTAGGTCTAGCCATGTTGCTGCAAATGGCATTATTTAATTTTATGACTAATATTCCATTGAATGTATATACTATGTCTTCCTTATCCATTCTTCAGTGAGCCTTTAAAGGTCAGTGAACCTTTAGGTTGTTTCCATGTCCTGGCTATTGTAAATAGTGCTGCAGTGAACATTAGGGTACATGTATCCATGAGGTTTTGATATAGCTGTCTCTATATATTTATACACAGACATACAGGATTCTCTTAAGTTGCTGGTCTCATAATTTCAAATGCATGTCTAATATCCTGCATTAATACTCTCCTTTTCTCATGATTGCTGGTTTTTTCATCCTTCAGCTGTATTTCTTCAAATATATTTTATTTCTGGTTGCTGTTTTGGTATCATATTTGTGTGTGGATGATTTCTTTCATTTACCATATGCTTGCCTTTACCAGTAAGCTTTCCCATTCTTAAATCTTCTTGTGTCTCTTTGTGGGCTTTTCTTTTCCGCCTAGAGAGTTCTTTTAGCGTTTGTTGTAAAACTGGTTTGGTGGTGCTAAATTCGCTCAGCTTTTGCTTGTAAAATGTTTGATTTCTCTGTCAGATCTAAAGAAGAGCCCTGCTGGGTGGAGTATTCTTGATTGTAGTTTTTGTTAACTTTCATTACTTTAAATATATCAAGTCACTCCCTTATGGCCTGTAGAGTTTCTGCTGAAAAAAAAGCAGATAACCTAGTGGGGATTTCCTTGCATGTTATGTGTTGCTTTTCCCTTGTTGCTTTTAGTATTTTCCCTTTGTCTTTAATTTTTGTTGAGTTTGGTTAATGGGTGTCTTGGCATGTTCCTCCTTGGTTTTTTGCTGTATGGGACTATGCTTCTTGGACTTGAGTGAGTCTCTCCTTTCCTATGTTAAGGAAGTTTTCAATTTATAATCTCTTCAAATATTTTCTCAGGCCCTTTCTTCTCCTTCTGAGACTCCTATAATGTGAATGTTGGTGTGTTTAATCTCAGAGGTTTCTGAGGCTGTCCTCATTTCTTTTCCTTGTTTTTTTTCTTTATTCTGTTTCACGGCAGTGATTTCTTCTCATCTGTCTTTCACATCACTCATTCATTCCTCTGCCTCATTTATTTTGCAGTTGACTCCTTTTAGTGTATTTTAAAATTTCAATTATTGTATTGTTTATCTCTGATCTTTAAGATATTCTAGCTCTTTGTTAAAATTTCATGTGTCTTCTTAGTCTGTACATCCATTCTTCTGAGATCTTGTATCATCTTTACTATCATTGCTCTGAATTCTTTTTCAAGTAAATTGCCGATCTCTGTTTCACTTAGTTCTTCTGGGGTTTTGTCTTGTTCCTTCATATGGATCATACCTCTCTGCCCTCTCATTTTGTCTAACTTTCTGTGGTTGTCTCCTTTCCACAGGCTGCAGGATCATAGTTCCTCTTGCTTCTGGTGTCTGCCCCATGTGGGTGGAGTTGGGTCTTGTCCCTGTGGTGGGGGAGGCTGTGTCAGGGGATGTGTTTAGCAGTGGCTGTGAGCTCAGAATCCTGAGCTGCTGATGGATGCTCCTTTGTTCCCCTAAGCTGGTTGTTGGGCCTGAGGCATCCCAGCACTGGAGCCTTCAGGCTGTTGGTCAGTTCTTAGTGCCAAAATTCAACCTCTGGGAGAGCTCATGCCAATCAATATCTCCTGGAGCCTCAGCCACCAGTGTCCTTGCCCCAGCAGTGAGCTAAAGTCAACCACACCTCCCCAGGAGACCCTCCAAGACATATAGGTAGGTCTAACACAGGCTTCTATGGAGTCTCTGTTTTATACTGGGTTACAGTGCACGTAAAATCTGTGTGCATCCTCCAAGAGGGGAATCTCTGTTTCCCCCAGTTCTATGGAGCTCCTGTACTCAAGACCTGCTCTTTCAAAGCCAGAGGCTTTCAGGCTCCTCCTACTGATGCCAGATCCTCAGACTGGGGAGTCTGATGTGGGGCTTAGAACTCTCACTCCTATGGGTGATCCTCTGCAATATAATTTTTTTTTTTTTAGTTTGTGGTCATCCACCTGGTGGGTGAGGTGGGTGAGATTTATTTGGGGAGGAGCAGTGCCATGCAGCTTGTAGGATCTCAGTTCCCAGAACAGGGACTGGATGCAGGCCGCGGCAGTGAAAGCGCCAAATCCTAACCCCTAGGCCACCAGGGAGCTCCTTACAGGATTTCTTTGTATCACGAAAGCACCCCTCCTAACATCTTGTTGTGGCTTCTCTGTCTTTGGATGTAAAATAGCTTTTGTTGGTAGGTTCAGACTTTTCTGATTCTGTCAGTGATTGTCTAGCAGTTGTTTGTGATGCTGGTGTTTTCATGAGAGGAGCTGAGCTTAAGTTGTTCTACTCCACCATCTTGTCAAGGACTCAGGGGCTGTTTTAGTTTGGATGCCTGCTACCTCTTTCCTCGGCACATGCTGGCTGTTGTTCCCTTGATGTGGTGTGTGTAGATGTGGCATTCCCCCCTTTTTGGGTTGCTGCAGGATCATAGTTCCTCTTGCTTCTGGTGTCTGCCCCATGTGGGTGGAGTTGGGTCTTGTCCCTGTGGTGGGGGAGGCTGTGTCAGGGGATGTGTTTAGCAGTGGCTGTGAGCTCAGAATCCTGAGCTGCTGATGGATGCTCCTTTGTTCCCCTAAGCTGGTTGTTGGGCCTGAGGCATCCCAGCACTGGAGCCTTCAGGCTGTTGGTCAGTTCTTAGTGCCAAAATTCAACCTCTGGGAGAGCTCATGCCAATCAATATCTCCTGGAGCCTCAGCCACCAGTGTCCTTGCCCCAGCAGTGAGCTAAAGTCAACCACACCTCCCCAGGAGACCCTCCAAGACATATAGGTAGGTCTAACACAGGCTTCTATGGAGTCTCTGTTTTATACTGGGTTACAGTGCACGTAAAATCTGTGTGCATCCTCCAAGAGGGGAATCTCTGTTTCCCCCAGTTCTATGGAGCTCCTGTACTCAAGACCTGCTCTTTCAAAGCCAGAGGCTTTCAGGCTCCTCCTACTGATGCCAGATCCTCAGACTGGGGAGTCTGATGTGGGGCTTAGAACTCTCACTCCTATGGGTGATCCTCTGCAATATAATTTTTTTTTTTTTAGTTTGTGGTCATCCACCTGGTGGGTGAGGTGGGTGAGATTTATTTGGGGAGGAGCAGTGCCATGCAGCTTGTAGGATCTCAGTTCCCAGAACAGGGACTGGATGCAGGCCGCGGCAGTGAAAGCGCCAAATCCTAACCCCTAGGCCACCAGGGAGCTCCTTACAGGATTTCTTTGTATCACGAAAGCACCCCTCCTAACATCTTGTTGTGGCTTCTCTGTCTTTGGATGTAAAATAGCTTTTGTTGGTAGGTTCAGACTTTTCTGATTCTGTCAGTGATTGTCTAGCAGTTGTTTGTGATGCTGGTGTTTTCATGAGAGGAGCTGAGCTTAAGTTGTTCTACTCCACCATCTTGTCAAGGACTCAGGGGCTGTTTTAGTTTGGATGCCTGCTACCTCTTTCCTCGGCACATGCTGGCTGTTGTTCCCTTGATGTGGTGTGTGTAGATGTGGCATCCCTGTACTTGGTGCTGGCATAATGGGTGGGGGCATCAGCAATTGGTGCCTGTTTGCCACCTGGGCGTGCTCTCCATCCGTTGTTAATACCTTCTTTGACTGTTTCCTGTGTTCTTTTGTTTTATTGTTTAGTACTCTTTTGTCTCAGATACTAGTTTTTTCAGTATCCTCTGATTTTTAAGTGTCTTTTTTTCCTAGGGTTTACACTATCCATCTTTAACTTAGACCATAAATATAATAGAATGTGAGTAATATTACACCACTTGAACAGTATACTTCCATTTCCCTCTTTTTTTTTTTTTTTTTGGTGCCATTGTGGCCCTACATTTTACTGCTACAGTATTTTAAGCCCCACACTATACTGTTGTTTTTGCTTTAAGTAGTCAGTTACCTTCTAAACACATTTAAAAATGAAAAGTCTAATTTTGCAACATACGTGTTTATCCTTTCTGTCACTGGTTTCTTACAGAGACCCAAGTTTCCACTGGTGTCACTTTTCCTTTTGACTAAAGAGCTTCCTTTAATGTTTCTTGCAGTATAGATCTTCTGGTTGCACATTTTCCAGGTTTTTATTAGAAAACAATCTTTATTTCATCTTCATTTTTTAAAAGTGTTTTTGGTGAATATAGAATTCTAGGTTCCATTTTTTTTTCTTTCAGCCTTGAAAGATACAGTTCTTTCTTCTGCCTTGCACTATTTTTGATGCACAATCGCCAATCTTTCTTATGTCTGTTCTCTTTGATTTCCTGTGGCTGCTTCTGAATGATTCTCTTTATCAGTGGTTTTCAGAAATTGATTATGATGATCTTCGGGGTGTTTTTCTCTTTTGTGTGTTTTCTTTATGGTGCATTTTCTTTGCGGCACGTTTTTCTTTCTATGTTCATTTTCTTTGGGATAGCATGCTTGAGCTTCTTGATTCTGTGGGTGTATAATTGTCTTGAAATTTAGGAAGTTTGGGGCTATATTCAAATTCTGTTTATTACATGCACACATATACAAAATTAGTGAGCTCTAATTTCACTTATGTTAGATCACTTGATATTTTCCCACAGCTTGCTGAAGGGCTGTTCATATTTTTCAGTCTTTTTTCCTCTGAAAATTGCCTCCAAGTCAAAAAAAAATTGGGGGGACTCATCTCTATGCTTCCCTTCTCTCAGTCTTGCATTCCTTTTGAGCTAATATCTAAAAGCATTTTTCTACGTATTTTAATTTTATATCTGTTTGTAGTGGTGTGGCTAGTTCCACATTGTCAGAAAAAAAGGATTTGTTTTATGCAATAAAGATATATTATGGAAATTATTCTATATCATCTTACAAAGACCTTGTTTTGTAGCTTCATAAAACTCCCTTGTATGTCTCTGTATCATAGTCTATTCAAGTTTTCCATTTACGTAGTTGCCGATATTTTTGTAATTATAAACAGTAGTGAATAACCTGATACATATGTATTTTCATAATTTTGAGGTGTATATTTAGGGTAAATTTCTAAACATGTGATTGCTAAGTCATAGGGTAAGTACATATGTAGTTCTGTGAGACATAACTATTTTCCTACATACAGATTATACCATTTTGCTTTCTAGAATGCTTATTTTTCCATAGCCTCATCTATAGAATATGTTGTCAAGTTTATAAATTTTTGCCAACCTGGTCATTTTTTTTAAATCTCAAAATCATTTTAATTAGAATATGTCTCATTACTGTTAAATACATTTTCCTATATTTAAGAGCTGGTTTACTTCTTTTTAAAAAATTGCCTGTTTGTGTTTTAATTTCATTTTTCTATTAGATTTTTTGAGTGAATTATCCTAAAATTTTAAAAAGTTTCTTACATATTTAGAAATATTAATCCTTTCTCCAAGATTTGAGTTGCAAATATTTTCTCCCAGTGTGTCATTTTTTTTTTTTTGCAATTTTGTTTATGGTGTTTTTGCACAGCATCATTTTCCCCCTTTATTTTTTAAAGGTCAATTTTTATTTATTTATTTTATTTTTGGCTATTCTGGCTTTTCAGTGCTGCCACAGGCTCTTCTCTAGTTGAAGGGAGTAGGGGCTACTCTCCAGCTGAGGTGAGCCGGCTTCTTGTTGTGACTTCTCTTGTTGTGGAACTTGGGCTCTAGGGTACATGGGTTTCAGTAGTTGAGGCACATGGGCTCAACAGTTGCAGTTCCGAGGCTCTAGAGCACAGGCTCAGTAGTTGTGGCTCATGGGCTTAGTTGCTCCACAGCATGTGGAATCTTCCCAGATCAAGGATCTAATCCATGTCTCCTGCATAGGCAGGTGAACTTTTTACCACTGAGCTACCAGGGAGGCCCCATTTTCCCCCTTTATTTTTATGTAATCAAATGAATCGTTCTTTTCCTATGTTGCACTTAGGTTTTGAGTAATACTTAAAAAGCCTTGGGCTTCCCCTGGTGGTCCAGTGGGTAAGGACACCGCCTTGCAATGCAAGGGGCGCCGGTTCAATCCCTGGCCTGGGAAGATCCCACGTGCCGCGGAGCGGCTGGACTGATGTGTCCAATTACCGAGCCAGAGCTCTGGAGCGCATGCGCCCAGAGCTGGCGCTCTGCAACGACAGAGGCCACCGCGATGGGAGGCCCACACGGGCCAAAGAACTAAGACGGATGAAAATAGAGAAATGAAAGACCAATAGAAGCGGCCCGCCTGCCCCCTCCCTCCCCAACCCGACCCCCGCCCAAAATAAATAAATAAATAAATAAATAAATCTTTAAAAAAAAAAAGCCTTGTCCCATACGCAAGTTATAGAAGAATCTATCAGTTTTCTTTTGGTACTTGGATGTTTTTGTAGATCCTTGATCTGTATGGATTTAATTCTTGTGTGTGCTTAGGTATGAAGCTAATTTTATCTTTGTTTTTTTCCTAAGTGGCTATTCAATTTGCTCAGTACCTTTTATTATATACTTCACAGTGTGTCAGTGATTTGAGACTGCATCTTTATCATGTACTAAACTTCTGTGTTGCTAGGAAGTTTTATAGATCAGAAAGTTACACTTCTTTCTCACTCAAAATATCATTATATATTGAAATCAATTGCTTTGTTTAGAAAAAATAGCTCATCCATACAAGACTACCTGTTTCAAAAAATGGCTAATAGTTGGTAGTAATAGCATACAGGGGGAAAATTAAACAAATTTCATCTCTCTAAAGAGACTTAAGGTCTCTTGGGATATTTTCATGTGGACAAATTTCCTGGCACATTTAAGCTTTGTGGTATAATAGACAGTAATAGTACTGTGATTTAGACTAGAATGGAAGGTCACTCAAATTGAAGGAGAGGTAAACCTCTTTTTCATCCCCCCTTAAACTTTGACCTCTAAATCACTGATTGTAGTTCCAAAATATTTTAATGAAATATTTTCTTATTCCTAAGTTTCATAGATCTTTTCAAATCTAAATATGCAAAATATTTTTTTCACATAAACTTCAAATGAACTTCACAGAAATATTGAGAAGAAACCATTCACAGAAAAACCATTCATCTTCTACCATATCCTTGAATATCCCACCTGTCTAAATTGTGATACATGTTGATCTATTGATTATCTGTTTTTACATAATTTCTCCCTAAATGATCCCTTAATTTGACCTTATGATGTTCCTCAAATAGGCAAATTAAATTGAATTAAAAGATTGCTAGATGAGGGACTTCCCTGGTGGTCCAATGGTTAAGACTTCACCTTCCAATGCAGGGGGTGCGGGTTCAGTCCCTGCTCAGGGAACTATGATCCCACATGCCTCAGGGGCAAAAAAGCAAAACATAAAACAGAAGCAATACTGTAACAAATTCATTAAAGACTTTAAAAATGATCCACAACAAAAAAATTGATTTTTTCCCATCATGCCTCTTTTATTTTTATATTTATTTTCATCTGTCTTTTTTATTCTTTGGTTTGTGTGGGCCTCCCATTGCGATGGCCTCTCTAGTTGCAGAGCACCGGCTCTAGGCACATGAGCTCCAAAGTGCTGGCTTGTAATTGGACATACCAGTCCAGCCAGTCCGCGGCATGTGGGATCTTCCCTGGCCAGGGACTGAACCAGTGCCCCTTGCTTTGAAACATGACTCTCTACCCACTGGACCACCAGGGAAGCCCCCCCAAAAAAATCTTTTAAAAATTAACTAAATTGTGGCAATCATTAAAAGAAATATATTGTTGTATTCACTTGCTATCATGTCAGACTCTTTCTGACCCTCATGGACTGCCGCACACCAGACTTCCCTGTCCTACACTATCTCCCGGAGCTTGCTCAAACATGTCATGAGCATTCAACCATCTCATCTTAAGAGTATAGTACTGGTTTTTGATTTAAGGACAAATTTCCTGGCACATTTAAGGTTGGTGGTATAATAGACAGTAATAGTACTGTGATTTAGACTAGAATGGAAGGTCACTCAAATTGAAGGAGAGGTAAACCTCTTTTTCATCCCCCCTTAAACTTTGACCTCTAAATCACTGATTGTAGTTCCAAAATATTTTAATGAAATATTTTCTTATTCCTAAGTTTCATAGATCTTTTCAAATCTAAATATGCAAAATATTTTTTTCACATAAACTTCAAATGAACTTCACAGAAATATTGAGAAGAAACCATTCACAGAAAAACCATTCATCTTCTACCATATCCTTGAATATCCCACCTGTCTAAATTGTGATACATGTTGATCTATTGATTATCTGTTTTTACATAATTTCTCCCTAAATGATCCCTTAATTTGACCTTATGATGTTCCTCAAATAGGCAAATTAAATTGAATTAAAAGATTGCTAGATGAGGGACTTCCCTGGTGGTCCAATGGTTAAGACTTCACCTTCCAATGCAGGGGGTGCGGGTTCAGTCCCTGCTCAGGGAACTATGATCCCACATGCCTCAGGGGCAAAAAAGCAAAACATAAAACAGAAGCAATACTGTAACAAATTCATTAAAGACTTTAAAAATGATCCACAACAAAAAAATTGATTTTTTCCCATCATGCCTCTTTTATTTTTATATTTATTTTCATCTGTCTTTTTTATTCTTTGGTGTGTGTGGGCCTCCCATTGCGATGGCCTCTCTAGTTGCAGAGCACCGGCTCTAGGCACATGAGCTCCAAAGTGCTGGCTTGTAATTGGACATACCAGTCCAGCCAGTCCGCGGCATGTGGGATCTTCCCTGGCCAGGGACTGAACCAGTGCCCCTTGCTTTGAAACATGACTCTCTACCCACTGGACCACCAGGGAAGCCCCCCCAAAAAAATCTTTTAAAAATTAACTAAATTGTGGCAATCATTAAAAGAAATATATTGTTGTATTCACTTGCTATCATGTCAGACTCTTTCTGACCCTCATGGACTGCCGCACACCAGACTTCCCTGTCCTACACTATCTCCCGGAGCTTGCTCAAACTCATGTCCATTGAGTCAGTGATGCCATTCAACCATCTCATCTTCTGTGCCCCCTTCTCCTGCCCTCAGTTTTTCGCAGAATCAGGGTATTTTTCAATTAGTTGGCTCTTCTCATCAGGTGGCCACAGTATTGGAGCTTTAGCAATGGTCCTTCCAGTGAAGGACTTCCAATATTCCTGGTTGATTTCCTTTAAGATTGACTGCTTTGATCTCCTTGCAGTCCAAGGGACCCTCAGGAGTCTTCTCTAGCACCACAGTTATTCAACAGCATCAGTTCTTCGGTGCTCAGCCTTTTTTTTTTTTTTTTAATTTTTTAAATTATTATTATTTATTTGGCTGTGCTGGGTCTTAGTTGTGGCATGTGGGATCTAGTTCCCTGACCAGGGATAGAACCCAGGCCCCCTACATTGAGAACACAGAGTCTTAACCACTGGACCACCAGGGAAGTCCCAGTGCTCAGCCTTCTTTATGGTTCAACTGTCACATCTGTACATGACCACTGGAAAAAATATAGCTTTGATTAGGCAGATCTCTGCTTTTGGCAAAGTGATGTCTCTGCTTTTTGATACGCTGTCTAGTTTTGTCATAGCCTTTCTAATTAAAGGACAAGTGTCTTTTAATTTCATAGCTGCAGTCACTGCAGTGATTTTGGAGCCCAATAAAAGAGTCTGTCACTTTTTCCTTTTCCCCATCTATTTTCTATGAAGTGTTGGGACCATATCCCATGATTTTAGTTTCTTGAATGTTGAGTTTTAAGCCACTTTTTTCACTGACTTCATTCACCTTTGTCAAGAGGTTCTTTAGGTCCTCTTTGCTTTCTGCCATAAGAGTGGTGTCACCTGCATATCTGAGGTTATTGACATTTCTTCCAACAATCTTGATTCCAGTTTGTGATTATTTCAGCCCAGCCTTGTGCATGATGTACTCTGCATCATGCAAAAGTTCAAGTAAACAGGGTAACAGATTTCTCAGGATGCAGGTAAAGTGGCCTAGCATTCCCATCTGTTGAAGAATTTTCCAGTTTATTGTAATTCATGCAGTCAAAGGTTTTGGCATAGTCAGTGAGTCAGAAGTAATGTTTTTTCTGGAATTTTGTTAATTTTTCTGTGATCCAACAGATGTTGACAATTTTCTCTCTCATTCCTCTTCCTTTTTCAAACCCAGCTGTACATCTGGAAGTTCTCAGTTCATGTACTGTGGAAGCCTAGCTTGGAGCATTTTGAGCATAATCTTGCTAGCATGTGAAATGAGCTTAATTGTACGGTGGCTTGAACGTTCTTGGGCATTGCCCTTTTTTGGGATTGGAATGAAATCTGACCGTTTCCAGTCCTGTGACCACTGCTGAGTTTTCCAAATTGCTGGCATATTGAGTGCAGCACTTTAACAACATCATCTTTTAGGATTTGAAATAGCTCAGCTAGAATTATATTACCTCCACTAGCTTTGTTCATAGTAATGCTTCCTAAGGTCCACTTGACTTCATACTCCAGAATGTCTGAGTCTGGGTGAGTGAGCCAGATAACTATCATGGTTATCCACATCAGCATGGTTATCTAGATCATTAAGACCTTTTTTGTACAGTTCTTTTGTATATTTCTGCCACATCCTTGTAAGCGCTTCTGCTTCTGTTAGGTCCTTACTATTTCTGTCCTTTATTGTGTTTATCTTTGCATGAGATGTTCCCCTGGTAGCTCTAATTTTCTTGAAGAGCTCTCTAGTCCTTCTCATTCTATTGTTTTCCTCTTTCTTTGCATTGTTCATTTAAGATCCTTACTTTTATTCTGGTCCTTATAAGTGTTGGGACCATATCCCATGATTTTAGTTTCTTGAATGTTGAGTTTTAAGCCACTTTTTTCACTGACTTCATTCACCTTTGTCAAGAGGTTCTTTAGGTCCTCTTTGCTTTCTGCCATAAGAGTGGTGTCACCTGCATATCTGAGGTTATTGACATTTCTTCCAACAATCTTGATTCCAGTTTGTGATTATTTCAGCCCAGCCTTGTGCATGATGTACTCTGCATCATGCAAAAGTTCAAGTAAACAGGGTAACAGATTTCTCAGGATGCAGGTAAAGTGGCCTAGCATTCCCATCTGTTGAAGAATTTTCCAGTTTATTGTAATTCATGCAGTCAAAGGTTTTGGCATAGTCAGTGAGTCAGAAGTAATGTTTTTTCTGGAATTTTGTTAATTTTTCTGTGATCCAACAGATGTTGACAATTTTCTCTCTCATTCCTCTTCCTTTTTCAAACCCAGCTGTACATCTGGAAGTTCTCAGTTCATGTACTGTGGAAGCCTAGCTTGGAGCATTTTGAGCATAATCTTGCTAGCATGTGAAATGAGCTTAATTGTACGGTGGCTTGAACGTTCTTGGGCATTGCCCTTTTTTGGGATTGGAATGAAATCTGACCGTTTCCAGTCCTGTGACCACTGCTGAGTTTTCCAAATTGCTGGCATATTGAGTGCAGCACTTTAACAACATCATCTTTTAGGATTTGAAATAGCTCAGCTAGAATTATATTACCTCCACTAGCTTTGTTCATAGTAATGCTTCCTAAGGTCCACTTGACTTCATACTCCAGAATGTCTGAGTCTGGGTGAGTGAGCCAGATAACTATCATGGTTATCCACATCAGCATGGTTATCTAGATCATTAAGACCTTTTTTGTACAGTTCTTTTGTATATTTCTGCCACATCCTTGTAAGCGCTTCTGCTTCTGTTAGGTCCTTACTATTTCTGTCCTTTATTGTGTTTATCTTTGCATGAGATGTTCCCCTGGTAGCTCTAATTTTCTTGAAGAGCTCTCTAGTCCTTCTCATTCTATTGTTTTCCTCTTTCTTTGCATTGTTCATTTAAGAATGCTTTCTTATCTTTTCTTGTTATTGTTTGGAACTCTGCATTCAGTTGGGTATATTTTTTCCCTTTCTCCTTTGCATTTCCCTTTGCTTCTGTTTTTTTAAACTTATTATTATTGTGGTTGGTTTTTGGCTGTGCTGAATATTCATTGTTGTATGTGGGCTTTCTGTAGTTGCAGAGAGCAGGGGCTACTCCCCAGTTGTGGTGTACAGGCTTCTTATTTTGGTGGGTTCTCTTGTTGCAGAGCACAGGCTCTAGGCACATGGGCTTCAATAGTTGTGGCAAAGGAACTCATTAGTTGTTGTTCATGGGCTCTAGAGCACTGGCTCAGCAGTTGTGGCACACAGACATTAGTTGCCCAAAGTATGTGGCGTCTTCCCAGACCAGGGATTGAACTCCGGTCCCCTGCATTGGCAGGTGGATTCCTATCCAGTGTACACCAGGGGAAAACCTCCTTTTGCTTCTTTTCTCAGCTATCTGTAAGGTCTCCTCAGACAACCATTTTGCCTTTTTGCATTTCTTTTTCTTGGGGGGATGGTTTTGGTTACCACTTAATGTTACAAACTCCATCCATAGTTCTTTAGGCACTCTATGTCTATCAGATAATCCCTTGAATCCCTTATCTCCACTGTATAATCATTAGGGATTTCATTTAGGTCGTACCTGAATAGCCTAGTGTTTTTCCATGCTTTTTTCCATTTAAGCCTGAATTTTGTAATATGAAGTTCATGATCTGAGCCACAGTCAACTCCTGGTCTTGTCTTTGCTGACTATATAGAGCTCAGAATATTACCTCCACTAGCTTTGTTCATAGTAATGCTTCCTAAGGTCCACTTGACTTCATACTCCAGAATGTCTGAGTCTGGGTGAGTGAGCCAGATAACTATCATGGTTATCCACATCAGCATGGTTATCTAGATCATTAAGACCTTTTTTGTACAGTTCTTTTGTATATTTCTGCCACATCCTTGTAAGCGCTTCTGCTTCTGTTAGGTCCTTACTATTTCTGTCCTTTATTGTGTTTATCTTTGCATGAGATGTTCCCCTGGTAGCTCTAATTTTCTTGAAGAGCTCTCTAGTCCTTCTCATTCTATTGTTTTCCTCTTTCTTTGCATTGTTCATTTAAGAATGCTTTCTTATCTTTTCTTGTTATTGTTTGGAACTCTGCATTCAGTTGGGTATATTTTTTCCCTTTCTCCTTTGCATTTCCCTTTGCTTCTGTTTTTTTAAACTTATTATTATTGTGGTTGGTTTTTGGCTGTGCTGAATATTCATTGTTGTATGTGGGCTTTCTGTAGTTGCAGAGAGCAGGGGCTACTCCCCAGTTGTGGTGTACAGGCTTCTTATTTTGGTGGGTTCTCTTGTTGCAGAGCACAGGCTCTAGGCACATGGGCTTCAATAGTTGTGGCAAAGGAACTCATTAGTTGTTGTTCATGGGCTCTAGAGCACTGGCTCAGCAGTTGTGGCACACAGACATTAGTTGCCCAAAGTATGTGGCGTCTTCCCAGACCAGGGATTGAACTCCGGTCCCCTGCATTGGCAGGTGGATTCCTATCCAGTGTACACCAGGGAAGACCTCCTTTTGCTTCTTTTCTCAGCTATCTGTAAGGTCTCCTCAGACAACCATTTTGCCTTTTTGCATTTCTTTTTCTTGGGGGGATGGTTTTGGTTACCACTTAATGTTACAAACTCCATCCATAGTTCTTTAGGCACTCTATGTCTATCAGATAATCCCTTGAATCCCTTATCTCCACTGTATAATCATTAGGGATTTCATTTAGGTCGTACCTGAATAGCCTAGTGTTTTTCCATGCTTTTTTCCATTTAAGCCTGAATTTTGTAATATGAAGTTCATGATCTGAGCCACAGTCAACTCCTGGTCTTGTCTTTGCTGACTATATAGAGCTTCAGCTACAAAGAATATAATCTATCTGATTTTGATGTTGACCATCTGGTGATGTCCATGTGTAGAGTCATCTCTTGCGTAGTTGGAAGAGAGTGTTTGCTATGACCAGTGTTAGCCTTTGCCCTGCTTCATTTTGTACACCAAGGCCAAATTTGTCTATAGCTCCAGGTATCTTCCTACTTTTGCATTCCAGTCTCCTATGATGAAAAGGGCATCCTTTTTTTGGTGTTAGTTCTAGAAGATCTTGTAGGTCATCATAGAACCTTTCAACTTTAGCTTCTGCAGCATTAGTGGTTGTAGCACAGACTTGGATTACTATGATATTGAATGGTTTGCCTTGGAAATGAACTGAGATAATTCTGTCTTTTTTGAGATTGCACCCAAGTACTACATTTTGGACTCTTTTGACTATGAGGGCTAATATTAAAAAAATATTATTACATAATATCTAGGTTTTTTTTTTAATTTTTAATTCTTTATTTTAAAGATTTTACAGAGTTTTGTTGTTCACCGACATGTATGTTTCCAGTATCTAGGTTTTAAAAGGATAATACTTATGTTTTTCTCTTGAATTCATTAAATTAATAGTTCCACAAGTAAGATTGTCTGATACTGATCCTTTTAGAATAAGTAATTAGGTAATTACCTAATATTTTAAAAAATATTAGGCAATACTTCTCTGTGCCAGGCAAGGCCATTTTAATGGGTATGTGACCTGTGCAGTTGTATTGGTCCCTGTCGTCTGAAGGGCCCTGCATTTGTTTAATGCTCTGCTGTCATCACTTTGAAATTATAGTAATTTTTAAAAGAATTTTTTTGGTTGCACTGGGCCTTCATTGCTGTACGTGGGCTTTCTTTAGTTGCAGTGAGCAGGGGCTACTCTTCATTGCAGTGCTCAGGCTTCTCATTGTAGTGGCTTCTCTTGTTGCAGAGTACAGGCTCAGTAGTTGTGGTTCGTGGGCTTAGTTGACCACCCCCCACATGTGGAATCTTCTTGGACCAGGAATTGAACCAGTGTCCCCTGCACTGGCAGGTGGATTCTCAACCACTGGACCATAGGGGAAGCCCTGTGGTAATTTTTTTGCTTTATGTATTTTATTGAAGTATATTTGACTAACAATGTTTCAGGTGCACAGCAAGGTGATTTGGTTATACATATACACATATATTATTTTTGAAATTATTTTCCATTATAGGTTATTAGAAGATATTGACTATGCTGTACAGTAAACCTTTGTCTTGTTGCATGTCTATTTTTTTTAATTAGAAATCTAGCATTCTATTCATACTAAATCAAACAAGTGGAATCAAAATGTCATAAATTTTTATTAGAAATTTGTAAGTCATCATAGAACCTTTCAACTTTAGCTTCTGCAGCATTAGTGGTTGTAGCACAGACTTGGATTACTATGATATTGAATGGTTTGCCTTGGAAATGAACTGAGATAATTCTGTCTTTTTTGAGATTGCACCCAAGTACTACATTTTGGACTCTTTTGACTATGAGGGCTAATATTAAAAAAATATTATTACATAATATCTAGGTTTTTTTTTTAATTTTTAATTCTTTATTTTAAAGATTTTACAGAGTTTTGTTGTTCACCGACATGTATGTTTCCAGTATCTAGGTTTTAAAAGGATAATACTTATGTTTTTCTCTTGAATTCATTAAATTAATAGTTCCACAAGTAAGATTGTCTGATACTGATCCTTTTAGAATAAGTAATTAGGTAATTACCTAATATTTTAAAAAATATTAGGCAATACTTCTCTGTGCCAGGCAAGGCCATTTTAATGGGTATGTGACCTGTGCAGTTGTATTGGTCCCTGTCGTCTGAAGGGCCCTGCATTTGTTTAATGCTCTGCTGTCATCACTTTGAAATTATAGTAATTTTTAAAAGAATTTTTTTGGTTGCACTGGGCCTTCATTGCTGTACGTGGGCTTTCTTTAGTTGCAGTGAGCAGGGGCTACTCTTCATTGCAGTGCTCAGGCTTCTCATTGTAGTGGCTTCTCTTGTTGCAGAGTACAGGCTCAGTAGTTGTGGTTCGTGGGCTTAGTTGACCACCCCCCACATGTGGAATCTTCTTGGACCAGGAATTGAACCAGTGTCCCCTGCACTGGCAGGTGGATTCTCAACCACTGGACCATAGGGGAAGCCCTGTGGTAATTTTTTTGCTTTATGTATTTTATTGAAGTATATTTGACTAACAATGTTTCAGGTGCACAGCAAGGTGATTTGGTTATACATATACACATATATTATTTTTGAAATTATTTTCCATTATAGGTTATTAGAAGATATTGACTATGCTGTACAGTAAACCTTTGTCTTGTTGCATGTCTATTTTTTTTAATTAGAAATCTAGCATTCTATTCATACTAAATCAAACAAGTGGAATCAAAATGTCATAAATTTTTAAGTTAGGCAAAATTTGTAAGTTTTCTAAACTAAATATATATTGTATTATTTATATATATGTATATAAAAGTTTTTCTACTATTCTTGATAGAGGCTTGAGAAGGAACATTAAAAAAAAGATGAAGAAATTAGAAAGTATAAGCTAAATGAAATGATAGCACAGAATATGAAGTAAAGTGAAATTAGATAAAAGTAAAAGAGCATCATATAATCCAGCTTTTTTTTTTTTCTTTTTTTGCCTCTAAGTCATCATTTATTTTTCATCTGTCTTTATTCTTCGGCATGTGTGGGCTTTCCTTTGCAGCGGCCTCTTTCATTGCAGAGCACTGGCTTTGGGCTCATGTGCTCCAGAGTGCTGGCTCATAATAGGACATACCGGCCCAGCCATTCCTCAGCAGGTGGGCTCCTCCTCGGCCAGGGGTTGAACCAGTGTCCCTTGCAGTGCAAGGGACTGTTACCCACTGGACCACCAGGGAAGCCCTAGTTCAGCTATTTTTAAACATGACTATTGGGCTTCGCCTGGTGGTCCAGTGGGTAAGGACACCGCCTTGCAATGCAAGGGGCGCCGGTTTGGGTCCTGGCCTGGGAAGATCCTACGTGCCGCAGAGTGGCTGGACCCATGTGTCCAATTACCGAGCCGGAGCTCTGGAGCTCATGCGCCCAGAGCCAGTGCTCTGCAACAACAGACGCCACCTCGATGGGAGGCCCAGAGGAGCCAAAGAACAAAGACAGATGAAAATAGAGAAATGAAAGACCAAGAGAAGTGGCCCGCCTGCTCCCCTCTCTCCCCAACCCAACCCCTGCCCTAAAATAAATTAAAAAATAAGTAACTATTTTAAAAAATTAAAAAAACATGACTATTCATTAGAAACAGATCTGGAGCTATGGAGAAAAAGCAGTATCTGGGCATTTGTAGTTTTCAAAAAATTTCAAAGTAATTCTGATATGCATGTGGATTTTAAAAAGTGATTATAGATTTTTCTATTAAATCATAGTTTTGATGCTATAGAGTTCTATTTTTCTGTTGACCAATCATGATACAATGGTATTAAGTGAGTAACAGTCACAGAATCACAATAGTGAAAGATATTTATCATTTTTCACAATCAATAGTCCAACAAAAATAAAAAGATAATTACAATTGCAAGCCATAATGGGAACATGATAATCTTAACAATATAAAATAATTATGTACAATTTGGGGGCTCAAGCAGACTGATGTCATAAGTGGAAGTGCATATGTGCACATGTTTTCCATCCACCCAGTCAGTCTATGTCTTCTGGTTGGTGCATTTAATTCATTTACATTTAAGGTAATTATCAGTATGTATGATCCTGTTACCATTTTCTTAATTGTTGTGGGTTTATTTCTGTTTATTTTCTGTTTTTGTGTTTCCTGCCTAGAGAAGTTCCATGATGGGAGGGACTGGCAATGGGAAAAACTGGGTCTTGCTGTGGTGGGCAGGGCCTTGCTTAGTAAAGCCTTAATCCAATTATCTGCTAATTGGTGGTGTTGCACTCCGTCCCTGGTAGTTGTGGATCTCCAGTTTGTGGGTCACCCACCTGTCCGGTATGGGATTTGACTTTATCATGATTGGTCCCCTCCTACTGTCCTTCTGCGGCTTCTCCTTTGTCTTTGGATCTAGGGTATCTTTTTTTGGTGGGTTCCAGGATCTTCCTGTCAATGGTTGTTCAAACAGCTAATTGCAGTTTGCCCCTGTAGTAATTTTTAAACAAGGAATTTCCTTGTTTTCCTTTTGAACTGTTCCTGCAAATTATGTAGCCAATCCTGGTATCAAACATTGTGCTTAGCAAGGAGAGTATACAACTTAATAGATATTCTTGAAAGATTCTTTAGTTTTCCACATGGGAAACTGAGTTTAGGGAAAGTAAAAGAGGCAGTAAGAAGACTGAAGAGGAAGCTGACAGTATTTAAGGTGGTGGCAGTCAAGGGAAAGTAAGCGGTAGATTCCCAGTGTGTTTTAGGGGTAGTAAGTGTTGATACGAACTGATCAGAACTAAATGTGGGGATATAAAGAAAAATGTTAAGGATGACCTGAGTGCTTTCTTGATAGCTCAGATAGTAGAGAATCTGCCTGCAATGCTTGAGACCTGGGTTCCATTCCTGGGTAGGGAAAATCCAGAAGGAAAAGGCTACCCACTCTAGTATCCTTGCCATTAGAATTCCAAGGCTAGGGCTTTTCTGGTAGCTCCATGGTACAGAATTTGCCTGCCAGTACAGGAGACACGGGTTCAATCCCTGATCCGGGAAGATCCCACATGCTGCAGAGCAACTAAGCACATGAGCCACAACTATTGAGTCTGTGCTCTAGAGTCTCTAAGCCACAACTATTGAGCCTGTGTGCCACAACTACTGAAGCTCGTGAGCCTTAGAGCCCAAGTTCCACAACAAGAAAAGTCATCACAACAAGAAGTCTCCTCCCCTCAACTAGAGAGTAGCCCCCACTCCCTGCAACTAGAGAAGAGCCTGTGGCCCAGATGGCCAAAAATAAATTTTAAAAATTAAAAAAAAAGAATTCCATGGCTAATCCAAGAGTCCCAAAGAGTTGGACACTACCTAAAAAAGAATGACCTAGGAATGTATTTTTTATTTTGGCTGCATGGGTCTTCACTGAGGCCTGAGGACTTTGTCTCATTGTCATGCAGGAGCCTCTCTAGTTGTGGTGAAGCAGGCTTATTTGCCTGGCAGTATGAGGGATGTTAGTTGCTAGACCAGGGATCGAACTCAATTCCCCTGTGTTGGAATGCACATTCTTAACCACTTTGCCATCAGAGAAGTTCCAAGAATGACCTGAGAATTTTTTTTTTCCTTGAAACCTAAGGAAGGAAATTCAGAGAAGACAGCACAGCAGCCTCGACCTTCCTGGACACCGGGCCATGCGTGTGTCCCCAAGGAGGGTGTGGTGGGAGAGGCAGGCAGGGCTGGGGGCAGTGGCCGGACCACCATCACATGGTGGTGCATGTGGGCATTGTGGGCTGGTTCAGCTGCAGTGTCCTATACAACCAGCCAGCAAAATCCACTACTTATACCTCAGACCACTTGATGAAGGCACGGTTCATGAGCATCTTTAGATCTGCTTGCTCAGCTGGGCTGGGTTCTTAATTAAGCATCTATTTACAAAAATCCTAGAAGTCCATAGTGAGCATACCATTGGACAGCTTGGGAGGGGCTTGTTCATGATGTACAGCATGCTTAAAGATCGACATGGCCAGCCAGCTGTCCATCCCATGACCGCTGATGGGGTGTCCATTGTGACCTGAGAATTTTTGACTAGAAGTAGCCTTTACTAGATGAGGAATGTTAGAGAACTTTTTTTTTTTTTTTAATTTTGGCCCCCTTTTTTATATTGGTTTTTTACTTATTTATTTGCATCCATCTTTATTCTTTGGCCCATGTGGACCTCCCATTACAGTGGCCTCTCTGTTGCAGAGCACCAGCTCTGGGCGCATGTGCTCCAGAGCACTGGCTCGTTAAGTTCCACAACAAGAAAAGTCATCACAACAAGAAGCCTTCTCACCTCAACTAGAGAGTAGCCCCCACTCCCTGCAACTAGAGAAGAGCCTGTGGCCCAGATGGCCAAAAATAAATTTTAAAAATTAAAAAAAAAGAATTCCATGGCTAATCCAAGAGTCCCAAAGAGTTGGACACTACCTAAAAAAGAATGACCTAGGAATGTATTTTTTATTTTGGCTGCATGGGTCTTCACTGAGGCCTGAGGACTTTGTCTCATTGTCATGCAGGAGCCTCTCTAGTTGTGGTGAAGCAGGCTTATTTGCCTGGCAGTATGAGGGATGTTAGTTGCTAGACCAGGGATCGAACTCAATTCCCCTGTGTTGGAATGCACATTCTTAACCACTTTGCCATCAGAGAAGTTCCAAGAATGACCTGAGAATTTTTTTTTTCCTTGAAACCTAAGGAAGGAAATTCAGAGAAGACAGCACAGCAGCCTCGACCTTCCTGGACACCGGGGCCATGCGTGTGTCCCCAAGGAGGGTGTGGTGGGAGAGGCAGGCAGGGCTGGGGGCAGTGGCCGGACCACCATCACATGGTGGTGCATGTGGGCATTGTGGGCTGGTTCAGCTGCAGTGTCCTATACAACCAGCCAGCAAAATCCACTACTTATACCTCAGACCACTTGATGAAGGCACGGTTCATGAGCATCTTTAGATCTGCTTGCTCAGCTGGGCTGGGTTCTTAATTAAGCATCTATTTACAAAAATCCTAGAAGTCCATAGTGAGCATACCATTGGACAGCTTGGGAGGGGCTTGTTCATGATGTACAGCATGCTTAAAGATCGACATGGCCAGCCAGCTGTCCATCCCATGACCGCTGATGGGGTGTCCATTGTGACCTGAGAATTTTTGACTAGAAGTAGCCTTTACTAGATGAGGAATGTTAGAGAACTTTTTTTTTTTTTTTAATTTTGGCCCCCTTTTTTATATTGGTTTTTTACTTATTTATTTGCATCCATCTTTATTCTTTGGCCCATGTGGACCTCCCATTACAGTGGCCTCTCTCGTTGCAGAGCACCAGCTCTGGGCGCATGTGCTCCAGAGCACTGGCTCGTAATTGGACACACTGGTCCAGCCACTCCACAGTATGTGGGATCTTCCCAGGCCAGGGATTGAACCCGTGCCCCTTGCACTGCGAGATGGACTCTTTACCCACTGGACCACCAAGGAAGCTCCGAGAGAACATTTTTTTTTAAGGATGTGTTAAGAGTTGGGTTTGACATTATGCTAAGGGAAAGAAGCCAAATACAAAAGGCTATACATTTATCTTTTTCATGAGGTAGAGTTGTGCTAATTTCTGCTCTATGGCAGAGTGACTTAGTGATACACAGATACATTCTTTTTTATATTCTTTTCCATTATGGTTTGTCGCAGGAGAGTAGATATAGTTCCCTATGCTATACATATAGGACCTTGTTTATCCATTCTAAATGTAATAGTTTGCATCTACCAACCCTAAACTCCCAGATGATCCCTATCCCTCCCCCTTCCCCCTTGGCAACCATTAGTCTGTTCTCTATGTGTGTGAGTCTGTTTCTACTTGGTAGATATGTTTATTTGTGTCATTTTTTTGGGGTTTGTTTTTATTTGGCCATGATACAAGATGTGAGACTTTAGTTCCCTAACCACGGATCAGACCTGTGTCCCCTGCATTGGGAGTGCGGAGTCTTAACCACTAGACCAAAGGGAAGTCCCATTTGTGCCATATTTCAAATTCCGCATATAAATGCTATCATATGGTATTTGTCTTTCTCTTTCTGACTTACTTCAAATTTTTTTCAGATCCACTACTTTCCAGACCACTTGATGAAGGCACGGTTCATGAGCATCTTTAGATCTGCTTGCTCAGCTGGGCTGGGTTCTTAATTAAGCATCTATTTACAAAAATCCTAGAAGTCCATAGTGAGCATACCATTGGACAGCTTGGGAGGGGCTTGTTCATGATGTACAGCATGCTTAAAGATCGACATGGCCAGCCAGCTGTCCATCCCATGACCGCTGATGGGGTGTCCATTGTGACCTGAGAATTTTTGACTAGAAGTAGCCTTTACTAGATGAGGAATGTTAGAGAACTTTTTTTTTTTTTTTAATTTTGGCCCCCTTTTTTATATTGGTTTTTTACTTATTTATTTGCATCCATCTTTATTCTTTGGCCCATGTGGACCTCCCATTACAGTGGCCTCTCTCGTTGCAGAGCACCAGCTCTGGGCGCATGTGCTCCAGAGCACTGGCTCGTAATTGGACACACTGGTCCAGCCACTCCACAGTATGTGGGATCTTCCCAGGCCAGGGATTGAACCCGTGCCCCTTGCACTGCGAGATGGACTCTTTACCCACTGGACCACCAAGGAAGCTCCGAGAGAACATTTTTTTTTAAGGATGTGTTAAGAGTTGGGTTTGACATTATGCTAAGGGAAAGAAGCCAAATACAAAAGGCTATACATTTATCTTTTTCATGAGGTAGAGTTGTGCTAATTTCTGCTCTATGGCAGAGTGACTTAGTGATACACAGATACATTCTTTTTTATATTCTTTTCCATTATGGTTTGTCGCAGGAGAGTAGATATAGTTCCCTATGCTATACATATAGGACCTTGTTTATCCATTCTAAATGTAATAGTTTGCATCTACCAACCCTAAACTCCCAGATGATCCCTATCCCTCCCCCTTCCCCCTTGGCAACCATTAGTCTGTTCTCTATGTGTGTGAGTCTGTTTCTACTTGGTAGATATGTTTATTTGTGTCATTTTTTTGGGGTTTGTTTTTATTTGGCCATGATACAAGATGTGAGACTTTAGTTCCCTAACCACGGATCAGACCTGTGTCCCCTGCATTGGGAGTGCGGAGTCTTAACCACTAGACCAAAGGGAAGTCCCATTTGTGCCATATTTCAAATTCCGCATATAAATGCTATCATATGGTATTTGTCTTTCTCTTTCTGACTTACTTCATTTAGTATGATAATTTCTTGTTGTATCCCTGTTGCTGCAAATGGCATTATTGTATTCTTTTTTATAGCTCAGTAATGTTGTATCGTATATGTGTACCACATCTTTATCCATTTTCCTGTTGATGGACATTTAGGTTGTTTCCATGTCTTGTGAATAGTGCTGCCGTATGTTTTTGAATTAGTTCATCTGCAAATATGCCTGGGGTGAAATTGCTGGGTCATAATGGTCATGGTTTTTAAATTTTCTGAGAAACCTCCATACTGTTTTCCATAGTGGTTACACCAACTTAAATTCTTTCCAACGGTGTAGGAGAGTTTCCTTTTCGCCACTCCCTCTCCAACGTGTGTTATTTATAGACTTTTTAAAAAGAATAATTATTTATTTCTGGCTGCACTGGGTCTCCATTATGGTGTATGAGGTTCTCATTGGGGTGGCTTCTCTTGTTGCAGAGCACTGGCTCTAGGCAGTAGGCTTCAGCCGTGGCTCTCAGACTCTACAGCCCAGGCCCAATCATTACTGTGCTTGGATTTAGTTGCTTCATGGCTTGTGGGATCCTCCCACAAGCATGGGTTCCCATGAACCCATGTTCCCTGCATTGGCAGGGGGATTCTTAGCCATTGGACCATCAGAGGAGTCCTGTAGACTTTTTAATGATGGTCATTCTGACTCGTGTGAGGTGATACTTCATTTTTAGTTTTGATAAGCATTTCTCTAATAGTGATGCTGAGCATCCAAAGCACTGAGCATTTTGTAATTTGTTTTCTGTGCGTGAAATTTCTAAAGAAAGCAAAACTATGCAGTAAGATCAGTGGCTATCTGAAGCTTTGAATGAGAGCAAGGATTGACTGCAGACAGTCATGGAGAATTTGGGGGGTTGATGAGAGTTTTTTAAAACTGTATCTTTTATGGTAGTGTCATATTGGTTTTGTAACTATATAAAATTGCCAAAAGTTACTGACTGTCCATGTGAGCTGTATGGTAAGTACAAAGTTGTTAAAAGATTAACATAAAAGATTGAGGGGACTTCCTCTGCAGTGGTTAAGACTGCACTTCTAGTGTGGAGGGTGTGGGTTCAATCCCTATTCTGGGAACTAAGATGCTTCAAATGCTGCACTGTGAGGCCAGAAAAATAAATATTAATAAAAACGAATAGAATTTATAATGCTTACTCTTAAGAATTGAGATAGCTATGATTATGTCAGGGAGTACTATTACTATTCCCATTTTATAGATAAAGAAAAATTTTGGGCTTCTCTGGTGGCTCAGTGGTTAAAAAAAAAAAAAAAAATCTGCCTACCAATGTGGAAGACATGGTTTGGGTCCTTGGGCCAGGAGGATCCCACATGATGTGGAACAGCTAAGCCCATGTACTGTAACTATTGAGCCTGTGCTCTGTTGCCCACATAGCTATGTGCAGCATGTATCTTGTGCTCTGGAACCACAACTACTGAGCCCATGTGCCACAACTACTGAAGCTCGCATGCCCTGGAGCTTGTACTCTGCAGCAGGAGAGGCCACAGCAATGAGAAGCCCTCAAACTGCAAACTAGAAAGTAGCCCCTACTCCTACAACTAGAGGAAAAGCCTGTGCAGCAACAAATACCCAGTACAGCCAAAAATTAATAAATAAAAAATGAAAGCTTCATGGCCATATAGCTGCTAAGTATGCTACGAACTATTGGAGCTTGAGTCTTTTTGACCTACTCTTGACCACTGAGAATGTACTCATTTTCTACTTTAAAATTGTTTGCTGCATCTTGTTGATCAGAGGCTTTCTTCAAATTATAAAATAGAAAAGAAGACAGAGACTGGAAGATTCTATTGATCCTATACACGGGTACTTCCATTTCCCCTGAATAGGTGACAGCAAGTTTTTTGTCCATTGTGAGTTATATTATCACACCTTAGTTGGCTTTTGGGAAACTCTTTTCTCTTTCAAATTATTGAGTTATATAGTTTAATTAGGGTCACTGGTAGCTTACATGATAGAGACCGTATCTTCCAAAAATGTTTTCTCCTAGGGAAAAAGGATACACACAATGAATATAATCTTTACTGCTTTTTCTGATTATTATGCCATTGGCATAAACACTGCTATATTGATAAATATGGGGATATGTTGGTCAAAGGGTAAAAATTTTAGTTATAAAATGAATCATTTGTGGAATGTGATGTGCAACATGGTGACTGTAGTGTGGAAATATTGAATAAAACGATAAAAAAAAAAAGAATGTTATAATGCTTACTCTTAAGAATTGAGATAGCTATGATTATGTCAGGAGTACGATGACTATGCACATTTTATAGATAAAGAAAAATTTTGGGCTTCTCTGGTGGCTCAGTGGTTAAAAAAAAAAAAAAAAATCTGCCTACCAATGTGGAAGACATGGTTTGGGTCCTTGGGCCAGGAGGATCCCACATGATGTGGAACAGCTAAGCCCATGTACTGTAACTATTGAGCCTGTGCTCTGTTGCCCACATAGCTATGTGCAGCATGTATCTTGTGCTCTGGAACCACAACTACTGAGCCCATGTGCCACAACTACTGAAGCTCGCATGCCCTGGAGCTTGTACTCTGCAGCAGGAGAGGCCACAGCAATGAGAAGCCCTCAAACTGCAAACTAGAAAGTAGCCCCTACTCCTACAACTAGAGGAAAAGCCTGTGCAGCAACAAATACCCAGTACAGCCAAAAATTAATAAATAAAAAATGAAAGCTTCATGGCCATATAGCTGCTAAGTATGCTACGAACTATTGGAGCTTGAGTCTTTTTGACCTACTCTTGACCACTGAGAATGTACTCATTTTCTACTTTAAAATTGTTTGCTGCATCTTGTTGATCAGAGGCTTTCTTCAAATTATAAAATAGAAAAGAAGACAGAGACTGGAAGATTCTATTGATCCTATACACGGGTACTTCCATTTCCCCTGAATAGGTGACAGCAAGTTTTTTGTCCATTGTGAGTTATATTATCACACCTTAGTTGGCTTTTGGGAAACTCTTTTCTCTTTCAAATTATTGAGTTATATAGTTTAATTAGGGTCACTGGTAGCTTACATGATAGAGACCGTATCTTCCAAAAATGTTTTCTCCTAGGGAAAAAGGATACACACAATGAATATAATCTTTACTGCTTTTTCTGATTATTATGCCATTGGCATAAACACTGCTATATTGATAAATATGGGGATATGTTGGTCAAAGGGTAAAAATTTTAGTTATAAAATGAATCATTTGTGGAATGTGATGTGCAACATGGTGACTGTAGTTGACAGTGAAGTGAAGTGAAAATCCCTCAGTCGTGTCTGACTCTGCGACCGATGTACGAGCCATGGAATTCTCCAGGCAAGAATACTGGAGTGGGGCTTCCCTGGTGGTCCAGTGGGTAAGGACACTGCCTTGCAGTGCAAGGGGCGCCAGTTCGATCCCTGGCCTGGGCAGATCCCACGTGCCGCAGAGCGGCTGGACCCATGTGTCCAATTACCGAACCGGAGCTCTGGAGCGCATGCGCCCAGAGCCGGAGGCCACCGCGATGGGAGGCCCACATGGGTCAAAGAACAAAGATGGATGACAATAGATAGATGAAAGACCAATAGAAGTGCCCGCCCTCCCCCCAAATAAAATTGTTAAAAAAAAAAAAAGAATACTGGAATGGGTTGCCTTTCCCTTCTTCAGGGGATCTTCTCAACCCAGAGATCAAAGCCAGGTCTCCCGCACTGCAGGCAGATTCTTTTCCATATGAGCCACCAGGTAACAATATTGTAGTATAACTTGAAATTTGTTAAGAGTATAAAAATCTTAAGTGTTCTTACCACACACATTAAAAACTGGTAACTAGGGCTTCCCTGGTGGTCCAGTGGGTAAAGAGTCCGCCTTGCAGCGCAAGGAGCACCAGTTCTATCCCTGGCCCAGGAAGATCCTATGTGCTGGTGTGTCCAATTATGAGTTGGCGCTGTGGAGCGCGTGCACCCAGAGCCGGTGCTCTACAATGAGAGAGGCCACTGCAATGGGAGGTCCACACAGGCTGAAGAATAAAGATGGATGAAAATAAATAAATGAAGAAAACAGTAAAAGAGGCCAAAATTAAAAAAGAAAAAATCTTAAAAAAACTTCAAGCTGTTTAATAAATAGTAAATTAAAAAAAAAAGATAACTAGATGAGGTGTGGATGTGTTAACTAAATTGTGTTGATCATCTCACTGTGTATATTATGTTGTACTCCTTTTAAATTTATATAATTTGTCAATTATACTTCCATAAAGCTGGAAAAATTGAAGCATTAAGTGCCTACTGTGCCAATGCCTGAGGAGGCAAGGGATAGTCAAAGAGGGCATGGGCTCTGTCTGCAGCTTTATTCAGTCACTTTTTAGCAGGACAGGCAGGCACTATGCTAAGCAATACATAATTATAAAATCTTAAATTGTGCTAGGTTCAACAAAGGAAAATATAAGATTCTCTGAGGGAGCATTACAAAGGATCCTGATTTTAACTGGGGTGGAAGAGAAGACCTCTGTTGTGAAATAACATTTAAACAGAGACCTGAAAGATCTGTAGAATAAACAAAGCACAGGGAAGGAAGGGGAAGAAACTTTCCTGGGAGAGGAGCAGCTTGCGTGGAGAGTTTGGTTGATGGCCACACTGAATGCAGTGTAATAGAATATGAAGAGAAGAGGGAAGCTTGAGGCCTTGGAGAGTGTGCAAAGGATTTGGTGTTTTATTTCAGGAGTAGTGAGATGTGCTGAGTTGTGACCTGGAGAATTGCCTGCTCCAATTAAAATTTTAAGAACATCACTCTGGTACTGTGAACAGTGGATCAAAAGAAGGATCTGCTGACTGATGAAGAGGTCTTAGGAAAACTATGGGTCTTTTTGCTAAAAGGAAAACTATTTCAGCTTTCAAAAGCTAGTTTTTTTTTAAAAAAAAAACCATTTATTTTATTTATTTATCCTTTGGGGGGTGAGGTGGGGAGGGAGGGGGACGGGCGGGCCACTTCTATTGGTCTTTCATTTCTCTATTTTCATCCATCTTTGTTCTTTGGCTCCTGTGGGCCTCCCATCATGGTGGCCTCTGTCATCGCAGAGCGCCGGCTCTGGGCGCATGCGCTCCAGAGCGCCAGCTCAGTAATTGGACACACTTATCCAGCTGCTCTGTGGCACGTGGGATCTTCCCAGGCCAGGGATTGAACTGGTGCCCCTTGCTCTGCAAGGCAGTGTCCTTACCCACTGGACCACCAGGGGAAGCCCCAAAAGCTAGTTTTTGAAAACCTGAATGTCAGTTAAGTGGTGAATGGGGGGGAAATGATTGATAAATTGCTGTATCTGAAAACCCCACCAGCTCAGTGCTTCTCAAACTATAATGCACATTCATATCACCCTGGCATTTTGTTAAAATGCAATTCTGAAAATGCCAGGTCTGGAGTAGGGGCATTTCTGCATTTATAACAAGTTCCCAGGTGATGTACATGCTCTTGGTCCTTGGCTTACACTTTGAGTAGCAAGTAGCTGGGCTACTATGTATGTTCTAAATTTTGTATTCTATTCTTCTAATACCTCTCATCCTTCTTAGTGGTATGGACAATTGTCAAAGTTGGGTATTTAAAACTAGAGGGTTTTAAAATATTTTTATTTATTTGCCTGCACCAGGGTCTTAGTTGTGGCATGTGGGAATCTAGTTCCCGGATGAGAGATCGAACCCAGATCCCCTGCACTGGGAGCCTGGAGTCTTAAGACACTGGACCTCCAGGGAAGTCCCTAAAAACTGGGGGTTTTAAGAGATTAATTAAAGTATTGACATAGATAGGTCAAATATGGCTTTTCATCTCTTCTGTATATGCCCTATATATACTTCCTGTGTGCCTATATAACCTATCTACCTACTGCTCTACCTCAAGGTTCAGGGAATCTTCAGAAAGGACTATATGCAGTCAAAGTAATGTCCAAGTGTACAGAAATAGCATGAAGTTCTTCACATCTAGTATCTAATGAGGTGATGTACCTCATTGACTTACTCTGTGCCAGAATTTCATCTGCCTTTTGAAGCTGAGTCATTCAGTTGTGTCTGACTCTTGTGACCCCATGGATGGTCCACCAAACTCCTCTGTCCGTGGGATTTCCCAGGCAAGAATACTGGAGTGGGTAGCTATTCCCTTCTCCAAGGGATCTTTCTAAGCCAGGTCTCCTGCGTTGCAGGCAGATTCTTTACCAACTGAGCCATCAGGAAAGTCCCAGGTGTCTACTGATTTAATAAAATAGGAACAGAAGAACCCTCAGAGGGTGGTTTCTTGTCTAAGGATGTACAACTTGGTTCTAACTTACAGTTGACTCTCTTATTCATTATCCTAGTCTTTACTATTTTGTTTGACTACACTCCTAAATGCAGAAAATTTTAGGCTCTTTCTTCTCTGGCTAAAGGTTTTGTATTTCTGATATCCCAGTCATTTTATAAAGGTCCAAGGTGGTAAATAAAACCTGATCTTTTATTTTTTTAAGGGGTGGAGGTAAAGAGGGGGTATTATCCCTTATTAGCAATGCAGCTTCTCTTTGTGGTATGCCTCACGATCTTTTTTTTTTTTTTAAAGATTTATTTATATTTATTTATTTGATGGGGGTGGGGTGGGGAGGGAGGGGGCAGGCAGGCCGATTCTATTGGTCTTTCATTTGTTCATTTTCATCCATCTTTGTTCTTCGGCCCGTGTGGGCCTCCCATCGCGGCGGCCTCTGTTGTCACAGAGCATTGGCTCTGGGCGCATGCGCCCCAGAGCTCCGGCTCGGTAATTGGACACATAGGTCCAGCCGCTCCGCGGCACGTGGGATCTTCCCAGGTCAGGGATCGAACCAGCGCCCCTTGCCCTGCAAGGCGGTGTCCTTACCCACTGAACCACCAGGGAAGCCCTGCCTCACGATCTTGAGAAACAGATTAATGAAATAAAGGGCAACTTTAGAAAACTATGCTCTCTGGTTGAGGCTGTGCTCGTTGGGACAAACAGGATTGGAATTTTCACATTGCTGGTTGTTAAGAAATAAGAGCTAAGCAAGAACATTCAATTTAAAAAAAAGTCTGAACTGTGTTTTTAAATTTCACAAAGCAAAGTTAAACCAAACAATGGTAGCTCCTGTAGATTTTTTTCTCTGCCCAGGAAGTGACCCGCAATGCTACAGTCATATTTGGTAGGAGATGAAACTAAGATGAACACCCCACAAAAAATGTTAAACGCCTCTCTACTAGTAGAGTCCAACTAGATGAATTTTCCCTAGTCCTCCAATAAAACAGGTAACGTTATGCCATTTTTTGGGGTTCAGTTAGAACCCCCTTCTTGGGATTAAAGATAGGGTTGAAATGTTTAATAGGCCTTAGTTCGGCGTGAAGACTTGCAGGAAGGCTTCATCGCCCTGCCGCTGGCTTTCCAGCCAAGTTGGGTTTTGGATGTGCGGCTGCTGCCAAGGAGCTCCAGCTATAAACTCTGGAAGGAAGCCAAAGGAAAGAAGTTCCCGCGCTAGCGCTGGTCCCGGGCGCTGGCGCATTTCGTGCAGTTATTGGCTGGGACTCTGCGTGCCGCTGTCGGCCAATGAAGACTGGCTGGGCTCCCGGGTTTTATTTTTTTAAAGGGGTGGAGGTAAAGAGGGGGTATTATCCCTTATTAGCAATGCAGCTTCTCTTTGTGGTATGCCTCACGATCTTTTTTTTTTTTTTAAAGATTTTTTTTTCTTTTTTTATTTGATGGGGGTGGGGTGGGGAGGGAGGGGGCAGGCAGGCCGATTCTATTGGTCTTTCATTTGTTCATTTTCATCCATCTTTGTTCTTCGGCCCGTGTGGGCCTCCCATCGCGGCGGCCTCTGTTGTCACAGAGCATTGGCTCTGGGCGCATGCGCCCCAGAGCTCCGGCTCGGTAATTGGACACATAGGTCCAGCCGCTCCGCGGCACGTGGGATCTTCCCAGGTCAGGGATCGAACCAGCGCCCCTTGCCCTGCAAGGCGGTGTCCTTACCCACTGAACCACCAGGGAAGCCCTGCCTCACGATCTTGAGAAACAGATTAATGAAATAAAGGGCAACTTTAGAAAACTATGCTCTCTGGTTGAGGCTGTGCTCGTTGGGACAAACAGGATTGGAATTTTTCACATTGCTGGTTGTTAAGAAATAAGAGCTAAGCAAGAACATTCAATTTAAAAAAAAGTCTGAACTGTGTTTTTAAATTTCACAAAGCAAAGTTAAACCAAACAATGGTAGCTCCTGTAGATTTTTTTCTCTGCCCAGGAAGTGACCCGCAATGCTACAGTCATATTTGGTAGGAGATGAAACTAAGATGAACACCCCACAAAAAATGTTAAACGCCTCTCTACTAGTAGAGTCCAACTAGATGAATTTTCCCTAGTCCTCCAATAAAACAGGTAACGTTATGCCATTTTTTGGGGTTCAGTTAGAACCCCCTTCTTGGGATTAAAGATAGGGTTGAAATGTTTAATAGGCCTTAGTTCGGCGTGAAGACTTGCAGGAAGGCTTCATCGCCCTGCCGCTGGCTTTCCAGCCAAGGTGGGTTTTGGATGTGCGGCTGCTGCCAAGGAGCTCCAGCTATAAACTCTGGAAGGAAGCCAAAGGAAAGAAGTTCCCCGCGCTAGCGCTGGTCCCGGGCGCTGGCGCATTTTTCGTGCAGTTATTGGCTGGGACTCTGCGTGCCGCTGTCGGCCAATGAAGACGTTGGAGATCTGGCCCCGGCCCGTCCCCTCTCGGCGCCGCGGGATGAGGCAGAGACTGAACAGCCGGGGAGCAAATCAACGGCATCCAGCGAGCCATGTCCGACTCGGAGCCCAGCGCCCCAGCGCTAACCCGCTGAAAGTTTCTCGGGAAAGAAGCCGGGACGATCTGGACCCCGCTAAGAGGAACTCTGTTTGAGTGAGATGGTCCCAGAGGCCCGGAGGAGTGGACTGGTAAGCACCGGGAGAGTGGTGGGAGTTTTGCTTCTTCTGGGTGCTTTGCACAAGGCTTCCGCCGCCGTCATTCGCTATGAGATCCCGGAGGAAAGAGAAAAGGGTTTCGTGGTGGGCAATGTGGTCAGGGACCTTGACTTGGATCTTGGCAGCCTGTCAGCCCGCAGGCTCCGGGTAGTGTCCGGAGCTAGCCGAAGATTCTTTGAGGTGAACTGGGAGACCGGGGAGATGTTCGTGAACGACCGCCTGGATCGAGAGGAGCTCTGTGGGACGCTGCCCTCCTGCACCATAACTCTGGAGTTGGTAGTGGAGAGGCCGCTAGAGCTGTTCAGCGCGGAAGTGGTGATTCAGGATATCAACGACAACAATCCCTCTTTTCCTACCCGGGAAATGAAATTGGAGATTAGCGAGGCCGTGGCGCCGGGGACGCGCTTTCCCCTCGAGAGCGCGCACGACCCCGATGTGGGAAGCAACTCTTTACAAACCTACGAGCTGAGCCGAAACGAGTACTTTGCGCTTCGCGTGCAGACGCGGGAAGACGGCACCAAGTACGCGGAGCTGGTGCTGGAGCGCGCCCTAGACCGGGAGCGAGAACCGGACCTCCAATTGGTGCTGACGGCTCTGGACGGAGGAACTCCGGCTCGCTCCGCCAGCCTTCCAGTTCGAATCATCGTGCTGGACGCAAATGACAATGCGCCCACCTTCAACCAGTCCTTGTACCGGGCGCGTGTCCTGGAGGATGCACCCCCCGGCACTCGTGTGGTGCAAGTCCGCGCCACGGATCTGGATGAAGGCCCCAACGGCGAAATCGTTTACTCCTTCGGCAGCCACAACCGAGCTGGCGTGCGGGAACTATTCTCCTTAGACCTGGTAACCGGGGTGCTGACCGTCAAGGGTCAGCTGGACTTCGAAGACGCCAAACTCCATGAGATTTACGTACAGGCCAAAGACAAGGGTGCCAATCCTGAGGGAGCACACTGTAAAGTTTTGGTAGAGGTTGTGGACGTCAATGACAATGCCCCGGAGATCGCAGTCACCTCCGTGTACAGCCCAGTCCCTGAGGACGCCCCTCTAGGAACTGTCATTGCTTTGCTCAGTGTGACCGATCTGGATGCTGGGGAGAACGGGCTGGTGACCTGCGAGGTTCCACCGGGTCTCCCATTCAGCCTTACGTCCTCCCTCAAGAATTACTTCACTTTGAAAACGAGCGCAGCCCTGGACCGGGAGACGGTGCCAGAGTACAACCTCAGCATCGTGGCTCGAGATGCGGGGACCCCTTCCCTCTCAGCCCTCACGACAGTGCGGGTGCAGGTGTCCGACATCAACGACAACCCTCCACAGTCTTCCCAGCCTTCCTACGATGTTTACGTGGAGGAAAATAACCATCCTGGTGTTCCAATACTAAACCTAAGTGTCTGGGACCCTGACGCCCCACAGAATGCTCGCCTTTCCTTCTTTCTCTTGGAGCAAGGAGCTGAAACAGGGCTAGTGGGTCGCTATTTCACCATCAATCGAGACAGTGGCGTCGTGTCGTCCTTAGTGCCTCTGGACCACGAGGATCGGCGCGAGTTCGAGTTAACAGCTCACGTCAGCGATGGGGGTACTCCTGTCCTGGCCACCAACATCAGCGTGAACATATTTGTCACTGATCGCAATGACAACGCCCCCCAGGTCCTATACCCCCGACCCGGCCAGAGCTCGGTGGAGATGCTGCCTCGAGGTACTGCCGCCGGCTACCTGGTCACACGGGTGGTGGGCTGGGACCCAGACGCAGGGCACAACGCCTGGCTCTCCTACAGCCTCTTGGGAGCCCCTAACCAGAGTCTTTTTGCGGTGGGACTTCACACGGGTCAAATCACCACTGCCCGCCCGGTCCAGGATACAGACTCACCCAGGCAGACTCTCACGGTCTTGATCAAAGACAATGGGGAACCATCGCTGTCCACCACTGCGACCCTGACTGTGTCCGTAACCGAGGAATCTCCTGAAGCCCGGGCTGAGTTCCCCTCAGGCTCTGCCCCCAAGGAGCAGAATAAAAATCTCACCTTTTATCTCCTCCTCTCTCTAATCCTGGTCTCCGTGGGGTTCGCAGTCACAGTACTAGGAGTGATCATATTCAAAGTTTACAAATGGAAGCAGTCCAGGGACCTGTACCGAGCCCCCGTGAGCTCCCTGTACCGAACCCCAGGACCCTCTCTGCACGCGGACGCCGTGCGGGGAGGCCTGATGCCCCCACACCTTTACCATCAGGTGTACCTCACCACTGACTCGAGACGCAGCGACCCGCTACTGAAGAAAGCTGGCGCTGCCAGCCCACTGGCCAGCCACCAGAACACTCTGCGGAGCCTCGACCCAGTGTTCTATAGGCAAGTGTTGGGTGCCGAGAGCTCCCCTCCTGGACAGGTAAGGGTTAGCAAGTCATCCTGAATGATATTAATGCTTTTTGATTCTTGGTCACTTTTAGGAACGTGTGTAGCCATCTTTATTTTCAGTGATCAAGATGTTTTCCTAGTGAGGCATCCACATTGTTACTTGGCCTTTCCCAGATCAAAACCTTGCCTTTGCGGGGAAGGCGCTGGCTGAGCTAGAGTGTGGTTTGTGGTCCCACACAGCATGGAGTTGATTGACTCATCTGTGGACACAATACACACCCTCAGCACTCACTTGCCAGAGCAACTAACCAACCTGCTAAAGAGCCATGAAGCTTTAACTCAGCCTTTCAGCACTCAGAGCTTAGCCTGGTGCCTTTTGCATTTGAGTACCAGCTGATGGAAACTACTAGCCAGTGGCAGCTGCTAAGAATATAATAACTACTCCCCCCATCCATCTTTCAAATGATTGCCACATCTGCATTAAAACTAATGGTTTGCTGATTATTTTCCTTTGACTACACCGATCCTCTTCCTCATTCTCAGATGACTTTCTATGAAAGAAATGAAAGTCTAAGGTCCTTTAAATTTTATTCCAAGGACACTACTGGAAATTATGTGGACGTTACTTACATGCACATTATAGAAAATTTGGAAAATATGGAAAAGTATAAGAAAAAAGGAAAACTATATTTCCCAAACCCAAACAAAGGTAGCCACCATTCATTATACAAATAATATTTATTTTGAAAACAAATTCAGACAATTCACAAGAAAAAGTACAAAATGAAAGTTCTTTTTACCCAAAATATTAATTCCTGTCCTTTCACAATTTTGGGACGTGGAGGGAGGGTGGTGGTGGTGGCTATGAACATAGTGTGACAGGTAAATTCATATCCTGAGAAAAAGATAAACTTTTCATTGATTCAAGGTGGTGTGCAGGCCTATGTTTTAAAGTGCAACTGAAACACATTTCCATTGTGGGAGAAGGACTGTAACTTTGTTACTAATAGGTGTACCATCCATGACTCCATGGCCAAATTAATCTCTTTTCTAGACCCATTTTTTATATATAAAAAGGGAGTAACAGTTTTATAAGATTAGTGCATGATATAATGTGTGCACAGTGTCTAGTGTATCAGAGTTTTTTTCGAAATTCTTTAGTTATTAATGTTACTTTAGAAATGAGCAAACTTGGAGACAAAGATGACAAAGCAGAGGCATATATGGAAAGGCTAAGGAAGGTGGAAAGCCAGGGATAAGCAGCTGCTGCTTTTCTGGTCAGTCTGGAAAACAAGTGGAATTTTCTCCTGAACAGTGTTCTCCAATTTGGTTGCAGACCAGGATTACCTAAGGACCTTTTAAAAATCCTGAAGCCCAGACCACATCCCATGGATTAAGGCACAATCTCTTAGGATGTGACACAGGCGTCAGTATTTTTTAAAGGTCCTCAGCTGATTCCATTGTGAAGCCAAAATTGGAACGAATTGCCCTAAGACCTGCCAGTCCCTTTTTAGCATGTTTCTGAAGCAAAAACACGTTATTTTGTTATTTTGGTGTTCACAGATCCAGCAGCCAGTTTTGTTGGGCCAGACTGAACTTTAAAAAAAAAAAAAAAGTCCATGTTATTTCTCCATCTTAAAATATGATACAGAATAGCTCTAGGAAAGCACTATTGGAAAGACATAAGTTATTTCAGTCATCTAAGGGGAAAATCTTCCTCAACCACTACACCTGGGCAACTATTGCTTTAAAAATCTGGAGCGAGGCTTTGGATATGGGGCTTCTTTTGGGGGTGAAGACATTTTTCTGTAATTATACTATGAAGACTGCATTTTAATATATGTGAAAATACTAAAAACCACTGAATTGTGCATTTTAAAGGGATGAATTGCATGGTGTAGTGGATGAATTATATGAATTCTGTATAGTGCAATAAAACTGTTTTTAAAATCTAGAAATGGGGTCTTCCCTGGTGGTCCAGTGGGTAAAGAGTCTGCCTTGCAGTGCAAGGGGCACCAGTTTGATCCCTGGCCCGGGAGATCCCACATGCTGTGGAGTGGCTGGGCCGGTGTATCCAATTGCAAGCTAGTGCTCTGGAGCACATGCGCCTAGAGCCAGTGTTCTGCAACGAGAGAGACTACTGCAATAGGAGGCCCACACAGGCCAAAGAATTAAGATGGATGAAAACAAATTATGTCTTAGAAGCAAAAAAAGAAAAAAGCTTTTTTTTTTTTTTTTTTAATCTAGAGATGGGAGAATCACATACCAGCATAAAAAGGTCAAGTAAGTCTAGGTCTTATAGGATTCAGGCTTTACGATCCTCCAGTTCAAGTATTAATGATATGAATATGTTTGTTTTGGTGTGAACTTGCAGATTTCATTTGAGATTGAGACCTGTAAGACTCCTAGTTCTTGGATATTAAAAACAGCAATAAGGGCCGATTAATGGCTACAGGGATGACAAACTGGTAGAAAAATGAACTGAGATGTTACAGAGAGAAGTTTTCTTTCTAGACAGACCAGAGGTGGAAGTGGGGGAATCCTAGTGTGCATGTGCTTTTCTGCTTTACACAAGTCTCCTGACGCTCCTGAACCTGTGTTCTCAAATGGAAAGTCTTCCAAAATTGTGTGAGCATAAAAAGCAATGCATATGAAGTGTATACCCAATATAAAATACTCACATAAAGTACAAATATTCGATAGATACTTGTTAATAAATGATGTCATGAATTCACCATTTATTGAGCATCCCTGTGTACCACACATTTTAAAAGATGAAAAGGCACAGTTCCTACTCTGGCACACAGAGTACCATAGGAGACAGGCATGCTCACACACACCCCAAAACAAAAAGGGAGCGAGGCTTTGGATATGGGGCTTCTTTTGGGGGTGAAGACATTTTTCTGTAATTATACTATGAAGACTGCATTTTAATATATGTGAAAATACTAAAAACCACTGAATTGTGCATTTTAAAGGGATGAATTGCATGGTGTAGTGGATGAATTATATGAATTCTGTATAGTGCAATAAAACTGTTTTTAAAATCTAGAAATGGGGTCTTCCCTGGTGGTCCAGTGGGTAAAGAGTCTGCCTTGCAGTGCAAGGGGCACCAGTTTGATCCCTGGCCCGGGAGATCCCACATGCTGTGGAGTGGCTGGGCCGGTGTATCCAATTGCAAGCTAGTGCTCTGGAGCACATGCGCCTAGAGCCAGTGTTCTGCAACGAGAGAGACTACTGCAATAGGAGGCCCACACAGGCCAAAGAATTAAGATGGATGAAAACAAATTATGTCTTAGAAGCAAAAAAAGAAAAAAGCTTTTTTTTTTTTTTTTAATCTAGAGATGGGAGAATCACATACCAGCATAAAAAGGTCAAGTAAGTCTAGGTCTTATAGGATTCAGGCTTTACGATCCTCCAGTTCAAGTATTAATGATATGAATATGTTTGTTTTGGTGTGAACTTGCAGATTTCATTTGAGATTGAGACCTGTAAGACTCCTAGTTCTTGGATATTAAAACATCAATAAGGGCCGATTAATGGCTACAGGGATGACAAACTGGTAGAAAAATGAACTGAGATGTTACAGAGAGAAGTTTTCTTTCTAGACAGACCAGAGGTGGAAGTGGGGGAATCCTAGTGTGCATGTGCTTTTCTGCTTTACACAAGTCTCCTGACGCTCCTGAACCTGTGTTCTCAAATGGAAAGTCTTCCAAAATTGTGTGAGCATAAAAAGCAATGCATATGAAGTGTATACCCAATATAAAATACTCACATAAAGTACAAATATTCGATAGATACTTGTTAATAAATGATGTCATGAATTCACCATTTATTGAGCATCCCTGTGTACCACACATTTTAAAAGATGAAAAGGCACAGTTCCTACTCTGGCACACAGAGTACCATAGGAGACAGGCATGCTCACACACACCCCAAAACAAAAAGGGGGATCTGTATAATACAGGAAGCAATGGGAGCAAAGGAAAAGTGGTTTCCCACATCACCCTGGGAAAATCAGGAAGACCTGAGAGGTGATGGTGCTTGATCTGAGAATGAAAGGTTGAGTAGTAGTTTGTCAGATAAGAAAAGAGAAAGAAGCAGGTAGAGAAGGACTCTGGCAGGAAATTTCATGCAGAGGGATAAAGATTTTTCATTACTGCAGAACCTTAAGGTGTGTTTGTAAAACAGGAGGTAAAGTGAAGCATGGAGACAGGAGTTAAATCTTGAGTTATGTTTAGGCTATTGCCAAGGAGTTTTTATTTTATTCTCTCTCCATGATAGTGGTTGAAGAATTTCAAACTGATACTAATATGATGTCATCAGGGTTTTTTGTTAGTTTTGGAGCAATTATTCTGGAAGCCATAAGTGAAATGAATTGAGGATATTGGGACTGGATACTAAAAATCAGTGGACTTCCTTGGTGGCTCAGATGGTAAAGAATCTACCTGCAATGTGTGAGACCTGGGTTCAATTCCTGGGTTGGGAAGATCCCCTGGAGAAGGGAATGGCAACCCTCTTCAGTATTCTTGTCTGGAGAATTCCGTGGACAAAGAAGCCTGGCAGGCTACAGTCCTTGGATTTGCAAAGAATCCGACACAGCTGAGCGACTTTCACTTTACTTCCGGCATTCAGTTGTGTCTGACTCTTTGCGACCCCATGAACTGTAACCCACCAGGCTCCTCTGTTCATGGGATTTTTTTTAGGCAAGAATACTGGAGTGGGTTGCCATTTCCTCCTCCAGGGGATCTTCCCAGCCCAGGGATCGAACCCATGTCTCCAGCATTGGTAGGCAGGTTCTTTATCAGGCATCCCAGATCACTCAGTAGTAATCATTTAGATGGCTACCGTAATACATGAGAAGATTGAAAAATGCTTTGAACCAGCACAGTGACAGGTATAGATGGGGGAGGGGTGTAACTATAGTGAAATTACCCACACTTACTCATTAACATGATAAAGGAAATAAGTGAGATGAATGAGTCAAGGATGACCCTCCTTACCCCTCCCCAATGGCAGCTTGGGTAGATGATGGTGTCATTCTACTGAGATAAACACCTGGCATAAACACCTGATGATCAGACTGATTTACACCTGTGTCATTCCCATGGGAGAAATTTAGGTGTTTGGTGGTACAAGAACACAGAAATCAGATACCTCCCTTGGAGACTGGAATGCTGGTTGCTGACTTCACCACGAAAAGGCTATCCTTGAGAGTCAAGGGCTTGGGGAAAGTACCTGGGGAAAGTAGTCTTGGGTTTTGCCACTGGTTTTGGAAATTCCATGGGCAGAGGATAGACTTAGTGACTAAACAACACCAACAACAGTTGGCAGCCTAGGTGAGGATTCAGGTGAATTAAAAAAAAATCTCACATGCAAATCAGGCTAGGTTTTTCTCTTTGTGTTCACAACTCCAATTACAGTTTTCAGGTTAAGTCCTGTGTGAATCGAATGGTGTTTCTGTCGTTTGTGCAAGGCGGTAGCCAGGCTCCAGGGAGGCTCTGGGCTGGGGGGGGTGGGGTGAGATCAAGTCTCCCTTGCCAGAAGGCCCCCTAGGGCTAAGTGAAAAACTTGCTGTCTTGAAACAGTCACAGTTGGTAATTAACAACATATCAAGCATACCATGGTGTCAAATAAAAGAGATTTGTAGGCACTGGTGCTGTTGGTGGCTGATCTCAGTCATGGATGGGAGCTATTAAATCTGTGAACATTAGCATTCTGCCAAGTAATGAGATCCAGTCCTTAGCGTCTCCCAGACAAACTGATTCTTCACTGCTTTGGAACCTCTCCTCCTCCTGGCTTCCCCACCCCCCTTCCTCTCCTTCCAGACTGTCCTTGAAATCAATGAATGGCGCTTGAGTACATCACCAGTGAGTATCTGAATAAGAGAGGTTTGGTTTCTGGTACGCCTTCTGTTACAACTGAAATGTGTACCGCATAAATTGAACAGGCTGCATTAAGGTGGAAGCCTTTTCTGCAAAGAGATGGATACGTTTCTGAATAACCTGCCTAGGGGCAGAGTGTTTAGTATAAGGCAGCGCTTCTAATTAGCTGTTGCTCTAGTACAGTCAGAGTGAGGCAGACGCTACCTGTTCAGAATGTTGGTGGATGACAACACTAGCTTGCACAAAGTGACCAGTCTCAAATGGCTACTCATTCTCTGGGATGCAGGTTGCTAGGGCTCAGGCTGGCGCTGTTTTCCCCGCCGAAAAGGGGCGGGGTGAGGTGGGGTGGGGATTGGTGTGTTAAGGGAAAAAAAGGAAAAAAAAAAAAAACACGTTTATGTCGTTTGCCTCTCTATAGAGGTAATAATCCGTGGCGGGGGGAAATGCTGTTGATCAGGAGGAAGGCAAAAACATAGGTGGGTTTTGGTTGTTGTTGTTTTTTTTTTTTCCTTCTTCCAATACTGTGTCGCATTAACCCTGCTGCTATTGGGACGTTCTCCGCTTAGCCTATTGGCTGAGCCCAGGAGTTGCTGTCTGCCAATCGGGTGGAGGAAGGCAGACAAATCTACCCCGCCACCAGCAAAAAACGGCGCGTAACCCTTGCGGCGCCGGCCCAGCCGCGCCAGAGCTGGCGCGGGAAAGGGAGATAGGTGTCTCCAGCTGCCGTGGCTGTTTGGGGCGGGTCAGCTTCTGGGGCTTCGCAGGACCAGACAGAGAAACTAAGCGGCAGCAGCAATGCTCTGCAAGGTGAGCAGCTGGGTAGAAATCTGCTGGGGGGCTTCCCTTTTGTTCCTTTTTTGCCACCTGGGTTATGTTTGTGGGCAGATCCGATACCCAGTCCCAGAGGAGTCACAGGAAGGGACTTTTGTGGGGAATGTCGCCCAAGATTTCCTGCTGGATACCGAGAGCTTGGCAGCTCGCAGGCTGCAGGTCGCTGGAGAGGTGAACCAAAGACACTTCCGTGTGGATCTGGACAGCGGTGCCTTGCTCATCAAGAATCCAATCGATCGGGAGTCACTGTGTGGGCTCAGTGCCAGCTGCATCGTGCCCTGGAGTTTGTAACAGAAGGGCCTCTGGAAATGTACCGAGCAGAGGTGGAAATTGTGGATGTAATGATCACGCCCCGATTTCCTCGGCAGCAGCTGGACTTGGAAATTGGGAGGCAGCTCCTCCAGGACAGCGTTTCCCTTTGGAAAAGGCTCAGGATGCAGATGTGGGAGCAACTCCATCAGGCTCAGAATATGGGGTGGATGCAGCGCTTCTAATTAGCTGTTGCTCTAGTACAGTCAGAGTGAGGCAGACGCTACCTGTTCAGAATGTTGGTGGATGACAACACTAGCTTGCACAAAGTGACCAGTCTCAAATGGCTACTCATTCTCTGGGATGCAGGTTGCTAGGGCTCAGGCTGGCGCTGTTTTCCCCGCCGAAAAGGGGCGGGGTGAGGTGGGGTGGGGATTGGTGTGTTAAGGGAAAAAAAGGAAAAAAAAAAAAAACACGTTTATGTCGTTTGCCTCTCTATAGAGGTAATAATCCGTGGCGGGGGGAAATGCTGTTGATCAGGAGGAAGGCAAAAACATAGGTGGGTTTTGGTTGTTGTTGTTTTTTTTTTTTCCTTCTTCCAATACTGTGTCGCATTAACCCTGCTGCTATTGGGACGTTCTCCGCTTAGCCTATTGGCTGAGCCCAGGAGTTGCTGTCTGCCAATCGGGTGGAGGAAGGCAGACAAATCTACCCCGCCACCAGCAAAAAACGGCGCGTAACCCTTGCGGCGCCGGCCCAGCCGCGCCAGAGCTGGCGCGGGGAAAGGGAGATAGGTGTCTCCAGCTGCCGTGGCTGTTTGGGGCGGGTCAGCTTCTGGGGCTTCGCAGGACCAGACAGAGAAACTAAGCGGGCAGCAGCAATGCTCTGCAAGGTGAGCAGCTGGGTAGAAATCTGCTGGGGGGCTTCCCTTTTGTTCCTTTTTTGCCACCTGGGTTATGTTTGTGGGCAGATCCGATACCCAGTCCCAGAGGAGTCACAGGAAGGGACTTTTGTGGGGAATGTCGCCCAAGATTTCCTGCTGGATACCGAGAGCTTGGCAGCTCGCAGGCTGCAGGTCGCTGGAGAGGTGAACCAAAGACACTTCCGTGTGGATCTGGACAGCGGTGCCTTGCTCATCAAGAATCCAATCGATCGGGAGTCACTGTGTGGGCTCAGTGCCAGCTGCATCGTGCCCCTGGAGTTTGTAACAGAAGGGCCTCTGGAAATGTACCGAGCAGAGGTGGAAATTGTGGATGTAAATGATCACGCCCCCCGATTTCCTCGGCAGCAGCTGGACTTGGAAATTGGGGAGGCAGCTCCTCCAGGACAGCGTTTCCCTTTGGAAAAGGCTCAGGATGCAGATGTGGGGAGCAACTCCATCAGCAGCTACAGACTAAGCTCCAATGAACACTTTGCCCTGGATGTCAAGAAGCGCAGCGACGGCAGTCTAGTCCCAGAGCTGCTCCTGGAGAAGCCTTTGGATCGGGAGAAACAGTCAGACTACCGCCTAGTGCTGACTGCGGTGGATGGAGGGAACCCGCCGAGGTCTGGTACGGCGGAGCTCCGGGTGTCAGTGCTGGACGTGAACGACAACGCCCCAGCCTTCCAGCAGTCCAGCTACAGGATTAGCGTTTTGGAGAGCGCGCCAGCCGGCATGCTGCTCATCCAGCTCAATGCCTCAGACCCAGACCTGGGTCCTAGTGGTAACGTCACCTTTTCTTTCAGTGGTCACACCCCTGATCGTGTGAGAAACCTCTTTAGCCTGCACCCCACTAATGGAAAGCTTACCCTTCAGGGACCCTTAGACTTTGAGAGCGAGAACTACTACGAATTTGATGTGCGGGCTCGAGATGGGGGTTCTCCAGCCATGGAGCAACACTGCAGCCTTCGGGTGGATCTCCTGGATGTCAATGACAATGCCCCCCACATCACCGTGACCTCAGAGCTGGGGACTCTCCCCGAGAGTGCAGAGCCTGGCACTGTGGTGGCTCTCATCAGTGTGCAGGACCCGGACTCGGGTTCCAACGGGGACGTGAGCCTCCGTATTCCCGACCATTTTGTCCGCCTTCCGGAACCAGTTCTCCCAGAGGAGTCACAGGAAGGGACTTTTGTGGGGAATTTCGCCCAAGATTTCCTGCTGGATACCGAGAGCTTGGCAGCTCGCAGGCTGCAGGTCGCTGGAGAGGTGAACCAAAGACACTTCCGTGTGGATCTGGACAGCGGTGCCTTGCTCATCAAGAATCCAATCGATCGGGAGTCACTGTGTGGGCTCAGTGCCAGCTGCATCGTGCCCCTGGAGTTTGTAACAGAAGGGCCTCTGGAAATGTACCGAGCAGAGGTGGAAATTGTGGATGTAAATGATCACGCCCCCCGATTTCCTCGGCAGCAGCTGGACTTGGAAATTGGGGAGGCAGCTCCTCCAGGACAGCGTTTCCCTTTGGAAAAGGCTCAGGATGCAGATGTGGGGAGCAACTCCATCAGCAGCTACAGACTAAGCTCCAATGAACACTTTGCCCTGGATGTCAAGAAGCGCAGCGACGGCAGTCTAGTCCCAGAGCTGCTCCTGGAGAAGCCTTTGGATCGGGAGAAACAGTCAGACTACCGCCTAGTGCTGACTGCGGTGGATGGAGGGAACCCGCCGAGGTCTGGTACGGCGGAGCTCCGGGTGTCAGTGCTGGACGTGAACGACAACGCCCCAGCCTTCCAGCAGTCCAGCTACAGGATTAGCGTTTTGGAGAGCGCGCCAGCCGGCATGCTGCTCATCCAGCTCAATGCCTCAGACCCAGACCTGGGTCCTAGTGGTAACGTCACCTTTTCTTTCAGTGGTCACACCCCTGATCGTGTGAGAAACCTCTTTAGCCTGCACCCCACTAATGGAAAGCTTACCCTTCAGGGACCCTTAGACTTTGAGAGCGAGAACTACTACGAATTTGATGTGCGGGCTCGAGATGGGGGTTCTCCAGCCATGGAGCAACACTGCAGCCTTCGGGTGGATCTCCTGGATGTCAATGACAATGCCCCCCACATCACCGTGACCTCAGAGCTGGGGACTCTCCCCGAGAGTGCAGAGCCTGGCACTGTGGTGGCTCTCATCAGTGTGCAGGACCCGGACTCGGGTTCCAACGGGGACGTGAGCCTCCGTATTCCCGACCATTTGCCCTTCGCCCTCAAGTCCGCCTTCCGGAACCAGTTCTCCCTGGTGACTGCTGGGCCCTTGGACCGAGAGGCCAAATCCAGCTACGATATCATGGTCACTGCTTCTGATGCTGGGAGCCCTCCTCTGAGTACCCACAGGACCATTTTCCTCAACATTTCGGATGTGAATGACAACCCGCCCTCTTTCTTCCAGAGGTCCCACGAGGTGTTTGTTCCAGAGAACAACCGCCCAGGGGACTTGCTGTGCTCCCTTGCCGCCTCTGATCCTGACTCGGGCCTGAACGCACTTATCTCCTACTCTCTCCTAGAGCCCAGGAATCGAGACGTGTCCGCTTCCTCCTTCATCTCCCTGAACCCCCAGACGGGGGCTGTCCATGCTACTCGATCCTTTGACTATGAGCAAACACAGACACTGCAGTTTGAGGTGCAGGCCCGGGACCGGGGCAACCCGCCCCTTAGCAGCACTGTGACAGTGCGTCTGTTTGTGCTGGACCTCAATGACAACGCCCCGGCTGTGCTCCGCCCTAGGGCCCGGCCTGGTTCCTTATGTCCTCAAGCACTGCCTCCGTCTGTTGGTGCTGGTCACCTCGTCACAAAGGTGACCGCTGTGGACTTGGATTCAGGCTACAACGCTTGGGTTTCATATCAACTCCTGGAGGCCCCGGATCCCAGCCTGTTTGCGGTCTCCCGCTATGCTGGGGAGGTGCGGACGGCTGTTCCCATCCCAGCTGACCTCCCGCCTCAGAAGCTGGTCATTGTGGTAAAGGACAGTGGTAGCCCACCACTCTCCACCTCTGTCACTCTCCTGGTGTCCTTGGAGGAAGACACTCATCCCGTCATCCCCGATCTGCGAGAGTCTTCGGCTCCAAGGGAAGGAGAATCCCGCTTGACTCTCTACTTGGCTGTCTCTCTTGTGGCAATTTGCTTTGTTTCCTTTGGCTCATTCGTGGCACTCATCTCGAAGTGCCTGCGTGGGGCTGCCTGTGGAGTGACCTGCTTTCCTGCTGGCACCTGTGCCTGCCTCACCCGGTCTCGAAGGAGGGAGGGGCTTCCTCCTTCCAATGGGATCCTGCGAATCCAGCTAGGGTCAGACGATCCTATCAAGTTTGTTGATGTGGGTGGCCACTCTCATGGCTGTACACCCTTGGCTTCTGCACCCACTCGGAGTGATAGCTTCATGATGGTGAAGTCACCCAGTGCACCTATGGCAGGGGAACCCGTTCGCCCAAGCTGCCCACCCTCTGATCTTCTCTATGGGCTAGAGGTGAGACCTTTGCAGGCTCAGCCAATGCTCAAAGGTTATTTGGATGCAGACACGTGGCTGGACCATGTCCCAGAGAGTGCTGGTCTCTCTGGAAGAGCCTGTAGAGATGTCGTCACTTATCTCCTACTCTCTCCTAGAGCCCAGGAATCGAGACGTGTCCGCTTCCTCCTTCATCTCCCTGAACCCCCAGACGGGGGCTGTCCATGCTACTCGATCCTTTGACTATGAGCAAACACAGACACTGCAGTTTGAGGTGCAGGCCCGGGACCGGGGCAACCCGCCCCTTAGCAGCACTGTGACAGTGCGTCTGTTTGTGCTGGACCTCAATGACAACGCCCCGGCTGTGCTCCGCCCTAGGGCCCGGCCTGGTTCCTTATGTCCTCAAGCACTGCCTCCGTCTGTTGGTGCTGGTCACCTCGTCACAAAGGTGACCGCTGTGGACTTGGATTCAGGCTACAACGCTTGGGTTTCATATCAACTCCTGGAGGCCCCGGATCCCAGCCTGTTTGCGGTCTCCCGCTATGCTGGGGAGGTGCGGACGGCTGTTCCCATCCCAGCTGACCTCCCGCCTCAGAAGCTGGTCATTGTGGTAAAGGACAGTGGTAGCCCACCACTCTCCACCTCTGTCACTCTCCTGGTGTCCTTGGAGGAAGACACTCATCCCGTCATCCCCGATCTGCGAGAGTCTTCGGCTCCAAGGGAAGGAGAATCCCGCTTGACTCTCTACTTGGCTGTCTCTCTTGTGGCAATTTGCTTTGTTTCCTTTGGCTCATTCGTGGCACTCATCTCGAAGTGCCTGCGTGGGGCTGCCTGTGGAGTGACCTGCTTTCCTGCTGGCACCTGTGCCTGCCTCACCCGGTCTCGAAGGAGGGAGGGGCTTCCTCCTTCCAATGGGATCCTGCGAATCCAGCTAGGGTCAGACGATCCTATCAAGTTTGTTGATGTGGGTGGCCACTCTCATGGCTGTACACCCTTGGCTTCTGCACCCACTCGGAGTGATAGCTTCATGATGGTGAAGTCACCCAGTGCACCTATGGCAGGGGAACCCGTTCGCCCAAGCTGCCCACCCTCTGATCTTCTCTATGGGCTAGAGGTGAGACCTTTGCAGGCTCAGCCAATGCTCAAAGGTTATTTGGATGCAGACACGTGGCTGGACCATGTCCCAGAGAGTGCTGGTCTCTCTGGAAGAGCCTGTAGAGATGTCGTCACTTCTGTGAGTGATCAACTGTGTGGTAGAGGCTGTACATTAGAAGTGTTTTGTGAATTAACCAGGGAGTTTTCACAGATGAGTACTTAGGGTGGGTTATGCCCTTATTTGAGAGTAAGGAGCAAAAGTGAGTGATCAACAGATGGGGTGTTGTGGAAACATGCTACTGGGGTGTGGTGCACCTGGATGGCTCTCGAGTTTGAAGTGTGCCTAAATCTAGGGGGCAGCTTTCTCTGCTCTTTCTGCATGAGGAGACCAGGGTCTGGAACATCTTAACTCTAGCTTACCATCTTCCAGTGGGTCGAGGAGAACTAGTATCTTGGTTCCATGGTTTCATCTACTCCCAGCCCACTGGGAAAGGGACTCTGCTTGAAATGCTGCTGCTGTTGTTTAGTTGCTAAGTCGTGTCTGACTCATTTACAACCCCATGGATGGTAGCCTGCCAGGCTCCTCTCTCTGTGGGATTCTCCAGGCAAGAATACTGGAGTGGGTTGTCATTTTCTTCTCCAGGGGGTCTTCTGGACCCAGGTATTGAACCTGTGTGTCCTGCATTGGCAGGCAGATTCTTTACCACTGAGCCACCAGGGAAGCCCCACTTGAAACATAGCAGAGAACAAAAGAGGAAAGAGCCAACAGAGTAGAGAAGCATCAGGGTGGAAGCAGGGATCTTTTTGTCCAGGTCTTCAGGACTCCCAGTCAAGTCCCCACTGGGATTGGAGCTAGATGCGGTAGATCGGGACAGTGGAACATTATCTCTTTGCGGGGGGAAAGGCAATAAGTGAAATCCCTAAGTATCCAATTCCTGCATTGCTGCTGAGGAATTCATAGAGACAGCCACTCTAGGAGTCTTTACGTAGAGTTCTTCTAAACTGATGAAACCATAAAGCCTAGAGGCCATGCCTAGATTCTAGGCACCTTTCTTGGGTGATCTGGATCAGTCCTAGAAATGTTACCCCCTCCACAAGCTGTGATGCCCACTCAATAGCTCAAGTCGGAAATCTCAGAAAAATCGAATCCTTATGGATGCAGACACGTGGCTGGACCATGTCCCAGAGAGTGCTGGTCTCTCTGGAAGAGCCTGTAGAGATGTCGTCACTTCTGTGAGTGATCAACTGTGTGGTAGAGGCTGTACATTAGAAGTGTTTTGTGAATTAACCAGGGAGTTTTCACAGATGAGTACTTAGGGTGGGTTATGCCCTTATTTGAGAGTAAGGAGCAAAAGTGAGTGATCAACAGATGGGGTGTTGTGGAAACATGCTACTGGGGTGTGGTGCACCTGGATGGCTCTCGAGTTTGAAGTGTGCCTAAATCTAGGGGGCAGCTTTCTCTGCTCTTTCTGCATGAGGAGACCAGGGTCTGGAACATCTTAACTCTAGCTTACCATCTTCCAGTGGGTCGAGGAGAACTAGTATCTTGGTTCCATGGTTTCATCTACTCCCAGCCCACTGGGAAAGGGACTCTGCTTGAAATGCTGCTGCTGTTGTTTAGTTGCTAAGTCGTGTCTGACTCATTTACAACCCCATGGATGGTAGCCTGCCAGGCTCCTCTCTCTGTGGGATTCTCCAGGCAAGAATACTGGAGTGGGTTGTCATTTTCTTCTCCAGGGGGTCTTCTGGACCCAGGTATTGAACCTGTGTGTCCTGCATTGGCAGGCAGATTCTTTACCACTGAGCCACCAGGGAAGCCCCACTTGAAACATAGCAGAGAACAAAAGAGGAAAGAGCCAACAGAGTAGAGAAGCATCAGGGTGGAAGCAGGGATCTTTTTGTCCAGGTCTTCAGGACTCCCAGTCAAGTCCCCACTGGGATTGGAGCTAGATGCGGTAGATCGGGACAGTGGAACATTATCTCTTTGCGGGGGGAAAGGCAATAAGTGAAATCCCTAAGTATCCAATTCCTGCATTGCTGCTGAGGAATTCATAGAGACAGCCACTCTAGGAGTCTTTACGTAGAGTTCTTCTAAACTGATGAAACCATAAAGCCTAGAGGCCATGCCTAGATTCTAGGCACCTTTCTTGGGTGATCTGGATCAGTCCTAGAAATGTTACCCCCTCCACAAGCTGTGATGCCCACTCAATAGCTCAAGTCGGAAATCTCAGAAAAATCGAATCCTTATGGCCATTGATGACACTGAGATTCCTCAAGGTGTTGCTGGAGAGGCTGAGCAAGACCCTGAAGGGTCCTAGCAGCTTTTTTCTCTCACCTTTGGCAGGGTTTGGCAGAATGGGGTAGGGAGGGGTAACAGGTGGGCTTTGCCTTCAATAGAAGGACAAAATTTTGATGGTTCAAGTGAAGTAGTGGGAGTTTCCGAAGTCCTGCAGGAAGTTGCTGGGATAGAACACTGAGAAGTTTTGTACCACTTTGTCTTCCCTGTTGAGCGCCATCTGAGCTGTCAAACTTTGCTGCCAAGGGAACTGAATCAACCTGCAGCACGAAATGAGTGGGGAGGTAGGAGGCTTCTGTGACATGGATTTGCAGCACCGGTTCCTAAGGTTTCCAGGACTGAGGAGACTTGGTAATTGGTTGAGAGCAGACAGACTTTGGGGCCAATCAGACTCAGAGCTGAGGTGGGGGATCTGCTCTTCTTGCCCGCCTCTCCTCCCCCAGCTCCCTGGCTCCACTCAGATTCAGTTCCCCTCCCCACCAACCCACCCCCGCCATTTGGTGACTAAGAAGAACTGCTGCAGGCAGACAAACCTCGGAGCAGTTTTTAAGAGGCTGGAAAGAGACCTAAGAGATTCGAGCCGCTACATTTCAAGCCTTTGGTCTACCTTGGAGACAGGACAGCACAGAGTCAGTGTCCAGGAAGGGACTTCTGGGTCATGGGGCCCAAGACACCCCCACAGCTCGCTGGGAAATGGCAAGTTCTGTGCATGTTGTCCTTGTGCTGCTGGGGCTGGGTGTCTGGGCAGCTTCGTTACTCAGTGGTGGAGGAGTCTGAGCCGGGGACGCTGGTGGGGAACGTTGCTCAGGATCTAGGCTTAAAGGTGACAGATCTGTTGAGCCGCCGACTGCGGTTGGGCGCTGAGGAGAATGGGCGCTATTTTTCCTTGAGCTTGATGAGTGGTGCTCTGGCAGTGAATCAAAAAATTGACCGGGAGAGCCTGTGTGGAGCCAGCACCAGCTGCCTGCTGCCAGTACAGGTGGTGACCGAACACCCCCTGGAACTAATCCGCGTAGAGGTAGAAATCCTGGATCTCAATGACAACTCTCCGAGTTTTGCCACCCCTGAGCGAGAGATACGCATCTCAGAATCAGCTGCGCTCGGGGCACGGTTCCCACTGGATAGTGCCCAGGATCCAGACGTGGGGACCAATGCAGTGAGCTTCTATACGTTAAGCCCCAGCAGCCAGTTTTCTCTGAATGTGAAGACCCTAAAAGATGGGAAGTTGTTCCCAGAGCTGGTGCTAGAGCAGCAGCTAGACCGTGAAGCCCAAGCAAGACACCAGCTCGTGCTGACTGCTGTGGATGGGGGTGTTCCAGCCCGCTCAGGGACCACCCTCATCTCCGTCACCGTGCTGGACATCAATGATAATGCTCCAGCCTTCCAGTCCTCGGTTCTCCGGGTGGGACTCCTAGAGAATGTGCCCGTGGGTACACTGCTGCTCCGCCTCAATGCCACTGATCCAGACGAGGGCACCAATGGGCAGCTGGAGTATTCTTTTGGTGACCATACATCTGAGGCAGTGCAAAACCTCTTTGGCCTAGACCCTAGCAGTGGAGCAATCCATGTGTTGGGTCCCATTGACTTTGAGGAGTCAAGCTTCTATGAAATTCATGCAAGAGCCCGTGATCAGGGACAGCCCGCCATGGAAGGCCATTGTGTGATTCAGGTGGACATCGGGGATGCCAATGACAATGCTCCAGAGATACTACTGGCCTCTCTGGTCAACCCTGTCCCAGAGAGCACACCCGTGGGCACAGTGGTGGGATTGTTTAATGTGCGGGACCGAGACTCAGGAAGAAATGGTGAAGTGAGCCTTGATGTCTCTCCAGACCTGCCATTTCACATAAGGCCTTTGGAGAACCACTACTCACTGCTAACCAGCCAGCCTTTGGACCATGAGGCCGCATCCCACTATATCATTGAGCTGCTGGCCCGTGATGAGGGTTCGCCTCCCTTGCAGGCACATCTCACAATCAGGCTCAACATTTCAGATGTAAATGACAACGCACCCTACTTCACCCAGCAGCTCTAAACTTATAAATCACCCCCGCACCGGGAAGCTAGCACCAGCTGCCTGCTGCCAGTACAGGTGGTGACCAAACCCCCTGGAACTAATCCGCGAGGTAGAAATCCTGGATCTCAATGACAACTCTCCGAGTTTTGCCACCCCTGAGCGAGAGATACGCATCTCAGAATCAGCTGCGCTCGGGGCACGGTTCCCACTGGATAGTGCCCAGGATCCAGACGTGGGGACCAATGCAGTGAGCTTCTATACGTTAAGCCCCAGCAGCCAGTTTTCTCTGAATGTGAAGACCCTAAAAGATGGGAAGTTGTTCCCAGAGCTGGTGCTAGAGCAGCAGCTAGACCGTGAAGCCCAAGCAAGACACCAGCTCGTGCTGACTGCTGTGGATGGGGGTGTTCCAGCCCGCTCAGGGACCACCCTCATCTCCGTCACCGTGCTGGACATCAATGATAATGCTCCAGCCTTCCAGTCCTCGGTTCTCCGGGTGGGACTCCTAGAGAATGTGCCCGTGGGTACACTGCTGCTCCGCCTCAATGCCACTGATCCAGACGAGGGCACCAATGGGCAGCTGGAGTATTCTTTTGGTGACCATACATCTGAGGCAGTGCAAAACCTCTTTGGCCTAGACCCTAGCAGTGGAGCAATCCATGTGTTGGGTCCCATTGACTTTGAGGAGTCAAGCTTCTATGAAATTCATGCAAGAGCCCGTGATCAGGGACAGCCCGCCATGGAAGGCCATTGTGTGATTCAGGTGGACATCGGGGATGCCAATGACAATGCTCCAGAGATACTACTGGCCTCTCTGGTCAACCCTGTCCCAGAGAGCACACCCGTGGGCACAGTGGTGGGATTGTTTAATGTGCGGGACCGAGACTCAGGAAGAAATGGTGAAGTGAGCCTTGATGTCTCTCCAGACCTGCCATTTCACATAAGGCCTTTGGAGAACCACTACTCACTGCTAACCAGCCAGCCTTTGGACCATGAGGCCGCATCCCACTATATCATTGAGCTGCTGGCCCGTGATGAGGGTTCGCCTCCCTTGCAGGCACATCTCACAATCAGGCTCAACATTTCAGATGTAAATGACAACGCACCCTACTTCACCCAGCAGCTCTACACAGCTTATATCCCAGAAAACCGGCCTCCAGGCTCCCTTCTCTGCACCGTGGCTGCCTCTGATCCCGACACTGGGGATAACGCCCGTCTTACCTACTCTATCGTAGGGAACCAGATTCAGGGTGCCCCAGCCTCCTCCTTTGTGTATGTCCACCCTGAGGATGGGCGGGTCTTTGCGCAGCGCACTTTCGACTATGAACTGCTGCAGATGCTGCAGATTGTGGTGGGTGTCCAAGACTCCGGCTTGCCCCCCTTGCAGGCCAACACATCTCTCCATGTGTTTGTCCTGGACCAGAATGATAACGCCCCAGCTGTGCTGTACCCCACACCGGGCCGTGAATTCTCAGTCCCCCAGCGTCTCCCTCGCTCCGCCCCTCCTGGCTCCTTGGTCACCAAGGTGACAGCAGTAGATGCCGATGCAGGGCACAATGCCTGGCTCTCCTATTCACTGTTGCCACAGTCCACAGCCCCGGGACTGTTCCTGGTGTCTGCACACACCGGGGAAGTGCGAACGGCCCGGGCCTTACTGGAGGGTGATGCGGACACCCAGCAGGTGGTGGTCCTGGTGAGGGACAATGGTGACCCTTCGCTCTCCTCCACAGCCACCGTGCTGGTGGTTCTGGAGGATGAGGACCCTGAGGAAACGCCCAAATCCAGCGACTTCCTCACACACCCTCCAGAGCGCTCGGACCTTACCCTGTACCTCATCGTGGCCCTGGCGGCCATCGGCCTCTTATCCTTAGTCACCTTTACCTTTATGACAGCAAAGTGCCTCCGGGGGCATGCAGATGGGGATGGGGGTGGGGGTCATTGCTGCGGGCGCCAGGACTCACCCTCCCGGGAGTTCTACAAGCAATCCAGCCCCAACCTCCAGGTGAGCTCGGACGGCACGCTCAAGTACATGGAGGTGACGCTGCGGCCCACAGACTCGCACAGCCATTGCTACAGGACATGCTTTTCACCAGCCTCGGACGGCAGTGACTTCACTTTCTTAAGGCCTCTCAGTGTCCAGCAGCCCTCCGCTCTGGCACCGGAGCCCGAGGCCTTCCGGTCCCGCACTAGCACCCTGCGGGAGCTGAGCCAGGTGAGGGGCTCGGCGCTACCCCTGGGGGCAGAAACGGCGAAACCGCCCATCCCCATCAGAGGCTTTGATCGGCTTCTCTGGTCGGGGCTCAGCCAGAATGTTGCACTGTTTGGATGGATTGTGAGGAAGCAGAGGTGTGGCTGAGGCAGGGATAGGGCCCTGAGCCTGGAGAGGTGATGAGCAACTGTGGGCGAGGGGGAGAGAGGACAGGGCAGACCCCACGCTCAGAAAAGCCTGGGGTCTGGCGATCATTCTGGCGATTTCGGCCATGTCTGGGTTGGGGTAGAGGCAGTCACAGATCTCCGTCTGCAGCACGCCCGCCTGTCTTGAGATTTCTTCTTAGGTTTCTTCCCACTCTCTTGACCTGTGACCTTGCTGTGATTCACAGGCCTCTTGATTCCCACATCAAACCAGCGCATCTGTGGTTAGGGCAGAAGCAAGCCCGTGGGGCGCACAGTGGCCGTGCGCGCGGGCCCGCCGCAGCTCCCCTGTGCATGCACCTGCCCCTCAAGCCTGTAGCCGCCATTTGCTGCTGGCAGCTCGCAGCCAGGTGCAGGGGCAGAGGCTGTCATGGCAGCTCACAGCTTCCCCACGCTGCTGCCCGCCTCAGAAGTACTAACTACTAACCGAGAAAACCCGAGGGAACTCCCAGGTCTGGGCACCCCATCCATCCGCGCCGCAGCCTGGACGAGTCGCCTCCTTGGCAGGCCTGAGTCGCTTGTGTTGCAGCCATTCGAAATCCAGCGACTTCCTCACCCCTCCCGGGAGTACCTCATCGTGGCCCTGGCGGCCATCGGCCTCTTATCCTTAGTCACCTTTACCTTTATGACAGCCAAGGGCCTCCGGGGGCCTGCAGAGGGGGATGGGGGTGGGGGGCATTCCTGCGGGCGCCGGGACTCACCCTCCCGGGAGTTCTACAAGCAATCCAGCCCCAACCTCCAGGTGAGCTCGGACGGCACGCTCAAGTACATGGAGGTGACGCTGCGGCCCACAGACTCGCACAGCCATTGCTACAGGACATGCTTTTCACCAGCCTCGGACGGCAGTGACTTCACTTTCTTAAGGCCTCTCAGTGTCCAGCAGCCCTCCGCTCTGGCACCGGAGCCCGAGGCCTTCCGGTCCCGCACTAGCACCCTGCGGGAGCTGAGCCAGGTGAGGGGCTCGGCGCTACCCCTGGGGGCAGAAACGGCGAAACCGCCCATCCCCATCAGAGGCTTTGATCGGCTTCTCTGGTCGGGGCTCAGCCAGAATGTTGCACTGTTTGGATGGATTGTGAGGAAGCAGAGGTGTGGCTGAGGCAGGGATAGGGCCCTGAGCCTGGAGAGGTGATGAGCAACTGTGGGCGAGGGGGAGAGAGGACAGGGCAGACCCCACGCTCAGAAAAGCCTGGGGTCTGGCGATCATTCTGGCGATTTCGGCCATGTCTGGGTTGGGGTAGAGGCAGTCACAGATCTCCGTCTGCAGCACGCTCCGCTCGTCTTGAGATTTCTTCTTAGGTTTCTTCCCACTCTCTTGACCTGTGACCTTGCTGTGATTCACAGGCCTCTTGATTCCCACATCAAACCAGCGCATCTGTGGTTAGGGCAGAAGCAAGCCCGTGGGGCGCACAGTGGCCGTGCGCGCGGGCCCGCCGCAGCTCCCCTGTGCATGCACCTGCCCCTCAAGCCTGTAGCCGCCATTTGCTGCTGGCAGCTCGCAGCCAGGTGCAGGGGCAGAGGCTGTCATGGCAGCTCACAGCTTCCCCCCACGCTGCTGCCCGCCTCAGAAGTACTAACTACTGACCGAGAAAACCCGAGGGAACTCCCAGGTCGTGGCCACCCCATCCATCCGCGCCGCAGCCTGGACGAGTCGCCTCCTTGGCAGGCCTGAGTCGCTTGTGTTGCAGCCATTGTGGGCACTCCAGGTGCTGGGTGGGGTGGACTGACCTATCTAGGCTGCTGTGTCGCTCTGGGCCCAGACTCTGAGCGGAGGCTGGTGGGTGCCTCCAGCCCAGAAACTTCTCTCAGGAGGGCCAAACAGCCTTGTGGCCCAGGAGGTGCTGGGGCCCAGGTTGGGACAAGCAAACAGGCCTCTGTAGGACAGGCCGCCTGGGCTCTCGGCAGCATCGCCCTGTCCTTTGGCCAGAAGTGGGAACCTGGAGCACCTGGGTTCTGAACGCTAAGACAGAGGCTTTTGGCTCCAGGTGACCACAGTGGGCCAAGTAATCTGCCCATCAGGGTTTTGCGTGCTGGTGCGTGCATGTTCAGTCACTTCAGTCGTGTCCTACTCTTTGCACTCCTGGACTGTATGTAGCCCACCAGGCTCCTCTCGCCGTGGGATTTTCCAGGCAAGAATACTGGAGTGGGTTGCCATTTCCTTCGCTGCCTCAGGGCTGTGGTGTTGACCAGAGTATCTGAGACTTTAGCAAGTCCTCCCTTCCCAGACTGTTGAAAAGCCATGGCCTCTGCCAGGAGCCAGTAGGGTACCTCCACATCTGGGGAAGCTCTAGTTGTGAAAAACACAAGCTTCTATAACTCCAGCAGATTTATTCAAAATATGTCTAAACTCCACCCTACCTCTACTGAATCAGAATTGTATTTTGGAACATCAGCACTATGTGATTTGGGTAGCAGATGGAGAGAACCATACTACACACTTCCTCTGAAAACCACATCATCACTTTTTGTGCTTCCCCACACTTGGGTAGGGACTAGCACTCTTCTCCCCTCTTTGTAACTGAGTTTCACAAGAGGTCAAGTGACTTGCTCAAGTTGGCATGCTAAGTGATAGACAAGGATGTAGTTTAGGTTTATTTTAACTCCAGAATTTGTCCTTCCAATCACTTGGTGCTTATAAAGGTCGAGACCAGGAGGGACAGTTTGCCTCGACTGGGATGAGGCAGAGGTGGGCCTTCCTTCCCTTTCAGGGCCTTCTACGTGGAGAAAAGTCTACCGGGGCAACTTCTTCCTGAGCAGCCCTAACTGAACAAACCTGAACCCACTGTCCTTACATAGGTTATGAGTTCTCCTCGCTTCTGTTCTCCAGCCTGTCATGGTTCCTACATCTCTGCGTTGATTTTGCTGTGTCTAAAAGTACAGTGACTGGGAGCTGGGCATCCCTGGGTCCTTCCCCATGGCAGCTCCAGAAGTGGGAACCTGGAGCACCTGGGTTCTGAACGCTAAGACAGAGGCTTTTGGCTCCAGGTGACCACAGTGGGCCAAGTAATCTGCCCATCAGGGTTTTGCGTGCTGGTGCGTGCATGTTCAGTCACTTCAGTCGTGTCCTACTCTTTGCACTCCTGGACTGTATGTAGCCCACCAGGCTCCTCTCGCCGTGGGATTTTCCAGGCAAGAATACTGGAGTGGGTTGCCATTTCCTTCGCTGCCTCAGGGCTGTGGTGTTGACCAGAGTATCTGAGACTTTAGCAAGTCCTCCCTTCCCAGACTGTTGAAAAGCCATGGCCTCTGCCAGGAGCCAGTAGGGTACCTCCACATCTGGGGAAGCTCTAGTTGTGAAAAACACAAGCTTCTATAACTCCAGCAGATTTATTCAAAATATGTCTAAACTCCACCCTACCTCTACTGAATCAGAATTGTATTTTGGAACATCAGCACTATGTGATTTGGGTAGCAGATGGAGAGAACCATACTACACACTTCCTCTGAAAACCACATCATCACTTTTTGTGCTTCCCCACACTTGGGTAGGGACTAGCACTCTTCTCCCCTCTTTGTAACTGAGTTTCACAAGAGGTCAAGTGACTTGCTCAAGTTGGCATGCTAAGTGATAGACAAGGATGTAGTTTAGGTTTATTTTAACTCCAGAATTTGTCCTTCCAATCACTTGGTGCTTATAAAGGTCGAGACCAGGAGGGACAGTTTGCCTCGACTGGGATGAGGCAGAGGTGGGCCTTCCTTCCCTTTCAGGGCCTTCTACGTGGAGAAAAGTCTACCGGGGCAACTTCTTCCTGAGCAGCCCTAACTGAACAAACCTGAACCCACTGTCCTTACATAGGTTATGAGTTCTCCTCGCTTCTGTTCTCCAGCCTGTCATGGTTCCTACATCTCTGCGTTGATTTTGCTGTGTCTAAAAGTACAGTGACTGGGAGCTGGGCATCCCTGGGTCCTTCCCCATGGCAGCTCCAGAACGGTGCTGGTGACTCCTGTGGGACCTGGGCTGCCGAGTTTCCGGGTTATCTCACGTCCCTGCCACCTGTGAGACTTTGAGTCATTTGGCAGCCCTGGGTCTTCCTTCTCCCCAGTGTAAGTGAAGATGCTCACACCTCCCTCCCTGCTCCTGGGAGTGAGTGTGAGAATTAACTACCAGTACACCCCAGAATGGCCAGGAAACGGCTCTAGGAGTGCTCCTTGAGAGCGTGTGATGGGGTCACACACCCTCTGGAAAGGCTGGGAGGGATGTGGAAGTGAGGTGGCTGGCTAGAGTCCCACACCTTCGTCCAGGTGGGAGATGGCTACGCATGTGCTGCTGGGGAGCCCTGGAGACAGAGCTGGCTCTGCTTAGAGGCTGTGAGAGCTTGCTCTCTGCTGGGCTCTGTCCCAGCAGTTCTCTCCGTCCCAGACAGAGCAGCCTTGTTCTCTCCTCCTTAGTCACAGCCATGGTCTGGCACAGAGTTCTGGGGGTGAGAGGTGTCCTGGGGGTTGGATGCCCTGCAAAGGCCCTGTCTGGCACGACTCCTAAAGTAATAATGTGTTTAGCTGTGGGAAGAGACCTTGAGAGCCAAGGATCTGAAGGCGATGTCCCTCTGAATGTGTAAAGGCCCAGCCTGGCATGAAAGGGTTACCCGGAGCAGCAGCCATCTTGCCGCAGAGGATGCTTTGTTCCCAGCTGAGGAGCTGAATGAAATTCTTTCTAGAGCTGGGGGAATTCTTAGTCAACAGCCTCCTCTGCCATTTGAGGGGCCTTCTCTGCACCCCTCCCCCACTCCCACCCCAGGTCCACAGAGGATGCTTTCAGCCCTTGAACCTCTGCTCAGGAGTTCTGAGGCAGGTTGTGGGGGCAGGGAGGAAGGGGCCATTTCCTTAGGAAAAAGTCTGGATTTGCTCACGGTGGTCAGATAAATGTTATATCTTGGTCTCTGGGACCCGAGGCCTCTGGGACCTGAGGTGTAATGTGTGTTTGAAGATGAGCCCACCCCACCCTCATTTGCCCATTTGGATACTCAGCCCCTTTCCCTCTGTTTTCTCCACAGCAAGCCCCACCCAACACGGACTGGCGATTCTCTCAGGCCCAGAGACCTGGCACCAGCGGGTAGGTGAATGCCTCTCCAGCCCACCCTCTTCTCTGCGGCAAATTGTTCTCAGTGATGACATGGGAGGAGGTGGGGGGCGGGGAGGGCTCAGCATTGGCTACAAATGGCTTCCTCCCTCAGTTCCAGATTTCAGGGAGCTTTTGGTGTATTGGGACTGGCACACAGACGCCAGAAGGAAGAGGCCCCTCCCGTGGCTATTGTGGAAGCACAACTCAGCCACTCATCCCACCACACAAACCTTTCCCTGTATCTTGGGGTCTCTGTGGAAGCACAGCACGGTCATAAGGGGGTCTCTGGGTAGAGGGGAAGCTTTGATCCCTCCCTATCTGGCTCATTCCCCTGCTCCTGATGTGGCTGCCCTCCATCCTTATGGGGGTTCAGGCAGGGGAATCTGGGGCAGGAGGAGGAGAGGAGGAGCTGTCAGTAGCCGGAGCCGCTTCCCGAGCCTGCCGGGGAGGGAGCCGACCTGAGGGGAGGGGCCAGGCGACTGGAGGCGGGGCTGAGGAGGCAGAGCCGGCCTCGGAGGGGCAGGCTGCCCAGGCCCCTGGTCCTGCCTCTTCTGCTGGCAGGCCTTTGGTCCCTGGCACCCAGTCCAGTCTATATCTTCGTTTTCTGCCTCTCCCTCTCTTTCTTGTCTCTGAGTTTCTGTCTTGATTGCTGTATCCTAGTCCTACCGTTTGTGTCCGCCTGCACTGATCTGTGCCTTTCACTGCGCCTGCTGTGACTAGGTGCTCAATAAATGTGGAATCAATGAATAAATGTGACTCTTCCTCAGTCTCCGTCTCTGGTTTTCCTTTTCCCTCTGTCTCTGCCTCCCTGTCTCTGTCCCTGACCTCTCTCCTGTCTCTCCTTCTTTCATCTCTTCCTTGGGGTCTGCTCTCTCCAGTCTGTTTTTCTCTGTCTCTCGCTGGTTCCGCTTTCCTCTCTGTGTTTCCTTTGTCTCTCTCTGTAGCTTTCTGTCTCTTTTTGCCTCATTCTCTATTGCTCTTTCTTTACCTCTGTCTCTCTTATCCAGACTTACTCTGTCTGTCATTTCTTAAAACTTGCAGGCAGGCCAGCACCTACATGCCCGCCCCGCCCCCTAGGCTCGCTCCCTCCCCTGCCCCTCACACACTGAGCCTTTGATCGCTGCTCTTAACTATACACCCTCCCATCCAGGCTGCCCCAGCTGCCCAGATCAATCTGGTATAAATTCCTGCTAAGACAGGAACCCTCTGGGGCCAGGGTGGGGGAGGGGTGGGGGACTGGGAGGGGGTGGAGTGGGGGAGGACTTCAGCAAAAGATCTGCAGTTGGTCTGAGGCGAGGGGCAGGCTCTGGGCCAGGCATCCCTGTTAGAAGTCGGGAGCCTGGTGGAGTCTGAGAGGCTGGGAGCAGAGGGAGGGAGAGCGGGGGCTGCCTGCCGCACCCCTTTGCTGGCTGGACACTTGCTGCCCACATTCCTCAGACGCTACAGATGCTGAGCCCTCGCTGCCACCAGAGCCCAGGACACCTTGGTGTATGGTGGAGACACCAGGTCGGGGGATTGTGAATCCTCTCTCTGGTGTCAAGGCAGTTCTAACCGAGGGCCCAAGAAAAGCAGCAAACCAGATGACTTGACCTGCCCTTCCCACCCACCCCCGACCCTTGACCCCAGCTGTCTTCTTTCTCCAGGCTGGTCTTGCCAGCCTTCTCAGAGGTTATCTGTTCGGTCAGTCATTTATTCATTCATGTATTCATTGAACAATGTTTATTGAGCATCTACTCTGAGCCAGGCCCTGTGCTAAACACTGGCCTATCAAAGTGAACAAGCAGACATGATCCTTGTACGTGTAGGCTTTTATACCAGCAGGGAAGACAGGAAATTGACAACAAATCACACTGAAAACATTTCTAGTTACAAATCACAGTAAGTTCTGAGACGGTTCTGTGAGTGTAATGAGGGAGGGGGATAAAGAAGGGACGTGAGCTGAGGTGATGAGAAGTACCTGGCAATGTGTGCCCCCTTCCCCACCACCACCCAGGCCGTACACTGGCCACGAAGCAGAGCTCACTGCTGCACGCGGGAGTCTTAGCAGGTGTGCCTCTGGATTGGGCACCTTATCCCGCCCTCAAGTTCCCTGTTCATTATATGAGGGACATGGTGGCCTAAGGCACACGGGGGAGCTCTTGGGGAGAGGGAGGAGAAAGCCCAGGGACTCTCCCTTCCTCAGGTAACTTGAGGGGTTGGAATAAACACTTCTGATTGAGTTGCAGAGGAGCCCAGACAAAATCAGTGTTAGGGCCCCGGTCCAGCAGCTGTAGCTTCCCTCTTTCATTCATTCAGTAGCAGGTAGTGGTTTAGGTATAGGAAATATAAGATGGATGTAATCTCTGCCCTCAGGGAGTTTACAGTGTGTCGAGGGAAACAAATATTAACCAAGTAATTGCTCAGAAGAGTGTAAAATTCCAGCTATCCTGAGCATGATGCCGTGGGTATACAGTAGGGATGTGCCCTGGTCAGGGAGCAGGAGACCATCAGGAGAAACGAGCTTGAGAGTCGACCAGCTGAGAGAAAGGGGAAGAGCATTCCCCGTGGAGGAAGGAGCATTTGCAAAGGCCCTGTGCTGGGCCCTCTCGGGATCCATCGAATGATGGAGTTTCTCCTTGCGGCCATTCGGAGGGGCCAGTGGGAGCGAGAGGATGAAGAAGGGAGGTTTCTCCTCTTCAGTCTAACCCTGGTCCTGGCCCCCCACTGCTTCTCTGGCCCATCTCCGCTCGGCTGCTGGCACACCAGCTTCAGGCAGGGCTGGTGCTGAGTTCTTCAGTAGGTCTGGTTCAGGTTCAAGCCAGCGCTGTGTCATGCTGCCTAGACCGAAGGGAGTCTTCTGAAGTCCCTGCCTGCCAGTGCGCCTCCTCCCCACCACTCCCCCTGCTCAGGCGGCCCCCTTGGCTTCAGGTCCCAACAAGCCTGTCTCAAGCCTGAGCCCAGCAAGCCAGTTCTCCATCCTCCAGCTGTGCCCCAGGCCCCATCCCTCAGCTGTTCCCAGGTCTGCCCAGAGGAGGGGCTCCACGGGGCTTCCTCTGGTCCCCACCCTCTTCTCCTGTGGTGGCTCCACACTGCCCTTCCCCTCTGTTCAGCCTCCCCCTGGGGGACACTGTCTTTCCCTCAGTTTGGGCAGTCATTCAACAAACAAATCAATAGCAAATTATTATATTTTTTCTGCTTATAAAATGATCCATGGGGCTTCCCCTGGTGGTCCAGTGGGTAAGGACACTGCCTTGCAGTGCAAGGGGCGCCGGTTCGATCCCTGGCCTGGGAAGATCCCACGTGCCGTGGAGTGGCTGGACTGATGTGTCCAATTACTGAGCCGGAGCTCTGGGGCGCATGTGCCCAGAGTCGGTGCTCTGCGACGACAGACGCCACCGCGATGGGAGGCCCACAGGAGCCAAAGAACAAAGACAAATGAAAATAGAGATATGAAAGACCAATAGAAGTGGCCCGTCCGCTCCCCTCCAAAAAATAAATAAGAACTCTATAAAATGATCCATGCCCATTATAGAAACAAGAGAAATCGAGAAAATGGTTTTTTAAAGCACCCATAATTTGACAACCCAGGGAAACAACCACTAGCTTTTTTTTTTTCAGTATGGATAATTTCAAATCTATACGAGACTAAACAGATGGGTGTGACGAGCCTCTCTGGCCCCACTATCCGTCTTCAACTGACCCCCTGACTTGTTTCACTTCTCCTCGCCCTGAATTATTTGAAAGCAAATCCCAGCCATTGTGTTTCATCAGTCTTCACTATCTTCGACAGCTGATTCATTTTTTAAAAAACACATAAGTGCTAAAAATAATCTTAATAGACTAATTAACAGTAATAAACAATATTCATAAACATCATCCAATATTTAGTCTGTATTCGGATCTCCCCCGTTGTGAATCTCTCTCTGTTAACTTGTCTGTATGTTTATCCAAATTAAGGCTCATGTTTTGTATTTGGTTGAGAGTCTCACATGTCTTAAGCTCTCTTAATATTGCAAACATTTTTCTTGGTACAGTTAGCTTGCGCCGGTGGCATCTGTAGCTTTCTTTTCTGCTGTTTTTGCTTCTGCTGAGGCTGCTTTTTAAAATCTGATTCACCTGGACGAGTTGATCACAAACTCGTTCACAGAATATCAAGAACTTTATTCCCAGTCAAATGGTGTCTTTCTCACTAGTTGTGTTTTGTTGTTTTTGGTAGTAACTGATGTCATACCATCCATCAGTATTGTAGCCTGTTTTTCCTCTTTATACCACATCATGAGACAAGTTCTTCAGAAGTCATTTAATTATTGCATAATAGTCCCTCAAATGGGTAAAAATTTTAGCTGGCGCTGAGAAGCTTTTACTACATTAAAAACAACAAAAAACACATGCATTTAGATTGAACACAGTTAAACCCAGGCTTAGGTCAATGATGCCGTCCCCAGATTTATCTTTGTTTTGAGAGTGATGCTGGGAGCATTTAACCACAGCCCAGCCTCTGGGGTTTTCCCTCCCACACCGTCCCCAGCACATCAGAATACAAACTCCTTCAGGGAAGAGTTTTACCCTCTCTTACATCCTGGGGCCTGTCACAGGCACTGGTACTGTGCTTGGAAAATGGTCAGTTAGATGTCATCCATCTGCTTCACTAGTATTTTTCACCGTTCCCCAAATCCTGGAGAGTCCCCCATCCCTGTGGAAGCCCAGTATGCTGTCATATGTAAGATCAGAGGCTTTGGAGTCACATTTGGCCAGTTTCAGGGTATAGTTCTGCCTGTTGCCAGCTGTGTGACTTTGGGAAAGTCTCTCAACCTCTCTGAGGCCCAGATTCATCTGCTGGGAAATAGGAACAATAATGACCTGCAGGTGGTTCTGGGGCTGAAATAGACAATCTGTATATAGTTTAGTCAGTCCAGTATCCAGAAACAGGAAGCTCTTAGTAAATGGCTCGGAAGGAGTTCTCTCTCCACTCCTCTCCTGCCCACATGTTTGACCTACAGCCTTCAGTCATTTCCTAAGAACTCTTCTCTTGGCCCAACCCATCATGGTCACAAGCCCACCCTTCCACTCCCCTTTGTTCCCTCAACCAGCACAGGGTCTCCTTCTCACCTGGTGTCTGACCCTGTCGTCCGCTCCCCAGGCCCAGAACTCTTCACCCTGCCAGTCGCCCCCGACTTGCTCTCCCAGTCTATCCCCATTAGGCCGGTCACCTCAGCCTGAGCCCTCCTGCCTCAGCCTTGCGCCCCAGGCGTGCCCAGAGAGAGCGCGGTCTCCTTGTAAGTAAGGACTTCTGGATTGTCACGGAGACAGAGGTGGCTGAGGCTCCATCCCTGGGCCCCTGCCCTCCCAGAGGTGCTCCCAACCCTTGATCTGCGCATGGGAGCAGCAGTGGTCTTTAAATACTTAATACTTATACCAGATCATGACTACCCCCTTTTTATATACCTCAGACGCTTCCCAGAGCCCTTAGGATGAGACCACAGTCTTTAGCGTACACTCCGCAGCCCCACCACCGCCCCACCTGCCGCCCAGGGGCAGACCAGCTTCTCTCAGTGGTTTGAGCTTGCCGATCTCTGCCCAGCCTCAGGGGCTGGGGCTTGTTGCTCCCTCTGCTTACAAAGCTCTCCCAGCACTTGCCTTCTCCCAGTCTCCTCAGTTTTTTACTTTGAAGTGTTTCAAACCACTGAAAATTTAAAGAATAGTATGAACATCCAGATACTCTCTGAAACTTCCTCAGTTGTTACTATTTTGCACTTCTGTTTTCTTTTCTCTCTCACAACAAGCGCACACTCACACGTACACTTTTTTCCCCCAAACCATTTGAGAATTGCAGACCTCAAAACATTTGAAATACTTCGGTATCTCTGTCCTGATAACAATAACATTCTCATACATAACCACAAAAGAATGCACAGTTTGAAGAATTTAACATGAATGCAGTAATACACAGTTCACTAGCAGATTTTCATAAACATTCCCCCACTGTCCTTTTTTTTTTTAACATTTATTTATTTATTTTGGCGGGGGTGGGGAGGGAGGGGGTGGGCGGGCCACTTCCACTGGTCTTTCATTTGTCTAGTTTCATCCATCTTTGTTCTTTGGCTCGTGTGGGCCTCCCATCACGGTGGCCTCTGTTGTTGCAGAGCACCGGCTCTAGACGCATGCGCTCCAGAGCGCCAGCTCAGTAATTGGACACATGGGTCCAGCCGCTCCGCGGCACATGGGATCTTCCCAGGCCAGGGCTTGAACTTGCACTGCAAGGCGGTGTCCTTACCCACTGGACCACCAGGGAACCCCCCCCCCCCCACTGTCCTTTTAACCTGTATTTTTAACGCTAGAATTCAATCAAGGAGCATAAATTGCATTGGCTTGCTACCTCTCTTTCATCTCCTTTAATTGAAAACAGTCTCCTCATCTTTCGGAGGCTTTTTTTTCTTTTGATAACATAAACACGTTTTAAAGAGTCCAGGCCAGTTGTCTTTCCAAATGTCCATGGTCTGGATTCACAAATCATCTTTTCAGGGTGAGATCAGGTTACACAGTCTGGTAGGAATACTGCCTGGGGGACACTGTGCACTTTCCTCTGGGAATCAGTTTCTGTCCATTTGTCCCATGGTCTTAGGTGCTCCTTTGGTTCACTGGGTTGAAGCAGTATCCCCACATCCCTGTGTTACAAAGGTTATTTTCAAATGCTGGTGACGAGTGAGCTATCTGTGGGTGATACGGAAGGCTGTGCAGCAACCTTGTGGTGTTTTGGTTTTCACTGCTGCTGTCGGTCTTTACATCAGCAGTTACAAAGCGCTGACTCTCTGTCACTCCTCCTGCATCTCTTTGGCTGGCATATTCTTGCAGATCACCTGGATGCTTTTCTTCAGAGTTAAATTCCTGGTCTTCTTAGGGAAGCCTGCACTGACTGACTCCCCAACCCCAACCAAGTCAGGACTCTCCTGTTCCCCTGCTCTCTGCCTCCATGGCACTTGTCACCATTAAAATTCAGTGATTATGTCCTATTAGCCCCTCAGTGAAGACTGAACACCGGGCTATTTCAGTCTTGTTCCCAGCTACAAACCCAGCACCCAGTCCCATGTCTGGCACAGTAATTGCTCAATAAATACTGGTTGAATACATGAACCCAGAGTTGCAATTCTCCCCACTCTGAGGAGGGAGAAACAACATTCCTGCTTTCTCCTCCAGCCCTAACTCTGCAGTTGCTGTGACAGTGTAGAGGGCACCACGCGGCAGCTGATCTGGACCTTAGACCGAGTCCACCAGCCTGGGGTTGGGAATTTCAGATCAGGAGAAACCATAAGTAGGGACAGACCTTGGGGAAAATGTAAAGCAGTTCTTGACTGCTCAGTCACCGTGACAAAATACGCACACTCTCTCTTACACACATACACTGTTTCTCACCCCCCACCGCCCGCCCTCCCATGCCTGCAAGGCTGCCCTACAGCCCCTCCCCTGGTGGTAAATCCATCTTACCTCATAATGACCTTTCTCAGTAGGGCTTTCCCCATTCATTCAGGCAACAAGCTTTCATTGAGGAACGTCAGTGCTCCAGACAGGGCAGAGGTCAACTAGTAGACTGTGTCAGGCTGCTTCCCCTTCCCCTCAAAAGTGGAAATGATTTGATTCTTGGAAATCCCTCAAAGCACAGCATAACAAAGCATAGCTATGTGAAAAATCTAGATTGGGCTACCATTCCTTAGAGTTCTACAGGTTAGCGTTTTTTAGCAATTATGAATCACCTCATGTTTTTCTCAATGTTTAGAGCATCTAAAGATGTTGACTAGATGCTTCAGTAGGAAACGGGCTCAGCCCTAGTCCCAAGGCTCCAGGAGTTGGGGTGGGAGGTGGAGCAGATGGTGGGGACAGTGGCAGTCATGGTGTCCATTGAGTCAGTGATGCCATCCAGCCACCCCAAAATGTGCCTCAAGAGAGAGTGGGAGGAATTAGGGAAGAAGCCTCAGAAAAGGTTCATGATAGACTGTTGGGAGTAGGCTGGGGCGTTCTTGTGAAATAGGAGGGTCTGGTTCTCATGTGCCTGTTGGGTTTTATCCTGAGGCCTTAGCCACTGAAGGGATTAGAATTGAGTTTTAGCAGCCTCTCCCTGCCCCAGCATCTTGGGAGACCCTCCAGCCTCTGCCCCTAGGTTCTTTCTGGGTTCTCAAACCTTTCTCTAGCACATTCTCTCCCATTTCCCACCCTCACTGTCCTCGGGAGAGGGTCTGCTCTCCCTCTCTCTAAGCTACTGCTTCCTTGTGGGAGGGCAAATTGCAGTGCGTCCTGCCCCCTCTCTGGTGGGGCTGCCGTGTCTGAGACAGTAGAAAGCTGGTTTGGGGGCTGGCAGGTCTGGCTTCTGGAAGATAACCACCTCCTACCTTGCTGAAAAGGGCAGGTCTTGGGCATGGACTGGGGCTGGGCACTGGATCTGGGGGCCCTGGGGAGGACAGAAGGGCATGGGTGAGATGACTTGAGAGACCGCACTCACCAGCCCACTCTCTCTGCAGATCCCAGAATGGCGATGAAACTGGCACCTGGCCCAACAACCAGTTCGACACAGAGATGCTGCAAGCCATGATCTTGGCCTCTGCCAGCGGTAAGTTAGGCCAACATGTGTGGAGTAGGAGATCTGGGGTCCCGGGGTGCATCCTACAGCACGGTGCCCTGAGACTGGCTTTGAACCTGTATGGTTCTTCCAGGCCTTTCAGCCGACCTGAGATAGCACATCATTTCAGGATATAAAGCCAGGCTAGGGAATAGCTAAGGGATGGGAGCCCTGGGATACCCAGAGGGGAGTGGACAAGGAAAGATCTGTGCAGGAGGAGTAGGGCGTGCGTGCTCAGTTGCTTCAGTCCTGTCCGGCTCTTTGTGACCCCGTGGATGATAGCCTGCCAGGCTCTTCGATCCATGGTTTCTCCAGTGGGTTGCCGTTTCCTCCTCCAGGAAGAGTAGGGAGTATTGGTGAAAAGATCCACCCTGGAAGGGGTCACCTATAGGTCGGGTCCTAGCTCTGCCACTTACTGTGCTTTTGATCAATTTGCTTAAGCTCTCTAAACCTCAGTTTCCTCAACCAAGAAAACTGGGACAGCAACCTCAAAGGGTTGCTATGAGAATTCAGTGAACTGATAGGGTAAAGCACACAGGATTGGAGCCAGGCCCACACCTGGCCTGAGGCCATGGAAGTGGCTATGGATGCTCCCAGCAGGAAACACACTCTGGATCTGAGACCACTTTTCTTTTTTGTTGTTGTTGCTGCCCCCACTTCCAGAGCTTTGATTTTTCCCCAAGGCTAACAGACCTTCAGCAATAGATTCAGGTGACATTATTCTTCAGGGATGACAACCAAGAGCCCAGAGTTGGGGGAGAGGAGGCAGAATAACGCCATCAGTACTGAAGAGAAGGGGCTTTGGAGGTGAGCCGGCCTGGATTCAAATCCCGGTGCCACTGCTTAGCTGTGCGTCCTCAAGCGAGTGAGTCAGGCCCCCTGGGCTGCAGTCTCACTGATGACAGCGCTGACTGTGGTGTCGTAAGGCCCTCAGCACGGGACTGGCCCAGAGGAAGGGCAGTGGTGAAAACTGATGGATGACTTTCTCTTTTGACCCATGGTGGGACAAGTGGTAGAATTAAAATAATGCCTGTTGAGAAGGATGAGCTTCAGGAGCAGCCAACCCTGGGCTTCCATGGAGGCTGACAGAGGACTCAGGCACTGGCCTTATGGAGAGAACTGAAAGCCTGGCCGTCCAGTGTGTCTGGAGGCCTGATGTGGAGAACCAGGTCAAGCTGGGGCCGTAATGCCACCGTCGGGCCTGTGTGCTGCCCCAGCTCACGCTCAGCAAGTTTGATGGGTAATGGGCCTCGTGCGTGTGGGTCTTCCCACAGCTCTGCAAGGCAGATCTCATTCCCTCCATTTGACAGATGAAGGAAGTGAGGAGTCCCTTGCTCCAGAGCCCCAACTTGAGCTGCAGATTGGAGAGTCTAACCCAGCCCACTCCTAGTTCACGACCTGTCCACTCCAGTGACCAGCCTGCCTTCCCGTCCGGCCTTAGTTTTCCTCTTAGCTGAATAGGTTTCTCTTAATGATGCATTATTCTCTCAGATTGGGGTTCCAGATAAAATACAAGATGGCCGGTTAATTTTAACTTTGAGACCACAAATAATACTTTCGCATAAGGAGGTCCCAAATGTTAGAACTGGGACATACTTTCCCAAAAAAAAAAAGTTTTTTTTTCTCATGAAATTCACATTTAACTGGGCACCCTTCATCTTCATTTGTTTAATCTGGCAAGTTGTCCCCAGGGTCTGTGAGACCCTGGGGCGCCAGGCCCATAGCTGGCGAAGAGGAAGGGAGCAGGGACAGGGACGCCAGCCTTCTGGGACAGACAGGGCTGGCCCGGGGTTTGAGGGGTCAGGGGATGGGCCACTGTAATTCTAGAGAGGCTAGACACTGAGTATGAGAGAGGCAGGTGGCGGGGTCCGAGAAGACGCCAAATTGGACTTTTGAGGGAAGTAAATAGTAAGGTGTATATTTAGCTGTTGTGGCTTTAAACCCTAAAGCCAAGAAGCAGGCTTTTTTTTTTTTTTTAAGAAGCAGGCTTTTTAAGCCTAAATCCAGATTCTAAAACCAGAAATGGAGTCAGTATTTATAGCCCCAGACCCTCCCTGGGGTCACCGCTGGCTGGCTCCCCTGTCAGGGCTCCACCCCTCTGGCCACGCGGGGCCTGACCGGAGAGTAAGCCCGGGCCCTGGGGGATGGACCCTGGGGGTGGAGGCGGCAAGGTCAGGCCCTGCTCTCGCTTTCACACCCGCTTCCTGGCTCTGGAGCCAGAGGTTCCTGGAAGCCTGCCCACCGGCCTGCGGGGCTGCTGCGGGCCAGTGAGTGAGAGGGAGAACAAGCACACTTGGGAGGCTTTTTAAATAAACATTTGAAGGGAAGGTGTGCTCTCAAGGAGGCTGCGGTCTGCGCCCCGCCAGCCCTGGTGGGTTGGGGCAGGCCTCCCGGGCTCCTTCGAGCTGCTGCCCTCAGCCCCCGGTGGGGAGGGCAGAGCGAGAGGAGAGAGGAGTGGGGGCTGGAAGCTGTTTCCCTGAGGAGAGGCTGGAGTGGGCGAGGGGAGCAGAGGCTGGCAGTGCTCTCGCCTCCTCCAGGCCAGAGGCCGCCCCGGCTCTTCCTCGCTGCTCTTTAGAGTCTATTTCTCCTTGGACTCGGGGAAGATCCCGGTTCCTGCCCAGTATAGGTCTTGCAGGGGCAGGAGGAGGTGCCCCTGGACAGTTGCTTCTGCAGAAGCTCAGAGCCCGCAGTCCAGCCGAGGTTGGGGTCAGGCAGGGTTTCCGTCAAGGTCACGTGGCTGGCTCCTCAGTGACGACACAGAACTCAAGGGTAGCCTGTTTCCGTTACACTCTGGGTTTCCCCATCTTCTTCCCTCCTGGCCCAGCCCAGCTTCAGCGCATCCCATAACCCAGGCCAGTATCAGGCTCCCTGGCGAGGCCGGGGTTTGAGGGGTCAGGGGATGGGCCACTGTAATTCTAGAGAGGCTAGACACTGAGTATGAGAGAGGCAGGTGGCGGGGTCCGAGAAGACGCCAAATTGGACTTTTGAGGGAAGTAAATAGTAAGGTGTATATTTAGCTGTTGTGGCTTTAAACCCTAAAGCCAAGAAGCAGGCTTTTTTTTTTTTTTTAAGAAGCAGGCTTTTTAAGCCTAAATCCAGATTCTAAAACCAGAAATGGAGTCAGTATTTATAGCCCCAGACCCTCCCTGGGGTCACCGCTGGCTGGCTCCCCTGTCAGGGCTCCACCCCTCTGGCCACGCGGGGCCTGACCGGAGAGTAAGCCCGGGCCCTGGGGGATGGACCCTGGGGGTGGAGGCGGCAAGGTCAGGCCCTGCTCTCGCTTTCACACCCGCTTCCTGGCTCTGGAGCCAGAGGTTCCTGGAAGCCTGCCCACCGGCCTGCGGGGCTGCTGCGGGCCAGTGAGTGAGAGGGAGAACAAGCACACTTGGGAGGCTTTTTAAATAAACATTTGAAGGGAAGGTGTGCTCTCAAGGAGGCTGCGGTCTGCGCCCCGCCAGCCCTGGTGGGTTGGGGCAGGCCTCCCGGGCTCCTTCGAGCTGCTGCCCTCAGCCCCCGGTGGGGAGGGCAGAGCGAGAGGAGAGAGGAGTGGGGGCTGGAAGCTGTTTCCCTGAGGAGAGGCTGGAGTGGGCGAGGGGAGCAGAGGCTGGCAGTGCTCTCGCCTCCTCCAGGCCAGAGGCCGCCCCGGCTCTTCCTCGCTGCTCTTTAGAGTCTATTTCTCCTTGGACTCGGGGAAGATCCCGGTTCCTGCCCAGTATAGGTCTTGCAGGGGCAGGAGGAGGTGCCCCTGGACAGTTGCTTCTGCAGAAGCTCAGAGCCCGCAGTCCAGCCGAGGTTGGGGTCAGGCAGGGTTTCCGTCAAGGTCACGTGGCTGGCTCCTCAGTGACGACACAGAACTCAAGGGTAGCCTGTTTCCGTTACACTCTGGGTTTCCCCATCTTCTTCCCTCCTGGCCCAGCCCAGCTTCAGCGCATCCCATAACCCAGGCCAGTATCAGGTCTCCGCGTCTGGGGAGTGGGTGAAAGTGGCTGGTTTTGTCATTTTCATCTGCTTGGGTGCTTCTTAGAGATCCTGCGTGTCTGTAGGATGTGGGTGGGCCTGGCTTCCAGTTAACCCAGTCCAGCCCTTCCTGTCTTTCTATTTCTGCCTCCCTTTTCCCTGTTGGTCCCCATTTTCCCCCATCTCTCTCACTGGCGCCTCTGACACCTCTCCTCTGATGTCAGCCCCTGAATCACCCGGGAACCCTGGCTCTTGAAGCCAGATCTGGGGCCCTCCTCCCAGCACTTCCATTCCCAGGCTGGAGGGGAGGAGGCAGGGCGGTCCAGGACTCGGCTCCCTCCTGGAGTTCATTAGGGAAAGTGTAGAATGTCTGCGGATTGAAAGGGCTGGGGCACGGGCTAACCTAAGGAGGGAGAGGAGGAAGCGGGCACCGCCCCCTCCCACCCGGCCCACTTCCCGCCCTCCCCCTCCCAGGCCCCCGGGTGCTGGGATTTAGGGCTTGGAAACCTGAGCCTGGAATGAGGAGGCGGAAAGACTGGGGCTCTTCTCTCCTCTGCGTTCTCTCGAGCCCCTCCCCCTCTGGTGCTGTTCTTTGAAAACATTTCCTGGCTCTCTATTTCTCAATCCCTGGTTGATGTCCCAGGATTACTCAGCCACTCCGGCTTTTAGTCACCCTCTCTGCCCACTCCCAGGGTCTAGGGTGGGGGTAGAGGGAGGCCGGTGCGTGGGGAGTCCTTCTGGAGGGGGCGGAAGAGGGGCTGGGCTGGGCGTTCCTGGGGAGTTAACCCTCCAGCTGCTGGAGGACTCCAGCAGGAGCCCTCCTGAGCTCACTTGGGGCCATCACAACCCCTGTTGTTTTGCCCGCTGGGGACAGTCAGGGGCCTGGAGGGGAGAAGCAGAGACACACATGTGGCGACAGTGATGATGGTGATGCCACAGCGACGGTCAGTGAGCTCTCCAGGTGGAATCCTGCCAAACCCCAGGGAGGAAGGTTCTTCTGTGCTGCTCTGTTTCACAGACCATCACCGACGTCAGTGAGCTCTCCAGGTGGAATTCCTGCCCCCATCTGCGCTTAACCCAGGCCAGTATCAGGTCTCCGCGTCTGGGGAGTGGGTGAAAGTGGCTGGTTTTGTCATTTTCATCTGCTTGGGTGCTTCTTAGAGATCCTGCGTGTCTGTAGGATGTGGGTGGGCCTGGCTTCCAGTTAACCCAGTCCAGCCCTTCCTGTCTTTCTATTTCTGCCTCCCTTTTCCCTGTTGGTCCCCATTTTCCCCCATCTCTCTCACTGGCGCCTCTGACACCTCTCCTCTGATGTCAGCCCCTGAATCACCCGGGAACCCTGGCTCTTGAAGCCAGATCTGGGGCCCTCCTCCCAGCACTTCCATTCCCAGGCTGGAGGGGAGGAGGCAGGGCGGTCCAGGACTCGGCTCCCTCCTGGAGTTCATTAGGGAAAGTGTAGAATGTCTGCGGATTGAAAGGGCTGGGGCACGGGCTAACCTAAGGAGGGAGAGGAGGAAGCGGGCACCGCCCCCTCCCACCCGGCCCACTTCCCCGCCCTCCCTCCCAGGCCCCCGGGTGCTGGGATTTAGGGCTTGGAAACCTGAGCCTGGAATGAGGAGGCGGAAAGACTGGGGCTCTTCTCTCCTCTGCGTTCTCTCGAGCCCCTCCCCCTCTGGTGCTGTTCTTTGAAAACATTTCCTGGCTCTCTATTTCTCAATCCCTGGTTGATGTCCCAGGATTACTCAGCCACTCCGGCTTTTAGTCACCCTCTCTGCCCACTCCCAGGGTCTGGGGGTGGGGGTAGAGGGAGGCCGGTGCGTGGGGAGTCCTTCTGGAGGGGGCGGAAGAGGGGCTGGGCTGGGCGTTCCTGGGGAGTTAACCCTCCAGCTGCTGGAGGACTCCAGCAGGAGCCCTCCTGAGCTCACTTGGGGCCATCACAACCCCTGTTGTTTTGCCCGCTGGGGACAGTCAGGGGCCTGGAGGGGAGAAGCAGAGACACACATGTGGCGACAGTGATGATGGTGATGCCACAGCGACGGTCAGTGAGCTCTCTCCAGGTGGAATCCTGCCAAACCCCAGGGAGGAAGGTTCTTCTGTGCTGCTCTGTTTCACGAGCGACCATCACCTGGAGATGGTGTTCAGTGCAGATTCTGAGAGGCTGTGATTCTGACAAGCTCCCAGGTGACGCCAGAATGTGCAGTCCCCTGGACCTCAGTTTCTCCTTGTGCAGAGCAGGAAGCCGGGCTGTTGGCTCTGTGGCATCACCTTCTCTGACATTGTGAGCCTGTGCCTCCAATGACCTAAGACAGCTGGTCCTGTGGCCATCCTCTCAGCCTCTCTCCCCTCCTTCGCCCTCAGGGGAGTGATGAGGTCCAGGCTCTGGGAGTGGTGACGGTGCCCCGGTGCCCCGACTGGTAAGATGCAGGTAGAACTCGCCCCTGTTCTTACCTGTCCTGGCTGGTACGGCCTTGGCGGAGGCTTTCACCCCTCTGAGCCTGGCTTCTCTGTCTGTAAAGCCGGGGTGCTAGCACATCCCTCCCTGGAGAGGTGTGTAAAGGCTAGAAGCCGTTGAGCGAGGTGGCTGGCACCGCGTCGGCATCGACGGCTGTTGTGATGGGAATCCGTGGAAGAGCCCCCACCGCCACTCAGAACAGAGTGACTCGGGGCCCGGCCTGTGCTTGGCACTGGGTGGAACAGGCTAGGGACCTGCAAGAACTGTGGTCTCGGCCCTGAAGGAGTCCATGGTCAAGCGTAGAGACCAGGGCGGCTGCCCCGAGAAGGACCGTGGCACAGTCGCGGGAGCCGGGTCTCAGCCCCGAGAGAGACGACGGGTAGCGTGTCTGAAGCCCTTGCTGTGCAGTGGGCACTATGGTACGTGCTTGATGTATGTAAGCTCAGTCAGCCTTTACCCAAACCGGAAGAGGTGGGGCCCACTGTTGTCCCCACTTGGCAGTTCAGACAACTGAGGAGACATAGGGAGGTTAAGGTAGGCTTGACTAGGATCACAGCAGGTAAAAGAACGAAGACTCAAACCAAAGTGGTCACTCTAGAGCCTCTTAGCCCTACCGCTGTGGCTCAGGGTGGCGTGTGCAGGGCTCTCCCTGCTGGTGCTATCAGAGAGGGACCTGGGGGTCCCCCGGTTTAGCCCCTGACCTCCTCTTGTCTCTGCAGAAGCCGCTGATGGGAGCTCCACCCTGGGAGGGGGCGCCGGCACCATGGGTCTGAGTGCCCGCTACGGGCCCCAGTTCACCCTGCAGCACGTGCCCGACTGCCAGAACGATCCCGGCAGCAATAGTGCAGTCTCCTCAAGCTCCCAGGTGACGCCAGAATGTGCCCCCAGTTTCTCCTTGTGCAGAGCAGGAAGCCGGGCTGTTGGCTCTGTGGCATCACCTTCTCTGACATTGTGAGCCTGTGCCTCCAATGACCTAAGACAGCTGGTCCTGTGGCCATCCTCTCAGCCTCTCTCCCCTCCTTCGCCCTCAGGGGAGTGATGAGGTCCAGGCTCTGGGAGTGGTGACGGTGCCCCGGTGCCCCGACTGGTAAGATGCAGGTAGAACTCGCCCCTGTTCTTACCTGTCCTGGCTGGTACGGCCTTGGCGGAGGCTTTCACCCCTCTGAGCCTGGCTTCTCTGTCTGTAAAGCCGGGGTGCTAGCACATCCCTCCCTGGAGAGGTGTGTAAAGGCTAGAAGCCGTTGAGCGAGGTGGCTGGCACCGCGTCGGCATCGACGGCTGTTGTGATGGGAATCCGTGGAAGAGCCCCCACCGCCACTCAGAACAGAGTGACTCGGGGCCCGGCCTGTGCTTGGCACTGGGTGGAACAGGCTAGGGACCTGCAAGAACTGTGGTCTCGGCCCTGAAGGAGTCCATGGTCAAGCGTAGAGACCAGGGCGGCTGCCCCGAGAAGGACCGTGGCACAGTCGCGGGAGCCGGGTCTCAGCCCCGAGAGAGACGACGGGTAGCGTGTCTGAAGCCCTTGCTGTGCAGTGGGCACTATGGTACGTGCTTGATGTATGTAAGCTCAGTCAGCCTTTACCCAAACCGGAAGAGGTGGGGCCCACTGTTGTCCCCACTTGGCAGTTCAGACAACTGAGGAGACATAGGGAGGTTAAGGTAGGCTTGACTAGGATCACAGCAGGTAAAAGAACGAAGACTCAAACCAAAGTGGTCACTCTAGAGCCTCTTAGCCCTACCGCTGTGGCTCAGGGTGGCGTGTGCAGGGCTCTCCCTGCTGGTGCTATCAGAGAGGGACCTGGGGGTCCCCCGGTTTAGCCCCTGACCTCCTCTTGTCTCTGCAGAAGCCGCTGATGGGAGCTCCACCCTGGGAGGGGGCGCCGGCACCATGGGTCTGAGTGCCCGCTACGGGCCCCAGTTCACCCTGCAGCACGTGCCCGACTACCGCCAGAACGTCTACATCCCCGGCAGCAACGCCACTCTGACCAACGCAGCTGGCAAGCGAGATGGCAAGGCCCCGGCTGGCGGCAACGGCAACAAGAAGAAGTCAGGCAAGAAGGAGAAGAAGTAATGCGGAGGCCAGGCCCGGAGCCACGGGGCAGCCTCCCTCCCCAACCAGCCCAGCCTCTCCCTACCTGTGCCCAGGCCTCGGATTTCAGGGCCCACCCCCAGGATGCTGGTAGGGGCCCAGGCCACGCTTCCCTTGGGAAATGGAAACAAGTGCCCAGTCAACACCCCCTCTCTGCCCCCAGGGGATTGAATATGCAAAGGGAGTTCTGCTGGGAACCCCCGTCCAATCACTAGCTGTGCCCATGGGGGTAGTGGGGTTTGTGTAGACACCATTTATCACACCCCCTTCCCTGACAGCTGAACTTCTCCATCTTCCAAATTCAATCAGGCCCATCCATCCCCTGCCTCCCTCCTGCCCACCCCACCCCAGCCCACCCTTCTCCTCTTTCTTGAGGTGGTTGGGGTGTTGAGGTACCTGGTGACCTTTTAAAAAGGCTCATAGTTCTGAAGAGTTGGAAGGGCATGACTTCTTGACCTCTCCTTCACTTCTCAAACTTCCCCCAAAGCATGGTTGGGCGCCAGCCCCTTCACCTCCTTCCAGAACCTGAGACCAAGCTCAAGTTTTAGAGACAACGGTCACCATTCCCATGGTACTGATGCTTGCTGGATTTAGGGAGGGCATTTTGCTACCATGCCTCTTCCCAGCACCCTGGGGACCAGTCTTGTTTTTCATCATTTGATATTCCTACTGCATGCTGTGACTTCCCCCTCCCCGAACAAGAGACTCCACTGCATGTTCTAAGACAGTATGGGGTGGTAAGATATAGGGTGTGTGTGTGGTTCGGGGGATGGACAAAGCTTGATCCCTCAGTTAACCGGGACTTGCAGGAGGCTCTGTATGTCCCAGGGTACCAAGCAGATCCCCAGATTACAGCCAGAAGGAACAGACCAGGCTGGACCTTCATCTCTCATAGACAGGGCAGCCCTGGCAGCCAGCGGTGGGCTGAGGTTCCAGCACTGATAGGTGTAAATTGGCATTGTAGTCCAAGGCAGCTCTGAGCAGGTTTGGGACCAGGTCCCCTGGAAAGGTCAGAGGAGCCTCTGTGGGTGCTGGGTACTCCAGAGGTGCTGCTGGTGGAAGGACCTGCGTGGCCCCAGCAGGGAGGGAGGGCTCGCTCAGCTGTTGGTGGTCCCTGGGTTGGGAAGGAGAGGAGCTAGAGCAGGGGTGTCAGCCTGAGATCAGGGCTTCTCCACAGGACCCCTGCCTCAGCGGCCTCAGCCCTTCCCTTTGCCAGGTGCCATTTCTTCTCTGTGAAGGCCACTGCCCAGGCCCCCAGTCCGCCCCCTCGTGGCCAGAGCCTGGTTAAAGTCCCCCAGTGCCTCCTTGTGCATAGACCTTCCTCTGCCCACCCCGTCTGCCCCGCCCTCGTTCCGCTCACCCAGCGGGGCTTCTCAACCCCACCCCAGCCCTTATTTAGTGTAGGACCCCTTCCCTCTTAAGGCTGGTGTAGAATAACCAATAGTGTATAGTGCGGCGTATTTTTTCCGTGATGGCGAGCGGGCGGCGGGCTCCGCGCAGCCGTCTGTCCCCGAATCTGCCCGCGGCGGCCCGTGCTGTGTTTTGTGCTGTGTCCACGCGCTGCGGCGACCCCCCCCTCCCGCGTACTGATTCCTCTAAGTGCTTCTCTTTGCATAGTCACGTAGCTCTCGACCCAACCCCCTTCCTGTGTCTCACGCGTTTTATACTCTAATATTTATATGGCTTTTTTTCTTTGAAAAATTAAAGGGTTTCTTCTGAAAGGTTGACTGTTTCTATGTAAGAGATGGGGGCTCCTGGCGTGTTTGAATGAAGTGACGCGCTCAGAATTGCATGCTGGAAGAAGAGCGGGATCGGAAGGTGATGACTGCGTTGCGTCTCGGTTTTGGGTCGTTGCCCGAGTGTCTGTGTGTGATTGTTAAATGCAGCTGTGTGGGACACGGTTGCGTCTATATAATAGTGTGCGATTGCCCGTGGTGGTGTTTGTGGATCAGAACACCATGTGTGTGATCGGCTTGCGGATCCGCAGTGGAGGAGGGATTTCTGGGCGCGACGTGGCAGTGTGCAGTTGTCTGCGACTGTCTCCAGGCAGAAGAGGAGACCCGTGCGACGGGGCGGGGGCGGCGCGGGTTGGCACACAGAGAAGGAAGGGGGGCTGTGGATGCTTCCTGTGTTCCGCCCCTTCCCTGCTAAAATGACCACCCCGAGCGCCTCCCCAGCTTCGGGGGAGGAGGGTGGTTTCTCCTTTGCCCGCCCTCCTCCCCTCCCTTCCCGCACCTCCCGCCCCCTCCCCTAGGGGGCTCGGAAATGCCGCAAGGGTGGGAGGGAGGGAAGGACGGAGGGAGCCGGGGGCCCAGTCTAGAGCTTGCGCCTGTTTTCCCTTCTGGAATTCACATTCTAGGTTGCCTCTCTGTAGCAAAGCCATGGAAACACAAGGCTCGCAGCTTCCTTGCCTGTGTGCAGGAAAAGGGTGTGTGTGTGTGACAAGGGGACAGAAAGGGCACGCCGGACATCAGATTGCCCACAGACCCAATGCCCTCCCTCCTCCCTTTCTCAGCGCTTTCCGGTCACTCCTGGTCTAGCCCACTGTCCCCTTCCTCCCGCCTTCGATCAAGAGGGGATTGGAGGTTGCTGCTGCCAAAGCTGCAGGCAGCAGAGTGGGAGGAAAGGACAGGAGGCTCAGAAGGGTAGAAAGACCAACTAGCGTTTATGGAGCGAGGAGGTCGGGGAGGGCAAGAGCTCGCCCGGCCGCAGGATAGGGTGACTGGCTCTGGGTATCCTCCATACTCTCCTGGAGCCGGTCAAGTCTGCCAGCGCCTTAAGCCTGTTGTCATGGAAACCGAGCCTCTGGGGGCGGCCTTCTTGCGTGGGAGGAAGGGTGGTGCGCTGAGATGGAAGCAGGGTTTTGTTTCTGAGAGCCAGGCGGCAGAGGGCGGGGTGTTGGTGGCCTGGGTTCTATTCCAGGCACGGCAGGAGACTGGCAGTGCGCTTGAGCAGCTGTGGTTCCTCCGGATTGGTATGTGTGTCTACAGCGTGCTAAGCCAGGAACGTGTGGCCTCTGGGGGTAGGAAGGAGGCAGGGAGCCCACCTCCACATGCCCAGTCATCCTGGGGAGGCAGCTGCCCAGGCTCCAGGGCTACTTACCAGGCTTTTAATTCCAGGGCTGCCCAAGTAGCTTGTGTCCTCTTCAAGCCCTTCCCTATCTATTCTGGGTCTGGTCTGTAAGATTTCTTTGTGCAGGGCACTGCAAGCTCAAACAAGTCTGGCTCTTGAGTACCAAGCATCTGGAGCAAGACCTCCGTCTTTGACCTCTGCTGGGCAGGCTCAGGTTTCCACCCCAGGGTAGGCCCTGGCCTGGAAGGTGGTCTGTGGACACCAAGTTGTATGTGTGTGTGTGGTGGGGGGTGGTGGTGGCATGCAGAACAGCAGTCACAGGCTTCCTTACTCAAGGCCCCAGTGCTGCCAGGAAACTGCAGGTGAAGTCTGGGGTCGCGGGGAGGCAGGGTGCCCGAACTGAACCCAAGAATAGGGGTCTGAGCCAGGGGCAGCAATGCCGAAGGGCAGGGGCTGACTGGGGCCCTACTGCCTTCCTGGGGGCAGACAGCCCTTCACCCAGCCTTTAGTGTGTGTGTGTATATATATATTACATATACACACACATTTTAATTTTGGCCTCTTTCATTTGTTTTTTGTTTTCATCCATCTTTATTCTTTGGCCTGTGTGGGCCTCCCATCGCAATGGCCTCTTGGTGTAGAGCATTGGTTCTGGGTGTATGCGCTCCAGAGCACTGGCTCGGAATTGTACACACCAGTCCAGCTGTTCCCCAGGTCGTGGGATCCTCCCAGGCCACGGATCGAACCCGTGCCCCTTGCACTACAAGGCGAACTCTCTACCCACTGGACCACCAGGGAAGCCCTGGCCCAGCCTTTTGGTGATGATCTATCAGGTCAGTCACCTGCCTGAGGCAGGACAAGCGTGGAGGAGCCTGGACAAGAGTGAAAATGGTGCGAAATTCACAAAGGAAGCTGGACGTCAGTACTGTCTCAATGCTTTATTAACAGTTGGAAACAAACCCAACAAAGTGGAAGTGATGACATCCCAAAAGCCCAAGAGGCAAGGGAAACAGGTTTGCATTTTGTCCCTTTTATTATTATTAAATGCATCTTAGCAAAAGTAGATTAAAAAAGGGTCAAAGCCCCAGATGTCAGCAGGGAGGAGGGGACTGAGGGGAGCAGTAGGCCCCCCACTGGTCCTCCCAGAACTAGCTCAGAGGGCCTGCGGGTGCCCTCTGCACACAGGCTCTAGCAACCGGAACCCTCCGGCCAAGCCTCAAGGCCTCCCTGCTGGCGCCTGAGGTCTCCTACGCTCCCCTTGTGCTCTAAGAACTGTACTTTTGGGCCAGGCCTTACCCGTGCCATTCCCGCCCCCTACCTGGGGATGGGACGCTGACAGGAGCACAGGACGGCGGCCAAGTGGCACCTTGAGCCTGAGAATCTAAGCTTCCTGTGACTGTGGCCGCCGAAGAGTGTGGCCTGCCCACTGCCGAGGAGACAGCAGGGTGGGGGGTCCCCGATGCCCACTTCTCCAGAGCATCCAGTTAGCATCTGCACATTTGGCTTGATAAATATATTAAATTTATAAAAACTCTGTCATTTGAGAGCTCCCACTAGGCTTAGGCCTGGTTTAGCTCAACCAGAGAAGAGCCTCCTCTTGCCCCCCAGTCAGATGCTGGGAGAATCTGCACTGACCTCAACGGCCCAGGGGCTTTGAGGGCTGCGTGGAGGAGGTGTAGGGGCTTGTTCGGAATTGAGGCTTGCGGGGAGAAATCCCAGGGACTCTGGAACCTGCTATCAAAGCCTCTTATATTATGGAGGGGGAAGGAGGAAGTTATTTTTAAAAAAATTCATATAAAAATAGATCCATTTGCAAAACAATTTCTCAGCCAGGAAGCTCCACCTCCCATTTCCTTGGAGATAGAGGGTAAGCCGGGGGGATGATCACAATATAGCCCATACTGCAGAGAAGATGCACCAAAGCTCTAGGGAGGGCGTGAGGAGGGGCTGTGGCTCAGCAGCTGGGCTGGTGCGGAGGGTCGGGAGAGGCCAGGGCACACAGCGTGGCAACAGCCTGCGGTGGCTCCCCAGCGCCCGCCCTGCCTGCCCGTCCCCTGGCTGTGGCCCAGGCCACAAGAGGACAGGTACACGTGGTCTAGGTCCTTTTTGTTCTAGGAGGTCCTTCCCAAACGGTCGGGTAGGAGGGGGATTTGCTCCCCACCTCCTTGGAAGCACCTCTCAGTGCCTTCCCAGTAACGGTAGACAGCACAAGCCGGAGCAAGCAGAGCAGAGCCAGGGGCACGGAGCCCAAAGGTTCCTGAGCCCATGCTGTTCTCAGGGCCAGAGAAAACAAACAAACAAAAAGCACACACCCAGCACGGTTGACCTAGGCGAAGCCCACTGGAGAGGCGGGGGCTAAGAGAGCAGGTAGGCCTTGTCTGAGATGAGGCCCCGGAGAACAGAGGAGACGCTGGGGGTTAAGGCAGCAAACACGGAGCCTGCTTTGGTAACGAGAGCCAGGGCTGCCTGGGTTAGGCTCGGGCGCCCCAACACTGCCCGTTCCTTCTGGCCCCCAGGCAGCGGAAGCTGTGTGTGATGTACAGAGAGCAGCAGGCCAGAGAGTAAGTTGGGGTGATGGGAGCGGCCATTGCCGAGGAACACCTCTGCCACTCTTTAGGCACAGGCTGCGGGCAGGACAGTCTGGGGCTCCACCAAGGAGCAGCCTTGGCCCCAGGCCTGGCTTAGCTCGCACGGGCGAGTAACTCCTTGGTCTCCTCCAAGATGGTGGGAACTTCCTCGTTCTTCTTGGACACTTTGGCAGGAACGGGGGTCGTGGCATCCTCTCCAGTCAGCACTGAGCCCACCTGAGATGTGACTGCGCACGCCGCCTTCCTGACGCCTGCAAGAGAAGACAGGAGCTGTTGCATCCGCGGAAGGCCCGTCTCAATCCCTGTTGATGGCTACAGGAGATACTCGGCCAGAGGTGTGCACACGTGCTGGCCCTGGCCAGTCCAGAGGCCCTTCTTGTAAAGGAGGTAAAGAGAGCCAAGAACTCAGCGAAGACACCTCTGTGGGTGGAGTACCATGCAGGCAGGAGAGCAAGCCTGGCTCTCCCGTTCCCGGGTGACAAGCGGTACAGGAGCTCGAATACAGCTCAGCAGACACAGTAGGGCTCAAGTATCAACAGGGGAGTGCCAAGAAATAAGTACCCAAAGTCTGTTTTCACATCAGAGGATTGTTGGATGCAAACAGATTCGAGCTTAGTAAACTGTAGTAGTTTGTTTCCTTGGTAGCCCACAGGAAGCTCCTAGACCAAAGGCACTGTCAGTCAGCCCAGGGCGAGGAAGGCCTTTCCAGAGGGGCTTCTGGAAAGAGGAGCAGCAGCCCTGCGCTCACACCACATGAGGTCACTCTACCCATATTCCCCAGCCCTCCCTCATGCTGAGCTTTCCACCTCTTCCAGGGCAGCAGTGGTGACGCCAGGGCCCTCCCGGGTGTGCAGTGTGTGTGAAGGGGAAAGGGTAAGGAAAGGTATGTCGGGGAGGGGAGAGCTGGGGTCCAGGATGGCCAGAAAGAACCCTCCAAAGAAATCTCAGCCTGCTAAGGGACTAAGCAGTGTGCTAAGGGACTGGTGGCCATTCTAAACAGGAAGAGAGGAATCAGTCCCTCCGAGAGTTCTTGTCCCTAGACTCTCATTCCTTTGTGGAATCCACATTCCTGGTCCTAGAAGACTGATCCTTGGAACCATGCCCATCCCCTGCTGTCTGCCTCTTCTGCGCCCTCCACACAGCTCAGAGATTTTAGGGCACAAAGAACGGCCTGCCCAGGGTGAAACAAGCCAGAAACAAAGGCCACAGATGCTGTAATTCCATTTCCATAAAATGTCTAGAATGGGCAAATCTTGAGACAGGAAGTAGAATTGTGGTTGCCAGGACCTGGGAGAGGAGACAACAGGACTGACGGCTAATGGGTATGCAGTTTCTTTTTTTCTTTTTTAATATTTTATTTATATTTATTTGGCTGCATTGGGTCTCAGTTGTAGCATGTGGGCTCTAGTTCCCTGACCAGGGATCGAACCTGGGCCCCCTGCATTGGGAGCACAGAATCTTAGCCACTGGACCACCAGGGAATTCCCCTATGCGGTTTCTTTTTGGGGTGATGAAATGTTCTGGAATCAGTGGTGATGGGTACACAACCTTGTGAGTATACAAAAAAATCCCACTACATTGTATACTTTAAGAGGGTGAATGTGTTAATTCTAATTAGAACAACATCCCAGCTCGCTGGGTTATAGAAAAGCTGGGTGGAGAAAGCAGTGCCTAAACCTTAAAGCAGCTGAGGACAGGAGGCCACACTCCTGAGTGCAGGATGGGGCAGCGATGGGCGCAAGCAGGAAGGAGGAGGTCCAGAAGAGCCAGCGAAACAAGCGGCCACTCTGCCGCCTTGCGACCAGCAAAGAGCTGAAGGTGGGATGGAAGCCACACAGGGTCAGGGGGCCCAGGCCTTCACGAGCCCACCCACAGGTGAGAGAGCACATGGTGTGCCCATGGGTTACCCACGGATGGGTCTCCTTCCAGGGACTGGCAGTGTCTCACAAGAGAACGAACAGGGACGGCCCGGTGGCAGGCACAGGTGGAGAGGCCAGGATCTCACCCCCTGGGATGAGGACTGTGTGATGCTGCCTTGGTAACTGACAGGGAGGGAAGCGGCCATAGGAGTGCGACTAGGATGGTCTCCTTTCTCCTGCAAACTCTGCCTTGGACCCGCTTGGTTTTTGCTCTTATTTTGAAATACTCCCTCCTCTAGGGCCCTCCTTCTCATGTCCAGAAAGACAGTGGCTGATCCTTTGAATTCAGTCACCAGTAGTTGAGAAAATATTCCAATTATATCTGTGTATTTGTGAGGCAGGGGTAAGTACACGTTAAAATGCTCTCTGACTCTGGATCCAGGGAAAAGGAACACTAGGTCATCAGGAGCATCCGTCCTGGACAACATGGGCGAAGTCAAAGTTCAAGTGTGAAGTATCTTCAGCTGTCTCTCTCTCTCTAGTTTCTTTCTCTAAGAAGATACAAGTTTGTACCTAATCAAGTATGTCTATATTTTTCCAGATTCAAAAAAGCTTCTGATGCATTAGATTCATAAAAATGGAGTGGATGGTACATCAGGAAAGACCAAAATTCCCCTTTCACGCCTAGAAGTAGGTATACTAGGGATGGACCTGAGGTGGCCCAAGATCAGAAGCAGAGACTGTTATGGAAACTGGGGACGGGATCGGGGGATCCTGGGTGTTCCCCTGGCTCAGGGCTGCAGTCCCTCCACACAGGGCCGCAGTGTCGCCATCTGCCAGACGGCCTCTCCCTAACTTGGCTACTTGGTGAGACTGTTGAGAAGTAGCCACAGAAGCAGCTGCATCTTGGACCTCTGTGGAACTAGGGAGGATTATTAACTCCTGCTCCCACAGACTGTGAGGAAAAGGAAAGCCTCATCTGGAGACACTGGTCAAAGCTCTCTGAGGCCAGATTCCTAGGTGTTAGGGCCGAGCCAGAGAAAACCACTAGCAAAACCAGGCATATAACACTAACATAGATGATTTGGAAAAAGGTATTTATAAAACACAGGCTAGGAACCAGTAGTAAGAAGGAAGTACTCTTGTTAACGAGCTTCCTTAGGGAAGAGGAAACTAGGACAGATGGGGCAGTCATTACCACCCTTAAGAACTCATTATTGTCTGACACACTCCTAATTATAATTCCCGTCCTATTTTTATTACTACAGAAGTGGAGGGAGGAATAAGTGGTGGTAGAGAAAATGCTCTTAGCCTCTCTAGACAGGTGGACGTTGGAAAACTTGGCCCCTTGTTCTCTTATTTTGAAATACTCCCTCCTCTAGGGCCCTCCTTCTCATGTCCAGAAAGACAGTGGCTGATCCTTTGAATTCAGTCACCAGTAGTTGAGAAAATATTCCAATTATATCTGTGTATTTGTGAGGCAGGGGTAAGTACACGTTAAAATGCTCTCTGACTCTGGATCCAGGGAAAAGGAACACTAGGTCATCAGGAGCATCCGTCCTGGACAACATGGGCGAAGTCAAAGTTCAAGTGTGAAGTATCTTCAGCTGTCTCTCTCTCTCTAGTTTCTTTCTCTAAGAAGATACAAGTTTGTACCTAATCAAGTATGTCTATATTTTTCCAGATTCAAAAAAGCTTCTGATGCATTAGATTCATAAAAATGGAGTGGATGGTACATCAGGAAAGACCAAAATTCCCCTTTCACGCCTAGAAGTAGGTATACTAGGGATGGACCTGAGGTGGCCCAAGATCAGAAGCAGAGACTGTTATGGAAACTGGGGACGGGATCGGGGGATCCTGGGTGTTCCCCTGGCTCAGGGCTGCAGTCCCTCCACACAGGGCCGCAGTGTCGCCATCTGCCAGACGGCCTCTCCCTAACTTGGCTACTTGGTGAGACTGTTGAGAAGTAGCCACAGAAGCAGCTGCATCTTGGACCTCTGTGGAACTAGGGAGGATTATTAACTCCTGCTCCCACAGACTGTGAGGAAAAGGAAAGCCTCATCTGGAGACACTGGTCAAAGCTCTCTGAGGCCAGATTCCTAGGTGTTAGGGCCGAGCCAGAGAAAACCACTAGCAAAACCAGGCATATAACACTAACATAGATGATTTGGAAAAAGGTATTTATAAAACACAGGCTAGGAACCAGTAGTAAGAAGGAAGTACTCTTGTTAACGAGCTTCCTTAGGGAAGAGGAAACTAGGACAGATGGGGCAGTCATTACCACCCTTAAGAACTCATTATTGTCTGACACACTCCTAATTATAATTCCCGTCCTATTTTTATTACTACAGAAGTGGAGGGAGGAATAAGTGGTGGTAGAGAAAATGCTCTTAGCCTCTCTAGACAGGTGGACGTTGGAAAATTCCCCAAATCGATTTCCATGTCCAGGGCTCTCCTTGGAAGAAGGTGAGTGTAAGGGTATTTCTGGCCCCCGCAGAGGGCTCACCCTTGTCTCCTGCTCCTCACAGGCCTCATGGAAACAGCCCTGGACCAGGATCCACAAAAGTGGGCTCCAGTTCTGGCTCTATCTGCAGACCCTGGCAAGACCCTACCTGGGTCTCAAGCCCTGTTACCTAGGAGAAGGTGAGCTGCTAATCACTGGGAGGCTTTAGAGATGGGCCAGACTCTTAAGGTTCTATCAGTGTGGGGGGAGCTTAGCAGGAAGCTGGGGAGTGGCAGAGGGAAGGAAAGGGAGACAGAGATGAGTTTCTTTCTTTCCTTGACTTTTATCCCAGTGAACAGATGGCCTGTATGTAAGAAGCCACAATTCAGACATGGAGATAAAGTTGAGTCATTAAACCACAAGCTGACTCAATCGGCAGCCTGAGATAGCGCTCTCATACAACCCCAGGGCTTCTTCCCCTGACACTCGCAGCATTGTTCGCCCACGCCCTGCAGACCACAGCAGTGGACATGTCACTTTGAATGAACCAGCCCTCACAGTCACTCTCCTCTTCCAGTTCCTCAATGGGTCTTTGTACACTGGTTACTCCCTCAGGTCTCCAGAGACCAGAAGTGTTTTTTTTTTTTTTTTTAACATTCTTTTAAATCCTAGGGCAGAAGCTACTGTCTTTGACTATAGACAGCTGGCTCTCTGGAACTGAGGAGAGCTGTGAGGCAGGCCTGTGAGAGTGCTCTCAAAGCAGCCAGTCAGCAGAAGAGTCAGAAACAGCCAAAGGGTGGACCAGCCATGCCCAGGAGCCACCCAGGGAAACCCCCAGTTGCCAGAGCCTTTATAGTTTACCACTGGGCCTTCTGGATCCAGCCTTCCTTTTCTTCTCCTCTTAACCCAACTCTCATCTCAGACATGAAGAAACTGAGTCCCAGAGACTTGTCTCAGGTAATCTAGACAGCATCAGTCACATCTGACACTGGGTCCTCTGACCCCGCCTAGACCTATGCTCTTGGCCCTCTACTGTGGAGACCTATGCTCTTGGCCCTCTACTGTGGTGCCCGGCCTTCTGTCTGCTTAACGAATGCAGCCAAGCCACCTTCCCGGAAGTGAATGTATCAGTGTCTCCAGGAGTGCCCAGAGTCACTAGAAATGCCTTCCCCGAGAGACTGCTCCAGGTGTGTTCAGTGATCCCAGAGCCCAGAAAGATAAGGATACAGGATAGAACCAATGTTTACAAGTATGTAGTTCTCATTTTCACCTTCTTTTGCTTCAAAGTCTTCTCCTACCCCTTTGTGCACTGGGAAACAGTATTTTGACTAATTTAGGTCTTCTGCTGACAGGTTAGGTTTTACCCCCATCCCTGCTTCTTTGGCCTGAAAGTCCTGGTTTCCCACCTGGGAAGAAGTGGAAAATGGGGTGTCCCCAGCAGGGGGAAGCCACTGATGTCTGGCTGCCTGTGTTCAGGAAGCATCTGGAAGTCTGGTTTAGTTACACAGGAAGAAGATTAACAGGGAATTCCCCACCTGAAGTCTGATGAAGGCTGGCTAAGAGGATGGAGGAAAACAGGGAGAGGTGGTGTATTTTGTTTATCTATACAACCCCAGGGCTTCTTCCCCTGACACTCGCAGCATTGTTCGCCCACGCCCTGCAGACCACAGCAGTGGACATGTCACTTTGAATGAACCAGCCCTCACAGTCACTCTCCTCTTCCAGTTCCTCAATGGGTCTTTGTACACTGGTTACTCCCTCAGGTCTCCAGAGACCAGAAGTGTTTTTTTTTTTTTTTTTAACATTCTTTTAAATCCTAGGGCAGAAGCTACTGTCTTTGACTATAGACAGCTGGCTCTCTGGAACTGAGGAGAGCTGTGAGGCAGGCCTGTGAGAGTGCTCTCAAAGCAGCCAGTCAGCAGAAGAGTCAGAAACAGCCAAAGGGTGGACCAGCCATGCCCAGGAGCCACCCAGGGAAACCCCCAGTTGCCAGAGCCTTTATAGTTTACCACTGGGCCTTCTGGATCCAGCCTTCCTTTTCTTCTCCTCTTAACCCAACTCTCATCTCAGACATGAAGAAACTGAGTCCCAGAGACTTGTCTCAGGTAATCTAGACAGCATCAGTCACATCTGACACTGGGTCCTCTGACCCCGCCTAGACCTATGCTCTTGGCCCTCTACTGTGGAGACCTATGCTCTTGGCCCTCTACTGTGGTGCCCGGCCTTCTGTCTGCTTAACGAATGCAGCCAAGCCACCTTCCCGGAAGTGAATGTATCAGTGTCTCCAGGAGTGCCCAGAGTCACTAGAAATGCCTTCCCCGAGAGACTGCTCCAGGTGTGTTCAGTGATCCCAGAGCCCAGAAAGATAAGGATACAGGATAGAACCAATTTTTACAAGTATGTAGTTCTCATTTTCACCTTCTTTTTGCTTCAAAGTCTTCTCCTACTCCTTTGTGCACTGGGAAACAGTATTTTGACTAATTTAGGTCTTCTGCTGACAGGTTAGGTTTTACCCCCATCCCTGCTTCTTTGGCCTGAAAGTCCTGGTTTCCCACCTGGGAAGAAGTGGAAAATGGGGTGTCCCCAGCAGGGGGAAGCCACTGATGTCTGGCTGCCTGTGTTCAGGAAGCATCTGGAAGTCTGGTTTAGTTACACAGGAAGAAGATTAACAGGGAATTCCCCACCTGAAGTCTGATGAAGGCTGGCACTTAGCTAAGAGGATGGAGGAAAACAGGGAGAGGTGGTGTATTTTTGTTTATCTAGAAATACTTAATGTCAGGCTGCATCACCTTATACGGTGGGGAGGAAACAATGTCGTAAGACTCTCCAAAGACTAAACTCACAACCCATCATACTCGCCTCTCCCCTCCTCTAGAGAGCCTGTACTTAGAGGATGACAGAAGACAGGTAAGAGCTGTAACTAGGCCCTCTTCTGTTCAGGGAAGGTTCTCAAGTTATACAGAAGAGCCCTCAGAAGGGAATCTCCCTCTGAGTATTCAGCATACTGGCAGAAAAGGCAGTCAGCCATTCACTAAGAAACTCACAGTGATCCACCGCGTCTGGGGCAGTACACAGACTGTGGGGGCCCAGCACACTACATGCCCTGGATCGTAGGGTCCTCTCTACAGGCTTGAGGTAGGTACAGACACCACTCTTAAGAGTGAAGCAGTGGCCAGAGCAAAGTGCTCAACTCACTGTACAACAGCCTAGAAGTGAGGCTCCTATCACACAGGCCTCCAGTTGCACCAGCCAGGGCAGAGGAACGATGCTAACTCCCCTCAGAAGTAGAAGCTCTTAGGCTGTCTTCTTCCTTGTGCCGGCCCTTCAGGCTAGGAAGAAAGTCGCCATGCCTGGCCCCACAGGGCCTTCCCCAGGCGCAGCAGTGCAGGTCACGAGGAGCCGCTTTGGACCTGCCTTTTTTTGGAACAGCCTCTTGGCCACTAGACACTTTCCTCAAAGGCAAATCTGTTGATCACGAAAAGCCACTTCAGGATAGAACCAATTTTACAAGTATGTAGTTCTCATTTTCACCTTCTTTTGCTTCAAAGTCTTCTCCTACTCCTTTGTGCACTGGGAAACAGTATTTTGACTAATTTAGGTCTTCTGCTGACAGGTTAGGTTTTACCCCCATCCCTGCTTCTTTGGCCTGAAAGTCCTGGTTTCCCACCTGGGAAGAAGTGGAAAATGGGGTGTCCCCAGCAGGGGGAAGCCACTGATGTCTGGCTGCCTGTGTTCAGGAAGCATCTGGAAGTCTGGTTTAGTTACACAGGAAGAAGATTAACAGGGAATTCCCCACCTGAAGTCTGATGAAGGCTGGCACTTAGCTAAGAGGATGGAGGAAAACAGGGAGAGGTGGTGTATTTTTGTTTATCTAGAAATACTTAATGTCAGGCTGCATCACCTTATACGGTGGGGAGGAAACAATGTCGTAAGACTCTCCAAAGACTAAACTCACAACCCATCATACTCGCCTCTCCCCTCCTCTAGAGAGCCTGTACTTAGAGGATGACAGAAGACAGGTAAGAGCTGTAACTAGGCCCTCTTCTGTTCAGGGAAGGTTCTCAAGTTATACAGAAGAGCCCTCAGAAGGGAATCTCCCTCTGAGTATTCAGCATACTGGCAGAAAAGGCAGTCAGCCATTCACTAAGAAACTCACAGTGATCCACCGCGTCTGGGGCAGTACACAGACTGTGGGGGCCCAGCACACTACATGCCCTGGATCGTAGGGTCCTCTCTACAGGCTTGAGGTAGGTACAGACACCACTCTTAAGAGTGAAGCAGTGGCCAGAGCAAAGTGCTCAACTCACTGTACAACAGCCTAGAAGTGAGGCTCCTATCACACAGGCCTCCAGTTGCACCAGCCAGGGCAGAGGAACGATGCTAACTCCCCTCAGAAGTAGAAGCTCTTAGGCTGTCTTCTTCCTTGTGCCGGCCCTTCAGGCTAGGAAGAAAGTCGCCATGCCTGGCCCCACAGGGCCTTCCCCAGGCGCAGCAGTGCAGGTCACGAGGAGCCGCTTTGGACCTGCCTTTTTTTGGAACAGCCTCTTGGCCACTAGACACTTTCCTCAAAGGCAATTTATCTGTTGATCCTTTCTCATACTAAGCCTGGATCATTTGTCCTATCCCCATAATTCATCTTAGAGCCTCTGGCTCAACATAATCTACTTAAATCTTCTGAAGGGCAGGAGAGGAGGGGGCGAGGGGGTGGATGGTAAACGGCGAAGGTGACTGCAGGGCGGGGGGTAGTGTTAACTGCGTTCGGGAAAAGGTGGTTCTCAGACACCCCAAGCCTCAGTTGAGATGCTCCTCCACATTCTTTTTTTTTTTTTTTTTAAAGATTTATTTATTTATTTATTTATTTTGGGCAGGGGTCGGGTTGGGGAGGGAGGGGAGCAGGCGGGCCACTTCTATTGGTCTTTCATTTCTCTATTTTCATCCATCTTTGTTCTTTGGCTCCTGCGGGCCTCCCTCCGCATCCCTCTGGAGCACGCGCCCCAGAGCTCCGGCTCGGTGATTGGACACATCAGTCCAGCCGCTCTGCGGCACGTGGGATCTTCCCAGGCCAGGGATCGAACCGGCGCCCCTTGCACTGCAAGGCGGTGTCCTTATCCACTGGACCACCAGGGGAAGCCCTCCTCCACATTCTTGTTTAATACATCTGGGCAGAAGGACGCCCAGCCTTCTCTCTATAGGATTCTATACTTTCTGTTATCATCTTGTCTCTTCTGTTTATGAAGTTGAGAGTAAGGACTGTTATTTTCTTTGTATTCCTACATCTAATTGTGGTTTTGAATTCACATAAATTTTTTGTTCAAATGCCCACCCAAATTGGTGACCTGCACAATGGTTTGCTTAGTCTACATTTCTGCTTCAAGAATGAAGGGAAACGTAAGAATAACCAAATGTAATATCTGTTGTCAGTCCCTCAAGTCCGAGTTCTCCAAGTCAGTCCTTTCTAACATAGGTAGAAGAGGACTGGACAATCCACTCTAGAAGCAGGGGCATTGTGAGAAAGTTTCTAAACCCTCAGAACATCGTCATCGGCTCTTTAGTCAAGACAAGCAGGACCAGGAGCAGAGAGGCCTCACCGCCTTGCTCCACCACCATGGCTAGGCTCCATGTATCGACTTACCCTGCCGGGGTCCTCTCTTCCGTCGGAATGCTGCGCCTGACTGCAGGGCTTCCAGAAGACTGTCCATCACACCTGTCTCATCCCCCTCTGTCATGAACAAAGACGGAGATGTAAGCTCTTCAGCCCGAGCGGCATCCATGGTGGAGCCCCACACACAGAAATTGCACTACCACTGTAACGCTTGCAGCCTTGCCCACAGTTTCTGGGGGCTCAGCACACAGGGCTCACTCTCAGGTCTCATAGCCCGTGTTTACTTGTGTCTGTTTGCAAACTGGTTACCAACCACTGCAGACCCTGGGTAATTTTCCTGCAGTGCCTCCTCCCTTCCCATTCCCGTCAGAACCAGCAGAGAGATCTGCTGGACTCCAAGACTGGGGTAAGTACAGAGACTGGGATTATGAAATTAATAAGGAACTATGTCACTCTCTTTATCCTACGTAAACTTCTCACAGAAGGCCTGGTTCCAGTTTCGGAGCAGGGCTGAGGAAAGATGACAGACCATGTATCGAGTGCATTTCAGTTGAGTACTGCCCACAGTGGCTGTTATCTTTCTGAGGTCAGCTCCGCCTCTAAGAGGAGCTTCTGGTTGGAATACAAAGAGTTAACGTAGAATCCTTATTCCAGCTCTGCTCTGTTTCCATGACAACAGCTCAGGGTGGTGAAATCTGAAACTGTGAAATCCCTAGGAGCCAGGAGACTGCCAGCCTCAAAGCTGGGCTCACTGCTCCCAGCGCCACCTGGTGGCCACACACCACCAGTGCCGCTGACCTACATTACAGCATCATTTGCTTGCCCTGGGGACGTGGACCAGGGCAGGGTGCCCCCTGTGCTGACTGATGGCTATGTCTCATAAATCGGCAGGACTGTCACCTTTCCTTCTTACCTCCTAAACAGTAACTGGGCACGAACGCTAGAGGCTTGGGGAGAATGAGGGAAGGTGAAGGATGCTTGGTGTGGGCTTTTTTCACAGCATCACTAGAGCAAAGTTTGTGGCTTCCACACAACTGGAGTAAAGGCAGGGGAACTGTGTCCCAAAAGTGTAAGGACAAGACAGAAATGCAGGCTGTTCTGCTGCTTCAGGTCCCTAATCATACCCCACAGGAGTGGCCACAGGAAAATCCCAGGAGCAAAAGTTCTAGAGCAGCCCTCGCCCTTTGTGCACAGCAAAGCACGGATTCCTGCCAGGCCCAGCAGCCCGACGAACCTCTTAGATGGCTTGTAGCCCCTCACAGTCAAGAAGGGTGGCATCGGCTCAGGCCCTTGTAATGGATGCTGGATTTCCGCTGCCCACAGAGAGAGCAGCCTGAGAGGACAGGGAGTCCGCAACAGGAAAGAAGCAGACAGGAAACAGAGGGCCAGTAATTGAGGCCATATGTTTCAACAAAGACATGCTTCTAAGAGTGAAATACAGAGTCTGCTGAACAAAGAGGGTGGCCAGCTCCCCTGCCCCCTTTCCAGAAGTTCAGTCCATTTACAGTCTGACAGGTGAGTACAAGCTGAGGTACTGTGGACACACCACTTAGTAAAATAAGCAGAAAAGGAAGGCAAGGCATTACAAGACAGGAGCTGGGCCAGGAAAACAACTGAGGAAAAGAGCACAAGATTTAACAGAAGGCATGAGAACTGGACAGGGAGATTTCTGGACAGGCAGAAGGCAAGGGTACGTATTACAGCGATACTAAGCCACTGGGGAGACGAGACATGGTGTAGGAACAGCCGTGTAGGGAAAAGACCGAGTGGAGCGACACGGGTGTGCAGCGTTGGGGTTAAAGTCCAGCATCGGGATCGTGGAGGTAGAAGGCTGCCAATGGCATCTGCCAGGAGCTGAGTTCGGTCCCGAGCTGTTCTCTGGCCTCTAGCTGCTAGACAGAGCAGCCTTCCCACTGCCCCTGTCTCAGCCCCTCGGCCCTGCGCTTCTCACCGGCATTCATGTCTATGAGCTGCTCTCTTTTCTGCTGCTTCTCCAGCCGCTCCTTCTCTGCTTTCTCCTTGGCCAGTTTTGCTCGCCGCATCTTCTCCTCCGTCTCCCGCCGCTTCTGGTTCTCCTTGACCGCTTGCTGGAGGGGAGAAAATGAACATGTGGGTACATCTGCACTCACACTTGTGCATGCACGCCCACCACCGACCAACAAGAGCCCAGTGGAAAGTGAAAGGTGTACGGAAGCTCCAGCCCTGCCGCTGCTGTTGAGTTGTTTGCTCGTGTTCGGCTGTTGTAGCCCTCCTCTGTCCCTGGGATTTCCCAGGCAGGAATACTGGAGCGGACTGCCATTTCCTTCTCTAGGGGATCTTACCCCCCCAGAGACAGAACCCACAGCTCCTGCCTGGCAGGTTAGATGGCTTGTAGCCCTCACAGTCAAGAAGGGTGGCATCGGCTCAGGCCCTTGTAGAGCGACGAGAGAGAGCTGAGAGGACAGGGAGTCCGCAACAGGAAAGAAGCAGACAGGAAACAGAGGGCCAGTAATTGAGGCCATATGTTTCAACAAAGACATGCTTCTAAGAGTGAAATACAGAGTCTGCTGAACAAAGAGGGTGGCCAGCTCCCCTGCCCCCTTTCCAGAAGTTCAGTCCATTTACAGTCTGACAGGTGAGTACAAGCTGAGGTACTGTGGACACACCACTTAGTAAAATAAGCAGAAAAGGAAGGCAAGGCATTACAAGACAGGAGCTGGGCCAGGAAAACAACTGAGGAAAAGAGCACAAGATTTAACAGAAGGCATGAGAACTGGACAGGGAGATTTCTGGACAGGCAGAAGGCAAGGGTACGTATTACAGCGATACTAAGCCACTGGGGAGACGAGACATGGTGTAGGAACAGCCGTGTAGGGAAAAGACCGAGTGGAGCGACACGGGTGTGCAGCGTTGGGGTTAAAGTCCAGCATCGGGATCGTGGAGGTAGAAGGCTGCCAATGGCATCTGCCAGGAGCTGAGTTCGGTCCCGAGCTGTTCTCTGGCCTCTAGCTGCTAGACAGAGCAGCCTTCCCACTGCCCCTGTCTCAGCCCCTCGGCCCTGCGCTTCTCACCGGCATTCATGTCTATGAGCTGCTCTCTTTTCTGCTGCTTCTCCAGCCGCTCCTTCTCTGCTTTCTCCTTGGCCAGTTTTGCTCGCCGCATCTTCTCCTCCGTCTCCCGCCGCTTCTGGTTCTCCTTGACCGCTTGCTGGAGGGGAGAAAATGAACATGTGGGTACATCTGCACTCACACTTGTGCATGCACGCCCACCACCGACCAACAAGAGCCCAGTGGAAAGTGAAAGGTGTACGGAAGCTCCAGCCCTGCCGCTGCTGTTGAGTTGTTTGCTCGTGTTCGGCTGTTGTAGCCCTCCTCTGTCCCTGGGATTTCCCAGGCAGGAATACTGGAGCGGACTGCCATTTCCTTCTCTAGGGGATCTTACCCCCCCAGAGACAGAACCCACAGCTCCTGCCTGGCAGGTGGAGTCTATCACTGAGCCCTCAGGGAAGCCCATCCCCTGCTTACCACAAACATATTCTTAAAGTTATGCAGATCCATGAAGAATTCTTCCACAGACACTTTCTTGGGGTCAAAGAGGAAGTACTCGCCCAGCTCCTTATACAGCGTCTCCATGTTAGAGTGCATCATCCGCAGCTTGTTATACTGTTCCTGCGCATCCTTCACAAAGCTGTACGGCAGGGAGTAAAGGACCAACACCAAGCAGCGACCGGCTTCTCCAGCCCTGAGATCACTCACAGAGGTACCTGCATCTGTACGCATGGATGCACAACACAGCGCTGTCCTATCAGCCAAACTCAGAAGCCATCGAAACACCCCAACAGGGAAATAGTAAACCACAAACTATGGTGTGCCTACAGCACAGGAGGTGGCAACTCAAGAGACTGTTCTGCACGCACTGCTGTGGAAACAGGGCCAAAACAGACAAGTCCCAAGGCAACACAATGCAGTTTTTGTGAAAATAAAACACATGTAGGGTACAAAGCAGAAGGCCAGTGGCAGTGGCTACCTTTGGGAAGAGGAGCGGGAGGCAGTGTGTGTGTGAGGAGGCAGAGGGCAAGGGCTCCAGGGGGACTCACACTTTATCTGCTCGGTTTGATGCAACCACACAGTGATTGCTTTCAAGAACTCTATACTTAGTGGAAAAATTGTACACCATCAGTCTATCCTTTCGTCCGCTCCCAATCCCTAGGAAGTTCTTTCTTTTCCTAGGTGGCAACTCCCTTCAAGAAAGGATATGGTCATTTTTTCAACAAACTTGTCTTTCTCATCTGTGGCAGCTGGGAAATTCTGAATATCACGTTCCACATCAGAAATTTGTTTCTTCATCTGATCTAGGTTCTTTTGCAAGTTTTCAGCAGAAACTAAAGGAGACACAAAAACAGACAGCCAGAGCTTACTACTTCCAGCCTCAAGACCCTATTCTGTCCTTCAGGACATTAGCTCCAGTCTGGTACTTAATTATTTTAGTTCTCTCATGTACTCTCTAATTGTTTCACACATCTTTCAAGTGAAATTATAAATTACTTGATGATTAAACCTACATATGCTGTATAATACTAAGAAGAGAGGCTTCATTTAATTTAACAAGAATCTATCAAATCCCTCAGGATCTTAGTCTCATTTATTTTAGAGAACAGGATTTGGAGGAAGGAGACAGACACAGAAGTATAGGGCGAGGGCTGAAATCTGTTCCCATGACTACCTGGGAGAGGCTCTTTCTTTGCCAAGGCCCAGAATGGTGAGGCCTGGTATTTGTTAATCTAGTCTACACTTTCTGAATGAGAACAACTGTTGACATAGACTAAAAATACCTGCCTTTTTTCCAGTTGTTTTCTGATGTTTGGTGTTTCCCACTTCTGTACATGGAGACTTCTCTTCTGCCCGATAGCCCTCCCTGTGGCTTAAATACCATGCCTGTAACCTCCCATTCCCACTTACAACTGTCTAAAGTCTAGACCAAGTCTGGCGCTTGGAACTCCTCCTCCTAGCTTCACCCTGACCTGCCCCTCACCTCGGCTGGCTTTCTCCACATGGGCAAGTTCATCTGGGAACTTGAGGACCTCAGGATGGTCAGTCTCACACAACTCAGCCAGGAAGTGCAACAATGTCATCTTCTGATCTGTGGACTTGGTGTCTCGAAGCTTGAGGGAAGAGGAGAGAGGATGAGTCCTGACGCCCAAGGCCATCCTGGGCTCCGGGAGGCCACGACCTCCCTCCCATCGGCCCGCTCCCACCCCCGGCTCACCTTACAGAGGAAGCTTATGTTAAAGCCGAAAGCACCAGCATTCCTGGAGCCAGCGTTCATATAGTTTCCAACAAGCAAGGTGATCTCTAGGAGGCTGGAGAAGCTCTCGCTCTTTCTCAGCTCCTCACACGCGGCCGTCACAGAGACGATCTCGGGCTTGATGTTCTCCACCTGCTCCCCGAACTGCAGCTTGAAGAGGATGGCGTTGAGGCGAGGCCGCAGGCGGGGCACTGCGCCCATCTGGGGAGAGACAAGCAATTTCACTACAGCCGACAGAGAGAGGAGAGAAAGGAGAGGACATGCGTCTAAGCCTCCTATGGCAGGATCTGAATTCCAGAGTAGGGAGGAGAAAGAGAGACAGATGGTTGCAAAGCAGACAAGAGGCCAGAAGCCAGTGTCCCAGGTGCTCTTGGGGAGGAGGGGGTCAGCAAAGAGCCTGAGCCGCAGGCCTCACTCACCACCACGCCGAACTGCTCTGACTCCGCCAGGTCATCATATTCGTCCTTCAGTTCGGAAAGCGTTTTTAACTGCTCTGGCTCTGGCATCTGTTTAATGAGGTTCTGAAAGAGAGAAGGGACTAAGTTAGAGGAGGGGAAGCTGACAACAGGAGCCTCCTGTCAGTCCCTCCCTCTGCCTGAGGACCACTAAGGAGGAAACTGGCCGGCATGGGGTTGGGAGGCAGCTAGTGAGATGGCAAGACTTCTGAAAAATATATCAGAAACCTAATCACCAGAGATGGAAGTTTATCCAAAGCTAGCGTTCTTTTAAGTCAATGATACTTAAAGAGTCTTTGTGGTCTGAGCAGAGAGGGGACAGAGCCAGGGTGCAGTGATCCAGAGAGCCAGCACCAGGGGGAGCCTGCTCCTTACCTGGATCATGGACTCGGTCAGAACAGCCTCGTTCACCTCCAGGATGACATTCTTAATCTCTTGATAGGGCATGCGGAAGGAACCCAAGAAGATTGCTGCCAGGAAATGAGATATAAAGACATGTTTTTCTCAGTCTCTTCTCCCTTCCAGCCCATCCTACAAACCTATGTTGGACAATTTTCCTAGGAATGCTCTCTTAGATTCATGATCAGAAACCTCCACCAGCTCCTCAAGGCCTGTATAGTTAAATTCCAAGTTTCTGTGCCCAGTGTTTAAGGTTCCCACCTCCCTACTTCCCCCGTGCACATCCCCACATTATGTCACATACACACCGGCCATATTATTTCAAGCACCACGTTCTACAAACACTGCGACTCCATGTCTTTGCTCACACAGGAAGTCTTTGATCTATCTATATACATCAAAACCATTGACCCTGTTCTATTTTAGTTGCTCACTCCCTGACTCCATCCTCAGAGCTGCCACTGCCTTGAAATGCTGATTCTTAAACTGCCATCTCCCACTCCCTAACAAACACTCCGCACCCTTCCAGCTCTCTCTCACTAACCCCTAAACTGACTCTTCAGCCTCCTCAGACTGCTCTAGCATGTGCACGCTCTTACGAGAGAGGGGACTAATTTTCTCTGAAATGTCTCAGTTCTAGCTGGCTCTATTTTCCCTGTGGTCGACCTTTTCACTCACTACCTATTGCTACTACAGCTCTTATTCTCAAAGGCTTCCTGCTCCTTCCAGTCCCTGGTTAACCCAGCCGCCTCCTTCATGCCTCTCGCAGCTGGGCTGATGAACGCTGCAGGTCAGAGTCTGTGACGTGACACTGATCGCGCCTGGGGTCTCAGTGCTGCCCGGGAACCCTCTGTGTGTCCCTGGTCCATGCTCTCCTGGTAGCTCCTCCATGTAAAATAGCCCCATTCTCCCAAGTGTCCCCCGACATCCCCATTGTTCTAAAAAGGGCTTGGAAGCCCCTGGCCAAAGTACTTGCTAAGCTTTCTCTTATGCCACTTATAAACTCAGCACTGGGGCTCTCAGTTGGAACCAGTCTAGAAAAGGCTTGAGGAAGGGCTACTTTGGAATCATCTAGAAGAAAACTTGTGCTGACACTTATGTAAGCTCAGCAGAACTCTATCCATACTGCCATCCTTTTCTCATGATTCAAGAGAACAGGCGCCCATGGAGCTTTTCCTTCAGCATATACAGATGGCCTTCCACATCCGTACCGACTGACCACAGAGGGCCGACTGTACACTCCTTCCAGCCCATCCTACAAACCTATGTTGGACAATTTTCCTAGGAATGCTCTCTTAGATTCATGATCAGAAACCTCCACCAGCTCCTCAAGGCCTGTATAGTTAAATTCCAAGTTTCTGTGCCCAGTGTTTAAGGTTCCCACCTCCCTACTTCCCCCGTGCACATCCCCACATTATGTCACATACACACCGGCCATATTATTTCAAGCACCACGTTCTACAAACACTGCGACTCCATGTCTTTGCTCACACAGGAAGTCTTTGATCTATCTATATACATCAAAACCATTGACCCTGTTCTATTTTAGTTGCTCACTCCCTGACTCCATCCTCAGAGCTGCCACTGCCTTGAAATGCTGATTCTTAAACTGCCATCTCCCACTCCCTAACAAACACTCCGCACCCTTCCAGCTCTCTCTCACTAACCCCTAAACTGACTCTTCAGCCTCCTCAGACTGCTCTAGCATGTGCACGCTCTTACGAGAGAGGGGACTAATTTTCTCTGAAATGTCTCAGTTCTAGCTGGCTCTATTTTCCCTGTGGTCGACCTTTTCACTCACTACCTATTGCTACTACAGCTCTTATTCTCAAAGGCTTCCTGCTCCTTCCAGTCCCTGGTTAACCCAGCCGCCTCCTTCATGCCTCTCGCAGCTGGGCTGATGAACGCTGCAGGTCAGAGTCTGTGACGTGACACTGATCGCGCCTGGGGTCTCAGTGCTGCCCGGGAACCCTCTGTGTGTCCCTGGTCCATGCTCTCCTGGTAGCTCCTCCATGTAAAATAGCCCCATTCTCCCAAGTGTCCCCCGACATCCCCATTGTTCTAAAAAGGGCTTGGAAGCCCCTGGCCAAAGTACTTGCTAAGCTTTCTCTTATGCCACTTATAAACTCAGCACTGGGGCTCTCAGTTGGAACCAGTCTAGAAAAGGCTTGAGGAAGGGCTACTTTGGAATCATCTAGAAGAAAACTTGTGCTGACACTTATGTAAGCTCAGCAGAACTCTATCCATACTGCCATCCTTTTCTCATGATTCAAGAGAACAGGCGCCCATGGAGCTTTTCCTTCAGCATATACAGATGGCCTTCCACATCCGTACCGACTGACCACAGAGGGCCGACTGTACCACACCATTTTATAAAGGACACGAGCATCTGTGGACTGTGTTATCCACAGGGGGTCCTGGAACCCCACAGGTATCAGGGACAACTGTAGACACAATCAAGATTTTTCTATCTTATAAAAAAAAAATACCAATCTGTTCTCCCACATTCTCATTAATTCTTCTGTTCCCACAGTCAGTGAAAAGATGACAATCATTTGTTGAGTGCATATTCCACGTAAGACCTAGTGTCATAAACACAAGCTATGTATATGATCTCATTTAATCCTATTTATAATAAAGTATAGGTTTGTATTATTTGCATTTGACAGAAAAGGTAACTAATACTTAAAGAAGTTAAGCTACTCATCCAAGGTCACACTGCTATTAAGGGTTGGAGACAGGATTTAAATACGAATGGATTCCAGAGCTCTCTTCTTACCATTTATGCTATACTGAAATGATTCCAGCCTGGGTCACCGCCTTTCCTAATGCCAGATCCAAAGACATGTCCTGATTTTACTTGACTGCTACTCTCACTTTTAGGACTATGTCAGACTATTTTTCTTGCTGCTTTCTTTGAAGACTCCCCTTTTTGTTACTTGCCCCCTCAATATTAATGATCTTCAAAGCAAATTAATGATTTTAACTCTGACTCATATGCTATCTTCCTAAATTCATATCTCCAGTCAGACCTTCTTCCTGATATGCTAAAATGCCTAATATACCCATCCTGTGGAGGAGTCCCTCAGGAATCTTAAATTCTGTCCTAACACTAAATCAGTCATTTCTACCCACCACCCTGTCACCTTTCACTCACGTCCACCACTTCTCCCACAAAAGAAAGAATCTGTGCCTGCTGGTTTATCCTTCTTCAATAAAGGGGACCACTCTCTATAGTGTGACCTTAGCCCAAGAAAACATCTCATTTCTATCCTCTATCAATCACTAAGTTCCATTAATTCTCTTTCCTTAGTATCTTCTGCCTTCATATTCATTCTTACCTGCTTAGTTTCAGCCCTGATCACCTCATTTAGTTTAAAGCAGTAACAGCACATCTCTCAGCCTGCAGCTTTCCCCTCCCCTTGCAATCAGCCTCCAAACTGCTGCTTCTGTAGCCCTCCCCCAATTACAGAGAGCTGGATCACTCACTTTTCAGACTAAAATCTCTCCAATAACTTCCATAGTCTTCAGGATAAAACACATACCTCCGAGCTGAAGCCTACCAGATGTCCGTATGATCTAGCTGCTCTACTGCTTGAAAAGGTCTTCAACCACCACTCCCTCACATATGGCCTTTCCCCAGCTGTCCTCAACCACCTGCACTTCCTGAACTGCACAAGTTGTCTCAGGCCTCTGTGCCTTCACACCCACTGATCCCTCTGCCTGGAACAAAACGAGCCAGCTCTTACCCTCCATTTAGTTTGCTGTTAATACTCTGAAGCAGCATTTCATTTAGAAGGCCCTCTAGGCTGAGGTCCCTCCAGCACTCCTCTCACCTGGCTCAGACGTCTCCAGTGCTCTCACAATCCTCCAGGCACACCTCCATCACAGCACTCATCAACTGGATTTTTTATCTCCAGTGGAGATGGTGGAGATGGGGACTACCATACTCAGTTTTGCATCTCCACCATAGAAGAGGCACCTAATAATCACTGAATCACTAAATTATACTTCTTAGACCATCCTAATCTCAATTCTCTTCCTGAATTTTGTTTCCCATATTGATATCATTCAACTGGAAATAACAATGTACTACCCACAGTCTTGTATCATTTTCTGAAAAGAAAAAAAATTACTTATTTTTATGTTGCTAGAGATAATCTTGTGGAGGAGTCCCTCAGGAATCTTAAATTCTGTCCTAACACTAAATCAGTCATTTCTACCCACCACCCTGTCACCTTTCACTCACGTCCACCACTTCTCCCACAAAAGAAAGAATCTGTGCCTGCTGGTTTATCCTTCTTCAATAAAGGGGACCACTCTCTATAGTGTGACCTTAGCCCAAGAAAACATCTCATTTCTATCCTCTATCAATCACTAAGTTCCATTAATTCTCTTTCCTTAGTATCTTCTGCCTTCATATTCATTCTTACCTGCTTAGTTTCAGCCCTGATCACCTCATTTAGTTTAAAGCAGTAACAGCACATCTCTCAGCCTGCAGCTTTCCCCTCCCCTTGCAATCAGCCTCCAAACTGCTGCTTCTGTAGCCCTCCCCCAATTACAGAGAGCTGGATCACTCACTTTTCAGACTAAAATCTCTCCAATAACTTCCATAGTCTTCAGGATAAAACACATACCTCCGAGCTGAAGCCTACCAGATGTCCGTATGATCTAGCTGCTCTACTGCTTGAAAAGGTCTTCAACCACCACTCCCTCACATATGGCCTTTCCCCAGCTGTCCTCAACCACCTGCACTTCCTGAACTGCACAAGTTGTCTCAGGCCTCTGTGCCTTCACACCCACTGATCCCTCTGCCTGGAACAAAACGAGCCAGCTCTTACCCTCCATTTAGTTTGCTGTTAATACTCTGAAGCAGCATTTCATTTAGAAGGCCCTCTAGGCTGAGGTCCCTCCAGCACTCCTCTCACCTGGCTCAGACGTCTCCAGTGCTCTCACAATCCTCCAGGCACACCTCCATCACAGCACTCATCAACTGGATTTTTTATCTCCAGTGGAGATGGTGGAGATGGGGACTACCATACTCAGTTTTGCATCTCCACCATAGAAGAGGCACCTAATAATCACTGAATCACTAAATTATACTTCTTAGACCATCCTAATCTCAATTCTCTTCCTGAATTTTGTTTCCCATATTGATATCATTCAACTGGAAATAACAATGTACTACCCCACAGTCTTGTATCATTTTCTGAAAAGAAAAAAAAATTACTTATTTTTATGTTGCTAGAGATAATCTTGAGAAGAACTATTAAACCTTACATCATTTTAGTTCCCATAAAAGGACTTACCTACAGATACTACTTAGTGATATTTATTGTCAATGATCTAATACATTCAAGAATAATGTAAAGGCTTACAGTTCTTATCATATTACTGACCTTACTTGTGGTACGTCTCCTCGTTAACTGTGTGACCTTGGCGAAGGCATAACATCTGAACTTTAGTTTTCTCACTTGGTAAAATGGGACCAATAGCCATGTCACCTGATTGTGAGTGGGTTTTATGGAGTATGTACCCTTTCATCTCTGGAGCACGTGTCTAATATGGGCCTCATGGAGCCTGAAACCTGGCAGACCCTCAAGTATTTGTTGAACAAATATTTAAATTTTTACTACTCAGCATAAAGTCAGGAGATCAACAGTTAAACAAAAAAATGAGCATTCATCTGATCATTAAATAAGACCCATGTCAACTCTGTAGAGGAGTTTCTGATCTGAAATCTGCCAGCAGAGTTATAAGTACACTAAGTTCAGAACAGAACTCTCTCAAGTTACTGATCCTACTCTCAAAGCACAGAATTTACCTTATTTATTCTAAACCACATTAAATCTAAAGTTGCTTTAGATTTAATTGAAGTCGTGCCAGTGCCCACCTTTAAAAGAAAGGAGAAAGAAGGAAATGTGCAACGGGCAGAACGTGCTTGTTAGATTTTCTATAGAGGCAATGGAAATAGTCAGGGCTCTGAAATAAGAAAATCCAAGGCTCAACTCCCAGATCTGTTTCTTATTGCTATATGATGAGGCAAATTTCTAGAAGTCCTACTTGCCTTCATCTTCTTGCTATAAAACTAGATACTAACAACTGTGCGGTGCTATTGAAGGGATCAGATATCAGATACTTACTATACAATGCCAAGCATATATGCAGGAACTAACAAGTTTCAAACCAAGGGACCCTGTGTCCACCAGAATTATGCTCTTAGAAGAAAACCCCCTTCACAGTTCAAACTGCTGGGACTGCAGAGTTACTCACAGAGATTCTGGGCTGTCTTGGAATCCAACACCTTTAACTCCTTCACTTTTTTCTTTTGCACAGACTTCTTTTCTTCTCCACCTTCCTGATCCTTCTTGGCTAGTGAGGGAAAGATTAGACAAATATGATTAAGGACAAGCCACATCCACTCCTAAAGGAAATACTATCCCAGCCTAGTGAGGTTTTTCACTTCTCTATCAGTAATGATCTTCTCACTAGATTTCCTCAAGGCTAACCTCCTCAACCACCCAATTTTCTATTAATTTACTTGCCCCTCTAGCCATAAGAAATATACCATTTTCATTTATTTAATAGTTAGCAACAATACTCTCCCACTCAGAGTCTATCTACTTATAGGAAACAGCAAACATTCTTTCTGTTAGGTCAAACAGTAAATATTTTAGGCTTTGCAAACTATGTGGTCTGTCTCAACCACTCAGCTCTGCCACTATAGCATGAAAGTAGTCACAGACAACGCACAAATCAATGGGCATGACTATGTTTCCAATGAGACTTTACTTACAAAAACAGGTGGTCAACCTAAGGGCTATGGTTTGCCAACCCCTGTACCAGAGTCTTCCACTAGAGGTATCCTTCTGTGCTGTTATTACTTTTCTTTCAAGAGGTCTTGGTCATGAACCCCTTATAAACATTTTCTTGATTTCCCCAAATGGTTACGACTTCTCTCTGAATGCCCAGTGAATCTGACACTTCTTTACAGTAAGTCCTCTCACTGATTTTGTCATAAGCAAACACAGTCTCTCCTTCACAAGATAAGGACTTTGTTATTTCTCTTTGAAAATATAGCATAAAAATACATTCCTAGTAAAATCTTAAATATCATGTTGGTACACACAGAAGGTATAATATACTCCTTTCCTTCTACACTCTTCTCAGATTATCCAAAGCCAATGTATTCTTCCCTGATAAATGGAGTCATTCTCTGCACTGATGAACTGATCTTCCTGATATTTGCTACTTAGATTTCATTCAATAATAAATGATATTCCCAATGACTAAATTTAAAAAATACCTGATGTCTTATGCTCTTAGAAGAAAACCCCTTCACAGTTCAAACTGCTGGGACGATTACTCACAGAGATTCTGGGCTGTCTTGGAATCCAACACCTTTAACTCCTTCACTTTTTTCTTTTGCACAGACTTCTTTTCTTCTCCACCTTCCTGATCCTTCTTGGCTAGTGAGGGAAAGATTAGACAAATATGATTAAGGACAAGCCACATCCACTCCTAAAGGAAATACTATCCCAGCCTAGTGAGGTTTTTCACTTCTCTATCAGTAATGATCTTCTCACTAGATTTCCTCAAGGCTAACCTCCTCAACCACCCAATTTTCTATTAATTTACTTGCCCCTCTAGCCATAAGAAATATACCATTTTCATTTATTTAATAGTTAGCAACAATACTCTCCCACTCAGAGTCTATCTACTTATAGGAAACAGCAAACATTCTTTCTGTTAGGTCAAACAGTAAATATTTTAGGCTTTGCAAACTATGTGGTCTGTCTCAACCACTCAGCTCTGCCACTATAGCATGAAAGTAGTCACAGACAACGCACAAATCAATGGGCATGACTATGTTTCCAATGAGACTTTACTTACAAAAACAGGTGGTCAACCTAAGGGCTATGGTTTGCCAACCCCTGTACCAGAGTCTTCCACTAGAGGTATCCTTCTGTGCTGTTATTACTTTTCTTTCAAGAGGTCTTGGTCATGAACCCCTTATAAACATTTTCTTGATTTCCCCAAATGGTTACGACTTCTCTCTGAATGCCCAGTGAATCTGACACTTCTTTACAGTAAGTCCTCTCACTGATTTTGTCATAAGCAAACACAGTCTCTCCTTCACAAGATAAGGACTTTGTTATTTCTCTTTGAAAATATAGCATAAAAATACATTCCTAGTAAAATCTTAAATATCATGTTGGTACACACAGAAGGTATAATATACTCCTTTCCTTCTACACTCTTCTCAGATTATCCAAAGCCAATGTATTCTTCCCTGATAAATGGAGTCATTCTCTGCACTGATGAACTGATCTTCCTGATATTTGCTACTTAGATTTCATTCAATAATAAATGATATTCATGATATTCCATATGTATCATCTAAATCTTTTTAAATCCTGTGTTACTTTTTAAAGTGTGGATACCTTCCCACCCCACTTAGATTTTGAACTTCATAAGGATGGGCAAAATAATTCTCTACTGTATCACTCCTTCAGCTGCTAGCAGCTAACATTCTCTCAAAAATGATTTACGCTGCCCACTGAGAAGGGCTGAGTAGCAGACAGAGAAATAGGAACTGTTCTGGAGAGACAGTTGTAAAATACTTAAGTCAACTTTTCAGAAAGTCGTTATGAGACACTCTCTGTAAGGAGTATCAAGTAAGTGACAAAGCTAGCTGCTTTTGAGGAGAGGAGCGAGGTGACTGACCACAGACATGGGAGGAATACTATTCACCACAAACCCTATTATACTGTTTGAGTTTTAAACCACTGAAAAGTTTTACCTCATGTAAGTAAGAAAGTAAGCAAACAAAAAAGTTATATGGCAAAAGAACGTAAAACAAAATAAAAGAACTTAAAAACACATACACACTCATCCTTTGGCCTGACAGTTCTAATCTGAAGAAGGAAAACTGCCAAATAGGTAAATATTAATTATTTTAAATAAATACTTATTGAGTACCTGTATGTGCCAGGCTCTGTTCTGGACACGAGGAATAAAACAAAATAAAGAAAACTCCTACCTTCATGGAAATTATATTCTAACAAATAAAGATAGATAATAAATCAGCTAATAGATAAAATAGTACATTAGGTGGTCACATAAGTGCTATGAAAAGAAAATCAAGTAGAGATGAGAATTGGGGGATCTGAGCAGCACACTTTGGTGGGGTGACCAGGGAGGGTCTTAGTGAGAGTGTGACATGAGAGTAAAAACCTTCTAGAAGGTGAGAAGCCAAAACAATTCAGGCAGAGAGAACCACAAATGCAAAGGCCTGATGGAAAAAGGAAAAGCAAAAAGCTCATTAGTGGAGTTGATGGAATGAGGAGCAGAAGTCAGAGAGACCTAAAGTCAGATGATATAAAAATGAAAATCAGGGGCTTCCCTGGTGGGTCCAGTGGGTAAAGAGTCTGCCTTGCACTGCAAGGGGCACTGGTTCGATCTGTGGCCTGGGAAGGTCCCACATGCTGCGAAGCAGCTGGACCAGTGTGTCCAATTATGAGCCAGTGCTCTGGAGCGCATGTGCCCAGAGCCGGTGCTCTGCAATGAGAGAGGCTACTGCAATGGGAGGCCCACACAGGCCAAAAAACAGAGATGGGTGAAAATAACTAAATGAAAGACCAATAAAAGAGGCCAAAATTAAAAAAAAAAAAATTAAACATAAAACATCCAGATGGTATCATTAAAAACTTAGAAGCAGGGGGCAAAGTGCAAGTAAATCTCTCATTTATACAGTAAATGAACAGATACAGAGTCACTGCTGATGCTGAAAAACAGTAATATACTCAACATTTTAATTGACCATAAGACAAACATAAATAAAAAGTGTACATACAAGAAAGAGAAAGGGATGAAAATGTCATTTCTGTGGAAGATACAACTATATGTAGAATTCAAGACAACTTCTGAAGTAATGAACAAATACTAATGAATAATTCAGTAAAGATGACAGATAAAAGACAAGCATATGGACTTACAACTTCACCAAAATGGAGTAGCCCCATGTTGGGGAAATACTATATTTAGAAATTGGTGAAGGTATAGGGACTTAAATGAAAATACAGTTTCTATATTTCACATGGACTAGTAACAAACAAATCATCAGACTGGGAAAAGTACATATAGTGCAAAACCTAGAGCAACACCTAAGCAAACTGTATAAAGTTATATATTCAGGCATTAGAAATAAATCAAAATGGAGTAAAAAATAATTTTAAGAACCCACAGAAAAGTAAGATGAGAAAAAAGGAGGAAACATACAGAAAACAACACAGTGGCAGACTTAGGCCTTATCATATCAGTAGTTATCTTTAATAAAAATGATCTAAACTCTACACACCTCACCCTCAACTTCAATAAAGGCAGAAGCCAAGGGATGACCTGTGGCCCCCTACCCATCTCTCTTCCTATGCTCTCAATGTGTGGCCTGAGGCAATGGGAGCAATGAAACCTTGTTTTTCAGGGTTCTCTGATGCTTGTTTCTGAGGTGCATCTCGCAATCACAGTAAGAACCACAGGATCAAGCCAGCCACAACACTGGCCCAAGTGAGTGCCCACAGGCATTCCCAGGGTACAGCATTACTATGCTGAGACCTACCCAGAACACTGGCAGAGTAGATTAACAGAAGACTCCACAATATGCTGTCTGTAAGAAATGTTCTTCAAATAGAAGACTGAATGTAAAAGGCTGAAAACAGACATAGCATGCAAACATTAAGTAAACATAAAACATCCAGATGGTATCATTAAAAACTTAGAAGCAGGGGGCAAAGTGCAAGTAAATCTCTCATTTATACAGTAAATGAACAGATACAGAGTCACTGCTGATGCTGAAAAACAGTAATATACTCAACATTTTAATTGACCATAAGACAAACATAAATAAAAAGTGTACATACAAGAAAGAGAAAGGGATGAAAATGTCATTTCTGTGGAAGATACAACTATATGTAGAATTCAAGACAACTTCTGAAGTAATGAACAAATACTAATGAATAATTCAGTAAAGATGACAGATAAAAGACAAGCATATGGACTTACAACTTCACCAAATGGAGTAGCCCCATGTTGGGGAAATACTATATTTAGAAATTGGTGAAGGTATAGGGACTTAAATGAAAATACAGTTTCTATATTTCACATGGACTAGTAACAAACAAATCATCAGACTGGGAAAAGTACATATAGTGCAAAACCTAGAGCAACACCTAAGCAAACTGTATAAAGTTATATATTCAGGCATTAGAAATAAATCAAAATGGAGTAAAAAATAATTTTAAGAACCCACAGAAAAGTAAGATGAGAAAAAAGGAGGAAACATACAGAAAACAACACAGTGGCAGACTTAGGCCTTATCATATCAGTAGTTATCTTTAATAAAAATGATCTAAACTCTACACACCTCACCCTCAACTTCAATAAAGGCAGAAGCCAAGGGATGACCTGTGGCCCCCTACCCATCTCTCTTCCTATGCTCTCAATGTGTGGCCTGAGGCAATGGGAGCAATGAAACCTTGTTTTTCAGGGTTCTCTGATGCTTGTTTCTGAGGTGCATCTCGCAATCACAGTAAGAACCACAGGATCAAGCCAGCCACAACACTGGCCCAAGTGAGTGCCCACAGGCATTCCCAGGGTACAGCATTACTATGCTGAGACCTACCCAGAACACTGGCAGAGTAGATTAACAGAAGACTCCACAATATGCTGTCTGTAAGAAATGTTCTTCAAATAGAAGACTGAATGTAAAAGGCTGAAAACAGACATAGCATGCAAACATTAAGTAAACCAAAAAAATAGAATGGTTATATTCTATCTAATGAGTACATTTTGGAGCAAATAAAATAGCTGGAGACAAAGAGGGACGTTATATATGATTAAACCATCACTGCCTTGTCGTGGCAAGGGGGCTTGTGTAATTCAAGGAAGCTATGAGCCATGCCATGCAGGGCCACCCAAGATGGACAGGTCATAGAGGAGAGTTCTGTCAAAACCTGATCCAATGGAGGAGGGAATGGCAAACACTCCAGTGTTCTACTGGTCTTACCATGAGAATGCCACGAATTGTATAAAAAGGCAAAAAGTTACGACACTGAAAGATGAGCACCCCAGGTTAGAAGATGTCCAGTATGCTACTGGGGAAGAGCAGAGGACAACTACTAATAGCTCCGGAAAGAATGAAGTGGCTGGGCTAAAGCGGCACTGATGCTCAGATGTGGATATGTCTGGTCTTGATATTAAAATCCAATGCTGTAAGGCTTCCCTGGTGGTCCAGTGGTTAAAGAGTCCACCTTGCAGTGCAAGGGGCACCAGTTCCATCTCTGGCCTGGGAAGATCCCACGTGCTGCAGAGCAGCTAGACTGGTGTGTCCAATTGCGAGCCAGTGCTCTGGACCACATGTGCCCAGAGCCAGTGCTCTGCAGCAAGCGAGGCCACTGCAATGAGAGGCCCACACATGCCAAAGAATAAATACAGGGATGAAAATAAATATAAATAAAAGAGGCATGATGGGGAAAAGAAAAAAAACTTTTTTACATCCAGTGCTGTAAAGAAGAGTATTGCATAGGAGCCTAGAATGTAAGGTCCACGAATCAAGGTAAACTGGACATGGTAAAACAGGAGATGGCACCTTCCCTGCTGGCTCAGATGGTAAAGAATCTGTGAACCCGCCCACAACATAGGAGACCCGAGTTTGATCCCTGGGTTGGGAAGATCCACTGGAAAGGGAATGGCAACCTAGTCCAGCAGCCTGGAGAACTGGACAGAGGAGCCTGAGGTGCATCTCGCAATCACTGAACCACAGGATTCCTTCCACAATGGGAAGCACTAGAACCTGCTAGAGTAGATTAACAGAAGACTCCACAATATGCTGTCTGTAAGAAATGTTCTTCAAATAGAAGACTGAATGTAAAAGGCTGAAAACAGACATAGCATGCAAACATTAAGTAAACCAAAAAAATAGAATGGTTATATTCTATCTAATGAGTACATTTTGGAGCAAATAAAATAGCTGGAGACAAAGAGGGACGTTATATATGATTAAACCATCACTGCCTTGTCGTGGCAAGGGGGCTTGTGTAATTCAAGGAAGCTATGAGCCATGCCATGCAGGGCCACCCAAGATGGACAGGTCATAGAGGAGAGTTCTGTCAAAACCTGATCCAATGGAGGAGGGAATGGCAAACACTCCAGTGTTCTACTGGTCTTACCATGAGAATGCCACGAATTGTATAAAAAGGCAAAAAGTTACGACACTGAAAGATGAGCACCCCAGGTTAGAAGATGTCCAGTATGCTACTGGGGAAGAGCAGAGGACAACTACTAATAGCTCCGGAAAGAATGAAGTGGCTGGGCTAAAGCGGCACTGATGCTCAGATGTGGATATGTCTGGTCTTGATATTAAAATCCAATGCTGTAAGGCTTCCCTGGTGGTCCAGTGGTTAAAGAGTCCACCTTGCAGTGCAAGGGGCACCAGTTCCATCTCTGGCCTGGGAAGATCCCACGTGCTGCAGAGCAGCTAGACTGGTGTGTCCAATTGCGAGCCAGTGCTCTGGACCACATGTGCCCAGAGCCAGTGCTCTGCAGCAAGCGAGGCCACTGCAATGAGAGGCCCACACATGCCAAAGAATAAATACAGGGATGAAAATAAATATAAATAAAAGAGGCATGATGGGGAAAAGAAAAAAAACTTTTTTACATCCAGTGCTGTAAAGAAGAGTATTGCATAGGAGCCTAGAATGTAAGGTCCACGAATCAAGGTAAACTGGACATGGTAAAACAGGAGATGGCACCTTCCCTGCTGGCTCAGATGGTAAAGAATCTGTGAACCCGCCCACAACATAGGAGACCCGAGTTTGATCCCTGGGTTGGGAAGATCCACTGGAAAAGGGAATGGCAACCTAGTCCAGCAGCCTGGAGAATTCCATGGACAGAGGAGCCTGGCAGGCCACAGACGCAAAGAGTTGGACATGATTGAGTGACTAACACAACCACAACACACACACAAGAAGGAGACGGCATGAGTAAACATAGACATCTTAGGATCAGTGAACTAAAATGGACGGGAATGGGTGAATTTAATTCAGATGTACACTGTCCCTACTACTCTGGGCAAGAACCCCACAGAAGAAATGGAGTAGCCCTAGTAATCAAAGAAAGAGTCTGAAAGGCAGTACTTAGCTGCAATCTCAAAAACAACAGAATGATCTTGGTCATTTCAGAGGCAAACCATTCAATATCATAGTAATCCAAGTCTATGCCCCAACCACAGTTTGATGGATACCTACAACTAGGTCTTCTAGAACTAACACCAAAAAATAAAAAAGATACCCTCATAGGGGACTGGAATGCAGAAGTAGGAAGTCAAGAGATGCCTGGAGTAATAGGCAAGTTTGGCCTTAGAGTACAAAATGAAGCAGGGCAAAGGCTAACAGGGTTTTGCCAAGAGAACACACTGGTCATAGCAAACACCATTTTCCAACAACACAAGAGATGAGCCTACGCATAGACAAGATCAGACTGATTAATTTTTTTGTAGCTAAAGACGGAAAAACTATAGTCAGCAAAAACAAGACCAGGAGCTGACTGTGGCTCAGATCATGAATTCCTTACAGCAAAATTCAGGCTTAAACTAAAGAAAGCAAGGAAAACCACTAGGCCAGCTGGGTATGATCTGTATCAAATCCCCTGAGATTATACAGTAGAGGTGATGAACAGATTCAAGGGATTAGATCTAGTAAACAGAGTGCCTGAAGAACTGGACAGAGATTCGTAACATTGTACAGGAGGCAGTGAACAAAACCACTGCAAAGAAAAAGAAATGCAAGAGGACAAAGCAGTTGTCCGAGGAAGCTTTATGAATAGGTGAGAAAAGAAGAGAAATGAAAAGCAAGGGAGCAAAGGAAAGGTGTGCCCAACTAATGCAGAGTTTCAAAGAACAGCAAGGAGAGACAAGAAGGCCTTCTTCAATGAACAGTTCAAAGAAATAGAGGAAAACAACAGAAGGGAAAAGACTAAAAGACTAAAGACTCTTCAAGAAAACTAGAGATACTATCTTTCATTCAAAGATGAGCACAATAAAGGAAGAAATGGTAAAGACCTAATAGAAGCAGAAGAGATTAAGAAGAGACGGCAAGAATACACAGAACAACTGTACAAAAAAAAAAAAATCTTAATGACCTGGATAACCATGAGGGTGTGGTCACTTGTCCAGAGCCAGACATTCTGGAGTGTGAAGTCAAGTGAGCCTTAGGAAGAACTGTTGCCAATACAGCTAGTTGAGGTGATGGAATTTCAGCAGAGCTACTTAAAATTCTAAAAGATGATGCTATTAAAGTGCTACACTCTGTAGGTCAGCAAATTTGGAAAACCCAGCAGTGGTCACAGGACTGGAAAAAGTAGATCTTCATCCCAATTTCCAAGAAGGGTAGTACTAAGAACTAAAGAATGTTCGAACTTCTGGACAATTGTGCTCACTTCCCATGCAAGTAAGGCCATGTTCAAAATCCTCCAAACTAGGCTTCAGCAGTAAGTGAACTGAGAACTTCCAGATGTTCAAACTGGGTTTAGAAAAGGCAGAGGAACCAGAGATCAAATTGCCAACATTCTCTGGATCACAGAGAAAGCAAGAGAATTCCAGAAAAACAACTACCTGTGTTTCACTGACTATGCTAAAGCCTTTGACAGTATGGATTATAACAATCTGTGGAAAAATCCAAAGAGATGGAAATACCAGACCATCTTACCTATCTTCTAAGAAACCTATATGCAGGTCAAGAAGCAACAGTTAGAACCTTACATGGAACAACTGACTGGTTCGAAATTGAGAAAAGAACATGACAAGGCTGTTTATTGTCACCCTGTTTATTTAACTTATACGCATAGCACATCATGCAAAATGCCAGGCTGGATGAGTTACAAGCTGGAATCAAGACTGCTAGCAGAACATGCAGTGAAGCGATGGAAAGACAGACATGGACAGTGGACATATGGACATTGTGGGGAAGGAACAGTGGGTGAGAGGCATAAAGGAAGTAGCATGAAGGCCTGTATTATCATATGTGAAGAAAACAGCTATAGTCATTGCTCTGTGAGAAAAGCAGATCCTTCACGGGTGCTGTATGATGGTCTGGAGGGGTGGGATGGGGGGATATACATATGACTAATCTGGGAACATACATATCTGTAAACAACAAAACTCTGTAAAAGTTAAAAGTAAAATAAAAGTCTAAAAAAAAAAAAAGAATTTGGTGAGATAATAAATCATCTTCAGTCTCAGGCCAAAAAAAAAAATTGCTAGCAGAAATATCAACAACTTTAAATATGCCGATGATATGACATCAATGGCAGAAAGTGAAGAGGAACAAACAAGCTTCTTCATGAGAGTGAAAGAGGAAAATGAAAAAGCTGGCTTAAACTCAACATTCAGAGCTTCCCTGGTAGCTCAGTGGTAAAGAGTTCGTCTGCCAATGCAGGAGACAAGAGTTTGATCCTTGATCCAGGAAGATCCCACATGCTGCGAAGCAACTAAGCCTGTGAGTCACAACTATTGAGTCTGCACTCTAGAGCCTCTGAGCTGCAACTGTTGAGCCCATGTGCCACAACTACTGAAGCCCACGTGCCCTAGAGCCCGAGTTCCACAACAAGAGAAGTCACCACAACAAGAAGCCTGCTCACCTCAACTAAAGAGTAGCTCCCACTCCCTGCAACTAAAGAGCCTGTGGCAGCAGTGAAAATCCAGAATAGCCAAAAATAAATAAATACATTTAAAAAACATTCAAAAAACTAAGATCAAGGCATCTGGTCCCATCACTTCATGGCAAATGGAAGGGGGAAAGGTGGGAACAGTGAGATTTCCTTTTCTTGGGCTTTAAAGTCACTATGATTGATGACTGCAGCCATGAAACTGGAAGACGATTGCTTCTTGGGAGGAAAGCTATGACAAAGCTGGATAGTGTATTAAAAAACAAAGACATCACTTTGCTGACAAAGGTCCATATATTCAAAGCTATTGCCTTTTCAGTAGTCATGTACAAATATGAGAATTGGACCAAAGCTGAATGAACTGAAAGACAGACATGGACAGTGGACATATGGACATTGTGGGGAAGGAACAGTGGGTGAGAGGCATAAAGGAAGTAGCATGAAGGCCTGTATTATCATATGTGAAGAAAACAGCTATAGTCATTGCTCTGTGAGAAAAGCAGATCCTTCACGGGTGCTGTATGATGGTCTGGAGGGGTGGGATGGGGGGATATACATATGACTAATCTGGGAACATACATATCTGTAAACAACAAAACTCTGTAAAAGTTAAAAGTAAAATAAAAGTCTAAAAAAAAAAAAAGAATTTGGTGAGATAATAAATCATCTTCAGTCTCAGGCCAAAAAAAAAAATTGCTAGCAGAAATATCAACAACTTTAAATATGCCGATGATATGACATCAATGGCAGAAAGTGAAGAGGAACAAACAAGCTTCTTCATGAGAGTGAAAGAGGAAAATGAAAAAGCTGGCTTAAACTCAACATTCAGAGCTTCCCTGGTAGCTCAGTGGTAAAGAGTTCGTCTGCCAATGCAGGAGACAAGAGTTTGATCCTTGATCCAGGAAGATCCCACATGCTGCGAAGCAACTAAGCCTGTGAGTCACAACTATTGAGTCTGCACTCTAGAGCCTCTGAGCTGCAACTGTTGAGCCCATGTGCCACAACTACTGAAGCCCACGTGCCCTAGAGCCCGAGTTCCACAACAAGAGAAGTCACCACAACAAGAAGCCTGCTCACCTCAACTAAAGAGTAGCTCCCACTCCCTGCAACTAAAGAGCCTGTGGCAGCAGTGAAAATCCAGAATAGCCAAAAATAAATAAATACATTTAAAAAACATTCAAAAAACTAAGATCAAGGCATCTGGTCCCATCACTTCATGGCAAATGGAAGGGGGAAAGGTGGGAACAGTGAGATTTCCTTTTCTTGGGCTTTAAAGTCACTATGATTGATGACTGCAGCCATGAAACTGGAAGACGATTGCTTCTTGGGAGGAAAGCTATGACAAAGCTGGATAGTGTATTAAAAAACAAAGACATCACTTTGCTGACAAAGGTCCATATATTCAAAGCTATTGCCTTTTCAGTAGTCATGTACAAATATGAGAATTGGACCATAAAGAAGGCAGAATGCTGAAGAACTGATGCTTTCAAACTATGGTGCTGGAGAATTCTTGAGAGTCCCTTAGCCAGCGGAAACAAAGAAGTCAATCCTAAAGGAAATCATCCCTGAATACTCAGTGGAAGGACTGATGTTGCAGATGAATCTCTAATACTTAGGTCACCTGATGCAAAGAGGTAACTCACTGGAAAAGAGTCTGATGCTGGGAAGACTGCAGGCAGAAGAAGAGGGTGACGAAGGGCAAGATGGTTGGATGACATCACTGATTCAATGGACATGAACTTGGGCAAACTTTGGGAGATGGTAAGGGACAGGGAAGCCTGGTGTGCTGTAGTCCATGGGGATGCAAAAAGACAGACACGAGTTGGCGACTGAACAACTACCACCACCACCAGGAAGACATACCAACTCTAAATGTACAATGCACCAAACAACTGAACCTTAAATGTAAGAAACAAAAACTGATATGATAGCGATGAAATGAGAAAACCAGCATTACCAAGCCATAATAATACTTCAAGATATTAATAACCTACCTTAGTAATGGGTGGAACGCTATATAGAAAGTCAGCAAAGATATACAAGTGAACAGTAAAATCAATCAACAGGGCCTCATTGATATAGTAATATATAACACTTCACCCAACAACTAAGCCCCAACAAATTCAAAGGATTAAAATCATAGAGTATCGTCTCTGACCATAAAGGAATCAAATGATTAATATAAATCAATAACGGAAAGACACAGGAAAATATCCAAACACCTGGAGACTAAAGAACCACTTCTAAATAATTTGTGGGTCAAGAAGGAAGTCCCATGATAAATTTAAAAAATTCATTAGAAATGAATGAAAATTAAAGTCCAGCATATGGGAGTATATGGGGCATAGCTGAAGCAATGAAACTGGAAGACTGGGAGGAAAGCTAGTGTATTAAAAAACAAAGACATCACTTTGCTGACAAAGGTCCATATATTCAAAGCTATTGCCTTTTCAGTAGTCATGTACAAATATGAGAATTGGACCATAAAGAAGGCAGAATGCTGAAGAACTGATGCTTTCAAACTATGGTGCTGGAGAATTCTTGAGAGTCCCTTAGCCAGCGGAAACAAAGAAGTCAATCCTAAAGGAAATCATCCCTGAATACTCAGTGGAAGGACTGATGTTGCAGATGAATCTCTAATACTTAGGTCACCTGATGCAAAGAGGTAACTCACTGGAAAAGAGTCTGATGCTGGGAAGACTGCAGGCAGAAGAAGAGGGTGACGAAGGGCAAGATGGTTGGATGACATCACTGATTCAATGGACATGAACTTGGGCAAACTTTGGGAGATGGTAAGGGACAGGGAAGCCTGGTGTGCTGTAGTCCATGGGGATGCAAAAAGACAGACACGAGTTGGCGACTGAACAACTACCACCACCACCAGGAAGACATACCAACTCTAAATGTACAATGCACCAAACAACTGAACCTTAAATGTAAGAAACAAAAACTGATATGATAGCGATGAAATGAGAAAACCAGCATTACCAAGCCATAATAATACTTCAAGATATTAATAACCTACCTTAGTAATGGGTGGAACGCTATATAGAAAGTCAGCAAAGATATACAAGTGAACAGTAAAATCAATCAACAGGGCCTCATTGATATAGTAATATATAACACTTCACCCAACAACTAAGCCCCAACAAATTCAAAGGATTAAAATCATAGAGTATCGTCTCTGACCATAAAGGAATCAAATGATTAATATAAATCAATAACGGAAAGACACAGGAAAATATCCAAACACCTGGAGACTAAAGAACCACTTCTAAATAATTTGTGGGTCAAGAAGGAAGTCCCATGATAAATTTAAAAAATTCATTAGAAATGAATGAAAATTAAAGTCCAGCATATGGGAGTATATGGGGCATAGCTGAAGCAATGCTGAGAAGAAACTGACAGCACTAAGTTTACTTTAGAAAAGAAAGAACTCAAATCAGTAATATCCTACTTCGAGAAACAAGGGAAGGAAAAAAAAAAAAAAAGAACCCACAGTAAGCAGAAGGAAGGAAATATAAAAAAACAGAAATCAGTAACAATGAAAACAGAAAAAAAATCAATGACACAAAGAGCTGGTTTAAAAAATAAATAAAACAGACAAACCTCTAGAAAGGTTAACAAAGTTAAGAAGAAAGAAGATGTCTCTCTCCAATCAGAAATGAAGCAATATCACTTTAGGTTCTGCTGCCATTAAAAGGATAAGGGAATACTACAAATAACTGAGTACTCATAAATGGAACAACCTCCCAAAAAATGAACCAATTCCTACAAAACCACAAACTACCAAGACTCAATCAAGATGAAACAGATACCTTGAGTCCTACTGAAATCATGTGAAAAAACTGAATTCATAACTAAAAGTCTCCTGGAACAGAAAGTCTCCTGGCCAGAAGGTTTCACTAGAGAATTCTACCAAACATTTAAGGAAAGACTAATGCCAATTTCCTCCAGAAAATAGAAAAGAGGAAATATTTCCTACTTTATTTTATGAATGTCACCAAATGATCCACTGTTGATAGTTAATTTTATGCTAAATGAATTTCCCCTTAATAAAAAATTGTTAACTTTTAAACATCTGCTTAAGATGCTTAAAAACCACTAATTAAATCAGTAAAGTTTTAATATGGACTGTATATTAGATAACAGTGTCATACCGATGATAAATTTGCTAACCTATAAGAAAGTCAAATGAATTCAATCACTCAATTTTCAAAACCCTAAGCCCCAACAAATTCAAAGGATTAAAATCATAGAGTATCGCTCTGACCATAAAGGAATCAAATGATTAATATAAATCAATAACGGAAAGACACAGGAAAATATCCAAACACCTGGAGACTAAAGAACCACTTCTAAATAATTTGTGGGTCAAGAAGGAAGTCCCATGATAAATTTAAAAAATTCATTAGAAATGAATGAAAATTAAAGTCCAGCATATGGGAGTATATGGGGCATAGCTGAAGCAATGCTGAGAAGAAACTGACAGCACTAAGTTTACTTTAGAAAAGAAAGAACTCAAATCAGTAATATCCTACTTCGAGAAACAAGGGAAGGAAAAAAAAAAAAAAAGAACCCACAGTAAGCAGAAGGAAGGAAATATAAAAAAACAGAAATCAGTAACAATGAAAACAGAAAAAAAATCAATGACACAAAGAGCTGGTTTAAAAAATAAATAAAACAGACAAACCTCTAGAAAGGTTAACAAAGTTAAGAAGAAAGAAGATGTCTCTCTCCAATCAGAAATGAAGCAATATCACTTTAGGTTCTGCTGCCATTAAAAGGATAAGGGAATACTACAAATAACTGAGTACTCATAAATGGAACAACCTCCCAAAAAATGAACCAATTCCTACAAAACCACAAACTACCAAGACTCAATCAAGATGAAACAGATACCTTGAGTCCTACTGAAATCATGTGAAAAAACTGAATTCATAACTAAAAGTCTCCTGGAACAGAAAGTCTCCTGGCCAGAAGGTTTCACTAGAGAATTCTACCAAACATTTAAGGAAAGACTAATGCCAATTTCCTCCAGAAAATAGAAAAGAGGAAATATTTCCTACTTTATTTTATGAATGTCACCAAATGATCCACTGTTGATAGTTAATTTTATGCTAAATGAATTTCCCCTTAATAAAAAATTGTTAACTTTTAAACATCTGCTTAAGATGCTTAAAAACCACTAATTAAATCAGTAAAGTTTTAATATGGACTGTATATTAGATAACAGTGTCATACCGATGATAAATTTGCTAACTCTGACAATTATACTGTGATTATGGAAAAGAACATCCTTGTTCTTGGGAGAGGTATGCTGAAGAATTTAGGGGTGAAGGGCCACGATGCTGGTACTTTATCTCGGAAACAGTTCAGTTAGAAAAGAAGAAAATATTCACAGCAGTATTTATTCATAATAGCCAAAACATAGAAAAAACTCACCCATCAACTGACAAATGGAAAAACAAAATATGGTAAATTCATACAATGGAATATTAATAGCCATAAAAAGAAACCAAGTGTTAATACATGCTGCAACATGGGTCAACCTTGCAGACATCATGATTAGTGACAAAGTCAGACACAAAAGTGCACACAGTGCATGGTTACACTGATATAAAACATCTAGATAGGCAAATCAAGACAGAAAGTAGATTAGTGGTTGCCAAGCTAAGGGAAAAGGAAGTGGAGAGTGACTACTAATGAATTGAGGGTTTATTTTGTATGTAATGAGAATGTTCTAGAATTAATGCAGTGGTTCCATCACTATGTCATACACAAAAGACCATGGAACTCTACACATTAAGGATGAATTATATCTTAATATATACATACAAAGAACCAAAGGTCTAGATAGAAACTCTGAAACTATTAACCTTCTAAAAGAAATCACAGGGAGTCCCTGGCAGTCCAGGGGTTAGGACCCTGCTTTCACTGCTGTGGCCTGGGTTCAATTCCTGGTTGAGGAACTAAGCCCCCGCTAGCCACGTGACAGAGCCAGAAAGTAAAAAAGAAAGACATCAGGGAAGTTTTCATCACTTTGGAGTGGGCAAAGATCTCTCAAAAACAGAAAGTACAGGGGCTCCCCTGGTGGTTCAGTGGATAACGAGTCTGCCTTACAGTGCAAGGGGCACCGATTCGATCCCTGGCCAGGGAAGATCCCACGTGCCGTGAAACGGCTGGACCGATGTGTCAATTACAACCCAGTGCTCTGGAGCACATGCGTCCAGAGCCGGTGCTCTGCTACAGGAGAGGCCACTGCGATGGGAGGCCCAGACAGGTCAAAGAATAAAGATGGATGAAAATACATAAATAAAGAACCAATAAAAGAGGCCAAGCGCTTCCCATGGTGGTCCAGTGGGTAAGGACACCGCCTTGCAGTGCAAGGGGCGCCGGTTCAAGCCCTGGCCTGGGAAGATCCCACGTGCTGCGGAGCAGCTGGACTGATGTGTCCAATCACCGAGCCGGAGCTCTGGAGCGCATGCGCCCATAGCTAGTGCTCTGCAACAACAGACGCCACCGCAATGGGAGGCCCACAGGAGCCAAGGAACGAAGACGAATGAAAATAGAGAAATGAAAGACCAATAGAAGTGGCCCACCCACTCCCCTCCCTCCCCAACCCGACCCCCGCCCAAAGTAAATAAATAAATAAATCTTTAAAAAAAAAATAAAAGGCCAAAATTTGAAGAAAAAAAAACACCAGAAAGTACAAACCATGTGGTAGGAAGAATCCTAAGGTAGCCTCCTGGGATTTTCTTGGGAGTTCTGGGAAAGTGGGTGTTCCCTCCTAGTGCACGTATCCTGTATAACTCCCTTCACTTTTGTGCAACCTCCCCTTCTTTTCCCAGGAGCTCTGTCTTCCACTCCAGATCATTCCTTTAGTGCAGATTTATGCGGTGAAGTAGTTATCTCTAAGGAGATAGCAAGCCAGACTCCACTTTGCATTACTGTGATCCCTTAGTGCATAAAGGAGGAGGATGCCCCCTCCGATAATGACAGTGGCATCTGTACGAGCCTTGACTCCTCTCTGGGCTCTCCCCAGCACAGCCCCTCCACTTTTAGGGGCTCTCCAAACAGGAGCCTGTCATCTCCAGGTACCCTCAGTGGCTCTACCAATTGCAAACCGTACAAACCTCCTGGAGAGAAAATGGTAGCAGCAAAAGTAAAGGCTGAGAAGCTAAACAAGAAGCTGAAGAAAGTGGAGCAGAACAAGATAGTAGCCACTAGGTACCACCAGAAGAAAAGGGCAGAGCAGGAGGCCCTCACTGGTGAATGTAAAAAGCTGGAAAAGAATGATGCTCTGAAAGAGAAGGCAGACTCTTTGGTCAAGGAGATCCAGTATCTGAAAGATCTGACAGAGAAGGTTCGCAAGGAAAGGGAGGAAAATAGGGTCTCCTAGTTAAGGAATTCAGGAGTATGTGTGCTTGTATACAGGAGGCTAGTGCTGAAGCTGTGTTTCTTGTTTTGTTTTTTTAAAGATTTATTTATTTATTTATTTTGGGCGGGGGTCGGGTTGGGGAGGGAGGGGAGTGGGCGGGCCACTTCTATTGGTCTTTCATTTCTCCATTTTCATCCGTCTTTGTTCTTTGGCTCCTGTGGGCCTCCCATCGCGGTGGCATCTGTCGTCGCAGAGCACTGGCTCTGGGTGCATGCACTCCTGAGCTCCGGCTCGGTAATTGGACACATGGGTCCAGCCGCCAGGCCAGGGCTCGAACCGGCGCCCCTTGCACTGCAAGGCAGTGTCCTTACCCACTGGACCACCAGGGGAAGCCCTGGAGAGTCTTTTTTTTTTTTTTTTAAAGATGTATTTATTTATTTATTTTGGGCGGGGGTCAGGTTGGGGAGGGAGGGGAGCGGGCGGGCCACTTCTGTTGGTCTTTCATTTCTCTATTTTCATCCATCTTTGCTTTTTGGCTCCTGCAGGCCTCCCATCACGGTGGCCTCTGTTGTTGCAGTGCACTGGGTCTGGGCGCATGCGCTCCAGAGTTCCGGCTCGGTGGTTGGACACATGGGTCCAGCCGTTCTTCGGCACGTGGGATCTTCCCAGGCCAGGGATCGAACCGGCACCCCTTGCACTGCAAGGCGGTGTCCTTACCCACTGGACCACCAGGGGAAGCCCCTGGCGAGCCTTTTAAAATAAGGGTTTCGAGTTCTGAGATAAGAGAAGTCAGAGATTTGAAACTGAAGCAGATACTCTCCTGTTATTTTTTTTATTATTATTTCATAATTTTTGGCCACTTTAATTGGTCTTTCATTTATTTATTTTTTCATCCACCTTTGTTCTTTGGCCTGTGTGGGCCTCCCATTGCAGTGGCCTCTCCTGTAGCAGAGCACCGGCTCTGGGCACACGCGCTCTAGAGCACTGGCACATAATTGGACACACCGGTTCAGCTGCTCCGTGGCACGTGGGATCTTCCCATGCCGGGGTCGAATCGGCGCCCCTTGCAGTACAAGGCGGTCTCTTTACCCACTGGACCACCAAGGAAGCCCTCTCCTGTTGTTCTTAAAGAGATAACTGCCACGCTTTGGAGAAGGCCATGTGGCAGGAAACTGTGAGCAGCCTCTAGGAGCTGAGAACAGCCAGTGGCTGATGAGCAGCCAGATGAGAGGAACCTGTATCCTACAATTATAAGGAACTGGATTCAGTCAAATGTGATTTGAGAGTGGCAGAGGACACTGAGCTCCAGAGGGCAATGCAGCCCAGCCAGAACACTGACTTTCATTTGATGTGACCTTGAACAGAGAATGTTAGCTAACCCGGATTCCAGACCCATGCAAACTGTGAGCTAACAAATCTATGTTGTTTTAAACCACTAAGCTTGTACCTGTTACAAGGTAATAGAAAATACAAAACATAAAATTTAAAAAATTGATAAAGTGGACTATATCAAAATTTAAAAACTTTTATTCTTTGAAAGACACTGTTAAGAAATAAAAAGACATGCTACACAATGGGAGAAAATGCCTGCATTGCATGCGGGGCCTTAGCTCCCTGACTAGGGACCCCAAACCTGCTCCTCTAGCACTGAAAGCATGGAGTCTTAACAACTAGCCCACCAGCTAAGTCCCTAGAAAACACATTTTTGATAAAGGACTAGCATTCAGAACATATTAAAAAAAAGTCTCATGAAACAACCATAAGAAAATAAACACTTCAATTTTTTAAAACAGGCAAAAGACATTTGGATATATCACAGAGAAGATACAAAGATGCTAAGTAAGCTCAGAGAAGGTACTCAGCATCATTAACTCATTAGGAATATGAACTAAGAATTAAATTCATTAGGGATTAAAACTATAATGCCCAAGCTGTTAGAATCACCAAAATGGAAAAACAAAACTGCTAATACTAAGTGCTGGCGAGGATGCAAAGCACCTGCAACTCTCCTAATTGATAGTGGAAATGAAAAAAATGATACGGTCACTTTGGGAAGTAAAATGAAAACAGTTTAGCAGTTTCTTATATAGTTAAACATATATTTATTGTAATGTATGACCCAACAATCCCATTCCCAAGCATTTAACCCAAAAAATAAAAATAAAAAAATGTATGTTCAGACAATATTTTGTATGTGAATGTTTCTATTGGCTTTATTCATAACGGCCAAAACCTGGATTCAACCCAAATGTCCATCAACCAGTGAATGAAAATATGGAAATTCTACTCAGCAATAAAAAAGGAATGACCAGGCATGCAAACATGGACAAATCTCACATACATAATGCTAAGTGAAAGAATTCAGACTTCAGAGACTCCTTAGTGTATGATTACATACATATGACATTCTGAAAAAAAAAACCAAAACTATAGGGACAAGAACATGCATCAGCCCCTGCCAGGGCTTAGGGGTGAGGAGAGGGATGAACAAACGGAGAGGAAGAAACTTTAAGAGTGGTGTAATTGCTCTCTATCTTTACATGGCTGTGTACATTTGTCAAAATTCACAGATGTGTACTCATAAAAAGGGTAAATCTTACTATATGCAATTTATACCTCAACAAACTTGATTAAAGACACTATCTTCAAAGCCAATAAATGTAGTAATGTAAAGCTATAGTAACTCTAAGAGTGATAAAAGAGGAACAAAGTTCTTATAAAATAGATGCCTGCATTGCATGCGGGGCCTTAGCTCCCTGACTAGGGACCCCAAACCTGCTCCTCTAGCACTGAAAGCATGGAGTCTTAACAACTAGCCCACCAGCTAAGTCCCTAGAAAACACATTTTTGATAAAGGACTAGCATTCAGAACATATTAAAAAAAAGTCTCATGAAACAACCATAAGAAAATAAACACTTCAATTTTTTTAAAACAGGCAAAAGACATTTGGATATATCACAGAGAAGATACAAAGATGCTAAGTAAGCTCAGAGAAGGTACTCAGCATCATTAACTCATTAGGAATATGAACTAAGAATTAAATTCATTAGGGATTAAAACTATAATGCCCAAGCTGTTAGAATCACCAAAATGGAAAAACAAAACTGCTAATACTAAGTGCTGGCGAGGATGCAAAGCACCTGCAACTCTCCTAATTGATAGTGGAAATGAAAAAAATGATACGGTCACTTTGGGAAGTAAAATGAAAACAGTTTAGCAGTTTCTTATATAGTTAAACATATATTTATTGTAATGTATGACCCAACAATCCCATTCCCAAGCATTTAACCCAAAAAATAAAAATAAAAAAATGTATGTTCAGACAATATTTTGTATGTGAATGTTTCTATTGGCTTTATTCATAACGGCCAAAACCTGGATTCAACCCAAATGTCCATCAACCAGTGAATGAAAATATGGAAATTCTACTCAGCAATAAAAAAGGAATGACCAGGCATGCAAACATGGACAAATCTCACATACATAATGCTAAGTGAAAGAATTCAGACTTCAGAGACTCCTTAGTGTATGATTACATACATATGACATTCTGAAAAAAAAAACCAAAACTATAGGGACAAGAACATGCATCAGCCCCTGCCAGGGCTTAGGGGTGAGGAGAGGGATGAACAAACGGAGAGGAAGAAACTTTAAGAGTGGTGTAATTGCTCTCTATCTTTACATGGCTGTGTACATTTGTCAAAATTCACAGATGTGTACTCATAAAAAGGGTAAATCTTACTATATGCAATTTATACCTCAACAAACTTGATTAAAGACACTATCTTCAAAGCCAATAAATGTAGTAATGTAAAGCTATAGTAACTCTAAGAGTGATAAAAGAGGAACAAAGTTCTTAATAATAAATAGACAAGATTCTAGAAATAGACATGAAACACATTATACGCTAAAGTAAAAACTGAGATCAATTTAAATAGGATAGTCTAATACAGGCGTTGGTAAACTTTCTTAAATGACCAGGAAGTATATATGCGGCTCTGTCAGCCATACAGTTTCTGTTGCAATCATTCAACTCCGCTAGTGTAATATTAAAGAAGCCAGCGACAGTATGTAATTAAATGGGCATGGCCATGTTCCAATAAAAATTTATCAGTAAAAATGGGTTAATCATAATCCAATCAAAAAATAGGAAAAAGGAATCTATCCAAGGAAGACATACAGATGGCCAAAAAACACATGAAAAGATGCTCAACCTCACTTATTATTAGAGAAACGCAAATCAAAACTACAATGAGGTATCACCTCACACTAGTCAGAATGGCCATCATCAACAAATATACTGACAATAAATGTTGGAGAGGGTGCGGAGAAAAAGGAACGCTCCTGCATTGTTGGTGGGAATGTAAATTGATACAACCACTATGGAAGACAGTATGGAGATTCCTCAAAAAGTTAAAAATAGAAGCACCATATGACCAAGCCATTGCACTATTAGGCTTATACCCTGATGAAATCAAAATTGAAAGAGACACCTATACCCCAATGTTCATTGCAGCATGCTACACAATAGCTAGATCATGGAAGCAACCTAGATGTCCATCGACAAATGAATGGATAAAGAAACTTTGGTACAGATATACAATGGAGTACTTCTCAGCCGCTAAAAGAAATGCAGAAGATTCAGTCCTAATGAGATGGATGAATTTAGAACCTATTATACAAAGTGAAGTAAGTCAAAAACAGAAGGACAGATACAGTATACTAACACATATATATGGAATCTAGTAAGTTTGTACTGATAAGTATACATGCAGAGCATTGATGGAAAAACAGTCATAGAGAACAGACTTATTGACAATGGGGAGAGGGAAAAGTGGGTGAGAGACATGAAAAGAGCAACATGGAACCCTATACTATCTTATGTAAAAGAGGTAACTATGGTCAATGCTCTGTGGGATTGAGAGATTGTACATGGGGGCTATGCAACAGCCTGGAGGGGTGGGATGGGGGGGAATGGGATATACATATGACTAATCTGGAATTATACGTATCTGTAAACAACAAAACTCTGTAAAAGCAAAAAAGCAAAATAAAAAAACTTGTGATTGTGAAAAAAGAAAAAAATGGGTTGATCATACTTTTCTGACTGCTGATCTCATCAACAACTGGTTCTTCATTTTAAAGGAAACCACTATTTTACACTATTCACAAAAACAAATTGCAGATACATTAAACAGTTAAATGTTAAAACCAGAAACACAGTATAATTTTGAATAAATGAAAACTTTCCTAAGAATGACACAAGAATCAAGATGGTATAAAGAAAAAGACAGTATATAAAATTTTGTTTTTCAATGTGGTGAAAATCATCATAAAAATATGAAAGAAACAAAAATTTACATATGCAGTATTGGAAGAAAGGTTAAGTCTTCCATGGAAAAACATCTAAAAATGCTGCTATGGTATTTTAAAAAGGAAGCACAGAAGAGCTAAAAAGATGGTGATGAACTGCTCCAGAGAAGCAAGCAGAACAGTGGAGTATTGTTTTCCAGTATCAGTTTGAGGGCTTTGTGCATCAAGGGTGCATAAAGGGGTCAAGATTGAGTGACCTAATGTGGAGAATCTCATATGAGACTTCTCATTAACTTGGAACCCAAAAAGTGAACAAAACAGGTCTGCAGTTGTGAGCCCTAGAAAATCTACACTCTAGGAATAGGATGAACCAGAGGTAGATTAAGCCTTTCCAAAACCACAACCAAGCCTTGGCATAGCTCACTCCCTGAAGAGATTAAGGTGATCTGCCCACACACTTACTTGTCTAGAGAGGAAAACACAATAGGAACAGAATTATACATGATCCAGACATTGGAGTTAGTCAACAAGAACTTTAAAGTACAATAGCTAACATGTTCAAGAAGAATATAGAAAGGAAAATGAAAATAGCTGAAGTTTTTCCAGAGAACTAGAATTTATCAAAAGTATAAATAAATGGAGGGTTAGAGAAAGGGGAGAAACATGACTTGGAGCACAGCAAGAGTCCCAAGGTTTCAGTCTTAAACAGAAGCCTTAGATAGGAATGGAGAGAATGTAAAATATTAAAAATAACAAAACCAAAACAAGCCCCATGACACACACACATAAATTGGAATCCTAAATGTGATAGTGCCACCAAATTTTAAAGCAAAGTAAAATGCCAAATTAAAGGACAAGAACAATCAGACAGAAGTAATATATGAAGAAAAAATAAGCTTATTTTCTGAAAGTGAGCTCAAAGAACCCCAAGTATAAATACAAAGAAAACCACACCGTGGCACATCATCACAGTAAAACTGCTGAAAGCCAGAATTAAAAAAAAAAAAAACTCTCCCAAAGTATCAGGAAGTGCAACATAGCATCTTCAAATGAACAGCAATAACACTGACAGTGGCAGAGTTTGGGTTTTTTTTGGTAAGGAAAAACAAAAAATATCCTTTGAAAATACAAGTGAAATAAAGATATATCCAGACAAAAACAGAGACTTCATTACTACTGGACTAAAATAAATAAAAAAAGGAGCATTCAAGCAGGAAAAAAAGTATCCCAAAAGGAAATACAAAAATGTAGGTAGGAAGGAAAAATACTATAAAGGAGTTTCAAAGTGAATATTGATATTATATAAAGAAATTTAAAATGTTTGTAGGCTTTAAAAAATATTTAATGTTTAAAAATATTTTTTCAAGAATTAAAATGCATGACATCCATAATTCAAAAGATGTGTGTTTAAAGATAAAATACTGTAAAATTCTAACATTACTTGGAAGGTGGTAAAAGTTTTCCTATTAGGTTCTAATAAGTTAAGTATGCATGTTGTAATTTCTAAGGTATACACTAAAAGGATAGTAAAAAAAAATGTATAACTAAGAATAGGGAAATGTGAAATAACAAAGGTTTAAATGAATCAGTAAGAAGAACAGAAAAAAAGTATGAAAATTGGAAAAATCAAACAGAAACAAATAGCAATTTGGTATATATCAATTCAAGTAAATCAAATACTTTGCAATGAAAAGACTAAGATCATCAGATTGAATTTATAAAACACACACATCAACTATTTACTTCTTACAAGGAACACACTTTAAATAAACACACAGAAGTCTTAGGACAAAATAATGGAAAGAAAATAACCAAAATAAAGCTGATGTACCTAAAATCAGATAAAGATTTTCTCTCTAATAATTCTACTGCATGGAATGCTACACATTTCATAGTGATAAGGGGTCAGTCCATAAGGAAAATAGAATAATTATAAATCTAAATATATCCAATAATTTAGTTTTAAAATATAAGTAAAAACTGAACTAAAAGAAAAGGGTAAATCCATAACTGGCCTGAAGAATTAATACCCTTTGTACTGTAACCAATAAACAAGCAGACAAAAACTTGGAAAGGATAGAGAAAATCTGTATACATCTAACAAACTTGACCTAATTGTTAGAACAATGTGCCCAAAAAAAAAACTCTCCCAAAGTATCAGGAAGTGCAACATAGCATCTTCAAATGAACAGCAATAACACTGACAGTGGCAGAGTTTGGGTTTTTTTTGGTAAGGAAAAACAAAAAATATCCTTTGAAAATACAAGTGAAATAAAGATATATCCAGACAAAAACAGAGACTTCATTACTACTGGACTAAAATAAATAAAAAGGAGCATTCAAGCAGGAAAAAAAGTATCCCAAAAGGAAATACAAAAATGTAGGTAGGAAGGAAAAATACTATAAAGGAGTTTCAAAGTGAATATTGATATTATATAAAGAAATTTAAAATGTTTGTAGGCTTTAAAAAATATTTAATGTTTAAAAATATTTTTTCAAGAATTAAAATGCATGACATCCATAATTCAAAAGATGTGTGTTTAAAGATAAAATACTGTAAAATTCTAACATTACTTGGAAGGTGGTAAAAGTTTTCCTATTAGGTTCTAATAAGTTAAGTATGCATGTTGTAATTTCTAAGGTATACACTAAAAGGATAGTAAAAAAAAATGTATAACTAAGAATAGGGAAATGTGAAATAACAAAGGTTTAAATGAATCAGTAAGAAGAACAGAAAAAAAGTATGAAAATTGGAAAAATCAAACAGAAACAAATAGCAATTTGGTATATATCAATTCAAGTAAATCAAATACTTTGCAATGAAAAGACTAAGATCATCAGATTGAATTTATAAAACACACACATCAACTATTTACTTCTTACAAGGAACACACTTTAAATAAACACACAGAAGTCTTAGGACAAAATAATGGAAAGAAAATAACCAAAATAAAGCTGATGTACCTAAAATCAGATAAAGATTTTCTCTCTAATAATTCTACTGCATGGAATGCTACACATTTCATAGTGATAAGGGGTCAGTCCATAAGGAAAATAGAATAATTATAAATCTAAATATATCCAATAATTTAGTTTTAAAATATAAGTAAAAACTGAACTAAAAGAAAAGGGTAAATCCATAACTGCAGCTGAAGAATTAATACCCTTTGTACTGTAACCAATAAACAAGCAGACAAAAACTTGGAAAGGATAGAGAAAATCTGTATACATCTAACAAACTTGACCTAATTGTTAGAACAATGTGCCCAACAATGACAAATTACACCTTTTTTTCATACACACACACCACATTTATCACATGCTGCTGAACAACCATTGGCAGGAGAATGTTGGAACTCTCCAAAAACAGATGTCCACGTCCAAGAGCAAATGAGACACTTCACCAAGACAGTAGGGGGAGCTCAATCGTGTATGAAAATCAAGCCTCATACCAGCCAGAGACTCTTGGAGGAGGGCACAAACTAAACCTTGTGCACACTAGGACCCAAGGAAAGGAGCAGTGACTCCTACAAGAGACTGAGCCAGACTTGCCTGTGAGTGTCTGAGGGTCTCCTGTGGAGGCGTGGGTCAGCAGTAGCCTATCAGAGGGGACAGGGGCTCTGGCAGCAGCACTCCTGAGAAACACAACATGTGGCATAGTCCGTTTGAAGAAGGTCACCATTAGCCTCACTATAGAGCCTCCTGGTGGGTGATCCACAAATTGAATTATACCAGAGAAGTCCTCACACTGCTGCAAAAGTTCGAGGATTCACAAGAGACTTCCCGATCCCAGGATCCAGCAAAGGGAATGAGAATCCCAAGGGAATCTGACTTTGAAGGTCAGTGGGATTTGATTACAGAACTTAAATAGGGCTGGGGAAACAGACTCTTGCACGCCACCAACAAAACCTTGTGCTCAACAGGACCCAGGAGAAAGGAGCCGTGACCCCACAAGAGACTGAGTCAGACTTGCCTGTGAGTGTTGGCCAGACTCTGGTGGAGGCGTGAGTCAACAGTGGTCTAACGTGGGGTTAGGGGCACTAACAACAGTTCTGGGAGATGCAATGTGAGGGCCTAAGTCCTTCTGGAGGAGACCCCCATTACCCCTACCATAGTTTGGCCTTGGGCCAAACTACAGGGCAAGAACACAGCCCCACCCATCAGCAAAAATTGGATTAAAGGTTTACTGAGCATGACTTTGCCCATCAGAGCAAGATTCAGTTTTCCCCACAGCCAGTCCCTCCCATCAGGAAGCTTGCACATTGTTTCTTCTCATATCAGAGGGTAGACAGAATGAAAACCACAATCACAGAAAACTAACCAATATGATGATATGGATCACAGCTTTATGCAACTTAATGAAACTATGAGACACGCCATGTAGGGCTTCCCAAGATGACAAGTCATGGTGGAGAGTTCTGACAAAACATGGTCAACTGGAGAAGGGAATGGAAAACCACTTCAGCATTCTCGCCTTGAGAACCCCATAACAGTATGAAAAGGCAAAAAGATAAGACACTAAGAGATGAACCCCCAGGTCAGTAGGTGTCCGATATACTATTAGAGAACAGAGAAACGGCTCCAGAAAGAATGAAAAGGCTGAGGCAAAGTGGAAACAACGCCCAGATGTGGATACGTCTGGTGGTGAAAGTAAAGTCTGATGCTATAAAGAACACTATTGCATAGCAACCTAGAATGTTAGGTCCATGAATCAAGGTAAACTGGAAGTGGTCACACAGGAGATGGCAAGAGTGAACACTGACATGTGAATCAGTGAACTAAAATGTACAGGAATGGGTGAATTTTATTCAGATGACCACTGTATCTACTACTCTGGGCAAGAATCCCTTAGAAGAAATGTAATAGCTCTCATAGTCAACAAAAGAGTCCAAAATGCAGTACTTGGGTGTAGTCTCAAAAACAACAGAATGATCTCGGTTTGTCAATCCAGCAGGAAACTTACTTTGAAGGTCAGTGGGATTTGATTACAGAACTTAAATAGGGCTGGGGAAACAGACTCTTGCACGCCACCAACAAAACCTTGTGCTCAACAGGACCCAGGAGAAAGGAGCCGTGACCCCACAAGAGACTGAGTCAGACTTGCCTGTGAGTGTTGGCCAGACTCTGGTGGAGGCGTGAGTCAACAGTGGTCTAACGTGGGGTTAGGGGCACTAACAACAGTTCTGGGAGATGCAATGTGAGGGCCTAAGTCCTTCTGGAGGAGACCCCCATTACCCCTACCATAGTTTGGCCTTGGGCCAAACTACAGGGCAAGAACACAGCCCCACCCATCAGAAAAAATTGGATTAAAGGTTTACTGAGCATGACTTTGCCCATCAGAGCAAGATTCAGTTTTCCCCACAGCCAGTCCCTCCCATCAGGAAGCTTGCACATTGTTTCTTCTCATATCAGAGGGTAGACAGAATGAAAACCACAATCACAGAAAACTAACCAATATGATGATATGGATCACAGCTTTATGCAACTTAATGAAACTATGAGACACGCCATGTAGGGCTTCCCAAGATGACAAGTCATGGTGGAGAGTTCTGACAAAACATGGTCAACTGGAGAAGGGAATGGAAAACCACTTCAGCATTCTCGCCTTGAGAACCCCATAACAGTATGAAAAGGCAAAAAGATAAGACACTAAGAGATGAACCCCCAGGTCAGTAGGTGTCCGATATACTATTAGAGAACAGAGAAACGGCTCCAGAAAGAATGAAAAGGCTGAGGCAAAGTGGAAACAACGCCCAGATGTGGATACGTCTGGTGGTGAAAGTAAAGTCTGATGCTATAAAGAACACTATTGCATAGCAACCTAGAATGTTAGGTCCATGAATCAAGGTAAACTGGAAGTGGTCACACAGGAGATGGCAAGAGTGAACACTGACATGTGAATCAGTGAACTAAAATGTACAGGAATGGGTGAATTTTATTCAGATGACCACTGTATCTACTACTCTGGGCAAGAATCCCTTAGAAGAAATGTAATAGCTCTCATAGTCAACAAAAGAGTCCAAAATGCAGTACTTGGGTGTAGTCTCAAAAACAACAGAATGATCTCGGTTTGTTTCCAAGACAAACAATTCAGCATCACAGTAATTCAAGTCTATGCCCCAACTGTGTTTCTACTAAAACCTACAAGACCTTCTAAAACTAACACAAAACAAACAAACAAACAAAGATGTCCTTTTCTTCACAGAAGACTGGAATGCAAAAGTAGGAAGTCAAGAGATACTTGCAGTAATAGACAAGTTTGGCCTTGGAGTATAAAGTGAAGCAGTGTAAAAGGTTAACAGAATTTTGCGAAGAGAACACACTGGTCATGGCAAACACCCTATTCCAACAGCACAAGAGATAACTCTACACATGGACATCACCAGATGGTCAATACCATAATCAGATTGATTATATTCTCTGCAGCTGAAGATGGACAAGCTCTATAATGTACGTCAGCAAAACAAGACTGGGAGGTGACTGTGACTCAGCTCATAAACTCCTTATTGTAAAACTCAGACTTAAAGTGAAGTAGAGAAAACCAGAAGGCCATTCAGGTAAGACCTAAATCAAATCCCTTATGATTATACAGTGGAAGTGTCAAATAGATTCAAAAAAATTAGATCTGATAGACAGAGTGCCTAAAGAACTCTAGACGGAGATTCTAAAACTGTACAGAAGATGGTGACTAAAGCTATTCCCTAGAAAGAGACATGCAAGAAAGCAAAATGGTTTGCAGTCCATGGGGTTGCAAAGAGTCAGAAACAACTGAGTGACTGAACCACCACCACCACATGCTGGGCAAACTAACAAATTTCAAAGGACAGAATTTCAAAGTATGTTCTCTGATCAGACTAGTATTAAATTGGAAATAAGTAAAAGGATAACTACAAAGTTCCCAATTAGATACTGGACAAATATCCAAATAACTCTGGAGTCAGATAAGAAATTAGAAAATATTTTGAGCAAAATGAAATCAATATATTACACAGAACAGATGGGTCTAACAGAAAACACAAAACGAAGATGGTAGATTTAAATCCAAATATTTGGGGCTTCCCTGGTGGTCCAGTGGGTAAGGACACCACCTTGCAGTGCAAGGGGCACCGGTTCGATCCCTGGCCTGGGAAGATCCCACGTGCCACGGAGCAGCTGGACCGATGTGCCTAATTACCGAGCTGGAGCTCTGGAGCGCATGCGCCCAGAGCCGCTGCTCTGCAACAACAGAGGCCACCGTGATGGGAGGCCCACACAGGCCAAAGAACAAAGATGGATGAAAATGGACAAATGAAAGACCAATAGAAGTGGCTCACCTGCTCCCCTCCCTCCCCACCCCACCCTCACCAAAATAAATAAATAAATAAATCTTTTTTTTTTTTTAAGTATTAAATCCAAATATTTCAGTAATTATGTTAAATGCACACAGGCTATATATACTCCACTTAAGACTGATATTATAAATGATGAAGGTATATTAATATCTGACAATATAGTCTTCCAGACAACAAAAAGCATTAAGAAGATAAACAGGGGGCTTCCCTGGTGGTCCAGTGGGTAAGGACATCACCTTGCAGTACAAGGGGTGCCAGTTTGATCCCTGGCCTGGGAAGATCCCACGTGCTGCAGAGCAGCTGGACCGATGTACCCAACTACCGAGCCAGAGCGCTGCAGCGCATGCGCCCAGAGCCGGTACTCTGCGACAAGAGAGGCCAATGTGATGGGAGACCCACACAGGCCAAAGAACAAAGATGGATGAAAATAAATAAATGAAAAGACCAATAGAAGCGGCCAAAAAAGAAAATAAAGACCCTTAAAAAAGTAGTGAGGGACTTTAATACCCTACTTTCATCAATGGACAGATCATCCAAACAGAAAATCGATAAGGAAACCCAGGCCTTAAATGATGCATTAGATGAACTGGACTTAATTGATATTTATACAGCATTCAGTCCAAAAGGAATAGACTGCACATTTCTCTCAAGTGCACACAGAACATTCTCCAGGACTGACCACATGCTAAGCCTTGGTAAATTTAAGAAAGTCAAAATAATATCAAGCATATTTTCTGATCACAACACTATGAGATTAGAAATAAACTACAAGAAAAAACTCTAAGAAACACAAGCATGTGGCAGCTAAACAACATGCTGCTAAACAACCACTGGATCACTGAAGAAATCAAAAAAGAAATTAAAAAATACCTAGAGACAAATTAAAATGAAAGCACAATGATCTAAGACTTATGCAGCAAGAGCACTTCTAAGAGGGAAGTTTATAGCAATACAATCAATCAAGAAACAGGAAAACTCTCAAATAAACAACCTAACCATACACCTAAAACAACTAGAGAAAGAAGAATAAATAAAATCTAATGCTAATGGAAGGAAGGAAACCATAAAAATCAGAGAAGAAACCAATGAAATAGAGACAAAGAAAACAATCGCAAAGATCAATGAAACTGAAAGCTGGTTCTTTGAAAAGGTGAAAAAGATTGATAAACCTTTAGCCAGACTCATGAAGACAAAAAAGGGGTAAAACTAGAAACGAAAAAGAACTTAAAACTGACTCCACAGAAATACCAAGACTCATAAGAGACTACTATGAACAACTGCATGCCAATAAAATGGACAACCTGGAAGAAATGGACAATTTCTTAGAAAGGTACAGTCTCCCTCGACTGAACCAGGAAGAAACAAAATATGACCAATCACAAGTAATGAAATTGAAACTGTGATTAAAAACCTCCCAACAAACAAAAGTCCAGGACCTGATGGATTCACAGATGAATTTTACCAAACATTTACAGAAGAATGAATACCTATCTTTTCGAAACTGTTCCAAAAAGCTGCAGAGGAAGAAAAATTTTCCAACTCATTTTATGAGGCCACCATGACCTTTATACCAAAACCAGAAAAGATACCCAAAAAAAGAAAATCACAGGCCAATATTACTAATGAACACAGATGCAAAAATTCTCAACAAAATACTAGCCATCCATATCTAACAACACATTAAAAAGGTCACATACCACAATCATCCCAGGGATGCAAGGATTTTTCACAAATCAATCAATATGATACACCATACCAACAAACTGAAGAATAAAAACTATCTGATCATCTCAATAGATGCAGAAAAGGCTTTTGACAAAATTTATTAATGATTTATGATAAAAACTCTCCAGAAAATGGACACAGAGGGTATGTACCTTAACATGATAAAGGCCATATATGACAAACCTACAGATAGAGCACCATACTCAATGGTGAAAAGCTGACAGCATTCCCTCTAAGATCGGGAACAAGACAGGGATGTCCACTCAGCATATTTATTTAACAGTTTTGGAAGTCCTAGCAACAGCAATCAGAGAAGAAAAAGTAAAGGGAATCCAAATTAGAAAAGAAGAAGCTAAATTGTAACTGTTTGCAGATGACATGATATTGTATATAGATAGAAGATCCTAGAACTCATCAGTGAATCTGGTAAAGTTGCAGGTTACAAAATTAAGAGAAAGATCAGAAAGAGAAATTCAAGAAGCAATTCCATTTACCACTGCATCAAAAAGAATGAAATACCTAGGAATAAACCTACCTAAGGAGAGAAAAAACCTGTACTCCAAAAACTATAAGCTGATGAAAGAAATCAAAGTAGATATAAACAGAGGGAAAAATATACCATGTTTGTGGATTAGAAGAATCAATACTGTCAAAATGATCATACTATCCAAGGCAATCCATAGATTCAATGCAATTCCTATCAAATTACCAATGGCATTTTCCACAGATCTTGAACAACAACAACAACAACAACAACAAAATCTCAAGATTTGTAGGGAGACATACACACAAAAAACCCCAAATAGCCAAAGCAATCTTGAAAAAGAAAAATGGAGCTGGAGGAATCAGGCTCCCTGACTTCAGACTATACTACAGAGCTACAATCATCAAGACAGTGTGGCACTGGCACAAAAATAGAAATATAGATCAATGGAACAGGATAGACAACCCAGAAATAAGCCCATGCACCCATAGTCAATTAATCTATGATAAAGAAGGCAAGACTACACAATGTTAGAAAGACAGTCACTCCAACAAATGGTGCTGGGAAAACTGGACACCCACATGTAAAAGAATGAAATCAGATCATTCCTAACTCCATACACAAAAATAAGGTCAAAATGGATTAGAGACCTAAATGTTAGACAAAACACAATAAAACTATCTGATCATCTCAATAGATGCAGAAAAGGCTTTTGACAAAATTTATTAATGATTTATGATAAAAACTCTCCAGAAAATGGACACAGAGGGTATGTACCTTAACATGATAAAGGCCATATATGACAAACCTACAGATAGAGCACCATACTCAATGGTGAAAAGCTGACAGCATTCCCTCTAAGATCGGGAACAAGACAGGGATGTCCACTCAGCATATTTATTTAACAGTTTTGGAAGTCCTAGCAACAGCAATCAGAGAAGAAAAAGTAAAGGGAATCCAAATTAGAAAAGAAGAAGCTAAATTGTAACTGTTTGCAGATGACATGATATTGTATATAGATAGAAGATCCTAGAACTCATCAGTGAATCTGGTAAAGTTGCAGGTTACAAAATTAAGAGAAAGATCAGAAAGAGAAATTCAAGAAGCAATTCCATTTACCACTGCATCAAAAAGAATGAAATACCTAGGAATAAACCTACCTAAGGAGAGAAAAAACCTGTACTCCAAAAACTATAAGCTGATGAAAGAAATCAAAGTAGATATAAACAGAGGGAAAAATATACCATGTTTGTGGATTAGAAGAATCAATACTGTCAAAATGATCATACTATCCAAGGCAATCCATAGATTCAATGCAATTCCTATCAAATTACCAATGGCATTTTCCACAGATCTTGAACAACAACAACAACAACAACAACAAAATCTCAAGATTTGTAGGGAGACATACACACAAAAAACCCCAAATAGCCAAAGCAATCTTGAAAAAGAAAAATGGAGCTGGAGGAATCAGGCTCCCTGACTTCAGACTATACTACAGAGCTACAATCATCAAGACAGTGTGGCACTGGCACAAAAATAGAAATATAGATCAATGGAACAGGATAGACAACCCAGAAATAAGCCCATGCACCCATAGTCAATTAATCTATGATAAAGAAGGCAAGACTACACAATGTTAGAAAGACAGTCACTCCAACAAATGGTGCTGGGAAAACTGGACACCCACATGTAAAAGAATGAAATCAGATCATTCCTAACTCCATACACAAAAATAAGGTCAAAATGGATTAGAGACCTAAATGTTAGACAAAACACAATAAACTTCTTAGATGAAAACATAGGCAGAACACTCTTTGACATAAATCACAGCAAGATCTTTTTTAATCCCTCTCCCAGAATAATGGAAATAAAAGCAAAAATAAACAGATGGGACCTACTTAAACTCAAAAGCTTTTGCACAGCAAAGGACACAACAAAAAGATAACCCACAGGTTGGGAGAAAACATTTGCAAATGATATGACTGATAAGAGATTATTCCCCAAAATTTACAAATAGCTTATGACACTTAACAGCATCAAAACAAACAACCCATTAAAAAAATGGGCAGAAGACCTGAATAGACATTTCTCTAAAGAGGACATGCAGATGGCCAATAGGCACATGAAAAGATGTTCAAAATCCCTAGTTATTAGAGAAATGCTAATTAAAACCACAATGATATACCATCTCACATTAATCAGGATGGCTATCATCAAAAAATCCACAAACAACAAATGCTGGAGAGGGTGTAGAGAGAAGGGAACTGTAAATTGGTACAGCCACTATGGAAAACAGTATGGAGATTCCTTAAAAAAAACTAAACACAGGGCTTCCCTTGTGGATCAGTGGATAAGAACCCGCCTGCCAATGCAGGAGACATGGGTTCGAGTCCTGATCCGGGAAGATCCCACATACTGCAGAGCAGCTAAACCCACACATCAACAAAGACCCAGCACGGCCAAAAATAAATAAATAAAAGTTTAAAAAAAAAAAAAAAAAAACTAAACACAGAGCTACCATATGACCCTGAATCCCACTCCAGGGTATATATCCAGAGAAAAACATAGCTCGAAGAAATACATGGACCCCAATGTTTATTGCAGCACTGTTTATAATGGCCAAGATACAGAAACAAGTAAATGTCCATCAACAGAGGAATGTATAAAGAAGATGTGGTACATATACACAATGGAGTATTATTCAGCTATTAAAAAGAATGAAATAAGGCCATCTGCAGCAACATGGATGTATCTAGAGTGTCATACTGAATGAAGTAAGTCAAAGAAGGAGAAATATCATATGATATACCTTATATGTGGATTTGAAAAGGAAATGATACAAAAGGACTTATTTACAAAACAGAAAGAGACTCACAGACTTAGAAAATGAACTCATGCAGTGGCGAAAGCATAGTTAAGGACTTTGGTAAGGTCATGTGCACACTGCTATATTTAAAACGGATAACCAACAAAAATCTATTGTATAGCACATGGAAGTCTGTTCAATATGTGCTTGCCTGGATGGGAGAAGGATTTGGGAGAAAATGGATATATATGTATATATATATATATGTATTGCTGAGTCCCTCTACTATTCACCTGATATTATCACAGCATTCTTAATTGGCTATGCCCAGTACAAAATGCTTTTGGTATTAAAAAATAAATTAAAAAACAAAAAGATAAATAAAGCACCAAAAAGGATAATCTTAATCTAATCATGAGGATACACTGGACAAATTCAAATTGAGAGACATTTTACAAACTAACTGGTCAAGGTCATAAAAGATAAAGACTGAGGAACTGCAATAAGGAGTCTGACTCCATTTTTGGTTTAACCGTTAACAGCTGTTACATGTCACCTCTCACACTTCCCCTTGAGCCCCACAACTGGGCAAAAGAACACTGAAGCCTCAGTGTCTTGGTGCCAGTGAAGATTCAGACAATTCAGAGTCCCTGTGCAGGAACTCTCAGCCTGTCCCTACCTTAAGTAGAACAAAAACTCAGGCTAGACGCCTTCTCTTGCCCTTTCAAGCAATTTCAAATCTGCTTGAGAGGGTTATTCTCTTCCCAAAGACCTCAAATATTTAAGTTAATAAAATTCTTCATACTCTCTTGATGTGTCTTGGGGGTGTCATGATTCTTAACATCCAAACCAAACTTTGCAGATCTGTAACAGAAATTATTCCCAATTAAAGAAGAATAAAGGAAAACTAAATGCAACACATAAGCCACGTTTTTTAATGTAAAGGATGTCACTGTGACTATTAGCAAAATCTAAAGGTCAGATTTAATAACACTACTACACATTAAGGTTAATTTCCTATTAAAAAGAATGAAATAAGGCCATCTGCAGCAACATGGATGTATCTAGAGTGTCATACTGAATGAAGTAAGTCAAAGAAGGAGAAATATCATATGATATACCTTATATGTGGATTTGAAAAGGAAATGATACAAAAGGACTTATTTACAAAACAGAAAGAGACTCACAGACTTAGAAAATGAACTCATGCAGTGGCGAAAGCATAGTTAAGGACTTTGGTAAGGTCATGTGCACACTGCTATATTTAAAACGGATAACCAACAAAAATCTATTGTATAGCACATGGAAGTCTGTTCAATATGTGCTTGCCTGGATGGGAGAAGGATTTGGGAGAAAATGGATATATATGTATATATATATATATGTATTGCTGAGTCCCTCTACTATTCACCTGATATTATCACAGCATTCTTAATTGGCTATGCCCAGTACAAAATGCTTTTGGTATTAAAAAATAAATTAAAAAACAAAAAGATAAATAAAGCACCAAAAAGGATAATCTTAATCTAATCATGAGGATACACTGGACAAATTCAAATTGAGAGACATTTTACAAACTAACTGGTCAAGGTCATAAAAGATAAAGACTGAGGAACTGCAATAAGGAGTCTGACTCCATTTTTGGTTTAACCGTTAACAGCTGTTACATGTCACCTCTCACACTTCCCCTTGAGCCCCACAACTGGGCAAAAGAACACTGAAGCCTCAGTGTCTTGGTGCCAGTGAAGATTCAGACAATTCAGAGTCCCTGTGCAGGAACTCTCAGCCTGTCCCTACCTTAAGTAGAACAAAAACTCAGGCTAGACGCCTTCTCTTGCCCTTTCAAGCAATTTCAAATCTGCTTGAGAGGGTTATTCTCTTCCCAAAGACCTCAAATATTTAAGTTAATAAAATTCTTCATACTCTCTTGATGTGTCTTGGGGGTGTCATGATTCTTAACATCCAAACCAAACTTTGCAGATCTGTAACAGAAATTATTCCCAATTAAAGAAGAATAAAGGAAAACTAAATGCAACACATAAGCCACGTTTTTTAATGTAAAGGATGTCACTGTGACTATTAGCAAAATCTAAAGGTCAGATTTAATAACACTACTACACATTAAGGTTAATTTCCTAATTTTGATATGTGCTTATGGATTTACCATTAGGAAATGCACGTTGGAGGATAAAGAGGTAACTGATCTGTATGCTTCAGAAAAAAATGATTAACACACACACAAGGATAAGGCAAGTGTGGCAAAATGTTAACACATTAGGAAAGTACAGCAGTTTCTTGTTTTATTCTAGCAACTTTTCTGTAAGTCTGGAATCCAGATCGGAAAAGAAAAAGTAAAACTCTCACTGTTTGCAGATGACATGATGTTATATACAGAAAACCCTAAAGACAGTATCAGAAAATTACTAGACTAATCAGTAAATTTATAGCAAAGTCATGAGATACAAAATCAATACACAGAAATCATTTACAGGGCTTCCCTGGTAGCTCAGTGGTAAAGAGTTCACCTGCCAATACAGGAGACATGAGTTTGATCCCTGATCCAGGAAGATTCCACATGCTGCAGAGCAACTAAGCCCATGAGCCACAACTATTTGAGCCTGTGCCCTAGAGCCTTGGAGCCACAACTAATGAGCCAATGTGCCATAGTTACTGAAGCCCATGTGCCCTACAGCCTGAGTTCCACAACAAGAAAAGTCACCACAACAGGAAGCCTGCTCATCTCAACTAGAGAATAGCCCCCACTTCCTGCAACTAGAGAAGAGCCTGGGCAGCACTAAGAACCAAGAATAGCCAAAAATAAACAGAATTTTAAAAATAAATAAATACCTAAAATAAAGAGAAAGAAATCACTTGCATTCCTATATACTAACAATGAAGAATCAGAAAGAGAAATTAAGGAATCAATCCAATTCACCACTGCAACAAAAAGAGTTTCTAGGAATAAACCTACCTAAGGAGCCAAAAGAACTGCATACAGAAAATTATAAGACACTGATGATAGAAATCAAAAATAACATCAACAGATGGAGAGATATTCCATGTTCCTGGGTTGGAAGAATCAACTTGTGAAAATGACTCTACTACCAAATGCAATCTACATATTCAATTTACTCTATCAAATTACCAATGGCATTTTTCACAGAACTAGAAGAAAAAATTTCACAATTCATATGAAAACACAAAAGATCACAAGCAGCCAAAGCAGTCCTGAGAAAGAAGACTGGAACTGGAGGAATCAACCTTCCTGACTTCAGACTATACTACAAAGCAAAAGTCATCAAGACAGTATGGTACTAGCACAAAAACAGAAATACAGATTAATGGAACAAGACAGGGAGCCCATAGACAAACCCATGCATTTATGGGTACCTTATTTTTGACAAAGGAGGCAAGAATATACAATGGGGGCAAAGACAGCCCCTTCAATAAGTGATGCTGGGAAAACTGGACAGCTACACGTAAAAGAATGAAATTAGAACACTTCCTAGCACTACACACAAAGATAAATTTAAAATGGACTAAACATCTAAATTTAAGACCAGAAACTATAAAACTCTTAGAGGAAAACACAGGCAGAACACTTGACATAAATCAAAGCAAGATCCTCTATGACCCACTCCTAGAGTAATGGAAATAGAAACAAAAATGAACAAGTGGGACCTAATTAAAATTAAAAACTTTTGCATAGCAAAGGAAACGATAAACAAGGTGAAAAGACATCCTCAGAATGGGAGAAATAATAGCAAATGAAACAACTAACAAAGGATTCATTTCCAAAATATACAAGTACCTCATACAACTCAATACAAAAAAACCCCAAACAACTCAACTAAAAAGTAGGAAAAAGACCTAAACAAACATTTCTCCAAAGAAGACATACAGATGGCTAACAAACACATGAAAAGAAGTTCAAAATGGCTCAGTGTTAGAGAAATGCAAATCAAAACTATAATGAGATATCACCTCACACAAGTCAGAATGGCCATCATCAAAAAGTCTACAAACAATAAATGCTGGAGAAGGTATGAAGAAAAGAGACTGCTCCTACACTGTTGGTGGGAATGTAAACTGATACAGTCACTTTGGAAGACAGTATGGAGATTTCTGAAAAACTTAGGAATAAAACCACCATATGACCCAGCAATTCCACGGCTAAGTATATACCCTGAGGAAGCAAGAACTGAAAAAGACACATGTACCTCAATGTTCATTGCAGCATTATTTACAATAGCTAGAACATGGAAGCAAGCTAGATGCCTACTGACAGATGAATGGATAAAGAAGCTGTGGTACATATACACAATGACATATTACTCAGCCATAAAAAAGAAACTCATTTGAGTTTGTTCTAATGAGGTAGATGAACCTAGAGCCTATTATAAACAGTTAAGTAAGTCAGAAAGAGAAAAATAAGTATCATATACTAACACATTGATGTAATCTAGAAAGATGGTACTGATAAAATTATTTGCACGGCAGTAATGGAGACACTGATACAGAGAACAGACTTGTGGACAAGGGTTAGGGGAGGAAGGAGAGGGTGAGATGTATGGAGAGAAAAACATGGAAACTTACATTACCATATATGAAATAGATGTTCAATAGGAATTTGCTGTATGACTCAGGGAACTCAAACAGGGTCCCTGTAACAACCTAGAAGGATGGGATGGGGGAAGAGATGGGAAGAAGGTTCAAGAGGGAAGGGGCATATGTATACCTATGGCTGATCCATGTTGATGTTTGACAGAAACCATCAAAATTCTGTAAAGCAACTGTCCTTCCAATAAAAAATAAGTTTTTAAAAATCCACTAAGTGGGATGTTTCAACCATATCTATAAGTAACTGATAAAACAAACAAAAAGTAAAGCTACAGAAACCTGAAGCAACACAGTTAACAAACAGGACCTAATGAAGACAGAACACTTCATGCAACTGAAGAACACATACATTCAAGTCCATATAGAACATTTATATTATTTAACAATATTCCCAGTCATAAAAGAAAACTCTACAAATTTATTAAGACTGAAATCACAAGAGTACAGACCAGTTAGGCTTCACATAAGTTCTGATGCCAGTGCATATTAGCCAGGTGGTTTACTTTAGCCACCTTGGACAAGGCTTCAAGTGTGCTGGGAAGGCCTCTCTGCAAGCGGAAAAGCCCAGGCTCCAACTCCTCTCCTTCAGACACTGCGACAGTAACAGTAACAGCCAGACAGCCACAGCCTGTCGGTAGAGTCCCATCGGTAATGCTGCGCCAAGTAAATTGCCTCAAAGGATGAAGTTACCTCAGCAATTACTTTCCTATATGCTCCTCCTACCTCTTTTCTGAAAAATGTTTTTCCTTTGTGCCATGATATTTTATATAAAAAAGAAAACAAAAGAGAAAAAACAAAACAAACAAGAGCACTAACCAAAATGCAATTAGCTAGAAATTAGAAGACATTTAAAAAAATTCTGCAAACTCAAGATTAGACAGAATAATGGTTCTCCAAAGATATTCATATCCTAATTCCACATCCATATCCTTACAACACTAAAAGTACATTCCATGTACACTGCAAGCTACAGATCTTGAGATGAGAGGATTATTCTGGGTTAGCTGACTGATCCCATGTGATTACACGGATCCTTAAAAGAAGGAAATATGAGGTTCAAGGAAGACCATCAAAATTGTAACAACCTAGAAGGATGGGATGGGGGAAGAGATGGGAAGAAGGTTCAAGAGGGAAGGGGCATATGTATACCTATGGCTGATCCATGTTGATGTTTGACAGAAACCATCAAAATTCTGTAAAGCAACTGTCCTTCCAATAAAAAATAAGTTTTAAAATCAACTAAGTGGGATGTTTCAACCATATCTATAAGTAACTGATAAAACAAACAAAAAGTAAAGCTACAGAAACCTGAAGCAACACAGTTAACAAACAGGACCTAATGAAGACAGAACACTTCATGCAACTGAAGAACACATACATTCAAGTCCATATAGAACATTTATATTATTTAACAATATTCCCAGTCATAAAAGAAAACTCTACAAATTTATTAAGACTGAAATCACAAGAGTACAGACCAGTTAGGCTTCACATAAGTTCTGATGCCAGTGCATATTAGCCAGGTGGTTTACTTTAGCCACCTTGGACAAGGCTTCAAGTGTGCTGGGAAGGCCTCTCTGCAAGCGGAAAAGCCCAGGCTCCAACTCCTCTCCTTCAGACACTGCGACAGTAACAGTAACAGCCAGACAGCCACAGCCTGTCGGTAGAGTCCCATCGGTAATGCTGCGCCAAGTAAATTGCCTCAAAGGATGAAGTTACCTCAGCAATTACTTTCCTATATGCTCCTCCTACCTCTTTTCTGAAAAATGTTTTTCCTTTGTGCCATGATATTTTATATAAAAAAGAAAACAAAAGAGAAAAAACAAAACAAACAAGAGCACTAACCAAAATGCAATTAGCTAGAAATTAGAAGACATTTAAAAAAATTCTGCAAACTCAAGATTAGACAGAATAATGGTTCTCCAAAGATATTCATATCCTAATTCCACATCCATATCCTTACAACACTAAAAGTACATTCCATGTACACTGCAAGCTACAGATCTTGAGATGAGAGGATTATTCTGGGTTAGCTGACTGATCCCATGTGATTACACGGATCCTTAAAAGAAGGAAATATGAGGTTCACAGTCAGAGAGGAGACATGATGACAGAAGCAGAGGAAAGAGAGAGAGAGACAGAGGTAGAGACGTGAAGATGCCATCACTGCTAACTTCACAGCTGGAGAAGGGGCCCTAAGTCAAAGAATGCAGGCAGCTTCTAGAAGCTGGAAAAGGAGAGGAAACGGGTTCTCCCCTAGAGTCTCCAATGGAAACACAGCTCTGTCAAAAACCTTGATATTAGGACTGTGGCCTCCAAACAAATTTGTATCCTTGGAAGAAAAGCTATAACAAATCTGGACAGTGTATTAAAAATCAGAGATATCACTCTGCCAAGAAAAGTCCATATAAGTCAAAGCTACAGTTTTTCTAGTAGTCACGCATGGATGTGAGAACTGAACCCTAAAGAAGGCTGAGTGCCGAAGAATTGATGCCTTTGAACTGTGGTATTGGAGAAGGCTCTTGAGAGTCCCTTGGACTGCACAGAGATCAAACCAGTCAGTCCTAAAGAAAATCAACCTTGGCTATTCACTGGAAGGACTAATGCTAAAAGCTGAAGCTCCAATACTTTGGCCACCTGATATGAAGACACAACTCACTGGACAAGACCCTGGTGTTGGGAAAAAATAGAAGGCAGAAGAAGGGGACGACAGAGGACGAGATGATGTTATCACCGACTCAATGGACATAAGTTTGAGCAAGCTCTGGGAGATGGTGAAGGACAGGGAAGCCTGGCATGCATGGGGCTACAAGAGTCAGACATGATTGAGTGAATGAACTGAAGTAAAGCCACTAAATTTGTGGTAATCCATTATAGCAGAAAGAGGAAATTAATACATCCCACATATCTAGAAATAAAGCACTTGTAAATAACCCTCAAAAAGAAACTATAATACAAATCAAAATTTACTGGAGTGAATAATAAAAATGCTTCCTGTTATGGACCAACTGTGTTCAATTTATATTGAAGCCGTAATGCTCCTCATTCCCTGGTGCTTCAGAATACGGCTGTATTTGGAAAGAGGGTCTTCAAAGAGATGATTAAGTTAAAAGGAGGCTATTAGGGTACGCCCTATTCAACATGACAGGCATTTGTATAAGAAGAATGCAAGACAAGGAGACACCAGGAGTGTATGCACATGGCTAAAAAACATGTGAGGAAATGGTGAGAAGGCAGCATATACAACCCAAGGGAAATCTTAGAACAACTCAGGGCTGCTGATACCTAACTCTAGGACTTCCAACCTCCAGACCTGTACAATACAAATATCTCTTGTTTAATCCACTCATTCTGTGGTACATTAAGGCAGCAAATGCACTTCTTGTTGAAACTTAAGGGCTACACCTAAAACAGAAACTTAGTGTTAAACATATATATAAAAGACAGAGTGACTGAAGAACTAGGGACGGAGGTTTGTAATACTGTACGGGAGGTGGTGACCAAAATCACTCCCAAGAAAAAGAAATACAAGGCGGCAAAGTGGTTGTCTGAGGAGACCTTACAGATAGCTGAGAAAAGAAGTGAAAGTCAACAGAGAAAGAGAAAGATACACTCAACTGAATGCTGTTCCAGAGAACAGTAAGGAGAGATAAGAAAACTTTCTTAAGTGAACAATACAAAAAGCAAAAAAAAAGAATAGATCAACCTTGGCTATTCACGGGGTAATGCGCATTTCCCCTGATATGAAGACACAACTCACTGGACAAGACCCTGGTGTTGGGAAAAATAGAAGGCAGAAGAAGGGACGACAGAGGACGAGATGATGTTATCACCGACTCAATGGACATAAGTTTGAGCAAGCTCTGGGAGATGGTGAAGGACAGGAAGCCTGGCATGCATGGGGCTACAAGAGTCAGACATGATTGAGTGAATGAACTGAAGTAAAGCCACTAAATTTGTGGTAATCCATTATAGCAGAAAGAGGAAATTAATACATCCCACATATCTAGAAATAAAGCACTTGTAAATAACCCTCAAAAAGAAACTATAATACAAATCAAAATTTACTGGAGTGAATAATAAAAATGCTTCCTGTTATGGACCAACTGTGTTCAATTTATATTGAAGCCGTAATGCTCCTCATTCCCTGGTGCTTCAGAATACGGCTGTATTTGGAAAGAGGGTCTTCAAAGAGATGATTAAGTTAAAAGGAGGCTATTAGGGTACGCCCTATTCAACATGACAGGCATTTGTATAAGAAGAATGCAAGACAAGGAGACACCAGGAGTGTATGCACATGGCTAAAAAACATGTGAGGAAATGGTGAGAAGGCAGCATATAAAACCCCAAGGGAAATCTTAGAACAACTCAGGGCTGCTGATACCTAACTCTAGGACTTCCAACCTCCAGACCTGTACAATACAAATATCTCTTGTTTAATCCACTCATTCTGTGGTACATTAAGGCAGCAAATGCACTTCTTGTTGAAACTTAAGGGCTACACCTAAAACAGAAACTTAGTGTTAAACATATATATAAAAGACAGAGTGACTGAAGAACTAGGGACGGAGGTTTGTAATACTGTACGGGAGGTGGTGACCAAAATCACTCCCAAGAAAAAGAAATACAAGGCGGCAAAGTGGTTGTCTGAGGAGACCTTACAGATAGCTGAGAAAAGAAGTGAAAGTCAACAGAGAAAGAGAAAGATACACTCAACTGAATGCTGTTCCAGAGAACAGTAAGGAGAGATAAGAAAACTTTCTTAAGTGAACAATACAAAAACAAAAAAAAAGAATAGAGGAAAACAACAGAAAGGGAAAGACTAGAGATCCCTTGAAGAAAACTAGATATACCAAGGAAACATTTCATGAAAAGATGGGCACAATAAAGGACAGAAACGGCAAGGACCTAAAAAGGCAGAAGATACTAAGAAGAGGTGGCAAGAATACACAGAAGGGCCTTCCCCTGGTGGTCCAGTGGGTAAGGACACCGCCTTGCAGTGCAAGGGGCGCCGGTTCGATCCCTGGCCTGGGAAGATCCCACGTGCCGCAGAGCGGCTGGACCGATGTGTCCAATCACCGAGCTGGAGCATTGGAGCGCATGCGCCCAGAGCCGGCGCTCTGCAGCGACATACGCCACCGCGATGGGAGGCCCACAGGAGCCAAAGAACAAAGACGGATGAAACTAGAGAGACGAAAGACCAATAGAAGTGGCCCGCCTGCTCCCCTCCCTCCCCAACCCGACCCCCGCCCAAAATAAATAAATAAATAAATCTTTAAAAAAAAAAAAGAATACACAGAAGAACTGTGCAAAAAAGGTCTTAATGACCTATATAACCACAGTGGTGTGGTCTAGGAGCCAGACATCCTCGAGTGTAAAGTCAAATGGGCCTTAGGAAGCATTACTATGAACAATGCTAATGGAGATGATGGAATTCCACCTGCGTTATTTCATATCCTGAAAGATGATGTTGTTAAGGTGTTACACTCAGTACGCCAGCCAATTTGGAAAACTCAGCAGTGACCACAGGACTGCAATCGGTCAGTTTCATCCAATCAGAAAGAAATGCAATGTCAAAGAATGTTCAAATCACAGTACAATTGCACCCATTTCACACGTTAGCAAAGTAATGCTTAAAATCCTTCAAGCTGGGGCTTCCCTGGTAGCTCAGTGGTAAAGAGTTCGCCTGTCAATATAGGAGACATGGGTTCGATCCCTAATCCAGGAAGACCCCACATGCTGCAGAGTAATTAAGCCTGTGAGCCACAACTATTGAGCCTGTGCCCTAGAGCCTCTGAGCCGCAACTACTGAGCCCATGTACCACAACTACTGAAGCCCACGTGCTCTAGAGCCTAAGTTTCACAACAAGAGAAGTCACTGAAACAAGAAGTATGCTCACCTCACCTAGAGAGTAGTCCCCACTTCCTGCAACTAGAGAAAAGCCTATGGCAGCAGTAAGAACCTAGAATAGCCAAAAATTTTTTAAAAAAGAAAAAATCCTACAAGCTAGGATTCAGCAGTACGTGAACTGAGAAATTTCAGATATACAAGCTGGATTTAGAAAAGGCAGAGGAACCAGAAATCAAACTCTCAATATTAATCGATCATAGAGAAAGCAGGGGAATTAAAAAAAAAATCTACTTGTTTCATTGATTATGCTAAAGTCTTTGACTGTGTGGATCACAAGAAACTGGACTATTCTTAATGAGATGGGAGTGTCAGACTCCCTGACCTGTCTCCTGAGAAACCTGTATGCAAATCAAGAAGCAATAGTTAGTACTGAACACTGAATGATGGACTGGTTCAAAATTGGGAAAAGAGTACAGCAAGGCTCCTTATCACCCCACTTATTTAACTTACATGCAGAGTACATCATGCAAAATGTTGGGCTGAATGACTCACAAGTTGGAATCAAGACTGATGGGAGAAATATACACAACCTCAGACATGCAGATGATACCACTTTAATGGCAGAAAGCAAAGAAGAACTAAAGAGCCTCTTGATGAAGGTGAAATAAGAGAGTGAAAAAGCTGGCTTAAAAATGCAACATTCAGGGCTTCCTGGGTGGTCCAGTGGGTAAAGAGTTCACCTTGCAGTGCAAGGGGCACCAGTTCGATCCCAGGCCCAAGAAGATCCCACATGCTGAGAAGCGGCTGGACTGGTGTGTCCAATTAGGAGCCAGTGCTCTGGAGCACATGCACCGAGAGCTGGTGCTCTGCAGCAAGACAGGCCACTGCAATGGGAATCCCAGAAAGGCCGAAGAATAAAGATGGACGACAAATAAACAAACAAACAAACAAAATCAATAAAAGAGGCCAAAAAAAAAAAAATGCAACATTCAAAAATAAAATCATGGCATCTGGTTCCATCACTTCATGGCAAATAGTTGGGAATAAAAATGGAAACAGTAACAGACTTTATTTTCTTGGGCTCCAAAATCACTGCAGACAATGACTGCTGTCATGAAATTTTTAAAAGATGCTTGCTCCTTGGAAGAAAAGCTATGACAAACCTAGACAGTATATTAAAAAGCAGAGACATCACTTGCAGATAAAGAGCTGTGTAGTCAAAGCTACGGTTTTCCCAGTAGTCATATATGGATGTGAGAACTGGACCATACAGAGGCTGAATACCAAAGAACTGATGCTTTCAAACTGGTGCTCGAGAAGACTTTTGAGAGTCCCTTGGACAGCAAAGAGATCAAACAAGTCAGTCAATTCTAAGCGAAATCAACCCTGAATATTCCATTGGAAGGAGTGAGGCTAAAGCAGAAGCTCCAATACTTCGACTACCTAATGTGAATGGCCAATTCATTGGAAAAGATCCTGATGCTGGGAAAGACTGAGGGCAAGAGAAGGGCCCATCTCAGGATGAGATGGTTGGATGACATCACTGACTCAGTGAGTTTGAGCAAACTCTGGGAGATGGTGAAGGACAGGGAAACCTGGCATGCTGCAGTCCATAGAGTCGAAGAGTTGGACATGACTACGCAATTCTGAATGACAATAATATATATAAATATATGAAAAAAACCACACTGAAACTAACAATTTAACCAACCATCTCAAGAAATTAAAACAGTAAAATAAACTCAAAAGAAAAATTTTAAGAGAAAATAATGATAAAAGCAGAAATTACTGATCAAAGAAATTAACAAAGTCAATAGTTCTTTCTTTTAAGACTAATAAATTCAAAAAACCTCTGGTGAGGGCTTCCCTGGTAGCTCAGTGGTAAAGAGTTCACCTGCCAATGCAGGAGACACATGTTCAATCCCTGATCTGGGAAGATCCCACATGCTGCAAAGCAACTAATTCCATTAGCCACAACTATAGAGCCTGTGCTCTAGAGCCTTGGAGCTGCAACTATGGAGCCCATGTGCTGCAACTACTGAAGCCTGTGTGTCCTAGAGCCTGAGTTCCACAACAAGAGAAGTCACCACAAGAAGCCTGCTCACCTCAACCAGAGAGAGTAGCCCCAACTCCCTACAACTAGAGAAGAGCCTGTGGCAGCAGTGAAAATCCAGAATAACCAAAAATAAATAAATAAAATTTTAAAAAGAAAGAAATAAAATGGTGACAATACTATCTATAAAAAAAAAAACAAACAACTCTCTAGTGAGACTGATTAGTATTTAAAAGAGAGACCAATTAGGCATCCAATGTGAGGAACAACAGCAAAAAAAAAAAAAGAAGAAGAACTGAATTAAATATGCTTTCAGCATTAAAATATATGTGATTTAGATGAAATGGACAAATCTCTAGAAAAACGTAACTTATCAAAACTGACTCAACAAGAGAAAATCTGGTCAGTCCTTATAACTATGAAAGGTATAAAACTGGTAGTATTTCCTAGGAGACCAAGATGACTATGTCAGCTGATTATTTTAAACAGTCAAGGAATAAATAATTTCTCTAATCTTCTTCTTTTTTTTTTTTAATTTTTTTTCCGGCGGAGGGGTGGGTTGAGGAGGGAGGGGGCAGGCGGGCCACTTCTACTGGTCTTTCATTTATCTATTTTCATCCACCTTTGTTCCTTGGCCTGTGTGGGCCTCCCATTGCAGTGGCCTCTGTTGTTGCAGAGCACCGGCTCTGGACGCACGCGCTCCAGAGCTCCAGCTCGGTAGTTGGACACATTGGTCCAGCTACTCCGCGGCACGCGGGATCTTCCCAGGCCAGGGATCGAACCGGTGCCCCTTGCACTGCACCACCAGGGAAGCCCTCCTCTAATCTTCTGTAAAGATTTTTCCACAGTATAGAAAAAGGAAATATTCCTCAACTCACACTATGAGGCTAGCATAATCTTTAATAGCAAAATGTGAACAAAAAAATTGATAGGTTACTTTTACTCATAAACACAGGCACAAAATTTGCAACATATCAGCAAATTGAAATAAACAATATAAAATATAAAACAATATAAAATAAAAAGCAAAATAAGTAATGCCCAAGTCAGAAACCAATTATTATGCTTCACCACAATTACCCACTGAAAGAGTAAATTATGTGAAAATCCTAGAAGTATAAAAAAGCATTTGATCAAATTCAATACCCATTCATGGTAAATACACTCAGCTCAGCAAACCAGGAATATAAGACAATATCCTCAGTTTGACTGAGTATTTACCTAAAGCTAAAAGCAAAGACCATAGAAGGTAAAATGTTTCAAACTTTGTTTCTGAGATCAGGAGTAAGACAAGCATCTTCATTGTTACCACTTCAACACTGAGGTCTGGCAGGAGGTCTGAGCCAGCATAGTTTCAGGCAAAAAAAAAAATCTTAAGAATTAGAAAGGAATAAATATTACTCTCATCTGAAGATAATTATTTTGTTGTTATTTAGTCGCTAAGTCGTGTCCAACTCTTTGTAACCCCATGGACTGGAGCCCGCCAAGCTCCTCTGTCTGTGGGATTTCCCAAGTAAGAATACTGGAGTGGGTTGTCATTTCCTTCGCCAGGGGATCTCCCTGACCCAGAGACTGAATTTGCATCTCCTGTACTGGCAAGCAGATTCTCTATCGATGAGCCATCAAGGAAGTCTCAAAGATAATGATTACTAACATAAAAATCTCAAAGAATCTATGATAAAGAATTTTTACATACCATATAAAAATATGAAGTACTTAGGAATAAATTTAATGCAAGTTGTGTAAGATCTTTATGGAGAAACAATATAGCTTTACTGAAAAACATCTAAAATGATAAACAGGTGAATGTAGATTTTAAGATTCACAGATTAAAAGACTTGATAACAAGATGCCAATTCTTCCTAGACTAATTCATACAGTCTAGTAGAATAAAAATCTCAACAGGTTTCTTTAATTTGACAAGGTGACTTTAAAGTCTATATGAAAGAAGAGCCTGGACATTCTTGAAAAAGCAGCAAAAGATAGGAGATTAATACATTTTACAGAATCATAATAAACTAGAACTAAGGGTCCGTATCAAAAAAAGAAACTGAACCCAAATACAAATAAATCAGACACAAATCAATTAAAAACCTTAATGTGAAAGGAAAAACTATAGGATTAATTATCTTGATGACTAAAGGATTTCTTAAACAATACACATTAGTCATAAAGGAAAAGATTGGTAAATCTAAGGACTTCATAAAAAGAAATTTTGTTCATAAAGACACTGTTAAAAAAAAAAAAAAAGTGAAAAGCCACAAAGTCAGAGAAGATGTTTCTGACAAAGGACTAATATCTAGACTATACATATCTCTGCAATGAGAGAGGCCACTGCAATGGGAGGCCCACAAAGATGGATGAAAATAAGTAAATAAAAACACAATAAAAGAGACCAACATGAAAAAAAAAAAATTTCTTCTGTTTTGGAATAGCACTATTTTGCAACTCTAATGAATGAATAAATTTAAGTACTGAGAATCAGCAGCTGCTAACATCACAGAAGGGACAGCCACATCTTACGTACCTTCTGAAGAAGAACCTAGCACCTATAACAGAGAAGTTTTGGTGAAAAACACATGGAGCCTAGTTCTCACTAAGTCTCTAGATCCAATTACCAGTTTACAACAAATACAGGGAACAGAAACTACACACTACACTATGGGAATACAATCACAAAGTTGATATTATGGGAAATGCTACAGGACAAATGATAGTATTTTTTACAAAGGGGGGAAAGAGAGAAAGTGGAAAAGAAAAATTAGTAATAGTTAAGACATAAAGAAGACATTTTAAAAAATGGGTAAAACTAAGCTACAGCATTTAGGAATATAAACTTAAGTGATAAAATTTCAAGAAAAAAAAAAAAGGAGATCATATGTTAAGTCGAATTATGGTTTCTTTTAGAACAGAAGAGGCACATAGATGTTCCTAGGAGTCTCCTGGAAAGTCCCTATCTCCTGATATGGCATTTCAAGGGTATTGATCTTACAATAATTCACTTAGCTGTGTATCTGTCTTATGTTGCTTTCTCTATTTTTGTTATATTTAACAATAAAAGTTCATAAAAATGAAAAGATGATCTAAAGGTTAAATAATGATAATTTGGAGTAGAAAGGGTAGTGAAAGAAAAACTGAACCCAAATACAAATAAATCAGACACAAATCAATTAAAAACCTTAATGTGAAAGGAAAAACTATAGGATTAATTATCTTGATGACTAAAGGATTTCTTAAACAATACACATTAGTCATAAAGGAAAAGATTGGTAAATCTAAGGACTTCATAAAAAGAAATTTTGTTCATAAAGACACTGTTAAAAAAAAAAAAAAAGTGAAAAGCCACAAAGTCAGAGAAGATGTTTCTGACAAAGGACTAATATCTAGACTATACATATCTCTGCAATGAGAGAGGCCACTGCAATGGGAGGCCCACAAAGATGGATGAAAATAAGTAAATAAAAACACAATAAAAGAGACCAACATGAAAAAAAAAAAATTTCTTCTGTTTTGGAATAGCACTATTTTGCAACTCTAATGAATGAATAAATTTAAGTACTGAGAATCAGCAGCTGCTAACATCACAGAAGGGACAGCCACATCTTACGTACCTTCTGAAGAAGAACCTAGCACCTATAACAGAGAAGTTTTGGTGAAAAACACATGGAGCCTAGTTCTCACTAAGTCTCTAGATCCAATTACCAGTTTACAACAAATACAGGGAACAGAAACTACACACTACACTATGGGAATACAATCACAAAGTTGATATTATGGGAAATGCTACAGGACAAATGATAGTATTTTTTACAAAGGGGGGAAAGAGAGAAAGTGGAAAAGAAAAATTAGTAATAGTTAAGACATAAAGAAGACATTTTAAAAAATGGGTAAAACTAAGCTACAGCATTTAGGAATATAAACTTAAGTGATAAAATTTCAAGAAAAAAAAAAAAGGAGATCATATGTTAAGTCGAATTATGGTTTCTTTTAGAACAGAAGAGGCACATAGATGTTCCTAGGAGTCTCCTGGAAAGTCCCTATCTCCTGATATGGCATTTCAAGGGTATTGATCTTACAATAATTCACTTAGCTGTGTATCTGTCTTATGTTGCTTTCTCTATTTTTGTTATATTTAACAATAAAAGTTCATAAAAATGAAAAGATGATCTAAAGGTTAAATAATGATAATTTGGAGAAGAAAGGGTAGTGATCTAACTATCCAATTCTCATTTTCCTAATAGGGAGACAACAGGTAAAAATCTTCAAATTACTAAAAAAAGAGGCAAAAGCACAGTTTTATATAGGTATTACTATACAATACAGAAGATGGTTAATGAGACTGATATAATTTTTTTAAAGGAGGAGTTTAATATTCAGGCAAGAAATTAAGCATGGTTCAAGGTTATACATGTATAATCTGTACACTTCAACCTAAACTTAAAAAAAAGACACACATGCTTCTCATTACAACAATACAAACATATGTACAGTATAAGCAAAGACTATAAAGGGTCAGAGACAAAACAGATTTGCTAGTACACTAAGATAATATAAGTAGGGGTAGAGACAGAAATAGATGAATTTGAGAATTACCTAATAAAAAGAATCAAATAGCTTGATGTAACCAAATAATGAACTCTGGTCAGATACATGTTTCAAAGTGATATGACTTAGCAATTCTGAAGGCACCTGATGTATGCTGTAAGAGTGAGCAAACACTAAAAACATGACTAAATAGGTTGTGGCCAACAAGAGCCAGCTGAAAGAATCTATGCTGTGAGGAATCAGGGTGGCAGTTACTCTGGAGTCAGGTTGGGAGGAGTAAGGGATCAGTTGTAGCTGGAACTGGGTACAAGGAGTTTCCAGGTCTTAGTAATGCTGTTTCTTGATCTGAATGCCGATTACCAAGGATATAAATTTCATTTTTATTTCTGCAAAAATTCATTGACCCATACATGTCTAATCTGTACACTTCAACCTAAACTTAAAAAAAAAGACACACTGCTTCTCATTACAACAATACAAACATATGTACAGTATAAGCAAAGACTATAAAAGGTCAGAGACAAAACAGATTTGCTAGTGCACTAAGATAATATAAGTAGGGGTAGAGACAGAAATAGATGAATTTGAGAATTACCTAATAAAAAGAATCAAATAGCTTGATGTAACCAAATAATGAACTCTGGTCAGATACATGTTTCAAAGTGATATGACTTAGCAATTCTGAAGGCACCTGATGTATGCTGTAAGAGTGAGCAAACACTAAAAACATGACTAAATAGGTTGTGGCCAACAAGAGCCAGCTGAAAGAATCTATGCTGTGAGGAATCAGGGTGGCAGTTACTCTGGAGTCAGGTTGGGAGGAGTAAGGGATCAGTTGTAGCTGGAACTGGGTACAAGGAGTTTCCAGGTCTTAGTAATGCTGTTTCTTGATCTGAATGCCGATTACCAAGGATATAAATTTCATTTTTATTTCTGCAAAAATTCATTGACCCATACATGTCTAATCTGTACACTTCAACCTAAACTTAAAAAAAAAGACACACTGCTTCTCATTACAACAATACAAACATATGTACAGTATAAGCAAAGACTATAAAAGGTCAGAGACAAAACAGATTTGCTAGTGCACTAAGATAATATAAATGTGTAAATTTTAAAAACTGTCATCCATCAGGAAACTGTGAAAAATGACAGACAAACATGGGTCTGAACGCCTCCTATAACATTTTCACATCCCTGGACAGCTGGCCCTGGTTTGGCCTTGATACTAGGCTGGGAGAGGTACAGACCTCACCGACAATCAGCAGAAAAGATAAACAGTCAAAATGTAGAACCCACAGGATACTCCAATTACTCACCTTCTCAGCCCTCTTATAAGAATGAAGCATTAATTCAGAATACAAGTATGACAGTACTTACCACACATCCTTCTCAATGATTCAAGTCCCTATTTTTGCCCAGAACAAAACCTAGAACAAGGGCTTCCCTAGTAGCTCAGTGGTGGGGAGTTTGCATGCCAATGAAGGAGACATGGGCTTGATTCCTGACCTAGGAAGATCCCACGTGCCACGGAGCAACTAAGCCCGTGAGCCACAACTACTGAGCCTGTGTTCTAAAGCCCCAGAGCAGCAACTACTGAGCCCTTGTGTCAAAATTAATGAAGCCCGTGTGCCCTAGAACCTGAGTTTCACAACAAGAGAAGCCACCACCACAAGAAACTGGTCATCTCAACTAGAGAGTAGCCCCACTCCCTGCAACTAGAGAAGAGCCTGTAGTAGCAGGAAAACCCAGAATAGCCAAAAATACATTAAAATACAAACAAACAAAAAACAGAACAAAAGCCTCATCTCCGAAACGTAAAATGACATCAAAACCAAATTGATTTCAATGTACAAAATCGTGTGAAATTCATTAAAGGACAAAAACAGAAGTGGATACAGACAGCACTTTAGAAGAGAGGAAGAGGAGGAGGAGAAGAATCTTATTTGCAAATGAAAGTGATTCTCTGCTCACAAGAGCAGAAGAGAGACCCTTTATCACTCAGGTGACTCTGGTAAAAAGCATGTTAGTGTCAAGGTCTGTGTTTTGAGCTGCTGCAACCTTGACCTCTAGAAGATTCTTAGCACTTTGGCTAATGGGAACTACAGCTTCCAAACCAGGCGCTCAGCCAACTTAGTCTCCAAGGACCAGACTTTGAGTGCCCTGTCAACCCTGCCAAGAAGTCAGCTCCTGAAATGTCCCTTTTGTAACCTATGCTCACCCCCAAAAGCAAGGAAAAAGACTGCCTGCTGTGGTTGCTGAAAGTCAGAGTCACTGACCCATTTCCAAAAGGGGAGAAAGAGCATCAAGAGCTTTCATCTCATCTGCATCTAGGCCCGTCTCTGGGGTTATCTCTGACAAGGTCAAAAGGATGCTAGAATCCTGAAGCCATGAAAGAATTTTCACATGTGCCCGTCCCCTACACGACATTAATTTTTCTTTCTGTAGAGCAGTCTGTGAAGTATTACTAACTAAGTCTGATCAGGGATAAATGCTGCAATGAAGGAAAAAGGAAATGTCTGAGAGATAAAGTGATATACAATCATCCTAGGAAGGCAGCTATTACAGAGCAGATAAATTTGGTGTCCCGAAGCTAAAAACCTCACCTTTAATTTCCCGGAAAGAGCACAGTCCACTTTGACCATGTTTTCTGTTGAGAGCAGTCTGCAAACTTCTCTAAAGACTTTGAAAGTAACAGGCTACCATGTCAGGAGACATAAGGCACTCTCCTAGTCAAAGCTTCCATCCCTTCTCCCTCTGAGGGCTGCAGAGAACTGTGCCTTCATGTCCTCTCCCAGCACCTCTGGGGAAATCTGAAAGATGGGGAGTTCTGCTGTGTGAGAAGACAAGTTTGGCCTTGAATCTCCTCAGTCCCCACCTGAGAGATCCTCCCTCACTCCTTAAGATATTAAGTCTACACACACTGCAAGATAAGAAAGTAAGAGGCACGGCAAACTAGAGAGGAAATCTACAGAGACATCAAACAGTGCAAAATGAAAAGGAAAAATGGATACAGACAGCACTTTAGAAGAGAGGAAGAGGAGGAGGAGAAGAATCTTATTTGCAAATGAAAGTGATTCTCTGCTCACAAGAGCAGAAGAGAGACCCTTTATCACTCAGGTGACTCTGGTAAAAAGCATGTTAGTGTCAAGGTCTGTGTTTTGAGCTGCTGCAACCTTGACCTCTAGAAGATTCTTAGCACTTTGGCTAATGGGAACTACAGCTTCCAAACCAGGCGCTCAGCCAACTTAGTCTCCAAGGACCAGACTTTGAGTGCCCTGTCAACCCTGCCAAGAAGTCAGCTCCTGAAATGTCCCTTTTGTAACCTATGCTCACCCCCAAAAGCAAGGAAAAAGACTGCCTGCTGTGGTTGCTGAAAGTCAGAGTCACTGACCCATTTCCAAAAGGGGAGAAAGAGCATCAAGAGCTTTCATCTCATCTGCATCTAGGCCCGTCTCTGGGGTTATCTCTGACAAGGTCAAAAGGATGCTAGAATCCTGAAGCCATGAAAGAATTTTCACATGTGACCGCCCCCTACACGACATTAATTTTTCTTTCTGTAGAGCAGTCTGTGAAGTATTACTAACTAAGTCTGATCAGGGATAAATGCTGCAATGAAGGAAAAAGGAAATGTCTGAGAGATAAAGTGATATACAATCATCCTAGGAAGGCAGCTATTACAGAGCAGATAAATTTGGTGTCCCGAAGCTAAAAACCTCACCTTTAATTTCCCGGAAAGAGCACAGTCCACTTTGACCATGTTTTCTGTTGAGAGCAGTCTGCAAACTTCTCTAAAGACTTTGAAAGTAACAGGCTACCATGTCAGGAGACATAAGGCACTCTCCTAGTCAAAGCTTCCATCCCTTCTCCCTCTGAGGGCTGCAGAGAACTGTGCCTTCATGTCCTCTCCCAGCACCTCTGGGGAAATCTGAAAGATGGGGAGTTCTGCTGTGTGAGAAGACAAGTTTGGCCTTGAATCTCCTCAGTCCCCACCTGAGAGATCCTCCCTCACTCCTTAAGATATTAAGTCTACACACACACTGCAAGATAAGAAAGTAAGAGGCACGGCAAACTAGAGAGGAAATCTACAGAGACATCAAACAGTTTGAATGCACAGATTTTGTCCGACTTTGATTGAGATGAACAAACCTAAAGAAATACTACTTTAAGAATACTGGGGTGGGCTTCCCTGGTGGTCCAGTGGGTAAGGACACCGCCTTGCAGTGCAAGGGGCGCCGGTTTGATCCCTGGCCTGGGAAGATCCCATATGCCGCGGAGCAGCTGGACCCATGTGTCCAATTACCGAGCCGGAGCTCTGAAGCGCATGCGCCCAGAGCCGGCGCTCTGCGACGACAGAGGCCACCGCGATGGGAGGCCCACACAGGTCAAAGAACAAAGATGGATGAAAAATGGACAGATGAAAGACCAATAGAAGTGGCCCACCTGCTCCCCTCCCTCTCCACCCCATCCCCACCAAAATAAATAAATAAATCTTTAAAAAAAAAAAAAAGAAGAAGAATACTGGGGCTTCCCTGGTGGTCCAGTGGGTAAGGACACCGCCTTGCAGTGCAAGGGGCGCCGGTTCGATCCCTGGCCTGGGAAGATCCCATGTGCCGCGGAGCAGCTGGACCCATGTGTCCAATTACCGAGCCGGAGCTCTGAAGCGCATGCGCCCAGAGCCGGCGCTCTGCGACGACAGAGGCCACCGCGATGGGAGGCCCACACAGGTCAAAGAACAAAGATGGATGAAAAATGGACAGATGAAAGACCAATAGAAGTGGCCCACCTGCTCCCCTCCCTCTCCACCCCATCCCCACCAAAATAAATAAATAAATCTTTAAAAAAAAAAAAAAGAAGAAGAATACTGGGGCTTCCCTGGTGGTCCAGTGGGTAAGGACACCGCCTTGCAGTGCAAGGGGCGCCGGTTCGATCCCTGGCCTGGAAAGATCCCACGTGCCGCGGAGCAGCTGGACCGATGTGTCCAACTACTGACCCGGAGCTCTGAAACGCATGCGCCCAGAGCCGGTGCTCTGCAACAACAGAGGCCACTGTGATGGGAGGCCCACACAGGCCAAAGAACAAAGAAATGAAAGACCAATAGAAGTGGCCAAAAAAAAAAAAGAATACTGAGTGGATATGTGATGATTAATTAACGATTTTTTTGGATGTGAAAATATAATTCTCTTTTTTAAAAAAGCCCTAAAGTTAAAAATAAAAGTTTAAAAAAAATAAAAAATAAATTAAAAAGTCCAAATTTTTTAACACACATTCTCAACTACTTAAGGATGTTAAATGATATGACTAATGAGAATATACTTCAGAATAACTGGGGTGCTGAGGAGGATGCTGATGCAAGTATATGAAACAAGAATAGTCAGAAGTTAAATTTTTCAACTGGGTGATGGAGACTAGTATTTGTATTATTCTCTTTACATGTGTGTGTGCATATATACATGTGTAAATATGTATCATATATATGTGGGGAGAAGGGTTACATTTTCAAAAATACAAGTTTTTTCTTTAAGAGTCAGATTGTTTCCCTGGGCAACTGATTCTCCTCAGACAACTGAAGAAGGTTATCTTTTCTTCTTAGCTGATTCTTTACCTGAGGATATCAGCCTAAGTATCTCTGCAGTAAAACCCACTGAAACTCAGGCTTAGATTCTTGAGAAGGCAAAGGGGATGTCCTGCAAGCCACCTCAAAACCAGCACCCTACCATGACTAGTCTGTGTCCAGCAGCCAGGCATCACTTTGTTCTTTGCTCGACCAGCAGGGTCTTGCAGCATCTATTGCTCAGGATGCAGGCAGCCTGCAGCAAGGTAACTCCCTGATGAACAAGTGCTGAGTAAAGATCTGAAGCCCTGCCTCAGCCTATCTCCCTCCCTCCCTCCCTCGCCCAGCCAGGCTCCTCCCTTGCAGAATTCTTTTTTTTTTCTGCGTCACAAACACAAAATGGAGTTAGCTGGGAGGAAAAACAATCTGTCTAAAATGGCTGAATGCAGCAGGGAGTGCCAGGCAAGAAAGCGAAGGGAAAGGGCACCCTCTGCTGTCCAATACAGGGACCCCATTTTTCTTTTTCCACTATTTTTACATATGTCAAAACAATCAATCCTACAGAGTCCGAGGTAATTTTATCATGAATCCTGATACCTAGGGTGAATTCTAAATTTCAGAGAGTAGAACTGAGTCTAAGAAGGGAAAAGAATCTCAGGTTTTTTTCCTTTTTTTTCCCCCACAATCACAAGGTTTTTTTTATTTTGCTTTTTTGATTTTACACAGTTATGTTGTTTACAGATATACATATTAATTCCAGCTTAGTCATATGTATATCCCATTAATTCTTAGTTTCTAAAGTCAGAGCAGAGTCGGCAGAAGCTCAGCAGCCCCAGTCCCAGTTGTTTTTTGGTTATGATTAGTAATGATTCCTAAGGGCCTCAGGATGGAAAGGAGGTCTGTCTCTGCACAGTATTCCTCAACTCAGGATGAGCTAACGGCCCCAGAGTCCAACTATAGCCATCACTTCCCAGGAATTCCTGTTGCATTTTTTTTTCTCTTTACATGTGTGTGCATATATACATGTGTAAATATGTATCATATATATGTGGGGAGAAGGGTTACATTTTCAAAAATACAAGTTTTTCTTTAAGAGTCAGATTGTTTCCCTGGGCAACTGATTCTCCTCAGACAACTGAAGAAGGTTATCTTTTCTTCTTAGCTGATTCTTTACCTGAGGATATCAGCCTAAGTATCTCTGCAGTAAAACCCACTGAAACTCAGGCTTAGATTCTTGAGAAGGCAAAGGGGATGTCCTGCAAGCCACCTCAAAACCAGCACCCTACCATGACTAGTCTGTGTCCAGCAGCCAGGCATCACTTTGTTCTTTGCTCGACCAGCAGGGTCTTGCAGCATCTATTGCTCAGGATGCAGGCAGCCTGCAGCAAGGTAACTCCCTGATGAACAAGTGCTGAGTAAAGATCTGAAGCCCTGCCTCAGCCTATCTCCCTCCCTCCCTCCCTCGCCCAGCCAGGCTCCTCCCTTGCAGAATTCTTTTTTTTTTCTGCGTCACAAACACAAAATGGAGTTAGCTGGGAGGAAAAACAATCTGTCTAAAATGGCTGAATGCAGCAGGGAGTGCCAGGCAAGAAAGCGAAGGGAAAGGGCACCCTCTGCTGTCCAATACAGGGACCCCATTTTTCTTTTTCCACTATTTTTACATATGTCAAAACAATCAATCCTACAGAGTCCGAGGTAATTTTATCATGAATCCTGATACCTAGGGTGAATTCTAAATTTCAGAGAGTAGAACTGAGTCTAAGAAGGGAAAAGAATCTCAGGTTTTTTTCCTTTTTTTTCCCCCACAATCACAAGGTTTTTTTTATTTTGCTTTTTTGATTTTACACAGTTATGTTGTTTACAGATATACATATTAATTCCAGCTTAGTCATATGTATATCCCATTAATTCTTAGTTTCTAAAGTCAGAGCAGAGTCGGCAGAAGCTCAGCAGCCCCAGTCCCAGTTGTTTTTTGGTTATGATTAGTAATGATTCCTAAGGGCCTCAGGATGGAAAGGAGGTCTGTCTCTGCACAGTATTCCTCAACTCAGGATGAGCTAACGGCCCCCAGAGTCCAACTATAGCCATCACTTCCCCAGGAATTCCTGTTGCAGGCCTCTCTCAATGAAGATCATAAACAGGAAACCGAGGAGTGGTGAGTTGCCTGACATCCTGGCAACTAAATTCCTAAGAGCTGTAGGTGGGAGTGACTAAGTGGGGTAGGAAAAAGGATTTGGGGGAAATACTGCTGAGAACACAGACTGACTATAAAGCCAGTTACACCTGAAGGGATGAAAGATTCAGGCTGACGTATAAAGCCTCCACCTATCTGTAATTCTCACTCACTGACTCAGGACCACACACTGCTTGCTCTGCCCAGGATGAAGCCTGCAGCATTGGTCCCTATTCCACAGGGAACACCCTCTATAATCTTATGCTATAGCTCCCTTGAGTAGACCAAATACTTCATAACTAAAAGAGAGCACATGAGATGGAAAAAGCAGAAATATGCTGAGAAATCCATGGATCCAAGGCACCAATGGTTTCCACTACTTAAATGAGGTAGCACAAACTTGTGAGTTTATCCAATACCCATAAAGTGAAAATAACAGCAATATATACAATACAGTGAGCAGAGAATCACAGTAGAAAGTTAAAAAAAAAAAAAGGGAAGATTGCTCACCTTCAAAGTCACTCACAGGTATACACCACTGGGGAAGGGGGTGGGGAGATAGATAGCATGCCAGTTGAACAGCTTTTATTCCTGTCCAGAGGTAACCAGATTTCTGTCACTGATCTCTTGGCCAAAACAAATGCCCATCTGCTAAATCACACAGAGCTGGACTGTCATAGATGCGCCAAGTGTAAAGAAAGATGGAGCAAACTTGCAGAAATGAATAAACCTGAAGGTCACGAACAAGGCCAGGCAGAATCCCAAACCTGTAAGAACCTAGTGCTGAGAGTTAGCAAGAAGGGGGCAAACGGAAGTATGAAAAGGTGGCAGAAAAGCAGCGTTCCGAATCTGGGCACTTCACAAGCATCTGCTCACTCAAGACAGTACAAGCACTGAGCTTCTTGCAGATACTTTCCCAGCACACCCAGGACGGTGACTCAGCAAGGAAGTGCTAACAACCAGAACAGCTTCAGAGATGTGGGTGGATTAGAAGGGGCTAGAAGGACCGGCAGTGTCCCAGGCAAGTCAGCAAAACAGCAGGACAGGTTCATGCAAGGAACAGAAGGGTGAGAGGGCAGGAGAAAGGCATCAGAATAAAGGGCTGGGAATAAAGACGTTTCCTTTCTTAAGAAAATGAATCAGGATCTAAATAAGGGGTTGACACACTTTTACATTCTCTCTTTAAACTGTATGTTCCCTTCCATCTCCTTTTATCCCTTGAGTTTCATTTGTAGAAGAAATTAGGACACTGGTCCCTGATGAAAGGTGAAGAGCACTACACAGGGCCAGGATGGCCCCAGCAGCAGGCACCTCAGCTTTTTCTGACATTCCTGCTTTCTTGCCCCTCCTGTCAATAATGCCAGATTCTGAGCCCAACAGACCTGGGGGCAAATCCTGGCTTGATACATACTTGCAGTTAGCTCTCAATAAGCAAAGGACATATTCATATCTGTCGGTTATAAAATGAAAATATTATCTAATAGGCAGCACTGTTTTAATAATCAGAAAGAATAGGTGACATGCCTCCGTCACAGTATCTGACATTAAATAGATACTCTGGGATAAAATGGGATGAGAAGACAAAAGAGCTTCATCTTTTTCTAGGTGCTGGGAGCAGTTTTAGTCTGCTCAGCCTCACCCTCTCTTACCACCCTCCCTCAACCTATATATAGACCAAACTGCAGACTGCTAAACCATTCTCGGTAACAAAGAATCCTAGAAATACCCTCCATATTATTCTGGGTTTTGGGAGGGGAAGTAACGGGGGCAAAAGCATCACAAAGAGAACAGATGGAGTGGACACCCAGCCCCCAGCCTGAGTCTGCAGATGCAGCTGCTGGTTTTCGTCACACTGCTGTTTTTTTCCTTTCTTTGTTCCTATGGTGGAAGCCAGGAAAGGGTGGGGAAGGAGGGGGGAGAAGGGGTGGGGATGAGGGGAGGATCAGCGTCACTGTTACAGAAAGTCACCTGATAGTCTCCTCCAATCCCTGGTCTCTGACCTCACAATCTGGAACCCGAGCCAAAATAGCTCAACTGCGCACACCCCGTGGCTGAAAAGAAAAATGCAAGCAGAACAGAAGGACTGCAAGCACAACAGGAAAAAGGGGATTTAGAAGGATTTTAGCAGTTTTTCTTGCAAAGAGAAAATTTAACACACACAAAACACACACAGACAGGCAGACAGGAATGTCTAATTTCCTCATCTAATTAGATCCAATAGAGAAAAACCAACCACTGACTTTTAAAACAGAGCTGGGGTCACTGTGGGATCAGGAGGGAAGAATGACTCCATCCCATCTTGCAGGCATGGATGGGGCTATCAATGCTCTTTTGTAGAAGAAATTAGGACACTGGTCCCTGATGAAAGGTGAAGAGCACTACACAGGGCCAGGATGGCCCCAGCAGCAGGCACCTCAGCTTTTTCTGACATTCCTGCTTTCTTGCCCCTCCTGTCAATAATGCCAGATTCTGAGCCCAACAGACCTGGGGGCAAATCCTGGCTTGATACATACTTGCAGTTAGCTCTCAATAAGCAAAGGACATATTCATATCTGTCGGTTATAAAATGAAAATATTATCTAATAGGCAGCACTGTTTTAATAATCAGAAAGAATAGGTGACATGCCTCCGTCACAGTATCTGACATTAAATAGATACTCTGGGATAAAATGGGATGAGAAGACAAAAGAGCTTCATCTTTTTCTAGGTGCTGGGAGCAGTTTTAGTCTGCTCAGCCTCACCCTCTCTTACCACCCTCCCTCAACCTATATATAGACCAAACTGCAGACTGCTAAACCATTCTCGGTAACAAAGAATCCTAGAAATACCCTCCATATTATTCTGGGTTTTGGGAGGGGAAGTAACGGGGGCAAAAGCATCACAAAGAGAACAGATGGAGTGGACACCCAGCCCCCAGCCTGAGTCTGCAGATGCAGCTGCTGGTTTTCGTCACACTGCTGTTTTTTTCCTTTCTTTGTTCCTATGGTGGAAGCCAGGAAAGGGTGGGGAAGGAGGGGGGAGAAGGGGTGGGGATGAGGGGAGGATCAGCGTCACTGTTACAGAAAGTCACCTGATAGTCTCCTCCAATCCCTGGTCTCTGACCTCACAATCTGGAACCCGAGCCAAAATAGCTCAACTGCGCACACCCCGTGGCTGAAAAGAAAAATGCAAGCAGAACAGAAGGACTGCAAGCACAACAGGAAAAAGGGGATTTAGAAGGATTTTAGCAGTTTTTCTTGCAAAGAGAAAATTTAACACACACAAAACACACACAGACAGGCAGACAGGAATGTCTAATTTCCTCATCTAATTAGATCCAATAGAGAAAAACCAACCACTGACTTTTAAAACAGAGCTGGGGTCACTGTGGGATCAGGAGGGAAGAATGACTCCATCCCATCTTGCAGGCATGGATGGGGCTATCAATGCTCTTTTGTTGTGTGACTGGGTTGCCTTATCCAGGAGAGAGGAAAAAAGAACAAATAGCCTTTTAAGTTGTAGCATGATTCTTCAAAGAGAAGTAGGCTATGATCATTAGGGAGAATGAAGTAAAAAATGCTGTTATGTGCTTCACAGAACCAGACAACAGCACTCTACTTTGCAGGGAATGATTTACTAGGTCGAAATATTTCTTTATTAGGTCGAAACCCAATTTTCATGCACCCTGGCCACTACTCGCAAATTTCTTTCTTAACCCTTCTGTCTTTCCTATTAAAAAATAAGATGACCACAATATAGAAAAGTTGAAGGAAAAAACCTCAGCACTCTAACAAACAAATATTATGGTCTATTCCCTTTCAGACTTTTTTTTTTTTTTTCCTATAAAACACAATTGCAATAAGCGTTGTATGTGATTGTTCTCTGCTTTTCCCCACCTTGCACTGTATCATGAGCACTCCTCCATGTTGCTCCAAGGAGACAGCCAGGGTAGTGAAATGGGACAGTCACAGGGTCCTAAGTTCTATAGCAATTTTCTCCAGAACAAAACTAAACAGGAAGGCCACGTCCATCAATGGGTAGTGGTAGTGACCCTGTGGTAGAGACACAAAGCTCTGCTATTGCTCCAGTGAAGCAGTTGGAGGTCTGGAGGCCCCTGAGCAGAAATTCTCAAGTCTCTCTTTCCGCACCACATTGACTGTAAGGCTCTAATATGAATTACTGTACCTTCAGAGTTGGTATGGGTGACTAACTATTCAGTTGTAACACAAAGTTTTGCAAGGACAGCAGAAGAAAATGACGCATCTGCACACCAAGACGCAGTCAGATCAAATGGGTTCCTGCAGGGACTGTTTCCCAAAAAAGGACAGGTTAGCTCATTTCTATACGTATTTCTGTCTTATTGCAATGTTTACTTTGGAAGTGGTGACTAAAAAAATCTTGCATTTAGTTCTGTTTTTTTTTTTTTTTTAATGAGAAAGATCTCCAAGTACTAATAAGAAAAGTCTCCAGGATATAGGAGCAAGGTATAGAGGAGTACAGATAGTATTGGTCAGGGGAGGGAGGATCAGAATCTATATTAGTAGTTGCTCCAACCGCTGTTTTCAAAAACACTGAAAGAAACAAATAAAAGCAGCTACTTCTAAGAAGTTCCCTGGCAGCCTGGTGGTTAAGGCTCAGGGCCTTCACTGCCGTGGGCCAGTTTCAATCCCTGCTCAAGGAACTAAGATCCCTCAAGCTGCACAGCATACCTGGGAGGGAGATGACTGGGAAGCATGAATACTAGGAAGGTAATGAGACTTTTTTAAATATCATCTTCACTTCTAAACTACTCTTACGGACTGCATAGAAAAAGAGATAATACTCTCGAAGCAGAAATAAAAGCCCCAGAGGAAACATTCCTTGGTGGAGACACTCTCAGTACTCCCTGAAAACTAGTCTGTCTTACCTCATAACTGGAAGGACATTTGTCCCCTACTAGCAGAAACCAAACTCAGATGCAATGATTCCCAAGGAGTGTAAGGGATCCTCGTGAAAACAGTGCTTTTCCTTGAGGCGGCAGTGCCGGGCTCCAGTAAGGAGCCCAAGCACTGACTGCTCTTCTACAAAACCCACCCAAAGCCCAGCTCTGCTCTGACACTCCCCTGACACGCATTCCTCTTGCTAAACACATCTCTACTCCCTACTAACTCCAGGTATCCATGGTGAGAGAACACCAAATGTGAATAAGAGTCATTCCTACACAGATGCAAGCAACATCCTTCCATCATGATCTGGAGCCCTTCCAGTCGCTCACAACTCCACCTTTGTTGTACGGGCCTCAGAGAGAGCTCACGACCTGCCCTCCATCTACTCTCTCCAGGCTAGTCAGTCTCTCAGAGCTTCCCAGCTACTTCACTGACTCCACAGAGAACTTCCTCAGAGCTGTCCTTCTAAGATGCCTATTGAGACCTGGCTGGGAAGATGGCAAGAAAAGAATTTTGTAAAAGCAACTGTGATAGCTGTTAATAGAAAATGTCAGATTGCTTCCTAACTGATCATGTGTGACCTCCATAAAAAAAAGGGTAATTATACAATACTCACTCTGACAGAGACATCAAAACGTTATTACAGTAGAAAGCAGTTTTTAGACTATGGCAGAGAATGGGGAGACAGCGAGAATAAAATGGGAGCAGAAACTAACACTGACGCAATGGATTAAACCATATTAGTGTACCTATAAGGAACCTACATGAGGAGCTTATTAAAAACACACCCTTGGGCTTTCCTGGTGGTCCAGTGGGTAAAGAGTCCGACTTACAGTGCAGAGGGCACTGGTTCGATCCCTGGCCCGGGAAGATCCCACATGCTGCAGAGTGGCTGGACCGGTGTGTCCAATTGCGAGCCAGCACTCTGGAGCACATGTGCCCAGAGCCAGTGCTCTGCAACAAGAGAGGCCACTGCGATGGGAGGCCCGCACATGCCAAAAAGAATAAAGATGGATGAAAAATAAACAATGACTTAGAGGTAAGAAACAAACACACCCTCCCACAGTCCCTGTAACTCAGAATTTCTAGAGGTAGAACTCAGGAATTTACACCTTTGACAAACTCCTCATGTAATCCTTCCATGCACTCAAGCTGGGAATTACTGGAAGAAACAGTATTTAAGGAGGGGACTAAATGCATTAAGATGATAGGAGCTGAAGTAATGTTCACCCCACATTCCAAGGTCACAGTCTCAGATGCCATACAAAAGGACATTTTGTCAGAAATCAAATCTGGAATCTGTAGGTAATGGGAGATGAGGCCCTGTATTTCAAAGCCACAGTTTTAGCCTGTCTAGAATAGTAGCAGAGGCACACATTTAAGTCTGAATAGCTAGAAAGAATGTCTAAAACTTGGATTATATTAAGATAATCAGAAGTTAACAAATGACAGAAGGGTTAACTATAAAACTTTCAGCATCAGCAAATTCTACCCAAGGTGGCTAGGGAAATTCTCTAAAGGATATTAATTCAGTACAGTATCTCTGGGAAATTATCAGTAAATAATCAGTGGGTAGTTCTATTATGTGTTTAATAATCAGAAACTGGAAGAGGTTTAAGTGAAGAAAGAATTTTGTAAAAGCAACTGTGATAGCTGTTAATAGAAAATGTCAGATTGCTTCCTAACTGATCATGTGACCTCCATAAAAGGGTAATTATACAATACTCACTCTGACAGAGACATCAAAACGTTATTACAGTAGAAAGCAGTTTTTAGACTATGGCAGAGAATGGGGAGACAGCGAGAATAAAATGGGAGCAGAAACTAACACTGACGCAATGGATTAAACCATATTAGTGTACCTATAAGGAACCTACATGAGGAGCTTATTAAAAACACACCCTTGGGCTTTCCTGGTGGTCCAGTGGGTAAAGAGTCCGACTTACAGTGCAGAGGGCACTGGTTCGATCCCTGGCCCGGGAAGATCCCACATGCTGCAGAGTGGCTGGACCGGTGTGTCCAATTGCGAGCCAGCACTCTGGAGCACATGTGCCCAGAGCCAGTGCTCTGCAACAAGAGAGGCCACTGCGATGGGAGGCCCACACAGGCCAAAGAATAAAGATGGATGAAAAATAAACAATGACTTAGAGGTAAGAAACAAACACACCCTCCCACAGTCCCTGTAACTCAGAATTTCTAGAGGTAGAACTCAGGAATTTACACCTTTGACAAACTCCTCATGTAATCCTTCCATGCACTCAAGCTGGGAATTACTGGAAGAAACAGTATTTAAGGAGGGGACTAAATGCATTAAGATGATAGGAGCTGAAGTAATGTTCACCCCACATTCCAAGGTCACAGTCTCAGATGCCATACAAAAGGACATTTTGTCAGAAATCAAATCTGGAATCTGTAGGTAATGGGAGATGAGGCCCTGTATTTCAAAGCCACAGTTTTAGCCTGTCTAGAATAGTAGCAGAGGCACACATTTAAGTCTGAATAGCTAGAAAGAATGTCTAAAACTTGGATTATATTAAGATAATCAGAAGTTAACAAATGACAGAAGGGTTAACTATAAAACTTTCAGCATCAGCAAATTCTACCCAAGGTGGCTAGGGAAATTCTCTAAAGGATATTAATTCAGTACAGTATCTCTGGGAAATTATCAGTAAATAATCAGTGGGTAGTTCTATTATGTGTTTTAAGTAGCTATTCAGTAGAAACTGAGAGAAAGATGGTATTATGAATGTGAATACAGTTGGATTACAAATATATATATATATGTGTGTGTGTGTATATATAATGAACTACCAAGCTGGTAAAATATCAGTAATATAAACCTTTCTTTAAACCCTCTGAAAACAAAGTTATGCTTTCATGAAGCTATCAAACAAAACCAAAACCAAAACCATTCTCCAGCCTCTGAGTCCCCAAAAGAACACTAATAAAAAAAAAAAAAAAAATGCAAGCGGCAACACGGCAAGACCCTTTCCTTAAAGGGCAAGCTACAGCTTCCTGCCTCCGTTTCACTTATCAGTCCTCCAAGCAAATTTCCTGACGGTTAGAGGGCAGCATACTACCAAGTGTGTAATTGAAACCAACAGAGGTTGCCGCTCTCTAACGTGACTGCGTCACTACCAGACGTAACAATGACACATCTAAAATAGAAGAGTTCCATGTGCCATCTGGCGGTAAAAAAAGAGAAGTGCACACTGCAGATAAAATATATCAAATTCCTCTAGTTTAGAAGGAATTAAAGTTTAATCATGTTTATCTGATGGCATCCTCACCTAAATCTCCACCAGTAAGTCTCCTGCAGAATCTGTATCAGCAGACTGCATGCAAAAGTTTTAAAGTTTTACACCACTTTAGTTCTCTAACCCCAAATATTGGTTGTAAGCAAGGTAGCAACTCCTAATGCCTAGTCCCACTGCACAGAATTAAGAAGCATAAAACTCTAACCAAAACAAGCAAACCAACACAAGAACTTGGACAGCTGTCAAAACAAGAGTGAGATGTAGACAGACAGCACCAAAGACAGCTTATTCAAGGAAAAAACAAAAATACAGTAAGGGGACTGTAAGTTTAGAACTGAAAGGTATGTTTAGGTTTATCTATCTTATTTTACAGGTGAGGAAAGAGTCAAGGTAGGAAAGATAACCTTTGGTTCAATCTCATTAGTGGTTAGATTAAAACAATGTAACACCTTTCTTTGCCTTATATGAAACTATGCCAGTTTCTTATTTTGGATGGAAGTGTAACAATTCTACATTTAATAATCTGGGCCCAGAAATTTTATTTTTAGGAATTTACTGTGCAGAAATACAAGTATGCAGGGATAAATATATTTCTGGCAGCACAGCTTGTTACATAAAAATTTATAATTTAAATTCCCAATAAGGGATCGTCTTATATTGTTTGTCAAATAAAATTCAACCATCCATTAGAAATAACGAGGCAGAATATGAAAAAGGATATATATATACACACATATAACTGAATCATTTTGCTGTACACCAGAAGTATAGCCTTGTAAATCAACTATACTTAAATTTTCTAAAACAAATGAAGAAAAAAGAAATAACGAGGTAGATCCATATCTGATGATATCAAGAGATGCTGAAACATCAAGCAAAATGCAGAGCAGTATATATATCATATACACCACATCCCCAGATGGGATCATACACATCACATTAAAAATATGTATATATCCTCACATTTCTGTGTTATCTTTTAATTACTCTGCCCTCTAATTTTCCAGTAAGGTTTTATTTGAAAAGTTCCTACATTTTCTCCTCTGAACTCAAGGGGAAAAGAATTCTGCCTATTCCTTTATTAGAATAACAAATGCATAAAAACGGTACCTGGTCGCTCTGAGAGGGGAGACGGAGAATTTATACTTTCATTTATAAATATTTGCTGAAGTGAGGATATCATGTTAGCCCAGAAACTGGCTTTAGACAGGAACATGGTCACCGAGGAAGACACAGAAAGTAGGTGAAAGTAATGGTGGGAGTCTCTGTAGCTTCCTCTTGAGACTGTTTCCATTTTCTCAGTCCAGGAGGAGAGTAGGCAACTGAATGACTAGAAGTGTTTACTACCCCTCAGCAAAACTGCAAACTGAGCAGAGGAGAGACAGGACAAAGAACAGAAAGGTATGTTTAGGTTTATCTATCTTATTTTACAGGTGAGGAAAGAGTCAAGGTAGGAAAGATAACCTTTGGTTCAATCTCATTAGTGGTTAGATTAAAACAATGTAACACCTTTCTTTGCCTTATATGAAACTATGCCAGTTTCTTATTTTGGATGGAAGTGTAACAATTCTACATTTAATAATCTGGGCCCAGAAATTTTATTTTTAGGAATTTACTGTGCAGAAATACAAGTATGCAGGGATAAATATATTTCTGGCAGCACAGCTTGTTACATAAAAATTTATAATTTAAATTCCCAATAAGGGATCGTCTTATATTGTTTGTCAAATAAAATTCAACCATCCATTAGAAATAACGAGGCAGAATATGAAAAAGGATATATATATATACACACATATAACTGAATCATTTTGCTGTACACCAGAAGTATAGCCTTGTAAATCAACTATACTTAAATTTTCTAAAACAAATGAAGAAAAAAGAAATAACGAGGTAGATCCATATCTGATGATATCAAGAGATGCTGAAACATCAAGCAAAATGCAGAGCAGTATATATATCATATACACCACATCCCCAGATGGGATCATACACATCACATTAAAAATATGTATATATCCTCACATTTCTGTGTTATCTTTTAATTACTCTGCCCTCTAATTTTCCAGTAAGGTTTTATTTGAAAAGTTCCTACATTTTCTCCTCTGAACTCAAGGGGAAAAGAATTCTGCCTATTCCTTTATTAGAATAACAAATGCATAAAAACGGTACCTGGTCGCTCTGAGAGGGGAGACGGAGAATTTATACTTTCATTTATAAATATTTGCTGAAGTGAGGATATCATGTTAGCCCAGAAACTGGCTTTAGACAGGAACATGGTCACCGAGGAAGACACAGAAAGTAGGTGAAAGTAATGGTGGGAGTCTCTGTAGCTTCCTCTTGAGACTGTTTCCATTTTCTCAGTCCAGGAGGAGAGTAGGCAACTGAATGACTAGAAGTGTTTACTACCTGATCGCCTGGCAAGGCAAAACTGCAAACTGAGCAGAGGAGAGACAGGACAAAGAACAGCCAGAGAGGCAGGAGATAGAGACGCTGTCCTCAGAGCCAAGCAAGGCAAGTGTACCAAGGAGAGCAGGCTGCGTCCTTTTCTCTGGTGTGTCCACTTGCACAGCTACAGGTGCAGGATGGATAGACGGAATTAACCAGGACTGTGATCCTGCCAACCAGGTAAGATGAAATGAGAGAGAAACGGGGAAGGAGCATTGTAATTATTAATGATAATTTTACCTGTGGAGAATGAAATCTTCAAGGAGGTGAAGGATGGTGAAACAATGAAGGCTAAGTGGAGTGGTGTCCTGGTGGGGCTGGAGGATTGCTGGGGTCTGGGTACAAAGACAGTGAGGTAAAAAGATAGAGGAAGTGCTATTAACAAACACCCTCTTGTCCTTTCCCTGTTTCTAAACTTGCACCCCTAATACCCTGTTCTGACTTTGAGAACCTTATCTTGGGTCCTCTGGAGCCAAGCTACTTGAGCATTTTATGCTGCTCCTATGGTTCAATTTCTCTTCACTTAGCTTTATGTCTAGTTTTTACTACAATGATGGATATATACATTTTTGGACATTAACTGTATCTTTCACAAGAAAAAAAAGGATAGGTGGGTGGTATGAAACTGAGATCATGGAGGGGCTACAGTTCTGGTGATGACCACAATTAAGAAGGGTAACCCTGCAGGGGCACTGTGCGACGGCCTGGAGGGGTGGGATTTGGGGCATATACATACGACTAATCTGGGATCATACATATCTGTAAACAACAAAACTCTGTAAAAGTTAAAATAAAAATTAAAAAAGAAAAAGAAAAAAGGGTGAGATGGGGTAGAGGACAGATCAATGGAAAAAGAACAGTACAAGGAATTGTGAGGCCAGAATACTGGCAGCATCATGACCCTTCTGTTCAGAAACTGCTAAGAATTAAGACAGAAGCAGTATAGAGAACTGCAGAGAAGGAAGAACTTGGGGTGTCAGTATATGACGGCAAAGAGAGAAATTAGGTGATTATCATTTGATGTCATCAGATTCAAAATCATGGGTTTTAGGGGAAAAAAGCATGGACTGATCTGAAAGTGGCAACGAAGAACAAAGAGGACATCTATCCTATCAGGTCCACTGGGGTGAGGATTACGAGAGGAAAAAAATAAAAACAACACGTGAGAGAGCAAGAGGGAAAGCAGCGTTGAGGGAAAGCCAGGTTGCTTTTAAAGCAACAGAGTGCAGTTGATGACATGGGAGATTGTTAGTAATGGACCTTGAACTCCAGAGGCACAGTGGATGAGTTTCAAGAGTTCAGGTGAGACGGGAGGGGAGGTAGAATAGAAGACACAGAGCCTTATAGGGATTGAGTATGGGAGGTGAGGATAACCTAGGAGTCTGGGGCTTCCAGTGGTATGTGCCGTAGACCAATATAAATGGCACATTAGATCCAGTCGATTCAAAGCAAACAGTCATGGGATGGTTTGGTGTATAGAGCGGTATGTGTATGTGTTGTGGCTCTCTTACACCACCGATAATGGAAGATCACAGCCTAGGAGGTGAGGTACTTATTCCACGTGCAGGAGTCCTCGTAACTCCAGGTGATACAGGTAGATTTTTGGGGTTTTATTCTTCAACTGCTCTGGGCTGAGTCTGACCCTGTTCAAAATCCATTAACTGTATCTTTCACAAGAAAAAAAGAGGAAGGAGGGTGGTATGAAACTCAGATAATGGAGGAGCTACAGTTCTGGTGATGACCACAATTAAGAAGGGTAACCCTGCAGGGGCACTGTGCGACGGCCTGGAGGGGTGGGATTTGGGGCATATACATACGACTAATCTGGGATCATACATATCTGTAAACAACAAAACTCTGTAAAAGTTAAAATAAAAATTAAAAAAGAAAAAGAAAAAAGGGTGAGATGGGGTAGAGGACAGATCAATGGAAAAAGAACAGTACAAGGAATTGTGAGGCCAGAATACTGGCAGCATCATGACCCTTCTGTTCAGAAACTGCTAAGAATTAAGACAGAAGCAGTATAGAGAACTGCAGAGAAGGAAGAACTTGGGGTGTCAGTATATGACGGCAAAGAGAGAAATTAGGTGATTATCATTTGATGTCATCAGATTCAAAATCATGGGTTTTAGGGGAAAAAAGCATGGACTGATCTGAAAGTGGCAACGAAGAACAAAGAGGACATCTATCCTATCAGGTCCACTGGGGTGAGGATTACGAGAGGAAAAAAATAAAAACAACACGTGAGAGAGCAAGAGGGAAAGCAGCGTTGAGGGAAAGCCAGGTTGCTTTTAAAGCAACAGAGTGCAGTTGATGACATGGGAGATTGTTAGTAATGGACCTTGAACTCCAGAGGCACAGTGGATGAGTTTCAAGAGTTCAGGTGAGACGGGAGGGGAGGTAGAATAGAAGACACAGAGCCTTATAGGGATTGAGTATGGGAGGTGAGGATAACCTAGGAGTCTGGGGCTTCCAGTGGTATGTGCCGTAGACCAATATAAATGGCACATTAGATCCAGTCGATTCAAAGCAAACAGTCATGGGATGGTTTGGTGTATAGAGCGGTATGTGTATGTGTTGTGGCTCTCTTACACCACCGATAATGGAAGATCACAGCCTAGGAGGTGAGGTACTTATTCCACGTGCAGGAGTCCTCGTAACTCCAGGTGATACAGGTAGATTTCTGTTCTTAAAGCACAAGGGAGCATTATATGATATTACAGAACTTCTCAACTGCTCTGGGCTGAGTCTGACCCTGTTCAAAATCCAAGAGAAGTTAGTAATTAAAAGACAAATGTTCTCTTGAACAGCACTTCTGGTCCTAATCCTACACATTTGAGAGGGTGGGGAACTGATGAAACAAGACACCTTTGTGCCAAAAAGACTTGCTAAGATAGAACATGATGAGCTCTTAGAAAATCTTAACTCTAAAGGTTAAAGTTGCAGAGTTGTAAAGATTCACTAGGATGTTTCCTAATAAAGATCCCACTGGGTGGGTGCCACCTAGTGGACAGAAGAGGAACACAGGGAAATGACCCTTAGATCCCTTTAGGGAAATAGGGGGTTACTTCCCCAACACAGGCTCTTGTTGCAACCTGAAGCCTTAAGCAAGCAGGTTCTGGGCGATCAGGAGATAAACATACCACTTGTCATCAATAGTTCTGACTTGTGGGACTACAGTACAAACCTTGGTATCCGGACTCACACAGTCAAATCCTAATTAGAATACTGTTATTTATGAAATTCTTAGCTTTATGTCAGGATCTTAATTTCAAAATTAAGAGTTATTTCAAAATTACCGCCACTAATCACTTGTCAAACTGCTCTAATGCTCACAATTCTGGAAATGCACCTCATAGTTTAACATGGTGAGGCTCTAACACTACATATTGTCCACTGCACACCCACTAAAGATGATGAGCCTGTAGATCCTTTAAGTCCAGAATTTTTTTGGAAGGAAGAAATAAACCTAAAACGAAAAACATCACTGTACTCAGGACATCACTTATCACTTATCGGCCTCTTTTAAGAGACGATACTTTAAATGGGAACATGATGCCAACAAAAGAGAGTAACAGCTGAGAGGAAAGCAGAATTAAAAACTAAAACTAGTTATTTTGTATATACAAATAATGAACTGAGGCCACCATGGTGATGAAAATGCTCCCTAAGAGAAGATGAAAAAGAATAAAATTTAACTACTGAACATATTCTCAGGAATTCAAGAAGCACATTCAATAAAAAAGACCATAATAGAAAATTCCTTGCTGATCATCATAAGGAAAGTGAGAGAGTGAAAAAGGATTAGATGTTTTATAGCACTGCCTATCAAATCAAAATTCAAAATATTCTCTGTCATGGAATAAATCAACTAAGTCAGTCCCTGATTTATAGAAAGAGATCAGAAACAAGAGAATAATCCTTAAGAGAGAAAAATGCATAAAATGATCTGTATTATAAATTTGGGGACCACTTCCTCTCTCTTCGTTCTTCTCTTAATAAAAGGCACACCTCTTCCTGAACCTTAATGAAGTAACAGCTGGAGACCTCTGACTGTAAGAGGCAGAGGTCAAGAGTAAGATGGATGCTTTCTTTAATGTTTATTCCTAGAGGAGCCAGTCAGTATATGGGAGGTTTCAGGTATAACTAAAAGGTAAGAGGGATACAGTCACACTTAACAAACAGCAGAGAGTTGTGTTTAGCAAGTAACAGAGGAAACGATGCAATATTACAAAAACGTTGTGTCCAAACGATCTCTTCAAGACTGGCAGCTGTTGGGTTGAAATCATCTAAGCAAGACGTCTACTGTACTAGACATGTGTATTATACTTCTCCAGCTGGATCAGTTTGGCTAGAGTTGAATATACTGTAACCAGAACATGGCTCCTCTTCTTCAACCCTAAATATCAGGTACCTTACATTCTCTAATCTAATGTTCTTTTTTTGTACTCATAGTCACTTCCAATTCAAGGATACTGGTGCCACAATGAATGAGGTGGAAGCAGAGCCAGCACATCCTCCTTTTCAAATTTTTGTCTGGAGCTTTCAGAACCTTTTAGGGCAGGGATATATGCAGCTGGGAAGCAGGGGGCTAGAGCACAACTTGGAATCACAGTTTGGAGTCTTAATCCTGCCTCTGGCATTTACCATACGGCCTTGAAAAAAAATTTTTTTTTAACCTATATCCCTACTTCTTCATCTGGAAGATGAAACAGTTACAGAGTGGTAGTGGTGGCTCAGATGGTAAAGAATCCAACTGCAATGCAGGAGACCAGGGTTTCATCCCTGGGTCGGGAAGATCCCCTGGAGAAGGGAATGGCTACCCACTTCAGTATTCCTGCCTGGAGAATTCCATAGACAGAGGAGCCTGGAGCGCCACAGCACTTGGGGTTGCAAAGGGTCAGACACAACTGAGTGACTAACACTGCTACTACTGCTACTACTGCTACTACTGCTACTACTGCTACTACTGCTACTACTGCTACTACTGCTACTACTACTACTACTACTACTACTAAGTATTTCTCTATCATTTAATTTATATGATCAACATTAAGACTATGAATGAAAGACTTAGTAACTGAAATGGGTTACCTACTTGAAAAAAGTATTAAGAATGAAGGTATTCTGCAGCGCCATGCCAGAGATGTGCAAAGCACCAGAAGCAAAGGAAACCTTGCCTTCACACTGAGGACTCTAGGTCCTTTGAGCCCTTACCTCTGAGGTTTCTAGAGGTTATAATTCTTTATCGCATAAAAACCTAAATTGTAAGAAATCTCAAGTCTTTTTTCCTAAAATGTTTTGGGGGAGCCATGTTTAAAGAAAGGGGCCACTTGGGAAGAATTTGTATTAAGTTTGCCAACCAGAGCACCAAAAGGAGGCTCAAAAACTGCATGGCGAAGGGGAATTTGCTATTAAGTTCTACTGTACTAGACATGTGTATTATACTTCCAGCTGGATCAGTTTGGCTAGAGTTGAATATACTGTAACCAGAACATGGCTCCTCTTCTTCAACCCTAAATATCAGGTACCTTACATTCTCTAATCTAATGTTCTTTTTTTGTACTCATAGTCACTTCCAATTCAAGGATACTGGTGCCACAATGAATGAGGTGGAAGCAGAGCCAGCACATCCTCCTTTTCAAATTTTTGTCTGGAGCTTTCAGAACCTTTTAGGGCAGGGATATATGCAGCTGGGAAGCAGGGGGCTAGAGCACAACTTGGAATCACAGTTTGGAGTCTTAATCCTGCCTCTGGCATTTACCATACGGCCTTGAAAAAAAATTTTTTTTTAACCTATATCCCTACTTCTTCATCTGGAAGATGAAACAGTTACAGAGTGGTAGTGGTGGCTCAGATGGTAAAGAATCCAACTGCAATGCAGGAGACCAGGGTTTCATCCCTGGGTCGGGAAGATCCCCTGGAGAAGGGAATGGCTACCCACTTCAGTATTCCTGCCTGGAGAATTCCATAGACAGAGGAGCCTGGAGCGCCACAGCACTTGGGGTTGCAAAGGGTCAGACACAACTGAGTGACTAACACTGCTACTACTGCTACTACTGCTACTACTGCTACTACTGCTACTACTGCTACTACTGCTACTACTGCTACTACTACTACTACTACTACTACTACTACTACTACTAAGTATTTCTCTATCATTTAATTTATATGATCAACATTAAGACTATGAATGAAAGACTTAGTAACTGAAATGGGTTACCTACTTGAAAAAAGTATTAAGAATGAAGGTATTCTGCAGCGCCATGCCAGAGATGTGCAAAGCACCAGAAGCAAAGGAAACCTTGCCTTCACACTGAGGACTCTAGGTCCTTTGAGCCCTTACCTCTGAGGTTTCTAGAGGTTATAATTCTTTATCGCATAAAAACCTAAATTGTAAGAAATCTCAAGTCTTTTTTCCTAAAATGTTTTGGGGGAGCCATGTTTAAAGAAAGGGGCCACTTGGGAAGAATTTGTATTAAGTTTGCCAACCAGAGCACCAAAAAAGGGAGGCTCAAAAAACTGCATCAGCAAAGACAGAGGAGGTGAGGCACCTCGATCACAGCGGATGCTGAAGCACTGGGTCCACATGCAGCGCCCACCTGCTACCTGATACTCACACACACGATGCAAAGCAACTATCCATTCCCAAGAAATTCACGTTAGAACAAGCCCTGACATTCAAATACTGCTTGCATCATCATAGACTTGCAAAGTAAGTCAAAGGGAAGGAAAGCAAGGAAATGCATAAGATGCCCCCCCCCCCCACCAAAAAAAATCAAAGTCAGTAAAACACTGAAAATCCAAAGAAGAAATAATTGTGAAAGGGAGCAGTATTTGTTTTGCGGAAGAAAGATGACTAAAAACCTACAGATCTAGCATGATTGATGACAAGCAGGAAGGTTTCGTTGCATGGGAGTGTTGCAGATAACTGTTAAAGAGTTGGGTAAACTATAAGTACTTGTTTCACAAGAAAAAAAAACAAACTCTCCCAAGAATTTTTAAAAGTGATTAAAATCTAGGATGTTTAGAAAACTGCTTCTGTTTTAATAATTTTCAAGACCACCTTCCCTAGTAGTTCCTAATAAAAAGACTGGGAAATTAAGACAGGGTGCCAATTTAACACCTGAAAAGTCATAACTAAAGATACTTATGTTTTTTTTTTAAATTATTCATTTATTTATTTTGGAGGGGCAGGTTGGGGAGGCTTTCATTTATCTATTTTCATCCACCTTTGTTCCTTGGCCCATGTGGGCCTCCCATCGCAGTGGCCTCTGTTGTCGCAGAGCACCGGCTCTGGGCACATGTGCTCCAGAGCTCCGGCTCAGTAATTGGACACATTGGTCCAGCTGCTCCGCAGCACGTGGGATCTTCCTAGGCCAGGGATTGAACTGGCACCCCTTGCACTGCAAGGCAGTGTCCTTACCGACTGGACCACCAGGGAAGCCCTAAAGATATTTAAAGTCTAGCTAGAACTGTCCTTCATCAAAGCAGCAGAAAACTACTAATGATGATGATTACTACATGAAAATCAAAACTGACACTGAACTAAATTGACTAATTTATGCATAATCTTTTCAGATTGAGATACAGATATTTCTAAGAATAGTTGAAGGGTATGGGAAAGCCAAAGCTGTCAGGTAGAATCAACAGTGACTAAAAAGTAGTTTCCAGGGCAGAAACTGAGACAAAAAGGAACACTGAAGTTTGGTTACAATGTTGAAAAGTAACAAAAGATGAGATAAGGTAGTGCTTAGGTATTTAGACAACAAACACTATATACCAATTCACAGTGGGACTGTAATGACAAGGAAAACCACTAAACTGAGGAACACTCTGCTGCAATCAACAGCAGTACAAATGTACAGGATAGGAGGATGGTGACACAGCAGGGCGGAAAAGGGACGCAGCCATGTGCAGTTGTTTCTCAAAGCAGCCGCCAACAAGAAAGAGACACCAGAGGCCAATACAGGGACAGACTCTGCAAACTTATATTAGATTTTGATTTTCACCGTCGTCTATGTTTCAAATAGTCTCTGCTGATATTCTAGAGTAATATAAGTGGTCATTATCACAGTATTTTTAACTAAGAGAGTGGACGTAATTCTCTGGGCTAAACTTTAGTTCAGAAGGTGATAAATCTCTTACAGAAAATGGCGTCTTTGCCCTGAACGCTAGGGCAGCAGGACAGGCCTAGGCACCATGATCTTTGACTCCCAGATACACACACATATCTAAGAATGTCAGAGGCATGGTTTTTATCTTTTTTGTTTTTTCTGGTATTTTGGCCATGCCATGCTTTCCTGGTGGCTCAGACAATAAAGAATCTGCCTGAAACGCAGGAGACCTGGGTTTAATCCCCGGGTCAGGATGGTCTCCTGGAGGAGGGCATGGCAACCCACTCCAGTATTCGTGCCTGGAGAATCCCATGGACAGAGGCGGCTGGTGGACTATAGGCCTTGGGGTCACAAAGAGTCAGACACGACAGAACGACTAACAGAGGTACGGCATGAGGCATGCAGGACGATGCCCAACCTGGACCAAACCTGGGCCTCTGCAGTGAAAGGACCAAAACCAAATCACGAGGACACCAGGGAACTGTCAGCTTTCATATTAGATCAAAGTACAGCCTAGTCTCACCAGATCACATAAGGAAAAAGGTACTAATTATCTTTAAAAATGCTTATTTACTGGTGGGGAGGAATGCTCTTAAGTTGCACTTAATTGTTCCCACTAGAATCATAATAAATCTCTAAATAAAAAAGGTGGAAGAAGAGAAATACAAAATTATTAGATTTTAACTGTCATTAGGTACATGACAATATTTTTCACATGCTGCATCCCTTTGGGGAAATAACTATAATGCCCCATCACAAAACAGCATGAAACCACAAGAATTAGGAAGTGAAGAAAGAAGAGAGCAAAACAGATCAGCTCTTCTAAAACAAAGGGGAAGATACGGAGGTGAAGATGAAAAGCAAGAATTTATACGAAAAGACAGACCAGAAGTCAGGTCCCCTAGATCTAGTCATATAACCTTAGGCAAGCTACCTAATTAATCAGTTTACATATGTTACAGAATGGAGATAATACATACCCTGCCTATCTCATAAGGTTTCTTTGCAGGCCTAATAGGATAAAATATATTAAAGTACTTTCAAATTTGTAAAACACAACACGAATGTTAAGTAATACTATTATTATTTCAGTTGTCCCTCACTTTCCAAAAAAAGAACAAGCACACGGTAGCTTTGACTTAGAAGAATAATTTTCATCCCTGTTGGTGTGCATCAGTTACTGACTGGTCCTTCTGGACTTTAAAAAAAAAAAAAACTAGCAAAAGAGCAACCAGTTCCCAATTTCTAGTCTGAGTTTTCTAAAAAGAAATTCCTTTACATCTGTTTCATTGTTTTCTCTAACATTCGAGAGTCCCAACTACAAGGCTCTTCTGTGTTCTTACCTTTTGAAGCTGCAGGAGCAAATGGCCAGGAAGGAGAAAGCATCAGATATTGGAAAGAAATGAAAAAAGAAAAGGCATCACATATAGTTCTTTGTTATTGTACAAAATTCAGCTGCTCAGCCACCTGACCTATTAATACTGAGGACTCTGGCCAACTCTTACCAATCATGTATATAGGTCTGACGATGGTGCCTTAAAACCAGTTCCAGAATCCATTCAAGATGCACCCAGCCTAAGCTTTGTCACAGTCATCTCACATCCCCACAAGTTACATTGATACAAAATACCTACATGCAATAGTTCTCTTTGCCAACTCCAGCATCCCCAGAATACAAAACCAAACTTATTTTCTTCTGAATAAGTTCTCTTCAGTCCTCACCCAGGGAAGGGAAAGAAGTGGGAGATGCCCCATAATGAATCTTACACTGGCCCTTTGCAAGAAAGAGGAAAGGACTCACTCTTGGTCTGGGCAGAAAATGTACTGGTAAGTTTGGAAAAAAGTTCACTGTTTTCAAATCGGTCCTCCTTCACCTTTGTCCAGAAGCAGTCTTGGGAAAGGTCCTCAGCAACAAACTGTAGATACAGGCAAGTGTTAAGAGTTACTAAACTGAGCTCTACACCTCCCATCCTAGAAAACTGATTAAGATGCAAAAACAGCAGCTGGCTGGTTACTGTCAACATTATCTAGAGTAAGACGAGCCCTGGACACAGAGAACAGCTATCCTCTTTGCAGCGGCCCAGGAGATGATGGTTCCAGCTGAGGTGTTTATCACTGATTATTCAGGAGCAAGACTCAGATATGCTGCTTGTCCTCCTTCTGACCCCAAATCCTCTACTTTTAGAAGCATCAAGGCTTTATTTCATATATTCCCTTGCTCTACATTACACTTTCCCCATCAAGTGGCTAAAGTGTACCAAATTTGTTATGAACAAATCCCTAAGCTCCTTTACTTTAACTGGTTTCCAGAAGCAAAGGGCTGATGCAGAATCATAAGGGTCTCAAACACATACCGTGCCCATGTAATCATATCCTGCATAACTCATTTACTGGGTGGGCGGCAGTGTTAGGCAGTTGTATCCATAAATCTATGACTTCTGGATCAGCAAAACTATTGGTATCTTGCAGACTCGTGAAATGACTATTACCAAACAGAAAAGAGCAAAAGTACTAACTTTAGGATAAGCTTAGATTTTGTAGCAGAGTACAGGCTCAAAGAACTCTCCCAAGTGATAACCTGGCATGCAGGATATGTCTATTATCTACTGAATAAACATATGCACGAGTGGAACCTGAAGACGCATAGACATGAACCATAAGAGGGAAGTCCAACTATGCACAAAACACAAAGGAGGAAGCTAAAATGGCTTTTTAAAATCTACCAATTAAGAGAAGGACTGAAATTCTCACCTTGGACCAGTTTGGCCTCCGGAGCTGCACTTCTGGCTTGTAAAGTTTCTTTGGGGTTAACCCAAATGGCAGAACTGGGACTGCAGGAACTCCAAAAGGGAGAGGTGGAGGGGGAGGTAGCATTCCTGGTCCTCCTGGCAAGGGAGGAAGGGGTGGGGGGATGCCAACACCTCCAGGCAGGGGAGGAGCAGGTGGGGGGATGCCAACACCCCCAGGCAGGGGAGGAGGAGGTGGGGGGATGCCAACACCCCCAGGCAGGGGAGGAGGAGGTGGGGGGATGCCAACAGCCCCAGGCAGGGGAGGAGGAGGTGGGGGGTGCCAACATCCCCAGGCAGGGAGGAGGAGGTGGGGATGCCAACACCCCAGGCAGGGAGGAGGAGGTGGGGGGATGCCAACACCCCCAGGCAGGGGAGGAGGAGGTGGGGGGATGCCAACACCCCCAGGCAGGGGAGGAGGAGGTGGGGGGATGCCAACAGCCCCAGGCAGGGGAGGAGGAGGTGGGGGGATGCCAACATCCCCAGGCAGGGGAGGAGGAGGTGGGGGGATGCCAACACCCCCAGGCAGGGGAGGCGGAGGTGGGGGGCTGCCAACACCCCCAGGCAGGGGCGGAGGAGGTGGGGGGATGCCAGCACCCCCAGGCAGGGGAGGAGGAGGTGGGGGGATGCCAACACCCCCAGGCAGGGGAGGAGGAGGTGGGGGGATGCCAACACCTCCAGGCAGGGGAGGAGGAGGTGGGGGGATGCCAACACCTCCAGGCAGGGGAGGAGGAGGTGGGGGGATGCAAATACTCCCAGATAAAGGAGGAGCATCAGGTGGTAAAGGAATGTTCTTGCCCTCAGGAAGAGGGGGTATAACAGGCCCAGAGTCACCAGACAGAGGAGGGGCAGGGGGAACAGTAGCACTGCTAGGAGGGGCTACAGTAGGTACTGCAGCGGAGAGAGAAGCCACTTCTTTCTTGGCATCTTCCAGTTCCTTGGACAGCTTGGCGACCTGCAAGAAATACCATCAAAAGGGTCGGGAAGGTCGCCCTGGAGGAGGGCATGGCAACCCACCTCAGTATTCTTGCGTGGAGAGTTCTTTGAACAGAGAAGCCTGGTGGGCTGCAGTCCATGGGGTCGCAAAGAGTTAGACACAACTGAGCAACTAAGCACATAGAACATACAGAGAGGTACAGCTTTCCCCACTTCAGGGACCACTAGGAAGGACCTAAGATACTATTTAATTCAAACTTCTCATTTTACACATGAAGGGATTGAAAAGCGTCAGCTGAAAGGAAGGCTCCACCTAAAGTCACAGAGCTACTTAGTGACAGAGACAAAACTAGAACTCAGGTCTCCATGTTCTTAGTTCCGTATGCTTTGCATTAAGAAGGCAACTTTAAAGTTTATGCTAAACTCTCCCTTTGATTAGAAAATGCAAAGATCTGGGCTTCCCTGGTGGTCCAGTGGGTAAGGACACTGCCTTGCAGTGCAAGGGGCGTCGGTTCAATCCCTGGTCTGGAATGATTCCACGTGCTATGGAGAGGCTGGACTGATGTGTCCAACTACCGAGCCAGTGCCCTGCGACAAGAGAGGCCGCTGCAATGGGAGGCCCACACAGGCCAAAGAACAATGATAAATGAATGAAAGATCAATAGAAGTGACCAAAAAAAAAAAGAAAATGCAAAGATCAAGCAAATCAAATATTCTAGTTATATAATTAACATATGTGTATACAGTAATAACATAACCATATAAGTGATCAAGTTATTAGGTATCACAGATCATATAAATATCTATAACTGCAGAGAGTATGTGGGCATGAATCTGTCTAGAGATGACTAAAGTTAAGAGAAAATCAGCAGGGGCTTCCCTGGTGGTCCAGTGGGTAAGGACACCACCTTGCAGTGCAAGGGGCACCAGTTCAATCCCTGGCCTGGGAAGATCCCACGTGCCGCGGAGCAGCTGGACTGATATGTCCAATTACCGAGCCGGAGCTCTGGAGTGCATGTGCCCAGAGCCGGCGCTCTGCGACAAGAGGCCACCGCGATGGGAGGCCCACATGGGCCAAAGAACAAACATGGATGAAAATGGACAAATGAAGGACCAATAGAAGTGACCCGCCTGCCCCCCTCCCACCCCCCAAAAAATAAATAAATAAATTAAATTAAATTAAATAAAAAAGAGAAAATCAGCAAACAGAACAGTTTATTTAGTTTTACTCCTAAATTCACTAGAAGGCTTTTATCTTTGTTTCTGGGTAGTACTGTGGCTCATTTTATTCTTTGTGTTGTTCTGTATTTTCCAAATTTTCTATCTTATGTATTACTTTTCCCTAAAACAAAACTGTTCACGATTTAAAGATATGTGCCACTGAACTAGATTACCTATTAGTATCTGAACTCTACCTAACCTGTACGTCAACAGAGTCCCACTCACCCTGAGGCTGCTGATGGCAGTCACAGGTCACTCTGCCTTCCCTGTTCAGACATTACCTCTCCTGTGAGCTGAGACACTTCTGCTTCCAGGTCCTGTTTCTCTGTGGCAATTTTTTGCTTTTCAGAATCCAAAGCATCCTTTTCTCCCTTAAGATCCTGGAGCTTCTGCTCAAAGTCGCTTTCCATCTTTTTCATTTCCACTTGGAGCTCATGTCGAGCTGTTAACTCGGAGTCCAGCTAGAGGAGAAAGTAATCAGGCTCTCTATTGCAGCAAAAGACCAGTGTTATTCCCCACAATTTACTGTGTTGCGCTAATCCTTGATCCTTGAGTTCAATGACTCAAGAAATGCCTGGAAAAAAAGGCCATCATGATTTTCACCTTAAAATCAAAGTTAAAGGAGGGGGAAGCCAGCGATTATTTCCACAGTCTGTCTGTACTTGGAATGATTAAAAAAAAAAAAGGCCATCAAGATTCTAAGGATAGCTAAGGTGCACAATCCCAGCAGTCCCAAGGATCAAAAATTTATCAACAATTGGAGTCCTTAATCAAAGGGAAAAAGAATTCAGAAATACTCCAGTTCCTATTATTCTATGGATAAGAGGCCTGAAGATGCCAAGCAAATCCAAGTACTGTCAACATTATAAGAGAGTGTCACCTGTCATTCTCCTGCTCAGGGTAGCACATACTGTGCAAACTCATGACTGACAGCTCCTCAAGATCACATCCATACTACTTTCTCCACTGAGTAACCTACACCAGAAAGGTTTCCCCAAGGAACTGCCCCTGTGTGCTGAACACTTTCCAACTATCAGATGTAATTGCGTCACAGATTGAAAAAATCAAAACCCTTAGACAAAGAAAGAAAGACAAGAGTCCAATTATACCTCTCATACATACCTTTTTTTCCAGCTCTGTAGCTTTGGCTTCAGATTTCTCCACCTTTGTTTTATCAATCATTTGATCTAAAAAGAAGCCGAAGAGTCAGGAAGTCAAGTTCCCAATTCTCCTCTGTCCCTCTCACTGTTTAAGCCCTTCCACACAAACAAAAGGAGCAAAGACTGCCCTTTGGTTATTATTCTTATCCTCCTTAATGTTCTGTACTAAAGAAAGAAACAGAACTTTCAGCTAAGTTCAACATATAATTTCTGAGTGCCTGTTACACTGTATGGCCACCATGCTGGGTAGCACAGAGAATGCCTACAAGTAGAATTTACGAATCTCTGGAACCAGCAGGAGTCACAGACAATAGCTCAAGTTCCTCCAAAAGGTGGGGCAGGGTCGGCTCTGTTCTCACAGTGTCTCCCACTTTCTCTCTTAAGCCGGCCCGCTGTACTGGCAGCGACTCTTCCTTCCCCCACTCTAATAAACTTTACTTTCCTCTCACTCTGCCTCGTGTATGGAAATTCTTTTCCAACCCGTGCACGGACCTCGACATTTTGGTGGCCCATACAGGGAAGCTTGGGGTTTCTTTCCCCACCTCCTTGCTTCTCTTTTCTCACAGGGACCCTCTGCGAACAGGACAGTGGCTGTGGAAGCAACTGAGGAATTCCAGCCAGGGTTACCCTCTGATGTGTTCCAAAAGCCCACTGCTCACTGTGTCTCAGTAGCTGCCGCCCAAACGGGTGAGGATCTCTCCTTCTGACTTCTTTCTAACTGAGGACTAGGCCAAATAATATCGTGTGGGCACAGGTCAGGCATTTAAAGACACTAGGGCGCCTGCCACTTGAAGACTCCCGTGTGAGGATAAGTGGCAGACCATAAGGGCATCCGCCCCCAGCAAAACAACTTACATGCATTGTGGTAGGCACACAGTGGTTGAAGTAAAATACAGAGCCTGTCCTTCCCTGGCCACTGCCTCCCTAAAAGGATTTTAGGTGGAATCCTCAGTTTGCTTTCTGCTTACTTTCGCTTCCTCTTCCTTTGCCCGGATCACCCTCAAAGGACCTCGTATCCCCCAAATCATTGTTAAGAATTGCCTCCACATTCCTGAAGATCTTCTAACGGTGAGTCATCCCCTGGCTGGTGCCTTGACCGCATGGCTTTGGTTCCCTGGTGCCTTAGTTGCATGGTGCCTTTGTCACACAGTTCCCCTGTGCCTTGGTCACATGGTTCCCCCGGTGCCTTCGTCACACGGTTCCCCGGTGCCTTGGTTGCACAGTTCCCCTCTGCCTTAGTCACATGGTTCCCTGGTACCTAGTCATGCAGGCGCCTTAGCCATACGGTTGAAGTTACTGAACCAGTTGGTGCCTCACCCCATGGCTATATCCTCAGGAATTGGAAAAAGTTTAACTCAGATAACCTCAAAAAAAGAACAGGGAAAAGATTCTGAGGTTCCCTTTTGGTCCAGGTCTTTCTCCTATATTCCCCTTCTAACTACTCTTACCTCTCAGGTGTGGAGGGATCACGCTTTCCTCACTCCTAAAAATTCTAAAAATTTCCATTCTAACTACTCCTGTCTCTCAGAGTGAGAAGGGACCAAGCTTTCTGACCCCTAAAACTTCCTTTTCATTTTGCATATGCAGTTAAAAGCAGCTAGCTTGTTAAAAGGCCTACCTATGGAAAAGCTTGAAGTTTGCCCTTGCCATGCCCTTGAAATACACAGCTCATTTTGCCTGAAACCTCAGCCTCGGGCAAATTAGAACTTCAAGCTGAAAAAAAGGGGGGGTCAAAGAGACATTTTAAATCTCAGGCAGAAACCAATAACATCTCTATCTGTCCATTTTGATTTAAGTATGTCTTAGTGTGTGTTTTTTCTTTTCATTTTAATAATGTTGAAGTTGTAAGTGAGCTCTAATTTAATTAACCTAAAGAAAAGTAAACGAAACAATTCTGAATTCAAAAGAAATTAACCTAAAAGCATTTCAGGTTCATGTGAACTGGGAAATACTCAATATTAAATGTCTGGTATTAATGTTTATTTGTTGACCTAATTAATGCAGACATGTCTAACAGTCATTTAGTATAATATTTTCATTGTGACTAGGTTTAATATAAGTTAAATATTGCTATATCTGCTTGTCAGCTAGGAAAGTACCTCAAGTGAAGAATCTTCTAAAACAAATGCAATGAGACATGAGCTTTTAAAAAAATTTAATAATGTTATTTTGCTAAAAGTTTTAATTAAGCTATTTAAATTGCTTACTAGTAGCTGCTAGCCATATTACGTTCTATGTCACCTGTTTCAGAAAATTGTCTCTTATGTTACCTAATGTGTAACTGAGTCTATGATAAAATATTGATATACAATTCTATATGTAATCAACGATTACAATAATGTAACTCTAGATATGGGAAGAAGCAACAAGAGGGCTAGTAAGAGAGGTATGGTCCACAGACTTTTGCTACTCACAATGCCTGGTCTAGTCATGTACACTGAGTGGCCTATCAATGGAATCTTTGCTAGACCTGGAATGAGCCTTCCAAGCATTGTGGGACACAATGGTCATAAAATGACCCCAAAGCATGGTTAAATGTGCATCTTTAACTTTCTTGTTAAGTTTGTTTCTTCTAGAATATGACTAATTCGCAAGTGACAGTACAACAAGAATATCGCCCAGCCAACACCCAGACAGTGCTGGAACAAGCTGCAGTATTGTTCCAGGGAGCCACACCTTCCTCCCTAAATGTACCCTGACAGAGAGCAGGCATTGGGAACCCAGAGCCCCACAATGCCCTTGTACAGCTTCAAGAAGCCTGAGTGGTCATCGCCCCTTTTCCCTTGAGACTGGGTACCCAAATGCCTAAGAAGGGAAATAGATAGATAGCTAGACATAAGCAGGGTATCCAAAGGGGCCAAAGAACTAGTCCTAAAAACAAAGAGAGGGAGGAATGTGGTGCCCAAGGATCAAAGAACAAGGCAAATGAGCAGGGTCTTGGAATGCAAGAGGAGAGAAACCAGACCCTTCCTTCCTCTGAGCTATAGTACACGCCCAGTGCTTAAGACCACTTTGCCACTCCTTGGACTCTACTGTCTTTCCCTCATGCTATAGTCACAACTCTTTCCCACCCAGTAGACCATCCAATCAGCAATGATCCTTAAGACCCCTATGCCACTCCTTAGACCCTAGTTATAAAAGGGATCAAAGCTGCTTGGAGTTAGCTTTCCCTTGAGCCAGCCCACTGTTCTCACAGTATCTCCCACTTTCTCCCTTAAGCTGGCCTGCTGTACTGGCAGTGACTCTTCCTTACCCGACTCTAATAAACTTTACTTTCCTCTCAAAAAAAGGTGGGGCAGTGTATGAGAAAGGACAGGAACTTTTTAGAATTATGCAGAAATAAACTAAAGGCCTGTATATTCCTACCACAGATACTGTTATATCACCTAAGAAAGAGTGAAAATGGAACCCATGGGCTAGAAAAGTATCTTCACTGAAAGATGGAAAATGAAAGGTGGAAGCAATGTTTTAAGGAAACAGATAGATGAATATGCTTACCGATCAACCCCTCAATATCAATCTGGAGGTGCCGGCACTTGAAGTCAGGATCAGCCCCATTCTTGTGTAGAACTATCTGAGAAATACATTCTTCAATCAGCTTATAGTACTGCGGTCTACAGAAGAAACAAAACAAGGTTACTAATGGAAAACCAAAATAGAATTCTGGGGTATTCAGGGTCAAGAAAGCTAACTGCTTTGACAACAGAAGGACACGAATATAAGTGTTCTGGAAAAGATCTTTTCATAAATTTAACAGAGAACCACACCTTCCTCCCTAAATGTACCCTGACAGAGAGCAGGCATTGGGAACCCAGAGCCCCACAATGCCCTTGTACAGCTTCAAGAAGCCTGAGTGGTCATCGCCCCTTTTCCCTTGAGACTGGGTACCCAAATGCCTAAGAAGGGAAATAGATAGATAGCTAGACATAAGCAGGGTATCCAAAGGGGCCAAAGAACTAGTCCTAAAAACAAAGAGAGGGAGGAATGTGGTGCCCAAGGATCAAAGAACAAGGCAAATGAGCAGGGTCTTGGAATGCAAGAGGAGAGAAACCAGACCCTTCCTTCCTCTGAGCTATAGTACACGCCCAGTGCTTAAGACCACTTTGCCACTCCTTGGACTCTACTGTCTTTCCCTCATGCTATAGTCACAACTCTTTCCCACCCAGTAGACCATCCAATCAGCAATGATCCTTAAGACCCCTATGCCACTCCTTAGACCCTAGTTATAAAAGGGATCAAAGCTGCTTGGAGTTAGCTTTCCCTTGAGCCAGCCCACTGTTCTCACAGTATCTCCCACTTTCTCCCTTAAGCTGGCCTGCTGTACTGGCAGTGACTCTTCCTTACCCGACTCTAATAAACTTTACTTTCCTCTCAAAAAAAGGTGGGGCAGTGTATGAGAAAGGACAGGAACTTTTTAGAATTATGCAGAAATAAACTAAAGGCCTGTATATTCCTACCACAGATACTGTTATATCACCTAAGAAAGAGTGAAAATGGAACCCATGGGCTAGAAAAGTATCTTCACTGAAAGATGGAAAATGAAAGGTGGAAGCAATGTTTTAAGGAAACAGATAGATGAATATGCTTACCGATCAACCCCTCAATATCAATCTGGAGGTGCCGGCACTTGAAGTCAGGATCAGCCCCATTCTTGTGTAGAACTATCTGAGAAATACATTCTTCAATCAGCTTATAGTACTGCGGTCTACAGAAGAAACAAAACAAGGTTACTAATGGAAAACCAAAATAGAATTCTGGGGTATTCAGGGTCAAGAAAGCTAACTGCTTTGACAACAGAAGGACACGAATATAAGTGTTCTGGAAAAGATCTTTTCATAAATTTAACAGAGAACCACTGCCATGCTAAGAAATCCCTCTATTCTGCATCAGCTACGCCACCTACTTCAAACAGTCAAAACTTCTTGCCATCTGTCTCCCAATGCAAATTCTTTTCCCTCTAAAATCCAAGCTTGATCCTATGTGTGACAGACAATACTACTGCTGAATCTCTACTTTATGGCCTGAATCTCATGTTCCAACACAGAAGAACTTTAAATTGCTGCCTTCCTTTGCTATCCCCTTCACCCCAACCCACCACCTCACTCCAAAAGAGGGCAATTCACCTTATGCACTCTCGTTTCTTCCATAGAGACACCTTTCAGTTGTATTAAAGGAACTGACAAATCCCTTTATGTCTGAGACTAAAAATGATTTCTAATCCATGTCTCTGTATCTTCCTTTTTCCTTTACAATCTTTGAATTTAAGGATTTTGCTCTCTCCACTTAGGCTAAGATTAAGCTTTCTGAAGGTATACCGTCTTACCTGGCCTCATAGTCATTTCGGACTAAGAGCAGGTGCTGCAGGATGGACAGGAAGTGCTGCTCTGCCTTTGAATCCTTCACTGTATTTAAGAGAATCTGGAAGACTTCACTGAAGTCAGTGGAACGGAGAAGAGGCTAAGGAAAGCATATACTTAGAAACTGCCTGACAGGTAGCTTGACCAACTCTCATGAAAAGGAACAAGGTGCCACTTCTATTCTAACTGCTGTTCCTCCTGTATGCCATGTCCTCAAGTTTCTTTGGCCAGGGCACCAGTGAATCGGGGGGATTATAAAGAGAAATCAAATGTTAGTACTTGGCTTGAAAATCGAGCAATAGAAAGACAAAGGCAAGTGCCTTAAAATCACTTGTAGCAAATATCAATCGGCAACCAAATTATTTCCCATGTCAGTCTCAGGGGCACATATAGGACAGCAAATTACAGCTCCACTCCCTGACTTGCCTATATTCTCCAAAAACTTAGCTTGTATTTATAAGCTAAGCTATTGTGTTCTAGGAGGTCTACACTAACTATGATGGCTGCTTCCATGCTGAGCAATCCTCAGATCACCTTTCCCAATTTCTCTGGTCCACGTTGGAAAATAAATTAGCGATCAAACAGCAATATAAGTGTTCTGGAAAAGATCTTTTCATAAATTTAACAGAGAACCACTGCCATGCTAAGAAATCCCTCTATTCTGCATCAGCTACGCCACCTACTTCAAACAGTCAAAACTTCTTGCCATCTGTCTCCCAATGCAAATTCTTTTCCTCTAAAATCCAAGCTTGATCCTATGTGTGACAGACAATACTACTGCTGAATCTCTACTTTATGGCCTGAATCTCATGTTCCAACACAGAAGAACTTTAAATTGCTGCCTTCCTTTGCTATCCCCTTCACCCCAACCCACCACCTCACTCCAAAAGAGGGCAATTCACCTTATGCACTCTCGTTTCTTCCATAGAGACACCTTTCAGTTGTATTAAAGGAACTGACAAATCCCTTTATGTCTGAGACTAAAAATGATTTCTAATCCATGTCTCTGTATCTTCCTTTTTCCTTTACAATCTTTGAATTTAAGGATTTTGCTCTCTCCACTTAGGCTAAGATTAAGCTTTCTGAAGGTATACCGTCTTACCTGGCCTCATAGTCATTTCGGACTAAGAGCAGGTGCTGCAGGATGGACAGGAAGTGCTGCTCTGCCTTTGAATCCTTCACTGTATTTAAGAGAATCTGGAAGACTTCACTGAAGTCAGTGGAACGGAGAAGAGGCTAAGGAAAGCATATACTTAGAAACTGCCTGACAGGTAGCTTGACCAACTCTCATGAAAAGGAACAAGGTGCCACTTCTATTCTAACTGCTGTTCCTCCTGTATGCCATGTCCTCAAGTTTCTTTGGCCAGGGCACCAGTGAATCGGGGGGATTATAAAGAGAAATCAAATGTTAGTACTTGGCTTGAAAATCGAGCAATAGAAAGACAAAGGCAAGTGCCTTAAAATCACTTGTAGCAAATATCAATCGGCAACCAAATTATTTCCCATGTCAGTCTCAGGGGCACATATAGGACAGCAAATTACAGCTCCACTCCCTGACTTGCCTATATTCTCCAAAAACTTAGCTTGTATTTATAAGCTAAGCTATTGTGTTCTAGGAGGTCTACACTAACTATGATGGCTGCTTCCATGCTGAGCAATCCTCAGATCACCTTTCCCAATTTCTCTGGTCCACGTTGAGAGAAGTAAATTCAACGGCGATCAAACAGCAGCTGTCTTATCTACTAAGAAGGCAGGACTAATGCCCTCTTCTGAGTCATTAACTCCACACCATTCCATACAGGGATCTATAACTGAGTAACACCGAATGTCTTGTCTTCAATCCAGTCTGTAAAAGGATATTCCATCTCCATTCGAATGTCATCTAGCCGTCCCTTCAGGTCATAGGAGTCTTCTTCTCCTTGTTCATCAAATACACTAAGCTGCACTCTCATATCATCATTTTCAATCTCTCGAAGGTGCTGTCAATGGCAGAAAGTATAGGTCAGGAAACCCAGAAGTGCCTGATGCTGGCTAGAAACCCAAACCTTTCATCCTGTTTGTTTGGTCACGCTGCATGATCTGCCAGATCTCAGTTCCCCAACCAGGAACTGAACCCGGGTCATAGCACGCAAAGTGCCAAATCCTAACCAGTAGACCACCAGAGAACTCCCTAAACCTGTTTTATTTTGGTTTTTTTTTTTTTTTAATATTTTATTTATTTATATTTTTATTTGGCTGTGCTAGGTCTTAGTTGTGGCATGCGGGATCTAGTTCCCTGACCAGGGATCGAACCCAGGCCCCCTGCACTGTGAGCATGGAGTCCTAGCCACTGGACCACCAGGGAAGTCCCTAAACCTGGTTTTTAAACTGAAAACTAAAGCTATCCCAGGGATGCTGGGACTATAAGAACGGGAAGAATTAGCTGAGCCTTTCTAATGAAGAGCTGCTTCTCACCTGCAGCACTTGGTGCAGCCCCAAGCGCATCAGTTCACTCCGGATGTGAACTCGGAAGTCAAGTTCTTCAGCTGGTGTGATGAGAGCATTGATGAGCTGCAGGCACCCCACCTAAAATAAGAAAATTCAGCATCTGTGTCAATATTAACTCCTAGAGATCAAGATTCATTCTCTTTAACAGCCCCAAAATCTGACCTTTTTAGCCTTTACCCAGATTGTTCCACTGCTTGTATTTATAAGCTAAGCTATTGTGTTCAGGATCTACACTAACTATGATGGCTGCTTCCATGCTGAGCAATCCTCAGATCACCTTTCCCAATTTCTCTGGTCCACGTTGAGAGAAGTAAATTCAACGGCGATCAAACAGCAGCTGTCTTATCTACTAAGAAGGCAGGACTAATGCCCTCTTCTGAGTCATTAACTCCACACCATTCCATACAGGGATCTATAACTGAGTAACACCGAATGTCTTGTCTTCAATCCAGTCTGTAAAAGGATATTCCATCTCCATTCGAATGTCATCTAGCCGTCCCTTCAGGTCATAGGAGTCTTCTTCTCCTTGTTCATCAAATACACTAAGCTGCACTCTCATATCATCATTTTCAATCTCTCGAAGGTGCTGTCAATGGCAGAAAGTATAGGTCAGGAAACCCAGAAGTGCCTGATGCTGGCTAGAAACCCAAACCTTTCATCCTGTTTGTTTGGTCACGCTGCATGATCTGCCAGATCTCAGTTCCCCAACCAGGAACTGAACCCGGGTCATAGCACGCAAAGTGCCAAATCCTAACCAGTAGACCACCAGAGAACTCCCTAAACCTGTTTTATTTTGGTTTTTTTTTTTTTTTAATATTTTATTTATTTATATTTTTATTTGGCTGTGCTAGGTCTTAGTTGTGGCATGCGGGATCTAGTTCCCTGACCAGGGATCGAACCCAGGCCCCCTGCACTGTGAGCATGGAGTCCTAGCCACTGGACCACCAGGGAAGTCCCTAAACCTGGTTTTTAAACTGAAAACTAAAGCTATCCCAGGGATGCTGGGACTATAAGAACGGGAAGAATTAGCTGAGCCTTTCTAATGAAGAGCTGCTTCTCACCTGCAGCACTTGGTGCAGCCCCAAGCGCATCAGTTCACTCCGGATGTGAACTCGGAAGTCAAGTTCTTCAGCTGGTGTGATGAGAGCATTGATGAGCTGCAGGCACCCCACCTAAAATAAGAAAATTCAGCATCTGTGTCAATATTAACTCCTAGAGATCAAGATTCATTCTCTTTACAGCATTCTGATGCCCCCAAATATAATCTAGAAGATGCAGTACAAAAACTACAAGAATAACTTTTCTCTTACAGCAATACAATCTGGTTTAAACACAGGTCCAGAGAGCTCAGAGGTCTAAAGGATTCCAGGGATTCAAAAGTGTAATTTGTTCTAGGCCTTGGTTTTCCTAGCTTGTAAACAAATACCATTCCTTTTTTCCATCTCATAATGAGGAAAACAGTTCTTTCCCGGCCTTTTTAGGGAAAAGAGTAACCATATTCCCTTCAGAAAGAACTCTGAAATATAAAATACATTGTTGGTAAGCACCCCACATGTTCTCTTAAAAGGTCAAAAGAATTTAAGTCTTTCCATCTTGAATTCTACTCTTGGGCCCAGTTTCACAGCTATACATGCCTTGAGAGCAATGGAGGTCCCACTTTTTAACCCATCCAGCAGTGGCTGAAAACGTTCCACCTCATCCATTTCAGCTCTTTCTGTCATTGCCTCCAAAACCCTTTCATTCCTGCCAAGAGTAAAGAAAGAGAGAGAAAAGGTCATGTGCTCAGACAGACAGCTACACAACAGGTGGATTACATAGGGGCACGGATCAGTTAGGAAACAGACTGTATCAACGTTCTGGATTTCTCACATTATTCTGATCACCAAAAGCAGAGGCCAAATTGCCAGGAAACTAAGGACCATCTCTTCAGAAAAATGCACTCCCCAAAACACGCCTAAGAATCCTATCTATATTTGCCAAATTAAGACCCCTGCTCTATGGTGTATAAATTGGTACAACTCCTGGAGAGAGGTTTTTTTCACTATTTTTTTCATTGTTTTTATTTTACTTGTATAGAGTTTTGTTGTTTACTGTTAAACATAAACCCAAATCAGTCATAGGTATACCCTCGACCCCTCCCACATGAACCTCCTCCTCACCTCCCTCCCCGTCCCACGCCTCCAGGCTGTTGCATAGCCCCCATGTAAGTTCCCTGAGTCTTACAGCATATCCTAACATACCAATTTTTAATGCTAATAACAATGGCCTACTTCTGGAAAACCTACCTAACATATATACATAAATATGAAATAATATTTATATTATACAAAGAATACATGTATGTGTGCCCTGTCACTTTCAGCTGTGCCCAACTCATTGTGGACCCATGGACTGTAGCCCACCAGGTTCCTCTGTCCATGGAATTCTCTAGGCAAGAATACTGGAGCAGGTTGCCATTTCCCACTCTAGAGGATCTTCCCGACCCAAGTCAAATTCCTGTCTCTAGCATCTCCAAACTGGCAGGCAGATTCTTTACCACTAGCACCACTTGGGAAGCAGGTGTACGTATACAAAAATTGATAATAAAAATTTTTTGATCATTGAAAACAGAGGTCAGAATGTACTTAAATAAAATTCTACCTAAAATTAAGTAATGAAGGAATTGTTAAATAAATTCTGGGACGTACATAGTCTGAAATGCTAAACAGCCACTAAAAATAATAAGATAGATCTAGAAAAACTGCCACAGAAAAATGTCTGAGAGATATCAACAAAGAGAAACAAATCAAAAAGAATGGTGGTATGATTTAGCTTTTTTTTTTTTTTTTTTTTAATTTTGGCCTCTTTTCATTGACTTTTTTATCCATTTATTTTCATCCATCCTTATTATAACTTTGGCCTGTGTGGGCCTCCCATTGCAGTGGCCTCACTTGTTGCAGAGCACCAGCTCTGGGCACATGTGCTCCAGAGCACTGACTCGTAATTGGACACACCGGTCCAGCCACTCTGTGGCACGTGAGGTCTTTTCAGGCCAGGGATCGAACTGGTGCCCTTGCACTGCAAGGCAGACTCTTTACCCACTGGACCACCAGGGAAGTCCCAAGATTTAGCTTTTGTTAAACCAAACCTTTCCACAAAAGTAAAAATCTACTATATATATGTGACTGGTTTTATAGGCACAAGCCATCGTTCCCTAATTCTAAGATACCAACTTTTGGAGTGGGAGGTGTGCTATAATTTAGTACACTTGTCTGTGCTAGAAAATAATCCATGAGACTTTACCACAGCATTAACAGTGCTTACCTCTGCAGAACAGGGGGTTTTCCAAAGGGATGACACTATTAACATGTACTTCATATACTTCTGTATTGTTTGGATTTTAAAAATAATGTGTTACTTCTGAAATTAAAATTTTAAAAATTAAAAGATTTGTTTCCCTGTCACTTTCAGCTGTGCCCAACTCATTGTGGACCCATGGACTGTAGCCCACCAGGTTCCTCTGTCCATGGAATTCTCTAGGCAAGAATACTGGAGCAGGTTGCCATTTCCCACTCTAGAGGATCTTCCCGACCCAAGTCAAATTCCTGTCTCTAGCATCTCCAAACTGGCAGGCAGATTCTTTACCACTAGCACCACTTGGGAAGCAGGTGTACGTATACAAAAATTGATAATAAAAATTTTTTGATCATTGAAAACAGAGGTCAGAATGTACTTAAATAAAATTCTACCTAAAATTAAGTAATGAAGGAATTGTTAAATAAATTCTGGGACGTACATAGTCTGAAATGCTAAACAGCCACTAAAAATAATAAGATAGATCTAGAAAAACTGCCACAGAAAAATGTCTGAGAGATATCAACAAAGAGAAACAAATCAAAAAGAATGGTGGTATGATTTAGCTTTTTTTTTTTTTTTTTTTTAATTTTGGCCTCTTTTCATTGACTTTTTTATCCATTTATTTTCATCCATCCTTATTATAACTTTGGCCTGTGTGGGCCTCCCATTGCAGTGGCCTCACTTGTTGCAGAGCACCAGCTCTGGGCACATGTGCTCCAGAGCACTGACTCGTAATTGGACACACCGGTCCAGCCACTCTGTGGCACGTGAGGTCTTTTCAGGCCAGGGATCGAACTGGTGCCCTTGCACTGCAAGGCAGACTCTTTACCCACTGGACCACCAGGGAAGTCCCAAGATTTAGCTTTTGTTAAACCAAACCTTTCCACAAAAGTAAAAATCTACTATATATATGTGACTGGTTTTATAGGCACAAGCCATCGTTCCCTAATTCTAAGATACCAACTTTTGGAGTGGGAGGTGTGCTATAATTTAGTACACTTGTCTGTGCTAGAAAATAATCCATGAGACTTTACCACAGCATTAACAGTGCTTACCTCTGCAGAACAGGGGGTTTTCCAAAGGGATGACACTATTAACATGTACTTCATATACTTCTGTATTGTTTGGATTTTAAAAATAATGTGTTACTTCTGAATTTTTTTTAAAAATGTAAGAAGAAACCCTTGTCCTAGACAACGCAGACATTAATGGAGATCAAGGAGATATTCTGCTGCACCTTTGATAACCAGCAGTACATGCTGAACAACCTTCATCTCTTTGCAATCTCTCTTGAATATTAGGATTCACAGTGTTCGTTTAAGAAATATAGTCTTACCTAGTATTTAAGATTAAGTGGACACCCAAGCAAATTAATATTTCTCAAGACTAAGGAAGATGATAAAAAAAGAAAACAGAGAAATCATTCCAGTCACATACATGTCCTCTGGCTGTGGCAGGATACAGAGAGCAGACAGCAGCTTAGCAGCATCAATCATCATGTTGGGAACAGCAGGATCCATGGCTCTGACCAGCAGCAGAATTCCTTCTTCTGTCTCCAACATGGTCTTGATTCCAAACTGGAAGGACAAAAACAGAAAAGGGAGGCTTCAAGATGAGAGCACCTAACCAGGAACAAGTTTACAAGCTGTTATGGATTGAAGAGTGTTCCTCTCAAAACTGATGTGTTGAAGTCCTAACCCCTAGTACCTTACATCACAACCGTATTTGGAAATAGGTTCATGGGCAGATATAATTAGATTACCATGAGGTCAGACTAAACTGGTCCCTTAACCCAATATAACTGTTGTCTTTATAAAAAAGGGGAAATGTAGGCACAAACATGCAAACAAGGAGAACGCCATGTGAACACAAAGGCAGGGATTGGGTGATGCATCTACAGCTGAAAGAATCTCAAAGATTCCCAGCAAGACACTAGAAGCTAGGAGAGAGGCATGGGACGTACCATCCCTCGAGTCTTCAGAAGAAACCAACCCTGTCAGCACCCTGATCTTGGACTTACAGCCTCTAGAACTGTGAGGTAAATGAACTTCTGCTGTTTAAGACACCTGGTTTATAGTACTTTGCTATAGCAACTCTAGCAAACTAACTTAGGATAGAACACTCTTCCCAGTACAGCAAAACAGAAATGTGCATAGCAAAATAATTTTCTAGAGTTTTCCAAAAGGGGTTAAATGACACTATTAACATGTACTTCATATACTTCTGTATTGTTTGGATTTTAAAAATAATGTGTTACTTCTGAATTTTTTTTAAAAATGTAAGAAGAAACCCTTGTCCTAGACAACGCAGACATTAATGGAGATCAAGGAGATATTCTGCTGCACCTTTGATAACCAGCAGTACATGCTGAACAACCTTCATCTCTTTGCAATCTCTCTTGAATATTAGGATTCACAGTGTTCGTTTAAGAAATATAGTCTTACCTAGTATTTAAGATTAAGTGGACACCCAAGCAAATTAATATTTCTCAAGACTAAGGAAGATGATAAAAAAAGAAAACAGAGAAATCATTCCAGTCACATACATGTCCTCTGGCTGTGGCAGGATACAGAGAGCAGACAGCAGCTTAGCAGCATCAATCATCATGTTGGGAACAGCAGGATCCATGGCTCTGACCAGCAGCAGAATTCCTTCTTCTGTCTCCAACATGGTCTTGATTCCAAACTGGAAGGACAAAAACAGAAAAGGGAGGCTTCAAGATGAGAGCACCTAACCAGGAACAAGTTTACAAGCTGTTATGGATTGAAGAGTGTTCCTCTCAAAACTGATGTGTTGAAGTCCTAACCCCTAGTACCTTACATCACAACCGTATTTGGAAATAGGTTCATGGGCAGATATAATTAGATTACCATGAGGTCAGACTAAACTGGTCCCTTAACCCAATATAACTGTTGTCTTTATAAAAAAGGGGAAATGTAGGCACAAACATGCAAACAAGGAGAACGCCATGTGAACACAAAGGCAGGGATTGGGTGATGCATCTACAGCTGAAAGAATCTCAAAGATTCCCAGCAAGACACTAGAAGCTAGGAGAGAGGCATGGGACGTACCATCCCTCGAGTCTTCAGAAGAAACCAACCCTGTCAGCACCCTGATCTTGGACTTACAGCCTCTAGAACTGTGAGGTAAATGAACTTCTGCTGTTTAAGACACCTGGTTTATAGTACTTTGCTATAGCAACTCTAGCAAACTAACTTAGGATAGAACACTCTTCCCAGTACAGCAAAACAGAAATGTGCATAGCAAAATAATTTTCTAGCAGACAAAAGAGAACTGTATGTCTTCCAAGAATAAAAACTTTGATTCTTTTTTTTTTCAATGCCAGCACAAGCCTATGGAATAATTATAATAAAATTAAACAGTGAGGAAGATGGATCTGCACTCAGAAACAAATCATTGTAGGCTCCCTAGGTGTAAATACTAAACAGTTGAAAAAGAAATAAAAGAAAGGAAATATTCGACAGTAGGAACATACTGGAGACAAAACAACAAGGCAGAGAGTAAAGTCAGTCTTCTAAAAATAATAACTACAGGGCTTCGCTGGTGGTCCAGTGGGTAAAGACATTGCCTTGCAGTACAAGGGTCATCAGTTTGATCCCTGGCCTGGGAAGATCCCACGTGCCGCAGAGCAGCTGGACCAATGTGTCTAACTATTGAACCAGTGCTCTGGAGCTCATGCACCCAGAGCCAGTGCTCTGCAATGAGAGAGGCCACTGCGATGGGAGGCCCACACAGGCCAAATAATAAACATGGAAATAAATGAAAGACCAATAGAAGTGGCCAAAATAAATAAATAAATAAATGCAGGTCAGGAAATTCAATAATTAACAGAAGTATAAACATAAGATGAAAATTAAGCCTATCCTCTGAAACAGTACAACTGAGGAAAAAGATACATAAAAGCATGTGTATGTGGCAATCAAAAATTACAATACTGGGGCTTCCCTGGTAGCTCAGCCAGGAAGATCCCACATACTGTGGAGCAACTAAGCCCATGAGCCACAACTATTGAGCCTGTGCTCTAGAGCCTAAAAGCCGCAACTATGGAGCCCATTTGCTGCAACTACTGAAGCCTGTGTGCCCTAGAGCCCGAGTTCCACAACAAGAGACGTCACCGCAACAAGAAGCCTGCTCACCTCAACTGGAGAGTAGCCCCCACTCCCTGCAACTAGAGAAGAGCCAGCAGCAGCAGTGAAAACCCAGAATAGTCAAAAATAAATAAATAAATTTTAAAAATGTTTAAAAATACAATTCTAAAAGGGAAAGCTAGAAGTCTCGAACCTTGTATTTCTAGGCCCTTTTTGAGTTTGCCAACAAAAGAGAAAGAACAGGGGGCAGGATGGGATTGGAAAGAAAATGGGAAAAGTCTTACCTTGTTGTTCATAAAAGCTTTCAAGCAGCGAATGATCTCATGCTTGTTACGGCTATCGCAGTTTCTGGGTGTAGAAGACATCGTCAGTGAAGTCCCTTTATTCTATACCCCTCTTCCATTTGACTTTGCTGAGTAAATTCTAGCACACAGCACTTTGCTATGAAACACTGGTAAAAAGAGATAGCTAAAAGAAAATAACTACAGGCTACATTCTCTCATAAACCAAGAATTTAGTATTACATTAAAATCTTCCCTTTAACTCCCTGTAGGTTCCTTAGGATTAAATTCTATCAAAGTAACATCCTATTACTGCTTGCCTTATTACATCCAATGTTTCAAGTCTGTACTGTCAGGAGGCATAGGACCTGTACTTTCTTTTGGAAAGATCCTAGGAAGCAGAGAAATCATTTGGGATCAGGCTGGCTTCAAGGTAGCCTAACCTAAGTCAATGCATTATTCCAACCACTGAAGACTATCTGAAAGCTAGTCTCAAACTGATCGTGTGTATTTCCAGATCACAGGAGAGCTTTGGACTAAATCAGACCCTACTTTCAGGCTGCATAAGAACCTGTGCGGGAAGACTCACAATCCTATGTGGTATATACTGTGAAATTTAAGTTCCTCTTCCTTTTCCTGTACCTACAATCATCATTCATCCTCTGGTCAACCCTATGATAAACCCCATTCTCAGCTAACACATAATGTCCTAGTCCTATCTTTACATTTATGCTATTTCCTTCTTCACAGTAAATAGCCAAGTCCTCTGCCCTCCACCTAGAAGATGCCAAGACTTAGAAGTCTCACCCAGCAGTCTCCTCTTTCTCATCATGAAGTCGTTTAAGGATGTCCAATAAAGAGGCCAGGCCCTCAGCACCAAATGTTTGCACCCAACTGTAAGGAATAGACAAAGACAATGCTGTATCAAATCAACAAATTCTTAACCACCAAAATAAAGTGTATCCTGGCAACTCCTGACTCCCAATCCAGAACATTCTCACATTTCCCTGACTCCTTTGAGTTTGCCAACAAAAGAGAAAGAACAGGGGGCAGGATGGGATTGGAAAGAAAATGGGAAAAGTCTTACCTTGTTGTTCATAAAAGCTTTCAAGCAGCGAATGATCTCATGCTTGTTACGGCTATCGCAGTTTCTGGGTGTAGAAGACATCGTCAGTGAAGTCCCTTTATTCTATACCCCTCTTCCATTTGACTTTGCTGAGTAAATTCTAGCACACAGCACTTTGCTATGAAACACTGGTAAAAAGAGATAGCTAAAAGAAAATAACTACAGGCTACATTCTCTCATAAACCAAGAATTTAGTATTACATTAAAATCTTCCCTTTAACTCCCTGTAGGTTCCTTAGGATTAAATTCTATCAAAGTAACATCCTATTACTGCTTGCCTTATTACATCCAATGTTTCAAGTCTGTACTGTCAGGAGGCATAGGACCTGTACTTTCTTTTGGAAAGATCCTAGGAAGCAGAGAAATCATTTGGGATCAGGCTGGCTTCAAGGTAGCCTAACCTAAGTCAATGCATTATTCCAACCACTGAAGACTATCTGAAAGCTAGTCTCAAACTGATCGTGTGTATTTCCAGATCACAGGAGAGCTTTGGACTAAATCAGACCCTACTTTCAGGCTGCATAAGAACCTGTGCGGGAAGACTCACAATCCTATGTGGTATATACTGTGAAATTTAAGTTCCTCTTCCTTTTCCTGTACCTACAATCATCATTCATCCTCTGGTCAACCCTATGATAAACCCCATTCTCAGCTAACACATAATGTCCTAGTCCTATCTTTACATTTATGCTATTTCCTTCTTCACAGTAAATAGCCAAGTCCTCTGCCCTCCACCTAGAAGATGCCAAGACTTAGAAGTCTCACCCAGCAGTCTCCTCTTTCTCATCATGAAGTCGTTTAAGGATGTCCAATAAAGAGGCCAGGCCCTCAGCACCAAATGTTTGCACCCAACTGTAAGGAATAGACAAAGACAATGCTGTATCAAATCAACAAATTCTTAACCACCAAAATAAAGTGTATCCTGGCAACTCCTGACTCCCAATCCAGAACATTCTCACATTTCCCTGACTCCTTTGATCTCTGATCCCCTCCAGTGAACTCTACATTGGGCTCTTACTCCTACTACACCTCAAAATCCTCACCTGACAGGGTTGTTGTTGAGGGAGACACGAAGGGACTCCAGGCAGCTGAGCAGAGGCATATCCCGCAAGCCTGATCTCAACTCCTGAATGTACATCATAGCTGACTTAGAGCTCTCCTTCTGATTCATGCCCTGGAAAGCACCATACAGATGTCAGTAAACACTGGACTCAGTCATAAGTTGGACTAGTACTAGTTATTACAGTTTAAACAGGATGAGGGCAGACACCCATCATAGGTACCACAGAGCCGTAAGACTCAATTTCCTTTCCATTATCCATAAATACTTTAGATTGAATTAGGCAAAAATATGTAAAAGTAACTCAAATAAGAGTAGTAAAAGAGTAGGTTTACATAAAAGAATGAAATAGAACTGAGCGGACATAAAATGTTCTATGAAAGTAGCAAAACAAACATAAGGGCCAAGATAAGGGCACAGTCTCCCATTCATGGGTACCTGCCCCAGGACTTACAGCCTTGGAGGTGTGCAAGTACTGAGACACCATCTCTCTCTTGATGATGATGTCCTTCTCCCTCAAAGGCTGCTGTTTCTCTTCATTCAGGTTCATATCCAGCTAGCAGGAGGAGGAAAAGAAAGGGAGAAAATTGCCTTGAATTCCTTACAAGTTTGACAATTTAACCTTTAGTATACTAAGTGAAGAGATGAATACACTAAATATTTACTGAATAAAGAAAGTATCCTGATCCTCAGAGCCTTACACTACTACAGATGCTGGGAACTCCTCAGGATTAAACATGGTTAACATCTTAGTATAAATCCCAACAGACATTTTTGTATACATACACTCGAATTTTTTCCTAGCAAAAATGGACTTTCAATACAGAAGGAAAACTTATTCTGTATTACTATATTATTGAAGAAAAGCAAACAGCATTAATATTTTCTGCACTTAGGATGGACGTTAGTGATCTCTTCAGGCTGAAGCGCTACGCAACTGGCTTCATCCAAACACCAGCAAAATCTGCACCACTCTAGGCCTAAACACCCATCACCCCTGGTTAACTAAGTCCCTGTACAATCTCCTCTCCATGAAGAACGAACTGGAAATTGACCAATTCCCTCAACAGACGTGTTATCAGGCTTACATAGATAACCATGTGTATGAGCCTATCTCCATGAGCATAAGTTTTAACCCTAACAAGTTCAGAATATTATTTAAAATGGGGAACATAAAGGAGGAAAAAATTTAACTATTCAATTTCTTCTCCATGTGTATTTGTGTGATGTATTAAAGAATCATCACCATCAAATTGGTAATCTGACTTTTTCTGACTCGGTTCTTAGTGCATTCTTCCTCCTTTTACAGATAAACTGAACGCAGAAGTTGCAAAATAGTCTCCAAATAGTGGCCCTGAGGCTGAATCAGACCGAAGAAATGAAGTATGCTTTGTCTGGCTAGCTCAACATTTTAAATTTGACAGACTTTATATAAAAATATGACTTCTAGGGCTTCCCCTGGTGGTCCAGTGGGTAAGGACACTGCCTTGCAATGCAAGGGGCGCCGGTTCGATCCCTGGCCTGGGAAGATCCCACGTGCTGCGGAGCGGCTGGACTGATGTGTCCAACTACTGAGCCGGAGCTCTGGAGTGCGTGTGCCCAGAGCTGGCACTCTGCAACGAAAGATGCCACCGTGATGGGAGGCCCACAGGAGCCAAAGAACAAAGACAGATGAAAATAGAGAAATGAAAGACCAATAGAAGTGGCCTGCTCACTCCCCTCCCTCCCCAACCTGACCCCCGCCCAAAAAAAAAAAAAAAAAATGACTTCTAAAAATATATACATATGAATTTCTAGCACGCAGGGATACAATCAGCAAATTTAACATTATGGAAAACTAAAAGTCGAACAGTTTTTTCAACAAATTTTTTATAGCAAGAGCAAGGATAAAAGAGAGGGAGAAAAAAAAAAAAAGGGAGGGATGAAAACCTGAAGTTCAAATGAAACTTAGGAGAATACTACTATAATGGACCTTATCTGGAATTGTGATTTGAATAAACAAGTGATGTAATTAGGGAAATGTGAATGCTGGCTATGATATTTGTTCTTTAAAAAACAATTTTTATTGTTTTTTTCATTTTTAACACACCAATTTCTGACTTCTTTTGAAAAATAGATATATCTGGCACTACTGAGCTAGCATTCCCAAAAGGAATGTTACAAACCTACTGGAACTGAATTGTGGCTGGATATTAACAAAAATGCCAAATGTTCTTCATTTTAATCTCTTTTCCTTTTTATCATCTCCTGTTTAACTTATTTATGCTACCTCCCCTGACCCTAAAGACATCTAAATCTACAATCCAAGGCCCCTTTAGAGACTGTCTTAAAAGATCATACTCTTACATTCTTGACACACCTGGATTATTACGAGACAAACTGAACACTTCAGTGAAAAGTAATAATAGTAGTACTAGATGAGTGTTTATTACCACAGGTACAAGGCCCTGTATTAAGCGTTTTAAGCCCAGGCTTTTAATTAAGTTAGGTCTGCCATTAGTCTCTAACTGAATCTGAGACTGTAAATCCAAGTTAATACATAGGTCTCATGAAACCATACCAAACTTTCCAACACCAAGCACCAGCGGATATTCACTGAGTGTCCTTCCCACTCAGCAGCCCACACTGAGGGCAGCAAAGTCAGTGTCATCCATGCACAGTTCATTACTGAACTGACTTCAGCCCCAATCTTTAAAGGTCTTACAGTGATTGTGACAGTAGAATTCTCTTTCCAGATTCACCACTAGAGGACCTTGGGTAAGTGACGAGTATGGGAGGCCCACAGGAGCCAAAGAACAAAGACAGATGAAAATAGAGAAATGAAAGACCAATAGAAGTGGCCTGCTCACTCCCCTCCCTCCCCAACCTGACCCCCGCCCAAAAAAAAAAAAAAAAATGACTTCTAAAAATATATACATATGAATTTCTAGCACGCAGGGATACAATCAGCAAATTTAACATTATGGAAAACTAAAAGTCGAACAGTTTTTTCAACAAATTTTTTATAGCAAGAGCAAGGAAAAAAGAGAGGGAAAAAAAAAAAAAAGGGAGGGATGAAAACCTGAAGTTCAAATGAAACTTAGGAGAATACTACTATAATGGACCTTATCTGGAATTGTGATTTGAATAAACAAGTGATGTAATTAGGGAAATGTGAATGCTGGCTATGATATTTGTTCTTTAAAAAACAATTTTTATTGTTTTTTTCATTTTTAACACACCAATTTCTGACTTCTTTTGAAAAATAGATATATCTGGCACTACTGAGCTAGCATTCCCAAAAGGAATGTTACAAACCTACTGGAACTGAATTGTGGCTGGATATTAACAAAAATGCCAAATGTTCTTCATTTTAATCTCTTTTCCTTTTTATCATCTCCTGTTTAACTTATTTATGCTACCTCCCCTGACCCTAAAGACATCTAAATCTACAATCCAAGGCCCCTTTAGAGACTGTCTTAAAAGATCATACTCTTACATTCTTGACACACCTGGATTATTACGAGACAAACTGAACACTTCAGTGAAAAGTAATAATAGTAGTACTAGATGAGTGTTTATTACCACAGGTACAAGGCCCTGTATTAAGCGTTTTAAGCCCAGGCTTTTAATTAAGTTAGGTCTGCCATTAGTCTCTAACTGAATCTGAGACTGTAAATCCAAGTTAATACATAGGTCTCATGAAACCATACCAAACTTTCCAACACCAAGCACCAGCGGATATTCACTGAGTGTCCTTCCCACTCAGCAGCCCACACTGAGGGCAGCAAAGTCAGTGTCATCCATGCACAGTTCATTACTGAACTGACTTCAGCCCCAATCTTTAAAGGTCTTACAGTGATTGTGACAGTAGAATTCTCTTTCCAGATTCACCACTAGAGGACCTTGGGTAAGTGACGCCTTTTCATACCTCAGTTTCTTTTTTATAGAGATTTTGTTGTGAATGTTTTAAAACTTACTCTACTCTGGCTAACTCAAAGGTGGTCCTCACACTACCAGAAGAGTTGGCCCCACTCACTCTATGTCTCTGTAGCTCAAGTGTTGCTGGGCTTAAAGGAGATTAACAAGGTGGTCAGTGATGAGTTATTTCCAAGCCTAATTCACTGACCCAGCCTACAGATTGGTGCTTGTATATTCAGTCCCTTCATTCAAGGATCTGCTATTAAATTCTCTGTTAAGACTGGAGTTTTTGGTAATTAAGAGCTAGATAAGGGGGACTGTGCATGACAAAGGGCCCACCATGCGCATAAAAACATTTTCAAGAAGTAATGTTTTGGGGCGGGGAACTTACCAGCATCTGTTCAAAGAGTACTAGAACTTGCTCATCTGAAACATCTTGCAATGACTGTGCTGTGGGATCATCCCCATATGATGCAGAAGAATTTCTATGAGCAGAATTGGGCTTTTCTTTCTCCTTCTTACTTCTCATGCTGGTAAATCTCTCCAGCTGAGAAAAGGAAAAAAGCATTAGCAGTGATTCATTTTTGTTTACACAATAAAACACACCTCAAATAGCATCTAACCTTTTATACACCCATGGTTCCTTTGGTTTGTGGGCAGTTCAAGGCTCTTCTGACATGAAAAAAAGAAACCAGACTTCCCTGTATCTAATTTACTACACGGACTCTGTATTCTCCCCTTCATCCAAAGATAAAAGGAATGAAATATTAAGATTTGGAACCTCTCTAAAAAAGAAAACTTTGGGGCTTCCCTAGTAGCTCAGTGGTGAAGAGCTCGCGTGCCAATGCAGGAGACACAGGTTCATTCTCTGATCCGGGAAGATCCCACATGCTTTGGAGCAGCTGAGCCCGTGAGCCACAACTATGGAACCTATGCTCTAGAGCCTTGGAGCTGCAACTGTCGAGCCCACGTGCCACAAATATTGAAGCCCATGTGCCATAGAGCCCAAGGTCCAAACAAGAGAAGTCACCGCAACAAGAGAGTGGCCCCCACTCCTTGCAACTAGAGAAGAGCCTGCAGCAGCAGTGAAGACCCAGAATAGCCCCAAAATAACTTAATTAAAAGAAAAAAGAAAACTTTGTGCTTTAGTTCCCCTGCCATTTCTTAAGCCCTTGAGCAACACAGAACTGAAAGCACCTCATGTGCAGAGTGCTCAGTAAAATGCCTTGTTTCCCTCTAGCTATTCAATAATAAATGTGGCCAGGTTCTCAGAGGATCTCTCCCTTCGAGAGCTAAGTCTGACCATGATTTTTTTTTTCTTAATTTTGGCTTCTTTTATTGTTTTTTTATTTATTTGTTTTCATCCATCTTTATTCTCTGGTCTGTGTGGGCCTCCCACTGCAGTGGCCTCTCTCGTTGCAGAGCACCAGCCCTGGGCGCATGTACTCCAGAGTGGTGGCTTGTAACTGGACACACCGGTCTAACTGCTCCGCGGCATGCGGGATCTTCCTGGGACAGGGTTCGAACCAGTGCTCCTTGCACCGAAAGGCAGATTCTTTACCCACTGGACCACCAGGGAAGGCCCTGACCATGATTTTAATAGATACAAATTATATACAAGAAACAAGGAAATGCCTTAAAACCAGGAATCACTGCTTTTTCTTTCTTCTGTCCACTTCATAGCACTTGTGTTATGTAAGCAGCAAAAGTTCAAAATATATTCTCCAGAATCCTCTTTGCAAAGAATATAATCTATTGTACTTCAGGGCTATATATGCCATCTCTCTGACGACCAACCTCCACCATTCCTCAAACCACAAGGACAGTTGTTAGAGTTCAAAACGAGCTACTACTGATAAGATAGGAGTGGCATCCAGACAGCAAGTCAGCTTTGAGTTTAAAGAACATGCCTAACCCTGGAAGCCAGTGAAATGCCATGGAAATGCATGCAGTAAGTCAGAGTAAAGAGTTAGGGAAAAGTTTTGGGATGGTGTGAAAACAGAACTCACATCACATTTGTAAGTTACTGCTTTGAGTTTAAAGAACATGCCTAACCCTGGAAGCCAGTGAAATGCCATGGAAATGCATGCAGTAAGTCAGAGTAAAGAGTTAGGGAAAAGTTTTGGGATGGTGTGAAAACAGAACCCACATCACGTTTGTAAGTTACTGAAAGTCAAAAGTTACTGCAACTTGTAAATACCATAGTGTAGAAAATGAGCCATGCACATGCTGAACAAAATTTCCTTACCTCATCTGCCATGAGTCTCTTCAGAGTCTAAGAACAGGAAAAAGGAGGGAGAAGAAAGGGAAGAGATCAGTGAAATGCCAGGAAACTTCCTAAATACCAGATGGGTTGGGGGAACAAAAGAGGAGAACACAAGTTGAAAGGATCTAGGTTCCTTCCCACAGGCTAAACTTCTGCCAGACTATTACTTAGCACATTCCTTAAATAAGGAGCAGGAAACAAATTCCTAAATGTTAATTTTGGCTTCTTTTATTGTTTTTTTATTTATTTGTTTTCATCCATCTTTATTCTCTGGTCTGTGTGGGCCTCCCACTGCAGTGGCCTCTCTCGTTGCAGAGCACCAGCCCTGGGCGCATGTACTCCAGAGTGGTGGCTTGTAACTGGACACACCGGTCTAACTGCTCCGCGGCATGCGGGATCTTCCTGGGACAGGGTTCGAACCAGTGCTCCTTGCACCGAAAGGCAGATTCTTTACCCACTGGACCACCAGGGAAGGCCCTGACCATGATTTTAATAGATACAAATTATATACAAGAAACAAGGAAATGCCTTAAAACCAGGAATCACTGCTTGTTCTTTCTTCTGTCCACTTCATAGCACTTGTGTTATGTAAGCAGCAAAAGTTCAAAATATATTCTCCAGAATCCTCTTTGCAAAGAATATAATCTATTGTACTTCAGGGCTATATATGCCATCTCTCTGACGACCAACCTCCACCATTCCTCAAACCACAAGGACAGTTGTTAGAGTTCAAAACGAGCTACTACTGATAAGATAGGAGTGGCATCCAGACAGCAAGTCAGCTTTGAGTTTAAAGAACATGCCTAACCCTGGAAGCCAGTGAAATGCCATGGAAATGCATGCAGTAAGTCAGAGTAAAGAGTTAGGGAAAAGTTTTGGGATGGTGTGAAAACAGAACTCACATCACATTTGTAAGTTACTGCTTTGAGTTTAAAGAACATGCCTAACCCTGGAAGCCAGTGAAATGCCATGGAAATGCATGCAGTAAGTCAGAGTAAAGAGTTAGGGAAAAGTTTTGGGATGGTGTGAAAACAGAACCCACATCACGTTTGTAAGTTACTGAAAGTCAAAAGTTACTGCAACTTGTAAATACCATAGTGTAGAAAATGAGCCATGCACATGCTGAACAAAATTTCCTTACCTCATCTGCCATGAGTCTCTTCAGAGTCTAAGAACAGGAAAAAGGAGGGAGAAGAAAGGGAAGAGATCAGTGAAATGCCAGGAAACTTCCTAAATACCAGATGGGTTGGGGGAACAAAAGAGGAGAACACAAGTTGAAAGGATCTAGGTTCCTTCCCACAGGCTAAACTTCTGCCAGACTATTACTTAGCACATTCCCTTAAATAAGGAGCAGGAAGAATTTTAAGGTCACTAACATATAATATCCTTTTGGGGGTAAAAAAGGTGGAGAACTGAAAAAACTTTGAATCAGATGAATAATGAGTCTATGAAATGTGTTCAACTTGATTAGCAAACAAGGAAATGCAGACCAAAACCACATGGGGATACTCATTTTACACTCAAGATCGGCAAAAATTTTCAAGAGTGTCTAGTCACAGAGCAGCGGGAGCTCTCACACACTGTTGGTGTAATCTAAGTTGTTATGGCCACTTTGGAAAACAGAATCTAGCAAAATTAAAATATGCAGATATATCAAAACACATCACTTTCTATAAATCTACCCTTCCTTTAGAAACCTGCACATACAAGTGGGCTGCGTATAGTAAGAATGTTCACAATGACACTATAATATCTAAAACAATAATCCAAACAGTCGTCTAGAGTAGAACAGATAAACTGGTATAACTGTACAGTCGCAGAGAGTTACACAAAGAAAGTAAATGAATGCATAGCTACTCACAAATACAAAAGTGAAAGTATTTTTCTTTTATATTGACAAAAACATACAAAATTAAATTATATTATTTAGGATATACAATTTTAAAGGGGATGATTACCACAAATGGCAAAACAATGGTTACCTGGGGTGAGTGGAAGAGTAACGACTGTAGAAGGGGCTTAAGGGGCGCTTACAATAATATTTTATTTCTTGAGTTTGAATGATGGTTACTTGGAAGCTCTGTTTATAACTTTTCTGTATGTTTTATATTCTCCTCTCTTCTGTATATGTGCTATACTTTACCCAAAAAAGTCTGAACAAACAGGTATAGGAAAGCAGAAATTCTTCATTCTAATACTTAGTTTTAAGCCAGGGACTTCACTGGAGGTCCAGTGATTAAGACTCTGCCTTCCAATGCGAGGAATGCACCTTAAACTTTTCATCTGCCTTTTTTGAGTCTCTTCAGAGTCTAAGAACAGGAAAAAGGAGGGAGAAGAAAGGGAAGAGATCAGTGAAATGCCAGGAAACTTCCTAAATACCAGATGGGTTGGGGGAACAAAAGAGGAGAACACAAGTTGAAAGGATCTAGGTTCCTTCCCACAGGCTAAACTTCTGCCAGACTATTACTTAGCACATTCCCTTAAATAAGGAGCAGGAAGAATTTTAAGGTCACTAACATATAATATCCTTTTGGGGGTAAAAAAGGTGGAGAACTGAAAAAACTTTGAATCAGATGAATAATGAGTCTATGAAATGTGTTCAACTTGATTAGCAAACAAGGAAATGCAGACCAAAACCACATGGGGATACTCATTTTACACTCAAGATCGGCAAAAATTTTCAAGAGTGTCTAGTCACAGAGCAGCGGGAGCTCTCACACACTGTTGGTGTAATCTAAGTTGTTATGGCCACTTTGGAAAACAGAATCTAGCAAAATTAAAATATGCAGATATATCAAAACACATCACTTTCTATAAATCTACCCTTCCTTTAGAAACCTGCACATACAAGTGGGCTGCGTATAGTAAGAATGTTCACAATGACACTATAATATCTAAAACAATAATCCAAACAGTCGTCTAGAGTAGAACAGATAAACTGGTATAACTGTACAGTCGCAGAGAGTTACACAAAGAAAGTAAATGAATGCATAGCTACTCACAAATACAAAAGTGAAAGTATTTTTCTTTTATATTGACAAAAACATACAAAATTAAATTATATTATTTAGGATATACAATTTTAAAGGGGATGATTACCACAAATGGCAAAACAATGGTTACCTGGGGTGAGTGGAAGAGTAACGACTGTAGAAGGGGCTTAAGGGGCGCTTACAATAATATTTTATTTCTTGAGTTTGAATGATGGTTACTTGGAAGCTCTGTTTATAACTTTTCTGTATGTTTTATATTCTCCTCTCTTCTGTATATGTGCTATACTTTACCCAAAAAAGTCTGAACAAACAGGTATAGGAAAGCAGAAATTCTTCATTCTAATACTTAGTTTTAAGCCAGGGACTTCACTGGAGGTCCAGTGATTAAGACTCTGCCTTCCAATGCGAGGAATGCAGGCTTAAGCCCTGACTGGGAACTAAGATCTCATATGCCATGGGGTGTGGTCAGAAAAAAAATTTTAATCTATTTTTGCTAATATCCTTTGAAGAGTACGGTCAATGTCTGAACTAATGAACCTTCCTCAACTAATGAAAAACTATTTCTACCCTGCCACAAAGCTATTTTACTAATCTTTTTACTGACAAGAAAAATCTATGTTATTATTATGTCCATGTGCCCCATGTCAGAGTTCGGTTAAATCCAGCGTAAACTGTGAGTCTTAACTTTGCCCTCCGCGATCCAGAGGAAGTCAACCTTATGCTGATGGAATGCTTATCACTCACCTGCAACAGTGAGGACCTTACTCAGTGTCAACGGAATCTGAAGTTCCTTAGTGTGCGCTGCTAATTGGGCATCCAAGGCAGAAGGATGATGAGGCAGAGACGGCAACACTCAAGGAGACCAACAGCTCCTTTTGTCCTCCTTCTGAGTCATCTGACACACACAGGTGACCCAAGCCACACAAAGGATGAGTGTGTATAGTTAGGTTGCCATTGCTAAGCTTAAATTTACTTGTTCCAAGTGCTTTCAGAACTTTGTCTTCCAAACTCAAAATGTTCCGTCAGAACCAAGTAACAACCCAAACAATGCTGCTCTGGGATGGATATAACATAGGTAACAGGACCTGTGTCTAAAGAATCAGCGCCAGCTGGACCATTCATAGCTGCAGGTTAAAGAACAGGAAACCAGCCACTTGCTTTTTCTGCCTGCAGACTCTTATTTCTCTTCCCTCCATCCCCATACTGAAGTTCATGCAACTATGATCTGTCATTTTGATTTACTATAACAACGAACTGATCTCCCTTCCTTCACTCCCGTCTGCCTGACACGAAATCCAAGCTCTATACTATTATCCAAGAGCAATCACTCTAAAATGCCAAGCTGTCCGTGTTAGTTCCCTCTTAAAACCCTGCAATAGTTCCCTGCTGCCCTGAGGTTAAGATCCAAATTCCTTAGCATGTCAAATGACACTTTGGGCTTCTTTTCCTTGATTCATCATCTCTCAACAAGCCCTTTATCTCAAACTCTATCCTGCTACTGCAGGTCACAAATCATCTTCTCCACCCGATTTCCTCAGCTAATGGTTCAGGCTTGTTCTAATCTATTTGCTAATATCCTTTGAGTACGGTCAATGTCTGAACTAATGAACCTTCCTCAACTAATGAAAACTATTTCTACCCTGCCACAAAGCTATTTTACTAATCTTTTTACTGACAAGAAAAATCTATGTTATTATTATGTCCATGTGCCCCATGTCAGAGTTCGGTTAAATCCAGCGTAAACTGTGAGTCTTAACTTTGCCCTCCGCGATCCAGAGGAAGTCAACCTTATGCTGATGGAATGCTTATCACTCACCTGCAACAGTGAGGACCTTACTCAGTGTCAACGGAATCTGAAGTTCCTTAGTGTGCGCTGCTAATTGGGCATCCAAGGCAGAAGGATGATGAGGCAGAGACGGCAACACTCAAGGAGACCAACAGCTCCTTTTGTCCTCCTTCTGAGTCATCTGACACACACAGGTGACCCAAGCCACACAAAGGATGAGTGTGTATAGTTAGGTTGCCATTGCTAAGCTTAAATTTACTTGTTCCAAGTGCTTTCAGAACTTTGTCTTCCAAACTCAAAATGTTCCGTCAGAACCAAGTAACAACCCAAACAATGCTGCTCTGGGATGGATATAACATAGGTAACAGGACCTGTGTCTAAAGAATCAGCGCCAGCTGGACCATTCATAGCTGCAGGTTAAAGAACAGGAAACCAGCCACTTGCTTTTTCTGCCTGCAGACTCTTATTTCTCTTCCCTCCATCCCCATACTGAAGTTCATGCAACTATGATCTGTCATTTTGATTTACTATAACAACGAACTGATCTCCCTTCCTTCACTCCCGTCTGCCTGACACGAAATCCAAGCTCTATACTATTATCCAAGAGCAATCACTCTAAAATGCCAAGCTGTCCGTGTTAGTTCCCTCTTAAAACCCTGCAATAGTTCCCTGCTGCCCTGAGGTTAAGATCCAAATTCCTTAGCATGTCAAATGACACTTTGGGCTTCTTTTCCTTGATTCATCATCTCTCAACAAGCCCTTTATCTCAAACTCTATCTTCTGGGCATCCTGAACTAGCTGCAGGTTCACACAGAGATCATGCTGTCTCACCACCCAGACTTTCCCTCAGCCTAGATTGTGTTTTCAAGGCTTGTTCCAACAGGCCCTACAGGATGACACCTCCTCTACCTGCACAGGTGTTTCTGCAGAAATAGGTACCTACCTGTCTCACAGAACTACAGTGGCTTACAACTGTATTTTGACTGTCTGCCTCCTCCAGCCATTGCCAGTCTAAGATCCTTCGAGGCAGAGCCTATGACTTAGTGGTTATCACCTATGAACAAATACCATAGTTTGGGGCTGTTCTCCTAAAATACCAATCCCTGGGGATCTATTCCACCTTTTCATCCCATCAGTGAAGTTAACTGAAGCCCAGACAGATGGAGTAAATCACTGAGTGAGGTCATATAAGGGCAAGCTGGGTATGGAACTCTGGTCTCCAGATTCCAAAGTCCTAAACTTTTGCATTCCCCGAATTCTTGTCTAGTTCCCATTTAATGCCCACTAACTTATGCTTCTAGACAAAAGTAAACATCTGTTTTCTTAAGAAGGAAGAAACCAGTCTCCCTCGCTTTCCTTGGTGCATCATTAGAAACATTAATTCCTTAAAAAAAAAAAAGCATCCATGTTTTTAGTGCTCAATTTGAGTAAGGACAGCCAAGTCTGATTCACGCATTTTCTCAACTACCCCAACAGAGGGCAGCATCTACCAGCAAAGTGAATCAGTACAGGCAAAATTCTGTCTCAGAACCCAACAGAACGCCCAAATAGTAAGCTCAATTCCATTACTGAAATGGAAATGGAACCTGCTGCTACCCTCCATCTGATCCAAGATCTCTTTTTTACTATAACAACGAACTGATCTCCCTTCCTTCACTCCCGTCTGCCTGACACGAAATCCAAGCTCTATACTATTATCCAAGAGCAATCACTCTAAAATGCCAAGCTGTCCGTGTTAGTTCCCTCTTAAAACCCTGCAATAGTTCCCTGCTGCCCTGAGGTTAAGATCCAAATTCCTTAGCATGTCAAATGACACTTTGGGCTTCTTTTCCTTGATTCATCATCTCTCAACAAGCCCTTTATCTCAAACTCTATCTTCTGGGCATCCTGAACTAGCTGCAGGTTCACACAGAGATCATGCTGTCTCACCACCCAGACTTTCCCTCAGCCTAGATTGTGTTTTCAAGGCTTGTTCCAACAGGCCCTACAGGATGACACCTCCTCTACCTGCACAGGTGTTTCTGCAGAAATAGGTACCTACCTGTCTCACAGAACTACAGTGGCTTACAACTGTATTTTGACTGTCTGCCTCCTCCAGCCATTGCCAGTCTAAGATCCTTCGAGGCAGAGCCTATGACTTAGTGGTTATCACCTATGAACAAATACCATAGTTTGGGGCTGTTCTCCTAAAATACCAATCCCTGGGGATCTATTCCACCTTTTCATCCCATCAGTGAAGTTAACTGAAGCCCAGACAGATGGAGTAAATCACTGAGTGAGGTCATATAAGGGCAAGCTGGGTATGGAACTCTGGTCTCCAGATTCCAAAGTCCTAAACTTTTGCATTCCCCGAATTCTTGTCTAGTTCCCATTTAATGCCCACTAACTTATGCTTCTAGACAAAAGTAAACATCTGTTTTCTTAAGAAGGAAGAAACCAGTCTCCCTCGCTTTCCTTGGTGCATCATTAGAAACATTAATTCCTTAAAAAAAAAAAAGCATCCATGTTTTTAGTGCTCAATTTGAGTAAGGACAGCCAAGTCTGATTCACGCATTTTCTCAACTACCCCAACAGAGGGCAGCATCTACCAGCAAAGTGAATCAGTACAGGCAAAATTCTGTCTCAGAACCCAACAGAACGCCCAAATAGTAAGCTCAATTCCATTACTGAAATGGAAATGGAACCTGCTGCTACAGTATATTGAGGCTGTATTAATTTACTTATTTACTGCTTCATGTGTTTTCCTTGCAGATCTTACAGTTTACAAATAGCAGCTCTGTTAGGTGTTTGCTTGTTTGTTTGTTTTCTAATTGTATCATTAACTGATTAGTGGATTTAGATATCTAACAAGAGGTTCCTAGCTCATGAAAAGTAAGGACTAAAAATAGTGGAGTCCTGGAAGATAAACACTACTGGAGCTGTATTTATGCTCCAGAAGTACAAGCTAATGATCCCACCTACTTCTAGAAGTTTCTACCCTCACCTTTCCCCTTGTTTGCTACCAATTATTTTCTGCCCCCCAAACTACAACCCTTTATTGAACTAAGTACTTCATCTCCCTGTCCCTCCTACTGAGTCTTCTACTAAAGCTATATACTAAAATCTTTAATTACAAATATAGATACTGAAGGAAGCATGAATACAGAATGAAGATTTTTAACATATCAAAATCTGTTCATGAATACAAATTAATAGGGGCATTCAGGTAAAAGACAGTAGACTGAATTAAGTTTTCTCCCTTTTTAAAACCCATCTTCACCTACAGAAAAGGAATTTTTAGGGAAAAAATGATAGAAGGAAGGTACCTACACAGTTGGGCAGAATAAGAAAAGCATAATTGTAATCAACTTTTGAAGCTCGAACTAAGACCCAACAGATATAAGAAAACAGAGTCCTAAACCTGATGTAGGAAAAGCTAAAAAACCCTCCAGACTGTATTTAAGAGTGCTCAACAGGCTCAGAAATTAGCAGCACCAGGTATAATACCTACAGAAATGAGCAGTTGGAGGGAGAGGGAAGCCAAAAATTAAGATTGGTTTGAAAGCTGTTTAAAGAAGCAGTTGGTCTGTAGATGCTCCCGTTACCCCAAAGCCCCTCCCCCCATTCCATCAGGAGACTACCCTCCCTCACTCCAGCGTAAGTCTGGAAATGTATTTTCAGAAGAAAGTAAAACACAGGTCACGGGATAATAGGCACAGTTGTGGGTACAGATTCCACACCAAAAACAAGAGGAAGTGAATCTACATGTACTGTATATGCTGAGACACCCAGCACCTACCCTCTTCTAGTTTCTTCGGACTCCAGCAACTCAAAACGCTTACCCTTGAGTCAGAAGGTTGGAACAGCCTTCTCCGGGTAATTGAAAAACCACCTTACGCTGCTGACATAGTCCAAGCAGATCATCCTAGAGCTGTGTCGTCCAATATGGTAGCTACCAGCCACATGTAACTACTGAGTATTTCTTTACTTTCAATCGGAGAATAATTACAATATTGTGACAGTCTCTGGCATATATCAACATGAATCAGCCACAGGTATATACATACATTTTGGGGATTATCTAAAACTAGCTTATTATAGCTAATGATCCCACCTACTTCTAGAAGTTTCTACCCTCACCTTTCCCCTTGTTTGCTACCAATTATTTTCTGCCCCCCAAACTACAACCCTTTATTGAACTAAGTACTTCATCTCCCTGTCCCTCCTACTGAGTCTTCTACTAAAGCTATATACTAAAATCTTTAATTACAAATATAGATACTGAAGGAAGCATGAATACAGAATGAAGATTTTTAACATATCAAAATCTGTTCATGAATACAAATTAATAGGGGCATTCAGGTAAAAGACAGTAGACTGAATTAAGTTTTCTCCCTTTTTAAAACCCATCTTCACCTACAGAAAAGGAATTTTTAGGGAAAAAATGATAGAAGGAAGGTACCTACACAGTTGGGCAGAATAAGAAAAGCATAATTGTAATCAACTTTTGAAGCTCGAACTAAGACCCAACAGATATAAGAAAACAGAGTCCTAAACCTGATGTAGGAAAAGCTAAAAACCATCCAGACTGTATTTAAGAGTGCTCAACAGGCTCAGAAATTAGCAGCACCAGGTATAATACCTACAGAAATGAGCAGTTGGAGGGAGAGGGAAGCCAAAAATTAAGATTGGTTTGAAAGCTGTTTAAAGAAGCAGTTGGTCTGTAGATGCTCCCGTTACCCCAAAGCCCCTCCCCCCATTCCATCAGGAGACTACCCTCCCTCACTCCAGCGTAAGTCTGGAAATGTATTTTCAGAAGAAAGTAAAACACAGGTCACGGGATAATAGGCACAGTTGTGGGTACAGATTCCACACCAAAAACAAGAGGAAGTGAATCTACATGTACTGTATATGCTGAGACACCCAGCACCTACCCTCTTCTAGTTTCTTCGGACTCCAGCAACTCAAAACGCTTACCCTTGAGTCAGAAGGTTGGAACAGCCTTCTCCGGGTAATTGAAAAACCACCTTACGCTGCTGACATAGTCCAAGCAGATCATCCTAGAGCTGTGTCGTCCAATATGGTAGCTACCAGCCACATGTAACTACTGAGTATTTCTTTACTTTCAATCGGAGAATAATTACAATATTGTGACAGTCTCTGGCATATATCAACATGAATCAGCCACAGGTATATACATACATGTGCTGTCCCTCTTGAACCTCCCTCCCACTTCCCCCCATCGCACTCCTCTAGGTTGTCACAGGTTGTGTCACTGGCTATTTATGGTGATATATATATTTCAATGCTCCTCTCTTAATCCATCCCACCCTCTCCTTCCCCCTACTGTGCCCAAAAGCCTGCCCTTTATGTCTGAGTTTCAGTACCCTCTTTCTAGATTCCATGTATATGCACCAATATACAGTATTTGTCCTTCTCTGACTTACTCCGCTCTGTATTAGAGTTCATCCACCTCATTAGAACTGACTCAAATGCGTTTCTTTTTATAGATGAGTAATATTTTATTGTGTATAGGTACCACAACTTCTTTATCCATTCATGTACTGATGGACATATAGTCGGCTTCCATGTCCTGGCTACTGTAAATAGTGCTGCAATGAAGACTGGAGTACATGTGTCTTTTTCAGTTTTGGTTTCTTCAAGGCCTATGTTCAACAGTGGGATTGCTGGATTATATGGTAGATCTACTAGTTTTTTAAGGAATCTCCATAGTGGTTGTATCAATTTACATCCCCATCAACAGTACAAGAGGGTTCCCTTTTCTCCACATCTTCTCCAGCATTTCTTGTTTGTAGATATTTTGATGATGGGTATCCTGACAGGTGTAAAAATGATACCTCATTGTAGTTTTTTTTTTTTTTTTTTTTAATTTTATTTATTCATCTTTTAGGGGCTGGAATGGGGAGGGAGGGGGATGGGCGGGCCACTTCTATTGGTCTTTCATTTCTCTATTTTCATCCGTCTTTGTTCTTTGGATCCTGTGGGCCTCCCATCGCAGTGGCCTCTGTTGTTGCTCGTGCGCCAGAGCTCTGGCTCGGTGATTGGACACATGGGTCCAGCCGCTCCGCGGCACGTGGGATCTTCCCAGGCCAGGGCTCGAACCCGCGCCCCTTGCACTGCAAGGTGGTGTCCTTACCCACTGGACCACCAGGGGAAGCCCCTCATTGTAGTTTTGATGTGCATTTCTCTAATAATGAAATAAAAGATGTTCCAGTAACACTGAGCATCTTTTCATCTGTTTATCAGCCATCTGTAGGTCTTTGGAGAAATTTCTGTTAAGGTCTTCTGCCCATTTTTTGATTGGGCTGTTTTCCTGATGTTAAACTGTATGAGTTGTTTATATATTCTGGAGATTAACTGTTTGTCAGTTGTTTCCAAGATTAGCAGGGAGAGATAAGAAAGCCTTCTTTGAAAAACAATGCAAAGAAATAGAGAACAACAACAGAACAGGAAAAACCAGGGATCTCTTCAAGAAAACCGAAGATATCAAGGAAAACTTCATGCAAGGATGGAAAGGACAGAAATGGTAAAGACCTATAGAGACAGAAGAGATGAAGAGGTGGCAAGAATACACAAAAGAACTATACAAAAGAGGTCTTAATGACCCAGATAATCACAATGGTGTGGTCACTCACCTAGAGCCAGACATTCTGGAGTGTGAAGTCAAGTGGGCCTTAGGAAACATTACTACCAATAAAGCTAGTGGAAATGATGGAATTCCAGCTAGCTATTTAAAATCCTAAAACATGATGCCATTAACGTGTTGCACTCAGTATGTCAGCAAATTTGGAAAACCAAGCAGTGGCCACAAGACTGAAAAATGTCAGTTCTCATTCCAATTTCAAAGGGCAATGCTAAAGAATGTTCAAACTATCGGGCAATTGCATTCATCTCCCATGCTAGTAAGGTTATGCTCAAAATCCTTCAAGCTAGGCTTCAGCAGTACCTGAATTGAGAACTTCCAAATGTACAAGCTAGGTTTAGAAAAGACAGGAACCAGAGATCAAATTATCAATCTTTGTTGGATCACAGAAAAAGCAACGGAATTCCAGAAAAACATCTACTTTTGCTTCACTGACTGCGCTAAAACCTTTGACTGTGGGGATCACAACTGTAAAAAATTCTCAAAGAGATGGGAATACCAGACCATCTTACCTGCCTCTGGAGAAATCTGCATGCAGGTCAAGAAGAAACTGACTCTTCAATGGAACAACTGACTGGTTCAAAATGCAGAAAGTAGCATAACAAGGCTGTATACTGTCAACCTGTTTATTTAATTTATATGCAGAGTACACCACGCGAAATGCCAGGCTAGATGACTTACAAGCTGGTATCAGGATTGCTAGGAGAAATAGCAACAACCTCAAGATATGCAGACGATACCACTGTCATGGTAGAAGGCAAAGAGGAACTAAAGAGCCTCTTTTTTCCTTTTTTTTTAAAGAGCCTCTTGATGAGGGTGAAGGAGGAAAGTGAAAAGGCTAGCTTAAAACTCAACATTCAGAAAATTAATAAGATCATGGCATTTGGTTCCATCACTTCATGGCAAACAGAAGGGGGAAAAGTAGAAGCAGTGACAGATTCTCTCTTCTTGGACTCCACCTCACTGCAGAGGTGACTGCAGCCATGAAATTAGAAGACGCTTGATTTTTGGAAGGAAAGCTATGACAAACCTAGACAGTGTATTAAAAAGCAAAGATGTCACTTTGCCAACAAAGAGTCAAAGCTATGGTCTTTCACAGTAGTCATGTATGGATGCAAAAGCTGGACCATAAAAAAGACTGAGCACCAAAGAACTGATGCTCTCCAATTGTGGTGCTGGAGAAAACTCCTGAAGAGTCCCTTGGACAGCAAGATCGAACCAGTCAACCCTAAAAGAAACCAATTTCCAATACTCAACAGAAGGACTGATGCTGAAGCTCCAATACTTTGGCCCCCTGCTGCAAAAAGCAGACTCACTGGAAAATACCTGATGCTGGGAAAGTTTGAAGGCAAAAGGAGAAGAGAACAGCAGAGGATGAGATGGCTGGATTTGATTCAACGGACAAAAGGAAGGGAGAGGACAGCTAGGCTTAGAGTCCGAATGACTCAAATGACAAGCTAGGTTTAGAAAAGACAGGAACCAGAGATCAAATTATCAATCTTTGTTGGATCACAGAAAACGGAATTCCAGAAAAACATCTACTTTTGCTTCACTGACTGCGCTAAAACCTTTGACTGTGGGGATCACAACTGTAAAAAATTCTCAAAGAGATGGGAATACCAGACCATCTTACCTGCCTCTGGAGAAATCTGCATGCAGGTCAAGAAGAAACTGACTCTTCAATGGAACAACTGACTGGTTCAAAATGCAGAAAGTAGCATAACAAGGCTGTATACTGTCAACCTGTTTATTTAATTTATATGCAGAGTACACCACGCGAAATGCCAGGCTAGATGACTTACAAGCTGGTATCAGGATTGCTAGGAGAAATAGCAACAACCTCAAGATATGCAGACGATACCACTGTCATGGTAGAAGGCAAAGAGGAACTAAAGAGCCTCTTTTTTCCTTTTTTTTTAAAGAGCCTCTTGATGAGGGTGAAGGAGGAAAGTGAAAAGGCTAGCTTAAAACTCAACATTCAGAAAATTAATAAGATCATGGCATTTGGTTCCATCACTTCATGGCAAACAGAAGGGGGAAAAGTAGAAGCAGTGACAGATTCTCTCTTCTTGGACTCCACCTCACTGCAGAGGTGACTGCAGCCATGAAATTAGAAGACGCTTGATTTTTGGAAGGAAAGCTATGACAAACCTAGACAGTGTATTAAAAAGCAAAGATGTCACTTTGCCAACAAAGAGTCAAAGCTATGGTCTTTCACAGTAGTCATGTATGGATGCAAAAGCTGGACCATAAAAAAGACTGAGCACCAAAGAACTGATGCTCTCCAATTGTGGTGCTGGAGAAAACTCCTGAAGAGTCCCTTGGACAGCAAGATCGAACCAGTCAACCCTAAAAGAAACCAATTTCCAATACTCAACAGAAGGACTGATGCTGAAGCTCCAATACTTTGGCCCCCTGCTGCAAAAAGCAGACTCACTGGAAAATACCTGATGCTGGGAAAGTTTGAAGGCAAAAGGAGAAGAGAACAGCAGAGGATGAGATGGCTGGATAGCATCACTGATTCAACGGACAAGAACTTGAGCAAACTCTGGGAGATGTGAGGGACAGGGAAGGCGGCCAACGCGGCAGTCCACGAGGTCTCAGAGAGTCAGACATGACTTAGCAACTGAACAACAACAACAATAATGGCAATGTGAAGCATCTTTTCATGTGTTTATTAGCCATCTGCATGTCGTCTCTGGAGAAATGTCTGTTTAGGTCTTCCACCCATTTTTTTTTTAACTTTTATTTTAACTTTTACAGTTTGGTTGTTTATAGATATGTATGTTCTCAGATTAGTCATATGTATATTTTTGATTGGGCTGTTTTCCTGATGTTGAGCTATATGAGTTGCTTATATACTCTGGAAATTAATCTTTTGTCATTTATTTGGTTTGCAACTATTTTCTCCCATTCTGTGAGTTGTCTTTTAATCTTGTTTATTTTTTCCTTTGCTGTGCAAAAGCTTTTAAGTTTAATTTTCATTTTTTATAAGCTTTTATTTTACTTTTAACTTTTACAGAGTTTTGTTGTTTACAGATATGTATGTTCCCAGATTAGTCATATGTGTATCTCCCCCATCCCATCCCTCTAGACCATCACAGAGCACCCCTCTGCAGGATTCACTGGTTTATTTTTTATTTCCATTACTCTAGGAGGTGGGTCAAAGAGGACCGTACTATAGCATATGTCAAAGAGTGGACTGCCTTTGTTTTCCTCTAAGAGCTTCACAGTTTCTGGCCTTATATTTAAGTCTTTAATCCATTTTGAGTCTATCTTTGTGTATGATGTTAGGAAGTATTCTAGTTTCATTCTTTTACACGTAGCTGTCCAGTTGTCCCAGCACCACTATTGAAGAGGGTGTCTTTTCTCCATTGTATATTCTTGCCTCCTTTGTCAAAGATAAGGTGCTGATAGGTGCGTGGATTTATCTCTAGGCTTTCTATTTTGTTCACCACTGAACATTTCTAATGCGTTTAGTGGAGGTGAAACAGGAATGTTAAATTTTATTTAATTTTAACAAAATTTAAAATCAAAAACTAGTATGTTATTGTTAAGTATGTTTGGAATACGCTAGTTATGTGAGTCTACCTTTCACCGGTAAACTTCATGAAATCTAAATACACATCAAGTATATCCATGAAAATTTAGCAGCCAAATTGAGATGTGTTGTAAGATATAAAATAATCTGGATTTCAGTCACTTCACATAAAAAATAGAAGGTAAAATAGCATATTAAAAACTGCTATGGGCTTCCTCTGGTGGTCCAGTGGGTAAAGCACCGCCTTGCAGTGCAAGGGGCACCGGTTCCATCCCTGGCCTGGGAGGATCCCACGTGCCGCGGAGCGGCTGGACCCATGTGTCCAATTACTAAGCCAGAGCTCTGGTGAGCGTGCGCCCAGAGCCGGTGCTCTGCGACGACAGTGGCCACCGCGATGGGAGGCCCGCAGGAGCCAAAGAACAAAGACGGATGAAAATAGAGAAATGAAAGACCAATAGAAGTGGCCCGCCCATCCCCCTCCCTCCCCCCCCCCCTCCAAAAAGATAAAAAAAAAAAAAACTGCTATACCTAATACACATTAAAATAATATTTTAGATATACTACATTTAAAAATGTTATTAAAGTTAATTTCATATAATTCTTTTCACTCTTTTCCTTTTTGTCTTTTTCTGTGGCTACTGGAAAACCTAAAATTACATATGTGACTCACATTGTATTATACTTCTATTGAACAGGGTGTATTGTGTGTTAGTGACTCAGCTGTGTCCAACTCTTTGTGACCCTATGGATTGTAGCCCACCAGGCTCTTCTGTCTATGGAATTTTCCAGGCAAGAATACTGGAGGTTTTGTATTAAGTCTTTAATCCATTTTGAGTCTATCTTTGTGTATGATGTTAGGAAGTATTCTAGTTTCATTCTTTTACACGTAGCTGTCCAGTTGTCCCAGCACCACTATTGAAGAGGGTGTCTTTTCTCCATTGTATATTCTTGCCTCCTTTGTCAAAGATAAGGTGCTGATAGGTGCGTGGATTTATCTCTAGGCTTTCTATTTTGTTCACCACTGAACATTTCTAATGCGTTTAGTGGAGGTGAAACAGGAATGTTAAATTTTATTTAATTTTAACAAAATTTAAAATCAAAAACTAGTATGTTATTGTTAAGTATGTTTGGAATACGCTAGTTATGTGAGTCTACCTTTCACCGGTAAACTTCATGAAATCTAAATACACATCAAGTATATCCATGAAAATTTAGCAGCCAAATTGAGATGTGTTGTAAGATATAAAATAATCTGGATTTCAGTCACTTCACATAAAAAATAGAAGGTAAAATAGCATATTAAAAACTGCTATGGGCTTCCTCTGGTGGTCCAGTGGGTAAAGCACCGCCTTGCAGTGCAAGGGGCACCGGTTCCATCCCTGGCCTGGGAGGATCCCACGTGCCGCGGAGCGGCTGGACCCATGTGTCCAATTACTAAGCCAGAGCTCTGGTGAGCGTGCGCCCAGAGCCGGTGCTCTGCGACGACAGTGGCCACCGCGATGGGAGGCCCGCAGGAGCCAAAGAACAAAGACGGATGAAAATAGAGAAATGAAAGACCAATAGAAGTGGCCCGCCCATCCCCCTCCCTCCCCACCCCCCTCCAAAAAGATAAAAAAAAAAAAAACTGCTATACCTAATACACATTAAAATAATATTTTAGATATACTACATTTAAAAATGTTATTAAAGTTAATTTCATATAATTCTTTTCACTCTTTTCCTTTTTGTCTTTTTCTGTGGCTACTGGAAAACCTAAAATTACATATGTGACTCACATTGTATTATACTTCTATTGAACAGGGTGTATTGTGTGTTAGTGACTCAGCTGTGTCCAACTCTTTGTGACCCTATGGATTGTAGCCCACCAGGCTCTTCTGTCTATGGAATTTTCCAGGCAAGAATACTGGAGTTGGTTGCCATTTCCTTCTCCAGGGTAGCCTACAATAAACTTCAAAGCTAACAAACTCTAACCATGCATCCAGTTTCCAAGGTATTTTTCAGTCCCTCATTTTTACATAAGCAAAAAACCAAAGATTATCAAACACATGAGGAAAAAACAAATGTGACAGGGGGAAACAGCAACTCATTATATCAAGACTATGAAAGAAGAAGAAAGATTAGAAAAAAACTGATATCTATCAGGGAGAACATAATGCTGTTTTATTGTGGGTTTTTTTTTTTAACACTTTTTTGACTATTTCATGCAGTATGCGAGATCTTAGTTTCCTGCTCAGAGATCAGACTGTGCCCCACCGTTGATGCATAGAGTCTTACCCGCTGGATTTAGGAAGTCCTCATAATGCCATTTTGAAAAGAAACATTCGGAGGAAAAAGAACCCTTAGAAATTGAACACATGAGAAAACTCAAGGGCTGGAAGGTAAGAATTTGAGGAAATCTGGGCTTCCTGGTGGTCCAATGGGTAGAGTCTGCCTTGCAGTGCAAGGGGCACCAGTTCGAACTCTGGCCGGGGAAGATCCCACATACCTAGGAACGCCTGGGCCGGTGTGTCCAATTACGAGCTAGCACTCTGCATTGCACGTGCCTAGAGCCAGTGCTCTGTAAAGAAAAGCCATTGCAATGGGAGGCCCACACAGGCCAAAGAATAAAAATGGAAGAAAATAAATAAATACAAAACCAATAAGAGAGTCCGAAATTAAGAAAAAAAAAAAGAAGAAGAAGAAGAATTTGAGGAAATCTCCCCAAGTAAAGCAAAAAGACAGAGGTGGAAAATGAGAGTAAAGATAGGCAAATTAGATCAGTTTGGGAAGTACAATACCCACGTAACAGAAGAAAACAGAGGAGCAAGCTATCAAGGAATCAATTCATGAATATTTCCCAGTACCAAATGTTTTAAGTTGGTGCAGCCACTGTGGAAAACAGTATGGAGGTTCCTCAAGAGATTAAAAAGAGTTGCTATATGATCTAGCTATATATTCATACCAGCACTATTCACAATAGCCAAGATAAGCAAACAACCCAGATGCCCATCAAAAGATGAATGAAGGGGCTTCCCCTGGTGGTCCAGTGGGTAAGGACACCGCCTTGCAGTGCAAAGGGCGCCGGTTCGAACCCTGGCCTGGGAAGATCCCACGTGCCGCGGAGCGGCTGGACTGATGTGTCCAGTCACCTAGCCGGAGCTCTGGAGCGCATGCGCCCAGAGCCGGTGCTCTGCGACAACAGACGCCACCGCGATGGGAGGCCCACAGGAGCCAAAGAACAAAGACGGATGAAAATAGAGAAATGAAAGACCAATAGAAGTGGCCCGCCCGCTCCCCTCCCTCCCCAACCCGACCCGCGCCCAAAATAAATAAATAAATAAATCTTTAAAAAAAAAAAAAAAAAGATGAATGAAGATGTGGTTCATACATACAATAAAATACTACACAGCAATAAAAAAGAAAGAAAGAATACCATTTGCAGTAACATGCTTAAACCATAACCAAAAAGAATATAAAAAAGAATATACACATATGTATGTCTGAATCACTTTGCTATACGGCAGAAACTTAACACAACACTGTAAATCAACTATACATTAAAAGAAATATATTTCCCAATACTGAAGGATGTCTCCATCACAAAAGACAGATCACCACACAAAAGCATACCATGACATAAGACAGGTACTTTCAGACATAAAAGAAGAAATCAACAATAACACAATAATAGTAGGAGACTTTAACACTCCTCTCACACCAATGGATAGATCAACAAAACAGAAAATTAATAAAGAAACACAAGCCTTAAATGCCACACTGGAAATGATGGACCTCATCGATATCTTTAGGACGTTCCATCCAAAAGCAGAAGAATACACTTTCTTCTCAAGCGCTCACGGAACATTCTCCAGGATAGACCACATCTTGGGCCACAAATCAAACCTCAGTCAGTTCAAGAAAACCGAAATTATATCAACCATCTTCTCGGACCACAATGCAATGAGACTGGAGATCAACTACCAGAAAAAAAACCCTAAAAACAGAAACACATGGAGATTAAACAATACATACCTAAAAAACCAACTGATCATTGAGGAAATCAAAGGAGAAATTAAACAATTCCTAGAAGAAAATGACAATGAACACACGACAGTGCAAAACCTATGGGATACAGCAAAAGCAGTTCTAAGAGGGAAATTTATAGCAATACAATCCCACCTCAAGAAACTAGGAAAATATGAAGCAGATGACCTAACTCTCCGCTTAAAACAGTTGGAGAAAGAAGAACAAAAACATCCCAGAGCCAGCAGAAGAAGAGAAATCATAAAGATCAGAGCAGAAATAAATGAGAAAGAAACAAAAGAAACAATAGTAAAGATAAATAAAACAAAAAGCTGGTTCTTTGAAAAGGTAAACAAAATTGACAAGCCACTGGCCAGACTCATTAAGAAAAGGAGAGAGAAGAACCAGATCAACAAAATCAAAAACGAAAAAGGAGAGATTACAACAGATAATGCAGAAATCCAAAGGATTCTAAGAGACTATTATGAGCAACTCTATGGCAACAAACTGGACAACCTGGAAGACATGGACAGTTTCTTGGACAGGATTAATCTCCCAAGACTGAACCAGGAAGAAACAGAAACTTTGAACAATCCAATCACAAGCTCAGAAATCAACTTTGTGATTAAAAATCTACCCAAAAATAAAAGCCCAGGACCAGATGGCTTCACAGCCGAATTCTTAGCTCTTAAAGAAGAGCTAATGCCTGTCCTTCTAAAACTCTTTCAAAAAATTGCACAGGAAGGAAAACTCCCAAACACATTCTACGAGGCCACCATCACCCTGATACCCAAACCAGGCAAAGACAACACAAAAAAGGAAAACTATAGGCCAATTTCACTGATGAACTTAGATGCCAAGATCCTCAACAAAATCCTAGCAAACAGAATTCAACGACATGTCAAAAAACTCATACATCACGATCAAGTTGGGTTCATCCCAGGTATGCAAGGCTTCTTCAACATCCGCAAATCAATCAACGTGATACACCATATCAACAAGTTGAAAGACAAAAATCACATGATCATCTCAATAGATGCAGAAAAAGCCCTCGACAAAGTACAACATCCATTTATGATCAAAACTCCTCAGAAAATGGGCAAAAACCAAAACCTGGGAAATCAAAGGAGAAATTAAACAATTCCTAGAAGAAATGACAATGAACACACGACAGTGCAAAACCTATGGATACAGCAAAAGCAGTTCTAAGAGGGAAATTTATAGCAATACAATCCCACCTCAAGAAACTAGGAAAATATGAAGCAGATGACCTAACTCTCCGCTTAAAACAGTTGGAGAAAGAAGAACAAAAACATCCCAGAGCCAGCAGAAGAAGAGAAATCATAAAGATCAGAGCAGAAATAAATGAGAAAGAAACAAAAGAAACAATAGTAAAGATAAATAAAACAAAAAGCTGGTTCTTTGAAAAGGTAAACAAAATTGACAAGCCACTGGCCAGACTCATTAAGAAAAGGAGAGAGAAGAACCAGATCAACAAAATCAAAAACGAAAAAGGAGAGATTACAACAGATAATGCAGAAATCCAAAGGATTCTAAGAGACTATTATGAGCAACTCTATGGCAACAAACTGGACAACCTGGAAGACATGGACAGTTTCTTGGACAGGATTAATCTCCCAAGACTGAACCAGGAAGAAACAGAAACTTTGAACAATCCAATCACAAGCTCAGAAATCAACTTTGTGATTAAAAATCTACCCAAAAATAAAAGCCCAGGACCAGATGGCTTCACAGCCGAATTCTTAGCTCTTAAAGAAGAGCTAATGCCTGTCCTTCTAAAACTCTTTCAAAAAATTGCACAGGAAGGAAAACTCCCAAACACATTCTACGAGGCCACCATCACCCTGATACCCAAACCAGGCAAAGACAACACAAAAAAGGAAAACTATAGGCCAATTTCACTGATGAACTTAGATGCCAAGATCCTCAACAAAATCCTAGCAAACAGAATTCAACGACATGTCAAAAAACTCATACATCACGATCAAGTTGGGTTCATCCCAGGTATGCAAGGCTTCTTCAACATCCGCAAATCAATCAACGTGATACACCATATCAACAAGTTGAAAGACAAAAATCACATGATCATCTCAATAGATGCAGAAAAAGCCTTCGACAAAGTACAACATCCATTTATGATCAAAACTCTTCAGAAAATGGGCATAGAAGGAACCTATCTCAACATAATAAAAGCCATCTATGAGAAACCTACAGCGAACATTATTGTTAATGGTGAAAAACTGAAAGCATTCCCTCTAAGATCAGGAACAAGACAGGGGTGCCCACTTTCACCACTGCTATTCAACATAGTCCTGGAAGTCCTAGCAACAGCAATAAGACAAGAGAAAGAAATCAAAGGAATCCAGATTGGAAAGGAAGAAGTCAAGCTCTCTCTTTTTGCAGACGACATGATATTATACATAGAAAATCCCAAAGACACGGTTACAAAGCTACTAGAACTAATCAATGAATTCAGCAAAGTTGCAGGATATAAAGTCAACACACAGAAGTCACTGGCATTCCTATACACAAACAATGAAAAATCAGAAAATGAAATCAAAGAGGCAATCCCCCTTCACCATTGCAACCAAAAGAATCAAATATCTAGGAATAAACCTACCCAAAGAAACAAAAGAATTGTACACAGAAAATTACAAGACACTCATGAGAGACATTAAAGAAGACTTAAACAGATGGAGAGATATTCCATGTTCCTGGATTGGAAGAATCAATATTGTGAAAATGACCATACTTCCAAATATCATCTACAGATTCAATGCAATACCTATTCAACTACCACTGACATTTTTCACAGAACTAGACCAAATAATAACACAGTTCATATGGAAACACAGAAGACCTCGAATAGCCAAAGCAATCCTGAGGAAGAAAAATGGAGTTGGAGGGATCAGCCTCCCTAACTTCAGACTCTACTACAAAGCAACAGTTATCAAGACAGTATGGTACTGGCACAAAAACAGAACTATAGATCAATGGAACAAGATCGAGAACCCAGAGATCAACCCACGCACCTATGGGTACCTTATTTTTGATAAAGGAGGAGAAACTACAAAATGGGACAAAGACAGCCTCTTTAACAAGTGGTGCTGGGAGAATTGGACAGCTACATGCAAAAAAATGAAATTGGAACATTCCCTGACGCCATACACTAAGATCAACTCAAAATGGGCATAGAAGGAACCTATCTCAACATAATAAAAGCCATCTATGAGAAACCTACAGCGAACATTATTGTTAATGGTGAAAAACTGAAAGCATTCCCTCTAAGATCAGGAACAAGACAGGGGTGCCCACTTTCACCACTGCTATTCAACATAGTCCTGGAAGTCCTAGCAACAGCAATAAGACAAGAGAAAGAAATCAAAGGAATCCAGATTGGAAAGGAAGAAGTCAAGCTCTCTCTTTTTTGCAGACGACATGATATTATACATAGAAAATCCCAAAGACACGGTTACAAAGCTACTAGAACTAATCAATGAATTCAGCAAAGTTGCAGGATATAAAGTCAACACACAGAAGTCACTGGCATTCCTATACACAAACAATGAAAAATCAGAAAATGAAATCAAAGAGGCAATCCCCTTCACCATTGCAACCAAAAGAATCAAATATCTAGGAATAAACCTACCCAAAGAAACAAAAGAATTGTACACAGAAAATTACAAGACACTCATGAGAGACATTAAAGAAGACTTAAACAGATGGAGAGATATTCCATGTTCCTGGATTGGAAGAATCAATATTGTGAAAATGACCATACTTCCAAATATCATCTACAGATTCAATGCAATACCTATTCAACTACCACTGACATTTTCACAGAACTAGACCAAATAATAACACAGTTCATATGGAAACACAGAAGACCTCGAATAGCCAAAGCAATCCTGAGGAAGAAAAATGGAGTTGGAGGGATCAGCCTCCCTAACTTCAGACTCTACTACAAAGCAACAGTTATCAAGACAGTATGGTACTGGCACAAAAACAGAACTATAGATCAATGGAACAAGATCGAGAACCCAGAGATCAACCCACGCACCTATGGGTACCTTATTTTTGATAAAGGAGGAGAAACTACAAAATGGGACAAAGACAGCCTCTTTAACAAGTGGTGCTGGGAGAATTGGACAGCTACATGCAAAAAAATGAAATTGGAACATTCCCTGACGCCATACACTAAGATCAACTCAAAATGGATTAAAGACCTCAATGTAAGACCAGAAACCATCAAACTCTTAGAGGAGAATATAGGCAAAACCCTCAAGGACATCAATCAAAGCAAGATCTTCTCTGACCCACCAACTAAAATAGCAGAACTGAAAAGAAAAATGAACATATGGGACCTTATGAAACTTAAAAGCTTTTGTACAGCAAAAGAAATTACAAAAAAGTTCAACAGACACCCCACAGAGTGGGAGAAAATCATAGCAAATGAAACAACAGACAAAGAATTAATCTCCAAAATCTACAAGCAACTCAGACAACTCAGCACAGGGAAAATGAGCAGCCCAATCAAAAAATGGGAAAAAGATCTAAAGAGACGCCTCTCCAAAGAGAACATACAAATGGTCCAAAAATACATGAAACGATGCTCAACCTCACTTATTATTAGAGAAATGCAAATTAAAACCACAATGAGATACCACCTCACACCTGTCAGAATGGCCATCATCAACAAATCGACAGACAACAAATGCTGGAGAGGGTGTGGGGAAAAGGGAACCCTCTTGCATTGCTGGTGGGAATGTAAATTAATACAACCTCTATGGAAGACAATATGGAGATTCCTTAAAAAACTAAAAATAGAAGCACCCTATGACCCAGCAATCCCACTATTAGGCCTATATCCTGATGAAATCAAAAATGAAAGAGGCACCTGTACCCCAATGTTCATTGCAGCTCTCTATACAATAGCCAGAACATGGAAGCAACCTAGATGTCCATCGACAAATGAATGGATTGAAACACAGAAGACCTCGAATAGCCAAAGCAATCCTGAGGAAGAAAAATGGAGTTGGAGGGATCAGCCTCCCTAACTTCAGACTCTACTACAAAGCAACAGTTATCAAGACAGTATGGTACTGGCACAAAAACAGAACTATAGATCAATGGAACAAGATCGAGAACCCAGAGATCAACCCACGCACCTATGGGTACCTTATTTTTGATAAAGGAGGAGAAACTACAAAATGGGACAAAGACAGCCTCTTTAACAAGTGGTGCTGGGAGAATTGGACAGCTACATGCAAAAAAATGAAATTGGAACATTCCCTGACGCCATACACTAAGATCAACTCAAAATGGATTAAAGACCTCAATGTAAGACCAGAAACCATCAAACTCTTAGAGGAGAATATAGGCAAAACCCTCAAGGACATCAATCAAAGCAAGATCTTCTCTGACCCACCAACTAAAATAGCAGAACTGAAAAGAAAAATGAACATATGGGACCTTATGAAACTTAAAAGCTTTTGTACAGCAAAAGAAATTACAAAAAAGTTCAACAGACACCCCACAGAGTGGGAGAAAATCATAGCAAATGAAACAACAGACAAAGAATTAATCTCCAAAATCTACAAGCAACTCAGACAACTCAGCACAGGGAAAATGAGCAGCCCAATCAAAAAATGGGAAAAAGATCTAAAGAGACGCCTCTCCAAAGAGAACATACAAATGGTCCAAAAATACATGAAACGATGCTCAACCTCACTTATTATTAGAGAAATGCAAATTAAAACCACAATGAGATACCACCTCACACCTGTCAGAATGGCCATCATCAACAAATCGACAGACAACAAATGCTGGAGAGGGTGTGGAGAAAGGGGAACCCTCTTGCATTGCTGGTGGGAATGTAAATTAATACAACCTCTATGGAAGACAATATGGAGATTCCTTAAAAAACTAAAAATAGAAGCACCCTATGACCCAGCAATCCCACTATTAGGCCTATATCCTGATGAAATCAAAAATGAAAGAGGCACCTGTACCCCAATGTTCATTGCAGCTCTCTATACAATAGCCAGAACATGGAAGCAACCTAGATGTCCATCGACAAATGAATGGATCCAGAAGCTCTGGTACATATATACAATGGAATACTACTCAGCTGTTAAAAGAAATGCAGAAGACTCTGTCCTAATGAGGTGGCTGGCTCTGGAACCTATCATCAAAAGTGAAGTAAGTCAAAAAGAGAAAGACAAGTATAGTATACTAACTCATATATATGGGATCTAGTAAGATGGTCATGATAACACACACAGGGAACTCATGAAAAAACAGAGAATAGACATAAAGACATTGTGGAGACCGAACAATGGGAGGGAGTAACATGGGAACCTATACTGTCATGTGTAGAAAAGATAGCTATTGTCATTGTGTTAGGGGAATAGGAGTACCTACAACCACTTGGAGCAATGGTCTGGAGGGATGGGGGGAGGGGAACCTGGGTGGGGGGAGGGTCAAGGGATATGCATCTGATTGATCTGGGAACATAAATGTACAAAAATAAATAAATTAATTAATTAATTAATTAAAAAAAAAAAAAAGCATACCATGGTGAAATTCCAAAACACTAGGAAAACAAAGAAAATTCTACAATTTGAAAGAAGGGGGACTTCCCTTGCCACCCAGTGGTTAAGACACCATGTTTTCACCACAGGGGGATGCAAGTTTGATCCCTGCTTGTGGAACTAAGATCCCACATGTCACACAGTGTGGGGATAGAGGGTGAGGAGAGAAAGAAGGGAGGAACATTGCTCAAAGGAATCAGAGAAGCTTTGAATTTTTTTAATTATTAATATATACAAAAAGTTTAACAACAAAAAAATGCCATTTTAGAATTTTATTATACAACCAAGTTATTAATCAAATGAAAGTTAATAACAGACATTCTCAGACATTAAAGTTTTGTGCCCCTTAGAAAGCAATTGTAGGATATGCTCCATCAAAATGAGGGAGCAAACCAAGAAAGTGACAGACCTAAAATACAGGAAACAGGATATCTAACATGTGAAAGAGGTAAAGGAAATCCCAAGGACCAACATCTTTGTGGGGACCCCCTACTTTTCCCATGGCTTGCCTTGACCCACTTGACACCCTCTGAAGGGTCCCTGGTAAACACTCAGGGAACCTGAGGTCAGACCGTGACTCCAAGACAGTATTGTTTATTTTATCTTGGGAGCCTCGATCTCATAGTGGCAACACTGTCATTTAAACATAGTCTAGCTTTCTGCTTGTAACAATTTTCATAATAATCTTTCATTTCTATGCAAACAATTATTGACAGAAGCACAAAATGTTTTTATAGGGGCAGAAAAGCATTTACTCTACAGGAATTTTCTGTTCAATAGAATTAAGTGAGTAAATTTCTGAAGGTCATCAGCTGGTACAAGAAAACAGCTTAACTAACTGCGTGTATTAAAATAAGATTCATTTTCCCTAAAAGAGTCTCAGTATTATCAAGTCTTACTTAAGTGAACACAAATTGCTCAAAGGTACACTGCATCAAAGTAATAGCATCAAAATAAATATATTTGGCTGGGTGCTGCTTTGCATTAAGACCATCAATCAACATAAAAATAAAAAGCCGTCCTTTTGCTCTCCTTTCAGAATGTAACTCAAAGCTCTGATTCAGTCACCACATCCTAATGTAATATGTGGTAAGATAAATCTTTTGGTTATCATCTAAAGGAAATAAGAAACTTCCTAGACACTTTATTTTGGTTTCTCAGAGAAACCAAAAATTAAAGTCAAGATCCCAATGTATGCATTGTGAGACCAAACTAATAAAATAAACTTATGACTGAATGAGTTTGAAACATACCTTGATCAATTAGTATCATCATAAATACAAATGAAATCTCAAATTCCTTTTCCATAAATGGATTTGTTGTGGTGGTGGTTTAATCTATTAATACTTCAGCTTTTTAAAAGAGGAGCAACTGGACAAGGCAGTCTTTTGGACAGAGATTCCCTCTGTTTGCCTTCTAACAGAATTGGACTTATTACATTCAAGGATATAAGAAAATTCATCCAAGACACTGATTTTACTGCTACTCAATTCTCTGGATCTTTAACTTTTCCCTCCAGTCAGAAAAAGGGCAAAGAATTCTCAATAAAGGATAGTCTCTCATGTAGTCAAACAAAAGTTAATTAGGTAGCCTCCACAGCAGAAGAGAGGTTAGCAGAGATCTAATAAGAGAATATGATTAAACATTATTCTGATCACAGAGGACATTACACGGCAAAGAGTGTTTCTAATTTCTACCAATGTGCTTCTCAGAAACAGTTAATCATGGACAATTACCTCATGAACCATGTGGCCAGTATAGGGATAATATAAACGTACAAGAGCAAACCCATATTTTAGAACTTTTTAATGATTTTGTTCAGGCTAACTGATTGGGAATAACTATATCTGAGCTCTTGTCTAAGGGAAAAGGCTAAAGTTGAATGCACTTGGCCCCTACTCTGTGATGATTCTAGGAGGCCCAAGATTCCTAGGAACTACAGGCCTTTCTCATAACACCTATAATCACAACGTAGTTGTTCACTGCCACAATATACTCAGTTCCCAGCTCTCCCTCTTCTGACATTTACACCTGCTCATGGGTTAATGCAGAGTGAAGGAAATGTTTAGTGTGGTAGGAAGAATTCTAGGACGTCCCCTAAGATTCCTAGCCTGAGGGGCATACCCTGTAAAATTATCAGGGCTATAAACATGACATCAATCTTATGATTAAGTTATGTTATTGGCCACAACTGATGTTTAAAAAGGAGAAATCAACCGTGAGGGTCTAACCCAATCACATAAGTCCTTTAAATCTAGGGTGAGAGGTCAGAAACACAAGGTTCAACACATTACTTACGGTTTTAGCCTAAAAGCTCAAATGGCAGGGATTACAGGCAGCCTCAAGGCGCTAAGAGACAACAAAGAAACAGGGACCTCCATACTACAACTGCAAGAGACTGAATTCTTCCAACCTGAACGTTCTCGGAAGGTTTTCCTCCAGCAACTATCAATGAGAAACGGCCATCGTGATGCTTTGATTTCAGCCCTGCGACACTGAGAACACAGCCACACCACCCATGTTGGACTTCTAACCAACAGAACTGTGAGCTAACAAGCGGGTTTTACTTTCAGCTACTGAGTTTGCCACGTAAATGTAGGCAACCAATATGTTAAGCAAACTGACAAAATTTATCTAGAATTTTAGCTAAAGGAAAAAGATCATGAGTCCTAATTTTTATTTCTGGCATCCTAAATGACTGCAAGTATGATTCTGAGTGAATCACATTAGTTCTTCATGCTTCAGTTCCCCTATTTATTAAAAACAAAACAAAACCAGACACACTACTTGGGACTATTAAGGTCATAAGATGGAGTAGTGAGAGAGCACTACTACTATAAAAACAATTGTGCTGGGGCCTTCCCCTGGTGGTCCAGTGGGTAAAGACACTGCCTTGCAGTGCAAGGGGCGCCGGTTCGATCCCTGGCCTGGGAAGATTCCACGTGCCGCGGAGCGGCTGGACCGATATGTCCAATTACCGAACCGGAGCTCTGGCGCGCGTGAGCCCAGAGCTGGCGCTCTGCGACGACAGTGACCACCGCGATGGGAGGCCCACAGGAGCCAAAGAACAAAGATGGATGAAAATAGAGAAATGAAAAGACCAACAGAAGTGGCCCGCCCATCCCCCTCCCTCCCCACCCCACCCTCCAGAAGATAAATAAAATTTTTAAAAAAATTATATATATATATAAAAGACAACTGTGCTGTTATTACGACAGAAGAACTTATAAAATACACACATGAAGACTTTACTAGTCGACACAGCACTCCCATAATACGGCATAAGGAAGAAGCTATTCCTCATCCATAAACTGTATACTTAGCCATAGTCAGTTGTGTCACAAAAAGATCTGAAGGACTCCGCCAAACAAGGCTCTAAATATTTTATATCAGATCCTTCTTCAGACTGTTGCTGTTTCTGTGGAACAGACTGTAAGTTGCTTAGGGGCAGGACACCGTGTTTTGTTCATTTGACACATCCAATATTTAATAAATATTTTTACAATTGTCATCACTCTTATAAGTTTAGAAGCATTATCCTAAGCACAATGTATTAATTTTTTTTTAAATTTTTTTTGGGGGGAGTGGGGAGGGAGGGGACAGGCAGGCCACTTCTATTGGTCTTTCATTTGTCCATTTTCATCCATCTTTGTTCTTTGGCCTGTGTGGGCCTCCCATCACGGTGGCCTCTGTTGTCGCAGAGTGCCGGCTCCAGGCGCACGCTCCAGAGCTCAGGCTCGGCAATTGGACACATCGGTCCAGTTGCTCCACAGCATGTGGGATCTTCCCAGGCCAGGGATCGAACCGGCGCCCCTTGCACTGCAAGGCAGTGTCCTTACCCACTGGATCACTAGGGAAGTCCGCAATGTATTAATTTATTCATTACTTTATTCAAACTGAACAAACTAAGGAAAAGTTTCAAGTCAACATTTATGATAGTACCTTATGACTGTTATAGACAGCTCAGACCAAACCTTTGAGAATAATGTCTTTTCCAGGGCACCCTGAATGGTAGCTTCAGCCTATATGACATATTTGTGAGTTGTCCTGGGGGAAAATATCCAATTACGGGGACATGTCACCAAGGGAGTATTCTATCTCCTTAGAAAACCAATAAGCCAGTAAAGACACAGGTTAGGCTTCCCTGGTGGCTCAGTGTAGTGAACCAGCCTGCCAACACAGGAGACACAGGTTCAATCCCTGGGTCAGGAAGATGGCCCTCAAGAAGGAAATGGCAACCCACTCCAGTATTCTTGCCTGAGAAATTCTGTGGACAGAGAAGCCTGGTGGGCTACAGTCCTGGGGGTCAGATACAACTTAGTGACTAAACAACAACAACAAAGAAACAATGATATAACCTATGGGTAAAACAGGAAATAAGTCTCACTGCAGCCAACAACAGTTTCAGTTTCCTTTCAAGTCCTTTGTAGCTCAGCTGGTAAAGAATCCACCTGCAATGCAGGAGACCCTAGCTCGATTCTTAAGTTGGGAAGATCCCCTGGAAAAAGGGAAAGGCCCACTCAAGTATTTTTGCCTGGAGAATTCCATGGCACATTCACGGGTTGCAAAGAGTCGGACACAACTGAGCAACTTTCACTCTTTCAAGTCCTATTACACCTACCTAAGAAGGAACAGGTAATGTCACAGGTAAGAAAAGAGGGAGAAAGGTCTGGCTCTGATTCATTTTTTTTCACTGCAGCACAGGACTGCCATTCAATTTCTTAGGACAGTGAGGCAACAAAGGGTCATGGATTTGAATTCAATTACCAAAGAATCCTATTCCAGCTTTGCCACAAGATCTACATTTCCACTAATGGACAAAAAATGATTGGGTAAGCTTTTCTTTTCACCCACCACAATTTCATTCTTCCTATCTTTAGGACTCTGTTGTCTCACAGGGCTTGTGTGAAGAATAATAAAACAGATATAAAGCACTGTGTTTTGCAAAGTGCTTTGTAAAAGGTAAATAATATATGATGAAGGAACGAAAGAAACTCCTTCAATTCCCACTCCTTCTAAAGAAGTCAATTAGATCTAGAGAGAAGGAAATAGCGGATATCTTCAAATGCAGTAAACTTCCCTTCCACTTTCAAATAATGGCCCAAGGAAGGGACTGTCAATACATCATCTACCAGTTACACGGAAACAACTAGATTCTGACATCATTACTTACTGGTGCCAAAAGCCTCAGGTTAGGCTTCCCTGGTGGCTCAGTGTAGTGAACCAGCCTGCCAACACAGGAGACACAGGTTCAATCCCTGGGTCAGGAAGATGGCCCTCAAGAAGGAAATGGCAACCCACTCCAGTATTCTTGCCTGAGAAATTCTGTGGACAGAGAAGCCTGGTGGGCTACAGTCCTGGGGGTCAGATACAACTTAGTGACTAAACAACAACAACAAAGAAACAATGATATAACCTATGGGTAAAACAGGAAATAAGTCTCACTGCAGCCAACAACAGTTTCAGTTTCCTTTCAAGTCCTTTGTAGCTCAGCTGGTAAAGAATCCACCTGCAATGCAGGAGACCCTAGCTCGATTCTTAAGTTGGGAAGATCCCCTGGAAAAAGGGAAAGGCCCACTCAAGTATTTTTGCCTGGAGAATTCCATGGCACATTCACGGGTTGCAAAGAGTCGGACACAACTGAGCAACTTTCACTCTTTCAAGTCCTATTACACCTACCTAAGAAGGAACAGGTAATGTCACAGGTAAGAAAAGAGGGAGAAAGGTCTGGCTCTGATTCATTTTTTTTCACTGCAGCACAGGACTGCCATTCAATTTCTTAGGACAGTGAGGCAACAAAGGGTCATGGATTTGAATTCAATTACCAAAGAATCCTATTCCAGCTTTGCCACAAGATCTACATTTCCACTAATGGACAAAAAATGATTGGGTAAGCTTTTCTTTTCACCCACCACAATTTCATTCTTCCTATCTTTAGGACTCTGTTGTCTCACAGGGCTTGTGTGAAGAATAATAAAACAGATATAAAGCACTGTGTTTTGCAAAGTGCTTTGTAAAAGGTAAATAATATATGATGAAGGAACGAAAGAAACTCCCTTCAATTCCCACTCCTTCTAAAGAAGTCAATTAGATCTAGAGAGAAGGAAATAGCGGATATCTTCAAATGCAGTAAACTTCCCCTTCCACTTTCAAATAATGGCCCAAGGAAGGGACTGTCAATACATCATCTACCAGTTACACGGAAACAAACTAGATTCTGACATCATTACTTACTGGTGCCAAAAGCCTCAACAGGAGTTGTGTTGACCTGGAGCACCCACTTGAAAAAAGAAAACTGAAGGAAAAGGGCATATCTGAAGAAAGGAAGTCTAAAAGAGAAGCACAAAATGATGAGAAACTGGAAAACATGAACTGTAAAGCTAATTTACCATTATAAACTTAAAAGTGCTTCAGGGAAAGACAACTGAAGATTAGCAGACCCCAAAAATGGAGATGGCACTCCTGTTCTCCATGATTACTAAGGCAAAAGAGCGAGAAGAGTAAGAAAGGCCCTAGAAGCTTCACTTAGCTCCATACTGTCCAGTCAGTCCCACTGCTAAACTCAATACTGTCAGAATTCATACAAGAGACAACAAAGGAAACACAGCAGAGAAGAATCTAAGATCTTTTACTCCTCATTGAAAGACTTCTTTTGCCTACCCCTGCCTTCCAGAATCAGCACCTGTTTCCTGATACAACCCAAGGAGCCCAGAAAGACTCTAAGCAGTAGCTCATGTGAAGCACAAGTGAAAAATGCCATTTTATAAAGAATATCAGGTACCTATATTCCATTCCCTTTTTTGATAATTTACTTATAAATTTGAAACAATTTACTTATAAATTAAGACAATAAACTCAATTTTCCTCATAACTGTCTAGAATTGACAATAAACCACATAAACCACATTTCCCGACAATAATTAACATGAGAGAAAAAACTCTCAATATTAGAATCAATCCTCTAACAGACAAGTCCAGTATGTTCTAACACTTCTCTAACTGTCCAACAAGGAAGTCTCTTGGGAAAAAGGAGAAGGTAATCTTTTGCCTCCAGCTTAGCTCATCCTGAAGCTTGGGACTGGCAAAGCCTGCATCCTAGATAGCTGATAGCCTCCAGGAAGGAGAGTCTACTCAGGTTTCACTATTCTAGCTCAGCAGAACGGGTGGAAAACAGGCTGGGAACACTGCATTCTCCCCCTATGTCCATCCAAACAAACTGCCAGCCCCTTGCACTAGGAAGAACTTGTGGGTTGGGAAAACAAGCTGTCGAGAGAGCACATACTCAGATTCTAAAGTCCTAGTTTCCTGCCATGACTGTTCAACCCCCGGAAACAAACTAGATTCTGACATCATTACTTACTGGTGCCAAAAGCCTCAACAGGAGTTGTGTTGACCTGGAGCACCCACTTGAAAAAAGAAAACTGAAGGAAAAGGGCATATCTGAAGAAAGGAAGTCTAAAAGAGAAGCACAAAATGATGAGAAACTGGAAAACATGAACTGTAAAGCTAATTTACCATTATAAACTTAAAAGTGCTTCAGGGAAAGACAACTGAAGATTAGCAGACCCCAAAAATGGAGATGGCACTCCTGTTCTCCATGATTACTAAGGCAAAAGAGCGAGAAGAGTAAGAAAGGCCCTAGAAGCTTCACTTAGCTCCATACTGTCCAGTCAGTCCCACTGCTAAACTCAATACTGTCAGAATTCATACAAGAGACAACAAAGGAAACACAGCAGAGAAGAATCTAAGATCTTTTACTCCTCATTGAAAGACTTCTTTTGCCTACCCCTGCCTTCCAGAATCAGCACCTGTTTCCTGATACAACCCAAGGAGCCCAGAAAGACTCTAAGCAGTAGCTCATGTGAAGCACAAGTGAAAAATGCCATTTTATAAAGAATATCAGGTACCTATATTCCATTCCCTTTTTTGATAATTTACTTATAAATTTGAAACAATTTACTTATAAATTAAGACAATAAACTCAATTTTCCTCATAACTGTCTAGAATTGACAATAAACCACATAAACCACATTTCCCGACAATAATTAACATGAGAGAAAAAACTCTCAATATTAGAATCAATCCTCTAACAGACAAGTCCAGTATGTTCTAACACTTCTCTAACTGTCCAACAAGGAAGTCTCTTGGGAAAAAGGAGAAGGTAATCTTTGCCTCCAGCTTAGCTCATCCTGAAGCTTGGGACTGGCAAAGCCTGCATCCTAGATAGCTGATAGCCTCCAGGAAGGAGAGTCTACTCAGGTTTCACTATTCTAGCTCAGCAGAACGGGTGGAAAACAGGCTGGGAACACTGCATTCTCCCCCTATGTCCATCCAAACAAACTGCCAGCCCCTTGCACTAGGAAGAACTTGTGGGTTGGGAAAACAAGCTGTCGAGAGAGCACATACTCAGATTCTAAAGTCCTAGTTTCCTGCCAATGTATCACATGGTGAGGCAGACACGCCCATTTCTGCTGTCTGGAAGGAGGTGCACGCACACCCTGTCATCTGGTGAGAGAACAGAGTCAGCAAAGCTTCCTCTCCTTCAAACATCTGAAGGGTTTAATAAAACTCTCAAATACATATTTAGAAAACAATAAATAATGTTAACCTACTTTTCCAAGGTTTTGACATGTTTCTCAAGCTCCGAATACTGATACTTGTTCTTTACTTTCTTACTAGACCTCTCTCTTTACTGCCTTAGCTTAGACAAGCTAAGAAAAAAAGGGGTGGTGTCCATTCATTTGGAAACAGTCAATGACTCAGGAATGCTGTTTCCCAATCTCCGTAGCAACAGTCTTCTCCTCCCATGCTGCGATGTGAGTAGCAGAACATCTACTCTTCCTCATGGGTGACCCAGTGAATGACACACCCAAAGGCCAGGCAGACAGGAAGTTCCTGCAGCTGATACTGTTGCAACATACAGGCACCAAGTATGAGGCCACCTTGTTTTAAATACCATTCTCAAACCTTTCATTTCTAAATGATGGTTATAGCTCTTTTCTTCTATCCTCACATCATTCCTGAATACTAGAAGTCATCACAGCCAGATAATAGCTTAACTGATCCCAAAATTACACTACTACCCAAGAAGTCAGTCTGGATCCTATGAAACCACAGTAAACATTTGCTCACCTTTTACCAATCTAGAAATCAAATTTTATTTTGAGAAAATTTGGGCAAGGAAGCGGGGAGACAGCATGAGGTGAGATCTCATTACTCCTCTGTAACTAGAAGTATTAATATAATCAAGAGTTAAAACAAAAACTTCTAATACTTCTATCACCTGCACTTGTGTGGAACTATGTTCTAATGCAAACACATTAGAGAATTTCATGCTGAAGTACTCAGGCTCCAAATAGACTCATGTATTAATATCACATATTTTTCTCTTTGGATCTAACTACTGAAAAATAACTATGATTTCTGGAAAACAAGACAGGAGATCATTTTACTTTATTTTTATAAACATCTATCTTTTCTTAGAAAAATGTGTAGCACTTTTATAATAAAAATACATTTCCAAGGAATCCCCTGGCCGGCCGTCCAATGGTTAGGACTTAGCTTTTACTCCTAGGGATCCTGGTTTGATTTCTGGTCAGGGAACTAAGATCCCACAAGTCACTTGGTGTGGCTAGGAAAAACAAATTCCCACTTCAAACAAAAGTAGCAATTTGCAAAGATGATAAAGCTGAAAAATGCTTATGACACTGTTTCACAAGCAGAAAACATGTAGAAACTGTAATCGCAATATTGTAAAAATATCTGCATAAAGATAATGACTAAAATGTTCAAATACTAAGCAAAATAAAAATTTTAAAATTGGGGATTATTTTCAAAACGACTTTGCTATTTTGAAAATGTATGTATCTCTCATTTCAAAAAAAAAAAAAGAATTATTAAAAAAAATCACAGTGCAGCCTCTAAAAGCAAAGCAACATCATCCAATTTTCATATTCGAAATGCCCACAAGCATTTACTCTTTTCCAGTAGTACTTTGCTTAAGAAAACACTGGCAGGGCACAGTTACAAACTGTAGTTAACAAAACACAATGTGAGAAAGGATAATGAACAGTTAGCAGATTCTAAAAGCTAAACTCACTTAATTACATGACCTTGAGCAACTTAATACCTCTAGGCCTGAGTGGCCGTCTCACACCAAGGTGAGGAGGCTAGGTCAGGTCATTTCTAGGGTCTCTTCAGGGACCCTTAAAGACAGCGCTTAGTTACTATTCTTTTGAGGGCAGTTCAATGCCTGCTGCTTGCTGGATAGGACATATACTACAGAGGCTTCTCACCACTTCTTCTTGTGGTTTCAGTCACAGGAAACAGACGTCACCCGTGGGCCTAGAAGTAAGTAACGAACAAACCCTGACGGATGCAAAGAGCTGCCAACTAAGGCCAACTCCCATCTTTTAAAAATACCAGAATCAAGAAATCATTAGAAACCTCTATGCCTGGGGAGCCTGACACATATCTTTCATAAAAACTAACAAAACTAAAAATACCTCTTTAGGCCCCATGAAAGCAAGAAGAAATAACTTTAGAAGAGTGCAAAACAACTTTGCCTCTCAGGTCTAATGAACGAACTGAAGGAAGTCCATAGCTACGGAGAGAAATGTGTGACTTTGGAGGAAAAACTTAGGCAATCTTACTTCCAGCAGCATTTTTTGTGGAGACCTGGACATGTCCTGAGGGTTTGAAGACTCATCTTGGTCTTTTTTAATATCCTATATAGAGCTATGAAAGACTATGGTACTAACAGACTCAATAATACAGGGACTTAGAAATTATTCACTTTAAATGCATGTTAGCAATCCCAAGAGCATTGGGCCAAATACTGCTCTCATTTATAATGAGTTGGCAGCCCTGTGCTGTGAAATAATGCAAAGATTTTTAATCTTATAGACATGTCCCTTCATTAAACATAAGCAAAACCTAAGATACTATCTCTAACATTAAGTGTTAGTCGTTCAGTCATGTCCAACTCTTTGAGACTCCATGGATTGTATCCCACCAGGTTCCTCTGTCTTTTCTCAGTAGAGTTCTTCTGAACAGGTACAGTCATATCGGTGATTCTCTTTTGCCTCATCGTTACCTTGGTGAGAGGACTAATGTTTTCAAAACTGTCATTAGACCACAGAAATGGAGAGCCTTGAAAAAGCACAAGATTCACAAAGCTAACAGTAAAACTAAAATACATAACAAGATACTGTTAACATGAACTATAAAACCATCGCTGCTCTTAGGTACCTTACAAGCTAGATGGGAGGTATGACCCACCTTCTCCAAAAGAGATTTCTGCGCCATATTCTCACTGTGCTGGAATATCTTTAGAAGAAAACGAAAGGTCCCAAAGTTATACCCAGGTTGTTCCCACAATGGCAGTTCCACTTGAGCCTACAATTTGACTATACAGTGTTGAGATCCAGATGAAGACAGTCACATCTTTTTAAACTAGAATGACCACTGAAAGTCTGAGAAGCTGGATAATTTTAACGGATAAGGAATGGAAATCAAACAAACTTAACCACTTAAACTCCATCTGCGCAGAAGTGATTTGCTGTAACCGTAATGCTAATGTATTCATGTCCTTCACTATCGCATGTTCACAAGACTGAAAACTGCGTCAACATGCATCATGACATGTTACCAAATGCAAATTCAGTCCTGCTTTCTACAGGTTTCTACAGAAAGAGAACCTAAAAGCTCTTCCCAGGGATAAAATAATCTCTATGAAACGGCTTTCTTAAATGATCCATCTCCCACCGATCCTCCTGAAACTCATCTTGTTTTAATATCCTATATAGAGCTATGAAAGACTATGGTACTAACAGACTCAATAATACAGGGACTTAGAAATTATTCACTTTAAATGCATGTTAGCAATCCCAAGAGCATTGGGCCAAATACTGCTCTCATTTATAATGAGTTGGCAGCCCTGTGCTGTGAAATAATGCAAAGATTTTTAATCTTATAGACATGTCCCTTCATTAAACATAAGCAAAACCTAAGATACTATCTCTAACATTAAGTGTTAGTCGTTCAGTCATGTCCAACTCTTTGAGACTCCATGGATTGTATCCCACCAGGTTCCTCTGTCTTTTCTCAGTAGAGTTCTTCTGAACAGGTACAGTCATATCGGTGATTCTCTTTTGCCTCATCGTTACCTTGGTGAGAGGACTAATGTTTTCAAAACTGTCATTAGACCACAGAAATGGAGAGCCTTGAAAAAGCACAAGATTCACAAAGCTAACAGTAAAACTAAAATACATAACAAGATACTGTTAACATGAACTATAAAACCATCGCTGCTCTTAGGTACCTTACAAGCTAGATGGGAGGTATGACCCACCTTCTCCAAAAGAGATTTCTGCGCCATATTCTCACTGTGCTGGAATATCTTTAGAAGAAAACGAAAGGTCCCAAAGTTATACCCAGGTTGTTCCCACAATGGCAGTTCCACTTGAGCCTACAATTTGACTATACAGTGTTGAGATCCAGATGAAGACAGTCACATCTTTTTAAACTAGAATGACCACTGAAAGTCTGAGAAGCTGGATAATTTTAACGGATAAGGAATGGAAATCAAACAAACTTAACCACTTAAACTCCATCTGCGCAGAAGTGATTTGCTGTAACCGTAATGCTAATGTATTCATGTCCTTCACTATCGCATGTTCACAAGACTGAAAACTGCGTCAACATGCATCATGACATGTTACCAAATGCAAATTCAGTCCTGCTTTCTACAGGTTTCTACAGAAAGAGAACCTAAAAGCTCTTCCCAGGGATAAAATAATCTCTATGAAACGGCTTTCTTAAATGATCCATCTCCCACCGATCCTCCTGACGGCTATAACCAGGCCATTGCTTTTCACCACAGTCACACATTGAAACCTGAGCCAGTGTTCACACAGCTCCCCACCCCATGAAACTCCTTCCCCCTCTCCTCTACCAATCCTTGGACTTACTTCCAGGGCCTACCACGTTCTCATTTTCTGTGAAGCTAACTAGCATTGCCCATAACTATACTCTAAATCATTCACATAGTATTTGGGACATTAGTATAGACCTTTGAAACGATTCATGCTATTAATAATTCTCGAATTTCATAAGAAAAGACCAAGAAGAGGAGTGACTTGCCCAGAGTTCATGTGGTTAATTAGCGGGAAAGTCAACTAAGCAGCAATATATGGAAAGAATATTTCGGTGGGAATGAGAGATGGGGGTCCTAATCCTAGTTGTAAATTTGGATAGATCAGTCCTCTAGGCCCACATTTCTTCATCTACAAAATAAAGAACCTGAGTTAAATAGTTTCTAGCATCCTTTTCACCTCCAGTACTCTATGATTCTGAAACAAAGGTCTTCTGACTCTTAGTTCAGTAGTCTTTCCATTTAATTCCTTAAATTCTCTGATTTTCTACAGCTTTGGAACAGCTACAACCAGTAACACACTGAGTACAGGGAAACAAAAGGTTTCTAACACCATATAAGAGATGAAAATGCTTTCAGGATAAACAGAGCCTCAAAGGTCCCCACTCCTATGCTCATGACCTTTGAGCTTTTCTTACCCATTCTTCCACAGACACTACTGAGATTACAATCTCTTAAAACACATGGTAACCCAACACATGGACCACTGAAAGTCTGAGAAGCTGGATAATTTTAACGGATAAGGAATGGAAATCAAACAAACTTAACCACTTAAACTCCATCTGCGCAGAAGTGATTTGCTGTAACCGTAATGCTAATGTATTCATGTCCTTCACTATCGCATGTTCACAAGACTGAAAACTGCGTCAACATGCATCATGACATGTTACCAAATGCAAATTCAGTCCTGCTTTCTACAGGTTTCTACAGAAAGAGAACCTAAAAGCTCTTCCCAGGGATAAAATAATCTCTATGAAACGGCTTTCTTAAATGATCCATCTCCCACCGATCCTCCTGACGGCTATAACCAGGCCATTGCTTTTCACCACAGTCACACATTGAAACCTGAGCCAGTGTTCACACAGCTCCCCACCCCATGAAACTCCTTCCCCCTCTCCTCTACCAATCCTTGGACTTACTTCCAGGGCCTACCACGTTCTCATTTTCTGTGAAGCTAACTAGCATTGCCCATAACTATACTCTAAATCATTCACATAGTATTTGGGACATTAGTATAGACCTTTGAAACGATTCATGCTATTAATAATTCTCGAATTTCATAAGAAAAGACCAAGAAGAGGAGTGACTTGCCCAGAGTTCATGTGGTTAATTAGCGGCAAAGTCAGACTAAGCAGCAATATATGGAAAGAATATTTCGGTGGGAATGAGAGATGGGGGTCCTAATCCTAGTTGTAAATTTGGATAGATCAGTCCTCTAGGCCCACATTTCTTCATCTACAAAATAAAGAACCTGAGTTAAATAGTTTCTAGCATCCTTTTCACCTCCAGTACTCTATGATTCTGAAACAAAGGTCTTCTGACTCTTAGTTCAGTAGTCTTTCCATTTAATTCCTTAAATTCTCTGATTTTCTACAGCTTTGGAACAGCTACAACCAGTAACACACTGAGTACAGGGAAACAAAAGGTTTCTAACACCATATAAGAGATGAAAATGCTTTCAGGATAAACAGAGCCTCAAAGGTCCCCACTCCTATGCTCATGACCTTTGAGCTTTTCTTACCCATTCTTCCACAGACACTACTGAGATTACAATCTCTTAAAACACATGGACTGAACCTGTCTGGTCAATCACATGACTTCTTGATCTTCAGCCTTTTGGATCTAACGTAGATTCACACAAACAAGGAAACTCTATTCTCTACTCTTTGCCATCAATCATACAGAAAATCCTAGTTTCAGGTACCCGGATCTCTGTCTCAATGTCCTAATTATTAACCAACTGCCCTGGTGCCTCAGACGGTAAAGACTCTGCCTGCAATGTGGGAGACCTGGGTTCCATCCCTGGGCGTGGCACCTGCTCCAGTACTACTGCCTGGAGAATCCCCATGGACACAGGAGTCTGGCAGGCTACAGCCCATGGGGTGGAAAGAGTCAAACACAACTGAGCAACTAAGCACAGCCAGGTCTACAGAATAAACTTGAGCAGTCCCCAGACTCAGGAGAGTCCCTGGAGTCAGTAACCATCTATAACCCTTATGGTCAAGTTTCACGGCCAATTCTAAAATACAGAAAAGACAACTAGAGAGCTGGTCTAGCAACAGCTTCCTCCTCCCTATACATCACCACTACTTGTTGCTCTTAACAATTTAAACAATTCCTGACAGGTGATGCTGTTAGAGCAGTTCTATTTACAAAAGAGATAAGGTTACATTTTAAAAATAATTTAGACAACGTCTTAATAACCAGGAGAAAGACAGGTTTTGCATGCAGTGTAACTGCTACTTTTATATTCCTAAGAAAAGTTTAATTAAGATTCCTGCAGTGGTTTCGAAGTCTAAATTATTAAATGCAAAAAGCACTTAGGCATTTAGTCACTGTTCTTAGTTTGTCTAGACCCAATACTTCTTACCCAACTGAAGCAAAGTTCAATTTTAATAGACTGCAGTAGTCAAAAGGCTGTAAAGATATACCATCAAAATTTTCTATGAAATTCCCAACAGTGAATACCTTTTGATGTTATACAAGTACAAAAACTGACACTTGTAAATTGTCAACACAATGCGATGAATAAGAACATGGTTTTGTGTGTGTTTTATTTTTTAATTGGCTGGACTTAAGTTTGAATTCCAGTTTTATGATCTAAGGCAAGTTGCTTGATTTCACTGAGTTTCAGTTTAATTGCCTATAAAGTGGGAATAACAATAGTACCTATTTTATAAGGTTGATGTAGAGACTAACGATAATGAATCTAGAGCTCTTCAGTGCAGCACTAGGGCTATAGTAAGTATGCAACAAACAAGTTCTATTATTACCGTTCTCTTATTGTTACTGTTACTCCCTGTCTTTCCAGACTGCACTGAAGTAATCTTCCTATCTATAAAGATGCTGAACAATCATTAATATTTATAGATTGGAAAACTGGCATTATACAACCTGTAGCACACTGAGTACAGGAAAACGAAAGATTTCTAACCCCACAGAAAGAGTAGGATAAATAGAATCTCAAAAGGTCCCAATTCTAAGAGAATCAGAAATGGTCTGTCTTGTCTGCAGGTGAAAATTAATATCCCAAAGAGAACGTATGGAATATAATTCATTTTTCCACAGTGATAAGAGGAGACTTCAAGAACTAAATCTATAAAACTTTTATGAGAAAAATCTTAGTGACTGTGACTTTAGCAAAGACTTTTGAAATATACAAAAAGCAGAAACAATTCATTGGAATTCAGTCCAAAGGGCAGGGGATATATGGGTATGTATGGTTGATTCATTTTGCTGTACAGCAGAAACTAACACAACATTGTAAAGCAACTACACTCCAATAAAAATTGATTTAAAAAGAAAAAAATTATTGGAATTCATCAAAATTAAACATTTTTGTTCTTCAAAATATACTTGTTAAAAAAAATATTTGAGACAAAAGTTAATGTAACTGCTACTTTTATATTCCTAAGAAAAGTTTAATTAAGATTCCTGCAGTGGTTTAAAGTCTAAATTATTAAATGCAAAAAGCACTTAGGCATTTAGTCACTGTTCTTAGTTTGTCTAGACCCAATACTTCTTACCCAACTGAAGCAAAGTTCAATTTTAATAGACTGCAGTAGTCAAAAGGCTGTAAAGATATACCATCAAAATTTTCTATGAAATTCCCAACAGTGAATACCTTTTGATGTTATACAAGTACAAAAACTGACACTTGTAAATTGTCAACACAATGCGATGAATAAGAACATGGTTTTGTGTGTGTTTTATTTTTTAATTGGCTGGACTTAAGTTTGAATTCCAGTTTTATGATCTAAGGCAAGTTGCTTGATTTCACTGAGTTTCAGTTTAATTGCCTATAAAGTGGGAATAACAATAGTACCTATTTTATAAGGTTGATGTAGAGACTAACGATAATGAATCTAGAGCTCTTCAGTGCAGCACTAGGGCTATAGTAAGTATGCAACAAACAAGTTCTATTATTACCGTTCTCTTATTGTTACTGTTACTCCCTGTCTTTCCAGACTGCACTGAAGTAATCTTCCTATCTATAAAGATGCTGAACAATCATTAATATTTATAGATTGGAAAACTGGCATTATACAACCTGTAGCACACTGAGTACAGGAAAACGAAAGATTTCTAACCCCACAGAAAGAGTAGGATAAATAGAATCTCAAAAGGTCCCAATTCTAAGAGAATCAGAAATGGTCTGTCTTGTCTGCAGGTGAAAATTAATATCCCAAAGAGAACGTATGGAATATAATTCATTTTTCCACAGTGATAAGAGGAGACTTCAAGAACTAAATCTATAAAACTTTTATGAGAAAAATCTTAGTGACTGTGACTTTAGCAAAGACTTTTGAAATATACAAAAAGCAGAAACAATTCATTGGAATTCAGTCCAAAGGGCAGGGGATATATGGGTATGTATGGTTGATTCATTTTGCTGTACAGCAGAAACTAACACAACATTGTAAAGCAACTACACTCCAATAAAAATTGATTTAAAAAGAAAAAAATTATTGGAATTCATCAAAATTAAACATTTTTGTTCTTCAAAATATACTGTTAAGAAAATGAAAAGGCGAGTCACAGGAGGAAGAAAATATTTGTAAAACATACATCCAACAAAGGATTTGTATTTAGACTGTAATAAAAATGTTTAAGAGGGCAAAATTTTTGAACAGATACTTGAAAGACGATATACAGACAGCAAATAAATACATAAAAAGATGCTCAACATCATTAAAGAAATGCAAACTAAAGTCACACTGAGGACTTCTCTGGTGGTTCAGTGGTAAAGAATTTGGCTGTGGTACAGGGGACATGGGTTTGATCCTTGGTCAATGAAGAGTCCCCATAGCTCAGAGCAACTAAGGCCATGCACCAAAATTCCTGGAGCCCATGAAACAAAACTGAGCCCACATGCCTAGAGCTCACACTCCTCAACAAGAGAAGCCACCGCAAAGAGAAGCCAGTGCAAAGTGAAGAGTAGCCCCTCCTCACAGCAGCTAGAGAAAGCCTGCTGTCTACAGCCATACCACCCTGAACGCAACCGATCTCATCTGACCTTGGATGCTAAGTAGGGTCGGGCTGGTTAGTACTTGGATGGGAGAAAGTCTGCTCATAGCAATGAAAAACTGGCCGAGACCCTCCCCCACAGAAAGCCACAATGAGATAACATTTGTTGACAAGAAAAAAAAATAAAAAGCACAATCTAAAAGTTGAAAATTATGTTTTATTCAGAGGCCTTACTGAGGACCACAGCCCAGGATGGCAGTGTCTCAGATAGCTCTGAGGACTATTCCAAAATGTAAGACAGAAACCTGGATATATAGGAATTTCTGCTGGAAAAAACAACTATGAGGTTGAACATCAAAAGATGTCTGCTAATCACAAAACAAACATCTCAAGCTAATGACTGTGACTTTAGCAAAGACTTTTGAAATATACAAAAGCAGAAACAATTCATTGGAATTCAGTCCAAAGGGCAGGGATATATGGGTATGTATGGTTGATTCATTTTGCTGTACAGCAGAAACTAACACAACATTGTAAAGCAACTACACTCCAATAAAAATTGATTTAAAAAGAAAAAAATTATTGGAATTCATCAAAATTAAACATTTTTGTTCTTCAAAATATACTGTTAAGAAAATGAAAAGGCGAGTCACAGGAGGAAGAAAATATTTGTAAAACATACATCCAACAAAGGATTTGTATTTAGACTGTAATAAAAATGTTTAAGAGGGCAAAATTTTTGAACAGATACTTGAAAGACGATATACAGACAGCAAATAAATACATAAAAAGATGCTCAACATCATTAAAGAAATGCAAACTAAAGTCACACTGAGGACTTCTCTGGTGGTTCAGTGGTAAAGAATTTGGCTGTGGTACAGGGGACATGGGTTTGATCCTTGGTCAATGAAGAGTCCCCATAGCTCAGAGCAACTAAGGCCATGCACCAAAATTCCTGGAGCCCATGAAACAAAACTGAGCCCACATGCCTAGAGCTCACACTCCTCAACAAGAGAAGCCACCGCAAAGAGAAGCCAGTGCAAAGTGAAGAGTAGCCCCTCCTCACAGCAGCTAGAGAAAGCCTGCTGTCTACAGCCATACCACCCTGAACGCAACCGATCTCATCTGACCTTGGATGCTAAGTAGGGTCGGGCTGGTTAGTACTTGGATGGGAGAAAGTCTGCTCATAGCAATGAAAAACTGGCCGAGACCCTCCCCCACAGAAAGCCACAATGAGATAACATTTGTTGACAAGAAAAAAAAATAAAAAGCACAATCTAAAAGTTGAAAATTATGTTTTATTCAGAGGCCTTACTGAGGACCACAGCCCAGGATGGCAGTGTCTCAGATAGCTCTGAGGGACTATTCCAAAAATGTAAGACAGAAACCTGGATATATAGGAATTTCTGCTGGAAAAAAAAACAACTATGAGGTTGAACATCAAAAGATGTCTGCTAATCACAAAACAAACATCTCAAGCTAATGATTTTAGTGCTTTTCTGTATATGGGAAGATTTAAGAGTCTGGGTTTACTGAAATCATTCCTCTGATATGCATCTTAACACCTAAGGCCAGTATCCTATTTCTCTCCATCCTGAGTTGCACTCAAAGTGCATTGTCTGGACAGCTACTGTGACTGATGGCTTGGTGGCCGGCAACCTGTTTATCTCCTTCCTGAATTCCCCTCAGGGTACACCATCAGTGACCCCTACAGTACCTGATAGCTTTATGGCCGCATCATCTTTTACTCACTGAAAAGGCAGGTGAATTCTGTGTCCATACCATACACACCCACTATACATGTGTACGTGCATGCATGCATGCACACTAGGTAGCTCAATCAACTCCATGTAATATTACTCAGCAATAAAAAAGAATGAGCTATTAATACAGTTAACATAAACACAATATGCTGAAAGAAGCCAAAAGAAAGGGTTCATATTGTATAAAATACTACTTACATACTTATATACTTCTAGAAAGTACAATCTATAGTTATAGGAAGTAAATCAGTGGTTAGTTACCTGGGCATTGGCGTACAAGGAGGGGTGAAAGAAGAGATTACAATGAGGCAGGAGGAAACTGCCGCCAGTGTGGGATATATTCGTTATCATGACTATGGTAATGATTTCACAAACTGTGCACTCAATAAATGCAATTAGCATATGTTAATTATATACCAATAAAGCTGTTTTTTTTTAAAAAAAGATGGTTACCATTAACAAACAGGTGAAGATCCCTGAATAAAGTATGAGCTACTCGACGTGGAGGGGAGAGTGAGGGTTATCTTTCTACTTGATCCTCAAGTTCTAACATTAAAAAAAGAAAAGGCAGCTATATCTGAGATATAAGCCTACTACCTTAGTTTTCTGTGACCTTTAGGATCAAAGATGGTTTATAAATCAACCTCTGCTAGATCCTTAAAGTATGCTAAGCCTTAACAGAGAATGAAAAACCTATCGCTCTCAAAGAGTACTATTCCTAAAACAGAGTAAGTCACAGAATCAGAAATCTGGAAAAATCTTCTAGGACATCATAAACTCTACCTGTATCAAAACAAACATCTCAAGCTAATGATTTTAGTGCTTTTCTGTATATGGGAAGATTTAAGAGTCTGGGTTTACTGAAATCATTCCTCTGATATGCATCTTAACACCTAAGGCCAGTATCCTATTTCTCTCCATCCTGAGTTGCACTCAAAGTGCATTGTCTGGACAGCTACTGTGACTGATGGCTTGGTGGCCGGCAACCTGTTTATCTCCTTCCTGAATTCCCCTCAGGGTACACCATCAGTGACCCCTACAGTACCTGATAGCTTTATGGCCGCATCATCTTTTACTCACTGAAAAGGCAGGTGAATTCTGTGTCCATACCATACACACCCACTATACATGTGTACGTGCATGCATGCATGCACACTAGGTAGCTCAATCAACTCCATGTAATATTACTCAGCAATAAAAAAGAATGAGCTATTAATACAGTTAACATAAACACAATATGCTGAAAGAAGCCAAAAGAAAGGGTTCATATTGTATAAAATACTACTTACATACTTATATACTTCTAGAAAGTACAATCTATAGTTATAGGAAGTAAATCAGTGGTTAGTTACCTGGGCATTGGCGTACAAGGAGGGGTGAAAGAAGAGATTACAATGAGGCAGGAGGAAACTGCCGCCAGTGTGGGATATATTCGTTATCATGACTATGGTAATGATTTCACAAACTGTGCACTCAATAAATGCAATTAGCATATGTTAATTATATACCAATAAAGCTGTTTTTTTTTAAAAAAAGATGGTTACCATTAACAAACAGGTGAAGATCCCTGAATAAAGTATGAGCTACTCGACGTGGAGGGGAGAGTGAGGGTTATCTTTCTACTTGATCCTCAAGTTCTAACATTAAAAAAAGAAAAGGCAGCTATATCTGAGATATAAGCCTACTACCTTAGTTTTCTGTGACCTTTAGGATCAAAGATGGTTTATAAATCAACCTCTGCTAGATCCTTAAAGTATGCTAAGCCTTAACAGAGAATGAAAAACCTATCGCTCTCAAAGAGTACTATTCCTAAAACAGAGTAAGTCACAGAATCAGAAATCTGGAAAAATCTTCTAGGACATCATAAACTCTACCTGTATCTGCTACCCTAACAAAATACAAAGCAACTACTGCCTAAAGACCACTTACAACTACAACCAAGACTGGAAGCTCCCATCTTCCATATAACAATGCTTCCACTCAGGAATGCTACATGTTTCAGTTCGTTATGACAATTCTCGCTTGTGTCCCCTTATCTGTCTCATCCCCCTTCTTGGAGAGAAGAAATTTAAGCAAATATTTAAAGGACAAATTGACACTCCCTGTCACAGAGCCAACCAACAGAGTCACCTTCTTCACTCTTTCCCCTCTCTGCCTCATAGCTCCTAGCGTACCTGTTCCTTTTACATCATCACTTTCTTCCAAGATTCTAAAATTTACTAAAGGAAATGTAGAATCCAGAATCTATGCTATTTTCCTCCTCCATTTATTTATCCAATTTCCAACCTACATCTCTAAGAAGGGACTGATCCTTCATTGAGTGGGTGTTTGGGCTTGGTGACATTTAAAGTCCCTTCCAACTCTAAAATTTTAAGACTACCATTCATAGCAAGCTTTAATAATGAATGAAGAATCTCAAAGTTGAAAGAACAATGATTCATCCAGAGTTATCGTGTAGTCAGTGGTAAAATTCCTTAAATACTGATCTCAATTTCCCTGTTCCTTCAGTAAATTTTATTCTCTCTTAAAAAGGGTTCTTTGATCAGAAAAACTGTTTATTTAAATAAAAAAGCAGAAAATAAGGTAAGATATGTTCATGGTGATTAAAATATTCTTTACTTTTGGGCTCCCCTGGTAGTTCAAGTGGTGAAGAGTTTGCCTCTCAATGAAGGAGACATGGGTTCAATCCCTGATTGGGGAAGTTTCCAAACGCTGTGGAGCAACTAAGCCCATGAGCGACAACTACTGAAGCCCGTGTGCCCTAGAGTCCGAGTTCCACAAGAGAAGTCACCACAACAAGAAGCCTGCTCACCTCAACCAAAGAGTAGCCCCCACTCCCTGCAATTAGAGAAGAGCCTGCAGCAGCAGTGAAAGCCCAGAATAGCAATAAATAAATAAATTTTTAAAAATTTATGTAGGGGCTTCCCCGGTGGTCCAGTGGGTAAGGACACTGCCTTGCAGTGCAAGGGGCGCCAGTTCCATACCTGGCCTGGGAAGATTCCACATGCAGTATCTTCCATTTACTTGGCCCCAAAAAAGACTGGAAGCTCCCATCTTCCATATAACAATGCTTCCACTCAGGAATGCTACATGTTTCAGTTCGTTATGACAATTCTCGCTTGTGTCCCCTTATCTGTCTCATCCCCCTTCTTGGAGAGAAGAAATTTAAGCAAATATTTAAAGGACAAATTGACACTCCCTGTCACAGAGCCAACCAACAGAGTCACCTTCTTCACTCTTTCCCCTCTCTGCCTCATAGCTCCTAGCGTACCTGTTCCTTTTACATCATCACTTTCTTCCAAGATTCTAAAATTTACTAAAGGAAATGTAGAATCCAGAATCTATGCTATTTTCCTCCTCCATTTATTTATCCAATTTCCAACCTACATCTCTAAGAAGGGACTGATCCTTCATTGAGTGGGTGTTTGGGCTTGGTGACATTTAAAGTCCCTTCCAACTCTAAAATTTTAAGACTACCATTCATAGCAAGCTTTAATAATGAATGAAGAATCTCAAAGTTGAAAGAACAATGATTCATCCAGAGTTATCGTGTAGTCAGTGGTAAAATTCCTTAAATACTGATCTCAATTTCCCTGTTCCTTCAGTAAATTTTATTCTCTCTTAAAAAGGGTTCTTTGATCAGAAAAACTGTTTATTTAAATAAAAAAGCAGAAAATAAGGTAAGATATGTTCATGGTGATTAAAATATTCTTTACTTTTGGGCTCCCCTGGTAGTTCAAGTGGTGAAGAGTTTGCCTCTCAATGAAGGAGACATGGGTTCAATCCCTGATTGGGGAAGTTTCCAAACGCTGTGGAGCAACTAAGCCCATGAGCGACAACTACTGAAGCCCGTGTGCCCTAGAGTCCGAGTTCCACAAGAGAAGTCACCACAACAAGAAGCCTGCTCACCTCAACCAAAGAGTAGCCCCCACTCCCTGCAATTAGAGAAGAGCCTGCAGCAGCAGTGAAAGCCCAGAATAGCAATAAATAAATAAATTTTTAAAAATTTATGTAGGGGCTTCCCCGGTGGTCCAGTGGGTAAGGACACTGCCTTGCAGTGCAAGGGGCGCCAGTTCCATACCTGGCCTGGGAAGATTCCACATGCAGTGGAGCGGCTGGACCGATGGGCCCAACTACTGAGCTAGAGCTCTAGAGCACATGCGCCCAGAGCCAGTGCTCCGCGACAAGAGAGGCCAATGCAATGGGAGGCCCACACAGGCCAAAGAACAAAGATAAATAAATGAAGATCAGTAGAAGTGGCCAAAAAGAAAAAAAGTTGTAAAAAAAAGAAAAAATATATATGTATGTATATTCTTAACTTTTCAACTTTAGCTTTGAGGTTTTACCACTCCTGATTCCCCAAAGCTATCCAAAGGACTAGAATCAGTCCTTACAGCAGCCACCTGCCGTATTAAAAAACAAAGAGGGAGGGAATGACAGGCAGCTGGTCACGGGGAGAAGGTTGGCACAGTCTCACCTGACCTTAATTAGGGACAAACATCCAATGTTACTGTGCTGGTTAGCAAGAGGTGTTTTTCCTACTATATTCAAACAAAAGTGATTAAGAATAGAAGGTTCAACAAAATAAAGAAAAACACTTTAAAGTTTGTTTCAATGTGGGGATGCTTTTTGTAGTCATGAATGATTTCAGCTGAGACACAAAATGGGCAAAACCATCACATGAATATACAAACTATTTCTCTATAATACTGAATATTTCTTGTTAATAAACATGATTTTAACCTGTTCTTCTAAAGCACATATGGTATAACCTTATCTTTTAAGCCTCTACTACATTTCACTGAAAATAAAACACTCTCCAAGAATAATTTGGCAATCCGCTTACAAAATACACTGAGCATCCCAGGGGATAACAAAAGGTGATTGTAGCACACAGGAAATAAAATTAGTTGAATTCGGACCCATATGCCCATTAACAAAGTTAAATCACTGCTCATTTATTACTATTTTCTTATCTTTTTAAATAAACAATTTACAAATTATAAAAATTACAATTTTTTTAATAAAAATATACCAGCATTTAACAATTCTCTCAAGACAGACTATTTTAATTCTGAGGCATTCCCTCAGTTTCACCTCCTGTGAAGGAGGATTTCCTTTGAGACAAGTAACATTATCCAGTGGATCCTTGGGATATCTCTTTAAAGATCAGGCAGGCAGAGGACAAAATTTTAAGGTTATCATTCTGTCATTTCAAACTTTCAATAACAGTCCTTGCAGGTTCCCCTCCCTCTTTCCAAACTAAGTAATCCCTGTGTTTATCAACTTTCAAAAGACACAAATGACTTGTATAAAGTTCTCTGCATAATTCTTGGTTTTCAATGACCTTGCAGATCAAAGTTAATGTCTTTAAGCTGAAAAAGCAGGTATCTACATGAACAACTCCACTACTTTCATATCTCCACCTTTCCTAATATTTGTTTAAAATTCTGCCTAACATCTTTCGTGCTTGCTCTCATTTTGGATGGACAGGGGTCTACAACTAAACGTATTTTCACTCTCACTTTGCTTTTAGAAGAGTATGAAACTGCAACCCGATAATAATTTAACACAGGCATCCAAAACTAAGTAAGATTTTAAAAAGTACCTATCTTGTGTTATCTAATCTCACACAAAGATTCACATTTTTACAAAGTTGGGCTCCTAGTCCTATCAAGATGCAAGTCTTTCTTAAAACAAATCAATTCTTGACTGTAAGAGAAGACACACAGTCTATAAAATGCAAGAATGCTCTGCAGCCTCCTAACATCCTGGTTATACTTACTCCCCTTACACATATTTCAGAAATCAGTCTATCTGACACCCACGCTCATCACCGCTGAAAAGTCAGAACACACTCTGTTCATTTAGCATTTTTATATTCCTTCATCTTAAGCACTTCCGAAAGGAACTGAAATAATTTGGCAATCCGCTTACAAAATACACTGAGCATCCCAGGGGATAACAAAAGGTGATTGTAGCACACAGGAAATAAAATTAGTTGAATTCGGACCCATATGCCCATTAACAAAGTTAAATCACTGCTCATTTATTACTATTTTCTTATCTTTTTAAATAAACAATTTACAAATTATAAAAATTACAATTTTTTTAATAAAAATATACCAGCATTTAACAATTCTCTCAAGACAGACTATTTTAATTCTGAGGCATTCCCTCAGTTTCACCTCCTGTGAAGGAGGATTTCCTTTGAGACAAGTAACATTATCCAGTGGATCCTTGGGATATCTCTTTAAAGATCAGGCAGGCAGAGGACAAAATTTTAAGGTTATCATTCTGTCATTTCAAACTTTCAATAACAGTCCTTGCAGGTTCCCCTCCCTCTTTCCAAACTAAGTAATCCCTGTGTTTATCAACTTTCAAAAGACACAAATGACTTGTATAAAGTTCTCTGCATAATTCTTGGTTTTCAATGACCTTGCAGATCAAAGTTAATGTCTTTAAGCTGAAAAAGCAGGTATCTACATGAACAACTCCACTACTTTCATATCTCCACCTTTCCTAATATTTGTTTAAAATTCTGCCTAACATCTTTCGTGCTTGCTCTCATTTTGGATGGACAGGGGTCTACAACTAAACGTATTTTCACTCTCACTTTGCTTTTAGAAGAGTATGAAACTGCAACCCGATAATAATTTAACACAGGCATCCAAAACTAAGTAAGATTTTAAAAAGTACCTATCTTGTGTTATCTAATCTCACACAAAGATTCACATTTTTACAAAGTTGGGCTCCTAGTCCTATCAAGATGCAAGTCTTTCTTAAAACAAATCAATTCTTGACTGTAAGAGAAGACACACAGTCTATAAAATGCAAGAATGCTCTGCAGCCTCCTAACATCCTGGTTATACTTACTCCCCTTACACATATTTCAGAAATCAGTCTATCTGACACCCACGCTCATCACCGCTGAAAAGTCAGAACACACTCTGTTCATTTAGCATTTTTATATTCCTTCATCTTAAGCACTTCCGAAAGGAACTGAAATAATGCTGGATGAGGGATAAGGATAAGCGTATGACCCAGAAGAGAGACTCAAGAAGAACCAAGGAATGGGACACCAGACAGCCTGGCTTCACCACACATGTTTGCATCTCAAACCACCAAGTTTTAAAAAGATGATCTCTATCACTTTTTAAACTTAAGACTCCTTGTGTCCTTTCTACACAAGATGCCTCAGAGGGTAAAAAACAAATCTTAAGCAATTTGTGAGTTCTGTATTCTCATTAGTTGATCTGCACTTAGAACTTGCATAATCTCGGAAAGCTGTGTAGCAGCTAAAGGGATTACTAACTCCTCAGACGCAAATAACCTTCAGGCACACTCAGTTCAAATCAGTGCAGTTTTATAACATGCATTCTTAATGGAGGTCCTGAGGACACACTCTCTAGAAAAGGTGGAGTAGGCGAAATCGCTTTGACTTCACTTTTAGTCTGTAGTTCAAGAAAACTAAGCCATGGGTAACAAAAGCAAACCGGCAATCTCACCCACTCTATCCACCCTCATATACATACACAGACACAAACAGAAGTGGATTGCAATACTCCTAGGCTCTCATTTCCACAGAGTTCTTATATAAAAAGCAATGAGAAAGACAGAACGTCACGAAGCCTTGAGGTACAGTACAGTTGGCAAAAAAGGGGTTAAACAACACTACTTTCCTGGAAACCCTTCAATTTCCAGACTAGAAATGCAATTCTTCTCACTACCTCTGTGTGTTACGTATTTGCTAAAAATTCAGCAGAGTAAGAGTTAAGACTAACACCGCAAAAGAAAAAGAGAACCTGGTTCAGTTCTACCCTCCCTAAAGCAAACACCAACAACTCTGAGCCAAATCCACTCAGCATACACAAGACGTCACGGACATTCCAAAAAACAGGTGAAAAGAAGTTGAATTTCTCCAGGTGTCTCACCTTTCAGCCCCACATACTCAGAATTCACTAATGTGTGAAACATGTTAAGGGTTAGATAAAACAAAAGCACACATAAAATTCCATTTAAAACTTGAAAAACATTTACAAGTCACAAAGGTCACTATAAATCAGCAAAAATAGCTGGAATTTGGTGAGTATGGTCAAACAGTACCCATGGAAACCAAAGCAAAACAAAAGGATCCAGAAATATAAAGAAACATGGGCTGTAAAACTTAAGACTTAGAAGGGAAACTCCCTAACTAGAGTGTCACGTTTATCTTCAAGAAACACAGGAGAATCTTGCTTTGATCACCAGTGAGGGAAGGTTGTCACCACTACTTAAAACTAAATTTCTGGAGGGAAAAAGATATTCGCCAGATAAAAACAGGCAGCAGCTGACAGCCTATAGTCACTGGAAAGGACAGTCCAGAAGCACCTGTCTTGCTGGAAATAGGTAGGAAGAGATGAGTCACTATTTTAAATCTGTTTAGCACTTTCCCCATCTCAACCCTCTAGGTCCCAAAGTAACATTTATCTTCCTGTTTTCATCACTTTCTCAGCTTTCTTCCCAAACTTGTGGAGTTACGTCGGAATGCTAAAGGGTGGGGATCAGAAAGAAAAAAAATAAGAGGGAAAAGTTAGAAACCATTCGGTTAGCAGAAAGACACACTGGGACTGCGGAGTAACTACCACTCTATCCACCCTCATATACATACACAGACACAAACAGAAGTGGATTGCAATACTCCTAGGCTCTCATTTCCACAGAGTTCTTATATAAAAAGCAATGAGAAAGACAGAACGTCACGAAGCCTTGAGGTACAGTACAGTTGGCAAAAAAGGGGTTAAACAACACTACTTTCCTGGAAACCCTTCAATTTCCAGACTAGAAATGCAATTCTTCTCACTACCTCTGTGTGTTACGTATTTGCTAAAAATTCAGCAGAGTAAGAGTTAAGACTAACACCGCAAAAGAAAAAGAGAACCTGGTTCAGTTCTACCCTCCCTAAAGCAAACACCAACAACTCTGAGCCAAATCCACTCAGCATACACAAGACGTCACGGACATTCCAAAAAACAGGTGAAAAGAAGTTGAATTTCTCCAGGTGTCTCACCTTTCAGCCCCACATACTCAGAATTCACTAATGTGTGAAACATGTTAAGGGTTAGATAAAACAAAAGCACACATAAAATTCCATTTAAAACTTGAAAAACATTTACAAGTCACAAAGGTCACTATAAATCAGCAAAAATAGCTGGAATTTGGTGAGTATGGTCAAACAGTACCCATGGAAACCAAAGCAAAACAAAAGGATCCAGAAATATAAAGAAACATGGGCTGTAAAACTTAAGACTTAGAAGGGAAACTCCCTAACTAGAGTGTCACGTTTATCTTCAAGAAACACAGGAGAATCTTGCTTTGATCACCAGTGAGGGAAGGTTGTCACCACTACTTAAAACTAAATTTCTGGAGGGAAAAAGATATTCGCCAGATAAAAACAGGCAGCAGCTGACAGCCTATAGTCACTGGAAAGGACAGTCCAGAAGCACCTGTCTTGCTGGAAATAGGTAGGAAGAGATGAGTCACTATTTTAAATCTGTTTAGCACTTTCCCCATCTCAACCCTCTAGGTCCCAAAGTAACATTTATCTTCCTGTTTTCATCACTTTCTCAGCTTTCTTCCCAAACTTGTGGAGTTACGTCGGAATGCTAAAGGGTGGGGATCAGAAAGAAAAAAAATAAGAGGGAAAAGTTAGAAACCATTCGGTTAGCAGAAAGACACACTGGGACTGCGGAGTAACTACCTGGGAGAGAAGACTACTTAACTAGTTTCAGCTGGCAAACGGTTAAGATCCAAGACCCCTCCTCTCTTGGACAGCGTCCCCTATCTTTCAAAGCTTCTACAGTAAAAAGCAAACCGCTCCCTGGAGAGAGAAGTAAAAAACGAAGATTCCGGGTGGGCAAAGATAATGAGATACCACGGTGTTACACGACTACCACTACTCTTTCAGACTGGAAGTGACTGGCCCCCGAGGAAACCCAGACTCCTCCAGGTAGGGGAAAGGCTGTCAGCAGCCCTGGGGCACACGAGGCAGCGGAAGAGCTGAGGAGGCTGTTACGACGGGAAACGTACAAAACACAATCCCATCAACTCAAAAACTTCGGGACCTTCCAGGCTCACGTCCTCCCCACGAGGGAGGCTGATCACCGTTCTAAGTCAAGAAGGGCATGTTCTTGAGAAGTTCCAACCCCCTGACACGTGAGTGATAAGCAACAGGAGCAGAGAGACAGGTTCTCTGGTTGGGGAAACCCTGGAAAGCCAACCACCTTCTTGCCCAATGACCAGAGGAGCTGGGCAGAAACCCGTTTCTGCAGTCACAAGGACAAACGTCCAAGGGAAGAGGGAAGGGAGGGCCCAAGTCAGGTAGCATTCCTGAGGGGAAGGATTATCAGGTGACACCGGGCTGAGGGCCCAGAGAGAGGGCCGGGCGGGAGGAAAGTTAGCAGGTGAAAGGAATCAAGCTTGGGGAAGGAAGTGACCTTTGGAGAAGCAAATAAGAAGATACCAAAAAAGGGGGGGGGAGGGAAATGTGAGAAAATGGACACAGAAAAGCACTGAGGAGAGAGAGAGAGAAGGCGTGTTCGGGTAACGGAGGAAGAAGAAAGGAAGTGGGGCTGAGAGGGACGAGAAGAGGCTGAGACAGCCAGGGCTCTGCGGGCTACGGGCAGAGAGGGAAGGCTGGCGGGTGAAGGAAGCCCCGAGGCTGCCGGGGCAAGAGCCGGGTCGGACTCCGGGAATCCCCGAAGTTCCAGATGCGGCTGGAGGTCGGGCTTCGGAACCCGAGCACGAGAAAGGGAGGCGCGGGGGCGGCTCCCTCGGAACGTGCGTGCACCGCTTGGGGCCAGTTGCGAGGGGTCTTCGGGGTCCCGAGGGCGGTTAAGGAGGCCAGGCGGAGGGAACCAGGTGGGAGGGACACTCACAAATTTCTTGGATTTGCCGCCGTCGCCGCCTGCCGAAGGCAGCTCGTCCGGGTTCCGGCCCTTCTTCTTGTCCCGGGTCCCGCGGCCGGGCCCCAGGCCCCCGCCGGGCGGCTCCATGTCCAGGTTTGCGCTGCTAATGACCCGCGCCTACGCCGCTACTGCCCGGCAGCTCCAAACCCGCCGCCGCCGCCGCCCAGCAGCTTCTCAGCCAGCCGCCGCGCCCCGCCTCATTAGCATGCCGGCTGCGCGCGCCTCATGAATATACAACGGCGACGCCTCGCTCCCGCCCGCCTGCCCCACTTCCGCCCGGACCCGCAGCCCCTACCAACGGGGAAAGGACGGGGTGGAGGAAAACCGCGGAAGCGCACTACCTGCCTGGCGGGCCTAACCATTTGGACTCACGTCGGGGGGAAGGGGCGATGCCACGCTCTGGGACAGCGCCGCCTGGCGGTTGGAGCGGCGCAGGCCTCCCTGCTGACCCACTGGCTGAGCAGTTTAAAAAACGCCTGGAAAGCACGACATTGGGGGTCTTGCCCAATGACCAGAGGAGCTGGGCAGAAACCCGTTTCTGCAGTCACAAGGACAAACGTCCAAGGGAAGAGGGAAGGGAGGGCCCAAGTCAGGTAGCATTCCTGAGGGGAAGGATTATCAGGTGACACCGGGCTGAGGGCCCAGAGAGAGGGCCGGGCGGGAGGAAAGTTAGCAGGTGAAAGGAATCAAGCTTGGGGAAGGAAGTGACCTTTGGAGAAGCAAATAAGAAGATACCAAAAAAGGGGGGGGGAGGGAAATGTGAGAAAATGGACACAGAAAAGCACTGAGGAGAGAGAGAGAGAAGGCGTGTTCGGGTAACGGAGGAAGAAGAAAGGAAGTGGGGCTGAGAGGGACGAGAAGAGGCTGAGACAGCCAGGGCTCTGCGGGCTACGGGCAGAGAGGGAAGGCTGGCGGGTGAAGGAAGCCCCGAGGCTGCCGGGGCAAGAGCCGGGTCGGACTCCGGTAATCCCCGAAGTTCCAGATGCGGCTGGAGGTCGGGCTTCGGAACCCGAGCACGAGAAAGGGAGGCGCGGGGGCGGCTCCCTCGGAACGTGCGTGCACCGCTTGGGGCCAGTTGCGAGGGGTCTTCGGGGTCCCGAGGGCGGTTAAGGAGGCCAGGCGGAGGGAACCAGGTGGGAGGGACACTCACAAATTTCTTGGATTTGCCGCCGTCGCCGCCTGCCGAAGGCAGCTCGTCCGGGTTCCGGCCCTTCTTCTTGTCCCGGGTCCCGCGGCCGGGCCCCAGGCCCCCGCCGGGCGGCTCCATGTCCAGGTTTGCGCTGCTAATGACCCGCGCCTACGCCGCTACTGCCCGGCAGCTCCAAACCCGCCGCCGCCGCCGCCCAGCAGCTTCTCAGCCAGCCGCCGCGCCCCGCCTCATTAGCATGCCGGCTGCGCGCGCCTCATGAATATACAACGGCGACGCCTCGCTCCCGCCCGCCTGCCCCACTTCCGCCCGGACCCGCAGCCCCTACCAACGGGGAAAGGACGGGGTGGAGGAAAACCGCGGAAGCGCACTACCTGCCTGGCGGGCCTAACCATTTGGACTCACGTCGGGGGGAAGGGGCGATGCCACGCTCTGGGACAGCGCCGCCTGGCGGTTGGAGCGGCGCAGGCCTCCCTGCTCCCACGCAGCGCCCACGTGGCTGTGAAGCATGGACCCTCTCACAGCCCGGACCAAGATTTTATTATAAAAATTCGCCTAAGAGAGACTTGTCTTGGCAGGAAATTTAGTGTCGGGTTTTCCAGTATAATATAGTTTTTATGTGTTTAATACCCATGGAGCACATGAAAAAAATAAAGTGATAGTTACCATTTATGTGCCAAGAATAGATCTTGACACAGGGCCAGTGCTAGACCAAACTCGACTAGCTCTGGAGTTAGATTACCGAGTTCTAAATCCCAGGTCTGCCACTTTCCATGTTCCTAATCTGGAGAAACGTTATTGCCACTGGTATGCCTGAAGCTTAATAATAGTTACTAATTTACCATACACTTGTTCTATGCCAGACACTATGCAAAAACACTTTTCATATATTTTCTCACTGAATCTCCATAATGCCATGTGACAGATTCCACTGGTCTCCCCATTTCAAAGACAGAAAATTTGATCAATGACAATTGAAGTGACTTGTCCAAAGACACATAATTAACAGAAAAATTAAAATCAGGTTGATCTGACAGCAAGCCCTATGCTTAACCAGGATTCCCTACTGACATAAACCAAACAGTGAAAAGAATAGACGTTCTCCAAGAATGTGTTCTTTGCTCTGCTAGCTTGATTCCTCTCTCAGTAGTTTTCTCTGTTGTCCCAGCTACACCTGGTCCCTTGTGAGAAAAGCATGTGGCACTCAGTAGGCCTTCAAAGTCTGGACTTAATTATCTTGCTCACAACTGGCAAAAGATTTCAACTGCATGTTCCTGGAGACCACCCAGTGACTCACTAGGGAGCCTCCAGTGAGAACTGAGCCCCCAGGTGCAACCCAGGGCCTGGTGTATTACAAGGACTCTGCCAAGATGGCTGGTTTCTTAATCTGACCTTCAACTCTTTTTTTTCTTTTCTTTTTTTTTGGTGGGGGGCCGCTTCTATTGGTCTTTCATTTATTTCCATCTTTGTTCTTTGGCCTGTGTGGGCCTCCCATTGCAGTGGCCTCTCTCGCCACAGAGCACTGGCTCTGGGTACATGTGCTCCAGAGCGCTGGCTCAGTAGTTAGACACATCGGTCCAGCCGCTCTGCGGCATGTGGGATCCTCCTAGGCCAGGGATCGAACCAGCACCCCTTGTACTGCAAAGCGGTGTCCTTACCCACTGGACCACCAGGGAAGCCCTGACCTTCAACTCTTACCTTCCACTTTCTAACTGCCTGATGGAGAGCTACATAGGGCTGCCCAGCCCACATTCTGAACTCAATCTGTCCAACACAGTCCCAAACAGCTACTTATTAAACTCAAGTGTTGAGAAACAGACAGGATCAAAGCATGGAAGGAGTGATCCAGGTATTACTCTTCTTTCCTGTTCCATTGTCTACTAAAACATTTGTCTTACTCCCTACTGGACTTTAAACTCCAGAGAAGAGCCCATGTTTGTGGCAACTACAGTATCCAGCATCATTCCTCACATAAACAATGAAGATAGTGAGCAACTGCTTATGTCAGGCACTGTGCTACCTATCTGACATGTTTTCTTTCAGTGTATCCTCACTAACTAGCATCACCAATCCAAACACCCAGGTTTAAAAATCTGAAGTCACCTTCTACTCCCTCTCTTAAGCTACTAATCAGCCCAGGATTATCTAACACTTAATTACAATGCTCTATTAACTCCCTATGTATGAGTAAAATAATCCGTCTAAAATACATATGCACAGGTCCTGATGCAAGGTAAGTGCTGAGTGAAAATTAACTATGACTTTTATTATATACATCATCATCTCATTTCCTCTCTTCGTACTCAGGCAGCTAGTAAGAATTAAGAATATTCCTAGAAAGGCACAAGGTACAAAAAATACCAACTTGGTTTATTGGATAAAAAGAGTGGTAAAATGGACATAAGACCAAAAATCAGAACATTTTCACATCCTCCCCCAACTCAAAACTGCACTTCCCAATATCTGGGTTAGGATGTTTGGGAGCCAGAGCCCCCTAAAATCCCTTACTCTTCACCTGCACTGGAAGCAAGGCCTGCATTAGGAGAACCTGGAGATGAGGAGGTCAAAGGCAACCTTCCTTCTGTCTACTCCTTCACTCCTAAGGTCTCTGGATTGGAGGGAAGTAGGAAAGGAATAAGGGAGCCGGAAGGGCTAGAACTGGCCTCTAGGGCCCACCGCCCAAGCTGTCCTGGAGATGGCTATCCTTGTCCCCATTCAATCCTTAATAGGTACCATTCTCAGGCCTTGAGGGAGAGAAGAAAGGGGATAGTTGCTCCATGAACCAGATGTGGTCTCCAAACCCTCCCCCGGTGTTGGTAAAAGCCCTGAAAGTAAGCTGACTGGGGTGGGAGAACCACAGCTTTTCCCTTCCACCCAATCAAGACGTAAAGAGGAATTCCTGGGGACATAACAAGTCCAGCCACTCTTAAATCTCCACGTCGCTTTCCTTGTCGTTGTCGTGGTCTCCATCATAGAATTCATTGGGTGCCTCTGGCCTACAAAGCAAGGGAAAAAAGAGGGGTCAGGCTCTCACTCTCTAAGCTCCAATCCTCACCCAAGAAGGCACCCTCTCTGGAGCCACTTCTCAGGCCCCTAACACTGGGGGCCTGAGAAGTGGCTGATGGTAGGAACTGATTGCTATTCATTCACCCACTCATGTAGTCCATACACATCTGCTCACAGACTCCTCTGTGGCAGACACTGTCAGAAGCCTTAACAAGACGGTAGAGAATAAACCAGGCAACATGTCTGCCTATCCTCAAAAAAATTCACCTGATAAATGAGACTGACAATAATTAATGAAGTAAAAACATAAATATGGTCATTTCAGATGGTGGAAAGTATTATGAATAAAATAAAATAAAGGGAAGAGACTGAGATGGGAGGAAAAGAGTAAAAAGCTCATACAGGATTATTAGGAAAAGCTGCTCAAACAAGCTAAGACCTGAAGACGGAGAAGAAGCTGGACAGGCAAAGATCTCAGGAAGGCCATTCCAAAAAGAGCTGCAAGAAAACCAAGTACAGAAGTTATAAGGTTATAAGGCAGGAGACTGGTGTATTTCAATGAGAGAAGGCGGTCAAGACAGCCAGAAGAGAGAGGGTCAATGGAGACGAGACCAGGAATGTGGGTACGGGCCAGCATGGCGGGGCCTTTTAAAGTGATCATCAGAAATCTGGATGTTCTTCTAAGTGTAACGAGAAGGAGTATCTTTAGCAGAGGAGTGGCATATTATAAACCTGTAATGAGCAAAGGGATGGGTGAAAGGAACACAAGGCCCAATATGTATTCAATCCTGCTCTCTTTCCTTTTGGAAAACTATTATCTGGGAGAATATGAATAACTGAATTATCTTGCCCACAGCTGTTAACTGAGAAAGAAGGGAGAAAGTCATCAAAGAGAAGTTGGAGAACAACGTCAGGACAGGCTCCCTCTGCCTGGAAAGCAAAGCCTCAGTTACCTCAAAGTGTGTAAGGGCTAAAGGGGAGGAGTCAGAGACTCAGGTTTCAATCTCAGCCCTGGTATTTAACTAGCTGTGAGGCCTCTGGAAAGTTACTTAACCTCTCTGAGCCTTAGATTTCTCTTCTGGTAATTTAAGAACAGCACCTCATAGGGTTATCTGATGGCAAGGGAATGACGACATGATGACACTGTATCATGTATATTTTAATATAAATATCATATTCTATATAGCTGATACACTACAGGCATCAAAGAAAGGGAACTCGGTGAGTGGTCCGACAGTACCATACACATCTGCTCACAGACTCCTCTGTGGCAGACACTGTCAGAAGCCTTAACAAGACGGTAGAGAATAAACCAGGCAACATGTCTGCCTATCCTCAAAAAAATTCACCTGATAAATGAGACTGACAATAATTAATGAAGTAAAAACATAAATATGGTCATTTCAGATGGTGGAAAGTATTATGAATAAAATAAAATAAAGGGAAGAGACTGAGATGGGAGGAAAAGAGTAAAAAGCTCATACAGGATTATTAGGAAAAGCTGCTCAAACAAGCTAAGACCTGAAGACGGAGAAGAAGCTGGACAGGCAAAGATCTCAGGAAGGCCATTCCAAAAAGAGCTGCAAGAAAACCAAGTACAGAAGTTATAAGGTTATAAGGCAGGAGACTGGTGTATTTCAATGAGAGAAGGCGGTCAAGACAGCCAGAAGAGAGAGGGTCAATGGAGACGAGACCAGGAATGTGGGTGCAGGCCAGCATGGCGGGCCTTTAAAGTGATCATCAGAAATCTGGATGTTCTTCTAAGTGTAACGAGAAGGAGTATCTTTAGCAGAGGAGTGGCATATTATAAACCTGTAATGAGCAAAGGGATGGGTGAAAGGAACACAAGGCCCAATATGTATTCAATCCTGCTCTCTTTCCTTTTGGAAAACTATTATCTGGGAGAATATGAATAACTGAATTATCTTGCCCACAGCTGTTAACTGAGAAAGAAGGGAGAAAGTCATCAAAGAGAAGTTGGAGAACAACGTCAGGACAGGCTCCCTCTGCCTGGAAAGCAAAGCCTCAGTTACCTCAAAGTGTGTAAGGGCTAAAGGGGAGGAGTCAGAGACTCAGGTTTCAATCTCAGCCCTGGTATTTAACTAGCTGTGAGGCCTCTGGAAAGTTACTTAACCTCTCTGAGCCTTAGATTTCTCTTCTGGTAATTTAAGAACAGCACCTCATAGGGTTATCTGATGGCAAGGGAATGACGACATGATGACACTGTATCATGTATATTTTAATATAAATATCATATTCTATATAGCTGATACACTACAGGCATCAAAGAAAGGGAACTCGGTGAGTGGTCCGACAGTAACAGGTCTCAGGATAGGAAGAGGCCAGAGGTTACTGCTGTCTGTTGACAGCAGGCTGTATAATGCAGAGACGAGGCCCAGATATCAGACTGGAATTACAGATGGAAAAAAAAAAAAAAGTTGCCAAAAGGAAGAACTGAGAAACAGATTTTTAAGACAATCAATTTCCAGAAGTCAAGCCTCAGAGACCTGGAGAAGCTGAGATGGAGACAAGGGGTTAAAAAGGACCCCTGATGGGCTTCCCTCGTGGTCCAGTGGGTAAGGACATCGCCTTGCAGTGCAAGGGGCGCCGGTTCCATCCCTGGCCTGGGAAGATCCCACGTGCCGCGGAGCACCTGGACCGATGTGTCTAATTACCGAGCTGGCGCTCTGGAGCGCATGCGCCCAGAGCCGGTGCTCTGCAACAACAGAGGCCACCGCGATGGGAGGCCCACACGGGCCAAAGAACGAAGATGGATGAAAATGGACAAAATGAAAGACCAATAGAAGTGGCCCGCCTGCTCCCCTCCCTCCCCACCCAATGCCCCCCCCCAAATAAATAAATAAATAAATCTTTAAAAAAAAAAAGGACCCCTGAGGACAGATATTCAGAGACATCCTCAACCAAGGGAGGAAATAAAGGGGAACACATGGAGAAGGACTGGAGTGGTTCCAAGGTTCTAAGCAGTAAAGCCAAGGTCCAGCCGAGAGACCTAGAAGCATGAACTTATAAGACAGAGAATAGATTCTGGAAGGGACTGAGAAGCCCATCAGACTCTGCAACAGGGCCGACTCACACCTCCCTTCCTGCATGGCAGCAGGACCAGGTGTCCTGCAAACATCCAGCTGTGGTGATCTCCAGGCACGTAAGGAAATCTGTTCTCTATTAAATGCATCTGTTTCTGCACTTTTGGATTCTGTTGTCTTTTCCCTTCATTTCTCAGGAAAGCTTGTTTTGGGGCTTCTTTTTTTTTTTCAAGTCTATTCCAGTTTTAATTCAGTGCAACTGTAAATATTTTAATATAAATATCATATTCTATATAGCTGATACACTACAGGCATCAAAGAAAGGGACCTCGGTGAGTGGTCCGACAGTAACAGGCCTCAGGATAGGAAGAGGCCAGAGGTTACTGCTGTCTGTTGACAGCAGGCTGTATAATGCAGAGACGAGGCCCAGATATCAGACTGGAATTACAGATGGAAAAAAAAAAAAAAGTTGCCAAAAGGAAGAACTGAGAAACAGATTTTTAAGACAATCAATTTCCAGAAGTCAAGCCTCAGAGACCTGGAGAAGCTGAGATGGAGACAAGGGGTTAAAAAGGACCCCTGATGGGCTTCCCTCGTGGTCCAGTGGGTAAGGACATCGCCTTGCAGTGCAAGGGGCGCCGGTTCCATCCCTGGCCTGGGAAGATCCCACGTGCCGGAGCACCTGGACCGATGTGTCTAATTACCGAGCTGGCGCTCTGGAGCGCATGCGCCCAGAGCCGGTGCTCTGCAACAACAGAGGCCACCGCGATGGGAGGCCCACACGGGCCAAAGAACGAAGATGGATGAAAATGGACAAAATGAAAGACCAATAGAAGGGGCCCGCCTGCTCCCTCCCTCCCACCCAATGCCCCCAAATAAATAAATAAATAAATCTTTAAAAAAAAAAAGGACCCCTGAGGACAGATATTCAGAGACATCCTCAACCAAGGGAGGAAAAAAAGGGGAACACATGGAGAAGGACTGGAGTGGTTCCAAGGTTCTAAGCAGTAAAGCCAAGGTCCAGCCGAGAGACCTAGAAGCATGAACTTATAAGACAGAGAATAGATTCTGGAAGGGACTGAGAAGCCCATCAGACTCTGCAACAGGGCCGACTCACACCTCCCTTCCTGCATGGCAGCAGGACCAGGTGTCCTGCAAACATCCAGCTGTGGTGATCTCCAGGCACGTAAGGAAATCTGTTCTCTATTAAATGCATCTGTTTCTGCACTTTTGGATTCTGTTGTCTTTTCCCTTCATTTCTCAGGAAAGCTTGTTTTGGGGCTTCTTTTTTTTTTTTCAAGTCTATTCCAGTTGCCTTTATCCCCTAATTCAGTGCAACTGTAAATATTTTAATATGTATCTGAGAAAGGTAAAGATACATGAAAAAAAAATGGACACACATATATATATATATATACAACTATGACACCTGAAAAAAATTAGAAAGGAAAGAAATCTAAGAGCCTTACAAGAGCATTATATGAGCAGTGACCTGTCCAGCTTAGAATCTGAAAGGAGTGAGGAAAATGCTGGCAAGGATATAAACTGTTACAGACAGTCTGGAAAGCAATTCGGCAACAAATATAGAAAACTTCAGTGCACACAGCCTTTGACCTAGCAGCAACAATTCCAGGAATCTAACCCACTCAGACAAGCACACAAAGATGTGTATATAAGGGGATTCACTTCCACACTCTTTATAATAGCAAAAAAATGGCAAAAAAAAGGGAAATAGTGTAAATGTCCATCAATGGCACTTGGTTACATTATACTACATCCACACAATGGAATATTACACAGTTAATATAATAATGAAGTGGACTTTTATATATATTGGCACAAAAAAATGCACTAATTAAAAAAATATATTGGAAATTGTAGAACATGTACAGAATGATCCAACTTTTAAAAAGTGCACACTCTGAAAACGAGTGTACGTGTGTCTTTGTGTTTATATGTGAATGCTGAATGGTACAGTTATAATCTATAGAAAAAACCTGAAAAGATACAAATTAAATTATTAACATCGATTACTTTGTGAAATGGGTCTGAGATTGCTTAAAAGCAAATGAACATACTTTGGTGCTGTTTAGCATTTTTACAATAAATGCACATTACTTGTGTCACTAAAAACCAGGCAAAAGAAGAGTGTGATTGCCATATACTGAAGGAGGTAAGCTGAGGACAATTGGGCTAATGCCCTCTGATTCACTTTTCCTCTTGACCTCCCATCTGCTTCTGCATTTAAAATCCCCAAATCCAGCTGTGGTGATCTCCAGGCACGTAAGGAAATCTGTTCTCTATTAAATGCATCTGTTTCTGCACTTTTGGATTCTGTTGTCTTTTCCCTTCATTTCTCAGGAAAGCTTGTTTTGGGGCTTCTTTTTTTTTTTTCAAGTCTATTCCATTTGCCTTTATCCCTAATTCAGTGCAACTGTAAATATTTTAATATGTATCTGAGAAAGGTAAAGATACATGAAAAAAAAATGGACACACATATATATATATATATACAACTATGACACCTGAAAAAAATTAGAAAGGAAAGAAATCTAAGAGCCTTACAAGAGCATTATATGAGCAGTGACCTGTCCAGCTTAGAATCTGAAAGGAGTGAGGAAAATGCTGGCAAGGATATAAACTGTTACAGACAGTCTGGAAAGCAATTCGGCAACAAATATAGAAAACTTCAGTGCACACAGCCTTTGACCTAGCAGCAACAATTCCAGGAATCTAACCCACTCAGACAAGCACACAAAGATGTGTATATAAGGGGATTCACTTCCACACTCTTTATAATAGCAAAAAAATGGCAAAAAAAAGGGAAATAGTGTAAATGTCCATCAATGGCACTTGGTTACATTATACTACATCCACACAATGGAATATTACACAGTTAATATAATAATGAAGTGGACTTTTATATATATTGGCACAAAAAGATGCACTAATTAAAAAAATATATTGGAAATTGTAGAACATGTACAGAATGATCCAACTTTTAAAAAGTGCACACTCTGAAAACGAGTGTACGTGTGTCTTTGTGTTTATATGTGAATGCTGAATGGTACAGTTATAATCTATAGAAAAAAAACCTGAAAAGATACAAATTAAATTATTAACATCGATTACTTTGTGAAATGGGTCTGAGATTGCTTAAAAGCAAATGAACATACTTTGGTGCTGTTTAGCATTTTTACAATAAATGCACATTACTTGTGTCACTAAAAACCAGGCAAAAGAAGAGTGTGATTGCCATATACTGAAGGAGGTAAGCTGAGGACAATTGGGCTAATGCCCTCTGATTCACTTTTTCCCTCTTGACCTCCCCTCAGAGCTTGCTGAACCCCCGGCTGTCAAGTCCCTGCTCCAGACCTGCTGTAGTTCTCCTCGGGCCCGCGCTCCTCTGCGTCAGCCTCGTCAGTCCTGTCATAGGTTAGCAGGTCTGCGGGCACATCGTGAATCTGGACACTAGGTGCATGGTTCAGCATCTTCAGGTTTTCAAAGATTGTCTGGCGGATCTGGTCCAGATACTGGTGGGGGATGAGGAACAGACAGGGAGCAGCTCCCAGTGACTCCTAGCACATCTAGTCTTGTCGTTGTCCTTTGTCCCTGCTGTCTTAGTTTCAGTCCCATTTTGCATCTTAGTTTGAGTTCCCCAGCTGGTGACTGTCCCTCCTCCCAACCTTGACTGCCTCTGGTTTCACGGGGGCTGCTTCTGTGAGACTGACCGCTGAGGACTGTCTTCTCTTCCCTGGTTTCTCTCGTTTCTCATATACTAGACCTCTCCTGGACTGCCCCACTTTGTGCTCAGCTTCTCTGAGCGGCTGACCTGGCGTGAATTCTGATTCTCGATGCGGGTGCTGACATCTGGATGGAGCGTGAAGTCCGGGGCAAAGTACTCGAAGTATTCTTGGGGGAAAAGGAGATCAGGAAGAGATATGATGGCTCAGATAGAGACAGGCAGGTCCCCAAGACTTGCACATCTCTTTCCTTTCCATCCAAAATCCTTTCACAACAGCTGCCTAGCCCTTTCCCCACCCTGAGTCCAGAGCGTTGGTCTGCAGAGCTCTGAGAAAGTCAAACTTCTCACATGCTTTCAAACCAGACCATTCTGCAGTCTTGTGAGAATGGCTTTCTTACTGTGGGGCCGTCATGGGGTGGTCCTTACCACTATAGGGGAAACTCCTCACTAATGGCCTCTTCTACCAGCAGCGATGTCTCGTATGTCCTGAAACAAACCAGCAGAGGTGGGCAAAGGGGGTGAAGGACTGGCTCAGGGCCACCGGCCACTCTCAGGACCGATTCAAGCCATATTACTAAAGGAAAAAGGTGTGATTGCCATATACTGAAGGAGGTAAGCTGAGGACAATTGGGCTAATGCCCTCTGATTCACTTTTTCCCTCTTGACCTCCCCTCAGAGCTTGCTGAACCCCCGGCTGTCAAGTCCCTGCTCCAGACCTGCTGTAGTTCTCCTCGGGCCCGCGCTCCTCTGCGTCAGCCTCGTCAGTCCTGTCATAGGTTAGCAGGTCTGCGGGCACATCGTGAATCTGGACACTAGGTGCATGGTTCAGCATCTTCAGGTTTTCAAAGATTGTCTGGCGGATCTGGTCCAGATACTGGTGGGGGATGAGGAACAGACAGGGAGCAGCTCCCAGTGACTCCTAGCACATCTAGTCTTGTCGTTGTCCTTTGTCCCTGCTGTCTTAGTTTCAGTCCCATTTTGCATCTTAGTTTGAGTTCCCCAGCTGGTGACTGTCCCTCCTCCCAACCTTGACTGCCTCTGGTTTCACGGGGGCTGCTTCTGTGAGACTGACCGCTGAGGACTGTCTTCTCTTCCCTGGTTTCTCTCGTTTCTCATATACTAGACCTCTCCTGGACTGCCCCACTTTGTGCTCAGCTTCTCTGAGCGGCTGACCTGGCGTGAATTCTGATTCTCGATGCGGGTGCTGACATCTGGATGGAGCGTGAAGTCCGGGGCAAAGTACTCGAAGTATTCTTGGGGGAAAAGGAGATCAGGAAGAGATATGATGGCTCAGATAGAGACAGGCAGGTCCCCAAGACTTGCACATCTCTTTCCTTTCCATCCAAAATCCTTTCACAACAGCTGCCTAGCCCTTTCCCCACCCTGAGTCCAGAGCGTTGGTCTGCAGAGCTCTGAGAAAGTCAAACTTCTCACATGCTTTCAAACCAGACCATTCTGCAGTCTTGTGAGAATGGCTTTCTTACTGTGGGGCCGTCATGGGGTGGTCCTTACCACTATAGGGAAGCTCCTCACTAATGGCCTCTTCTACCAGCAGCGATGTCTCGTATGTCCTGAAACAAACCAGCAGAGGTGGGCAAGATGAGGGAGTGGGCTGAAAGGCCCACCTGGCCATCTCTCAGGGAGCTCTAACTCACACCAGACAAGGGGGAGGAGAAAAAGTGGGTCCATGCTCACCAGCAGCGGGCAACATTCCGGACAGTGTAGCCACCCCCACCTAGCACCAGCAGAGGGATATTGAAGCTCTTGACATATTCGACGCACTCCCTGTTAAAAGGAACCAGAGGAATGGGTGGCAAAAGTTACCAGGACCCATAGAACACACTTCTAGATATTGCCTGGAAAGGGGCACAAGGAAACTAGAAATGTTCTCTATCTTGACCGAGGTAGCGAAAGTCATTGAATTATACCTCTAAGATAAGTCCACTTGATCGTCCGCACATTGTATCTCAATAAGAGTTTTAAAATGGAGTGCACTGCCTCCTCTGTTCTGCTCAGCACCCACCCTGGCAGCCCGCCTGTTAATCAACTGGTCTCACTGGTGCACTAGCAAGTGCAGTCAGCTTAGCCACCAGAATACAACTCAAATCACCGACTTCTCTCCATCGCCACCTCCTCCAGCTCAGCCCCCTTCCTAAGACAATAGCTTCCTAGCTGGTCTTCCCACTTCCACTCCTGTGCATCCACCCCAACCCCAACCCCTTCTCCATTCGGCACTAAGAGCAGCGAGGCATGAGTGATGTTAAGTCCTCAGCCAGGAACTGAGCCCATGTTCCCTGCTGTGGAAGCGCAGTCGTAACCACTGGACTACCAGGGAAGTCTTGAGCTGTCACCTTAAAAACACAAGCTGAATCAGGAAGAGATATGATGGCTCAGATAGAGACAGGCAGGTCCCCAAGACTTGCACATCTCTTTCCTTTCCATCCAAAATCCTTTCACAACAGCTGCCTAGCCCTTTCCCCACCCTGAGTCCAGAGCGTTGGTCTGCAGAGCTCTGAGAAAGTCAAACTTCTCACATGCTTTCAAACCAGACCATTCTGCAGTCTTGTGAGAATGGCTTTCTTACTGTGGGGCCGTCATGGGGTGGTCCTTACCACTATAGGGAAGCTCCTCACTAATGGCCTCTTCTACCAGCAGCGATGTCTCGTATGTCCTGAAACAAACCAGCAGAGGTGGGCAAGATGAGGGAGTGGGCTGAAAGGCCCACCTGGCCATCTCTCAGGGAGCTCTAACTCACACCAGACAAGGGGGAGGAGAAAAAGTGGGTCCATGCTCACCAGCAGCGGGCAACATTCCGGACAGTGTAGCCACCCCCACCTAGCACCAGCAGAGGGATATTGAAGCTCTTGACATATTCGACGCACTCCCTGTTAAAAGGAACCAGAGGAATGGGTGGCAAAAGTTACCAGGACCCATAGAACACACTTCTAGATATTGCCTGGAAAGGGGCACAAGGAAACTAGAAATGTTCTCTATCTTGACCGAGGTAGCGAAAGTCATTGAATTATACCTCTAAGATAAGTCCACTTGATCGTCCGCACATTGTATCTCAATAAGAGTTTTAAAATGGAGTGCACTGCCTCCTCTGTTCTGCTCAGCACCCACCCTGGCAGCCCGCCTGTTAATCAACTGGTCTCACTGGTGCACTAGCAAGTGCAGTCAGCTTAGCCACCAGAATACAACTCAAATCACCGACTTCTCTCCATCGCCACCTCCTCCAGCTCAGCCCCCTTCCTAAGACAATAGCTTCCTAGCTGGTCTTCCCACTTCCACTCCTGTGCATCCACCCCAACCCCAACCCCTTCTCCATTCGGCACTAAGAGCAGCGAGGCATGAGTGATGTTAAGTCCTCAGCCAGGAACTGAGCCCATGTTCCCTGCTGTGGAAGCGCAGTCGTAACCACTGGACTACCAGGGAAGTCTTGAGCTGTCACCTTAAAAACACAAGCTGAATCATGTCACTTCCCTGCTTAAAACCTGTCAACAGTTTCCTGTCACATATGAAAGACAATCCAGACTCCCTGGCTGGAGGTTAAGTCACTGAGTTGTGTCTGACTGTCGCGACCCCATGGACTGTAGCCCATTAGGCTCCTCTGTCCGTGGGATGTCCCAGGCAGGAACACTGGAGTGAGATGCCATTCCCTTCTCCAAATTCAGACTCCTTAGCAGGGTCGAAGGCTCTTCACGACCCCAACACTACCAACTTCTCAGATGTCACCTCAAACCACCTCCAGCCTGCTCTCCTGTTCGGCATGGCTGGTTTTACTTCAGCTCCCCCATGATACTCCTCTGCCCTGTACCAGAGCCTCTGCATGTGCCCTTCTCAGCGCTTGGTATGGAACTCTCTCTGCTCCTCTTTTGGCTCGCTCCTTTTGGCTTCTGGGTCTCTGCTCAGAATTTGGAAAATTCTTTCCAAATCGAGATATCTAAAACAGGTTCTCCACTGTTCTCCTGTGTCTTAGCTTTCTATCCTTTTCCTTTCACAGAATTTATAACAATCTAGCTGTCTTGTTTGCTTACTTACTTTTTACCTGTTTCCTAAGCTAAACTGTAAATCCAGGGGAGTTTCCTCACTGCATTCCCATCTCCTAGCACAATGCCTGGAACACAGTAGGTGCTTAATAAGAACCCACTGTGCATGAATGGCCCACTGGGCAACACTGCTGAAGGTGACACTTCCGGTTCAAAGAACAACACGGAGCTATTTTTGAGTCCCCAAAAGGACGATGAGGCTCATTTCCCAGCTACCCCCATTCTGTGTATTGAGGCCCAAGGCCACTTGAAAACCCGGGGGAACAGAAGGAAGGCAGGTCTCACCCATGTCCCCGAATGCTGAGGTTGAAGCAGCCCAATCGATCACAGCCCAGAGAGTCGGCTCCACACTGCAAAAGTCAAAACCCCAGGAGGCTGCAGTGAGAGAACCGCTCAGAATGTCACCAATGTCCTTCACTTTCTTCCTCCCACCAGCCTAGGGACGCTCCTCTTTCCTGCTCTCTTCCCTCCAGCCCGAGTGCCTGAGGAGGCACTGACAGTATTACCTGGAGCACAATGCACGTGGGTTGGTAGAAGTCCACCACCTGGTTGATAACCGGCTGGAAAAGGTGCTTGTAACCTGGGAGAGGGCCAAAGATGGGCACCTGGCACCCCAAGGGATGGGGAGACAGGGAACAAAAGGAAAAAGGGGGTTCAGAGAGCATATAGCCCAGGAAAGGGGCAACCACTGGCTCTGAACTGTTGGGTGGGGTCTGAACTTCTGGAGTGAGGGACGGAAGCTAATGACCCTCTTCACAGAAAAACGCACATACACACAATACGTTGCATACAATTTCTGGGGAGTTTATGGTCCCTCTGAAGGCCATTCACCCTTAAAGACACCTGGCCCAACAGCAGAAAGCACCAGACAAAAGAGGTTAACTCAGGGAGAGAGAGAAGGAGCCTGAGGAGCAGGAAGGAGACTTCAGTACGTACTCTGGTCATCAATGCCATCCCGCAGGGGCACGTTGAGGCAGTAGTAGCGGCCACTCTCTGCTCCAACTTCATACATGTCACCTGTAGCGGATTCGGGGTCACAGCAGTGCCCATGAGCTATCTATCCACAACCCAGGTGCTACAACCCACTCCAAGGGCCTCTCACTCCATCCATGTATGTCCACCACACACTCCCTCAAACCACTGAGTCTCTTGCGGTTTGCATTCATTCAACCGATACTCTTGGAGGGCCTACTAAGAGCCAAGCTGTGAACCAGGCACTGTGGATATTGCAGGAAAGAGAACTAATGAAATGAATGAAATCCCACCAAGCTTATATTTTTGAGAAGGCTCATTTCCCAGCTACCCATTCTGTGTATTGAGGCCCAAGGCCACTTGAAAACCCGGGGGAACAGAAGGAAGGCAGGTCTCACCCATGTCCCCGAATGCTGAGGTTGAAGCAGCCCAATCGATCACAGCCCAGAGAGTCGGCTCCACACTGCAAAAGTCAAAACCCCAGGAGGCTGCAGTGAGAGAACCGCTCAGAATGTCACCAATGTCCTTCACTTTCTTCCTCCCACCAGCCTAGGGACGCTCCTCTTTCCTGCTCTCTTCCCTCCAGCCCGAGTGCCTGAGGAGGCACTGACAGTATTACCTGGAGCACAATGCACGTGGGTTGGTAGAAGTCCACCACCTGGTTGATAACCGGCTGGAAAAGGTGCTTGTAACCTGGGAGAGGGCCAAAGATGGGCACCTGGCACCCCAAGGGGATGGGGAGACAGGGAACAAAAGGAAAAAGGGGGTTCAGAGAGCATATAGCCCAGGAAAGGGGCAACCACTGGCTCTGAACTGTTGGGTGGGGTCTGAACTTCTGGAGTGAGGGACGGAAGCTAATGACCCTCTTCACAGAAAAACGCACATACACACAATACGTTGCATACAATTTCTGGGGAGTTTATGGTCCCTCTGAAGGCCATTCACCCTTAAAGACACCTGGCCCAACAGCAGAAAGCACCAGACAAAAGAGGTTAACTCAGGGAGAGAGAGAAGGAGCCTGAGGAGCAGGAAGGAGACTTCAGTACGTACTCTGGTCATCAATGCCATCCCGCAGGGGCACGTTGAGGCAGTAGTAGCGGCCACTCTCTGCTCCAACTTCATACATGTCACCTGTAGCGGATTCGGGGTCACAGCAGTGCCCATGAGCTATCTATCCACAACCCAGGTGCTACAACCCACTCCAAGGGCCTCTCACTCCATCCATGTATGTCCACCACACACTCCCTCAAACCACTGAGTCTCTTGCGGTTTGCATTCATTCAACCGATACTCTTGGAGGGCCTACTAAGAGCCAAGCTGTGAACCAGGCACTGTGGATATTGCAGGAAAGAGAACTAATGAAATGAATGAAATCCCACCAAGCTTATATTCTTGGGAGGTAGGCCTGATTAGGTGGGAGACAGTAAATGAAACAAAACCCCACAGTAAGGCTGCAGAGGAGACGGTCACGGTAAGAGCTGAGGAGTGTGAAAGGGACAGGCGCTCCTATTCCCATACCTGTGCCAGGGAAGAAGTAGTTTCCATATTTGTGGAAGGACACTGTCATGACCCGGTCAGTGAGGTAGAAGGCTTCCTGAACGCCATCACCATGGTGGATGTCAATATCAATGTAGAGCACTCGAGGGTGGTACCTGGGGTGAGGGCAAAGCCAGTGTCTGAGGCAGAGGCGAATCCCAGGAGGAAAAGCCCTCCGCCCTCTCCTCCCAAACAAAGGCCTGGAATTATGAAGGGTCTATTTTGGCCCAAGTCACCTGAAACCTAACACCACCAGTTCCCTAAGGGCAACCCTGGGGCTCCAGCCTGGAGGCAGGGACAGGAGAGGGATGTGCAGAGAAGGTTGAAATGTGAGCAGGCAGTGGGGAATCTGCAGCAGAGCACAAGAGGCAGCTTGAGAAAAGCATCAAGAACTTGGGAGAAGCTAGGGCAGGGCTGGAGGTCAGGGTCAGGGCCAGGGCAGTCTCAGGCCTTGTAAGCTCCCCCATCTCCTCCGGGGCTACTTACTTGAGCAGCTCCAGGATGCCAATCACAATGTCATTGACATAGCAGAAGCCAGACGCCTATGGTAAGACAGTACAGTGGTCTTCCCGAGAGGAACAACTCCTGACCCAGCTGCCCGACTACTGACTGCCATCCTGACCTCCTACCCTAGGGGCTGTCATCTCCCCATTACCTCCTCACTCACCTCAAACTTCTTGGCGTGGTGCAGAACCAGTACCTGAAAGCGGATTCGGGGTCACAGCAGTGCCCATGAGCTATCTATCCACAACCCAGGTGCTACAACCCACTCCAAGGGCCTCTCACTCCATCCATGTATGTCCACCACACACTCCCTCAAACCACTGAGTCTCTTGCGGTTTGCATTCATTCAACCGATACTCTTGGAGGGCCTACTAAGAGCCAAGCTGTGAACCAGGCACTGTGGATATTGCAGGAAAGAGAACTAATGAAATGAATGAAATCCCACCAAGCTTATATTCTTGGGAGGTAGGCCTGATTAGGTGGGAGACAGTAAATGAAACAAAACCCCACAGTAAGGCTGCAGAGGAGACGGTCACGGTAAGAGCTGAGGAGTGTGAAAGGGACAGGCGCTCCTATTCCCATACCTGTGCCAGGGAAGAAGTAGTTTCCATATTTGTGGAAGGACACTGTCATGACCCGGTCAGTGAGGTAGAAGGCTTCCTGAACGCCATCACCATGGTGGATGTCAATATCAATGTAGAGCACTCGAGGGTGGTACCTGGGGTGAGGGCAAAGCCAGTGTCTGAGGCAGAGGCGAATCCCAGGAGGAAAAGCCCTCCGCCCTCTCCTCCCAAACAAAGGCCTGGAATTATGAAGGGTCTATTTTGGCCCAAGTCACCTGAAACCTAACACCACCAGTTCCCTAAGGGCAACCCTGGGGCTCCAGCCTGGAGGCAGGGACAGGAGAGGGATGTGCAGAGAAGGTTGAAATGTGAGCAGGCAGTGGGGAATCTGCAGCAGAGCACAAGAGGCAGCTTGAGAAAAGCATCAAGAACTTGGGAGAAGCTAGGGCAGGGCTGGAGGTCAGGGTCAGGGCCAGGGCAGTCTCAGGCCTTGTAAGCTCCCCCATCTCCTCCGGGGCTACTTACTTGAGCAGCTCCAGGATGCCAATCACAATGTCATTGACATAGCAGAAGCCAGACGCCTATGGTAAGACAGTACAGTGGTCTTCCCGAGAGAGGAACAACTCCCTGACCCAGCTGCCCGACTACTGACTGCCATCCTGACCTCCTACCCTAGGGGGGCTGTCATCTCCCCCATTACCTCCTCACTCACCTCAAACTTCTTGGCGTGGTGCAGACCACCAGCCCAGTTAATGGCAATATCACAGATCTGAAAGACAAACACCCACCTCACAGTCCTTCTCCTGCCCACCCCCAAAGCTGGGAGCTCAGGGTCAGGGGTAAGGCCTTAAGATTCAGGGGGCCCATAGGAAGCAAGCAACAGGACTTGGGGTTACACTCACCTTGTTGTTCAGCTGGGTTGCTCCTTGCAGAGATGCGCCTGTGTAACGGGAGCAGAACTCAAAGAGCCCAGGAAACACGGGGCTGCAGAAAGAAGAGCAAGTTGGAGCCCTTTTTCCTCTGTCCACTCGCTTCCTTTGCCTCTCTCCACACCCCAAAGCCCTATGGCCTCCATTCTTCAATAACCCCTTCTGCCCCTGCTACATACATAGCAAGTTATCTGCAAATTTATTCAACAAATACTTTGAACCAAACGCAGGCCTAGCTCGAGGCACTGAATGAGAAGTAGAGAAGACCAGTGATAGCAGTTCCTAATTCCACAAAGAGCATTTATAGTCCCCCAGCTGTGGCCTGAGGGTGGACTCTACATTTCCAGACTTAGACAGTGAACTCAAAACTAGCAGCAACAACCAAGGAACATGGATGGAAGAGGCTCCAAAGAGGAAGGAGCCTCTGTGGCAATGTTGGAAAAATACACTGATTATCAATGCTCCCTAGGAAAGAGTTGCAAATTAAAAGGGAAAATGTGCAGAGAAGGTTGAAATGTGAGCAGGCAGTGGGGAATCTGCAGCAGAGCACAAGAGGCAGCTTGAGAAAAGCATCAAGAACTTGGGAGAAGCTAGGGCAGGGCTGGAGGTCAGGGTCAGGGCCAGGGCAGTCTCAGGCCTTGTAAGCTCCCCCATCTCCTCCGGGGCTACTTACTTGAGCAGCTCCAGGATGCCAATCACAATGTCATTGACATAGCAGAAGCCAGACGCCTATGGTAAGACAGTACAGTGGTCTTCCCGAGAGAGGAACAACTCCCTGACCCAGCTGCCCGACTACTGACTGCCATCCTGACCTCCTACCCTAGGCGGGCTGACATCTCCCCCATTACCTCCTCACTCACCTCAAACTTCTTGGCGTGGTGCAGACCACCAGCCCAGTTAATGGCAATATCACAGATCTGAAAGACAAACACCCACCTCACAGTCCTTCTCCTGCCCACCCCCAAAGCTGGGAGCTCAGGGTCAGGGGTAAGGCCTTAAGATTCAGGGGGCCCATAGGAAGCAAGCAACAGGACTTGGGGTTACACTCACCTTGTTGTTCAGCTGGGTTGCTCCTTGCAGAGATGCGCCTGTGTAACGGGAGCAGAACTCAAAGAGCCCAGGAAACACGGGGCTGCAGAAAGAAGAGCAAGTTGGAGCCCTTTTTCCTCTGTCCACTCGCTTCCTTTGCCTCTCTCCACACCCCAAAGCCCTATGGCCTCCATTCTTCAATAACCCCTTCTGCCCCTGCTACATACATAGCAAGTTATCTGCAAATTTATTCAACAAATACTTTGAACCAAACGCAGGCCTAGCTCGAGGCACTGAATGAGAAGTAGAGAAGACCAGTGATAGCAGTTCCTAATTCCACAAAGAGCATTTATAGTCCCCCAGCTGTGGCCTGAGGGTGGACTCTACATTTCCAGACTTAGACAGTGAACTCAAAACTAGCAGCAACAACCAAGGAACATGGATGGAAGAGGCTCCAAAGAGGAAGGAGCCTCTGTGGCAATGTTGGAAAAATACACTGATTATCAATGCTCCCTAGGGAAAGAGTTGCAAATTAAAAGGGGAAAATGATAGAAGAAATGCTTGCATACTGAAGTATGGGGAAGTCATCCTGGCCTATGTATAATTTAATTTGAATTTTAGGCAAGTTGAAACAGCCTCTTTTTGGCCTATCAAATATACATTGGGGGGCTTCCCTGGTGGTCCAGTGGGTAAAGAGTCTGCCTTGCAGTGCAAGGGGCACTGGTTCGATCCCTGGCACAGGAAGATCCCACATGCCGTGGAGCGGTTGGACCCGTGTGTCCAATTACGAGCCAGCACTCTGGAGCGCAAGCACCAAGAGCTGGTGCTCTGCGCTGATAGAGGCCACTGCGATGGGAGGCCCACACAGGCCAAAGAATTAAGGTGGATGAAAATAAATAAATGAAGGACCAATAAAAAAGGCAAAAAAAAAAAAAAAAAAACCCCACTAGCAACAGCAATAACACAAGAAACCTCCCAAGACAGCATGCACCTGAACAACCCAATGAGCAGGGCATTGTGTGCAGGATAGAACTCTGTGGCTAGTGTGGGCAAGAAAAGTGTCACGGCATGAAGCTTCGTGGTGGGGTGAGGACTGAGAAGGCCTTGGAGAGGCTGAATGGGGAACAAAGGGCATTCCAAGAAGACACCCTGTGTAGCAGGGATATGGGGCTGAGGTTGGGAAGGAGCTCAGTGCCAGCCTAAAAATTCAGCCTCAATCCTCCAGCTCAGGCTGCTTCTATTGGTAGGATCTTTCTGGGAAACAGATTAGCATAGTGTTTAAAAATCTAGGCTCTGGACCTGAATCCTGCCACCTCCACTGTCCAGACTAAATGATCAACATCTCCTCAAATTTCATCTTATGTACTTATGCCTACCATCAGGAAAAGGATTATTCTATCTCAGGGTTGGTACAAGAATTAGGTGGATATACCTGTAATCCTAGGTATAGTGGAGTAAGAACTCAAAAAACTATAGCTGTTGTAGGAAACTATAAACCTTTTGTTATGAGGGTGGACTCTACATTTCCAGACTTAGACAGTGAACTCAAAACTAGCAGCAACAACCAAGGAACATGGATGGAAGAGGCTCCAAAGAGGAAGGAGCCTCTGTGGCAATGTTGGAAAAATACACTGATTATCAATGCTCCCTAGGGAAAGAGTTGCAAATTAAAAGGGGAAAATGATAGAAGAAATGCTTGCATACTGAAGTATGGGGAAGTCATCCTGGCCTATGTATAATTTAATTTGAATTTTAGGCAAGTTGAAACAGCCTCTTTTTGGCCTATCAAATATACATTGGGGGGCTTCCCTGGTGGTCCAGTGGGTAAAGAGTCTGCCTTGCAGTGCAAGGGGCACTGGTTCGATCCCTGGCACAGGAAGATCCCACATGCCGTGGAGCGGTTGGACCCGTGTGTCCAATTACGAGCCAGCACTCTGGAGCGCAAGCACCAAGAGCTGGTGCTCTGCGCTGATAGAGGCCACTGCGATGGGAGGCCCACACAGGCCAAAGAATTAAGGTGGATGAAAATAAATAAATGAAGGACCAATAAAAAAGGCAAAAAAAAAAAAAAAAAAAAACCCCACTAGCAACAGCAATAACACAAGAAACCTCCCAAGACAGCATGCACCTGAACAACCCAATGAGCAGGGCATTGTGTGCAGGATAGAACTCTGTGGCTAGTGTGGGCAAGAAAAGTGTCACGGCATGAAGCTTCGTGGTGGGGTGAGGACTGAGAAGGCCTTGGAGAGGCTGAATGGGGAACAAAGGGCATTCCAAGAAGACACCCTGTGTAGCAGGGATATGGGGCTGAGGTTGGGAAGGAGCTCAGTGCCAGCCTAAAAATTCAGCCTCAATCCTCCAGCTCAGGCTGCTTCTATTGGTAGGATCTTTCTGGGAAACAGATTAGCATAGTGTTTAAAAATCTAGGCTCTGGACCTGAATCCTGCCACCTCCACTGTCCAGACTAAATGATCAACATCTCCTCAAATTTCATCTTATGTACTTATGCCTACCATCAGGAAAAGGATTATTCTATCTCAGGGTTGGTACAAGAATTAGGTGGATATACCTGTAATCCTAGGTATAGTGGAGTAAGAACTCAAAAAACTATAGCTGTTGTAGGAAACTATAGATCAACAGCCTCGTTTCTTCGAAAAATATATTCAGGGCTTCCCTGGTGGTTCAGTGGGTAAAGACACCGCCTTGCAGTGCAAGGGGCGCCGGTTCTATTCCTGGCCTGGGAAGATCCCACATGCCATGGAGCAGCTGGACCGATGTGTCCATTGACCGAGCCAGAGCTCTGGGGAGCATGTGCCCAGAGCTATTGCTCTGCAGTGACAGAGGCCACTGTGATGAGAGGCCCACACAGGCCAAAGAACAAAGATGGATGATGAAAGACCAATAGAAGTAGCAAAAAAAAAGTTAAAAAAAAAAAAAAAATATATATATATATATATATATATATATATATATATATATATTCAGGAAATTCCCTGGCAGTCCAGTGGTTAGGACTCCATATTTTCACTGCCGAGGGCCTGGGTTCAATCCCTGGTTGAGGAATTAAGATCCCACCAAACCATGGCAAGACAAACAAATAAATAAATTCAAAAGATAGCAGCAAACACTAACGGTCAGCCGACTTAAGAGACAGAGTCACCAAATACCATATGTTGGCCTTATTTAAATCCTAATATAAATAAATCAACTGACAAAAAGAAAAAAATCTGAGAAGTACTGACTGTATATTTAATGACATAAAGGAATTACTTTATATCCTTAATTTTTCAGGCATGACGATATTATGCATCTTTTTAAAAGAGTATCATTTGGAAATATTAGTAAAGTATTTATAGATAAAAGGGTGTGACATCTCAGATAAACTTTAAAATAACCTAACATGCGGGATACAGATGAAGCAAGATCAGCCATCTGCTCGAAGTGCTGCAACTCAGTGATGAATAGATGGGGGTTCACTGTACTATTCTACTTGCAGAAACGTTTAAAAATTTCCTTAGTAAACAAAATGTTTAAAAATGAATGGAGCCCATGTGCCACAACTACTGAAGCCTGTGTGCCCTAGAGTCCGAGTTCCACAAGAGAAGTTACCACAACAAGAAGCCTGCTCACCTCAACTAGAAAGTAGCCCCCACTCCCTGCAACTAGAGAAGAGCCTGTGGCAGCAGTGAAGATCCAGAATAGCCAAAAAAAAAAAAAAAACACCAATTCATAATAGAAGTGTTTACTTTTTAAAGGCCCTCCTATCCTCTTAAACCACGATTCAGATCACTCTTCAGATATTTTGGGCGGCCTTTTCTGTTCCTTAAATAAGCCACACTTTGTCCTACCACAGACCCTTGGGCCTGCATGTGACCGAGCCAGAGCTCTGGGAGCATGTGCCCAGAGCTATTGCTCTGCAGTGACAGAGGCCACTGTGATGAGAGGCCCACACAGGCCAAAGAACAAAGATGGATGATGAAAGACCAATAGAAGTAGCAAAAAAAAAGTTAAAAAAAAAAAAAAAATATATATATATATATATATATATATATATATATATATATTCAGGAAATTCCCTGGCAGTCCAGTGGTTAGGACTCCATATTTTCACTGCCGAGGGCCTGGGTTCAATCCCTGGTTGAGGAATTAAGATCCCACCAAACCATGGCAAGACAAACAAATAAATAAATTCAAAAGATAGCAGCAAACACTAACGGTCAGCCGACTTAAGAGACAGAGTCACCAAATACCATATGTTGGCCTTATTTAAATCCTAATATAAATAAATCAACTGACAAAAAGAAAAAAATCTGAGAAGTACTGACTGTATATTTAATGACATAAAGGAATTACTTTATATCCTTAATTTTTCAGGCATGACGATATTATGCATCTTTTTAAAAGAGTATCATTTGGAAATATTAGTAAAGTATTTATAGATAAAAGGGTGTGACATCTCAGATAAACTTTAAAATAACCTAACATGCGGGATACAGATGAAGCAAGATCAGCCATCTGCTCGAAGTGCTGCAACTCAGTGATGAATAGATGGGGGTTCACTGTACTATTCTACTTGCAGAAACGTTTAAAAATTTCCTTAGTAAACAAAATGTTTAAAAATGAATGGAGCCCATGTGCCACAACTACTGAAGCCCGTGTGCCCTAGAGTCCGAGTTCCACAAGAGAAGTCACTGCAACAAGAAGCCTGCTCACCTCAACTAGAAAGTAGCCCCCACTCCCTGCAACTAGAGAAGAGCCTGTGGCAGCAGTGAAGATCCAGAATAGCCAAAAAAAAAAAAAAAAACAAACACCAATTCATAATAGAAGTGTTTACTTTTTAAAGGCCCTCCTATCCTCTTAAGCCACGATTCAGATCACTCTTCAGATATTGTGGGCGGCCTTTTTCTGTTCCTTAAATAAGCCACACTTTGTCCTACCACAGACCCTTGGGGCATGTTGCCCCTACTTACCCTGACAGTCCTCCCTTCATCCTCCATCTTCCCAGCTACCTTTCACCTAATTACCTCCTACTTTCTTTTGAACTCAGCTCAATCTTTATTACTGCCTCTAGGAAGCCTCCACTGACCAGCCACTGCCCAGACTAGAGAATTCTCCCATGTATACCCTCGCAGAGTTGTCATATTCCTCTCGTCTAGAGCACTTAGCACAAGGGCAACACTGAAACTGTGTTGTTGCTGCTGTCTATCGTTGCATCCCTAGCACTCAGCACAGGGCCTGGCCTAGAGTCAATAACCAGTCAATATTTGTTACATCAACAAATGAGGAAATTATGATTCATTGACAAGTATCCTCCGCCATCATATCTTCCCATAGCTCCACAAGACCCATTCAAGTATTCTCACTGAAATGCCTGGCATCAAAGGTCCAGTTCTCTTACCAGTCGTCGCCCACGTTGAAGGCGTTAAGACTCTTGGTGAAGCCTTGCATATTGGTGGGGCTGACTCTCTGCAGAAAGTCGATGTAGTCCTCAGAGTGGAAGCGGCACATGTCGTGCTGGGAGGCCTGGTATGGCTTGAAGACCTCGAGATGGAAACACACAAGGTGAAGCCAGGCAGGGTCAGTCCTACTCACTGGGCTGAGGCTGCCCACACTGAGCCCAGCCCTGGAAACTGTCCAAAAGCATACAGAGCAGTCCCTTCACCCCTGCCAATCCTTGATAATCTATGACAAGGGTCCGTGAAGGAGACAGACTCTGATTACCTTGGTAGTTTCTTATGATTAAGTCCCCTAAAGATCACTGGGGCTCCCTTTTCCTTCCCACCTCCCTCCCAGCCTTTTCTACCTTCTCAAACTTTACCTTCCTTCCACCTGCCCTGTTTCCTTATCTTCCTCCTATCCTGATTCTCTTCGTATTCATCTCCCCTGGGCACTGATTCTATCCTCTCTCTCCTCTGAGTTCTTCTTAATTTTGGAATCAAATAATATGAGACACATGACAACCTTCTAATTAAAATCCAAGATTCCCAGGTGCTAAGCCAGAGATTTATTATCTTTTGAGGGCGTCACACACTTTAGAAATTGGATGGGAGCAAAAATTTTTCTCTATCCAGAAAATGCCCACAGGCACACACAGGCCAACAATTTCAGAGATTCACGCATAAACATCACTTCAGTCTTTTTTGTTGTTGTTTTTTTGTTTGTTTGTTTATTTTAATTTTTTTTTACTTCACCTCAGTCTTTTCTACCAACTCACTTGTGTGTGTCTCAGCACAAGCAGGGGACGCTCATTCATACCGTTGACTAACTCCCTTCGCGGTGCATAAGGGCCAAGCAGTATGTTATAAGCACATATCACAGCTATAAATTTCAAGTCAAGGACAGACAGTATGTGTATATCGAAGAGAGGGAGGGATGGGTAGCAATTAAGTGGAACTCCTTGTGTGGGCGTGGGTATTCCAGGTTGAAAAGGGAATACCCAGGACTCATCCTACTGTCCTCCACACATATACAGATTTACACTCAGGGCTGCAAAGTCCTTCCTGGAGCTCTAGCTTGGCAGCGGAGAGAGGTAGCAGAGAAGGGATGAGAATAAGGGTCATATCTAGATAAATTGAATCCGCCACTTTCCCTTCTCTGAGGCCACAGAACTGTCCTAAGATGCAAGGGAGGGAAATATTTCTGTCTGACAACCAGCCCCACTCCACCCTAACCCTAGGCCAAAGGTTGGTTCACTTGACCTCAAAAGGTGGCCGACCTATGGTGAAAAACTAACTCTCATGAAGTCAGTGGATGCACCCACCAACACTCTGCATATGGGGGTGCTCCTAGTTCCTTCTATGCACCTCCCCCCTCCCAGGGGTGGGTCGCTCTTGATGCATTCATTGCAGCCTACCCATCCCTAAGGCCGCAGCTCGTCCCCACCCTCAACCCCTTGCAGAAGCCGTGAGACTCACAATCATCTTCTTATAGAGACCGTAGTGCAGGACCAGACTATGAGTCAGTGCCAAGCGATGGGGCTTCATGGGGTGACCTGCCCCTGGGGGTGGGAGAAAAGAGTTCGTCAGTACCCATCCCTGGAGTTGCAGGCCCGACTTCGAAACCTCCGCGTCCCGAATCCCTTGCGTGCAATCTTGCTCCCTCACCGTAGTGGAAGTTGCCCACATCGGGGTCGTAGAAATAGGCCACAGTCTTGGCCATGGTGTCGGCGGGACCAGGCCCCGCGCCTCCGCCGCCAGCCTGGCCGCCTGCCCCACCCCCTGCCTTGCGTGCTGCGTAAGCACGCAGCCTGCCTCTGCGGAACCAGGAGACTCAAGCCCGCCTCCCCTAGACCACGCCCAGGCCACGCCTCCTGCGGAGTTCCGCCCTCGGCTGGCTTCGCCCTTCTAGGTTCTGGGACGTGAGCGTCTGGGCTTGGCCGGAGGACGGTAGTGTTGGTCCTAGGATGACAGGGACTTTTCTTTCCGGGAGGGGATCAAATCCTCGGGAAGCCAAGCAGTCCTGTCCAGCTACCTCTCCCAAAAGGGGCGCAGGCCATGTCACCTCTCTAGAGGGCTTGGGAGGACCGGCCACTCTGTCCCCTCCCAGGTGCAGAAAGCCAGCTTCCCCTGGCCCGCTGGGAAGATTCCCAGCTACATATCCGGCCGGGGCATCTGAGGTCAAGAGCCAAGCCAGGCGTGCCCGATAGACCAGCGGAGAGCTCTCTAGCCTGACTGCCTGTCCTCCTCGCCCGGACCCAGACTCGGCTCCGCACCGTCACCGGGTGGCAGTGGCGGGTGCTGCGCAGTCACGCGCGCACCACACTTGCGCTCAGAAGCACGCAAGCCTCTCTCTTTCTCTCTCTCCGCCCCGCACACCTGGGCTCCGCCCCCTGGTCCCCGGCCGGCCGGCGGTCGAAGGCTTTTGGAGACTCAGAGCGGCTGCGGCGGCGCCCCCCTTCTCCTTCCCTTCCCACGGCTGGAGTTGTCTGGAGCCTGTCGCCGGTCCCAACCAGCCCGCATCCCTCTCCATCCTTCCCTCCCCCCAACCCCTGCCGCGGCACGGGTATTGCAGCCGCAGCCCGGAGCCCTTGAGGCGGCGAAGGGGGGAGGGGAAGGAAGCAAGGGATGAGCGCCGGGAAGGCGTCGGGGGCCCTGAGCCGGACTAGGACGCCCCTGGAACCGGAACCCGAGCCGGAGCCGGAGCCAGAACCAAACCACCGGTACCGGGTGGGCCAGGTGGTCAGAATGGGAGAAGCTGAAAGACGGGAGGGGGGTGTGTGTGTGAGAGTACAGGAAGGGGAAGGGGCTGCGGAGGCCTGGCTCAGGACCGCGCAGAGGAGATGTGGACGCTGACTCAGGCATGATCCTTGTGTCGGCCTCCCGAGAATTCCATCCCATCTCGCTCTGCAGTGTCCTTGGGAGGGACGAAAACGCAGGACATGCTGGAAAGGGGAACGCTCTGGGCGTCGGGGAAGCGGGACCAGGGTCTTGGAAGAGGGCTTGTGCAGCCGCCGTCTGACACCCCTGGCCCGAACCAGCACCCCTGGCACGGACAGCTCCTTGGTTGGGTAGAGGGTGGGGCCAAACCTCAGAGGCTTGTCTGTCACGAATCCTGAGGACAGCGTTCCTAACCCTACCCCCATCCTTAGCTGCAGCCCCCTAACCCCAGGAGGCGCCCTGGCCCGCGCTCACCCCCCAGGGCTTCATGTCGGAACCACAGCCTGGCCTGGAGCCGCCCCAACATGGGCTGTACATGCTTTTCCTGCTTGTGCTGGTCTTCTTCCTCATGGGCCTCGTAGGCTTTATGATCTGCCACGTGCTCAAGAAGAAGGGCTACCGCTGCCGCACCTCGAGGGGCTCAGAGCCTGATGACACCCAGCTCCAGCCCCGTGAGTGAACAGCCTAGCACCTGGCTTGGTCACCTTCTCCCCACACCTCTTCCTGGCCAACAGACCCAGGCCAGATCCCAACCAAGCTTTCAGGAGGCCTAGTAATGCTTTCTTTAGTCAGAAAGTGGGGTGCCACCACTCAGAAAGCAGGACTAGAGAAAGCACCATGGGTGGGAAGGGCCCACTGATGGTAGTCTGTCTTGGACTCCCGCTGATTTCCTCATCTTTTCCGTCCTGGCCCTTGAAATGCTTGCTAACAGACAGCACAATGGCAATCTGGAAAAGGGGTAGGTCTTGAGCAATAAGTCACAGAAGCCACTGGGTAATGTACCCCTGAAGTTGACTCATATCCTGCCACCTAACCAACCTCTTTCATTCTTCAGCTGAGGACGATGACATGAATGAGGACACGGTAGAGAGGATTGTTCGCTGCATCATCCAAAATGAAGGTGGGTGTAGGTTGGCTCCTTGACCCCACCCACCTCCTCCACCTTCTCTTGCCCTGGCCTTTACCTCCACCGACCTCCTCTTTTTCTTCTCCCCTCAGCCAATGCTGAGGCCTTGAAGGAGATGCTGGGGGACAGTGAGGGAGAAGGGACAGTGCAGCTGTCCAGGTGAGCTGGAAACAAGGGCTGGTATTATTGAGCCTGCCTTGGAGAGTCCCCTCTCCCCAAGCACATTCCTCTCCCAGTCTCCGTGCATGACTAGGGCGATGGGGTCGAGAGCAAGGCTGGCAAACATACAGGAAGAAGAAAGTCTGGTAGAAATTCTGAGTCCTCCAGACCACATCTCTCCTCTGGATGTCATCAAGCCTAACCTTCATCCCTTATGCCAGTCCCCTGGGTTAAGCATTGCCCACTTTTTAGTCCTGGGAGGGAAAACAACACATGGTCAGTGACATCTCCATATTCAGTTTATTAGATAAAGGCAAGAAAAGAATGGTGGGGCCTGGGGGCAGGGGGACATTCGGGGATTTAAGGAGCACATTGAAAAGAACAGGAACAAACAGAACAGGAAGAAAACTGGGAATGTCCCCCCTGCTCCCTTCCTCCCTACTGTCCAGTGTGGATGCCACCTCCAGCCTACAGGATGGAACCCCCTCCCATCATCACACAGTGCACCTGGGCTCCGCAGCCCCGTGCATCCACTGCAGCCGCAACAAAAGACCCCCACTTGTCCGTCAGGGGCGCTCCAAGGAAGGAAAGAGTCGCCCCCGGCCTGGGGAGACCACCGTGTTCTCTGTAGGCAGGTGGGTAGAGAGTACCCCAGCTAAAGGGAGGTTGAGGTGGGGGCCCAGTGCTCAGGCACTTGACTCCAAAGGTGGGCCCTGGCTCTTCCTTCCTGGACTGGGAGCTACAGCAGGAGTCAGGCTGCACAATGTGCCCCACAGGCTGAGGCCAGCCTCCCCGCCCTAGGTCAGAGGGACATGGCTATCAGACCCAGAATGCCCCTGACCAGAGGGAAGGCCAAGCGGCCTCTGAATGCTGGCCCTAAGCCCTGGTGTCCCCTTCCCTCCCAGGTTCCGGGTGACGCACATCGAGAAGCGCTCTGGGCTGCACGAGCATCGTGATGGCTCCCCCACGGACAGGAGCTGGGGGTCTGGTGGAGGGCAGGACCCAGGGGGCGGCCAGGGGTCAGGAGGAGGGCAGCCCAGGACAGGGATGCCTGCCATCGAGAGCCATCCCCCCGAGAGGCCGCAGCCCCCTGTCCTTGCCAGCACCCCCGTGCAGAACGGAGGACTCAGGGACAGCAGTGGAGTCCCTCGTGCGCTTGAGGGGAACCCCGGGGCCTCTGCAGAGCCGATGCTTGGGGCTGGAGGGAGGGGCCCAAGCCCAGGGCCAGCCAGTCAAGAGGCAGACAGCCAGCCAGGCAAACAGGACACCTCAGATCACCAGGTATGAAGGCATGGCCAGGGCTGGGCGGGCTGAGCTCTTACTGCCTCTACTCTCGGGGACGGTAGAAATTCTGAGTCCTCCAGACCACATCTCTCCTCTGGATGTCATCAAGCCTAACCTTCATCCCTTATGCCAGTCCCCTGGGTTAAGCATTGCCCACTTTTTAGTCCTGGGAGGGAAAACAACACATGGTCAGTGACATCTCCATATTCAGTTTATTAGATAAAGGCAAGAAAAGAATGGTGGGGCCTGGGGGCAGGGGGACATTCGGGGATTTAAGGAGCACATTGAAAAGAACAGGAACAAACAGAACAGGAAGAAAACTGGGAATGTCCCCCCTGCTCCCTTCCTCCCTACTGTCCAGTGTGGATGCCACCTCCAGCCTACAGGATGGAACCCCCTCCCATCATCACACAGTGCACCTGGGCTCCGCAGCCCCGTGCATCCACTGCAGCCGCAACAAAAGACCCCCACTTGTCCGTCAGGGGCGCTCCAAGGAAGGAAAGAGTCGCCCGGCCTGGGGAGACCACCGTGTCCTCTGCAGGCAGGTGGGTAGGGAGTACCCCAGCTAAAGGGAGGTTGAGGTGGGGGCCCAGTGCTCAGGCACTTGACTCCAAAGGTGGGCCCTGGCTCTTCCTTCCTGGACTGGGAGCTACAGCAGGAGTCAGGCTGCACAATGTGCCCCACAGGCTGAGGCCAGCCTCCCCGCCCTAGGTCAGAGGGACATGGCTATCAGACCCAGAATGCCCCTGACCAGAGGGAAGGCCAAGCGGCCTCTGAATGCTGGCCCTAAGCCCTGGTGTCCCCTTCCCTCCCAGGTTCCGGGTGACGCACATCGAGAAGCGCTCTGGGCTGCACGAGCATCGTGATGGCTCCCCCACGGACAGGAGCTGGGGGTCTGGTGGAGGGCAGGACCCAGGGGGCGGCCAGGGGTCAGGAGGAGGGCAGCCCAGGACAGGGATGCCTGCCATCGAGAGCCATCCCCCCGAGAGGCCGCAGCCCCCTGTCCTTGCCAGCACCCCCGTGCAGAACGGAGGACTCAGGGACAGCAGTGGAGTCCCTCGTGCGCTTGAGGGGAACCCCGGGGCCTCTGCAGAGCCGATGCTTGGGGCTGGAGGGAGGGGCCCAAGCCCAGGGCCAGCCAGTCAAGAGGCAGACAGCCAGCCAGGCAAACAGGACACCTCAGATCACCAGGTATGAAGGCATGGCCAGGGCTGGGCGGGCTGAGCTCTTACTGCCTCTACTCTCGGGGACACCGACATGACCCACCTCCTGTTCTCTGTCAACCCCACCTCTCTCTCAGGTGTCCCCACCACGGGGAGCAGTGGGGGTGTGAGGTGAGTCTGCCTGGGCCCAAAGTCACACAATCTCATCCTCCCACCGCCCTTGTTAATGTACCTAAGCCCATCAGTTCCCTGAGGCCCTGGGGTAAACCTCAGGCTCAGCCTTTGGTACCCATCCCTTGGCTGGGTGGTGGGGAGGGGCCATGTGCTCCAGGGGATAGGGAAGGTCCTGCAGCCTCTGGGGAAAAGCGGTGGACTCAGCTTGAATAGGAGGCAACACTGTCACCCTTCCTTTCCTCCAAGCCTCCTCCTTCACTGCGCTGACGGACTACCAGCTGGCAGGGCCAGGGGGTGGGTGGGCATGAAGCCTCTCCTCTCCACCGGATAGCACTGCCCCCCAGCTGAGGGACCAGCCCTACTTCCACCTGGAGTTGCACGGTCTCAGGCTGGGGGGACCTGGGGAGAAATCCCACCCCCGGCCCTCAGCCTCTTCCCCTTCCCTTGCCTGCACGCAGGCCGCCTGACCCACCTTCCCCATCACCTCACTCCTTATGCTAGAGCGTGGCGGCTGGGAGCAGGCCCCTGCCCTTGGTGGGCCCTTAAAGCAATAGCACCTTAAGCCCCCTGCCCTCTTGGCACAAGAGGCCCAGGCCCTGGCTCGGGCTTTGTGCCCTTTATTCACTGTCAATAAATCCGCTCAGACCATTACAGCTGCTTTGCATACTGGCTCCAGCTCCTTCTGACAGGCCTGCCCCCTGCCTGGCCCCCAACCCCAGTGGCTCTCGCATCTGCAGTCCGGTGGTTCACAGAACCAGGGTGGAGACGTAAATAAGCCAGAGCCACTCAAGACTTTGGGGCACAAATTCCAGTCCCAGAGATTTCAGGGCAGTTTACCACCCTAGAGATGAGGTGGTAGCAGAAGAGAAAGGAGTTTTAGCCCTAGAGATGGCTGAAGGATGGGGAAAAGGAGTGGGTTCCAGCCCCAGAAATGGGGAGAGAAGAAGTGTCTACCCCTGAAGGTGAGAATGGAAATCAGGTAGATTCCAGCATGTGGCTGTGTCGCTCTGGATCACGGCGGGGAGGGCAGTCTCTGACAGCATGGAGATGGGGCAGCAGCATTACTGGGGGACGGAGACTCCTCCCTGTGGCTTCAGGTGAGGGAATCTGGGTGGCCAGGATCCGGGGCTTTAGCCGGCGGGGGAGGTGGTGGACGCATCTGTAGAGAACACACAGTCAGTGCTCCAGAGGCCTCCCTTGGGGTTGCCCCATCCATTCCCTCCACTTTGCAGATAAAACAGGACGAGCTGGAGTGACCCCAGTGCCAACACTTCCTCTAAAGGAGGGACCTTACCGGCCTGAGTCGAGGCGCCATCATACCCGGGGTCCCAGGGCAGTCTGGGTCTTGGTCTGGAAATAAGAACGACAGGTCAGTCTTCTGACCTTGTTTTGTTCACTTCTGTATCTGCAGCACTTAGGACTGTGGCACTCTGTACCTGTTTGCTGAATTAACAAATAGTCACTAACCTGGGTCATAACATCCATCAGTCCATCCAATCTCAACACTTAGGGGCACCTGCTGTATACTCAGGCCTGCTAAAGGTACCAGAGTAGGGGAGGTGGGATCAGCAGAACCCCCACCCCTAATGGCTGTCAGGGACTGAATAATGAAACACCAACAAACACAATAAATGAGTACTAAATGATTCAAAGTCAACTATGGGTGCTAAAGAAGCAGGGTGCAGAAAATGCTCACAGGGGTTCCAGGGAAGTCAGAGCAGAGTTTGAACACTGGGCCCAGCTCCAAAGCCCAAGCTCTTCTACCATCATGCCTCAGAGAGCCTGAGGGAGGAGGCTCCTGAGGGCAGGCAAAGGGGCCAAGTAGAACCCAAGAGTCCCAGACTTCCTCCTCCTTCCTGTCCCTTGCCCTCCCAGGGCCCCAGCTCCTTCTACTCACCACTGGACAGGACAGGCGCAGGGGGCCCATCCACAGCAGAGGTGGGTACAGGAGGGGAGAAGCTGGGAGGTGAAGGGGATGGCAACATCTGGAGATGAGAGAGCAAAGACTTACTCCCAGCAGGTGGGGAGGTTTCACCCACTCTTCCTCCCAATTCATCTTCACTTCCTGTCCCATCACTCCCCAAACCAGAGACCAGCCAAACGCTTGTATCTGGGTAGGGTTATAGGTGATACTTATTTCAACAGCCCATATGAATTTGACATAATATGTCCCATGCACTTTTCTCACACTTCACCTGCACTAATTTATTCATGCCTCACCACCACCCCCTGAGGTAGGAATCTGATGATTCTTGTGTCAGAGGTGAGACTCAGGTTAAGCCATCTATTCCAAATTACACAGCTACTTAGTGACAAAATCTTGCTAGAACAATAGGTACTATATATCAAAGTCCCTCCTATGGGCCATTGGGCTAAGCGCTTTACCTCCATCAGGAAAGTCAGTCTCCTGAAAAAGGTATTATTATCCCCCTTTTACATGCATGTGAAAAAACAAGCTCAGAGAGGCCTAGTCTTTGCCTGAGGTAATCAAATAGGAATCTGAACTTGGATCCAGCTCTAAAACAGGACAACCAAACTCTTATGAAGACTGCCTTGGTTTCCCTTTTCTGTGCCAAAGAAGATGGGGGCACCTGCTGTATACTCAGGCCTGCTAAAGGTACCAGAGTAGGGGAGGTGGGATCAGCAGAACCCCCACCCCTAATGGCTGTCAGGGACTGAATAATGAAACACCAACAAACACAATAAATGAGTACTAAATGATTCAAAGTCAACTATGGGTGCTAAAGAAGCAGGGTGCAGAAAATGCTCACAGGGGTTCCAGGGAAGTCAGAGCAGAGTTTGAACACTGGGCCCAGCTCCAAAGCCCAAGCTCTTCTACCATCATGCCTCAGAGAGCCTGAGGGAGGAGGCTCCTGAGGGCAGGCAAAGGGGCCAAGTAGAACCCAAGAGTCCCAGACTTCCTCCTCCTTCCTGTCCCTTGCCCTCCCAGGGCCCCAGCTCCTTCTACTCACCACTGGACAGGACAGGCGCAGGGGGCCCATCCACAGCAGAGGTGGGTACAGGAGGGGAGAAGCTGGGAGGTGAAGGGGATGGCAACATCTGGAGATGAGAGAGCAAAGACTTACTCCCAGCAGGTGGGGAGGTTTCACCCACTCTTCCTCCCAATTCATCTTCACTTCCTGTCCCATCACTCCCCAAACCAGAGACCAGCCAAACGCTTGTATCTGGGTAGGGTTATAGGTGATACTTATTTCAACAGCCCATATGAATTTGACATAATATGTCCCATGCACTTTTCTCACACTTCACCTGCACTAATTTATTCATGCCTCACCACCACCCCCTGAGGTAGGAATCTGATGATTCTTGTGTCAGAGGTGAGACTCAGGTTAAGCCATCTATTCCAAATTACACAGCTACTTAGTGACAAAATCTTGCTAGAACAATAGGTACTATATATCAAAGTCCCTCCTATGGGCCATTGGGCTAAGCGCTTTACCTCCATCAGGAAAGTCAGTCTCCTGAAAAAGGTATTATTATCCCCCTTTTACATGCATGTGAAAAAACAAGCTCAGAGAGGCCTAGTCTTTGCCTGAGGTAATCAAATAGGAATCTGAACTTGGATCCAGCTCTAAAACAGGACAACCAAACTCTTATGAAGACTGCCTTGGTTTCCCTTTTCTCTGTGCCAAAGAAGATGGGGGGCCCGAGCCACAGTAAGTGGGGAGGGGGCATTATGATGAATATGGGACCTCCCTGCATGGGAGGGTCAACCAGTGGTGCCTGGGGTCCCATGGAAAAAGGGAAAACTCACCTGCTCAGGGTCCGAGAGTTCAGATGGCCCTGGGGGGCAAAGTAGCTCCTCCACCAGCAGGGAGGGGAAGACCCCAACGTGGCCCCCAAATTCTCCCCTCCAGAAGCCGTCATCCACTCCATCCTGGGCCCGGGGCAGCAGGCGGATGAGCGCCCCCTCGGGGAAGCTCAGCTCCTCGGCACTCTGTCCCGTGTAGCTGTACAGAGCACGGGCCAGGAACGCTGCAGAAGCCCAGGAGAGACGGTGAGGGGAAGAGGTGGGCAGCATGCCCTGGCCCATGACACCCAGGGCCACACCACTCAGCAATTCTTGTCCCTTTCTTACCTGTGGGCTCTGCCCCCGAAGGACTGTCACTGTCATGGCTGCTCTCAGGGAAGGAGAGGTCCGGGAAGTTGAGATAGCGCTCAGGGACAAAGCCTACCTCACCATGCTGGTTCCGAGCCTGCTCACCCAGTAATGTGAACAGAAAGCAGACTTGCCTCAGCTGTCCACGGCCCTGGCCCTCCTCCACTTGGGCTTCCAGCTTTGCTTGGCTGGGTCTTTACGGGCCACCAATAAGTCCCTCCCACTGCCTCCTTGCCAAGGTCTGAGCCCCAGGTCACTACCCACCTTGACCCATTCGTCGGCATCTCCCTCCTCTATGACCTCCAGCCACTCGCCCTCTGTGATGGTCAGCTCATCCTCACGTCCTGCCTGGGCCCCACAAAGAAGAATTCTGGACGGGCTGTCCCCATCCCTGATTTGTCTGTGGTTCCCACCCCATTCACACCTGATAGCCAAACACCACATGGGCAGGGCAGGGAAGGGGCCTGGTGGTCAGGACTGGAGCAGGCTCCTCAAAGAGCTCGCCAGTCTCTTCACATTCCTCAAAGTCAGAGAGCTGGCGGAGGCAGAAAAATCAGTACCTCAAAGTCTTATGAAGACTGCCTTGGTTTCCCTTTTCTCTGTGCCAAAGAAGATGGGGGGCCCGAGCCACAGTAAGTGGGGAGGGGGCATTATGATGAATATGGGACCTCCCTGCATGGGAGGGTCAACCAGTGGTGCCTGGGGTCCCATGGAAAAGGAACACTCACCTGCTCAGGGTCCGAGAGTTCAGATGGCCCTGGGGGGCAAAGTAGCTCCTCCACCAGCAGGGAGGGGAAGACCCCAACGTGGCCCCCAAATTCTCCCCTCCAGAAGCCGTCATCCACTCCATCCTGGGCCCGGGGCAGCAGGCGGATGAGCGCCCCCTCGGGGAAGCTCAGCTCCTCGGCACTCTGTCCCGTGTAGCTGTACAGAGCACGGGCCAGGAACGCTGCAGAAGCCCAGGAGAGACGGTGAGGGGAAGAGGTGGGCAGCATGCCCTGGCCCATGACACCCAGGGCCACACCACTCAGCAATTCTTGTCCCTTTCTTACCTGTGGGCTCTGCCCCCGAAGGACTGTCACTGTCATGGCTGCTCTCAGGGAAGGAGAGGTCCGGGAAGTTGAGATAGCGCTCAGGGACAAAGCCTACCTCACCATGCTGGTTCCGAGCCTGCTCACCCAGTAATGTGAACAGAAAGCAGACTTGCCTCAGCTGTCCACGGCCCTGGCCCTCCTCCACTTGGGCTTCCAGCTTTGCTTGGCTGGGTCTTTACGGGCCACCAATAAGTCCCTCCCACTGCCTCCTTGCCAAGGTCTGAGCCCCAGGTCACTACCCACCTTGACCCATTCGTCGGCATCTCCCTCCTCTATGACCTCCAGCCACTCGCCCTCTGTGATGGTCAGCTCATCCTCACGTCCTGCCTGGGCCCCACAAAGAAGAATTCTGGACGGGCTGTCCCCCATCCCTGATTTGTCTGTGGTTCCCACCCCCATTCACACCTGATAGCCAAACACCACATGGGCAGGGCAGGGAAGGGGCCTGGTGGTCAGGACTGGCGGAGCAGGCTCCTCAAAGAGCTCGCCAGTCTCTTCACATTCCTCAAAGTCAGAGAGCTCAGCATCCTCAGCCTGGAGGGACAGAGAACAGACATCATTGTGAAGCCCAGTCTGAAGTACCCACTGTGTCTCCCAATCCTCCAGCCTTCTCTTAACCCTCCGGATCCTCCTCCAAGGGAGTACCACCCATCCTTTCACCCTGGATCTCAAGCAGAGTCACCACAGAGCAGGATAACGCCAACAATAATCGCAGAGTTACAGCAGTGAGCGCTTCCTGTGGGCCAGGCACAGTGCTAAGTATCTTTTGTACCTTGTCTCCTTTAAGCTTGTTAATGGCGTACACGCACAGTCATGTCCTACTCTTTGCAACCCCATGGACTACAGCCCACTGGGCTCCTTTGTCCATGGGATTTTCCAGGCAAGAATACTGGAGTGGGTTGCCACTTTCTCCTCCAGGAGATCTTCCCGACCCAGGGATCAAACCTGCATCGCCTGTGCCTCCTGCATTGGCAGGCGGATTCTTTACCAGTGGTGCCCTCTAGGAAGCCCAAGCGTCTTCATAACCCAGTGCTATTCTGTGAAACTACTAACTTCATTTTACTTATGAGGAAACTGAAGTTTAGAAAGGTTAAATCACTTTCCAAGATCATACAGCCAGGAAATGGAGTGGTTGGTACTCAAACTGCTTACACCCTGCTCTCAGGTTCATAACCACCATTCAATATCCACAATAAAAGTTAATTGAGAACGCTCTGTTACAAACCGTGCCAAGAGTTAAACACTTAAGTGATTTCATTCAAGCCTCACAACAACCCATTGACTTAGGTACTCCTGCTTTTTATAAGATTTGCTTTTCACTGGGGCTCTTTACCTTCCCGGGTATGTATGGGTAGGACACGGAGGGAACTCACTGTGGGAGAGAGGTCCCTCTGGGACAGCCGGGCCTCGCTGAGCCGTCGCTCCTGCTCCACCTCATCCTGGGCCTGGGTCATGGCTGGCTTCAGCCAGAGCTGCACATCCAAGCCAGCTCCCTGCAGCAGGGCCAGTCGGGCAGCCCCCTTCACCTGGCTCACCTGTCATGGGAAAGAGGGATCAACCAAGGCTATGGCTGGGTCTGCCTTTGGAAGGTGAGTGGAGCCTCCCCAGATCTCTCCATCCTCTACAGCCTCCTGCTGGGAGTCTCCCCACCCTCAGATGCAGATGTGGAGGCGTGTGCTGCTGGAGGAGGTGCAAGCCCAGCAGCCCTAATCCCAGGGTGGTGCCTCACCTGTGCCCTTCGGATGCTCTCCCTCACTTCCTGCAGCCGCTGTTCTATGCCTGGAGCCTCTCGCTCAGGAGCCTGCTGCCGCCTCTGCTCCAGCCGCTGCAGCACCTGGATGGCGAGGTGGAGAACAGGAGTGGGTGGAGATGATGCGAAGGGGCACAACTTACTAACAACCTGGTAATTGGCTAGTTGCTTCACATACATTATGCCATTGAATCTTCCCTGTGATGGGGGTGCTATTATTAGTCCCACTTTAATGACAAGGAAACTGAGGTCCAGAGAGCTGAAGTCACTCTCTTACTCAGGATTATGTAACTTGGAAGCAACAGAGCAGAATTTGAGTCCAGGTGAGTCTAGCTCCAAAGGCTATGCTCTTAATTACTGTGCCACACTGTCGGCTTGAATTACCCTTCTGTCCCCTCCCGCCTGCAGCTCTGTGACATTCCCTGTGACTATGGGATTCCCATCTCTCAGCTCATCCACGACAACCGCACGCCCCACCTCACCCACTGCCCATGGTGCTGGATCTTGTAGTCTCGGGCAGCTCTGCTCGTCCAGCGCTGAACTTCTTTCTCCAGGCCACTCTTCCCGGCCACACCTCCTAGACCCCCCTCCAGCTCCAGGACACACACCTGAATGAATGGGGAGCTGTGAGGACTGCCTGATGCTGATCCTTCTCTGTGCCTCCTCCCTCCAGTTCCCTCCTTTTTTTCCTTCCCACAAACAGGTGGGGCACACACCTATGACTATGGACAGAGGTGTGCATTCATGCGGACACACAGAGTCTTGGAAATGGGATTCAGGTTAAAAGAAAGAAGCAGAATGAAGAAGACAGTGACGACAAGGGACAGAAGAGTGGGATGAGGAGTGTTAAGCTGTGTCCTCATGGGAAGGAAGTGAACTGGGGTTCTGAAACCCTCTCCATGGTTTAACAGTCTCTAAGTTAGTACCAAGGCTATGGCTGGGTCTGCCTTTGGAAGGTGAGTGGAGCCTCCCCAGATCTCTCCATCCTCTACAGCCTCCTGCTGGGAGTCTCCCCACCCTCAGATGCAGATGTGGAGGCGTGTGCTGCTGGAGGAGGTGCAAGCCCAGCAGCCCTAATCCCAGGGTGGTGCCTCACCTGTGCCCTTCGGATGCTCTCCCTCACTTCCTGCAGCCGCTGTTCTATGCCTGGAGCCTCTCGCTCAGGAGCCTGCTGCCGCCTCTGCTCCAGCCGCTGCAGCACCTGGATGGCGAGGTGGAGAACAGGAGTGGGTGGAGATGATGCGAAGGGGCACAACTTACTAACAACCTGGTAATTGGCTAGTTGCTTCACATACATTATGCCATTGAATCTTCCCTGTGATGGGGGTGCTATTATTAGTCCCACTTTAATGACAAGGAAACTGAGGTCCAGAGAGCTGAAGTCACTCTCTTACTCAGGATTATGTAACTTGGAAGCAACAGAGCAGAATTTGAGTCCAGGTGAGTCTAGCTCCAAAGGCTATGCTCTTAATTACTGTGCCACACTGTCGGCTTGAATTACCCTTCTGTCCCCTCCCGCCTGCAGCTCTGTGACATTCCCTGTGACTATGGGATTCCCATCTCTCAGCTCATCCACGACAACCGCCGCCCCACCTCACCCACTGCCCATGGTGCTGGATCTTGTAGTCTCGGGCAGCTCTGCTCGTCCAGCGCTGAACTTCTTTCTCCAGGCCACTCTTCCCGGCCACACCTCCTAGACCCCCCTCCAGCTCCAGGACACACACCTGAATGAATGGGGAGCTGTGAGGACTGCCTGATGCTGATCCTTCTCTGTGCCTCCTCCCTCCAGTTCCCTCCTTTTTTTCCTTCCCACAAACAGGTGGGGGCACACACCTATGACTATGGACAGAGGTGTGCATTCATGCGGACACACAGAGTCTTGGAAATGGGATTCAGGTTAAAAGAAAGAAGCAGAATGAAGAAGACAGTGACGACAAGGGACAGAAGAGTGGGATGAGGAGTGTTAAGCTGTGTCCTCATGGGAAGGAAGTGAACTGGGGTTCTGAAACCCTCTCTCCATGGTTTAACAGTCTCTAAGTTAGTACCACGGGCTTCCCTGGTAGCTCAGTGGTTAAGAATCTGCCTACCAATGCAGGAGATGCGGGTTTGATCCATGAGCTGGGATGATCCCCTGGAGAAGGAAATGGCAGCCCACTCCAGTATGCTTGTTTGGGAAATGCTATGGACAAAGGAGCCTGGCAGGCTACGGTCCATGGGCTCACAAAAGAGTTGCGCACATACACGCACACACACACTAAAAGAGCTGGACACAACTGAACAACAACAAAACTGATGCCAGGATATGGGAAAGAGGCCTAAACCACAGTCCCCTTTACAACTGGTCTGGATCAACCTAGCACAGAAGTCGCACCTGATCATTTCCTGCTGGCTGATACTGCTGAGGTGGGGTAGGGGAAAACACTCCAGGCTCCTGAAGAAAAAGCTCCAGATCCTGGTCCCAGCTTACCTGGGGGTTGGAAAAAATGAACATCAGCCACTCACTGGTTCCCTCTTCAAGCCTGTCGTTTGCCCTTCTTGGAAGAGAAAGGACAAGGTGAGAAGGAAATGGGCAGACATTCAGTGGGGAGTGCTGCACTGGGAGAGAAGGGTAAAGAGGATCTCTGGGGTGCTCTGATAGGGCACAGCCCTCACCTGGGAGGTCGCCTGCCTCCCGCAGCGGGCATGCTCCAGGGCCATCTCTGCAGCTTCCAGCTCAGTGTGGCTCAGTGAGGTCAGCGGGTCCCTCAGGTGTTCCAGCAACTCACCGACTAGGACCTGGAGAGAATCCCAAGATGCTGACAGCACCCTCCCCACAAGCAGGCTCTCTGTCCAGGTTGGGGTGGGTGATGGGCATGAGCTATGGGAAACTGGGAAGGAATAAGACCTTATGATGGTTTCTAAAATTAGGCCCTCATGTGTGCACAGCACTTAACACTTTAAAAAGCATTTTCAGGGGCTTCCCTGGTGATCTAGTGGGTAAACAGTCTGCCTTGCAATGCAAGGGGCACCAGTTCGATCCCTGGCCTGGGAAGATCCCACATGCCGTGGAGCGGCTAGACCAGCGTGTCCAATTACGAGCCAGCGCTCTGGAGCACATGCACGCAGAGCCGGTGCTCTGCAGAGAGAGAGGCCACTGCACTGGGAGGCCCACACAGACCGAAGAACAAAGATGGATGAAAAATAAATAAATAAATAATCAATTTAAAAAGGCCAAAATTTTTTTAAAAAACAGGCATTTTCACATTCATTCTCTCCCTTGAATCCTATTAATCTTATAAAGTAGGCTGAGCAGGGATTATTCCTGATGAGGAAACTGGAGTTCAGAGAGGTTAAGTGTTCTGTGCATGTCACGCAGCCAGCTAGACGCATAAGAAGCCAGCGATGTTTCTTCTGCCCATTCTGAGCAGACTAGGTCCTCCACTCCATTCAGCCTGTTTTGATGGGAAGCAGGGAGAGGCCCTCCCCACAGATAGGAAGGGGTATCTAAGCTGAGACTGACCTTGAGCAGGGCGGGCAGTTCTTCCTGGTAGTAGTGGTCGAGGTGGGCATTGGTGGCCACCAAGTTGAGCAGGTATTCATTGCGGGCTGTCTTCAGCTGCTGGGAGTACTGGGCTGACTGAGCAGATAGCTAAGAGAGGAACACAGGTGTCAATGGGGAGCCCCAGCCCCTTAGGGTTCTTCCAAGGCCAACCCAGATCCACAATGATTCTCACATTATTGAGATAACTGGCAAACTAAAAATTTTACATACTCACAGTCGCTGCTCAAGATTCCCCAGTGGAAAGTATATACACTTAGAATAAACTCCTGGCCTACCAGGTCCAACAGGAGCCGGCCCCAGCACCCTCTCTTTCCACAACGCTCCTCCCTGCTTATGGTGCTCCAGCCACACTAGCTGTCTCTCAGTTCCTTGAGCCAACAAAGTTATTCCCATCTCAGAGCCTTTGCACTTATCATGGCCTCTTCCTGGAATATTCTGCCCCTACATCTCTGCATGGCTGGTTCCTCTGGACACTCAGGCTGACTGTTCAGAGAGGCTTCCCTGGTGGTCTAGTGGGTAAAGGGTCTGCCTTGCCATGCAAGGGGCACCAGTTCGATCCCTGGCCTGGGAAGATCGCACATGCCGCGGAGTGGCTGGACCGGCGCATCTAATTACGAGCCAGCGCTCTGGAGCACATGCACGCAGAGCCGGTGCTCTGCAGAGAGAGAGGCCACTGCACTGGGAGGCCCACACAGACCGAAGAACAAAGATGGATGAAAAATAAATAAATAAATAATCAATTTAAAAAGGCCAAAATTTTTTTAAAAAACAGGCATTTTCACATTCATTCTCTCCCTTGAATCCTATTAATCTTATAAAGTAGGCTGAGCAGGGATTATTCCTGATGAGGAAACTGGAGTTCAGAGAGGTTAAGTGTTCTGTGCATGTCACGCAGCCAGCTAGACGCATAAGAAGCCAGCGATGTTTCTTCTGCCCATTCTGAGCAGACTAGGTCCTCCACTCCATTCAGCCTGTTTTGATGGGAAGCAGGGAGAGGCCCTCCCCACAGATAGGAAGGGGTATCTAAGCTGAGACTGACCTTGAGCAGGGCGGGCAGTTCTTCCTGGTAGTAGTGGTCGAGGTGGGCATTGGTGGCCACCAAGTTGAGCAGGTATTCATTGCGGGCTGTCTTCAGCTGCTGGGAGTACTGGGCTGACTGAGCAGATAGCTAAGAGAGGAACACAGGTGTCAATGGGGAGCCCCAGCCCCTTAGGGTTCTTCCAAGGCCAACCCAGATCCACAATGATTCTCACATTATTGAGATAACTGGCAAACTAAAAATTTTACATACTCACAGTCGCTGCTCAAGATTCCCCAGTGGAAAGTATATACACTTAGAATAAACTCCCTGGCCTACCAGGTCCAACAGGAGCCGGCCTCAGCACCCTCTCTTTCCACAACGCTCCCTCCCTGCTTATGGTGCTCCAGCCACACTAGCTGTCTCTCAGTTCCTTGAGCCAACAAAGTTATTCCCATCTCAGAGCCTTTGCACTTATCATGGCCTCTTCCTGGAATATTCTGCCCCTACATCTCTGCATGGCTGGTTCCTCTGGACACTCAGGCTGACTGTTCAGAGAGGCTTTCCATCTAAGTTACACACCGTTGTCATGCTCTATCATAGGACCTTCTATTTTTTTTTAGTTTCTTCTGATTCTTTGTTTATTTACTGTCTCCCCTAACCAGGCTGTGAAGGCAGGAACTCTACTGGTAGTGTTCCACACTGTATCCCCAGCATTTCAAATAATGCCTAGTACACAGAAGTCCTCAATGAATGCATATGAAAGGGATGAAAAACAAATGTCTATTTTACAGATGAAGAAAATGAGTCTCGCAGAGATCAAATTATCAAGGTCATGCACCAAGGAAGTAGCGTAGCCTGGATTCATCCCAGTCTCTCTGATTTATGCCCCTGGGCTCCAAACCACTAGACTAATCTGCCCACCTCTCCCTATCCCCACTCATCCCCACATCCTCTGAACCTTGGTGCTGAGTTTCTGGAGACTTGTCCGAGTGTGAAAGAGGCCATGGTCACTTCGGTTAAGCCTGTGCAGGCAAGGGAAAGGAGTGGAGGTCAGACCCAGCCATGGTGCCTTGGCTCTACACCCCATCCACAGGTTTCCCAACTCCCTGTGACCCCACCTGGCCTGGACGTCAGCCGCCTTCTCCTGGGCCAGGGCCCACACGCGTTCCCGCTGCCCATACAGCTTTCGACTTCGGCTCAGCTCCCGGACAGACTGCAGCACCTCGGCCTGCGCCCTCTGGAGGTTCTCAGCTCCCTGGGGGCGTGGACACAGGAAGTCCTGACCCCAACCACCTCCATCTCCGAGTTAGCCCTTCCTTCACCCCGTCCACAGAGCCATACCTTCCGAAGCACCTGCTCCTTTGCACTCCGCCCCGTGCCTCCTGCCAGGTCACGGTATCGGTCAGACGCCTGGAGCCGAGCTTGGCCCCCAGCCACAGTGGCATCCAGCAGGCAGCGCCAAGCACCAAACACCATCCTGCCTCTCCCCAGAGGAAGTCGTGTTAAGGAGGGGAGCACTTCAGAGCTTCATGAGACGCCCCCCTCCCAACACTACGGAAGACAGGTGGCTTTTCCATCCCCCTCGTCTGGGAGCCCATCAATCGATCAGCCCATTAGCTCAGCCACAAGGATCTCTCATGCCCTCTGCCGCCATCCAGTGTCCTTGCTGGGTCAGCTGCTCTCCTCCTGCTGTGTCAGCTCCACCTGCAGCTCACAGCCCCTCCCCACAGGTTTCTGGGGTGCAGCTCCTCATCCCTTCTTGGCCCCAGACCCCACATCCCACCCCACTATGGGACTCACCTGTTGTCCATCTCCCCACTCCGGTGTCCTTCCTTCTTCAGGAATGGCCCAGCCAGTTTCTGGAGTGCCTGGTGGGAAAGTCACTATAGATCAAATTCTCTTCCTTTCCTTTTTTTGGGAACACAGAGTCTTAACCACTGGACCACCAGGGAAGTCCCACAATTCCCTTTCTAACTCTCTCCCCACCTGAGAGTACAGAACACAGAGCCAGAGCATCATAACACCCCTCACTTTATCAAGTGCTTTACACCCTTTACCTTATTCCATCTTCACAACAATCTTGCATGACAGAACAATTATTAATATTCCCATTTTATAGAAACAAACTGAGGTCAAGAAGGTTAAAGAACATGTCCAAGGTCACACAATTAAAAAGTACCCCAGCAGGGATTTGACACAAATGTGCCTGATTCTAGGCATTTGCTCTTGACCAAAACCGGAGAATATGTGAAGGCAAACAGCTGGTGGTGTAAAGGAGGCCAGAACAAAAGGGAATGTCCAGAGAAACGAGTTCCATACCTGCCCATACTCCCGTTCAATGGCTGCCCTCTGCTTGCTGTAGGATCTGTGGAGATTAGGGGGTGGGGTGGTGTTACTGTTTGGCCCTTTTCTCCCACCCTCGATCCTCTCTTCACTCTGGGGCAGGACGGAGTGGGGAGCCAGACCTAGAGTGCACTACACCAGAAGGACCTGAGGTTGAAGAGTCCTTGAGGTCACCTCCTGCAGCTGCAGCACAGGACAACCTCACCACCATACTCAGAGACTCAGCAGGATCCTCCCACCCCTGGAGAACCATCTGTGGGCTTGGAGGTGAGGGCTGTTGGGGCCTGGGTACAGTGTCTGCCAGCCTTCCAACAGGTCTGATAGAGGGAGGGGTATTCTGCCCTAAGATGGATGGTGGGGGTGGAGTGAAGGGCTCTGAGGGAGGGTCCCCGTGTGTTTATCTGTGTTGGGGTGGGAGGAAGGAGAATTCCTATCCGGCACCTGGAAGAGAGAGGCCTAGGGTGAAGGACTTGAATGGGCAGATTGGAGAGATTTTCACCCCCGCCCGCCCGGACAGCTGTAGTGTGTTGGTGAAGGGGCGGAGCGTGTGCCAGAAAGTGGGGGTATGTGGAGGGGGTCAAGGGCTACCTGATATCCTCTAGTAGGTCTGCTTCTCTCTGCTGCCGGGTCTGAAGGATGCTCAGTTGCTCCAGGAAGCGAAGCTTCACCTCCTGGGCTGGCTTCACCTGTAGGGGTAATAAGAGGATGAAGACCCCGGCGCAGGGACCTGAAAAACACTCCGCGCTGGAAGCAGTGAGGGCGGGGCCAAGGAGGAGCCGGGCTGTTTCCTCGGTTACTTCGGGGTTGGCCTTTGACCTCTTCCTACTCTGGCCACTTACACAACCCTTTACCTTATTCCATCTTCACAACAATCTTGCATGACAGAACAATTATTAATATTCCCATTTTATAGAAACAAACTGAGGTCAAGAAGGTTAAAGAACATGTCCAAGGTCACACAATTAAAAAGTACCCCAGCAGGGATTTGACACAAATGTGCCTGATTCTAGGCATTTGCTCTTGACCAAAACCGGAGAATATGTGAAGGCAAACAGCTGGTGGTGTAAAGGAGGCCAGAACAAAAGGGAATGTCCAGAGAAACGAGTTCCATACCTGCCCATACTCCCGTTCAATGGCTGCCCTCTGCTTGCTGTAGGATCTGTGGAGATTAGGGGGTGGGGTGGTGTTACTGTTTGGCCCTTTTCTCCCACCCTCGATCCTCTCTTCACTCTGGGGCAGGACGGAGTGGGGAGCCAGACCTAGAGTGCACTACACCAGAAGGACCTGAGGTTGAAGAGTCCTTGAGGTCACCTCCTGCAGCTGCAGCACAGGACAACCTCACCACCATACTCAGAGACTCAGCAGGATCCTCCCCACCCCTGGAGAACCATCTGTGGGCTTGGAGGTGAGGGCTGTTGGGGCCTGGGTACAGTGTCTGCCAGCCTTCCAACAGGTCTGATAGAGGGAGGGGTATTCTGCCCTAAGATGGATGGTGGGGGTGGAGTGAAGGGCTCTGAGGGAGGGTCCCCGTGTGTTTATCTGTGTTGGGGTGGGAGGAAGGAGAATTCCTATCCGGCACCTGGAAGAGAGAGGCCTAGGGTGAAGGACTTGAATGGGCAGATTGGAGAGATTTTCACCCCCGCCCGCCCGGACAGCTGTAGTGTGTTGGTGAAGGGGCGGAGCGTGTGCCAGAAAGTGGGGGTATGTGGAGGGGGTCAAGGGCTACCTGATATCCTCTAGTAGGTCTGCTTCTCTCTGCTGCCGGGTCTGAAGGATGCTCAGTTGCTCCAGGAAGCGAAGCTTCACCTCCTGGGCTGGCTTCACCTGTAGGGGTAATAAGAGGATGAAGACCCCGGCGCAGGGACCTGAAAAACACTCCGCGCTGGAAGCAGTGAGGGGCGGGGCCAAGGAGGAGCCGGGCTGTTTCCTCGGTTACTTCGGGGTTGGCCTTTGACCTCTTCCTACTCTACAACCCCCCGGGCAGGCCTGGTGTCCTTTGGTCCCCATCACTCCCCCAATCCGCCAGGAGTTCCCGTTCCCAGGCCAAGCTCACTTTTCGGGGCGGCGGCTGCATCTCCACTCCGGCCCAGCCAGCGACTCGACTCCGGAACTCAATGAAGCCCCGCCCACATCCAAGCCCCGCCCCGACCAGCTCCGCCTCGCCCCGCCCACGTCTGGGCAATCAACTCGCTGAGCTGCGGAGCGCGAGAGGGCCGCAGAGGAGCTAAAGCTCCATTACTGCCGCGAATACCCCGGAATGGGTCCATGCCGCCCGTGGACGCCGCGTCCGCTGAGCAGTAGGGGGAAACCCCAGGTTTCGGTGTCAAGACGCCTGGGTTCTATTTCCAGAAGGGAGCTGCTGACTCAGCCTGTAATTATTTCTAATCATTCATTTACCTATGCTGATCTCCAACCCCGACGCGACAGCTGAAGGACTGCAAGGAACTCAGTCTGTGATCAGGAAAACTGAGTCACTGGATGCCTGAGCGAAGATGCGTTTGATGAGGGAAATAGGGCTGGTCCCAGACCTTTTCCCAATTCCCACTGAACTGGAAAAGCCAGCGTGAGCGAGGGTGAGAAAGACGTCAGTAGCCAGGAAGGAACCAGTGCCAGAGGAAAAGACAGGTACATCCTGGGCCAATGGAGAAGAAACAGAGTGGGCGTGAGACCCCTTTTTCCCGGCACCTGGAAGAGAGAGGCCTAGGGTGAAGGACTGTGGCAGATTGGAGAGATTTTCACCCCCGCCCGCCCGGACAGCTGTAGTGTGTTGGTGAAGGGGCGGAGCGTGTGCCAGAAAGTGGGGGTATGTGGAGGGGGTCAAGGGCTACCTGATATCCTCTAGTAGGTCTGCTTCTCTCTGCTGCCGGGTCTGAAGGATGCTCAGTTGCTCCAGGAAGCGAAGCTTCACCTCCTGGGCTGGCTTCACCTGTAGGGGTAATAAGAGGATGAAGACCCCGGCGCAGGGACCTGAAAAACACTCCGCGCTGGAAGCAGTGAGGGGCGGGGCCAAGGAGGAGCCGGGCTGTTTCCTCGGTTACTTCGGGGTTGGCCTTTGACCTCTTCCTACTCTACAACCCCCCGGGCAGGCCTGGTGTCCTTTGGTCCCCATCACTCCCCCAATCCGCCAGGAGTTCCCGTTCCCAGGCCAAGCTCACTTTTCGGGGCGGCGGCTGCATCTCCACTCCGGCCCAGCCAGCGACTCGACTCCGGAACTCAATGAAGCCCCGCCCACATCCAAGCCCCGCCCCGACCAGCTCCGCCCTCGCCCCGCCCACGTCTGGGCAATCAACTCGCTGAGCTGCGGAGCGCGAGAGGGCCGCAGAGGAGCTAAAGCTCCATTACTGCCGCGAATACCCCGGAATGGGTCCATGCCGCCCGTGGACGCCGCGTCCGCTGAGCAGTAGGGGGAAACCCCAGGTTTCGGTGTCAAGACGCCTGGGTTCTATTTCCAGAAGGGAGCTGCTGACTCAGCCTGTAATTATTTCTAATCATTCATTTACCTATGCTGATCTCCAACCCCGACGCGACAGCTGAAGGACTGCAAGGAACTCAGTCTGTGATCAGGAAAACTGAGTCACTGGATGCCTGAGCGAAGATGCGTTTGATGAGGGAAATAGGGCTGGTCCCAGACCTTTTCCCAATTCCCACTGAACTGGAAAAGCCAGCGTGAGCGAGGGTGAGAAAGACGTCAGTAGCCAGGAAGGAACCAGTGCCAGAGGAAAAGACAGGTACATCCTGGGCCAATGGAGAAGAAACAGAGTGGGCGTGAGCTGGGGGATGAGAGTGGGGACTTGTAGCCCCGAAAGCCCCTACTGCCTTTAGGGTCTGCCCTTAAGGTTCTACGCCAAGGACATGCCCCACCCCCATCCCCGCACTGCTTTCTGAGGCTCTGCACACCCTTTCCTCATCCTTCTCACCTATCCGTGACCCACAGCTCCTCACCACACCCCTGACTTGGAAAAGGCAGGTATCTGTGGCCCAAACTCTAGATTTATATTTCCAACAGCTCACCAGACTTGATCTAAGTTCCTCTGCGGCCCCCTTGCGCTGAGACTTTTAGAACTCCTTCGACCTGATCCTTCCTCAGTCACCTCCCCTAGAAAACATACTAAATGGAACCATTCTCCATCCAGTGAGGAAAGTCAGAAACCCAGAGTCTACTGCCGCTCCTTCTACCCCCACATTCCATAAGCAAGTTCTAAATGTTCTGTCTCCCACTAATCAACTTCCCCCAATTTCTGGAACCACCAGCCTGGTCCAGTCTCCATTATCAGTCTCCTGGTCGGATATCTGGTCTCTTTGCTTCCAGTCTTCCCCAGCAACCGGTTGTCCAGGAAACCACCAGAATGTTCAGTTTTTTTTTGTTTTTTTTTTAATATGTTGCATGCATTTCTGGCTACAGTTGTTGTGTTTTTTTTTTTAATTTGGGTCTCTTTTATTGGTTATTTATTTATTTATTCTTATTCATCTCTATTCCTTGGCCCCCATGAGCCTCCCATTGCAGTGGCCTCTCTCGCTGCAGAACACCTGCTCTGGGCGCATGCACTCCATAGCTCGTAATTGGGCATACTGGTCCAGCCACTCCATCTTCCCAGGCCAGGGATTGAACCAGTGTCCCTTGCACTGCAAGGCGGATTCTTTACCCACTGGATTACCCAGGAAACCCCATTTTTTTTTTTTTAAGGAAAATTTTATCCCTTTCCTCCCTAAAACTCTTCAGTCGCTTTAGAATAAAATCATGGCCTTTGGGTTCCTGCCAATCTTTCCCCCTTCAGCCCTTACTCTTCTGGCTCCCTATCCACTGTGCTCTGTCACTCCAGCCTCCCTGCCCTTCTCCCAACCTGCAAAGTCCCTTCCTATTGCAGAGCCTTCATGCCTACTGCCTTCCCATTCCTTCTGGAGTGTTCTGTCTCCCAGCATTCCATATGCCTGGCTTCTTACCCTCACATTCCAGCTCCTCAGAAACCCTTCCACTCAACCCAGACGCCACCTCCACAAGCACCCCACTTCAGTTTAGCTTCTTCACAGCACTGATTGTGTGTGTGCATTTTATTTTCTCCCTCTACAGCAGAAGCACCATTAAAGCAAGGACCCCCATATCTTTGGTTCACACTACATCCTCAATACCTGGCACCAATTTAGGTGTTCGGTATATATAGGTTGAGTAATTCAATGAATAAATGAATGAATGGGAACCTTTTGGTTCCAAGGTTTATTAAGTGACCCATCCTTTTTGGCTCCCAGCCCTCATCAACCACCCCACACTAGGGCTTCACTGTAGTCTCTCAATGTTGAAGGTGGGGTAGGATAAACTTGGAGATCATTCAAATTTGTGCCTTCCAGGGATTTCCCTGGTTGTCCAGTGGTTAAGACTCCTTGCTTCCACTGTGGGGCAGGGTGGGGGTTGATGTGATTCCTGGTCAGGGAACTAAGATTCCGCATGCCAATGTGTACAGTCAAAAGGAAACAAAAATAATAGTTTGCCTTCCAAATGTTCTTTTTGTTAATGAATAAAAGCATTCTTTTCAAACCCCGGATCTCTCACAGATTACCTCCATATCAGATACATAAAGCGAGAGTTGCCCTTCTCGAGGGAAACTATGGGGGGCTTATAGCTCTGAGAAACAGTTTGACATTCACCGTTCTGCTTATTTCAGTTACTTCGTGGTACAGGAGAGTCAGCGGAGGCCGAGAGCACCGCCATGACCTGTCCCTTTTCTAAGCAGGACGCAGCCTCGGAAGCTCTTGGTCCTGTGCTCCTTCCACAGCACCAGACTGGACTCTAGAGTCTTTCCAGCCAGGACAGAGGGAGCTCCGGCAGTGCCTGCCATGGGGAGAGCTTGGGTCTTTGGTTACCTACCCCTGCTGTCCCAGGGTCATGTAAGGGGCTGGCTGGAGGGTGGACTGGAAGTGCAGGGAGCTTGGGTGGGGAGGCCAGGTGTCTGCGTCGGAAGGCCATTGGGGCTCGGGGGCTGAGGGCTGGAGGGTTGAGAGGGGCTGCCCAGGCCTACAGTGGTCTCTCCCTTCCTCAGGATGAGGCTGCTCAGTTCCTGGAGCAGCTGTTCCTCCAGGGACCCATGTGTCTGGGGGCTGCTTTTGCACGGGGGGCCCGGAGGGGGCTCAGGTGGCCTCTCCTCCCAGCCCAGGCGGCCTGCTTTGGACAAAAGACATTGATCAAAGGACCTCTGGCTGGGGAGGGGGGTCTCCGGCTTGGATGTCTGCTCCCGTGTGGTAGAGAAGGAGGTGGAGGTGTCCTCGGCCAGCTCGGGGAAGGCCCCCACTTCCTCATACACCGGCTCTTCATATACAGGCTCCTCCAGTTCCTCCTGCTCCTCCACAGACCCCTGCGATGACTTCATCGGCTGGATGAGAAGGGGGTAACCGGAGACAGGCACAGAGTTAGACCTCCCAGATTATTAACCGCTAACAGTTATCGAGCTCTTCCTCTTGACCAGATCCTGCAGAATACTTTGCATGTATGATGTCAAAAACAATCCCATAGGATGGTTACACTGCAAGTGAGTGAGTCAGCTGAGGTACAGAGGAGTTACCTAAGTTGCTCTAGATCACACAATACATAAAGGGTGAAGCCGGGGCTTGAACTCAGATCTGTCTGACTCCAAAATGCATTCACTTAACCACTTCCCTTCTGTTCCTCCGATCCTGTGACCACTTCTCCCTTTCCTCACCACATCCTACCATCCCGTTTTCCTCATTCCTTCAGGCCTCGACACTCTCTTTCACACGCACACACAGTCACTGACGGCCTGCCTCAGCACAAGTACAGACGGCACACCGGCTCAGGCAGCACAGAGCACAGGGTTGGCAGGCACACAGCTGGAGCAGGCACAGTACTCACAAAGAACATGGACAGGGTCCTCCGGTTGTGAAGTCGCCGCTGGGCACAGGTAGGATGGGGAGGTGAGGAGGGAGAGACACAGAGACACAGTGAGGCCTGGCAGCAGGAGCTGGGGGTGGAGAGTGGGGGCACAAAGAAGGCAGAGGGGGCACCAGGCTGGCAGGCAGGCCATTTCCTCCTGCAGTGTCACCAGGGCATGGACAGGGACAAAGAAGGGTTGGACAGGCTGGGGGAACCTCACCAGGGTCTGATTGGCAGAGAGGAGGGTGGCCCCACTATCGTCCCCACGGATGGGCAGCAAAGGCATGGTGCCAAACTTCTGACGGGCGAGGTCAGAGGAGGAACGGCGTCGTAAGACCACTGGCTGCTGATCATCGTGCTGGAGAGAAGGCGAGGGGAGGCGCCGGTGGGCATGGGAGGTACTGAGGGTAGAGCTGGGCTCACAGACCTAAGCCCTCGGCTCCCTCCTTCCCTCACCTGGGCTTTGAGGATGCTGGTGGTCCAATCCCACATCTCATCCTCGTCTGTGCAGGACAGGTAGCTGGGGGTGGTTAGAGGAGAGTCAGCAGGAGGGAAGAGGTCACAACTAAAGGGATGGAGGATAGGAAAGGCGAGGAGCTGGAGCACAGGGAGCCTGGCTGGGCCACAGGAGAAGCCCGATGGGAGGTACTCACAGGTGCATCTTCTCTAGAATCAATGTGAAGCCCCACCTGAGAAGCAGAGAAGACCAGCGCTGGGTGACCAGAAAGGCCAGAAGGGTGGGGGCAAGAAGGTTCTAGAAGTGTGGATTAGGGAAGAAAACTCACGGGGTGGGCGGCTTGAACTTCTTGCGGATCCCCAGGTAGACCTTGGCATCTTCCAAAGGCCACTCTCGTTCTGGTTTAGAGCTCTGAGCACATGACAACCGGCAGTGAGGTTGAGAGGTGCGAGGGAAAGCTTATGATTAAGGAGGTCAAGAAGTCACAGAAGCACTGGGGTTGTGTGAGGTTAAAGGGTCACAGGGGTCAAAGGGCCGGGGCAGCAATGAGACTGATGAGAACCTGGGCGGTGGAGTGACAGGGTCAGAGGAGTCAGGGCTCCTCCCACACGGCCACCCAGCCTCCCTCTGCGCTCGCCCAGGGCCCACCTTCTTCTCCTTGAGCAGCAGCAGGCAGCGGCCACGCAGCAGGAAGAACCTCTCCTGGAAGCGGCTTCCCAGCAAGCGGGGCGGCTCCTCCCGACACCGCAGCAGCCCCACCCGGGGGCTCTCGCGTCGTATGCCTGGGCACAGACGGGCAGGGCTAAGTGGAGGGTCTCTGGGAGTGGCCTGGGGGCTGCTGGGCTGGAGGAGGAGGCTCACCTGTGAAGAGGCAGCCGGCATGGGCCAGAGAGACTTTTCTCAGGAGCAGGGAGGCCGAGCAGGGCTCTGGGAGCTGGCACCACTGGAGAGCCTGCTCGAGGACCCTTTCCTTGGGGTGCAGTGGTCGCTCTAAGGAGCCAGGTGAGGGCAGGTGTCAACCAGATACCTATCCACAGCCGGGAGCCCCCTCCTCCTCGCCCACCAGTCACTCATTCATTCGTCCAGCCAGCCACAGATATTATGTAGCACTGACTATGCCAGGCACTGGGCTGCCCTGTAGTTACAGTGGGGAGCGTGAAACACCCAGCCTGTTTTCACAAAGCCCACAGCCTAGCAAGGGAGCAGAGGGTAACAAATAAATAAATGAGGTAAAGACAAACAGTTATTCTGAAAGAAGCAATAAGAAGCTGGGAGGAGAGAGTAACAGGGTAGCTACTGAGATAGGGTAAGCAGGCAGAGCCTTTCAGAGGAAGCATTTGAAGATGCGACAGAGTCCCAAGTACTGGGAAGAACAAGCCATGCTGAGATGGAGGAAGAAGATTCCCGGCGTGACGAAACAGAGCACCAAAGGCCCTGATTTAGAAAAGCTGTGCTTGAGGAACTCAACAGCCAGTGTGGCTCAAGCAAGGAGAACACGTTATGTGAGATGAAGTCTGAGAAATAAGCCAAGGCCAGACATTCAGGGTCTTGTGAGTTAGAATAAAGGGTCTGAATTTTAAGTGCAACGGAAAGCCATTGGAAGATTTTAACCATGGGAATGGCATGATCTGATTTATGTTTGATGTGCTCATTGACAGCTGTGTGGAAAATGGACTGTTGGGAGGTACGAGGGGACTGGTGCCCTTTGTGGGGTTATACATTTTAGTGGTTAATGTTGAGGTGCAAAAAGATCATGGCAACTTCAAGCAGATTGGTAGCCAGGGATATGGAGAGGTGATACATTTGGAAAGACTCAAGAGGACTAACTGGCTGGTGGGTATGAAGACGAAGGAAGGAAAAGAGTCCCCAAAACTCCCAAGTGCCTGGCCTTGATAACTGGGTGAATGCTGAGGCACTGACTGATACAGGGAAACTAGGAAATGGCTTGGGTTTTTTGTCAGGGGAGTTGGGAAATTAGAATTTTTTTCATTTTTATTCACTATTTTTGGTCCCCAGTGGCCTTAGTTGGCACCACTGGAGAGCCTGCTCGAGGACCCTTTCCTTGGGGTGCAGTGGTCGCTCTAAGGAGCCAGGTGAGGGCAGGTGTCAACCAGATACCTATCCACAGCCGGGAGCCCCCTCCTCCTCGCCCACCAGTCACTCATTCATTCGTCCAGCCAGCCACAGATATTATGTAGCACTGACTATGCCAGGCACTGGGCTGCCCTGTAGTTACAGTGGGGAGCGTGAAACACCCAGCCTGTTTTCACAAAGCCCACAGCCTAGCAAGGGAGCAGAGGGTAACAAATAAATAAATGAGGTAAAGACAAACAGTTATTCTGAAAGAAGCAATAAGAAGCTGGGAGGAGAGAGTAACAGGGTAGCTACTGAGATAGGGTAAGCAGGCAGAGCCTTTCAGAGGAAGCATTTGAAGATGCGACAGAGTCCCAAGTACTGGGAAGAACAAGCCATGCTGAGATGGAGGAAGAAGATTCCCGGCGTGACGAAACAGAGCACCAAAGGCCCTGATTTAGAAAAGCTGTGCTTGAGGAACTCAACAGCCAGTGTGGCTCAAGCAAGGAGAACACGTTATGTGAGATGAAGTCTGAGAAATAAGCCAAGGCCAGACATTCAGGGTCTTGTGAGTTAGAATAAAGGGTCTGAATTTTAAGTGCAACGGAAAGCCATTGGAAGATTTTAACCATGGGAATGGCATGATCTGATTTATGTTTGATGTGCTCATTGACAGCTGTGTGGAAAATGGACTGTTGGGAGGTACGAGGGGACTGGTGCCCTTTGTGGGGTTATACATTTTAGTGGTTAATGTTGAGGTGCAAAAAGATCATGGCAACTTCAAGCAGATTGGTAGCCAGGGATATGGAGAGGTGATACATTTGGAAAGACTCAAGAGGACTAACTGGCTGGTGGGTATGAAGACGAAGGAAGGAAAAGAGTCCCCAAAACTCCCAAGTGCCTGGCCTTGATAACTGGGTGAATGCTGAGGCACTGACTGATACAGGGAAACTAGGAAATGGCTTGGGTTTTTTGTCAGGGGAGGGAGTTGGGAAATTAGAATTTTTTTTTTTCATTTTTTATTCACTATTTTTTTGGTCACACCACGCGACATGTAGGACCTTAGTTCCCCAACCCACAAGACCCAAAATGTCTGGCTCTGGCTTATTCTTGAGACCCCATCTTACATAACGTGTTCTTGCTTGAGCCACGCTGGCTATCAGGTTCCTCAAGCACATCCTAACTCAGGGCCTTTGGTGCTGCATTTTGTCATGCCTCTAGTCTTCTTCCCCCAGCTCAGCATGACTTCTTTCCAATCCTTCATATAGGAGTCAAACCTACACCCCCTCTAACAGAAGTGCAGGGGCTTAACCACTGGAGCTCCAGGGAAGTCCTGGTCTAGGGCATTTTACATACTGGATACCACAAGATGTGCAAGTGGAGGTAGCCAGCAGGCACTGGATCTGTGGGTCCGGAGCTCCGAGGAGAGCTCGAGCCACACACAAACATCTGGGGCCAGCTTATTCATAACATTTAGAGATGCAGGAATGGCTGAGCTCACTCAAGAAAAACACAGAAAAAGGAAGAAGGTCGAGGATTGAGCCCCGAGTCCCTCCAGCATTTGGAGCCTGGGCAAAGTAGAAAGAGAAGCCACCTCGGAAGTGAAAGAGAAACCAAGGGTTTTTGGGGTCCACAAATACCAAGAGAATAGAGAGGACTGAGAAAGGGTGACTGGGGACGTCTCTGGTGGTCCAGTGGCTAAGTCTCCCTACTCCTGATGCAGGAGGCCCGGGTTCAATCCCTGGTCAGGGAATAGATTCCATGTGCCACAACCAAAGAGTCCACATGCTGCAACTAAGAGCTGGCACAGCCAAATAAATAAAAGACCGAGAGGACACCTGTGCATCTGGTAACCCAGGAGTCTTGGTCACTTTCCCCCCATGTCACCTGTGCACTGTCATACTCACCAAGCTCCCCATGCTCTCGAATCTCAAATGTCACCCACAAGTCTGTCCCAGCTGCGGTCCCCCGAATCTCCAATACCTGGTTAGTCAGCTCCTCAGCAGTCAGTGTCGGGGACACCTGGGGTCAGGCATGAGCAAAGGACCCACGCCGGTCAGGCCCCTGCCCCCCAGGATCCTCTCTTCTCCCTTCTTGTCCCCTCAGGACTGACCTTTAGGGTGACACAGTTGTCTGGGAGCTGCTGCTCTATGAAAACCTCCATGATGAGGTCTCCGGCCTGGGACAGCTGAGGCGGGAGTAAAGAAATGAGGAGGTCACAGAGAGGGCAAAGAATCAAGGCCAGAGGACTCCTTGGATTGCCTCATAAGTGCTTCCCCGACAGAAGCCTCCTCCAAATCCTCCCCTAGACACTGCTCAGGCCCTTTAAAGAGAAAAGCTCCAGGCATGGTGGCACTGGGTATAAAGCTTCCCGAGGCAGTGCGGTGGGGCTGGGCAAGACAGGCTGGAGTCAGACTATCCTACTTCCAGCCCTGCCACTCGCTACAGTACCACCTTGCATCAGGGACCCTCCAGACCTCAGTTTCTTTGAAAACATGGGATCACCTACCTCCTGGAGTTGTGTGACACTCAAGTGAGATTACAGGTGCTTGGAATATAGTTCGTGCCCAGAGGTTTGCTACAGTATTTATTGTTCGTCTCACCTCTTTGTCTAACTTCCTAACCCTTCCATGGATCTCTACACGTGGAACTGAAGTGCTCCTGACACCCTTTTGGAATGAAGAATCCTCAGAGGAGAATAAACGGAGCAAATCCTAAACCAACCCCCCCTCCCCAAAGCACTCCTCTCCTTGAGTTTCCTGTGTCCCATAGAGCTGTGTCCAGAGGGTCACCTTCCTATCTTGATATCCCCTCCCAGTTCACTCAGGAGGCTAGGGTCAGGACACATTACCTGCACATCCTTCCAGGTGGTGATAAGACTGACCTCCAAGTCAATCTGAGCTACTTGGTCAGGGTCGATCTGTGGAAGAGCCAAAAGGCAGAGGGTGTGTGTGTGTGTATGTGTGCATTGGGGGAGACTGAAGAGGTAAGAAGCAATGGGCAAGGATGTCAGGAGTGCGATGCGATTACAGGAGACGGGGGCCCAGGGCTCAGGGCGGTGGTTCCTAATGCGGAGGGCCTTTAGAGGGCTAGGCTGGGGGTTTGTTACGGTGAGCAGGATCCAGAGTCCAGGAAGGGGGATGAGGTCAGGGGTCAGGAAGGCTTACCTCGAAGACAGAGATGTAGCCGTCAATGAGCTCCTGCAACACCCGCACCTCATGTTCCCCCCGCCCATCCGTCTGGAACACGCTGGGCGCAAACAGCAGGGCCAGGTTCCGCGTGCACATCTGGTTCAGAGAAGCACACTTCTGCACCCTGTGGAGGTGTGTGAGGGTCAGGAGGAATGCAGGAGTTATTCGGCAGCGCTTACTGAGTCCCTACGATAGGCCGGGGCTAAGCACTCAGGCTACAGCAGTGAGTTAGACACAATCCTGCCCTCAAGGAGCTCCCAGTCTAGGGGAAAGACAGATTTATAAATAGCGGTCAGCAAGCTTTTTATGTATATAGTAAATATTTTCGGCTTGCATGCTCTACTATCTGTCACAACCCCTCAACTCTGCTCTGGTCATGTGAAAAGAACCATGGAAAATATATAGAAGAATGGGCATGACTTTACATTTTATGTAGAAAACTTTATTTACAAAAACAAGCAATGCACTGGATTTGGCCCACAAGCCACAGTTGTCCAGTCCCTGTGATATAATGTAATCAATACCATACAATTGAGGATCACCCTAGAATCATCTAAAAACCTCTCTCCAGTAGACTGGTAAAGGTCGACCTGCACCTTATTCCTCTTTGTGTCTCCAACATTTAATCCTTTGCCGGGCATAGAATATTAAATACTGGCATAGAATATTAAATAAAATAATACTGGTTGCTCACCCTTTCTGAATTTCCTGGTGGCTCAGTGGTAAAGAATCTACCTGCAATGCAGGCAACCCAGGTTCGATCCCTGGGCCGGGAAGATCCCTGAAGAAGGAAATGGCAACCTATTCTTCTTGCCTGGAGAATTCCAGGGACAGAGGAGCCTGGCGGGCTACAGTCCATGGGGCAGCAAAGAGCTGAACATGATCAAGTGACTTTCAGTTTATGCCTATATGCCAGGTGCTGTAGTAAGAAGTTTACAAGGATTATCTCATCTAAATCTCATATAACCTATGAGGTGAATGGGCATGGTAGTAATGGTTTAGTCACTAAGCTGTGTCCAACTCTGGCGACCCTCTGGACTGTAGCCCCCTAGGCTCCTCTGTCCATGGGGTTTCCCAGGCAAGAATACTGGAGTGGGTTGCCATTTCCTTCTCCAGGGGATCTTCTCAGACCAGGGATCAAACCCTCATCTCCTGCTTTGGCAGGTGGATTCCTCTGCTGGAGCCATGATGGTACACTTCCTGGGCCAGGTTCGCGTGCACACGTAAGGCACCCCCGGCAATGCAGGAGTTATTCGGCAGCGCTTACTGAGTCCCTACGATAGGCGGGGCTAAGCACTCAGGCTACAGCAGTGAGTTAGACACAATCCTGCCCTCAAGGAGCTCCCAGTCTAGGGGAAAGACAGATTTATAAATAGCGGTCAGCAAGCTTTTTATGTATATAGTAAATATTTTCGGCTTGCATGCTCTACTATCTGTCACAACCCCTCAACTCTGCTCTGGTCATGTGAAAAGAACCATGGAAAATATATAGAAGAATGGGCATGACTTTACATTTTATGTAGAAAACTTTATTTACAAAAACAAGCAATGCACTGGATTTGGCCCACAAGCCACAGTTGTCCAGTCCCTGTGATATAATGTAATCAATACCATACAATTGAGGATCACCCTAGAATCATCTAAAAACCTCTCTCCAGTAGACTGGTAAAGGTCGACCTGCACCTTATTCCTCTTTGTGTCTCCAACATTTAATCCTTTGCCGGGCATAGAATATTAAATACTGGCATAGAATATTAAATAAAATAATACTGGTTGCTCACCCTTTCTGAATTTCCTGGTGGCTCAGTGGTAAAGAATCTACCTGCAATGCAGGCAACCCAGGTTCGATCCCTGGGCCGGGAAGATCCCTGAAGAAGGAAATGGCAACCTATTCTTCTTGCCTGGAGAATTCCAGGGACAGAGGAGCCTGGCGGGCTACAGTCCATGGGGCAGCAAAGAGCTGAACATGATCAAGTGACTTTCAGTTTATGCCTATATGCCAGGTGCTGTAGTAAGAAGTTTACAAGGATTATCTCATCTAAATCTCATATAACCTATGAGGTGAATGGGCATGGTAGTAATGGTTTAGTCACTAAGCTGTGTCCAACTCTGGCGACCCTCTGGACTGTAGCCCCCTAGGCTCCTCTGTCCATGGGGTTTCCCAGGCAAGAATACTGGAGTGGGTTGCCATTTCCTTCTCCAGGGGATCTTCTCAGACCAGGGATCAAACCCTCATCTCCTGCTTTGGCAGGTGGATTCTTTACTGCTGAGCTACTGGGGAAGCCCATGATGGTACACTTCCTTATACCATCTTTCTGTTACAGATGAGGAAACTAAGGCTCAAAAGAAAAGATAATTAATCCAAAGTCATGTGCTAGAATAGGAGAGTCAGATTGAGGCCCAAGTCTGTCTAACCCCAAAGTCCACGCTGTGAACCTTTAAACTGTGACACCTTTGCTTCACAATTGTCTATGGGATGAATATGTGAATGGACGTGAGGGGGGTTTGGGCAGAGGTCATGAAGGGTCAGAGGGAAGCCCGAGGGGGTCTGGCTGTACTGACCGATAGAGATGCCCAATAAGGGTGGCTAGTGTGCGGCGGTTGACCCGTGGCAGGCAGCCAATCACTTCCTTGTATTTCTCCAGGCGCTGGTTCTTCTGGGGCAGCTCTGGGGACGTGACGGGTGAGGGTTGGAGAGGGTCGAGGAAAGAAGAGCAGAGGGATTTTTAGAGAAACAAACCCAGGATGGCTGTGTCTCCGCCCCTTGCCACCTTGCCCTGCCCTGGATGATCTTCCAGCTGTGGTGGGAGTGTTGGGGACGGGGACTGCCAAATACCACAAGGGAGTCTCAGGGATTCCTGGGGGTGGGCATGGGCGGACTTCCTGGTTGGGTCTCGGGTGCCTGTGAGTTTAGGGATCTTGGGAGTATCTACCGGCAGCCTCTCCAGCGAGGCAGCAACCGTGCAGAGGTCACAGGATCATCGAGCTCTCGAAAGAAGCGTTTGAGCGTGTCGGTGACATCCTCCACAAAATGCTCCCTGGTCGGAGCTTCACGGATCGGGCATCCGCCGGAAAAGCCTCAGGGGGGGGGTTTTTACCAGGTGCTGTAGTAAGAAGTTTACAAGGATTATCTCATCTAAATCTCATATAACCTATGAGGTGAATGGGCATGGTAGTAATGGTTTAGTCACTAAGCTGTGTCCAACTCTGGCGACCCTCTGGACTGTAGCCCCCTAGGCTCCTCTGTCCATGGGGTTTCCCAGGCAAGAATACTGGAGTGGGTTGCCATTTCCTTCTCCAGGGGATCTTCTCAGACCAGGGATCAAACCCTCATCTCCTGCTTTGGCAGGTGGATTCTTTACTGCTGAGCTACTGGGGAAGCCCATGATGGTACACTTCCTTATACCATCTTTCTGTTACAGATGAGGAAACTAAGGCTCAAAAGAAAAGATAATTAATCCAAAGTCATGTGCTAGAATAGGAGAGTCAGATTGAGGCCCAAGTCTGTCTAACCCCAAAGTCCACGCTGTGAACCTTTAAACTGTGACACCTTTGCTTCACAATTGTCTATGGGATGAATATGTGAATGGACGTGAGGGGGTTGGACAGAGGTCATGAAGGGTCAGAGGGAAGCCCGAGGGGGTCTGGCTGTACTGACCGATAGAGATGCCCAATAAGGGTGGCTAGTGTGCGGCGGTTGACCCGTGGCAGGCAGCCAATCACTTCCTTGTATTTCTCCAGGCGCTGGTTCTTCTGGGGCAGCTCTGGGGACGTGACGGGTGAGGGTTGGAGAGGGTCGAGGAAAGAAGAGCAGAGGGATTTTTAGAGAAACAAACCCAGGATGGCTGTGTCTCCGCCCCTTGCCACCTTGCCCTGCCCTGGATGATCTTCCAGCTGTGGTGGGAGTGTTGGGGACGGGGACTGCCAAATACCACAAGGGAGTCTCAGGGATTCCTGGGGGTGGGCATGGGCGGACTTCCTGGTTGGGTCTCGGGTGCCTGTGAGTTTAGGGATCTTGGGAGTATCTACCGGCAGCCTCTCTCCAGCGAGGCAGCAACCGTGCAGAGGTCACAGGATCATCGAGCTCTCGAAAGAAGCGTTTGAGCGTGTCGGTGACATCCTCCACAAAATGCTCCCCTGGTCGGAGCTTCACGGATCGGGCATCCCGCCGGAACTCCGCCAGGAGCCTCAGGCTGCGGGCACGGGCACCCCCTTTCCGGTATACACCCTCCAGCCGAAGCCCTGGAAACAGCCAGCGTCTCAGCTCACCACTGCCCAAAGACCTGCTATCACTCACCCAGCGCCTCGTCTGTGACCCCCAAAGTTATATGTGGCTGTTGGGGTGGGAGAGTCAGACAGAAAGCAATCAGCCTCGCAGTCTTGCTTCTTAGGTCCCTGCTCCAGCTCTCCCCTTCAGAAGGTCCTTCCCTAACCATGCCATTCCACAGCAACCGCCTTCACTCTCTCTCTCCTCACCACTTCGATCTTTAACTAGCACTCTCTGAAATCACGTCACACTCAGGACACATTATTCACAGGCTCTGTATTTATGAATTCATCTACTTGCTAAAATTTATTTGGAAACCCCAAATCAACACTTGTGCACTCTGTAGTCACCTGTGAACATGCGCAAATGGAGAAAATGTTCAGTTGCCTGATAGCCATGTTCCCAGCTAAGGCCTCATATGGTAAATAAGTGTTTATACACTTATTGGGATGTTTATAGCCACTTTTTTTTTTTTTTTTGCATTCTTGTGCTTCTTTTGGGGGGTGGATTTCACTGTTTAAAATGGTCCCCAGTTTTTTTTTTTTTGGCCACTTCTATTGGTCTTTCATTTATTTATTTTCATCCATCTTTGTTCTTTGGCCTGTGTAGGCCTCCCATTGCAGTGGCCTCTTTCACTGCAGAGCATTGGCTCTGGGCGCATGCGCTCCAAAACACTGACTCAGTAGTTGGACACATCAGTCCAGCCATTCTGCGGCACGTGGGATCTTCCCAGGCCAGGGATTGAACCGGTGTCCCTTGCACTGCAAGGTGGTGTCCTTACCCACTGGACCACCAGGGAAGCCCTGGGCCCCAGTTTAGTGCTGAAGTGTTCCTAAGTACCAGAAGGCTATGCTATACCTTCAGAAGAAAACATGTGTGTCAGATAAGCTTTGTTCAGGTATGAGTTACAGTACTGATGGCAGTGAGTTCAAAATTAGCGAATCAACTATGCAGTAAATAAATGGTCTTTAAAGCAGACTCACGGATATAGAGAACGAACAAGTGGTTACCAGTACGGAGAGGGAACAGGGGAGGAGCTGGGTCGGGACAGGGACTGAGAGGTACCAACTAATAGGCATAAAATAAGCTGTAGGAATATATTGTGTAACAGGGAAACAGCAAATATTTTAGAATAATTATAAATGGAGTATAATCTTCAAAAAGAGTGAATCACTGTACCGTACCTCTGTAACGTATCTAATATTATACATCAACCATACTTGAGTAAAAAAGCTCTCCCTTCAGAAGGTCCTTCCCTAACCATGCCATTCCACAGCAACCGCCTTCACTCTCTCTCTCACCACTTCGATCTTTAACTAGCACTCTCTGAAATCACGTCACACTCAGGACACATTATTCACAGGCTCTGTATTTATGAATTCATCTACTTGCTAAAATTTATTTGGAAACCCCAAATCAACACTTGTGCACTCTGTAGTCACCTGTGAACATGCGCAAATGGAGAAAATGTTCAGTTGCCTGATAGCCATGTTCCCAGCTAAGGCCTCATATGGTAAATAAGTGTTTATACACTTATTGGGATGTTTATAGCCACTTTTTTTTTTTTTTTTGCATTCTTGTGCTTCTTTTGGGGGGTGGATTTCACTGTTTAAAATGGTCCCCAGTTTTTTTTTTTTTGGCCACTTCTATTGGTCTTTCATTTATTTATTTTCATCCATCTTTGTTCTTTGGCCTGTGTAGGCCTCCCATTGCAGTGGCCTCTTTCACTGCAGAGCATTGGCTCTGGGCGCATGCGCTCCAAAACACTGACTCAGTAGTTGGACACATCAGTCCAGCCATTCTGCGGCACGTGGGATCTTCCCAGGCCAGGGATTGAACCGGTGTCCCTTGCACTGCAAGGTGGTGTCCTTACCCACTGGACCACCAGGGAAGCCCTGGGCCCCAGTTTAGTGCTGAAGTGTTCCTAAGTACCAGAAGGCTATGCTATACCTTCAGAAGAAAACATGTGTGTCAGATAAGCTTTGTTCAGGTATGAGTTACAGTACTGATGGCAGTGAGTTCAAAATTAGCGAATCAACTATGCAGTAAATAAATGGTCTTTAAAGCAGACTCACGGATATAGAGAACGAACAAGTGGTTACCAGTACGGAGAGGGAACAGGGGAGGAGCTGGGTCGGGACAGGGGACTGAGAGGTACCAACTAATAGGCATAAAATAAGCTGTAGGAATATATTGTGTAACAGGGAAACAGCAAATATTTTAGAATAATTATAAATGGAGTATAATCTTCAAAAAGAGTGAATCACTGTACCGTACCTCTGTAACGTATCTAATATTATACATCAACCATACTTGAGTAAAAAAAACAATAAAATAAAAAAAATTAAAAGATGAAAGTTTAGACCTTACTTAATATATTAATATCTTATAATAATCTATAACAGAAAAAAATCTGAAAAAGAATGTATATTATATATACACACACATATATAACTAAATCACTTTGCTGTATTCCTGAAATTAATACATTGTGAATTATACTTCAATTTAAAAATTAAAAGTGTCTTTAAACAGAGGTACACATAAAACAAAGTTACATACTGATCAATTGATGAAAATATGACCAGATTTTCCCAGGGACCTAACCCTGTATTTCCACTGGGGCAACAGTTCAGCATTCATTGATTCAAGATTTTCAGTGACTTTATAACTGCCATGAACCATGAGAACTGACTGTATTTGTTTTCTTAATTATTACCCATCGTTCCCACCAGTCTCTGAGCATCACAGAACCTTCCTCGTTCACTGCCACACCCCCTGTGGCTGGCACAGAGGAGCAGCTCAGTAAGGGTGGGTTGAACGGAAAATGGCAGTGTGGGAACGGGGGAGGAGCAGGGAAGAACGCCCACGCTTTCTCCAGGGCTTTTTCACTGGGCCTCTGACTTCAGTCCGCCTACAAACACGAGGGAGGCTGAGAAGGGGTTGAGGTCTGGTGCGTTGGGGGATTCAGTACACCCAGCTTCTAAGGTGTAGAAAATGTGCTTAGCCACCAACTACCCACTGTCCGTGTAGTAAGCACAACTATTTGTAGGCACACAGATGTGCCTTTTTCCCCTTTACTGACCTCCTTAGTTTTCTGAGAATTCTCCTTCTCAAGAGTCCAGCCTTCTAAAGAGGGTTTGCTGGGAGAAAAGAATTGATTTGATCCTTACTTCGGAAAGAGAATAAAGCAGAGGCCAAAACTCCCAAAGAATTCTGGGAACTCCTTGCATAGCTGATTCTTTATAGCTAGAAAACCCTCCCACACAGAATAATTCTGCCCAGACCCTCAAGGATTTTGCTGCACAGCTTGGCTCCTGCCTTGTAGCTGCCCTCGCTTTGTTCTCCATGGCTCTGCATCTCTAGTCACATCTGAATGCTAACCTCCTTCCACGTCCACGCCGCTGTAACAGTGGCTGGGGAACACTGAACCACCTGCCAGGTCCTGTGCTAAATGCTTTATGTGTGCTATCTCACTATCACTATCCTGGAAAATGAGATGGTGAGTAGCCCCATTTATTTTTATTTTCAGCGGCACCACATGGAGTGTGGGATCTTCCTCGACCAGGGATTAAATCTCTGCCCCTTGCATTAGGAATGTGGAATCTTAACCACTGGAACTGCCAGAGAGGCCCAATAGCCCCATTTTATTTTTTGGAATCTATTTTATTATTATTATATCTTTTGTTGTGCTGTGCTGTGCAGCATGTGGGATCTCAGTGGCATGCCGGATCTTAGTTTTCTGATCAGGGATGGAACCTGTGCCCCCTGCATTGGGAGTGTGGATTCCTAACCACTGAACCACCAGGCAAGTCCTGGCCCATTTTATTTATTTATTTTTTAAAAACATTTATTTATTTATTTATTTTGGCGGGGGTGGGGAGGGAGGGGGGTGGGCTAGCCACTTCCACTGGTCTTTCATTTGTCTAGTTTCATCCATCTTTGTTCTTTGGCCCGTGTGGGCCTCCCATCATGGTGGCATCTGTTGTCGCAGAGCACTGGCTCTGGGCGCATGCGCTCTAGATCTCCGGCTCGGTAACTGGACACATGGGTCCAGCCGCTCCGTGGCACGTGGGATCTTCCCAGGCCAGGGATCTAACCAGCACCCCTTGCACTGCAAGGCGGTATCCTTACCCACTGGACCACCAGGGAAGCCCGTGGCCCATTTTAAAGATGAGGGAACTGAGGCTCAGAAAGGCAAAGCAGCTTGTCACTGTCAGGCTGCAGTCTCTGGAGGCAAAGTTTTTGAAGGCAAATCACACACACACATCTCCTGCCTCAACCCCGTCTAACCAAGTCCCCCCACACGCTGCTGTGCCCATGTTCCCCATCCCCCACTAGCTCAGAGTCAGTCAGTACTCACTCACCATGCTGAGTCACGAAACTGATGCAGGCATCCACGATGATGGGGATGTCACCCCGGCTCATCTGCTGCTCCTGCAGCCCTGTGCCTCCCCCGCCGGCTGCCCCCGCAATGGTCGCGTTCCATGCTGAGAAGTCTAGCCGGCCTTCTGCCTGCAGATACAGTGTCCTGAGACCCGAGAGATCTGAGTCAGAGCCAGCTCCAGGGGAGTCCTCAGACTGCAAGGCCCAGGAGCACAGGGATCAGACTTCCCAGACACACCAGCAGAGGGCAGCAACACTCAACCCAGACAGGGCCTGACTAGGGATGTGATTTTGAGGAAGTGGGCAGTGGTCTCGCCAGCCAGGGTGGAAGGTATGAGCCGTGCCCTAGGAAGGGGGCCCAGGGTCAAGGGTAGGAGCAAGACTTACCTTCCTGCCTCCACCAAAACCAAATGCTCTTTCCTGTCTGGGGCGTCAGCTGCTGAGACCACACCTGGGAGGAAAATCACGGGACATTACCACCATTGTCATCTTCATCATAGTACCTAATTTTATTACGTATTTAAGGTAGGTAAGTACCACGGTAGGAGGCTTACAAACAATACTGCTTTAAATCCTATGAGTTACATACTATTATTCCCATTTCACATAAGCTCAGAGAGGTTAAGTAACATGCCTCAGATTACCTGTTATGGCAAAGCTGAGCTTGAACCCAAGTTCCCTGTCTCCAAAGCTTTAAAACAGTATCCTATACTGTTCCTCTTTTAGGAGGGAAATGAGAATTCCCAGTCCCTTCTCTCAGTCCCCAGTCAGCAAGCAACTCCAAATAATGATCTTAATAATAACATCTATAACATATAACATTTATTTAATACCTATAAGATGCCTCCTACCTATAAGATGCCTCCTGCCAGGTTCTGCGATAAGAGTTTTCCATGCATTGCCCCATTTGAGACTCATTACAACCCTATTACTGCGTCTATTGTGAAGATGAGTCAATTAAACCAGAGAGATGTTAAGTAACTTGTCCAAGGTCACACAGCCAGGAAGTGATAGAGGTGCGGGGGTCTCAATCTGGGCACTTTGACTCCACAATTTGTGCCTGACAGTCAGTACTCACTCACCATGCTGAGTCACGAAACTGATGCAGGCATCCACGATGATGGGGATGTCACCCCGGCTCATCTGCTGCTCCTGCAGCCCTGTGCCTCCCCCGCCGGCTGCCCCCGCAATGGCCGCGTTCCATGCTGAGAAGTCTAGCCGGCCTTCTGCCTGCAGATACAGTGTCCTGAGACCCGAGAGATCTGAGTCAGAGCCAGCTCCAGGGGAGTCCTCAGACTGCAAGGCCCAGGAGCACAGGGATCAGACTTCCCAGACACACCAGCAGAGGGCAGCAACACTCAACCCAGACAGGGCCTGACTAGGGATGTGATTTTGAGGAAGTGGGCAGTGGTCTCGCCAGCCAGGGTGGAAGGTATGAGCCGTGCCCTAGGAAGGGGGCCCAGGGTCAAGGGTAGGAGCAAGACTTACCTTCCTGCCTCCACCAAAACCAAATGCTCTTTCCTGTCTGGGGCGTCAGCTGCTGAGACCACACCTGGGAGGAAAATCACGGGACATTACCACCATTGTCATCTTCATCATAGTACCTAATTTTATTACGTATTTAAGGTAGGTAAGTACCACAGTAGGAGGCTTACAAACAATACTGCTTTAAATCCTATGAGTTACATACTATTATTCCCATTTCACATAAGCTCAGAGAGGTTAAGTAACATGCCTCAGATTACCTGTTATGGCAAAGCTGAGCTTGAACCCAAGTTCCCTGTCTCCAAAGCTTTAAAACAGTATCCTATACTGTTCCTCTTTTAGGAGGGAAATGAGAATTCCCAGTCCCTTCTCTCAGTCCCCAGTCAGCAAGCAACTCCAAATAATGATCTTAATAATAACATCTATAACATATAACATTTATTTAATACCTATAAGATGCCTCCTACCTATAAGATGCCTCCTGCCAGGTTCTGCGATAAGAGTTTTCCATGCATTGCCCCATTTGAGACTCATTACAACCCTATTACTGCGTCTATTGTGAAGATGAGTCAATTAAACCAGAGAGATGTTAAGTAACTTGTCCAAGGTCACACAGCCAGGAAGTGATAGAGGTGCGGGGGTCTCAATCTGGGCACTTTGACTCCACAATTTGTGCCTGAATCCACTATGGCTGCTGTCTACATAGGGAGCCCCAACAGGAGGAAAGCCCACCACCTCTACCCGTCACGGCCACCCTTCCTCCCCGTCCCCAGCCCTGCTCACTGATCTCCTGTAGCCGGCGCAGATGCACCATGTCCTCGGGAGCTGGGGGGCCAGGGCCCGATGCTGGGCACAGGAAGAGGTGATCTCCACGGAGAAGTCCGAACCCAGACATCCAGAGGCCAGGGGCCAGGGCGGTATGGGAGGGAGACCGCAGCCACAGGCGGCCCAGCCGCAGCAGCCCAGGGCCCAACAGCTGGTGACAGCTCAGTGGGGAGAACCACTGGGAGGTGGGAGGAGGACCAGGGGAGACAGGAGGAAGGGGAAAGGGACAAGGGTGGGGAGAGAAGTAGGAGTGAGAGGGATGGGGAAAGGCAGAGGAGCACACGGAGAGAAACCGAGGAAGGAGGGCAATGAAAGGGAGCGGGAGGGAGGAAAGACCGGTGCAGAAGACAGGAGATGGATGGTGGAGAACAAGAAAGAAATGCAATTCAGTTCGATTTGCTCCAGACAACACAGAGAAGATCCCTGTGCAGCAGACAGTGGCATATCCTTAACTGGGATGTAGGGAAAGATAGAATGGGTAGCTGCATGCTCTGATGGAGTCAGTCCCTCCCCTCCAGGGAGCCAGGCAGAGGCTTATGGAGAAAGGACTACTTAGAGGTGAACCTCAAAGCAGTGCTTCTCAAGCTACTTGTGAGGAAGGAACAGGGAGTTCTTAAAAATTTTCCAATCTGTCACTAACCAACACTTTCATTCAAAAAAAAAAACAAATTACTCAAAAAATGAAAAAAAGAAAGACATACAAAATATAAGCCCCTAATTAAAAAAAATTAGATTCCACACCTAAAATCACTCCTAAATTGCTATGAAAGATTCTAAATGTTGACTCTCAAGCTCTATACTTAACCAATCATGGGCCATAAGACAGTCCCTGGACCAGGACCAGGTAACAGACCACACTTGGGGTAGCACTGCCTTGAAGGATGGGCTAACTTTTTGGAAACTGGGGGCTCAGTGGTGGCTGCAGGAGACACAGGCTTGACCCCTGGGTCGGGACGATACCATGGAGAAGGAAATGGCTACTTGCTCCAGTATTCTTGCCTAGGAAATCCATGGACAGAGGAGCCTGGGGGGCTGCAGTCCATGGGGTCGCAAAAGCATCAAACACAATTTAATAACTAACCAACAACAGATAATAGGAGGAGACTTGGAGGGCCCTATCAGAGCCCTGAGAAGATATGGAGACACCTTCTTGGTGTGAAGAGTTCTGAGTGGGGCCCGAAGTCAGAGCAAGGGAGCATTTCCTACAAAGTCAGATGCAGAGACTATCTAGTGAGGCCCGAAGGAGGCCCTTGGACTTTACCAAGGGCGAGTCACTGCCCACCTGCAGGGGAGCCGCTCGGAGGAAGATGGCAGAGGAGGCCAGCCAGAAGGGGTTAAGGAGGAACTGCAGGCTGCCAGAGCTCACAGCTTTCTAAGAAGCTGTCAGGAGGGTGAAGGGTGACGAGCTGAAGGTGGCGCAGGGCTGGGGGTGAAGCTGTTTTAAGGATGGGAGCGACTGTCAACATCATCGCCATGACTACTTCCGCACCCACGGGTGGAGGGCCTGCTGCGTGCCCGGCAGTGTGGGCCTGGCCTGTCACTTGAGCCTCAACCCTAGGGGCCGGGTCTTTTACACCCACTCTCCCCATATGGAAGCAAAGAGCTCACACGTGAGAGTCGGAGGACTCAAATCCCAGGGTATCTGACTCCAGTGCCTGAACTTTTAATGCCAGGGAGGGGGTGCAGGATGGAGACCGAGTGGCTTGCCTGGGCATGAGAAGCTGGGCCAGATGAAGGCAGCTCTGTGGACGTGGAGATCTGAGGGCTGGGGGAAGGGGGCGGGAGTCAGAGGCAGTCTCTCTGTGGGAAGAGCCCAGCACAGTGCGGTCTGGTCCATCAGCTGTACAGACAGAGGCTTGATTTATCGTCCCATGCTCTGCTGCCTCCTAGCTCTGTGACCTTGGTCGAGTGACTTCGTGACCTCTGAGTTCTTCAGGTGTGAAATACTAGTAATCCTCACCTTCTGGGTGTTGTTGTGAAAATTAAATGAGATATTGAGTGGAGTTTAACACAGGGCCTGGCACAGAACAAGCGCTTGTCCACCTTAGCTGTTAGTGGCAGGGGTGGGAGTGGCTACAGGAATAGGAGGGGACAGGATGGGCACAGGTGAGGACACGGAACCCAAGAGCTGTCAGGGAGGGCCCTCGGCTGTCTCACCTTGCCCATGGCGCTGGTCCAGGCCTCCAGACTGTCAGCTCCATCTGTGCCAAAATGCTGGATCCTCCCACCAGTGAGGATGAGCTCAAAGGAAAAGGGGAACCTGGAGACATGAGGTCCGGGAGAGTGGAGGTGACTGAGGGGGCTGGCAGGCTCAGGACCAGGAAGCGAAAAGGGAAGTTCAGGGAACAGGGCTGGTGTTACCTGTCGAGGTCCCCTGGGTCAGTGGGCGGGGGGTTCACCCCCAAACATACAACATCCTGGGGCTGGAGGAGGTGGAGCGGTTCAGGGCTGCTTTCGGACACAAACATTTCCAGAGCCGCACCCAGGACACACCACAGTCGAGGGGGAGCTGAGAGGGAAAGTGGTGGTCAGCGGGGAGCAGACCTCTGGCCCCACTGTCCGGTTTCCCATTTGCTAGATAGTGATTTATCTATGCCAAGTCCTCTGCCTGCGTATGCTCTCAGGCAGTCATCGTAACTCTATGAGGTGAGTTTTATATTCATTCCTGTTTTGCAGATGGGGAAACTGAGTTTAAGGAGCTTGCCCAAGTCGCATGGATAGAAAGTAACAGAGCTCAGACTGGACCCACACAGTGCAACTTCAAAGCACAGTCTCTCAACCATCACCAACGCTTCCCCCCTGCTATGGTCCCTGTGGCCCCCAGAACCCAGCCCACTCCAGGGCATGCCCTATCCCAGTTCTCTCCTCCCCGTCCCTCCAGGGAACACTCCCACCCATCCTGGATTCTACCCATCTCCCCCCATCCCTTGGCTCCCCTCTCACCATCCCGGCCTCTGCGAGGGGGTGGGGGTCCAGCTTTGCTGCTGACGGGCCCACAGTACAGGAAGCTGCTGTAAGTGGCAGGCACCACCACCTCATTGTACACACCCGGGGAGGGGTCTGCCAGGCAAAGGAGGAGGGGTCAGGTCAAGCCAGGGCAATGGAAAGGCCTGACCCCCTTGGGGAAGGGACTGAATGGAGGAAGACAGAGGGACCCAATTCCGTTGGCAGCAAGGCCTAGTAGAGCCCAGTGGGACTGGATGCCTTATTCCCTAGATTAGAAGAGGAGGTGGCAGGGAGTGAGGAGGCTTCTGAACCAGCCCTTTCCCCCTGCCTGTCGCCACTGACTAGCCAACGAGTAAGCTGTGGGTGGAGGCCTCAGATTAGGGGCCATCCTCTAAGTGTCCTGGCCCCTCTGGCTCACCTATCAGAGACCAGCCGGTATAAGATGACCATTTCTATGATCAGACTTCCCCTGGGGAGGTGAGACCTGACCTATGGGCTGACCCTGTCGGGGGTAGGTCAGCACTAACACTTCAAGCATCCAGATCCACTCCAGACAGTGGTCATCCGTGGTCATTTCCTACACCAAGAAATAGGGCCTAGAGGACTTGGAGGGTTGGGAAACTGCCCAGGTGGGGCCACTGTAATGGGCGAGAGGTAACTGAGGTGACAGGTAATTGAGGGCCCTGGTCAGAAGAACCAAGGCACAGCTCAGGGCTGAGAATAACTGCAAGGAGAGATGGGGGGCACTGTGGGGATTACCTGGGGGCAAGAGGCTAGGGAAGCTGCCATCAAAGCCTGAGGGGGACCACAGCTCCTCTCCCTCAAAAGCCTCGACGCAGAGAAGCTGCGTCATGTTCTTCAGCAGGTTGGGCCCTGCCACAGCTGTGCATAGTGCCTACGGGGAGAAAAGGGCTTCTGTCAACCCCAAGACGCAATCCGAGAGCCCTGGGGACTGTCCTCCTGTTACCCCAAACAGCCCCCACTCCAAGTTGAGGCATTTCAACTCAGAGACCCATCCGGCCCAGCCTTCCCTCTTACCTGGAGAAGCTGGCTATGATCTGGATACTGAGGGTGAGGCTTCCGGAAGAGACCGAGCCGGTACTTCCGGGAGATGAACTCTCCCCGAGGGCCGGGGGCGGCATCGGGATGCAGCCCCTCGCCAGGCGGGAGCGTCCCTGCCCAGAAGCGGTTGGCACGATCATTCCCCAGGACGATGAACAGCTGCAGGATCACAAGACGCAAGGGCAGGTCACAGGAACTCGCCTCCCCAGACAGAACAACCCTGTCCCCAAGCTGGACCCAAAGCCGTTTTCCACATGCTCTCCTTCCACCGCACCCCCCACCCCCAGACACACTTTCGCCCTCACCTGCACAATCTCATTACTCCATACACTTGTGTCCAGCTTCAGGCTCTGCACCTTGGAGATCCCAGAACTCAGGGCCCGGTGCTGACCTGTTAGGGTGTGAAGGGCGTGGGTACCCTGAGCCCTCCTGCTTCGGACCCTCTCCTCCTCAGATTAGGGGCCATCCTCTAAGTGTCCTGGCCCCTCTGGCTCACCTATCAGGGACCAGCCGGTATAAGATGACCATTTCTATGATCAGACTTCCCCTGGGGAGGTGAGACCTGACCTATGGGCTGACCCTGTCGGGGGTAGGTCAGCACTAACACTTCAAGCATCCAGATCCACTCCAGACAGTGGTCATCCGTGGTCATTTCCTACACCAAGAAATAGGGCCTAGAGGACTTGGAGGGTTGGGAAACTGCCCAGGTGGGGCCACTGTAATGGGCGAGAGGTAACTGAGGTGACAGGTAATTGAGGGCCCTGGTCAGAAGAACCAAGGCACAGCTCAGGGCTGAGAATAATTGCAAGGAGAGATGGGGGGTACTGTGGGGATTACCTGGGGGCAAGAGGCTAGGGAAGCTGCCATCGAGGCCTGAGGGGGACCACAGCTCCTCTCCCTCAAAAGCCTCGACGCAGAGAAGCTGCGTCATGTTCTTCAGCAGGTTGGGCCCTGCCACAGCTGTGCATAGTGCCTACGGGGAGAAAAGGGCTTCTGTCAACCCCAAGATGCAATCCGAGAGCCCTGGGGACTGTCCTCCTGTTACCCCAAACAGCCCCCACTCCAAGTTGAGGCATTTCAACTCAGAGACCCATCCGGCCCAGCCTTCCCTCTTACCTGGAGAAGCTGGCTATGATCTGGATACTGAGGGTGAGGCTTCCGGAAGAGACCGAGCCGGTACTTCCGGGAGATGAACTCTCCCCGAGGGCCGGGGGCGGCATCGGGATGCAGCCCCTCGCCAGGCGGGAGCGTCCCTGCCCAGAAGCGGTTGGCACGATCATTCCCCAGGACGATGAACAGCTGCAGGATCACAAGGCGCAAGGGCAGGTCACAGGAACTCGCCTCCCCAGACAGAACAACCCTGTCCCCAAGCTGGACCCAAAGCCGTTTTCCACATGCTCTCCTTCCACCGCACCCCCCACCCCCAGACACACTTTCGCCCTCACCTGCACAATCTCATTACTCCACACACTTGTGTCCAGCTTCAGGCTCTGCACCTTGGAGATCCCAGAACTCAGGGCCCGGTGCTGACCTGTTAGGGTGTGAAGGGCGTGGGTACCCTGAGCCCTCCTGCTTCGGACCCTCTCCTCCTCCGCTAAAGGCGCCCCGACTCCCTCCCCGACCTGCCCCACCCGCTGTCACCCTCACCTGCGCACTGCTTGCAGATGACCACCCCTAGGTTGACGGCGGCCCAGTCCGGGCGGGAGGCGCCGCAGTCCGCGCAGTGCCGGTTTGCCCGATTGGACCAGATCTTCTCAGCCACCTCGTAGTCAGACAGGGTCTCTGTTACTGCTTCCTGCAGAGCGGCCGCCCAGCTCTGCCGAGCCCCCCCAGACTCGGCTGTGAAGCTGAGGGGTGGACAGCCAGTCCGTGGGCATGGACACCCACCCCCCAACCCGGCACACCCCCCTAGGCATTCTGGGAGGAGCCACCACAGGCCATCAGAGGGCCAGCCCCGACCCTCCTGAGACCCTTGACCCTGTGCACTGCACTCCCATCAGGACACAGCCACTGACAACCTTAGAGCCTCTGCGCCCCTGTGCCCCCTTCAATTTCTCTCCCCAGCCTTGGCTCCTGCCAGTCTGGGCCCCACCTGAAGCAGCGATGGGGCGTGAGCAGGTCAAAGCCACGACTCTTGGTCTCCCGCACACTGCAGCCTTGCAGTTCAATGAAGCAGATCCCAATGCCCAGAGAAAAGGCCTGGCAGAGTGAGGGGCAGGCATCGTGAGGCAGGAGCAGTTAAGGTCAGGCCCCTTGGCCCCCGGCCCAGCCCTCTTACCTGTTCACTCTTGTACAGGGCCAGCTCTCCAGGGCTCAGTGCAGCAAACACCTTGGCCTTGTGCCCACGCAGCTCCAGCATGCCCGTGCGGAGGGGTCGAGGTGGCTGTGGGGGCCGGGGGTGGCCCAGGAGGCGCTGCTCCTTTAGGCAGGACTGCAGCGTTGAGCACCATGTGTCCCGCTGAGCTGGTGGGAGACAGGCAAGCGGGTCCGCAGGCCATGTGCTCACTCAGCCTCCCCAGCCCTGCTCTGAACCAGGGGGCCCCAGCTCTCACCCTCACTCTCTGTACGGAACACGAACACCCTCTGGCCGGTGACGACCTGGAATTTGTTGTCCTTGCTGCTGCGGGTCATTTCGATGGCCGTCAGAGGGATCACGCCCTTGGGGAAGGGGTCCTGGAAGGACAGACAACCCGTTGGCCCACGGGGATAGGAACTCAGCTGTGTGCGCTGACCCCCGGGGGCCAGCACCAATGTTTAATGACATCACGACTCATTCCACAAGCAGTAGGGTACAGCTGCTAACCCCGCTCCTTTTGGCACTGACATCAGTCATACGATGCCTGCCTCCCCACCATGGGGGAAACTGGCCTTCCAATCCTGAGCCACTCTTAGCTCTCCCTTTTCCCACTTTTCACGTATTATCTCCCAGACTTACCTTATCACTGCCAAAGTACATCAGGCTCCTCCCGTTGAACTGCACAAAGCGCCTCTGAAAGACGTAGTTTCTAGGGAAGGGAGAGGCTGAGATCAGTAGGTGGCGGAGGCTGCATCCCGGTCTCCTAAGATCTGGCAGCACTGGTGACCTGACCTCCACCACCACCACCCAGCCTCTGGTGCCCCCTTCCCTTTACCCTTCCCAGCAGCCTCACCCCTGAGGGGAGAGCTTATCTAGCCAGCCACTGAGCAGGGGCGTGGGGCGGTCTGCCGTGGAGGAGAAGCTGGCATAGGGTGAAATGAGGTCATCACTGGTGTCTGTGTCCAGGGTTGGCAGGGAGAAAGTGGAGTCCCCAGGCAGCTCAAGGCTGGCATAGCCAGCATCTTCTCGTGCCTCCAGATCCTGCCTGCTAAGCCTTGTGGGGGCCAAGACAGAGAGGGACACACATGAGACCCAGTTCTCTGACATCCCCACCCATAGCACCTAGTGGAGTGCCTGGCAGGTACTGGATCTACTTTTCAAACAGGAGAACAGGGAGGCTTAGAACCCAAAATGCTAACATGGATCTTCTTCCCTGAGCACGCTTAGACTTTCATTTGAAAAATTTCAGTCCTTCACCTCAGCCATTAGTATTACTTGGTGGAAAAGCTAGGTAATGGCTGACACAGATGACTTTCTACTATAGTTGCCTATCTCATCATTAAGTCTAATTGGTTCTTTCTCCAAAAAGTTCCTGCCTTTCTCTCCCTGGACCAAGCTCCCATTGGTTCTCACGAACACCCTCTGGCCGGTGACGACCTGGAATTTGTTGTCCTTGCTGCTGCGGGTCATTTCGATGGCCGTCAGAGGGATCACGCCCTTGGGGAAGGGGTCCTGGAAGGACAGACAACCCGTTGGCCCACGGGGATAGGAACTCAGCTGTGTGCGCTGACCCCCGGGGGCCAGCACCAATGTTTAATGACATCACGACTCATTCCACAAGCAGTAGGGTACAGCTGCTAACCCCGCTCCTTTTGGCACTGACATCAGTCATACGATGCCTGCCTCCCCACCATGGGGGAAACTGGCCTTCCAATCCTGAGCCACTCTTAGCTCTCCCTTTTCCCACTTTTCACGTATTATCTCCCAGACTTACCTTATCACTGCCAAAGTACATCAGGCTCCTCCCGTTGAACTGCACAAAGCGCCTCTGAAAGACGTAGTTTCTAGGGAAGGGAGAGGCTGAGATCAGTAGGTGGCGGAGGCTGCATCCCGGTCTCCTAAGATCTGGCAGCACTGGTGACCTGACCTCCACCACCACCACCCAGCCTCTGGTGCCCCCTTCCCTTTACCCTTCCCAGCAGCCTCACCCCTGAGGGGAGAGCTTATCTAGCCAGCCACTGAGCAGGGGCGTGGGGCGGTCTGCCGTGGAGGAGAAGCTGGCATAGGGTGAAATGAGGTCATCACTGGTGTCTGTGTCCAGGGTTGGCAGGGAGAAAGTGGAGTCCCCAGGCAGCTCAAGGCTGGCATAGCCAGCATCTTCTCGTGCCTCCAGATCCTGCCTGCTAAGCCTTGTGGGGGCCAAGACAGAGAGGGACACACATGAGACCCAGTTCTCTGACATCCCCACCCATAGCACCTAGTGGAGTGCCTGGCAGGTACTGGATCTACTTTTCAAACAGGAGAACAGGGAGGCTTAGAACCCAAAATGCTAACATGGATCTTCTTCCCTGAGCACGCTTAGACTTTCATTTGAAAAATTTCAGTCCTTCACCTCAGCCATTAGTATTACTTGGTGGAAAAGCTAGGTAATGGCTGACACAGATGACTTTCTACTATAGTTGCCTATCTCATCATTAAGTCTAATTGGTTCTTTCTCCAAAAAGTTCCTGCCTTTCTCTCCCTGGACCAAGCTCCCATTGGTTCTCACTGAGGTGAAGGGAATCACCTAGTTAGTCACCTGCTTCCATTCTCACCCTCCCACCAGCCACTCACCCATCAAGAATGCAAATTAATTTGCCCTTGTTGCTCCCTCTGCCTAGAGCACACTTCCTTGGGCTGGTTCTTCCCATCCTTCAGGTGTTCCTTCCTAGAAAATCCTCTATAATTCTCTGTCACTTTCCAGTGGTTGCTTACCCTAGCTGCACAAATCACTTGGGAAACTTAAAAATAGATAGATATGAGCCTCATGTGCATGCACACATGCTCAGTTGTGTCCCACTCTTTGTGACTCCACGGACTGTAGTCTGCCAGGCTCCTCTGTCCGTGGGATTTTCCAGGCAAGAATACTGGAGTAGGTTGCCATTTCCTACTCCAGGGGATCTTGCTGACCCAGGGATCGAACCTGCATCTCCTGCATCGGCAGGCAGATTCTTTACCACGGAGCTCCATATCAGACACTTAAATCTGAGTCACTGGGAACAAGACCCAGGCATCTGTTGTTTTAAAAGTTCCTCAGGCTGGGGCTTCCCCTGGTGGTCCAGTGGGTAAGGACACCGCCTTGCAGTGCAAGGGGCGCCGGTTGGAGCCCTGGCCTGGGAAGATCCCAAGTGCCGCGGAGCGGCTGGACTGATGTGTCCAATTACCGAGCCGGAGCTCTGGAGCACATGCGCCCAGAGCCTGTGCTCTGCAACGACAGACATCACCGCGATGGGAGGCTCACAGGAGCCAAAGAACAAAGAGGGATGAACATAGAGAAACGAAAGACCAATAGAAGTGGCCCGCCTGCTCTCCTCCCTCCCCAAGCCGACCCTCGCCCAAAATAAATAAATAAATAAATCTTTAAAAAAACAAAAAAGTTCCTCAGGCTGTAGCAGCTACTGGGGTTGAGAACCTCCCCTCTACCTTACTTGTTTCCTACTTCACTGAGAAAATGAAAGAATCAGAGGAGAATCCCCGTAGACTCCCAGCGCCTCATCTGCTCCATTCCACACACACACACTGCCTTCCTCCTGGTATGATGATAAACACCCCCCTCTCTCTTTTTTATAACGTTTTATTTATTTATTTTGGGCGGGAGTCGGGTTGGGAAGGGAGGCTGATGGGCGGACCACTTCTATTGGTCTTTCATTTCTCTGTTTTCATCTGTCTTTGTTCTTTGGCTCCTGTGGGCCTCCTATCGCGGTGGCATCTGTCATTGCAGAGCGCCGGCTCTGGGCACATGCGCTCTAGAGCTCCGGCTCGTTAATTGGACACAACCATCCAGCCGCTCTGCGGCACGTGGGATCTTCCCAGGCCAGGGATCGAACTGGTGCCCCTTGCACTGCAAGGCGGTGTCCTTACCCACTGGACCACCAGGGAAAGCCCTAAACACTCCTCTCTAAAGCCCGTCTGTCTTCTGGGCACTTCGTCCTAGTCCTCTCACCTACACAAGGATGTGGCTCCAGACTTCCTCCCTTTTCTCTCTCCTACATCAGCTAGTTTTTCCTCTCTACTAGATCATTCCTGTTCACCTATGATTATACACAGCATTCCACGCTTTTAAAACCCATTTCTTGACTCCACTTCCACCATGAATAACCACTCCAACCCTTTGCTTTTCTCCGCAGAAAAACTCAGAAATGTTGTCTTCATATTTCCAATTCCTCTCCTTCCCTTTCCTCTTGAGCCCACTCTGATCAAGCTTTCACTTCCAGCACTTGTCCAGGTCCCGACTGACGCCCATGTTGCCAATTCTAGAGGTCAATTCTCAGTGCACATCTGACCCGACCTCCCAGCAGCAGTGGACACAACTTCCTCTTTCTCATACGTTTTCTTCATTTAGCTCCTGTGGCATCAGCTTCTCCCGATTGTCCTCCCACTCCACTAAGTGTTTAATTTCAGCCTGTTTTGCTGATCCTTTCTCTTATCCTCAATCTCTTAATCCTGGAGGGAGCCAGGACCCTGATACTGGTCCTCTGCTCTACCAATTCTCACTGACAGCTACGTACACCCGTCTAAATGCTGACAACTCACCAATCTAGATCTCTGGTTCACACCTCTTCCCCGAACTCCAGACTTGTATATCCAGTGATGGCAAACATGCTACCACTTCTTGGGTATATAATACACATCTCAAATTTAATACAACAAAAACTGAATTTCTAATCTACCGTCCCCCTGTTTTATGCAGTCTTCCCCATCTCGACCTTGGCAACTCTGGGAACTTTCAGTTGCTCAGTGCAACGCTGTCGAACCAAGTCTTTGAGAGTTGGTTGTTCCATAGTTTCAGCACAGCTCACACCAGACTAGCCACATTTCATGCAGCAGTCACACGTGGTTATTGGCTACCACACCAGACAGTGCAGGCTCAGACGGAAACCCCTGAAGTCTTTCTTGACTGTTCTTTTCTCTCACCTCCTCTCTCACCTCAATTTACCATGACAGTTAGCCTTCAAAATATCACCCAAACCAACGACTCTGCACCCTTTCTGCTGCAATCGCACTAGCCTGAGATGTCTCATCTAGATCGCTGTAGGAACCTCCAAACTCGTCTCTCTGCTTCTGCTGTTGCCCACTATAGACCATTACCAACACAGCAACCAGAGGGGTTCTTAAAATGTAAGTCAAAACCCTTCTGATGGCTGGCTTCCCATTTCGCTTAGAGCAAAAGTGAAAGTCTCTACAGTGTTCTACCCTGTATAGCACCTTTTGCTTCTCTTACGGCGTCTAAGTCTTCCCACCCTAGCCCACTGTGCCCCAGCCCCGCTGACCCTGTCACTGCTCCTGAGTCCCCTGGTTACCTGGCCTCCTGAAAGCCTTTATTCTGGCCACACTTCCCATTTGGAGTGCTCTTCTCCTAGAAGAGGGATAGCACCCTCACTTTCTTCACGTTTTAGCTTGTGTTATCTTAACAGTGGCAAGTCAATGAAAAACTGCTGTCTACTCCTCCCTCACTCCATCCAGCTCTCTTATGCTGTTCAATTTCTTTTCATGGCACTTGCCACCTGTTAACACATGGTATAACTCACTTCTGACATCTACTATTAATGGACTATCTTCCCACAAGGGCAGGGATTTCTGATCTTATCCCAGGTACCTACAACAATACAATAGTACCATTCAGTAGATGCTCAATAAAGACTGCTAAATGAAAGAACAAAAGGAACTGCTCCCTATTTTAGGTCATATATCCATTTTGGTGTCTGTTTTATTTCCTGTCATTCCCCACTGAGTCACAAGCTGCTGAACAGGAGACTGGGTCTGTCATATTCATCCTGAGTCTCAAGAACCCAGGTAGCACATGGTGGACACTGCATGCACATTTGAGGAACAGCAGAAAACATGGCCGCCATCTGCCATCATCACCTGGTGGGGCACTCACCTGTGTTCGGCCCATGCAGCTCGTGGAACGAGTTGCTCAGTGCAACGCTGTCGAACCAAGTCTTTGAGAGTTGGTTGTTCCATAGTTTCAGCACAGCTCACACCAGACTAGCCACATTTCATGCAGCAGTCACACGTGGTTATTGGCTACCACACCAGACAGTGCAGGCTCAGACGGAAACCCCTGAAGTCTTTCTTGACTGTTCTTTTCTCTCACCTCCTCTCTCACCTCAATTTACCATGACAGTTAGCCTTCAAAATATCACCCAAACCAACGACTCTGCACCCTTTCTGCTGCAATCGCACTAGCCTGAGATGTCTCATCTAGATCGCTGTAGGAACCTCCAAACTCGTCTCTCTGCTTCTGCTGTTGCCCACTATAGACCATTACCAACACAGCAACCAGAGGGGTTCTTAAAATGTAAGTCAAAACCCTTCTGATGGCTGGCTTCCCATTTCGCTTAGAGCAAAAGTGAAAGTCTCTACAGTGTTCTACCCTGTATAGCACCTTTTGCTTCTCTTACGGCGTCTAAGTCTTCCCACCCTAGCCCACTGTGCCCCAGCCCCGCTGACCCTGTCACTGCTCCTGAGTCCCCTGGTTACCTGGCCTCCTGAAAGCCTTTATTCTGGCCACACTTCCCATTTGGAGTGCTCTTCTCCTAGAAGAGGGATAGCACCCTCACTTTCTTCACGTTTTAGCTTGTGTTATCTTAACAGTGGCAAGTCAATGAAAAACTGCTGTCTACTCCTCCCTCACTCCATCCAGCTCTCTTATGCTGTTCAATTTCTTTTCATGGCACTTGCCACCTGTTAACACATGGTATAACTCACTTCTGACATCTACTATTAATGGACTATCTTCCCACAAGGGCAGGGATTTCTGATCTTATCCCAGGTACCTACAACAATACAATAGTACCATTCAGTAGATGCTCAATAAAGACTGCTAAATGAAAGAACAAAAGGAACTGCTCCCTATTTTAGGTCATATATCCATTTTGGTGTCTGTTTTATTTCCTGTCATTCCCCACTGAGTCACAAGCTGCTGAACAGGAGACTGGGTCTGTCATATTCATCCTGAGTCTCAAGAACCCAGGTAGCACATGGTGGACACTGCATGCACATTTGAGGAACAGCAGAAAACATGGCCGCCATCTGCCATCATCACCTGGTGGGGCACTCACCTGTGTTCGGCCCTTTCCTGACAGATACCTCTGCCTTCTCTTCTGTCAGGGGCCCCTGGGACTCCCACAGGCTGGACACCATAATACAGGCAACCAGGATCCATGATGTGCACTTGAAGGAGGAGAAGTGGGGGAGACAGGGGAGAGGTCAGGTGAGAGTCCAGGAGGGCACTGCCCCCCCACCCCATCTAACCCACCTACCTGTGCCCGCTGTGGGCCTGAGGGCAGGGGTGGGAGCAGCTGTCTGCGAGCTGTCTGGGGCCCTAAGGGGAAAGGTCTAGTGGTCATTCAGGGAGAGAGAAGGAAGGACAAGCCCTCATGCCCTGCTTCTCCCTGCTCCCAGCACTGGATCCCCAGGGAGGCGACCCCAACTCACACATCCTGAGCTGTCTGGGCCCCGCCTCTCAAGTCCAAGCCGAAGTAGATGGCATTGGGCATCATCTCCATGGTATTCAAGGCTGAGGGCTGCTCACAGGAGGACCTCGGAGGGACAGTAGGGGACCTGGGGCTGGGCTCTGGACCCTTAGATGCTTCTGGTTTCCAGAGGGCTGGGCTCAAGCCAGGCCTCTGGGTGGCGGTGGAGCCACTGAGTCCGCCAAAGACTGTCCTGGGCTTAGGCACAGGCTTGGTGGGCTGGGTTTGGGAGGTTGGGCTGGGCGAAGGCTCCATGGCACTTTCCAGCTGGGGATCCAGGGAGCCCTCTGCAGTGCCCGCCTGCAGCAGGCGCAGAATGCGCTTCCGGTGCCCTGTAGCGTTGATGCCCAACTGCCTCAGCTCGTCGTGGCCCAGGCCCTGGGCTGCACCCGCTGTATCCAGACCCTGCCGGCGGAACGCGTCTGCATACTGCTCCAGGTGCACTGTGGCCAGCCACACAGCGATGTCCAGGTCCTGAGGGGCAGCCATGGGGGCTCAGGCCATTGCTGGGGGGAGGGGCAGGGTGAAGGGAGGGCTCAGGCTGAGATTCCCCCTCCCTGTCCCAACATCTGAGGCTTGGACAGGGGCCACCAGACTCCAGTTTTCCTCCAAAGAAAAATGACCAGAGGCCTGTGCTCTGGAGGCAGAGCCATCCCAGAACATCGGAAAGGGCTTTCCCAGTGCAGGAGAACAATTTCATTTGCAGAGGAGGAAACGGAGGCCCGGGGAGGGGGAGGGACTTGCCCCAGATTCATGACAACTTGGTCTATGGGTGTGAGTGAGTATTGGCCCCTTACTCCCGTCCAGCCTTTGTCTGGGTCAAAGCTCTGCATTAATGAACACTCAACTCAGCAAGCCTGGGGGGAGATGCCAGGGTCAAGGGGCCGGTGGGGAGGAGGGGCCCATGCTGCTGGTGCTGTAGCACAGAATGGGGACAGGGCCAGCTGTGACACAAGAGAGGCGAGATGCACCCGTCACTCCCAGAGGTTCCCAAGCTGAGTACAGGCTCAGGCCATCCTAATCCTGCTGGTTCCCAGTTCCTCCTCCCCTTCCACCTATTGTCTCTGCTCAGACTTCCTTCCTGTCCCTCCAGCTCTGGCCGCCCCCACATCCTGCCTGCCTTGGTCAGGCTGTCCAGAGAGCTCTAAGCAGTACCAACATCTGGGCAGAGGCCACTTGGGGAGTGAGGATGGGGCAGAAAACCAACTGGGCCAGAGATATGAGGGACCAGGGTTACACCAGGGTCTCCACTCTGCACCCACCTGCGGCATCTTCTCATACACGTGTGCACAAACCGGAGCGCCCACCCTGCAGGAACTCACACTGTGAAATGACACCCTCCTACCCCAGCTTTCTCCAGGCCTTCCTTCGCTGAGCTTTTCTTTGCCCTGCTCATACCTTTGGACTCGGGTCTCCCAGACTCTGTCCCATTCCACCAGCCTGACCTTGACCCGATCTATTACCTAGATGTATCTTGGATTCTGTCTCCCCGAGTTTTATCTCTACCCTGTCCCTGTCCCTACCCCACTCCATCTCCATCTCTATCTACCTCCAAATCCATCTTGGTCCCTTTCCTTGTTCTGCTGTCATTAAGCCTCTCCTGGCCTTCGTCTCCATTTCAACTAGATCTTCAATTTTATCTGTGTTTCTGGCCACCTCAGACTTAGGTTTCTGTCTCTGCCTCTGTCCATACTTGTCTCTACCGGTTTCTCTCCCGCGAGGTCCTTACCAGGCCTCTGTCTTGCCCCAGCATCACTTAGTTCTGGCCTCTCTCTGCCTCTCTTTGGCCGAGCCCCCTCCCCAAGCTAGGCCCGGGGTGCTGGACCTCCCACCCTGACTCAGAGTCCAGTTTCCCGGTGACTCAGGCCCGACTCGAGGGCACGGGACTGGAATCTAGGAGGTAAGCGGGGCAGAAGGGCGGGGGGGGGGGCGGGCCGGAGAGCTGCGACGAGGGAGGGGGCAAGGAGGGAGGGGGCAGAGGCCGGCCACCGGAGGGAGGGGCGAGTCGCGGCGGCGATGGGGAGAGGGGAGGGCCGTGGGCGCGGAGGGGGCCGGGGATCCCACGCGGGCCCTCGAGGTGATGGGGAGGAGTCTGAGAGCTTGGGGGCTTGGGGGTCCTCACCTCACGACGCGGCCGCCGTCCGCTCCCCGGTGCCCGCCGCGCCGTCCGAGGCTCAGGGTCGCGCCGCGCCGGCCCCGCCTCCCCTCAGCCCTCCCCCGACGGGGCCCCGCCCCGCTCGTCGGTTCCCTCCGCGGGGCCCCGGCCACTCTTTGTGCAAGAGGCGGCCTTCAAAAGGTCTGGGCTCCTTACCCAACCACTGTGCTTATCTCGCAGCCTAGCCAGCTCAGCCCCTTTAGGGGCCAAAAAAGGAGGGGGGAACCGGAACAGGGTTGGAGGCCGAGTAAGCCTTAAAGAGCGGGACAAAGAGGCAAAGACCAGACCGAAATGGGGACGAGGGTAGAACTAGAGAGAGGAGAGTGCGTCGGACCACAGCTTTGCACCGCCCCCGGCTTTCCCTGCCCGCCTGGCCAAAGGGCTGGGGAAGAATACGGCGCCCCCCCCCCCCGCCCCCCGGTCCCCAGGGCACCTCTCCCACGCCCAGCTGGACGGGGTGACTGGACTCTGGTACCCAGTTCATGGGGGAACAGAGGCTGACACCCACAAGTCACAGATATCCATAGATACCTTCCAAGCTAACGAACCTTGGCTTATCTGCCCTTCGTTCTGCTGTCATTAAGCCTCTCCTGGCCTTCGTCTCCATTTCAACTAGATCTTCAATTTTATCTGTGTTTCTGGCCACCTCAGACTTAGGTTTCTGTCTCTGCCTCTGTCCATACTTGTCTCTACCGGTTTCTCTCCCGCGAGGTCCTTACCAGGCCTCTGTCTTGCCCCAGCATCACTTAGTTCTGGCCTCTCTCTGCCTCTCTTTGGCCGAGCCCCCTCCCCAAGCTAGGCCCGGGGTGCTGGACCTCCCACCCTGACTCAGAGTCCAGTTTCCCGGTGACTCAGGCCCGACTCGAGGGCACGGGACTGGAATCTAGGAGGTAAGCGGGGCAGAAGGGCGGGGGGCGGGCCGGAGAGCTGCGACGAGGGAGGGGGCAAGGAGGGAGGGGGCAGAGGCCGGCCACCGGAGGGAGGGGCGAGTCGCGGCGGCGATGGGGAGAGGGGAGGGCCGTGGGCGCGGAGGGGGCCGGGGATCCCACGCGGGCCCTCGAGGTGATGGGGAGGAGTCTGAGAGCTTGGGGGCTTGGGGGTCCTCACCTCACGACGCGGCCGCCGTCCGCTCCCCGGTGCCCGCCGCGCCGTCCGAGGCTCAGGGTCGCGCCGCGCCGGCCCCGCCTCCCCTCAGCCCTCCCCCGACGGGGCCCCGCCCCGCTCGTCGGTTCCCTCCGCGGGGCCCCGGCCACTCTTTGTGCAAGAGGCGGCCTTCAAAAGGTCTGGGCTCCTTACCCAACCACTGTGCTTATCTCGCAGCCTAGCCAGCTCAGCCCCTTTAGGGCCAAAAAGGAGGGGAACCGGAACAGGGTTGGAGGCCGAGTAAGCCTTAAAGAGCGGGACAAAGAGGCAAAGACCAGACCGAAATGGGGACGAGGGTAGAACTAGAGAGAGGAGAGTGCGTCGGACCACAGCTTTGCACCGCCCCCGGCTTTCCCTGCCCGCCTGGCCAAAGGGCTGGGGAAGAATACGGCGCCCCCCCCCGCCCCCGCCCCCCGGTCCCCAGGGCACCTCTCCCACGCCCAGCTGGACGGGGTGACTGGACTCTGGTACCCAGTTCATGGGGGAACAGAGGCTGACACCCACAAGTCACAGATATCCATAGATACCTTCCAAGCTAACGAACCTTCGGCTTCCCCCGCATCTAAGCTGGGGGCAAGAGGCAGAGGCCCAGCAGAGGAGCCCCCACTACTTCCCCCTCTCCAAGGGCCAGGCATAGGTTTCTCCCAGAAGATGCGGGTCAGCAAGACAACATCCCTACGCCCAAACCAGGGTTTGGGGCTGCCCATTTGAAGATAAGGGTGGTGCCCTGTCAGCACAGTGACCCAGCAAACAGTCTTTTCATCTGGAGTGAAGCTCCTTCTTCCCACACTGCTACTGCAATTTTTGTGTGGGGGAAGGTGCGGTGGGCAGAGGCGCCTGAGGAGAACCAGCTTCTTTCCCCTCCGGATATCTTGCCTGGAGCCCCAACCTTGGAGCCTGTCCCCCAGGGCCTCAGGCACTTCCCCTCAGAGCTGGGCTGGCCTTCGGCTGTGTATGTGTGCGGTGTTGGGGTGGGGGGGACCTGCTGGCCGGCTTTGCTTTCCTGTTTGTATGAGAGGAAGTTGGCTGTGAGTCAGCAGACACAGGAACTGCCAGTAGCTAAGGGAAGACCCCTGCCTCAGGGGAAGGCGAAGGGAATGCAGGGAAGTGTCCCCTCCTCTCCCAGCTGCCCCGGCTTGGAACAGGACTGCCATTTCCAGCCTCCTGGAGCCTTTCTAGCTGAGAAGGAGAATGATAATAATTAATACTTAAAATGGCCATAATAATGGCTACCAAATATTGAGAGCTGACTAGGTCCCAGGCCATGTGCAAACATTGCTTTGCAAAGTTTGATTCTCACCACAGCCCTTAAGATAGGGATTTTTGTCACCTCCATTTTACAGATAAGGGGACAGTTTTCTGGATGCCTTTGTACTGGATGGGTAACTGGGGGAGGAGTGAAAATTGACGGAGAGCCTCAGCGACTTCTCTCTGAAACCCATCAGCTCCTACATGGAAGCCATCTTCCCCTGGGCAGCTCCCAGCCAATGGCCAAGCTCGGCAGAGATCCTAAGGCAGGCCTCCTCTTGGGAGACAGGGGGCTCCCCTGACATTGACTTGAGAATTCCCCCAAGGCTTTGCTGAAGGTTCCCTCTTCTGCCGAGGCGGTCTAGGATATTTCCCTTCAGTCTTCTTTCCTTCCCTCTTTTTCTTAGAGCTCCCAGCTCCTGGCTCCCTTCCTCTCTCTCTAAGGCATTTGCTTTTATCAAATCTTTGCACGTTTCATCCTGCCTTGGCAGCTTCTTCTTGGAGGATTCAGAGTAACCTGCCCCTCCGAAAAATACGCCCAAACCAGGGTTTGGGGCTGCCCATTTGAAGATAAGGGTGGTGCCCTGTCAGCACAGTGACCCAGCAAACAGTCTTTTCATCTGGAGTGAAGCTCCTTCTTCCCACACTGCTACTGCAATTTTTGTGTGGGGGAAGGTGCGGTGGGCAGAGGCGCCTGAGGAGAACCAGCTTCTTTCCCCTCCGGATATCTTGCCTGGAGCCCCAACCTTGGAGCCTGTCCCCCAGGGCCTCAGGCACTTCCCCTCAGAGCTGGGCTGGCCTTCGGCTGTGTATGTGTGCGGTGTTGGGGTGGGGGGGACCTGCTGGCCGGCTTTGCTTTCCTGTTTGTATGAGAGGAAGTTGGCTGTGAGTCAGCAGACACAGGAACTGCCAGTAGCTAAGGGAAGACCCCTGCCTCAGGGGAAGGCGAAGGGAATGCAGGGAAGTGTCCCCTCCTCTCCCAGCTGCCCCGGCTTGGAACAGGACTGCCATTTCCAGCCTCCTGGAGCCTTTCTAGCTGAGAAGGAGAATGATAATAATTAATACTTAAAATGGCCATAATAATGGCTACCAAATATTGAGAGCTGACTAGGTCCCAGGCCATGTGCAAACATTGCTTTGCAAAGTTTGATTCTCACCACAGCCCTTAAGATAGGGATTTTTGTCACCTCCATTTTACAGATAAGGGGACAGTTTTCTGGATGCCTTTGTACTGGATGGGTAACTGGGGGAGGAGTGAAAATTGACGGAGAGCCTCAGCGACTTCTCTCTGAAACCCATCAGCTCCTACATGGAAGCCATCTTCCCCTGGGCAGCTCCCAGCCAATGGCCAAGCTCGGCAGAGATCCTAAGGCAGGCCTCCTCTTGGGAGACAGGGGGCTCCCCTGACATTGACTTGAGAATTCCCCCAAGGCTTTGCTGAAGGTTCCCTCTTCTGCCGAGGCGGTCTAGGATATTTCCTTTCAGTCTTCTTTCCTTCCCTCTTTTTTTTCTTAGAGCTCCCAGCTCCTGGCTCCCTTCCTCTCTCTCTAAGGCATTTGCTTTTATCAAATCTTTGCACGTTTCATCCTGCCTTGGCAGCTTCTTCTTGGAGGATTCAGAGTAACCCAGCAAGAGAGGAGCATTGGATAAATTAGTACAGGGACAGGGAGCTTGAGGAATGGGTGCTGGGGGTCCTGGTCGGGACCCAGATTCAGGAGTTCTGAGCCTTTTCGTGTGTGTGTCAGGTTCCCTTTGGGCAGTCTGGCAAAATGTATGGACTCCAGTTCAGAAGAATGTTATAAAAATGAAATATGTAGGATTACAAAGGAAACTAATTATATTGCAACACACTTATAACACTATTTTAAGTGATATAGTAATATATAGGCTTCTTTATTAATGTTTTAAATAAGATCTAGCCGTAGGTTGGTACCTCACATAATTCTGAAGCAGGGACACGCATAAATGATATTTCAAAATATCTGCAATGCTGCAATCTGATACAAATATATATATATATGATTTCTATTGGTGACAAAGCCATAGATATGGCTAATATGACTGGTTTGTTGCTACTGTTATAACGGAAGGACGTGTTGGATTTCAGCTAGAGATTAGTGACAATAATGCAATTTCTTTCCATCCAAGCTCAGTGACGCCAAGTTAAGAACACCTGAGTCGGAGGTCAGGGCAGAGTCGCGGAGGAGACCCAGCTCCTTTCTCAGACCCTACTTCCTTTCTCAAACCTATGGGGCCAGTGGAGCATCTGACCTTCAAGTGGTATCTTCCTTCCCTCTTTTCCCCAGGCTCTTTTTCTCAGTTTTTCTGTCTCTGCCTCTATGTGCTCTGTCTGTGTCTCTCTGTGACCCTGTAATCTGTCACTGAGGGGACAGGGCAGACTCAGGGGATTCCTGAAGCCTGGGCACAGTGGGGCAAGGAGAGCTTTTTAATTCCAGGGTCTCGGGAAGCTGGGAGAGAAAGTGTCCCTGACTCTGGGTGGGGCGTGTGTATATGGTGTCTCAACGGGGAGGTGTGGGTCTTTCCCTCCCCACCTCCCTCTCCCATTCTCAGCCTTCTTAGGGGCAGAAACAGACCAAGACCGAGATGAGTGAGAATGAAGACAGAAAATGAAGCCATCCCAAGCTCCTGAGGAGAAGGGCTGACGCCTCTGGATCTTTTCCCAAACTTCCCTCCGTGGAGCTGCAGCCCGCAATCGTGAGGGGTCGAGGCTCTTCTCTGCCCTCCTCCAGGCCCCCAGAAGAGCATTGACCAGCTGACCAGGTCTGAGTTGAGGGTACCGGGGCTCTGAAGTGAGCCTGCCACTGGTGTCAGCCCTGACCCTCATAGATGGGCAAAGGGAGGTCAAGAAGCCTCAAGGAAGGGAACATGGGGTTCTGGGGTTGACCTTTTTCTGAATACTTAAGAACAGGGGGAGCACCCACTAAGCTCTTCCTTTATTGGGATATATGGCCTTTCAAGATGGTTTGGACCACAGGAGGGCTGCTGTGGGTCAGTGAAACTGGGGGCAGAGAATGGTCACAAAATGTTGTGAAAGAGCTGAAGGCATCCTGGTAGAGACCGGGGGGAATGGTAGAGTGCAGGGTGAGCCAGCTTATTGCACTGAGGAGGTTTGTTGCTACTGTTATAACGGAAGGACGTGTTGGATTTCAGCTAGAGATTAGTGACAATAATGCAATTTCTTTCCATCCAAGCTCAGTGACGCCAAGTTAAGAACACCTGAGTCGGAGGTCAGGGCAGAGTCGCGGAGGAGACCCAGCTCCTTTCTCAGACCCTACTTCCTTTCTCAAACCTATGGGGCCAGTGGAGCATCTGACCTTCAAGTGGTATCTTCCTTCCCTCTTTTCCCCAGGCTCTTTTTCTCAGTTTTTCTGTCTCTGCCTCTATGTGCTCTGTCTGTGTCTCTCTGTGACCCTGTAATCTGTCACTGAGGGGACAGGGCAGACTCAGGGGATTCCTGAAGCCTGGGCACAGTGGGGCAAGGAGAGCTTTTTAATTCCAGGGTCTCGGGAAGCTGGGAGAGAAAGTGTCCCTGACTCTGGGTGGGGCGTGTGTATATGGTGTCTCAACGGGGAGGTGTGGGTCTTTCCCTCCCCACCTCCCTCTCCCATTCTCAGCCTTCTTAGGGGCAGAAACAGACCAAGACCGAGATGAGTGAGAATGAAGACAGAAAATGAAGCCATCCCAAGCTCCTGAGGAGAAGGGCTGACGCCTCTGGATCTTTTCCCAAACTTCCCTCCGTGGAGCTGCAGCCCGCAATCGTGAGGGGTCGAGGCTCTTCTCTGCCCTCCTCCAGGCCCCCAGAAGAGCATTGACCAGCTGACCAGGTCTGAGTTGAGGGTACCGGGGCTCTGAAGTGAGCCTGCCACTGGTGTCAGCCCTGACCCTCATAGATGGGCAAAGGGAGGTCAAGAAGCCTCAAGGAAGGGAACATGGGGTTCTGGGGTTGACCTTTTTTTCTGAATACTTAAGAACAGGGGGAGCACCCACTAAGCTCTTCCTTTATTGGGATATATGGCCTTTCAAGATGGTTTGGACCACAGGAGGGCTGCTGTGGGTCAGTGAAACTGGGGGCAGAGAATGGTCACAAAATGTTGTGAAAGAGCTGAAGGCATCCTGGTAGAGACCGGGGGGAATGGTAGAGTGCAGGGTGAGCCAGCTTATTGCACTGAGAGTGAGACTGGTCCGTTGTTCCTGTCCCTTGAAGCGGCTCCTTCTTTGGGGGTCTCTTGGATCCCTGCTCCTTAGCCAGACGGAGGAGTCCACCTACAACAAGATTAATAATGCCTGGTGGAGCCAGGGAACTCACTTGACTCCAGGGACAGCCGTGGCTGGTAGTCTGGGCTGACCTGCCTTTTTCTTTTGGGGTATCATCTGTGGCTCCTTTCAGGGCTGGGTGTGCAAAGGACACTACTTGGAAAGAACTCTCTCCAAACATTAACCCTGGACTTCCACAAATTCACTCTGGCAAGAGGGACTGCGTTACTAACCATTGTCGTCTGGTCTGACTGCTCTGGTCTAATCTAATCATAAGCGGCAGGGCTCTCACGACCCAGAATAGGCATGGGGGAGCTGTTTAACAATAAGGGACAGTCCAGAAACCAAAAATAATGGATGAGTTCTCCAGTGATTCATCTCTCAAATGAGCTTATAACACACAGCAACACCTCTGTGTGCTTCACAAACCTCAGTTGCCTGAGTTGTCTCACTCCTTGAAAACCCAACTCCCTGAAGACCTTCTCATAGCCAGCCCTGTCTTTCTGTCTCCCGTGGTCTTTATTCTGAAGTTTGATTCCACCTCTTTGGCATTTTGCAAGGAGGGAGGAGTAAGAATGAAACATGACATTCTTAAACCTTGAGCCCAACACACTGGACAAACGGACTCCAGCAAGGATAGGAAGGGACAGAGCCAACAGGGGTCGGGGAATTGAAGGAATTTTGTGATATATTTTTCCATATCTCTTTGCTCCCCACCTTCCCAACCCTCACCATAGGCTGACTAGTGTAGACCCCGTCACTTAGGAGACCATTCTACTCACTGGAAGGGGATGGTTTGATGTGGTAATTAAGAGCAAAGCCTCTAAAATCAAAGCCTCTACCAGCTCTGGCACCTGAGCACGTTACTCATGTCTAGGTGCCTCAGTTTCCTTTCCTGCCAAATGAAGATAGTAATAATGCCTTCCTCATAGGGTTGTTGTAAAGATTAATGCCAGTCAATCCTAAAGGAAATCAACCCTGAATATTCACTGGAAGGAATGATGCTAAAGCTGAAGCTCCAATACTCTGGCCCTCTGATGTGAAGAGACAACTCATTGGAAAAGACCCTGTTACTGGGAAAAATAGAAGACAAAAGGAGAAGGGGATGGCAGAGGACGAGATGGTTGGAGAGCATCATTGAGTCAATGGATACAAGTTTGAGTAAGCTCCAGGAGATAGTGAAGGACAGGGAAGCCTGGTGTGCTGCAGTCCATAGGGTCACAAAGAGTCGGACACAACTGAACAACTGAAAGACTGAACTGAACTGAAAGAGTAATACACGTAACTATCTGGATAATATGAGCAAAGGGCCTGGAACACCGGAAGTGCTCATAAACATTTCTCATTCCTTTCTTCTTCTTCTTTTTTTTAATTTTGGCCTCTGGTCTGACTGCTCTGGTCTAATCTAATCATAAGCGGCAGGGCTCTCACGACCCAGAATAGGCATGGGGGAGCTGTTTAACAATAAGGGACAGTCCAGAAACCAAAAATAATGGATGAGTTCTCCAGTGATTCATCTCTCAAATGAGCTTATAACACACAGCAACACCTCTGTGTGCTTCACAAACCTCAGTTGCCTGAGTTGTCTCACTCCTTGAAAACCCAACTCCCTGAAGACCTTCTCATAGCCAGCCCTGTCTTTCTGTCTCCCGTGGTCTTTATTCTGAAGTTTGATTCCACCTCTTTGGCATTTTGCAAGGAGGGAGGAGTAAGAATGAAACATGACATTCTTAAACCTTGAGCCCAACACACTGGACAAACGGACTCCAGCAAGGATAGGAAGGGACAGAGCCAACAGGGGTCGGGGAATTGAAGGAATTTTGTGATATATTTTTCCATATCTCTTTGCTCCCCACCTTCCCAACCCTCACCATAGGCTGACTAGTGTAGACCCCGTCACTTAGGAGACCATTCTACTCACTGGAAGGGGATGGTTTGATGTGGTAATTAAGAGCAAAGCCTCTAAAATCAAAGCCTCTACCAGCTCTGGCACCTGAGCACGTTACTCATGTCTAGGTGCCTCAGTTTCCTTTCCTGCCAAATGAAGATAGTAATAATGCCTTCCTCATAGGGTTGTTGTAAAGATTAATGCCAGTCAATCCTAAAGGAAATCAACCCTGAATATTCACTGGAAGGAATGATGCTAAAGCTGAAGCTCCAATACTCTGGCCCTCTGATGTGAAGAGACAACTCATTGGAAAAGACCCTGTTACTGGGAAAAATAGAAGACAAAAGGAGAAGGGGATGGCAGAGGACGAGATGGTTGGAGAGCATCATTGAGTCAATGGATACAAGTTTGAGTAAGCTCCAGGAGATAGTGAAGGACAGGGAAGCCTGGTGTGCTGCAGTCCATAGGGTCACAAAGAGTCGGACACAACTGAACAACTGAAAGACTGAACTGAACTGAAAGAGTAATACACGTAACTATCTGGATAATATGAGCAAAGGGCCTGGAACACCGGAAGTGCTCATAAACATTTCTCATTCCTTTCTTCTTCTTCTTTTTTTTAATTTTGGCCTCTTTTATTGGTCCTTCATTTATTTATTTTCATCCATCTTAATTCTTTGGCCTGGGCTTCCCCTGGTGGTCCAGTGGGTAAGGACACCGCCTTGCAGTGCAAGGGGCGCCAGTTCGATCCCTGGCCTGGGAGGATCCCACGTGCCACGGAGCGGCTGGACTGATGTGTCCAATTGCCGAGCCGGAGCTCTGGGGCGCATGCGCCCAGAGCCGGCGCTCTGCGACGACAGAGGCCACCTTGATGGGAGGTCCACAGGAGCCAAAGAACAGAGACGGATGAAAAATAGAGAAATGAAAGACCAATAGAAGTGGCCCCGCCTGTTCCCCTCCCTCCCCACCCCACCCCCCAAAAGATAAACAAATTAAAAAAAAAAAACTTCTTTGGCCCGTGTGGGCCTCCCATTGCAGTGGCCTCTCTCGTTGCAGAGCACCGGCTCTGGGCGCATGCACTCCAGAGTGCTGACTGACAATTGGACACACAGGTCCAATCGCTCCGTGACACGCGGGATCTTCCTAGGCCAGGGATCAAACTGGTGTCCCTTGCACTGCAAGGTGGGCTCTTTACCCACTGGACCACCAGGGAAGCCCGTTTCCCATTCTTTGCCACTGTTTTCACCACAGTCACTTTTACGGTGACTCTAGAATACAACCAGCTTTCCTGTTTCCTCGTCACCCTGGTACATCCCATGACCTTGTTTTAATCAATCATCCCATGGTGCCCTATTGCCAAATGAGACCACATTGTACTTGTCCTACTTCTACCACCCCCAAGGTCCCTGGTTGTCATTTTTTCAGTTCCACCAATTTTGTTATTCCTCATCCGGTTTCCCGTCACTCCTGATCACCTTCATTGTCTCCAGTGGCCTCCAGGTCTCACTCCCCTTCTGTGTGGTAGAGGGCACAGCCATCACCCACAGCCGGGGCGGGGGTGGGCTCTGAAGGGCATGTTTCTTGCAGGAGGAAACAATCTCGTTTGATCATTTCATTTATTTCTGGTATTTCTCTATATGTTTAGATATCTCTCATATTTTTATTATCTCTTATGGACCAACTATCGCTCAGGAGTTTAGAGGTTGTTAAAGTCTGTGGTCGGCCACCCCTAAATGTGCCTCCACAGCATACTGATTTTGACTTAAAGTTACTTAAGAAGCCAGTGCAAAAAGGACACCCTGACTCACTGTCTGCCTGAAAACAGGAAACCCATCTCTCATGGGAAAGCTGCCCTCCTTGCCTCTGGAGGTAAAAGGATGCCCTTATCACCAAAGATAGGAGGTCAGGTCAAGAACCCTGGATAGACAACCCTTGTTACTTCTTTAATTTACTTCCCCAAGCCCAGATACTGTTTAGATTCTTCACTAGAGACAGACCATGAAGTAGACCAAGAACAGAGACGGACGAAAAATAGAGAAATGAAAGACCAAAAGAAGTGGCCCGCCTGTTCCTCCCTCCCACCCCACCCCCCAAAAGATAAACAAATTAAAAAAAAAAAACTTCTTTGGCCCGTGTGGGCCTCCCATTGCAGTGGCCTCTCTCGTTGCAGAGCACCGGCTCTGGGCGCATGCACTCCAGAGTGCTGACTGACAATTGGACACACAGGTCCAATCGCTCCGTGACACGCGGGATCTTCCTAGGCCAGGGATCAAACTGGTGTCCCTTGCACTGCAAGGTGGGCTCTTTACCCACTGGACCACCAGGGAAGCCCGTTTCCCATTCTTTGCCACTGTTTTCACCACAGTCACTTTTACGGTGACTCTAGAATACAACCAGCTTTCCTGTTTCCTCGTCACCCTGGTACATCCCATGACCTTGTTTTAATCAATCATCCCATGGTGCCCTATTGCCAAATGAGACCACATTGTACTTGTCCTACTTCTACCACCCCCAAGGTCCCTGGTTGTCATTTTTTCAGTTCCACCAATTTTGTTATTCCTCATCCGGTTTCCCGTCACTCCTGATCACCTTCATTGTCTCCAGTAGCCTCCAGGTCTCACTCCCCTTCTGTGTGGTAGAGGGCACAGCCATCACCCACAGCCGGGGCGGGGGTGGGCTCTGAAGGGCATGTTTCTTGCAGGAGGAAACAATCTCGTTTGATCATTTCATTTATTTCTGGTATTTCTCTATATGTTTAGATATCTCTCATATTTTTATTATCTCTTATGGACCAACTATCGCTCAGGAGTTTAGAGGTTGTTAAAGTCTGTGGTCGGCCACCCCTAAATGTGCCTCCACAGCATACTGATTTTGACTTAAAGTTACTTAAGAAGCCAGTGCAAAAAGGACACCCTGACTCACTGTCTGCCTGAAAACAGGAAACCCATCTCTCATGGGAAAGCTGCCCTCCTTGCCTCTGGAGGTAAAAGGATGCCCTTATCACCAAAGATAGGAGGTCAGGTCAAGAACCCTGGATAGACAACCCTTGTTACTTCTTTAATTTACTTCCCCAAGCCCAGATACTGTTTAGATTCTTCACTAATTGGACCCCTCAAACCCACAATTCTTTGTCCTGTCAATTTCTCACACATCTATTGTTCCTTTATCTAAAAAGCATAAAAACTGCCTGCTTTGGCCACGTTTTTAGGTCCCGTTTCTATGGGACCTTCATGTACCTGAATTAACATTTCTTTTTCTTCTGATAATCTCTCTTGGTTCAATTTTATTATTAATCCATCCACAAGAACTAAAGACGGATAGAAGGGGAAATTTTCCTTCCCCAACTAGGTACAACAATGAGCAGAAACAGACTGCAAAGAGTGTGGTAGACTAGGGGAGTGAGACATTTATCAAAGGACAGCAAATAAATATATTAATCACACACCAAAATGAGTTCTGGAGGGAGCACCTAGGAAGCTGACCTGGCCTGGCATTCTGAAGAGGGCTTGTCCAAGAAGCTGTGGGTAAGCTGAGATCACAAAGATGGATAGGAGTTAATAGGGGGTAGGGGAGGAGGGTCTTCTAGGCAGAGGGACCAGACGCCAGACTGGTGAGGAACAGAGATAGAGCAAAGAAACGGGGAGTTTGGGGCCACCCAAGATTAGGCGACCTCAGGGGCCAGGCCGTGGAGAAGACTCTTGTCCTTGCTTGGGGTCTGGTCTCCATGCCCAGAAGAGTTTAGACAGGTGATGGGTTCATCCTTGCGTTCATAGGAAGATGACTGCAGGGAGACCGTTAGGATCAGGGCAACGCTCCCCACCCCCAGCTCTGGCCAGAGGACAGTGCCAACTCCCTCACCCACACACTCCCCCCCTAGCAGCCCCTCCCCAGTGCCCTCCTCACATTTTTGTGAGGATGAGGTCATCGTGGGGGAGGGGAGGGAGTTCCAGGCCTCTAAGCCTCCTTTATCTGGGGGCAGCCCTGAGAGGGTGAGGGGAGGAATAAACACAGAAGACCTCCCTTTCCCCCATCCTCACCCCTGAAACTACAAGCCAGTCCCTTCCACCCCAGGCTGTATCTACAAGGAGGTATTTTATTTTATTTTAATTAATTAATTTACTTTTTAAAAGATTTATTTATTTATTTATTTTGGTGGCAGTGGGGTGGGGAGGGAGGGGAGCAGGCGGGCCACTTCTATTGGTCTTTCATTTGTCCATTTTCATCCATCTTTGGCTATCGTGGTGGCCTCTGTTGTTGCAGAGTACCCGCTCTGGGCACATGCGCTCTAGAGCTCGGGCTCGGTAATTGGACACATCAGTCCAGCCGCTCCGCGGCACGTGGGATCCTCCCAGGTCAGGGATCGAACCGGCACCCCTTGCACTGCAAGGCGGTGTCCTTACCCACTGGACCACCAGGGAAGCCCACAAGGAGGTATTTTAATGCGATTTCACTGCCAGACATTTGATAAAGGGCATCTAATCCTGCATTTACCAGTCACTCTCCTTGGGACCAGCCTCCCAGTGGGTAAAGTCAGTGGGCAGGGATCTAACATTCAGCATGGTGACTACAGTTAAGAATACTGGACTACATCCTGGAAATGGACTAAGGGAGGAGATCTTAAATGTTCTCACCACACACCAAAAAATGGTAACTCTGTGAGGTGGTGGATGCGTTCACTAACTTCATTGTAGTAGTCATTCCACACTGTGGATAAACATATGTCAAATGATTGCACTGTACACTTGAAATTCATACAGTTTGTCAAGTACACCTCAATAAAGCTGGAAAAAGGGGGCGGGGCAGTGTGCTCAGCGTGCAGCATCTTAATCCTTGACTGGGGATTGAACCTGCACCTACCTGCAGTGGAAGCACAGCCCAGTCTTAATCATTGGAATGCCCGGCAAGGCCCAAAGCTAGAGAAAAAATAAATAAATAAAGTTAATGGGCAGTGCTTTGCAACAGAACCTTCCGCAATGACGGACACGTTCTACATCTGTGCTGTCCACATGCAGCCATTGAGACATTGCAATATGCCTGATGAGCTGGAGGAGCTGAATGATTTTGCTTTATTTTATTGTAATTAATTAAGCCGCATGTAGCTAGTGGCTACCATACTGGACAGTCCAGGCATACCTTTAACTTTTGGGCAGTTCCCTGGTAGCCTAGTGATTAGGATTCTGGGTTTTACTGCCGGGGCGCTGGTCAGGCAACTAAGATCCTGCAAGCCTTGTAGCACGCCAAACTTTAATGAGGATTCTGATGACAGTTATAGACCCCTTCTCACACACTCTATCGTAGATGGCCGCCCTCCAGTCCCATTTATGTGGCCCAAGGGGGCTGAGAAAACTGCCTGGGGCTCAGGTCCCTGTTCTACCTGTCTCTTTTTCTACCTTAAAAATGTAAAGAAGTGGGCTTCCCTGGTGGTCCAGTGGGTGAAGAGTCTGCCTTGCAGTGCAGGGGGCACTGGTTTGATCCCTGGCCCGGGAAGATCCCACGTGCCGCAGAGCGGCTGGACAGGTGTGTGTCCAATTGCGAGCCAGTGCTCTGGAGCGCGTGTGCCGGGAGCCAGTGCTCTGTGGTGAGAGAGGCCACTGCAGTGGGAGGCCCACACAGGCCAAAGAATACAAAATGGATGAAAAATAAATACAAAGAAAAGAGACATGATGGGTGGACAAAAACATCTTTAAAAAGCGTAAAAAAGTGGGGTCTAGCCTGGAGGTGGAAGAAAGACTGGGAAAACTGGGAAGACCCCAGGAACTAGCAGAACTCAGTCTTTATTTTTTCATTGAAATATAGTTGATACGCAATGTTGTATAAGTTATAGGGGAACAGTATAGTGATTTACAAACTTTAAAAGTTATAGTCTCTTTATAGTTATTATAAAATACTGGCCTTATTCCAAGAAGAACAGTTTTAAGGCCGGACTTCTGCCCCAGACTGGAGCACTTCCTACACATCTGAAGAAAGGCAGAGTGGGGGCAGGGGTCACAGTAGGGACACTTTCTTCTCTTAGTTTCTGCTCAGACATCTTCCTGCCCTGCCTCCCTGAAAACCACCAGAGTGCCCCCGGGGGTGCTCTCTCCTGGGGCACATAACTCCACCGGGTGAGGCTGTGCTCTAGAGATGGGGTGAGGCCAGAGCCTGCGGTGCTTATGAACTGGGGGACGTGGAGGCGCCAGAGGAGAGGGGGATACCTCAGCTAGGGGGCAGATCGCTTGGCTCCCATCCAGCCCCTCTTGATCTCCCTGCTTTAGAAAAGGGGGTGGTCACTGTTTGCTGCTCTGGACCTTCTGCTTGATCCTGCCCCCCTAGCCCCCAGCACCACCCGCCCACCCGCTCACTGTCCCCATCATCCCAGAATCAGACCCTCCCCCACCCAGCAATGCGGGGGACCGAAGGGGCTCACAGGACCTTGCCAGTAGCCCTACCTGGATGGGCATGTCCACCCAAAGCAAATACTGTCCTTCCTTCTCACCTCGAGGCTCCAGCCACTCCTTCCTCAAAGCTCCCTGCGTAGCCTCATTTACAGGAGACAGCTCTCACTGGGACTCAGCTTTCCAGCCTCCTCTCTGCACTTCCTCCGTCCTCTCTCAGGCGCCCACCGCCTTTGTCTCCTATCTGGAAAATCCTTGGTTGGTTCCTGCCCCCACCTCCAGCCCTCATCTCTGTTTCTTTGACTTTGGCAGCAAGACTGGAGTGGTCAAGGCGGGCCCCAGCAGTGACCGCATGTGGGACACATCGGGGAGACAGCTCCAAGACACCCCTCATCGTAGGTCTTCTAGAAGCAGAGTTTTGTGGCCAGGATTCAGGTGAAACCCAGGAGGCTTAGGGTGAGACCAAAGCCAAAGAAAACTGCGCTGAGAAAATGTGTGGCCAGGAGGGGCAGGCCCTGCGGCCCCGGTCTCGCTTCTCGCTGGCCACAGAGTGGCGCTGCAGGGCTCAGCCAGTGTGAGCGCAGCATGTGGGGGGCCTTCCGCGTGGGGTTGTGAGGAGACTCCCACTTTGGAGTGGCCCACAGCTCCCACCCACAACATAGCCCCAAGCGTCAAGGTGTCCCCCCTAAGCTTCTGGGTTCTATTGTTCCACCCCATGGTGGCAATTGCACAGTGTGACCTTTCATCTAAGCCTAAGCCTGAAAGCGGAGGGGCAGCATCAGAGACAGAAGGGTGGTAGTCAAGGCATTTGAGAAGAAAGGTTTGTGCCTCCAGACGGCCCAGCCTTTGAGTCGCGCAGATCCCTTTGAACCCTCCTGCGGTACCTGACTTCCAAACGGCAACACAGGCCTCCACCTTTTCCTCAAAGACAGGTACGGTCCACTGTCGACAAGTCCCCTTTAAGATAGTGCTAGGTGGGATCTCAAGGAAGACATAGGCCAAGAGTGTTAAGAAGCAAGCCAGAGACCTACAAGCTGTATCTGGTCCTGAGTCCGTAACTGATGGAATCATCTCTCTCCCCGTCCCCTCAGCTAGCCCTTTGCAGATTGGGGCTACTAGCCTGATGAGGTCATACAGAATCTCAGGCCGGAAAGGTCTGATTCTTTGATTGTCTGCCATTGGGGATTGTCATTTTTAAGGCTGTCTCATCGTCATGTCTCAGAAATGCTCCATGAATCCCCCAACTAGGCCTAGAGGTAGCCTGCCCTGCCTTCATTGTTTCTACTTGCATTCTGTCTCCAGCCCTGGTTCCTCTTGTCAAGCAGGACCAATTACATCAAACAGTACTGTGATGACCTTTTTGGCTATTGGTCCCCTGGTATGGGGGGCTTTCCTCATGGCTCAGTGGGTAAAGAATCCTCCTTCAACGCAGGAGACATAGTAGATGCCGGTTCGGTCCCTGGGTTGGGAAGGTCTCCTGGAGGAAGACATGGCAGCCTACTCCAGTATTCTTGCCTAGGAAAGTCCATGGACAGAGGAGCCTGGCAGACTGCAGTCCATGGAACTGAAGAGAGTCTGACACGACTGAGGGGCTAAGCACACGTTCATGCACACCCGTAGTATGAGGAACTTCAGGTGGCCAGGTTTAGAGGAAACATTACTGTGTTCTCTGGGGTACACTCTTCCTCTCTGGGAACCAGGACCTGTAACTGGCACAGCCTAAAGTTTGGGAGACAAGAAGGAAAAGGTGTGCAAATCTGAGAGTGAGATGGTCCACTTCCACATGGATTTTGAGACCTGTCGTTTCTAGATATAGGGGGCACAGTGCTGTTCAAAACAAATAAGCCTGTCCAGGAGGTCAAGGCCCAAACCCACAGGTTTTGGACCCCTGCTGGCATCTTCTGACCATTCAACAGGCTACCCCACTGTTCTGCTAGGCCGACTGCTTGTGGGTGATGAGGTACAAGTGAGTAGAAGCGGTACACCTGCTGATCAGCCTCCCATAATTACCTCCTACCACACATTAAAAAACACCACCACCACCAACAACAAAAAACAAATGAAAGACATAAATATAAGAGCTGAAGGTGTAAATGTCATAGCTGGCTCCACTACTGTCCCTTCTTTGTGGAGGTTCCATGGACAAGGAAGACAAGTGTGAATCCTGAGCTCTCACTGGTTCCAGGAAGGGTGAACAGCTGTCCCCTTCAGGGTGAAAGGAAGGGGTTCAGCCTCAACCAGGGGCTTGGCTGGGTTTCTGAGGAAGAGCCGTTCCATATACTCACGGGTGGGTCTCAGTAGGTGGGTTGAGCCCGCAGAGTGGTAGAAGCAGCTCAGTCTTGGTGAGGGGGAGCCTGTGCTGTCCTGCCCACTCAGCATCCTCTTGCCTTGCCCTGTGATGCCTGCTCAAGGGCTGTGGTGCAGGCCTTGGGGGTGGACAGGAAGAGAGGCATCTGCCTGATGAATCATGCTATTTGCTTGGTTCAGAGCCTCCTGGCAGTGGAGGCGTTGCAGGGTGTTCCCCCAACACTGGAAGTGTGCACATGTGATGCCCCCTCCCAGAGTCTGTCCGCCGTGCCCCTGTCTTCTTTGCCACCTACCGCGGTCTTGTTCATTCCAGGTTCCCGACCAAGCAGGCATGACACTCAATATTTCTCAGGAGTCAGGGGATAGCCACACCTCAGTCCATCTCTTCTTCTGGACCAAGTGTGCTGCTTGAAGCTTGGCACAGCGGGTCCCTTCACCAACGGTCTTTAAAAAAAAAATTATCTCTTTATAATATATACATTATTATACATAATATACATTTATATTTATTTATTTATAATGAATACATATTGTTGTTCAGTCACTAAATTGTGTCCGACTCTGCGATCCCATGGACTGCAGCACACCAGGCTTTCTTGTCCTTCGCTATCTCCCAGAGTTTGCTCAACGTCATGTCCACTGAGTCAGGGATGTCATCTAATCATCTTATCCTCTTTTGCCCACGTTTCCTGCCCTCAATCTTTCCCATTAGGGTATTTTCCAATGAGTCGGCTTTTTGTATCAGATAGTGAAACATATGTATTTATTTATCTACTTAATTTCTTGTCTGCACGCATTGCGTGGCATGTGAGATCTTAGTTTCCTGACCAGGGATCAAACCATGCCCTCTACAGTGGAAGTGAAGAGTGTTAACCGTTGGACAGCCAGGGAAGTCTCCACCGATGCTCTTTAGGGTCACCCTAATAGGGCCATAATGTGACTGCGGTCTACTTCCAGCTCTGAACAGCATATCACAGTGACCTATAAATCAGGCCTGGGTCCCCTGCTTGTCTATCAGTTGGGCCTATGGGCTAAGAAGCCACCCAAGGTTTGTGACCTAATCTCCTCCTCCATCCTATCTGCTGTGCCTTCTTCTCTATTCCTGACTCATTGGGAAGTGCCCCCTCACCTTTCAGCCCCCCAGTTTCCGTTCACACACTTGGCAGGCCAGGCCAGATGGGATGGGGGGGTGCTCCTTCCTTCTGTGCCCTGGGGGTAGAGCTGCCTCTCCATTATTGTTATTAATGCTACAATAATAACACCAACGATAGCCCCCCACACTGCCAGGCAAAGTGCTAATAAGGAAGGCCAGGACCAGAGCAAAAAGCATGAAGGGCCTAGGCCACGAATGTTAAGAGGGTCTCTCAGTGCCCTCAAGTCTTGAACTGTGTGTCCCAGGCACCTCACTTGCTTTCCTCTAGTCTTGATCCTGCTAACAAGCTCTCCATATATATTCGCTCCTGTCAGTCCCTCAAGTAACAATGATCACTCCTGTGTGACAGATGAGGAAATTGATTCAGAGGTTAATGTGCCAAAGTCACAATGTTAGTACTGGCACAGCCGTGTTTTTCTGACGTTAAGTCTTAAGCGCTCCATCTTATTACCCTAACGTAGCCTGACCTGAGCCCGACTGGAAGCTCGCTGCCAGCGCTCCTCGGGAAAGCAACTGCCAGACCCACTGAGGCACAGGACTGTGCTCTACAATGAGCTTCCTCTGCAGGGTCAAAGCAGATACCCATTTCCCTCAGGCAGGCAGAGGAAGGGGCTGAGACAGAGTAGGAAGGAAGGGGAAGCGTTCTCGCATTTGTCCACTAGATGGCACGCCAACACCGATCACTGCGCTCCAGCGGCTGGGTGGGCGACAGCCCAGCGGGGAGAGCCGGTGCAAGGCCCTCCCCTGTCCGCCCGCCTGTCTTCTCAGGAGCCAGGGCTGCGGGCTGTCAATCCAAGCCTGGGCCTCCGCCTTTCTCTCGAACGCTACTCACTCATTCAGATCGGCTCTGATTTCCGAATCCCGCACCCCTTCTCCACTACCCTCAGGGGATGGATTCAGGGCAAAGGGGCAAGAATCTTCCCGCTTTCACCTAGAAACTGTCTCTTCCCGGTGCCCAGCAGCTCCCAGTGCCTCCAGAGCACGGCCTTTTTCCTCCTTTCCTTCCTGAATTCCCCAGGCCCTCCTTGTCACTGCTACCCTCTTAGCTTCTACCAGTCTTCCGAGGCAGGGACCATTAGGGCCGATTCCATAGATTTGGTGATGCAAATACATGCAAATATATGCAAATAGGCATGTAAAGGAGGCTTGCCACTGTGGTTCTAAGTGGCTGTCACAGCTTCTCTGACACCTGTTCTGAGAGACAGCTGCCCTGCCCCCCTCTTGCTCAGGCATCTCTGTGCTATTTGCCCCTTTCTCCTCCAGGACTCTGGCTTCCGGCCCCCACTCCTTCAGGGACTCTGGCTGCTCTCTGGATATAAAGGACCCTTGAAGTCTTCTCTTCAAAACCCCCAGCGGGAGCAATGAGGAAAGCACATGCTATTGGGCACCGTCTTTGGCATCTGAAAATGGCACCATTTCCTGGCTGTGTGACCTTGGAAAAGCAGTGCAACTTCTCTGAGCCTTGGTTTCATCATCAGTAGAAAGGGAATAATGATAGTACTCACCTCATAAAGATGTTGTTAGGATTCCACACAACACCACATGTACAATGCTTAGCACAGTACCTTTGCACATATGAAGTGCCTCTGCTGTTAACATTACGATTATCATTGGCCCTGCCGGTGATGGTATCTTGCAGGCTCGGGCTTGGAGACAGGTCTGCAGATGGACACAGGCACACAAGTGGACTCATCCCGGTGTGTGCATGTGCACACCCGCACACACACAGCTGACAGCCTCATGCAGTGGCGGGACACATGCTCGGGTACACACACATTCAGAAACACACACAGGAGGAGGCTGTGGGAGGTGGAATCTGAGTCATCGAGACCAGAGCTGTGGGTGGTGCTTTTGTCCCGATTTCCGGGGCTCCGTGCTCCATTTTGAACAAGAAAATGTACGGGGGAATGGCACAGCCACACCTGAAACTGAAGGACCAGCTGTGGGGTCCCCTCTCTTGCACCGGCCCCCTTCCCGGACCCGCTGTCATCCCGGTTCTGACCCAGTACTGCCTCATCTGGGCTTTTCCTTCCCCTGACTTTGCTCTCAGCGTCACTAAGTCCCCACAGGTGGGGCAGGGCAGGCCCACTGGGGCTGTGATGTCATAGCACAGCCCCTGGATGACATCATCGAGCAGGTGGTGCCCGCTCCCTGGAGCTCGCTTCATGAGCATGAGCGGAGCGGGGAAGGGGACCCCACCTTGTCACTGCTACCCTCTTAGCTTCTACCAGTCTTCCGAGGCAGGGACCATTAGGGCCGATTCCATGGGGCCCAAATATATGCTGCAAACCCTGTGGTTCTAAGTGGCTGTCACAGCTTCTCTGACACCTGTTCTGAGAGACAGCTGCCCTGCCCCCTCTTGCTCAGGCATCTCTGTGCTATTTGCCCTTTCTCCTCCAGGACTCTGGCTTCCGGCCCCCACTCCTTCAGGGACTCTGGCTGCTCTCTGGATATAAAGGACCCTTGAAGTCTTCTCTTCAAAACCCCCAGCGGGAGCAATGAGGAAAGCACATGCTATTGGGCACCGTCTTTGGCATCTGAAAATGGCACCATTTCCTGGCTGTGTGACCTTGGAAAAGCAGTGCAACTTCTCTGAGCCTTGGTTTCATCATCAGTAGAAAGGGAATAATGATAGTACTCACCTCATAAAGATGTTGTTAGGATTCCACACAACACCACATGTACAATGCTTAGCACAGTACCTTTGCACATATGAAGTGCCTCTGCTGTTAACATTACGATTATCATTGGCCCTGCCGTGATGGTATCTTGCAGGCTCGGGCTTGGAGACAGGTCTGCAGATGGACACAGGCACACAAGTGGACTCATCCCGGTGTGTGCATGTGCACACCCGCACACACACAGCTGACAGCCTCATGCAGTGGCGGGACACATGCTCGGGTACACACACATTCAGAAACACACACAGGAGGAGGCTGTGGGAGGTGGAATCTGAGTCATCGAGACCAGAGCTGTGAGTGGTGCTTTTGTCCCGATTTCCGGGGCTCCGTGCTCCATTTTGAACAAGAAAATGTACGGGGGAATGGCACAGCCACACCTGAAACTGAAGGACCAGCTGTGGGGTCCCCTCTCTTGCACCGGCCCCCTTCCCGGACCCGCTGTCATCCCGGTTCTGACCCAGTACTGCCTCATCTGGGCTTTTCCTTCCCCTGACTTTGCTCTCAGCGTCACTAAGTCCCCACAGGTGGGGCAGGGCAGGCCCACTGGGGCTGTGATGTCATAGCACAGCCCCTGGATGACATCATCGAGCAGGTGGTGCCCGCTCCCTGGAGCTCGCTTCATGAGCATGAGCGGAGCGGGGAAGGGGACCTGGGGGCAGTGTAGGGTGGTAGTTAAGAGCTCTTAATTGGGAGGAGGTAGACCCAAGTTCTGTGACCATTTACAGTTTTCTTAACCTCTTCGGATTGCAGTTTCTTTATCAGTAGAATGAGGTCAGTCATACCTAACTCAGAGTGTTGGGGAACTTTTCATTTGGGATAATGCACACGACCATGTCCTTCAATCAGTGCAATGGACTGAATGCTCATCTGTGGCTCTCGTTCTAGAGGACGCTTACTGAAAGTGAGAGCAGATCCTCTGGGCAGCTGCACCCCCAGCAGTTCCATCCCACTCCCTGGGGCTGCCCCTCTTCCCACACCACTCAGACCAGGGGCAGAGATGGTGTTCCCATGGTCCATGGGGTCTCAGTGAGCCACCTCCTAGTTCCATGAGGACTGGGTATCAACAGGCACCTGCATGTGACTCAGGAGACTGTTCAACCAGCTTTTCTACTCTGACTGGGAGGCAACTGGTCAGGATGGGGCAGAGTCTGCAAAGTCCTTTCCTTAAAAGATCTGCCATTCACTGTGTACCTACTGAGTACCTGGGGCTGCTCCATGTGAGCCCCCTTCACCCTTGCAACAGTCTTGTGAAAGGGGTACCCGCCTCCCCAGTGTCAAAGACAAGAAGAAAGCAGGAGACTTGCCCAAGGATCCAAGTGGGTAGACAGAGAAACTGGGATTCAGACTGTGTCCCATTCCAGACTCTCTACCTCACTACGTACATCAGTGGTTTTAACTGATTTGGGTGGATTCCAGGGACATGACATTACGCAAGGCGGGTGCTTCTATTTCTTAAGTCAGTCTCTTTCTCTCTCTCTGTTTTTTTTGGCCACACTGTGAGGCTTGTGGGAATCTTTGTTCTCCAACTAGGATAGAACCCAAGCCCACAGCAGTGAAAATGTCTTGTCCTAACTGCTGGGCCACCAGGGAGTTCCCTCAGATCAGTCCCTTGAGAGCCTTGTGGGCCTTGGCAGAGCTGGTGGGAGCTAGTTAATCTATGGGAAGTGCCCCAGGTGTCATGCACTTGGCTTCCAGCCAGTGGCTACATGACATCAGAAAAGGGACACAGGTGCATGGGACACAGGTGCATGGAGACAGGGGGTGGGGTGGAGCAGCCTAGACACCAGCTGAAACCTCCATCCTGTGCCAGTGGGTGGGCAGGGAGGGCGAAGCAGCAGATGGACAGGGTCGGGCTGGGGGCAGGGATGTTGAGTCGGCTCTGAAGCCCAAGGTGACTCGGGAATCTGCCAGAAAGAGGAAAATGTGAAGGAGAGGAAAGGACAGAAGGGGAGGGGAGCTGTTGTGCAGGAGACACTGAGGCAGCCCCAGGAAAGGACAGTGGGGATGAGGAGATCGACAGAGAACGGTTAAGGGTGTTGACTTTGGGGACCGTGACATAGGTTCTTAGCTCATCTAGGGGCAAGAACTGTCCTTTAGTTTTCTCAACTGCAAACCAGGGTACAAATAGCACCTACCCTGGGAACCTCAAAGCCTCTACCTCTAGAACCTGAACTTCACTTTGGCCCAGCCGTCAGGTAACCATTCGCAAGCAACATTAATCACGGTTGGGCCCAGGAATGGCAGCTTCCAAAGGCTCCCGGGGGCTGGCTTCCTAGCCGCCATTTAACCATACTCTCTGTTTCTTTCTCCCAATCTACGATCATCTGTTCCTCTGGCCCCAGGTCTTTAGTCTTGCATAGAAGGGGCTCCAAGAACACTTCCTGAAAAGATGAACAGTACATGTCACATGCCCGGTACCTTGTTCAGTAATTATAACATAGTTCATTTAACGTCTGTAAATATTTTTGGAGCATCCACCCTGTGCTTAGCAAGTACGATGCAGCGTCTCCCCTCTTGATCTCACGGATCAGTAGATGAAGAGTTCAAGGTGGCGATCAGTGTAACCAAGGTGACCTCAGGGGATGTTTCCAAACCAAGACTCAGAGAAAAAGGTGGCCAACACTTGAGGGAAAAAAATGTGTGTGGTTAGGCTGAGTGGGGTAGCCAGCCCCTAGGGCCTTCTGAAGCAGGCCCTTCCTGGTCCCAACAGTGATTAAGGCCCCTGTGGCTGGTTACTCGGCACAGGCCGGAAGAGAAAGCCCGTAATTAACAAGCTGGCACTCACGCAACCACATGTCAGCTTGCCCAAACGCTGGGATAGCTGTCTGTCAGTCGTAGCTGCTGGTGGAATTTTTTTAGACAGCTGGGCTCAAGCTGGGAAATGAATATAAGTTACATTTCTATGCATCGTTGTTCATGGTGGTAAGAAAAAAATTAATCAGTGACATAGCTGTGACACATACTCATTTAAGAGTCTACAGAGAAATGTTCATTTGTCAGAGGCAGCAAAGAAGAGATTATGTGTCAGCCGGGGAGGGGTGAAATATTTATACAATGGCTGGTAAACACCGGTGCGTAAGGGGGTCAATTGATTGTGTCAGTGGCCACATGACAAATGCATCATTGAGCAGCCATGGGCACTACCCCTGTGCCCGGGGGCTCCATTCTGATGACAGATACACAACGCGTTACTGTTAATGCTCCCCACCAACCACCCACTCGGCCCTCTTTGCCGGCTGGGTGAACTGCTCGGAAGCAGAACTCCCATGGAAGCAGCCTACCCACAACTTCATTAACTTCATCTCCAAGTTGTTAAGTTACTCCCCAAACGCCAAAAGAGCCATAAAAAAACCTGTTTTTCTGAATTTCAGAAGGCCTGGAAAATGATTGGCCTGGCTTCCTGTCACTATACTCCTGGGTGTTGGACAGGGGTCCTTGTCAAACCAGCCCTGTGACTGATTTGTCCTCCTTCCCAGTTCACACAGCTGAGGCTAAGACCCAGTTCCCCGGGAGAAGTCAGAGGCTCTTAGCCTCTCGCAGGCACAGTGGTCCTTCTGGGCCTGGCTCCTCCCTGAAACCTGCCATAGCCTAAGGGAACAGTAGTCCTGTTGAGACCCTGTTCATTCCCAGACAGAGGGTCCCAGCCTCTTGCCCCTCTCTAAGGGCAGACTACCTGAGGCTGGTCCTCAAGCTTCCCAGAAGGAGAAACACATCATACCGGCAATGGCCACAGCCAGTTATTGAGCCCTGATCACATGGCAGGCCCCATATCAAGCACTGTTCAGGATTTATTTCTTTGACTCTTAACACAACCCTTGAGGTAAGTCTTTGGGTTCAGTGGTACAGGCAAGGAAGCCAAAACTCAGAGAAGTAGCTTGTCTAAGGCCCACTGTTGCAGAAATGGAGGCAGAATTCCAACCAGGCAGGACTCTGGAGCACAGGCTTCTCAGTCCTCAATCACTTGTATGACCATCTTGGAACTATGGGTCTCGTGGTTGAGATCAGAAGAATCTTAATCCCCTGGCTGAAACAATTCCAATTCTACGAGATGAATTTATAACTCTAGAAGATGGCAAACTTCTGGGAGGCAGGGGCCACGTCCCAGACTCTACTGACAGCATTCACTTCAGAAACATGTAGCTGGTTCATTTTTCCTTTTGAATTTTAATTAATTGATTGATTTTAGACTCTGCTGGTCTTCATGGGGTTTTCTCTAGTTGCGGAGCGCGGGTTTCTCATTGCTGTGGCTTCTCTTTTTGCAGAGCTTGGGCTCTGGGGCACGTGGGCTTCAGTAGTTGTGGCTCCCAGTCCCTAGAGCACAGGCTCAGTAGTTGTGGCTCACAGGCTTCGTTGCTCCACAGCATGTGGGATCTTCCTGGATCAGGGATCAAACCCCGGTCTTCTGCATCAGCAGGCAGATCCTTTACTACTGAGCCACCAAGGAAGCCCCAAAAAGTGACTGACTCTAACTTGCATTCTATCTAGGGCAGGTAGAATCACTCCCAATCCTCACAGTGTCCTCTGCTATCCCAGCTCAGAAACATGTGGCTTGTCCCCCCCAGGGACTGAGAAAGGCCCCCTCCCCTCCCTTGCACCCGTTCCCAGCCTCAAGCCTGTTACCAGCTGCTGTGATGCCCTTATTCTTGTAACAGCATTCAACATCGTCATTTGATTTGGGACAGGATGACACCCTGAGAAAACAGTTGCAGATGAAATTTCACACATATCTGTGAATGTGGAGATTACAGATAAGCACACTTTGCAACTTGTTTTTACTTTTTCAAATGAGATTCCTTCCTTGTAGGGACAGGCCCCCTTTTTGCCTCTTGCCCCTCTCTAGGGCAGACTACCTGAGGCTGGTCCTCAAGCTTCCCAGAAGGAGAAACACATCATACCGGCAATGGCCACAGCCAGTTATTGAGCCCTGATCACATGGCAGGCCCCATATCAAGCACTGTTCAGGATTTATTTCTTTGACTCTTAACACAACCCTTGAGGTAAGTCTTTGGGTTCAGTGGTACAGGCAAGGAAGCCAAAACTCAGAGAAGTAGCTTGTCTAAGGCCCACTGTTGCAGAAATGGAGGCAGAATTCCAACCAGGCAGGACTCTGGAGCACAGGCTTCTCAGTCCTCAATCACTTGTATGACCATCTTGGAACTATGGGTCTCGTGGTTGAGATCAGAAGAATCTTAATCCCCTGGCTGAAACAATTCCAATTCTACGAGATGAATTTATAACTCTAGAAGATGGCAAACTTCTGGGAGGCAGGGGCCACGTCCCAGACTCTACTGACAGCATTCACTTCAGAAACATGTAGCTGGTTCATTTTTCCTTTTGAATTTTAATTAATTGATTGATTTTAGACTCTGCTGGTCTTCAGGGGGTTTTTCTCTAGTTGCGGAGCGCGGGTTTCTCATTGCTGTGGCTTCTCTTTTTGCAGAGCTTGGGCTCTGGGGCACGTGGGCTTCAGTAGTTGTGGCTCCCAGTCCCTAGAGCACAGGCTCAGTAGTTGTGGCTCACAGGCTTCGTTGCTCCACAGCATGTGGGATCTTCCTGGATCAGGGATCAAACCCGGTCTTCTGCATCAGCAGGCAGATCCTTTACTACTGAGCCACCAAGGAAGCCCCAAAAAGTGACTGACTCTAACTTGCATTCTATCTAGGGCAGGTAGAATCACTCCCAATCCTCACAGTGTCCTCTGCTATCCCAGCTCAGAAACATGTGGCTTGTCCCCCCCAGGGACTGAGAAAGGCCCCCTCCCCTCCCTTGCACCCGTTCCCAGCCTCAAGCCTGTTACCAGCTGCTGTGATGCCCTTATTCTTGTAACAGCATTCAACATCGTCATTTGATTTGGGACAGGATGACACCCTGAGAAAACAGTTGCAGATGAAATTTCACACATATCTGTGAATGTGGAGATTACAGATAAGCACACTTTGCAACTTGTTTTTACTTTTTCAAATGAGATTCCTTCCTTAGGAAGTGGTACTCCATGTTGAATTTCTCACTGCAAAACTGCTAATAATGATAATACTATGATAGCCGTAATAACATAGGTTGCATTTATTGAGTATTGTATGCTGAAGGTCTTGTGGATTATTTTGCATAATCTTCACATTATACAAAATATAAAATCAATCCCATTTTATAGAGGATAAACCTGAGAACCAGAGAAATGACCTAAACAGCCCCAGGGCGCATGTGTAGTGGGAGCTGGGGTGGGAACCTGCAGAGGACCACCCGCAGAACCCCTGAGTTCACTCTACTACAGCACAGTGCCAGCTCCACCCAGCCCAGACCACCGCTTTAACCCACACTGAACGCCTCTAGCTCCCAGCTGGTCTTGTCCTCTTTTGCCTCTGGGCCTATCCACATGATGCTCCTATTGTCTAGCCTGTCTTTCCTTCTGCTTGCTCTCAAATGGGTACCTGATTGGGGACCACTAGCGGGGAAACTCTGACTCTCACATCTTACCCAAGTCCTCCCAAGCTCAGTCAAGAGGGCCCTGGAAGGCCCCTCCCACATCCTCACAGCCTGCAAGCCTGGCTCTAAGGGTCCTGGACAAGAAGGGATCACAGTGTCCCCAGCGCCAGCTCCACCCTCCACACAGCCTCCACAGCATCCTTTTTTTTTTTTTTTTTTCTGTGTGGATCCTTTTTAAGCCTTTATTGAATTTGTTACAATATCGCTTCTGTTTTATGTTTTGGTTTTTTGACCACAAGGCATGTGGGATCTTAGTTCCCTGCTCAGAGTTAAGCAAATACCTCCAGCATTAGGAGGCGAAGTCTTAACCCCTGGACCCCCAGGGAGGTCCCCATAGCACGCTTAATAGACCTGACAGGGTCACTACCCTGCCACAGGCTCCTCTCCAGCACTGCATGAGCCTTAACTCTCTTCTCTCCTCTAACCAAGCTGCCTCATTTGTGGCCTCTCTGAACAGGTACTGCTCTCTCTTGCCTCTGACGCTTTCTGCTGCGAACATTCTTCCTTCTCTGCTGCTTGCCCCCTACTAATCTTTCAAAATTCATCTTGGGTGCCCTTTCCTCCAGGAAGCCTTCCCAGGTTTCCCCAGCCTGAGCTAGATCCTCCTGAGCTAGATCCTCCCGAGCAGGAGACTGGTCCACTGTTCACTGTGGTATTCATAATGCCGGGTAGAGAGGAAGCCCTCAGTAAATGTTTGTCAAATGAATGTGCAAGCGAGTGAATGAGCCAGGAATGCAGAAAGCCATAGAAAAGGGAGACCTCCATGGTAAAGAGTCCACCTGCAATGTGGGAGACCTGGGTTCAATCCCTGGGTTGGGAAAATCCCCTGGAGAAGGGAAAGGCTACCCACTCTAGTATTATTGCCTGGAGAATTCCATGGACAGAGGAGCCTAGTGGGCTATAGTCCATGGGGTCGCAAAAAGTCAGGCAAGGGGGCTTCCCTGGTAGTCCAGTGGGTAAGGACACTGCCTTGCAGTGCATGGGGCACTGGTTCGATCCCTGGCCTGGGAAGATCCTACGTGCCGCAGAGCAGCTGGACCGATGAGTCCAACTACCAAGCCAGCGCTCTGGAGCGCATGCGCCCAAAGCTGGTGCTCTGCAGTGACAGAGGCCATTGCAATGGGAGGCCTACACAGGCCAAAGAACAAATATGGATGAGAATAGATAAATGAAAAACCAATAGAAGTGGCCAAAAAAAAAAAAAGTCAGGCAAGTGAATGACTTTCACTTCACTTTCACGGAAGAGGTTCTGAAGGTTTGGGGTCTGAGAAGGAACCTCGGTTAAGTCAAGGAGAGCCTAAGGATAGGGATTAAAGTCAGATTAATCAAACAGATCAGCATTACGGCTTGAGGAACGTGTGTGACACAAGGCTATTACTTAACTTCTCTAACTTTGGCGACCTGCCCTGTAACATGGGCAGAAGAGCTGAGACGGCTTGTGCTATAGAGGCTACTCCAGGCTCTAGGGCAAGGGGGTAATTAACAGCCACAAATTATTAGGAACCTGCATCCTAGGTTGTGACCTCCACAGGCGCTGTGACCTCCACAGACGGTGTGACCTCGGACATGACTCTCTCCTCTCTGAGTCTCGGTTTTCTCCTCTGCAAAATAAGGACATTAATTTTCTTCCTAGTAACTACCCAATAGGATTATTGTGGGAGATCATACGAGATAATATATGTGAAAAGGCTTTGAAATGCGTGCAGGGCTGTATAAATGCAGGGATTATGCTTATCTACAGGCAGTTTGTAGGGGCTTAATTATTAGTCAGCATTCCCAGGCACCAAAGCTTTGGTGCAGTCCTGCGGATGTTCCCTTAGTGGCCCTTTATGGGAAGGGCTCCCTGGAGAAACTGAGGCTAGGTTGTTGGCGTGTGTCCAGAGGCCCTTGGCAGTGGAGGGTAGGGTGGGGAGGCTGCACTGAGAGATGACAGTGGTCCCACCTGGCTTTGGGTCTCTTTTCCCCTTGCAGAGGTCGGAGCCTATACCAAGGGAGCAGGAATTCCTTGGCTCCAGGTGTGATGTGCTTCAGATGCTGCCAGGGACGACTCCTCAGGCTGGAGGAGCTGGAGTCGGGCAGCATCAGGCCAGGCAATGACTCGGCATTTGTTAGGCTGGGCCGACTGATGAAGGGGCGAGGTGCCCAGCCGCCCTGTCCGCAGACTCAGAGCTGGGGTCTTTGGCGTGGGGAAGGGAGGTGAGCCCAGGGCACCCAGGGCCAGCCCTGCCCTCAGGAGCTCAGAGCAGACCCTCCTTTTCCTCAAAGAGGGGAAATGAAAGCTGAGAGGACCCAGCCAGTGGGGTTGGAAGTGAATGTTTATGGAAGGAAAGGGATTAAAGTCAGATTAATCAAACAGATCAGCATTACGGCTTGAGGCGTGTGTGACACAAGGCTATTACTTAACTTCTAACTTTGGCGACCTGCCCTGTAACATGGGCAGAAGAGCTGAGACGGCTTGTGCTATAGAGGCTACTCCAGGCTCTAGGGCAAGGGGGTAATTAACAGCCACAAATTATTAGGAACCTGCATCCTAGGTTGTGACCTCCACAGGCGCTGTGACCTCCACAGACGGTGTGACCTCGGACATGACTCTCTCCTCTCTGAGTCTCGGTTTTCTCCTCTGCAAAATAAGGACATTAATTTTCTTCCTAGTAACTACCCAATAGGATTATTGTGGGAGATCATACGAGATAATATATGTGAAAAGGCTTTGAAATGCGTGCAGGGCTGTATAAATGCAGGGATTATGCTTATCTACAGGCAGTTTGTAGGGGCTTAATTATTAGTCAGCATTCCCAGGCACCAAAGCTTTGGTGCAGTCCTGCGGATGTTCCCTTAGTGGCCCTTTATGGGAAGGGCTCCCTGGAGAAACTGAGGCTAGGTTGTTGGCGTGTGTCCAGAGGCCCTTGGCAGTGGAGGGTAGGGTGGGGAGGCTGCACTGAGAGATGACAGTGGTCCCACCTGGCTTTGGGTCTCTTTTCCCCTTGCAGAGGTCGGAGCCTATACCAAGGGAGCAGGAATTCCTTGGCTCCAGGTGTGATGTGCTTCAGATGCTGCCAGGGACGACTCCTCAGGCTGGAGGAGCTGGAGTCGGGCAGCATCAGGCCAGGCAATGACTCGGCATTTGTTAGGCTGGGCCGACTGATGAAGGGAGCGAGGTGCCCAGCCGCGCGTGTCCGCAGACTCAGAGCTGGGGTCTTTGGCGTGGGGAAGGGAGGTGAGCCCAGGGCACCCAGGGCCAGCCCTGCCCTCAGGAGCTCAGAGCAGACCCTCCTTTTCCTCAAAGAGGGGAAATGAAAGCTGAGAGGACCCAGCCAGTGGGGTTGGAAGTGAATGTTTATGGAAGGAGAGGGAAGGAAGAGGAGTTGGAGAGCAAAGACCTGGTTCTGAGACACCGCAAGTCATTCCTTTGAGGATAGGGAAGGAGGCTGTAGGTGGGAAGGACTAAAACTGGAGGCAGGGAGTCCTGGTACCATCCCTCCGTTTATTTACTCATTCAGACTATTTTTTGAGCACCTAAAACATGCGGGGTAATGAAGACAGAGCAATAAACAAGAAAGAGCTGTTCCTGCCCTTGTGGAGGTCAGTCCGTTTCCCAGGGGAGGTACAGGTGGCTTTCGGAGAGGAAACCAGAGTCTCTATCCTGTCTCCATGGCAGGATAGCTTTTCCTGCGAAGTGAGGTTTGAGCAGAGGCCAGAAGGAGTCAGCTGGGATCGGGATGATTCGATTTAGTTCAACAAATAGTTACCGATCATCCACTCTTGATAAATCAATAGGCCAAGTTCTCTGTTATCAGGGGGTTAGAGTTGGAAGGGAAAAGTGTCCCAGGAAGAAGGAACTGCAAGTGTGAAGGGCAGAGACAAGAAATACCCACTAGAGCACAGGAGCCCCAGGGAGCTTGGTGTGCACGGGGCAGGAGAGCTGAGCGGCTAGGCGGGACCAGAAGACACATGCAGGCCATCTGGGGCTTTGAGGGCTTATCCCAGGGCTGCGAGTGAGGCACTCGAAAGGCGCTTGGCGAGCTTGTAAGGCCACTCTCAAGTATCTGTTGGCATGAGGGCAAACACAAAGTCACGTGTGGGAGCTTGTGTTCCACAGTGCCTGCCATCAGGCTGCGTGTGAAGGAGGTGGGGGTGGAGGGCGTATCCAGGCCGCACGTTAAAACAACTGTCAGATGGTGTGTGTGTCTGTCCCTGACCGAGCGCAGGAGCGACTGAATACGTGTGTCTGCCTCACGCCTCCTCACACCTTTATTAGCACGGGTGAGCTGGCTGCGGATCAACAACTGTCCTCACGTGGGCCTGGCGCCTCTGTCCATTTGTGCTCCACGAGAGCTCTCAGGAAGCGGCGCCAGCCCTCCTACTCCCATTTTACAGATAATGATATTAATAACCACGGCTGACACGACTGCGGATTTACTGTGTGAATAGCGTGTGCAAACACCGCCTCATTAAATAGCCTGAGAATAGTCTCCTCACCTCCATTTTACTGAAAAAAATAATTACCCAGGGGCACATGGCCTGGAAATAGAAGAAGTGGAAGACCAGAACCCCTGATCTCCCGTCCCTGTCCTGGGCCGTCTTAGCTTCTCGCCCTCTGATAGGGAAGGAGGCTGTAGGGGGGAAGGACTAAAACTGGAGGCAGGGAGTCCTGGTACCATCCCTCCGTTTATTTACTCATTCAGACTATTTTTTGAGCACCTAAAACATGCGGGTAATGAAGACAGAGCAATAAACAAGAAAGAGCTGTTCCTGCCCTTGTGGAGGTCAGTCCGTTTCCCAGGGGAGGTACAGGTGGCTTTCGGAGAGGAAACCAGAGTCTCTATCCTGTCTCCATGGCAGGATAGCTTTTCCTGCGAAGTGAGGTTTGAGCAGAGGCCAGAAGGAGTCAGCTGGGATCGGGATGATTCGATTTAGTTCAACAAATAGTTACCGATCATCCACTCTTGATAAATCAATAGGCCAAGTTCTCTGTTATCAGGGGGTTAGAGTTGGAAGGGAAAAGTGTCCCAGGAAGAAGGAACTGCAAGTGTGAAGGGCAGAGACAAGAAATACCCACTAGAGCACAGGAGCCCCAGGGAGCTTGGTGTGCACGGGGCAGGAGAGCTGAGCGGCTAGGCGGGACCAGAAGACACATGCAGGCCATCTGGGGCTTTGAGGGCTTATCCCAGGGCTGCGAGTGAGGCACTCGAAAGGCGCTTGGCGAGCTTGTAAGGCCACTCTCAAGTATCTGTTGGCATGAGGGCAAACACAAAGTCACGTGTGGGAGCTTGTGTTCCACAGTGCCTGCCATCAGGCTGCGTGTGAAGGAGGTGGGGGTGGAGGGCGTATCCAGGCCGCACGTTAAAACAACTGTCAGATGGTGTGTGTGTCTGTCCCTGACCGAGCGCAGGAGCGACTGAATACGTGTGTCTGCCTCACGCCTCCTCACACCTTTATTAGCACGGGTGAGCTGGCTGCGGATCAACAACTGTCCTCACGTGGGCCTGGCGCCTCTGTCCATTTGTGCTCCACGAGAGCTCTCAGGAAGCGGCGCCAGCCCTCCTACTCCCATTTTACAGATAATGATATTAATAACCACGGCTGACACGACTGCGGATTTACTGTGTGAATAGCGTGTGCAAACACCGCCTCATTAAATAGCCTGAGAATAGTCTCCTCACCTCCATTTTACTGAAAAAAATAATTACCCAGGGGCACATGGCCTGGAAATAGAAGAAGTGGGACCAGAACCCTCTTCTCCTGATCTCCCGTCCCTGTCCTGGGCCGTCTTAGCTTCTCCTGCCTCCTTTCGTTCCTCCCCTTGGAGCTACGAGGCTGCCAAGCAAACAGGAGCCTGGCCCTATGGGAACAGCCCCATCTCCTTTGCTCAGATGGTGAACTTTGCCCCTTCATCCCCACCCCGCTACCCCCTGACTGCGCCCCATCTTGCAGGGCAGTGCCCCTGAAATCCTGAGCATCTGCTGTCTGAATGCGGCAGGCCCCTGCCCTCAGCAAGCACTGGTGCTCCCTTGAATCTTTCCAGAGTGGAGACTCCTCCCGCCTCCGTCTCAGAGCCTCACTTGGTCAGAACAGCCAGGGGAGGCAGGATCGATGTGCAGAGAACTCAGTAATAATCCCCGCACAGGCAGCCAGGCTTCTGTATAAAGACAGATTAAAAACTCATTGGGTTGAGATGAGAAAATAATTCAGCCTGTGGGCCACAGTGGGAAAGCCTGGGGCTGCAGGTGCTGGCAGTGGCACGTGGGAGGGGGTGCCAGGGAGGGGAGCGGCTCCTGCCCTTGGGAATCTGCTTCCCCAGTCCCTTAGTTTCTCCCCCAGAACCACCTTCTTTTGCTGCTTGCTTTGAAGCCAAGGCTGACAAATTCCAGTCCCAAGGGAGCAGTGAGGGGGAGGCAGGCTGGGGAAAGCTGAGAGCAGTTGCTGCCTGGTTCCACACCCTGGTTTATTCCCTTCACAGCGCTGGAGTTATTTTGCTCATTTATTTGTTTACTTGTGTACTGTCTTGTCTCCTCACCTAGACCATAAGCCCCAGGAGGCCAGGGACCTGTTGGTCTCCTGTATTGCAATATCCCCCAACACGTGGTTGTTACTGTTATTTAGCCGCTCAGTCGTGTCCACTCTTTGCCAACCCATGGACTGTAGCCTGCCAGGCTCCTCTGTCCATAGAAATTCCCAGGCAAGAACAGTGCAGTAGGTTTAGGGACTAAATGTGGAACGGATGAATGCACAGACTGGAATCCTGCCCCTTGTCACCCAGGTCTAGGGGTATAGCCTCGTTGGACCTCCATTTCCTCAGCTGAAAAATGGACACGGTGGTATTCGCCAAAGATCTCAGCCTAGCGCAGGGGCTGATAGGAAGCTCTCCGTGGAGGATTTTGTTAAACTGATGAGAAAATAAAATGGAAACCGTGTCTGATAGGAGAGGCGCCATCAGGGGGCGCCCTTGTGCAAGGCGCTGGGCGTGCTGCGCCCTCCGCAGGCTCGGGGTGAGCGCTTCCCAGGCTGCCCCCACTCCCACGCCCCCCTCTTTGGGGAGTTACCTCCTCCCCTCTTGGTCCAGTTCACACGCCCACCCCCACTCTCGCGCGCGTCCCGGCTCCGGGGACGGGCTCCGCAGCCCTGCGCCCCCTCCCCCACGCCCGGCCCAGACTCCTTCCGCCCACGCGGCTCCATATGCTGGGAAGAGCCTCCTACTCCCCATCTGTCGAGTCACTTCCTAGCCCCGTTCTCGGCTCCGCCGCCATCCCCTCCTCCGGGAAGCCGGTCGTGATTGAGGGAAGGAGAGCAGAGGTCTCCGGATGACTGGCTTCCATCCCCCACGCCCTCAACGATCCGGAAATGGCTTTGGGGAAATGCCGCTACCCCGCGCAGACGACCCCTTGGGGCCAAGCTCTGAGCCTCGGGACACGTTGTGCAGACAGATACAAAGGAGAACTCGGTGTGCGCCTGAGACCAGTGGGCAAACTTGTCGAGGGGTTAGTGGAAGCGCCAGGAAAAGACCCCCTTAGATCAGGCCCGCTGGCGGGGGCACAGACTGCTCGTCACACACAGGTGCCATATCCGGGGGTCACAGCTTCGTGCGTGGCAGACAGCTACGGGACCTGGACGGGCACCCAGCCAGGGAGAGAGCCGCGGTCAGCGGGGGCGTACCCAGGGCCTCGGGAGCACCGTGCACAGGTGCACAGCCTGCTTTTCTCGCCTGAAGGAAGGACTGGTTTCATGTCGCAGATTGATTATTGCTGTGGGGGGTGTGTGTGTGGGCGTTTTTTTTTTTTTTTTTAATGTACCTTGCTTGTCTAATGAATGTTTGATTGCACCTACATCCGGAGGCTGTTTTAATGAAAGGTGAAGGCTCTGAGAGGGAAATAAATAAATAAAAGATCCTTCCCCTCCCTCGGGCACCCCCCTCCTCTCCAGTAACAACTCTCCATCCACAGCTGTCTTCTGAAGCCCGTGCCCTCGCGGAAGAATTCTGTTCCTGTTTGAATGTTCCCATGTAAATGATGCTGCTCTCCGGAGGAAATCACACCCTTCAATCGGTCACTCTCAGGGCTTTTATTAAGGGTGCAAAGGGGAAGATAAATGAGGAGAGGGATGCTCTTGGGGAGAGGAGGGAGGCCTTCCTCTCTGGGCTGAAAGCTGGGCTGTGGATCTGCTCCCTGCTCGAACACCTTGCCCACTCTGTGCCAGTGGGGTGGGGGCGCTGAGGGGCGTGGGCCGGCAGAAAGCAGGCACGGGTTACTGCCAGGGTCATCAGTTCAGTGCATCAGCTCTCAGTGTCGCATCCAAGTCCTTTTGACCCTGGGGAGTTTACTTAACCTCTGAGAGCCACAGTTACCTCACTTGTAAAATGGAGATAATAAGCATGTTTACCTCAAAGATGTGTTGGGAGGATTAAGTGAGATCGTGCGTGTAACGTGCTTAGTACTGTGCCTCAGCACAGTAAGCACTCAGTAAATGTCAGCTATTATTCTCTCCTCTGTAGGTAGCCGTGTCGCGGCTGTGAGACAGCAGCGTGGAGGGGTTCAGGCCTCAGTGTTCATTAGAGGCGGGATACAAAGAGCTTCCTTTTTAGTGGTCGAGTGTCTTGAGTTTGAGGTCTGTTCCCTTCGTGTATCACAGACAGTGACAGATGCCAGGCCCTCTTCTCTGTGGATCCTGACCTCTGAGCACAGAGGGCGCGTCTCGTAGGTCCATAAACGGGCTCGTAGGTGGGTAGGATGGCAGAGCTGTCAGGCAGCCAGCACAGGCCGCTGTGGTTGCTCAGAGCAGGGTTACTTCATCCCTAACTGCCTTCCCAGAGGAAGGCCATAGCCAGGCAAGGGTGTGCAGGATGCATTTGAGGGGAGTGTGAGTGACGGGAGGGAGACTGTCTGGGCACATGGAACAGCCTGTTGGAAGAGACAGTTGAGAGAATGAACAGGCTCCAGAACTGGAATTTCAGTCTCTTGTTAAAGGAACAGCTCTGGTGTTGGGTGCCTGAATTCGGATACTGCGTCTCTTGTTTGCCAGCTGTGTGACCTTGGTCACGCTATTGAACCTTCCTGGGCCTCTGATTCCTCTTCTGTAAAACGGGTATATTCGTAATAAAGAATGGATAATAATGCCCATTTTGTTGGATTGTTGTGGAGAATGAATACAATGACCTCTGCAATGTGCTTAGCCTGGCCGGAGGTGAACATTCAGTAATTGTTTAACAGGAGTATTTGCTTTTGTCCAAGATTCGAGCACACATGGATAGGTGAATGGGGGCTGTTGTTCAGATTATGGACGACCTCATCATCTGTGTTAAGAGGTTGGGACTAACCAAAGAGTAATGGGGAAGTAGTGGAGTGACAAGATCACACCTTGGCATCATTCCTGACTCCTCTCTTTCACGCTCTACAACCAGCTCATTAGAGAAGATCATCGGCTCTACCGTCATAAACAGTCCGACATCTGACCACTTCTTACCACTTCCGCAGCCACCTCCCAATGGAGATAATAAGCATGTTTACCTCAAAGATGTGTTGGGAGGATTAAGTGAGATCGTGCGTGTAACGTGCTTAGTACTGTGCCTCAGCACAGTAAGCACTCAGTAAATGTCAGCTATTATTCTCTCCTCTGTAGGTAGCCGTGTCGCGGCTGTGAGACAGCAGCGTGGAGGGGTTCAGGCCTCAGTGTTCATTAGAGCGGGATACAAAGAGCTTCCTTTTAGTGGTCGAGTGTCTTGAGTTTGAGGTCTGTTCCCTTCGTGTATCACAGACAGTGACAGATGCCAGGCCCTCTTCTCTGTGGATCCTGACCTCTGAGCACAGAGGGCGCGTCTCGTAGGTCCATAAACGGGCTCGTAGGTGGGTAGGATGGCAGAGCTGTCAGGCAGCCAGCACAGGCCGCTGTGGTTGCTCAGAGCAGGGTTACTTCATCCCTAACTGCCTTCCCAGAGGAAGGCCATAGCCAGGCAAGGGTGTGCAGGATGCATTGGAGGGGTGTGTGAGTGTCGGGAGGGAGACTGGCTGGGCACATGGTTCAGCCTGTTGGAAGAGACAGTTGAGAGAATGAACAGGCTCCAGAACTGGAATTTCAGTCTCTTGTTAAAGGAACAGCTCTGGTGTTGGGTGCCTGAATTCGGATACTGCGTCTCTTGTTTGCCAGCTGTGTGACCTTGGTCACGCTATTGAACCTTCCTGGGCCTCTGATTCCTCTTCTGTAAAACGGGTATATTCGTAATAAAGAATGGATAATAATGCCCATTTTGTTGGATTGTTGTGGAGAATGAATACAATGACCTCTGCAATGTGCTTAGCCTGGCCGGAGGTGAACATTCAGTAATTGTTTAACAGGAGTATTTGCTTTTGTCCAAGATTCGAGCACACATGGATAGGTGAATGGGGGCTGTTGTTCAGATTATGGACGACCTCATCATCTGTGTTAAGAGGTTGGGACTAACCAAAGAGTAATGGGGAAGTAGTGGAGTGACAAGATCACACCTTGGCATCATTCCTGACTCCTCTCTTTCACGCTCTACAACCAGCTCATTAGAGAAGATCATCGGCTCTACCGTCATAAACAGTCCGACATCTGACCACTTCTTACCACTTCCGCAGCCACCTCCCTGGTCTAAGCCAGTATCATCTCTCGCTGCATGGCCACAGTTGCCTCCTAACTGGTCCCCCTGCTTCTGCTCTTGTCCCTGCGCAGTCTGTTCTCCACTGAGCAGCTAAAGCGATCCTGTTAAAATGTCCAACAAATCATGTCCCTCCTCTGCTCACCCCCCCCAGTGGCTCCACCTCTTGCTGAAAGCCCGCATCTTTAAGATGGCCTACAAACCCTGCAAGCTGTGGCCTCCTGCCAAATCTCTCTCTCTTCTCTTACTCTGTTAGTCTCGCTGGTCGCTGTGGCACTTCCTCAAACGTGACCTTGCTGAGCGTAATCCCACACGAGGATTTTGCACTTGCTGTTCTATCTGCCTGGAACAGCCCCAGATGTCAACAAGGTTCACACCCTCATTTCTGTTTTGTGTTTATTGGGGTTTGGTTGTTTTACAATGTTGCATTAGTTTCAGGTGTACAGCGAAGTTATGGTTATGCCTCTTTTACGGAGATTTGTTTACAGCTGTACATAATCCCCAAACAGTCATAGGTATATTCCCGACCCCTCCCACCCTCACACCCTCAATTCTTCCAGAAGTCGGCTTCCCTCTCTGTCTTGTGTAAACCCAAGCCTCTCCACTGCTCAAGCACTTCCTAGCTTCTCTCTGCTTTCTTTTCTTTCCACGAAGCTTGGACACTCTCTAGATGCTCTGTTTTTACTTGCTTATTTCTTATTGGTCCCCCACCTCTCCATTGGGATATAAGCTCCGTGAGAGCAGGGTTTTTTTAAATTTCATTGCTGAACCTCCAGCACCTAGAATAGTAGCATATTGTTTAACAGGAGTATTTGCTTTTGTCCAAGATTCGAGCACACATGGATAGGTGAATGGGGGCTGTTGTTCAGATTATGGACGACCTCATCATCTGTGTTAAGAGGTTGGGACTAACCAAAGAGTAATGGGGAAGTAGTGGAGTGACAAGATCACACCTTGGCATCATTCCTGACTCCTCTCTTTCACGCTCTACAACCAGCTCATTAGAGAAGATCATCGGCTCTACCGTCATAAACAGTCCGACATCTGACCACTTCTTACCACTTCCGCAGCCACCTCCCTGGTCTAAGCCAGTATCATCTCTCGCTGCATGGCCACAGTTGCCTCCTAACTGGTCCCCCTGCTTCTGCTCTTGTCCCTGCGCAGTCTGTTCTCCACTGAGCAGCTAAAGCGATCCTGTTAAAATGTCCAACAAATCATGTCCCTCCTCTGCTCACCCCCCCCAGTGGCTCCACCTCTTGCTGAAAGCCCGCATCTTTAAGATGGCCTACAAACCCTGCAAGCTGTGGCCTCCTGCCAAATCTCTCTCTCTTCTCTTACTCTGTTAGTCTCGCTGGTCGCTGTGGCACTTCCTCAAACGTGACCTTGCTGAGCGTAATCCCACACGAGGATTTTGCACTTGCTGTTCTATCTGCCTGGAACAGCCCCAGATGTCAACAAGGTTCACACCCTCATTTCTGTTTTGTGTTTATTGGGGTTTGGTTGTTTTACAATGTTGCATTAGTTTCAGGTGTACAGCGAAGTTATGGTTATGCCTCTTTTACGGAGATTTGTTTACAGCTGTACATAATCCCCAAACAGTCATAGGTATATTCCCGACCCCTCCCACCCTCACACCCTCAATTCTTCCAGAAGTCGGCTTCCCTCTCTGTCTTGTGTAAACCCAAGCCTCTCCACTGCTCAAGCACTTCCTAGCTTCTCTCTGCTTTCTTTTCTTTCCACGAAGCTTGGACACTCTCTAGATGCTCTGTTTTTACTTGCTTATTTCTTATTGGTCCCCCACCTCTCCATTGGGATATAAGCTCCGTGAGAGCAGGGTTTTTTTAAATTTCATTGCTGAACCTCCAGCACCTAGAATAGTAGCATAGCACAGAGTAAGCTCTCAAAATTACTGACTGAATGAATACATGCATGCATAAGTGAGTATGTAGCGAAGAAAGGCCATTCTCATCCAGTGTACAGAAGGATGGGGGAGTGGTCAATAGTGGAGGTGAAGAGGTAGACCTTTGCAATCCTCTGGACAAGGGCGGGAGGGGTGAACATTCAGCCCCCATGGGCCAAGGCGGCAGACCTGGGGAGTGGTTGAAGACTTAGGCAACCTAGGTAGGGCTTGGGGACTGCCTGGCTGTGAAAGAAAGGATGAGGTGAAGCATGGTGCTGTCGCCCCCATTTCTGGCTTGGGCATCTAGGTGAAGAGAGGTGCCAGTGACTGAGCTGGGGAGAGGGAAGTGAGTCAGGGTGAGGGGTTTTTGATGTGAGCCTATCTGAGCCTCGGTTGCCTTATTTGTAGAAAGGGGGTGGATTTTACACCCCCACTTTCTTCTTCCTGGTGTGGTTGTGGAGACAGATAAAAGCAATAAAAACCTTTTATATGCATGCCCAGTGGGTTCCCAGATGTGCAGGAGCATTATTATTATTAAAGTCGATTTGGGAGATCTGACAGGCAAGTGAGATGAGAACCTGGGGCAGAACCTAATCAAATGCCAGCCTAGGTGGAAGCAAACGCTACCAAGCACGGTTCCGTCGAAAGATGCAGTGGGTGGTCAGGAAGGGGAGAGAACATTGTGGTCTGAGCTGTCGGGGGGCTGCATTAGTTTCAGGTGTACAGCGAAGTTATGGTTATGCCTCTTTTACGGAGATTTGTTTACAGCTGTACATAATCCCCAAACAGTCATAGGTATATTCCCGACCCCTCCCACCCTCACACCCTCAATTCTTCCAGAAGTCGGCTTCCCTCTCTGTCTTGTGTAAACCCAAGCCTCTCCACTGCTCAAGCACTTCCTAGCTTCTCTCTGCTTTCTTTTCTTTCCACGAAGCTTGGACACTCTCTAGATGCTCTGTTTTTACTTGCTTATTTCTTATTGGTCCCCCACCTCTCCATTGGGATATAAGCTCCGTGAGAGCAGGGTTTTTTTAAATTTCATTGCTGAACCTCCAGCACCTAGAATAGTAGCATAGCACAGAGTAAGCTCTCAAAATTACTGACTGAATGAATACATGCATGCATAAGTGAGTATGTAGCGAAGAAAGGCCATTCTCATCCAGTGTACAGAAGGATGGGGGAGTGGTCAATAGTGGAGGTGAAGAGGTAGACCTTTGCAATCCTCTGGACAAGGGCGGGAGGGGTGAACATTCAGCCCCCATGGGCCAAGGCGGCAGACCTGGGGAGTGGTTGAAGACTTAGGCAACCTAGGTAGGGCTTGGGGACTGCCTGGCTGTGAAAGAAAGGATGAGGTGAAGCATGGTGCTGTCGCCCCCATTTCTGGCTTGGGCATCTAGGTGAAGAGAGGTGCCAGTGACTGAGCTGGGGAGAGGGAAGTGAGTCAGGGTGAGGGGTTTTTGATGTGAGCCTATCTGAGCCTCGGTTGCCTTATTTGTAGAAAGGGGGTGGATTTTACACCCCCACTTTCTTCTTCCTGGTGTGGTTGTGGAGACAGATAAAAGCAATAAAAACCTTTTATATGCATGCCCAGTGGGTTCCCAGATGTGCAGGAGCATTATTATTATTAAAGTCGATTTGGGAGATCTGACAGGCAAGTGAGATGAGAACCTGGGGCAGAACCTAATCAAATGCCAGCCTAGGTGGAAGCAAACGCTACCAAGCACGGTTCCGTCGAAAGATGCAGTGGGTGGTCAGGAAGGGGAGAGAACATTGTGGTCTGAGCTGTCGGAGGCTGTTTGAAGGGAGGGCTTGACTAGATTCTGAAATGAGGAGAGGGGCGTAGGAGCAGAGATTGGGGTTTGACCAGAAGCCAGTGAGCGGAAAGGCTGCAGGGTAGTGTGGTGATCTTGGGGTACACAGAGACCCCTGGGCACAGGATGACCACTACTGGATTCCATCTTCCCACCTCCACTTCCAAATGAGGGATGAGTGACCATCTTCAGGCCAGGAAAGGAGAAGATAAACCCTGGGTGGCTGTGCAGAGACTCGGGGTGTGGCCAGAAGGGGGGTCTGCCTTTGCACTGTGTCAGCAAACAACTTTGTTCATTCATGCACATTTGGGAAACCGAGTATGATGGACCACATAGAATTTCACTCTCCAATTTATTGAGCACCTATTCAGTGCTGACTCAGTTGTGACCTTGCATCTTTGGTCCCTGCTTTCTGAGCATTCAGGATCTAGCAGGGGATAGGTGTTCAGCAGCCACATTCCAGAATCCCATGAGGTATGCAAAGTCATCCTCCTCATTTTGCGAATGAGAGGCTCTCAGACGTTTAAGTCACTCAACTGATCCTTCAAGTGAGAATCACTCTGTCCTGTCTGCCTCTTTGCAACCCCACGAATGAGCCATGGAATTCTCCAAGCAGGAATACCAGGGTGGGTAGCTGTTCCTTCTCCAGGGATCTTTCCAACCCAGGAATCGAACTGGCATCTCCTGCATTGCAAGCAAATTCTTTACCATCTGTGCTACCAGGAAGCTAACTGATTTCCAACCCAGGAATCGAACTGGGATCTCTGCATTGCAAGCAAACCAGGGTGAGGGGTTTTGATGTGAGCCTATCTGAGCTGGTGCCTTATTTGTAGAAAGGGGGTGGATTTTACACCCCCACTTTCTTCTTCCTGGTGTGGTTGTGGAGACAGATAAAAGCAATAAAAACCTTTTATATGCATGCCCAGTGGGTTCCCAGATGTGCAGGAGCATTATTATTATTAAAGTCGATTTGGGAGATCTGACAGGCAAGTGAGATGAGAACCTGGGGCAGAACCTAATCAAATGCCAGCCTAGGTGGAAGCAAACGCTACCAAGCACGGTTCCGTCGAAAGATGCAGTGGGTGGTCAGGAAGGGGAGAGAACATTGTGGTCTGAGCTGTCGGAGGCTGTTTGAAGGGAGGGCTTGACTAGATTCTGAAATGAGGAGAGGGGCGTAGGAGCAGAGATTGGGGTTTGACCAGAAGCCAGTGAGCGGAAAGGCTGCAGGGTAGTGTGGTGATCTTGGGGTACACAGAGACCCCTGGGCACAGGATGACCACTACTGGATTCCATCTTCCCCACCTCCACTTCCAAATGAGGGATGAGTGACCATCTTCAGGCCAGGAAAGGAGAAGATAAACCCTGGGTGGCTGTGCAGAGACTCGGGGTGTGGCCAGAAGGGGGGTCTGCCTTTGCACTGTGTCAGCAAACAACTTTGTTCATTCATGCACATTTGGGAAACCGAGTATGATGGACCACATAGAATTTCACTCTCCAATTTATTGAGCACCTATTCAGTGCTGACTCAGTTGTGACCTTGCATCTTTGGTCCCTGCTTTCTGAGCATTCAGGATCTAGCAGGGGATAGGTGTTCAGCAGCCACATTCCAGAATCCCATGAGGTATGCAAAGTCATCCTCCTCATTTTGCGAATGAGAGGCTCTCAGACGTTTAAGTCACTCAACTGATCCTTCAAGTGAGAATCACTCTGTCCTGTCTGCCTCTTTGCAACCCCACGAATGAGCCATGGAATTCTCCAAGCAGGAATACCAGGGTGGGTAGCTGTTCCCTTCTCCAGGGGATCTTTCCAACCCAGGAATCGAACTGGGATCTCCTGCATTGCAAGCAAATTCTTTACCATCTGTGCTACCAGGGAAACGCTAACTGATAACACAGTTGGACCAAAACTCGAATCCAGGCAGTTTGGTTCCAGAGCCCTGTTTTGCAGCCACTGACCACACTGCCTGTGGTCAGGGAGTCTGTGACTGGGGGCTTATAGGTGGTAGGGGACAGGTATACAAACTATGTCACCAGGTCCCTGACCTTGGACTTCTGAGGGGTCACGAAAAACAACTTAGAGAACTGGAGGGACAGAAGGAGCCCCTTAGAGCAAAAAAAAAAAGGATTTTGGAGGGAGGCCCACCTTGGACACAGCTTTATCCATTCTTTCATTCATTTATTCTACGAATATTTATTTCATGCCTATTATGTTCCCAGTGCTGTTCCCAGTGCTCTGTGAGATAGCTGTAGGTAGGAGATTCGTCAATGATTTCACTGAACAACCTACTATGTGCCAGACACTCTACTAATCCATGAAGGCACAATAGGAATAAAAAAAGTCCAAAATCCCCTTCTTCCTAGCGCTTACATTTCAGTGCAGAAACAGAAAATAAGCTAACTTAGTTTTAAAATATGTATAGCATGATAGATAGTGATAAATGGTAAGGGGAAAAAATGGTTATATGAGGTTGAAATTTTAGACACAGTGACCAGGAAGGACCTCAGGGACATGAGGTGAGAAAGGCAGGCTGGGTTCAGGGCATGCATGCAAGGCCTATTGGCCCTCATTAAAAAGAAAGGACAGAGATTTTTTTTAATTGAAAATATTACTGCAGGTCAGTAGAAATTTTCTATTTTTGTTTTTGATTTTGCTTTAGTGTGCAAGATTTTATTAAGCTGTTCCCTTGGGATCAGCACCTGTGGAGGGAGGCCGGTCCGGGCAGAGGGAGCAGAGGAGCTGGGATCCAGGCCAAGGACAGCCTTGGCCAATGCGATGGTGAGCTCTGCAGCAGGTGACCCTTCAGACTTGGGCCGATGGCTTGTCCTTCGTGACCTACGTCAGTTGGTTCTTGAACGTGGAGACCCCGAGAAGGGACACAGCCTTGAACCCTGTTCTCTGCAGCTGAGGCAATCCCCGGCGGGGCCAGAGCTGGCAGCTGTCCGCCTGCAGCACTCCAGCACCTGGGGAAACCTGCCCTTCCCGGAAGGGAGGTCTGGCTGGTGGGTCACATGGTTCATCCCAGGTATCCAGGCCTTTCTCTTTTGCTCATCCTAGTATTTATTTGGTAGAGGGTTTTATCCATCAAAGATGTCATCTGATTCACGCATAATTTTTTGAAAGGCATCACTGGATTTCATGTGTGGAGAACAGATTGGGGAAGGATTCAGGGTGAGGTGGGGAAATGGGCTGAAAGTGCTGACAAGATCCCCTGTGAGGTGGGGGCGGGGCAGGCTCCACCTGGCTCACGGGGACTCTGGGCCACTGCTCCCCCCACGCCCCCCAGAATCCATAACAAGTCCCCTGGTGGCCTGAGTGCCATCCCAAGGCCATTCTACATCTTGATGGTGGTGGGGTTAGGTCCTCAGAAGACCAAGTGAGCTGTAGCCAGGCTTATATTGCTTGAATCCAGAACCCCAACTCTGTAGACCCCTGTTCCCATGCTTCTTTGCATTTCCCTTACATTCTTCATAAGAAACAAAAATAGTTTATTTAATGTATAGCATGATAGATAGTGATAAATGGTAAGGGGAAAAAATGGTTATATGAGGTTGAAATTTTAGACACAGTGACCAGGAAGGACCTCAGGGACATGAGGTGAGAAAGGCAGGCTGGGTTCAGGGCATGCATGCAAGGCCTATTGGCCCTCATTAAAAAGAAAGGACAGAGATTTTTTTTAATTGAAAATATTACTGCAGGTCAGTAGAAATTTTCTATTTTTGTTTTTGATTTTGCTTTAGTGTGCAAGATTTTATTAAGCTGTTCCCTTGGGATCAGCACCTGTGGAGGGAGGCCGGTCCGGGCAGAGGGAGCAGAGGAGCTGGGATCCAGGCCAAGGACAGCCTTGGCCAATGCGATGGTGAGCTCTGCAGCAGGTGACCCTTCAGACTTGGGCCGATGGCTTGTCCTTCGTGACCTACGTCAGTTGGTTCTTGAACGTGGAGACCCCGAGAAGGGACACAGCCTTGAACCCTGTTCTCTGCAGCTGAGGCAATCCCCGGCGGGGCCAGAGCTGGCAGCTGTCCGCCTGCAGCACTCCAGCACCTGGGGAAACCTGCCCTTCCCGGAAGGGAGGTCTGGCTGGTGGGTCACATGGTTCATCCCAGGTATCCAGGCCTTTCTCTTTTGCTCATCCTAGTATTTATTTGGTAGAGGGTTTTATCCATCAAAGATGTCATCTGATTCACGCATAATTTTTTGAAAGGCATCACTGGATTTCATGTGTGGAGAACAGATTGGGGAAGGATTCAGGGTGAGGTGGGGAAATGGGCTGAAAGTGCTGACAAGATCCCCTGTGAGGTGGGGGCGGGGCAGGCTCCACCTGGCTCACGGGGACTCTGGGCCACTGCTCCCCCCACGCCCCCCAGAATCCATAACAAGTCCCCTGGTGGCCTGAGTGCCATCCCAAGGCCATTCTACATCTTGATGGTGGTGGGGTTAGGTCCTCAGAAGACCAAGTGAGCTGTAGCCAGGCTTATATTGCTTGAATCCAGAACCCCAACTCTGTAGACCCCTGTTCCCCAGCTTCTGCATTTCCCTCCTTTCTTCCTCTTGTTATCTTCTCTCTGTTTGCAGGATGAGCTTCCTTTGAAGAAAATTCTTCCTTTCTCTCAGCTGACTGACAAGGGGAAGTGTCCACATGAATGCAGGCAGCTGGCAGGCTCTCACTCCGTAGCCCCCATCCCGTGGGCCCAGAGGCATGAAAGTGTCAGGACCACCCTTCAAGAGGAGGAACTGAACAGAAGAGGGGGAGGTGGCGGCAGTGGAGCCTTCTGCCTGGAGCTGAAGAGGATTGAGGCATTCGGGCCTAGATTTCCTTGGGCAATCGTTTTTTCTTTTTTTTTTTTTGCCTCTAAGTCATCATTTGTTTTCATCCATCTTTATTCTTTGGCCCGTGTGGGCCTCCCATTGCAACAGCTTCTCTCCTTGCAGAGCACCGGCTCTGGGCACATGTGCTCCAGAGCGCTGGCTCGTAATTGGACACATCTGCCCAGCTGCTCTTCGGCATGTGGGATCTTCCTGGACCAAGGATCGAACCGGTGCCCCTTGCAATGCAAGGCAGACTCTTTACCCACTGGACCACCAGAGAAGCCCCTTGGGCAGTCTTTGGGAGGAAAATAGGATTGATATGGCTTTTGGTTTCTGCTCATGTGTGGGGTGCCTGGTTCCCAGCCTTGCAGAGGGCCTGGGTGACTGGTAGATCCAGGCAGCTGTTGCCCACCATCACCAAATGGAGGAACAAGCTGCCTGTCCCATCATGGCCCACCCTCTTCATCCTAGGGAATGTCAAACTGTGTCAGGGTGGGACAGACCCCTCCAAAGTGACAGGCCCAGATGCAGGATGACCCCATTCTCAAGCTGGTTTGTCAATGGTATTTGTTCTCACTTCCAGGAATGTTTCTCCCAAGCTCCTACAGAGCTGGCTTTTCCGCCTTCATCCATTCATCAGTTCATATCTCAGACTCTCTCTGGCCACCCACACCTTCCCTATACCCTCACTGGTTTTGTTTCCCTAAACAGCAATCACCATGGGAAATTACATGTTTTACGGATTTATTAATAATTCTTTGAATGCTTCCTCGGACTGAATTATAAATTCCATGAGGTGAGGACCCTTGCCTGTCTTTTTCATGCCTTTCTTCCTGGCACATAGGAAACACTTAAGAGATCATTTGTAAAATGAATGAATGAAGTGAATTCATTCTCTTGTCCCTCACCTCTAAAATACACGAGGAGAAAATCATATACACAGCAACATATGCATGACTGTGAAGGAACAGTCCCTTGAAAGAGGCTGGGCACCACCCCAAGCTGCCAGGCTCATGAGCCCAAAGAGTGTGAGTGTGTGTGTCTGTGTGTGTATGTGTTGGTGAGGAGAAAGAAAAACCACCAGTTGTAGGCTGAAGATTCTGCTGCATCAAATGCAGGAATTCCAGAACCCTGGTCAAAGGCCAGTTTCTTTGGGAGGCAGGAAAGAGGAAGAGGGGAGGGATTCTGAAGGTGGCCTGGGAGCTATGTGGCCCTTGCAAGGCCTTAGGCTGCCAGCTGGGGGCACCCAACCAAGTGTGAGGACACATCTCTGCCAATTTCCTGATGGTCTGAACCCCAGCTGCCCCTCCTGCTGGAGAGGTGTCAGTGTGAAGAGGGAGAATTTGCTTTATCAAGTGTGACCTGGGGTTGGTGATGAATACCAGAAATAGTAGGATCAGCTAGAATAACATGTCACACGGTGGGCTGCGTTCAGGAATGCTGGATTGGGTAACCGATAAATTGAAAGGCAGCTTCATACTATAATGGTTAAAGAGAAAGGGAATTATCTCATGCCTTTCTTTGCGTCTATCAAGGTGTCAGCATATGCTAATTACCTGGCAGAGACTTCAACGGGAAGAGGAAGAACAACTATTATATTTCTGAGGAAAGATTTATCTTGCGTTATTGGCGCCAGGTGAAGGAGGAGGAGGGGGTGGTAGGAGGTCTGAGAGGCAAAGTGCTCCTTGTCTCCCGTGGAATTGAAATCCCTTTGAACTGAGGCTTCTCTCTTCAGATTAGAAATAACCAGCTTTGTTCGGAGAGGCTTTACTCTGAGCCCTGGCCAGGGGAAGGGGCAGGGTGGGCGGGGGACTCCAGTGTCCTCAGAGATGGTGGGAGGAGTCAGGCCAGGTGCAGCTGACTGCAGAGAGACTCCTCTATTCGCTCGCTGATTGACTATTCATTGATTGATTACATTAATGGGGAGTGGAGAATGGGGGTAAGAACACGGGCTGGGGGCCAGGCAGCCCTGAGCTTCGAGTCCTGGCTCCACGATCGCCTCACTGTGGTTGACGACACTTCGCTCCATCTTTCAGAGCCTCTGTTTCCTCAACGGTGGGGAAAATAATCCCTCCTTTCTATGGTTGCTATCACAACTAAATAGGATCACGTAAGGGAAGTGCTCAGTGAAGCTCAATTATGGCAACTGTGGAAGTGACTATTCAACAGATACTTTCTGGGAACCTAACTCGTTCAAGGCACTGGAAAAATAAGGGTGAATCAGATAGGACTCTGTCCTCAGGGAACTTATCATAAAACGACGTACCAGAAAGTGGTCCCAAGAAAGTGAGAAAAGTAGGAAAAAAATGGAAGGGCCCTCAAACCTAAAGCCGGGATGGCATCCATTATAATACTAGTAGCAGCTTAAATTGAAGGCTTAACAAGGATGACCTCAAAGGTTCAAGATTTGGTAGGCAGGTGGTGGAGGCCAAAGGAGGGATCTGGGAACTGAAAGAGGCAGGGAAGGGACTCCATGCAGGAGGAGGGGGTCAGAGCCTCACACCCCTGAGGGGGCCTGTCCTCAGGAGCTGGGGGCCCTGGGGCCAGAGGAGCTGACTTATCAGTTGATCTCCTGTCGCTGTTGCATCCCAGCCAGCCCCCAAGCCCCTGTGTTCAGATTCAGCGGCTGTGGAGTCATTGAGCCGGGGAGAGGCAGTCTGAGTCTGTGCAGGCGTGCGGGCTGTGGCAGCCCAGAGATCTCGGTTCAAACGCTACCTCGGACTCTTATCAGCCAGAGGGACTTGGACCAATTTCCTAGGGTTCCTGTGCCTCAGCTAAATAAAGATAATAAGCCCGAACCATGGAGTCGCTGGGCAGAATAATAAGGCATTCAAAGCACCTGGCACACAGTAGGTATCCCCCATAGCAGAGGTGATTACTAAAATTGGCCATTTGTGCCAGCTGTGTCTGATGCCGTGCCAGTCTCAACCCCTGTGGCCTGGAGGCATTGAGTGCTCTGGGGGTGGCAGAGAAGGGAATGGGGGTGCTACCAGGTGGGTTGTGTGGCAGGCAGAGACATTGAGCAGGTAAGGGCTGTCAGGGACCAGCAAATCACAGGTGTCTCAGGAACAACAGGAGTTCCACTCAGACACCAAAGAACAAACATGCAGCGCACGACGTTTTGCCAAAGCAAAGCTGTTCTGATCGTTCCCGGATGTGACATGTATCACATGAGGAAAGAGAGTCCCTTGCTCTGAGGCTGCCTAATTGACAGTCGGCACCTCCACACAGAGGCGCAGTGCTGGGCAGGGTGGGGATAGGGCAGAGCAGCCCACCCCCAGCCCCACCCCAGGAAGCCCTTAACAGCCTAGGGGCTCTCGGCTGAGCGGTCAGTCACTAAGGGGTGGAGGCTCAACTTCAATTTCATAAAACAGACGTACCAGAAAGTGGTCCCAAGAAAGTGAGAAAAGTAGGAAAAATGGAAGGGCCCTCAAACCTAAAGCCGGGATGGCATCCATTATAATACTAGTAGCAGCTTAAATTGAAGGCTTAACAAGGATGACCTCAAAGGTTCAAGATTTGGTAGGCAGGTGGTGGAGGCCAAAGGAGGGATCTGGGAACTGAAAGAGGCAGGGAAGGGACTCCATGCAGGAGGAGGGGGTCAGAGCCTCACACCCCTGAGGGGGCCTGTCCTCAGGAGCTGGGGGCCCTGGGGCCAGAGGAGCTGACTTATCAGTTGATCTCCTGTCGCTGTTGCATCCCAGCCAGCCCCCAAGCCCCTGTGTTCAGATTCAGCGGCTGTGGAGTCATTGAGCCGGAGAGAGGCAGTCTGAGTCTGTGCAGGCGTGCGGGCTGTGGCAGCCCAGAGATCTCGGTTCAAACGCTACCTCGGACTCTTATCAGCCAGAGGGACTTGGACCAATTTCCTAGGGTTCCTGTGCCTCAGCTAAATAAAGATAATAAGCCCGAACCATGGAGTCGCTGGGCAGAATAATAAGGCATTCAAAGCACCTGGCACACAGTAGGTATCCCCCATAGCAGAGGTGATTACTAAAATTGGCCATTTGTGCCAGCTGTGTCTGATGCCGTGCCAGTCTCAACCCCTGTGGCCTGGAGAGGCATTGAGTGCTCTGGGGGTGGCAGAGAAGGGAATGGGGGTGCTACCAGGTGGGTTGTGTGGCAGGCAGAGACATTGAGCAGGTAAGGGCTGTCAGGGACCAGCAAATCACAGGTGTCTCAGGAACAACAGGAGTTCCACTCAGACACCAAAGAACAAACATGCAGCGCACGACGTTTTGCCAAAGCAAAGCTGTTCTGATCGTTCCCGGATGTGACATGTATCACATGAGGAAAGAGAGTCCCTTGCTCTGAGGCTGCCTAATTGACAGTCGGCACCTCCACACAGAGGCGCAGTGCTGGGCAGGGTGGGGATAGGGCAGAGCAGCCCACCCCCAGCCCCACCCCAGGAAGCCCTTAACAGCCTAGGGGCTCTCGGCTGAGCGGTCAGTCACTAAGGGGTGGAGGCTCAGTGTTCCCCACACCTCCAGATCTGGCCCTGCCTCCACCTCTCCAGCCCCATCCTGCATCACTCCTGGAAGCCACGTCTCTGCCAGTCTAATTGAATGTCTAAACTTTGCCAAATGCACCGGGCTTTCTCTCGCCTCTAGGCCTTTGCATATGCTGTTATGTCAGCCTTGATTCCTCTTCTCCCTAGTCCTCCCGTCCACCTAGCCAGTCCTGGCAAAGGTCTCCTTAATAACAAAAATAATAGGACTTTACATTTATTGAGCACATCTCTGTGCTCAGGGCTTCCGTGGTATCTTATTTCATCCTCACAACAAGCTATGAGGTAAAAATAATCATCGTTGACACATGGTAGATGCTTCCTATTGGTCAGGCACTGAGTGCCTTGTATGCCTTAACTCACTTCATTCCTACAACCCCATGGGATAAGTTACTGTTATTATCCCTATTTTGCACAGGAGGAAACAGACACAGAGTGGTCAAGTGACTCGCTCAAGGTCACCAGCTAGAAGTAGAAGAGCCTGGGTTCCAGCTCAGCCGTTCGTGACCATGACGTATTCTTTAGGCTCAGCCCAGAGGCCTTCTCTGCCCTGACTGAGTCAGGAGCTTTCTGTGGGCTTTCGTGCTGTGTGTGAAACACCTTCCCCATCCCCACCTCTGGGAGCACCTACTGCCCTGTGAAGTTTGCTCACCCGTCCCCCACTGGACTGGACGCTCCTGACAACAGGGGATGTCTTGCCTAACTCACCGCAGTGTCCTACGAGCCTAGTACAGTGCTTGGCACACGCCAGGGGCTCCACAGACATATACGGACCAGACCATCTGCCTGCATCCTGCTCAGGCACGTGGCTGCCCTGGCTCTCGCTTTCAATTGCGAGGACGGTAAAACTTCACCATCCGCATTAACCAGGGTTCAAGAAATTCGGTCACATAAAATCTGGGTTCTCATCTGAACTGGCAAGACTTCTGCTGTACACAACTGACCCTGTACTGAGCGGAGGGAGTTGCAAATAATCGCAGAGCAGTCACCCTCTTTCACTCTGGAGCGCGGTGACGGACGGGGTGAAGGACAGGAGCCCCACACCCGCCCTCCACTGTGTTAAGACTGAATTTCATTTCTCTTGTGGAGCCTTAGGAAAAGTGTCACCACACCCATTCTGCGTCCACCCTTGACCACAGGCTCTGATGGTTGAGAAGCTGACAGAGGAGCTGGGGAACCCGAGGGGCCCAGAGAAAGTGAGGGGCTTTGGCTTCATTCCACGCATACTTGCGGCCTTGAAACCACCACCAGCCAGTGCGCGCCAGCAAACTCCTACAGGTGTTTCCTTCCCCACTGCCCTAGAGGAACTAGTCATTGGCTAATACCTTTTGTGATGAGGCAGAGAGAACAAGCTTGGCCCTGCTTTGGGAGGGGCTGCCAAAGAAATGGAGATGAACCGAGAAGAGTGACATTCCTGAGGGCCTGCAGGTCTGGGCAAGTCCAGGCAGGCTCCTTGAAGGAGGTGGCGTTTGGTCAGACTCTGTCCTCTTTTTGGCCTTTCTCTCGTGATGATGGGGAGCTCGGAACCTCAGCCTGGATTTACCCTTTGAGCCCATGACATTTTAGGAAGAGGTTATGACAACCTCCAGGAGACGGGATGGACAACAGGGGAGGGAGTCCTCATCACCACCTGACCCCCAAAGGTAGGCAGCCGGCCCAGCCCCAGCTAGGAGGTGTGGGAGCCCTTCCTTTCCTCCCCAATAAAATGTAGATAATGATAATCCCTTCCTCCCAGGCCTGTGGTGAAGATCAAATGAGAGAATGCAGGGGAAAGCGTCTTATACGCTATAAAAGGCTCTGACAAATGCTCATTATTTCTCCCTATTCTTCTCGTGGAATTTATCAAACACTTTATGGGCCCTGGAGGTATTTTTTTGCCTCCATTCTGCCTGGCTCTCTCTGGCCCACAATTCTCCTCTCCTCTCCTGCTGTACTTTAAGGGAGGTAGGGTAGTGGCTCACCAGGGAGGGGGACCGACTGGTCTGGTTTAAGTCCTGGCCCCACCTCTTCCTTGAGGCATGACCCAGGGCAAGTTACACAACCTCTTTGAGCCCTTCAGCTTCCTCCTGTGTGAAATGGTGTACACATGGAATTTAACTCATATGGTTGATGTGAAGGTTAAATGAGGAGGCTTTCTCTGTGGTCCAGTGGCTAAGACTGTGTGCTCCCAATGCAGGGGGCCCAGGTTCGATCCCTGATCAGGGAATTGGATCCAGCATGCAGAAATTAAAAAAGGTCCCCAATGCCCAATGAAGATTCAAGATCCCGAGTGTCACAACTAAGACCCAGCACAGTCAAATAAATAAAGTATTGAAATTTCTCAAAAAAAAAAAGATTAGTGAGATAATTTGTCAAGTTCTTAGGAGGGTGTTTAAGAAACTTCTGCTGGGCTTTGCTGGTGGTCCAGTGGGTAAAGAGTCCGCCTTGCAGTGTAAGGGGCACCAGTTCAATCCCTGGCCCGGGAAGATCCTGCATGTCGCAGACCCTCTGGACTGCTGTGTCGAATTACAAGCCAGCACTCTGGAATTCAAGCGCCCAGAGCTGGTGCTCTGCAACAAGAGAGGTCACTGCAATGGGAGGCCCACACAGACTCTGTCCTCTTTTTGGCCTTTCTCTCGTGATGATGGGGAGCTCGGAACCTCAGCCTGGATTTACCCTTTGAGCCCATGACATTTTAGGAAGAGGTTATGACAACCTCCAGGAGACGGGATGGACAACAGGGGAGGGAGTCCTCATCACCACCTGACCCCCAAAGGTAGGCAGCCGGCCCAGCCCCAGCTAGGAGGTGTGGGAGCCCTTCCTTTCCTCCCCAATAAAATGTAGATAATGATAATCCCTTCCTCCCAGGCCTGTGGTGAAGATCAAATGAGAGAATGCAGGGGAAAGCGTCTTATACGCTATAAAAGGCTCTGACAAATGCTCATTATTTCTCCCTATTCTTCTCGTGGAATTTATCAAACACTTTATGGGCCCTGGAGGTATTTTTTTGCCTCCATTCTGCCTGGCTCTCTCTGGCCCACAATTCTCCTCTCCTCTCCTGCTGTACTTTAAGGGAGGTAGGGTAGTGGCTCACCGGGGAGGGGACCGACTGGTCTGGTTTAAGTCCTGGCCCCACCTCTTCCTTGAGGCATGACCCAGGGCAAGTTACACAACCTCTTTGAGCCCTTCAGCTTCCTCCTGTGTGAAATGGTGTACACATGGAATTTAACTCATATGGTTGATGTGAAGGTTAAATGAGGAGGCTTTCTCTGTGGTCCAGTGGCTAAGACTGTGTGCTCCCAATGCAGGGGGCCCAGGTTCGATCCCTGATCAGGGAATTGGATCCAGCATGCAGAAATTAAAAAAGGTCCCCAATGCCCAATGAAGATTCAAGATCCCGAGTGTCACAACTAAGACCCAGCACAGTCAAATAAATAAAGTATTGAAATTTCTCAAAAAAAAAAAGATTAGTGAGATAATTTGTCAAGTTCTTAGGAGGGTGTTTAAGAAACTTCTGCTGGGCTTTGCTGGTGGTCCAGTGGGTAAAGAGTCCGCCTTGCAGTGTAAGGGGCACCAGTTCAATCCCTGGCCCGGGAAGATCCTGCATGTCGCAGACCCTCTGGACTGCTGTGTCGAATTACAAGCCAGCACTCTGGAATTCAAGCGCCCAGAGCTGGTGCTCTGCAACAAGAGAGGTCACTGCAATGGGAGGCCCACACAGGCCAAAAAATAAAGATGGATGAAAAATAAATAAATAAAAAAACAGGGGCTTCCCTGGTGGTCCAGTGGGTAAGGACACCACCTTGCAGTGCAAGGGGCTCCGGTTCGATCCCTGGCCTGGGAAGATCCCACGTGCCGCGGAGCGGCTGGACTGATGTGTCCAATTACCGAGCCGGAGCTCTGGAGCGCACGTGCCCAGAACCGGTGCTCTGCGACAATAGAGGCCACTGCGATGGGAGGCCCACACGGGCCGAAGAACAAAGATGGGTGAAAAATAAATGAAAGACCAATAGAAGTGGCCCGCTACCCCCGCCTCCCGCCAAAAAAAAAAAAAAAAAAAAAAAAACCAATGAAAGCGGCCAAAATTTAAAAAGCATTTAAGAAACTTCTGCTGTGTTGTGGTGCTTTTTCTCTCTGGTAGATGGGCCTTTGAGCATAAGTTTCCCAGGTAGCGCTGGTGGTAGAGAATCTGCCTGCCAATGCAGGAGACTCAAGTAACACAGGTTCGACTCCTAGGTTGGGACGATCCCCTGGAGAAGTAAATGGCAACCTACTCCAGTATTCCTGCCTGGAAAATCCCATGACAGAGGAACCTTGGGAACTACAGTTAATGGGGCTGCACAGAGTTGGACACGACTGAGCGACTGGGCACACACACTCATGGAAAAAGACCCCAGGCACACATTATCACGGGCTTTCTTGTCTCCATACTCCCCGGAAAACGGCAAAAATTGAAGAAACAGTCACCATTCAGGGGGTCGACCCCTGATCAGGAATTGGATCCAGCATGCAGAAATTAAAAAGGTCCCCAATGCCCAATGAAGATTCAAGATCCCGAGTGTCACAACTAAGACCCAGCACAGTCAAATAAATAAAGTATTGAAATTTCTCAAAAAAAAGATTAGTGAGATAATTTGTCAAGTTCTTAGGAGGGTGTTTAAGAAACTTCTGCTGGGCTTTGCTGGTGGTCCAGTGGGTAAAGAGTCCGCCTTGCAGTGTAAGGGGCACCAGTTCAATCCCTGGCCCGGGAAGATCCTGCATGTCGCAGACCCTCTGGACTGCTGTGTCGAATTACAAGCCAGCACTCTGGAATTCAAGCGCCCAGAGCTGGTGCTCTGCAACAAGAGAGGTCACTGCAATGGGAGGCCCACACAGGCCAAAAAATAAAGATGGATGAAAAATAAATAAATAAAAAAACAGGGGCTTCCCTGGTGGTCCAGTGGGTAAGGACACCACCTTGCAGTGCAAGGGGCTCCGGTTCGATCCCTGGCCTGGGAAGATCCCACGTGCCGCGGAGCGGCTGGACTGATGTGTCCAATTACCGAGCCGGAGCTCTGGAGCGCACGTGCCCAGAACCGGTGCTCTGCGACAATAGAGGCCACTGCGATGGGAGGCCCACACGGGCCGAAGAACAAAGATGGGTGAAAAATAAATGAAAGACCAATAGAAGTGGCCCGCTACCCCCGCCTCCCGCCAAAAAAAAAAAAAAAAAAAAAAAACCAATGAAAGCGGCCAAAATTTAAAAAGCATTTAAGAAACTTCTGCTGTGTTGTGGTGCTTTTTCTCTCTGGTAGATGGGCCTTTGAGCATAAGTTTCCCAGGTAGCGCTGGTGGTAGAGAATCTGCCTGCCAATGCAGGAGACTCAAGTAACACAGGTTCGACTCCTAGGTTGGGACGATCCCCTGGAGAAGTAAATGGCAACCTACTCCAGTATTCCTGCCTGGAAAATCCCATGACAGAGGAACCTTGGGAACTACAGTTAATGGGGCTGCACAGAGTTGGACACGACTGAGCGACTGGGCACACACACTCATGGAAAAAGACCCCAGGCACACATTATCACGGGCTTTCTTGTCTCCATACTCAGGAAAACGGCAGATGAAGAAACAGATCACACATTGCAGGGAGGAAGATGCTTACTTGCTCACTCACCGTTTCCTCCGTTGGTCAGTTATCACCTATTTGTCAGGGTCTCCCAGTGCAGGTTGTGTGCTGGGTTCTGGGGTGTGGGGCTGGGGGCCCTTGAGGTCTCTGCATCTCTCAGATATATCTCCCTACCTCGTGTCAGTTGGCCTCAGTCTCCCCATCTGGTCGTCAAGGGGTGTTCGAGCTGGTCTCCATGTACCTGGCTCACACCAGCATTCCAAATTTCTGAGCCAGGATGGACAAATGCTGAGTGACACCCTCGTCCCTGCTCCTAGCCTACGCACTCACTCGGGGCTCAGGCATCAACCAGCTCAGAGCTCATTAGCGACCGCACCGTCGCCGCATGTCACAGGCTCTTAAAGTCTCCATTACCGAGGGCCCTTGCTCATCTGTATTTTTAGTCTGCAATCTGGAGGAGACGGCTGGCATCTCCTATGGTTACACACATCAGGTTCAGTGGTTTCGACAACTCCTCAGGCCTCTGGGCACCTGGAGATGGGAGGATGGGGCCAGATTTGCTCCCAGAAAAGAAGCTGGTGAGAGATGTGAGGGTTTTACGGGACCAGGGGTCCTTCCCTCCTTCTGATCCCACCGCTCCCAGCATGACATGTGGAGGGCCCCAGGCATCTGGGTTGCTCTGGGACTGAGAGGGACAACTAGCTCTTGGGATGACACTGAAGTGAGGGCAGTGATGCCAGCGTAGGAACAAACCTCAGGCCAGTTGCATGTCCCAAAGGACCAGCCACGGGCTGTAACTGCGGACAGGCGGAGAAGAGCACAGAAGCCAGCCAGCTGCATGTCTAGAGGCCTTTGAATAATTCCCAGGTAGCGCTGGTGGTAGAGAATCTGCCTGCCAATGCAGGAGACTCAAGTAACACAGGTTCGACTCCTAGGTTGGGACGATCCCCTGGAGAAGTAAATGGCAACCTACTCCAGTATTCCTGCCTGGAAAATCCCATGACAGAGGAACCTTGGGAACTACAGTTAATGGGGCTGCACAGAGTTGGACACGACTGAGCGACTGGGCACACACACTCATGGAAAAAGACCCCAGGCACACATTATCACGGGCTTTCTTGTCTCCATACTCAGGAAAACGGCAGATGAAGAAACAGATCACACATTGCAGGGAGGAAGATGCTTACTTGCTCACTCACCGTTTCCTCCGTTGGTCAGTTATCACCTATTTGTCAGGGTCTCCCAGTGCAGGTTGTGTGCTGGGTTCTGGGGTGTGGGGCTGGGGGCCCTTGAGGTCTCTGCATCTCTCAGATATATCTCCCTACCTCGTGTCAGTTGGCCTCAGTCTCCCCATCTGGTCGTCAAGGGGTGTTCGAGCTGGTCTCCATGTACCTGGCTCACACCAGCATTCCAAATTTCTGAGCCAGGATGGACAAATGCTGAGTGACACCCTCGTCCCTGCTCCTAGCCTACGCACTCACTCGGGGCTCAGGCATCAACCAGCTCAGAGCTCATTAGCGACCGCACCGTCGCCGCATGTCACAGGCTCTTAAAGTCTCCATTACCGAGGGCCCTTGCTCATCTGTATTTTTAGTCTGCAATCTGGAGGAGACGGCTGGCATCTCCTATGGTTACACACATCAGGTTCAGTGGTTTCGACAACTCCTCAGGCCTCTGGGCACCTGGAGATGGGAGGATGGGGCCAGATTTGCTCCCAGAAAAGAAGCTGGTGAGAGATGTGAGGGTTTTACGGGACCAGGGGTCCTTCCCTCCTTCTGATCCCACCGCTCCCAGCATGACATGTGGAGGGGCCCCAGGCATCTGGGTTGCTCTGGGACTGAGAGGGACAACTAGCTCTTGGGATGACACTGAAGTGAGGGCAGTGATGCCAGCGTAGGAACAAACCTCAGGCCAGTTGCATGTCCCAAAGGACCAGCCACGGGCTGTAACTGCGGACAGGCGGAGAAGAGCACACAGAAGCCAGCCAGCTGCATGTCGTTATCCTGTGCAGTCATAGAGGTTTCCGTCTGCCTCAACCCCAGCAGCCAGCCCAGCCCGGGGGAGGCCGGGTCCCTCTGTCATCAGATACAGAGTGCATATCACAGAAAGAGGCCTCTGAGATGAGTGTCCTCTGGGGAGGTCACCAGGAAAGGAGCAACAGGTTACAGCTTGCCTGGGTGGAGCTGGGGGTGCAGTGTGGAAGGGAGTGGGGAGGAACCACAGAACGGGGGCTGAAGGTAGTCCCCAGGCCTGAGATGGGAATGAGGTGCCCATGTCAGGAGCATCATAGCCTGAACTTACAGGAAGAATAAAAGCCTGTTTCAAGGACATAGTTTAAATCTTCCCTCCCCCAACAGTCATCTACCCGAAGACTTACTAATAAAATCAGATGACGATAATAATTAACAGTTATTATTCTATTACTCTGAGCCAGACAGTGGACTGAGTGATCTCTGAATTTCCTGATTGACTTCTGATAATCTACGGATGCTTCGCATTAAGGCAGGAACTTCTATGATCATTCCCATCTAATAGATGAGGAAACCGAAGAGGCTAAGTAGATCACTCCTGTTCACACGACTGGCAGGTGCTACACACAGAATTTCAATCCAGAGTCCCATCTCAGCCTTCATTACATATGTAGTCTCCACATGTTGAGGGAAAGAATGAAGTGACATCTCACTGACAATGCGGTGGGGAGAACGTTGATGGGAACGCTTTGGTGCTGCCGCCAGATTGTGTTCTGACAAATCCCCGTGTTCCTCCAGGCCTTAATTAGGGGCTGGATGGAGGTGGGGATGGATCAGCACCACGTTCCACATCTGTTCTGAGCTCCCAGTAACGATGACAAGATGATTAATAACAACAACAATAATATTAGCAAACATTTGTGGAGCATTTCCTCAGTTCTGGACATATTACACGTGCTGGGGCATTTAATCCTCACACGTTTCCTTTGAGGTATGATCCTTAAACAAGTTCGAGAGTAAAGCTCAGAAAGGTTGAGTAACCTGCCAGAAGCCGCACAGGAGCACCAGGAGGATTTACGATGTGGTCTGCTCTTAACCACTCCCCTGTCCTGTTCTCCTTGGGGAGAGCCCTGAAGTGCCTGAATGTTCTGAGAAGAAGGGACTCAGGCACCCTTTGTTAATGCTGCAGGGAGGTAGGGGACAGGGCCTACAGTATTCCCAGAAAGTACTCAGTGTTTCCAGTTAGCCAGGTGAGAGCAGAAACCTCCTTTGTTTCAGGCTCAGGGACCGCACCTCTCTCCATCCCATCCAATCCCCTTACAGCATCCACTTCTCTCTGGGTACAAGGAGAACTTCCCAAACACAGAGAAGCTCTTGATAGAGGAGCAGAAGGGAGCCTGCAACAGCTTTGTGCCACCTGGGAGAGGCTCAGAGCAGCAGAGGGGCGACCCCAGGCTCAGGGACCCAGAGTGATGGGCTCTGCCCCCATCTGTGAATTCACCATCCCAGGGCAGGGCTGCCAGCCACAGCTGTACAGGGCACAACCCTTTGGGGTGTTGTCTGTTCTGTGGACATGGGTACCTAACACCTTCCTGGATGCTAGGAATGCCTGACCTGTTCTCTAACTTCACAGAAGATGCTCTTCCATAGGCTGACAGTCAGATGAACTAGGAATTTCCTCATGGTGGGGCCAATATGGTGAGGAGGAGGAGCAGGGGCTACATGAGTTTATATCAGAGGCCCCAAGACTCCACGTGGTAAGCGAAAGAAGGTTTCCTGAAAGAACCAAGATTTCTGAACCAAGATCTGAGTGATGAATAGGAATGGCCTACTAGAAGGAGAGTGTTCCAGGTACAGGAAGTGTACTACCAACTAATTATAACACAGGGTGATACTGGCTACAACCCTAATATGAACAAAGCTTTGGGAGTCTTCATTAATTCAGTTCATCACTCACTCATTGAAACAGATGTTCACTGAGGAGGTGGAGAATAGTTATGACTAGAATTTAGAAAAGGTGACCCTTGAATGGGGTCTTGAAGGGTGAGTAAGAGTTTTCTGTGGGGAGAAGAAGGAAGCATTCAAAGAAAGCAAAGTGCATGGTTGATTGCGTGGAACGTTGCCTGCGGAAAGTCAGGGTTTAGGATGCCTTCCCCAGCTTCCCAGGGCGGCTCTTTCTCTCTCAAACTGAACCTTGTTATTTACTCATTTTTAACGTGACCTCATCAGAGGTGCAGATAGGCATGGTGGATAGATGAACGCATGAGTGCAGGAATAAATGGCTGGGTGAAGAATTAATGCCTGCATGAATGAAGGAATTTAAGAAAGAATGAATAATAATAGCAGACGTGTATACCGTGCTTTCCAGGCGCCCGGTATTGCTCTAAGTGCTTTATATTTATTAAATCACTAAATTCTCGCACAACCCCAGGAGATGGGTATTGTTATTATCTGCACTTTACAAATGAGGAAAGTAAGGAAGGCAAGGTTAAGTAATGTACCCAAGGCCACATGGCTAGGCTGTCGGGGAGCCAGGGTCTGAACTGAAGTGGTCTAGCTGCAGAGGATGCTACATACCAGCTCCCAGGGGCAAACGCTGGGAGGCGGCAGTTCCTCCTTCATCCAGATAGCCCCTTTCTCCCTCCATAGGGGTTTCTAAGCTAAACCTCCCCCAGAAATGGGCTGCTTTCTTGTCGCAGACCTACGTCCGGGTGGCCGGTGTCAGTGCGGGCGCTGGCCTGGCTGCCTGCAATGGGAACTGTCTGCGGGCCTTGCAGGAGGCGACTACACCATGCTGAGGATGGGCTGCTCCTCCCCAGGCAGGCGGAGTGAGGAAGCACGGCTGCTTGCCTCCTCAGCACCACTGAGCAGGGAGTCTAAAGTTTGCCTTTCATGTTGATTGTATTAGCATTTGGGAAGAGTCCGCTTCCTGTGAAGTGCATTAGCGATTCACTTGGGCTGGGCTCTCACACGGGCAGGCTCCTCGCAAAGTGCCTCAGATTTCCTAGGAATCCTCTGAGACATTTTGACATTCTGACTGTCACTGCCAACGTGGGCTGCGGAGGAATTAATTGACACGGATGAAACCCTCAATTTCCAAGGGCTGTGTAATAAAATAAAGGTTATTGTATTATTACAGATTCCACCACTAATGAAAAAGGGCTAAAGACCAGAATCACAACTGGGGATGCTTAGGGGGGACTTACCTCCATTTCCACAGGCAGCCATCCTGAACTTGAGGGAATCATAAATTTAATAGTTATTATTTATGGAGAACTTGTGATACATTGAGCACTTTACTAAATGATCTCTCTATATAATATATTCCCACAACAACCCTGAGAAGGAGGTGGTATTTCCTTTTCAGACATGGAGAGATTGAGGCATGGAGTGGTACAATGAACATGGCTTGTAAAAGTTGTAGAGGAACCGTAGACAACCTTGTGGGTGAAACACACTCTGTTTTCTGGGGGATGAGAGATACTGAAACACTTGGGCAGGGAGGGTTCAGATATTGGCCAAGTGTAGTAGCTGGAAGAGTAGTGGATAGTGGAAAAGTGTTCGAGGTATTGTACACATTTCCTAGATTCTGAGAGAAGAATCTCAGACCACAGAAACCCCCTCCCACCCATACAAAAGGGATCTATCCATCCATGCATCCAACCTCATCTAGCCACCTCTTCATCCATTTATCTGTCCATTAATTTACTCTTGTGTTATTCGTCACCCATCCATCCGCCTATTGTCCCATCCATTCAGTTACTTTCACCTATTTATTTAAATCAGAGTGTCTCTGATTGCCCTTCCTAAGCTCCTGTCACAGAGGAGGTGTTCTCTTCCTGCTATGACCCAGGTAGCAGGAGTGGGAGAAGAAGCAGGACAAAGAGCCAGCGCTCCAAAATTTGTAAGGTCTCTTCAACTTTCTCTCTGTACGTAAAATGGGGATAATATTTGCAGGCTATTGTGAATTTAAAGCCAGCAGGTATGTGACATGCTTTGAAAACACAAGGCACTACATGAATCTGTCCCCATCATCCTTCTCACTGCTTGGTGCAGCACACACTTTAAAGTGATACATCCCTAAGTTTGAGAAGTCAGCATCGGTAAAATGATCCATTTCTAATTTTACCTTACAGAAATTCTGTAACATTTGCCAATATGAAATTACTTAAATCAGGCAGCTACTCATTTTTATAATAGTCGGATCTATTCCATGTCCTCTTGGGGCTACAGGAAGGACTGGGAGGAAGGGATTGGAAAGGGACTTGGTTATAAGGAAGACTTGCTCATGAAACATAGGCCTGTCTTTCCTGACTTAACAGATAGAACTCTCTGAAGTTACACGTCAGGATGATTCTTCAAGGCGTCCTCCCGGGGGGTCCCCCAGTAGGCCTTCCACAGGCAGCCATCCTGAACTTGAGGGAATCATAAATTTAATAGTTATTATTTATGGAGAACTTGTGATACATTGAGCACTTTACTAAATGATCTCTCTATATAATATATTCCCACAACAACCCTGAGAAGGAGGTGGTATTTCCTTTTCAGACATGGAGAGATTGAGGCATGGAGTGGTACAATGAACATGGCTTGTAAAAGTTGTAGAGGAACCGTAGACAACCTTGTGGGTGAAACACACTCTGTTTTCTGGGGGATGAGAGATACTGAAACACTTGGGCAGGGAGGGTTCAGATATTGGCCAAGTGTAGTAGCTGGAAGAGTAGTGGATAGTGGAAAAGTGTTCGAGGTATTGTACACATTTCCTAGATTCTGAGAGAAGAATCTCAGACCACAGAAACCCCCTCCCACCCATACAAAAGGGATCTATCCATCCATGCATCCAACCTCATCTAGCCACCTCTTCATCCATTTATCTGTCCATTAATTTACTCTTGTGTTATTCGTCACCCATCCATCCGCCTATTGTCCCATCCATTCAGTTACTTTCACCTATTTATTTAAATCAGAGTGTCTCTGATTGCCCTTCCTAAGCTCCTGTCACAGAGGAGGTGTTCTCTTCCTGCTATGACCCAGGTAGCAGGAGTGGGAGAAGAAGCAGGACAAAGAGCCAGCGCTCCAAAATTTGTAAGGTCTCTTCAACTTTCTCTCTCTGTACGTAAAATGGGGATAATATTTGCAGGCTATTGTGAATTTAAAGCCAGCAGGTATGTGACATGCTTTGAAAACACAAGGCACTACATGAATCTGTCCCCATCATCCTTCTCACTGCTTGGTGCAGCACACACTTTAAAGTGATACATCCCTAAGTTTGAGAAGTCAGCATCGGTAAAATGATCCATTTCTAATTTTACCTTACAGAAATTCTGTAACATTTGCCAATATGAAATTACTTAAATCAGGCAGCTACTCATTTTTATAATAGTCGGATCTATTCCATGTCCTCTTGGGGCTACAGGAAGGACTGGGAGGAAGGGATTGGAAAGGGACTTGGTTATAAGGAAGACTTGCTCATGAAACATAGGCCTGTCTTTCCTGACTTAACAGATAGAACTCTCTGAAGTTACTACACGTCAGGATGATTCTTCAAGGCGTCCTCCCTGCCGGTTACAAGTAGAGGAAGGGGAATACTGTCAGGAATTACATGCTTGGAAACCCAGGGAAAGATGAACAGCCAAGTTTCACGATCAGTAGGAACTGCAGGAAATATAGGCCTTAAAGACGCATGCATCAGTCAGCTTACATTAAGTTACGCTGCAGTGACAAGCAATCCCCAAATCTCAGAAGCTTATGACAAATATTTTTCTCTCCCTTATATCACATGTCTGCTGTGGGTCAGCTGCAGCTCTGATCCTTGTTTTTCTTCACTCAGACAGAGGAGCACTCTGCGTCTTAAAACTTGTCCTTACATATTGTTGGGCAAAGCAAATCCCCTGGCCAAGCCTGACATCAACAGGAAGTCTATTTCTCCTTCAGAAAGGGCACTCGAGGGAAGCACAGCAACTATTTTGAACAATAAAACAACTTTCCCTGCATTGTAACTGAACTAGAAGGTGATTTGAACCTCACAGCAGCTTGGCAGGAGGGATGTTTCCAGAAGAGATGGAAGCTTTCCTTCCCTCTGTGTGTCCACCTGTTCGCCTCTCACCATCCCTGACACCTTTTCTGTGTCTTGGGAGAGAGCTGTTTCCTCATGTCTTTGGCTCCTCCTTCATGTTCTCTTTGTCCTCTTTTTCCCTTATGACCATTTGCCTTCTAATCTTGCTATGAATTAGCTAGCGCTCTTTAGGTGCCAGAAACCCAAATCAAACTAGTTTAATCAAAAGGAAAGAAAAAAGACATTGACTCACATAACCAAAAAATCAGAAGCAGAACTGACTTTCAGAACCTGCACCCCCTGCAGGGAGAGTCCAGAGTCTTCGCCACTGGACCACCCGGGACGTCTCCTGACTTGGTAGACATTTTTAGCTGGCCATAAGGCTCCCCCTGAGAATATGGAGGTGCTATCATCAGAAAAATGCAAAACAAGTGCTGAGCAGATAAAACCAGCACCTGTCCATCATGGTCTTCACGCTATTTAGATTCCTTAAAAGTCCCATTTCACCTTTTTTCCTCCCTTGGTTCCGCGGAGCATCTGGGGGGGGTTTTCCATGAAACATAGGCCTGTCTTTCCTGACTTAACAGATAGAACTCTCTGAAGTTACTACACGTCAGGATGATTCTTCAAGGCGTCCTCCCTGCCGGTTACAAGTAGAGGAAGGGGAATACTGTCAGGAATTACATGCTTGGAAACCCAGGGAAAGATGAACAGCCAAGTTTCACGATCAGTAGGAACTGCAGGAAATATAGGCCTTAAAGACGCATGCATCAGTCAGCTTACATTAAGTTACGCTGCAGTGACAAGCAATCCCCAAATCTCAGAAGCTTATGACAAATATTTTTCTCTCCCTTATATCACATGTCTGCTGTGGGTCAGCTGCAGCTCTGATCCTTGTTTTTCTTCACTCAGACAGAGGAGCACTCTGCGTCTTAAAACTTGTCCTTACATATTGTTGGGCAAAGCAAATCCCCTGGCCAAGCCTGACATCAACAGGAAGTCTATTTCTCCTTCAGAAAGGGCACTCGAGGGAAGCACAGCAACTATTTTGAACAATAAAACAACTTTCCCTGCATTGTAACTGAACTAGAAGGTGATTTGAACCTCACAGCAGCTTGGCAGGAGGGATGTTTCCAGAAGAGATGGAAGCTTTCCTTCCCTCTGTGTGTCCACCTGTTCGCCTCTCACCATCCCTGACACCTTTTCTGTGTCTTGGGAGAGAGCTGTTTCCTCATGTCTTTGGCTCCTCCTTCATGTTCTCTTTGTCCTCTTTTTCCCTTATGACCATTTGCCTTCTAATCTTGCTATGAATTAGCTAGCGCTCTTTAGGTGCCAGAAACCCAAATCAAACTAGTTTAATCAAAAGGAAAGAAAAAAGACATTGACTCACATAACCAAAAAATCAGAAGCAGAACTGACTTTCAGAACCTGCACCCCCTGCAGGGAGAGTCCAGAGTCTTCGCCACTGGACCACCCGGGACGTCTCCTGACTTGGTAGACATTTTTAGCTGGCCATAAGGCTCCCCCTGAGAATATGGAGGTGCTATCATCAGAAAAATGCAAAACAAGTGCTGAGCAGATAAAACCAGCACCTGTCCATCATGGTCTTCACGCTATTTAGATTCCTTGAAGAGAAACTGTCCCATTTCACCTTTTTCCTCCCACTAGGCCCCAGTTGGGGTTCCTGGCTGGTAGATCATCTGCCAGATTCCTGATAATGATAAATCTGTTGTGACAACAGAGATGGGTCCTTATGATGGCCTCTTCGGTAGTGTTGGTGGGCAGAGCAGACAGTATGATGCACGGGTCCCTCAAAGCCCTCTGTCCACTTGCTGTCATGTGTGGGGTTTATGAGGAAACCTGGGGGTGAGGGGGAGACTCAAGCAGACTGGGTTCTCCAGGCCCAGGCAATGGACCAGGGAAGAGTCAGGGACTGGCTACAGTCTTTGTGTCTACCCTCTCCAGCCCAGAATCTGACAGTCTGTCTCTGCAAAATACACAAGGACCCTCGGTGGGTCATCTTCACTGTGTCAAAGGCAAGACAAGTTCTTTAAGCTTAATGCGCAGTGGGGATGGACCAGAGGGTTTGTTAACTCCAAATGCCAATAAGTGTTGATAAATAATGTTATTAAAAATGTATTATTACTCTGACACTTTGTTATAACATCTTTCCTGCTTCTTTTTCCCTGTATAACATTTACTTTAAAAGGCCCCAGCCAAAAGCCAAACACCGATAAAACGGCACCTAGTCTCCCAGAACATCTTCATTTATGACATACTCAAAGACTCAGCACTCAGGGAAAAGCCATGGAGCTATTTCACTGTTTTGTAAACTTTGCAGAATCTGTAGTTTCTGCGGTGGAGGCCTAACTGGATGTTGAATCTGAAATTTTGAAGCTTCAATTGCTTAAAAACATTGTAACTGCTTCTCAAACAGGAAAATTGCATTTAGATTTCCCTCTGTGTTTAACCTTAGACTGGTAAGAGATAGTCTTCAAATTTCCCCAGCAAATGAAAATCACTTTAGGACTGAGATTGCATATGGATAGTTCCTACCACGAGGACAAGAAAATCTTCAGGAACAAATACAGTCATACATTCTGTGCTGGACCCATAATGTGGGGAAATAGGTGACCGTTTTGTTCTATAATCCATAGCATGAAGGATCTGGGACAAAGACAAGGAAGACATTCTTGAATATAAGGTTCAGTCACATCTGAACTGTTACGAAGGGAAATTGCAGTGTCCTGCACTCAATTTTCTTACAGCCAGCCTCCTGCACAATTGTAGGATCCTTTCAGCACTTTTCATGTCAAAACTCCCTTCCTCCCACTGAGGATCTAGTGCTCTCCAACTATCTCCTCAAATCAATCTTATAACTCATTCAGACTAAAGTGTGATTGTCTGCATCTTAAAGGGGGCCGATGGGAAAAGGGCAGTGCTTCACTCAAAGGAATGAATCAATATTGGTGAAATTTTAAGGCAGTGACAGTCTATTAGGTAGATTAGTGTATAGGTTTTTTGGGTTTTTTTTGTCTCCTCATAAAACTAATTAAGCCTGTGGTAAATACATCTGCTTTCCTTTCTTCTCTCCCCTTTCTTTGCTTTCCTTCTATCTACTCAACAAACTTCTCTGGGATGCCTCTTTATTCCATTCTCTATGCTTAGCATTGACATTCTGAAATGGGAACTTCTTATAAAAAGGGAACTGAATTTAGGAAATAATAATCATAATCTTATAACTATGATCGCCATTTATTGAGGGAGTGCATGCCACCTGCTGGGAACAATGCTAGGAGCTTCTTATGAAAAGGGTTTAATCTTCAGGACAACTCAGTGAGTTGGGTATTATTATTCCCTTTACACAGACAAGAAAACAGAGGCGCCATTTTTTGGTGGGTTTTTTTTGGTCCGAGGTCACACAGTGTGGCCTGGAATATCTGTGCAGACATTCTGACTTCAGAGCTTTTTGTTCTGAGTGAGATTAGATTTAAATGAGCCTACAGGATGGGCTTTGAGGGGACAAGGTCCCTGGTGTGCTCTGTGCTTTAGTAAGGACTGGTGTCGAGGGTTCATGACCAGGACTGGCCCCTTGCTGAGTGTCCATGAGCACCAGGAGGAGAGTTCCAGCAGGACGGAGCCCCCTTTCCTTCCTCCATCCTAAGGGGCCCCCTCCTCCCCTGAGCAGACACACCAGAAGCTGGCCTTGCCCCAGGCGTGGCTCCGGTCAGGAAGAGAGACTCTTCAGGAACAAATACAGTCATACATTCTGTGCTGGACCCATAATGTGGGAAATAGGTGACCGTTTTGTTCTATAATCCATAGCATGAAGGATCTGGGACAAAGACAAGGAAGACATTCTTGAATATAAGGTTCAGTCACATCTGAACTGTTACGAAGGGAAATTGCAGTGTCCTGCACTCAATTTTCTTACAGCCAGCCTCCTGCACAATTGTAGGATCCTTTCAGCACTTTTCATGTCAAAACTCCCTTCCTCCCACTGAGGATCTAGTGCTCTCCAACTATCTCCTCAAATCAATCTTATAACTCATTCAGACTAAAGTGTGATTGTCTGCATCTTAAAGGGGGCCGATGGGAAAAGGGCAGTGCTTCACTCAAAGGAATGAATCAATATTGGTGAAATTTTAAGGCAGTGACAGTCTATTAGGTAGATTAGTGTATAGGTTTTTTGGGTTTTTTTTGTCTCCTCATAAAACTAATTAAGCCTGTGGTAAATACATCTGCTTTCCTTTCTTCTCTCCCCTTTCTTTGCTTTCCTTCTATCTACTCAACAAACTTCTCTGGGATGCCTCTTTATTCCATTCTCTATGCTTAGCATTGACATTCTGAAATGGGAACTTCTTATAAAAAGGGAACTGAATTTAGGAAATAATAATCATAATCTTATAACTATGATCGCCATTTATTGAGGGAGTGCATGCCACCTGCTGGGAACAATGCTAGGAGCTTCTTATGAAAAGGGTTTAATCTTCAGGACAACTCAGTGAGTTGGGTATTATTATTCCCTTTACACAGACAAGAAAACAGAGGCGCCATTTTTTGGTGGGTTTTTTTTTTTTGGTCCGAGGTCACACAGTGTGGCCTGGAATATCTGTGCAGACATTCTGACTTCAGAGCTTTTTGTTCTGAGTGAGATTAGATTTAAATGAGCCTACAGGATGGGCTTTGAGGGGACAAGGTCCCTGGTGTGCTCTGTGCTTTAGTAAGGACTGGTGTCGAGGGTTCATGACCAGGACTGGCCCCTTGCTGAGTGTCCATGAGCACCAGGAGGAGAGTTCCAGCAGGACGGAGCCCCCTTTCCTTCCTCCATCCTAAGGGGCCCCCTCCTCCCCTGAGCAGACACACCAGAAGCTGGCCTTGCCCCAGGCGTGGCTCCGGTCAGGAAGAGAGACTCTTTTGTGAGCTGCTGGCCTGGTCTCTGTTAATGCCAATTAGCGTTCCTCCCTGCTCAGCGCTGCGGGCCGGCTGGCTTCTGTGATCCCGCCGGCTAGGGGCTCTGCCCTAGAAACGCTCAGGATGTGGGACGGAAGTCAGAGTCCGAAGGAGAGAGTGTGTCATTGAATAGAGAGGAAATAGGGTTTCTCAGAGGCATGTAGGGCCCCGCGGCCACGGCAGGCCAGGGGCCAGACGAGAGCATAGGGAGAGGAGGCGCCATCTGGGTCAGCCTTCGCCCCACCCCCACGGTCCTGGCAGCAACTTGGGAGACTGCTCTTGAGACGAGGGGAGAAGGCAGGGCTCTGAAACCCCCAGGCTTGTGAGGACTTGTGCCCCCCCTGAGAAGAGCTCTTCTAAGGAGCTCAGTGATCCAGGACTCTGAGTTCCCTACTCCACCATCAGGCAAGCCGGCAATGTGGCTTCTTACTTCCCTGTTGGCCGGGATCGGTGACTAGTGGTGGGGTAAACGTGAGAGAATCAAGTTAGCAAACTGAGTCCTTGTGAAGAGCCAGACGGGGCTGCCGAGAAAGACCTGGTCGCCCCTTTGTGAGGCTGTCATTGGGCTCCCCGATGGGCACGCCTGAGGAACCCCAGAGACCTGTGGCCGGGGACCTGGCCCCGTGTCAGCTTGCCGCAGCTTTCTCCTGACTGCTTGGCCCTCACACTTCCCTCTCTTGTCCTCTGGACCCCCTTGTTGTCCCCTCCAGCTGTCCTTTTTGTCCCATCATGACCTTCCTCTGGCCTTTCTCTCTCCATGGAGTCTGCTTGGTTGGCCAGCCAGCCATCAGGGTGATCACGCTGGCTCGGATTCCAGCCCTCGGATGGGCTGGACGATTCACATACCACACGTCACACACCGGCTTCCTGCAGGAGGCAGTCCAGGGCGGCAGAGCAAGCAGAGGCCGATGACAACCAGAAGCCCAGAGGCTGATGACAACCAGAAGCCCGTAGGTGTTCCTCCCCCCACCACTTCCCAGTCCTGGGCTCCGGGCTCCGGGCTCCAGCTCCACCTGCCTACCCAGCTGCTCACCATTGATTCACCCAGGTGCCCCAGGGGAACGGTTTTCCAGAACCCTCTCCTGGAGGTTCAAGACAATCACTCCAACTTCCCAGCATAGAACTTGTCCCACCGTCTCCTCCTTCCCTCGGGGGCCCTTTCTGAGCTGGATGTGAAGGAACAGGTGACTACCGTTGGGAGGTGCTTGGGCCACATTTCCCATCCTTGCTGAGTGTGCATGAGTGCCAGGAGGAAGACCGCAGCAGGACGTCCCCCTCTTTATTCCCCTCCAATAAAGGGGCCACCTCCTCCCCTGAGCAAACACCAGAAGTTGGCCATGCCAGCTCCTCTCCTCTTCCTGGCTGTCTCCACTTTATCCTTAGAGGATTCTCCCAACTCTTGTGATAACAGCCTAGGAGGTGGAGGGTGAGGGAGGAGGCCTATGGGGTGACAGAGGCCTTGTACTGGGTTGACCAGAGAGTTCATCTGGGTTTTTCCATAACCTCTTATGCAATCTTTGCTTCTCCAGCTCCAGATTCAACCCTTTTCTGTCTCTGCAGGATGAGCGAACAAATGATAGTTTCTCAGTGCCCAGAAGAGCTCCCCATCTCTGGAGAGACAGGTGCTGCTCCCTGCCATGCCTGGCTGAGCCTCCCCTCCCCACTGACTGGCCACTTCCTCCAGGGACCCTGGATGCCAGGCCTCAGGGACTGAAAAGGAACTTTAAGAGCAAAAGACTTCATTTTACCCACTGGCCACCACCCCGCCCTGTCACTGCCAGCTTTCTCCTGACTGCTTGGCCCTCACACTTCCCTCTCTTGTCCTCTGGACCCCCTTGTTGTCCCCTCCAGCTGTCCTTTTTGTCCCATCATGACCTTCCTCTGGCCTTTCTCTCTCCATGGAGTCTGCTTGGTTGGCCAGCCAGCCATCAGGGTGATCACGCTGGCTCGGATTCCAGCCCTCGGATGGGCTGGACGATTCACATACCACACGTCACACACCGGCTTCCTGCAGGAGGCAGTCCAGGGCGGCAGAGCAAGCAGAGGCCGATGACAACCAGAAGCCCAGAGGCTGATGACAACCAGAAGCCCGTAGGTGTTCCTCCCCCCACCACTTCCCAGTCCTGGGCTCCGGGCTCCGGGCTCCAGCTCCACCTGCCTACCCAGCTGCTCACCATTGATTCACCCAGGTGCCCCAGGGGAACGGTTTTCCAGAACCCTCTCCTGGAGGTTCAAGACAATCACTCCAACTTCCCAGCATAGAACTTGTCCCACCGTCTCCTCCTTCCCTCGGGGGCCCTTTCTGAGCTGGATGTGAAGGAACAGGTGACTACCGTTGGGAGGTGCTTGGGCCACATTTCCCATCCTTGCTGAGTGTGCATGAGTGCCAGGAGGAAGACCGCAGCAGGACGTCCCCCTCTTTATTCCCCTCCAATAAAGGGGCCACCTCCTCCCCTGAGCAAACACCAGAAGTTGGCCATGCCAGCTCCTCTCCTCTTCCTGGCTGTCTCCACTTTATCCTTAGAGGATTCTCCCAACTCTTGTGATAACAGCCTAGGAGGTGGAGGGTGAGGGAGGAGGCCTATGGGGTGACAGAGGCCTTGTACTGGGTTGACCAGAGAGTTCATCTGGGTTTTTCCATAACCTCTTATGCAATCTTTGCTTCTCCAGCTCCAGATTCAACCCTTTTCTGTCTCTGCAGGATGAGCGAACAAATGATAGTTTCTCAGTGCCCAGAAGAGCTCCCCATCTCTGGAGAGACAGGTGCTGCTCCCTGCCATGCCTGGCTGAGCCTCCCCTCCCCACTGACTGGCCACTTCCTCCAGGGACCCTGGATGCCAGGCCTCAGGGACTGAAAAGGAACTTTAAGAGCAAAAGACTTCATTTTACCCACTGGCCACCACCCCCGCCCTGTCACTGGTGGCTGACAGGGGCTGCTTTGCCAACAAAGGTGTCACTGAAGCTTTCTGCCAGCTTGTCACTACCTCTCCCAGGGAAGGAGTGGGTGGAGGGACCAGTGATTGAGCTTGACCCTGCCCTTCCAGCAGGGGCTGCTGCTACCCACAGCTTCCCAGTACGGAGAGGAGCCCTGCCAGGGGCTGCTTCTGTGTTCCCATAGCTTGGGGGTACAGCCAGCACATCCCTGCCTATCCCGAGCCCCCTGAGGCCCGGGTCACAGGACTCTAGAGAGTTACAACCTGCCCCTGGCAGGAAGGGACTGGTGCCATGGCAACCCGGCGATGTCAGCTGGGCACGAGGGGCCCTGGCGTCTGGGTCTCCTCTCCATATTCCAGCCTAACGGCAGGGTTCCTCCCCTCAGACTGGTCCCGTGAACAGGCCCCTGGGCTTTTACACATGCTGTCCCTTCTTCTCCCTCATTTCCCCTCCTCCCTCTCTTCTCTGTATGAATCCTGTCCACACTGGAGGGCCAAGCTCAGCCTCCACCTTCCCCAGGGAGCCTCCCTTGACTCTTCAGCCCACAAGAGCTCCTTCCTCAGAGTCCTCAAAGTTCGCAATATAGAACTAAATTGTGCCGATCTCTCATTGCACATTAGTCTTGTTTTTCTAATTATCCTGTCAGTCCCTTGAGGATGGGAGACCATAGTTGACCCCTTTTTGCCTCTCCCAGTGCACTAGAGGAGGTTAGACTTTTTTGGAACTCCGCCATTAGTGGCTGGCTAATTGGAACCTGCTGGATTTGTGTGTGTGTATAGTTTTCATGTGTTTATGTGTATGTTTGATGTACATGTTGGATGCAATCTTTGCTTCTCCAGCTCCAGATTCAACCCTTTTCTGTCTCCAGGATGAGCGAACAAATGATAGTTTCTCAGTGCCCAGAAGAGCTCCCCATCTCTGGAGAGACAGGTGCTGCTCCCTGCCATGCCTGGCTGAGCCTCCCCTCCCCACTGACTGGCCACTTCCTCCAGGGACCCTGGATGCCAGGCCTCAGGGACTGAAAAGGAACTTTAAGAGCAAAAGACTTCATTTTACCCACTGGCCACCACCCCCGCCCTGTCACTGGTGGCTGACAGGGGCTGCTTTGCCAACAAAGGTGTCACTGAAGCTTTCTGCCAGCTTGTCACTACCTCTCCCAGGGAAGGAGTGGGTGGAGGGACCAGTGATTGAGCTTGACCCTGCCCTTCCAGCAGGGGCTGCTGCTACCCACAGCTTCCCAGTACGGAGAGGAGCCCTGCCAGGGGCTGCTTCTGTGTTCCCATAGCTTGGGGGTACAGCCAGCACATCCCTGCCTATCCCGAGCCCCCTGAGGCCCGGGTCACAGGACTCTAGAGAAGTTACAACCTGCCCCTGGCAGGAAGGGACTGGTGCCATGGCAACCCGGCGATGTCAGCTGGGCACGAGGGGCCCTGGCGTCTGGGTCTCCTCTCCATATTCCAGCCTAACGGCAGGGTTCCTCCCCTCAGACTGGTCCCGTGAACAGGCCCCTGGGCTTTTACACATGCTGTCCCTTCTTCTCCCTCATTTCCCCTCCTCCCTCTCTTCTCTGTATGAATCCTGTCCACACTGGAGGGCCAAGCTCAGCCTCCACCTTCCCCAGGGAGCCTCCCTTGACTCTTCAGCCCACAAGAGCTCCTTCCTCAGAGTCCTCAAAGTTCGCAATATAGAACTAAATTGTGCCGATCTCTCATTGCACATTAGTCTTGTTTTTCTAATTATCCTGTCAGTCCCTTGAGGATGGGAGACCATAGTTGACCCCTTTTTGCCTCTCCCAGTGCACTAGAGGAGGTTAGACTTTTTTGGAACTCCGCCATTAGTGGCTGGCTAATTGGAACCTGCTGGATTTGTGTGTGTGTATAGTTTTCATGTGTTTATGTGTATGTTTGATGTACATGTTGGTATACATATGTAGGGTATGTGTGTTCATGCACATAAATATGATTCTCATATGTGTACTATGGGTATATGTGGTTCAAATCATTCAACAAGCATTACTGAAACCTGCCACAGTTGGGCACTATGCCAGGGGCTAGGGTTACAACGGTGAGGACAGAAAGAGACTGCACCAGCCCCTTGGAGCTGGGAAAGCGAGATCAATAAAAAAGCAATATCAATAATACGAACTAAGTGTCACGATGGCAGAGCACATGGCAGGGGGTGTCAGTCTAGGAAGACAGGTCAGGAAAAACTCACAAAAAAAAGAAAAATTGGCTAAGACTTACAGTCTGTTGCGGGTTGAATTGTATCCCCCTAAAGATATGCTTAAGTTCCAACTCCCAGTTCCCGTGGATGTGACCTGATTTGGAACCTGAGTCTTTCTTTCTTTTTTTTTTTTAATGTTTATTTATTTGTGCAGGTCCTAGTTTCTGAACATGGGATCATTTTGATTGTGGTATATGAACTCTTAGTTGTGGCAAGTGGGATCTAGTTCCATGACCAGAGATCAGACCCAAGTCCTCTACATTGAGAGTGCAGAGTCTTAGCCTCTGGACCACCAGGGACGTCCCCTGCGTCTTTGTTGATGTTACTTAATTTAGGGTGAAGTCAGACCAGGTAGGGATAAGCCCTTATTCTGACTGCCGTCCTCCTAAGTAGAGGGAAATGTGGACATAGACATGGAAAACACCGTGTGATTATAAAGGCAGAAAGTGACGTGATGTGTCTGCAATCAAAGAATGCCAAGGATTGCAACCCCCCAGAAACAAGGAGAGAGGCTTGAACAGTCTCTTGGATCTCCCCCAAAGGAACCACCCCTGCCAATACCTGGATTTCAGATCTCTGGCTTCCAGAACTGTCAGATAACAAACTTTTGTTTTTATGAGCCACCTAATGTGTGGCTCACCAGTAAGGAATCCCTAGGAAAGCCCTACTAAGAAGGTTTACTAGGCCAACAAGGAATCTACCAGGTGAGGAAAAGGAGGGAAGAGCGAGGAACAGACTACACACAAGCATGGCAAAGAGAAATAGAAAGCTCAGCAAGGCTGAAATGTTCCCTGGGAGGTGGGTTTACACGTCAGAGTGTGTATGTGGGCACAGAGGGTTTGCATGGCTGTGACTGTGTGTACATGAATAGTCAGTGAGTTCACAGATGTGCTTTTTGGGAGTTTCACATGTTTCCTCCTGTTTTTGCAGTTTGTGTGTTTGTGCTTTGCACGTGAGTGCCTGTGTGTGGATCGTTTTCAGGTGTGTGTGTTGAGCCCAAGGCAGTGGGTCTGTGCCTGGTCAGAGGGAGTTTTGAAGCTATGCGGAGCCCAGGTTTCTTGTCTACATGCTTGATACTGTGGATGCCAAAACCCTGACCAACGTGTGCAACAACAGGAAGACCCCAGGAATTAAGAGCTTACCTGTCCAGGTTTGAAAGGAAACTTCAAAAGCAGGAAGGGTGGTGCCTGGTCTTCAGTGGTTAGAAAAAGGCATCTGCGGGACAGCACTCCCGAGTCCTCCCATTTGAGAGCTGGAGAGGGTGTTGGAGACGGTTCAGATCCGTCTCCTGGGCACTTTAGCCCAGCTCCACGGGCACTGCTCCTGGAGGTGCCTCAAGATTCAAACCGGGAAAGAGAACTCTGTGATTCGGCCACATCCCATCTGCCCAGAAAACATCTTCTCAGGGAACCCTCAGCTGCTGGAGAAGGATCACTGCTAAAAGCAGGAGTCAGGGAAGGTCTACCCCTATTCCAGATCCTCCTGGAAGGACATGCAAACGGTGGTGTGTGTGTGCATTTGTCTAGAGAAAGAGCACATGGCTTTCATCACAACCAAAGGTCCTCTGACCCAGGGAATCCAAGAACTATTTCTTGAGTCTAGGCTGACATTGAGGCTGTGAGTATGTGCATGGTGTGTGCAGGTGTGTGCAAGCATGCGGAACTCCCAACCTGCTTCCTCTCTGAGAATATGGTTGGATCAGGATGTCAAGTGCAGCCCGAGGCCCCGCCAGCTGCTGCCGTGGTCAGAACACAGGGGGCTGTCCTTGACAGGGCTGCTAGAACAGACGGAGCCAGTGTTGAGGACACGAAGGGAGGGGTGGAGGCGGCTGCTTTCGGCAGGAGGTTCGTAACCTAGAGGAGCTCCTTGAGATCCGCTGTCTGACTAACCAGACCTTTGATGGTTCACAATCAGGATGGCTCCTTGGAAGTGCAGCAGGGTAGACATGTGGGTGGGGATGGTAGGAGAGGGTGCATGGGGAGAGCTGTGAATGTTCTGTAGAAGGAAGAGGGCCTGTTCAGGACCGTGGCCAGTACCCTCGGGGTTCCTGCAGCACCAACTTTCTCTGCTGGTTTCCTGCCCGCCCTTTGTTAACCCCTCTGGGTGAAGATGCTAGGTACAGCAGTCCTACATGTAAAGTTCAAGATAGAGCTGGGGGCCTCCTGGGGAATCTAGAAGTTTCTAAGAAGTTGGAGAGGGAGAAAGAACACCCTTCACGGGTAACTAGACTTGGGGGAAGGAGGGAGAGGATGTGTCCTGGGTTGTGTTCCTCATCTTCCTTGCCTGAGGCACGGGGCTGACTCACCCTGAGCTTTGCCATCTCTGCCCAACCAAACTGTGGGCTCCCCAAACATTGCAGGTTGGAGGCTTCCCTGAGGCTGTTCTCTGAGGCCTTCCTCATCTCTCTTTTCTCTGCTGTCCCACTCCTTTCCTGTGTCTCCTCCACCATCACAACACACCCCTCAGCTTCCTGTTGTGTCCAGCAGTACTTCACTGCTAGTACTGTGTCTAGGACACTCTGGCTTCCGTATGTAATGTCTTTCTCTCTCTTTTTTTTTTCTAAATTTTGACCACTTTTACTGGTCTTTTATTTATTTATTTTCTTTGTTTTTTGACCCGTGTGGGCCTCCCATTGCAGTGGCCTCTCCTGTAGCAGAGCGCCAGCTCAGGGCGCATGAGCTCCAGTGCTGGCTTGTAATTGGACACACTGGTCCAGCCGCTCCGCGGCATGTGGGATCTTCTGGGGCCAGGGATCAAACAGGCGCCCCTTGCACTGCAAGGTGGACTCTTTACCCACGGGACCACCAGGGAAGCCCTGTAATGTCTCTCTTGTTCTATCTTTCCAAAGAGCTTTCTAGGAGCAATTAATTAACCTCGTCATATCCTTTCTGAGGAGCCCAGTGCAGGAAGGGAAGGAGGAGAAGCAGCTCATCCCTGAGGACAGTCAAGCGAACGTGTGGACCCACGCAGCTGCTGGGGGAGGGGCGGCGATTCTCTCTCAGGGCTGCAACCCCCTCTCCACTGGGTACAGGCTGCAGAGGGAGGTCAGCTCCAGGGAGAAGTGGGGTCACTGATCTGCTTTCAGCCCTGGTTGAATTTCCAGACAGCCTGACAAATTCCTCCATAATCTGCTCCCTCCAGTTGTTTCTTTTACCCTTGACGCCAGTCCTCTTCAGGCAGCTTCGGGTGCCAAGGACTTGGGGAGGAATGCAGATGAGCGGCAAGGAGCACAATCTCAGGGCCCGGAGCAATGACAAATGCGTGGGAAGGGGAAATGTAGACACAGCCTTAAAAACTGGGGTAATCTAGAAGTTTCTAAGAAGTTGGAGAGGGAGAAAGAACACCCTTCACGGGTAACTAGACTTGGGGGGAGGAGGGAGGTTGTGTCCTGGGTTGTGTTCCTCATCTTCCTTGCCTGAGGCACGGGGCTGACTCACCCTGAGCTTTGCCATCTCTGCCCAACCAAACTGTGGGCTCCCCAAACATTGCAGGTTGGAGGCTTCCCTGAGGCTGTTCTCTGAGGCCTTCCTCATCTCTCTTTTCTCTGCTGTCCCACTCCTTTCCTGTGTCTCCTCCACCATCACAACACACCCCTCAGCTTCCTGTTGTGTCCAGCAGTACTTCACTGCTAGTACTGTGTCTAGGACACTCTGGCTTCCGTATGTAATGTCTTTCTCTCTCTTTTTTTTTTCTAAATTTTGACCACTTTTACTGGTCTTTTATTTATTTATTTTCTTTGTTTTTTGACCCGTGTGGGCCTCCCATTGCAGTGGCCTCTCCTGTAGCAGGCGCCAGCTCAGGCGCATGAGCTCCAGTGCTGGCTTGTAATTGGACACACTGGTCCACCCGCTCTGTGGGATGTGGGATCTTCTGGGGCCAGGGATCAAACAGGCGCCCCTTGCACTGCAAGGTGGACTCTTTACCCACGGGACCACCAGGGAAGCCCTGTAATGTCTCTCTTGTTCTATCTTTCCAAAGAGCTTTCTAGGAGCAATTAATTAACCTCGTCATATCCTTTCTGAGGAGCCCAGTGCAGGAAGGGAAGGAGGAGAAGCAGCTCATCCCTGAGGACAGTCAAGCGAACGTGTGGACCCACGCAGCTGCTGGGGGAGGGGCGGCGATTCTCTCTCAGGGCTGCAACCCCCTCTCCACTGGGTACAGGCTGCAGAGGGAGGTCAGCTCCAGGGAGAAGTGGGGTCACTGATCTGCTTTCAGCCCTGGTTGAATTTCCAGACAGCCTGACAAATTCCTCCATAATCTGCTCCCTCCAGTTGTTTCTTTTACCCTTGACGCCAGTCCTCTTCAGGCAGCTTCGGGTGCCAAGGACTTGGGGAGGAATGCAGATGAGCGGCAAGGAGCACAACCTTGGGTGGTAGCGATAACCTTTCCCCTGGATGTTGTGCCTGCCCTCTTGGTGCAGCAAATGACATGGAAATGCAGGGTGTCTGCATGCAAATGTGCCCAAGCCTCCTGGTCCTCCACGGGCAGCCCCTGAGGAGTCCTGGGCAGTCTGGTCACTTTCAGCCCAAGGAGTGGGGCCCACAAACAGAGGGGAACTGAGTTAAAGGAACACAGGGCCCGCCTCTGCAAATCTCGATGCCAGTGGACAAGGTCCCTCCCTGTGCTCTGTGCCCCCGGCTAGGCCCTGGCTGCACTTAGCGTGTGACGCCTGGGGAAAGGTGGGGAGCTGTGGCTCGTGGGACACACAGAGTGGGAGAGACAGGGTGCAGGACGTGAATTTTGCACCTACTGACCCCCGGGCCTGAACTAGACACATGAAGCATGTTCACTCATGTCATCTTTCTGACTCCCTAAGAAGCGCTTCAGGAAACTGGGGTTTCACAATGCAGGCACTTGGCCCAGAACCACTCCGGCAGTACAGTGGGAAGCCAAAACTAGGCTGAGACTTTTCTAATCTGAGCAAAACTTGAAAAGGTACATCAGAAAGTGTCATCCCCTGCTGCCCAAGTCACACCCACGAATCCCCAGTGTCTCCAGCATGAAATCCATTTCATCCAAAAAAGAAAGAAGTCCATTTTCTTTCTGTGGTTGGTAAGACCCTGCACCTCTAATCTCATTGCCTCGTTTGCATCCCCTTCTCACCACTCCCTTTAGGAAAAACCTCGTCATATCCTTTCTGAGGAGCCCAGTGCAGGAAGGGAAGGAGGAGAAGCAGCTCATCCCTGAGGACAGTCAAGCGAACGTGTGGACCCACGCAGCTGCTGGGGAGGCGGCGATTCTCTCTCAGGGCTGCAACCCCCTCTCCACTGGGTACAGGCTGCAGAGGGAGGTCAGCTCCAGGGAGAAGTGGGGTCACTGATCTGCTTTCAGCCCTGGTTGAATTTCCAGACAGCCTGACAAATTCCTCCATAATCTGCTCCCTCCAGTTGTTTCTTTTACCCTTGACGCCAGTCCTCTTCAGGCAGCTTCGGGTGCCAAGGACTTGGGGAGGAATGCAGATGAGCGGCAAGGAGCACAACCTTGGGTGGTAGCGATAACCTTTCCCCTGGATGTTGTGCCTGCCCTCTTGGTGCAGCAAATGACATGGAAATGCAGGGTGTCTGCATGCAAATGTGCCCAAGCCTCCTGGTCCTCCACGGGCAGCCCCTGAGGAGTCCTGGGCAGTCTGGTCACTTTCAGCCCAAGGAGTGGGGCCCACAAACAGAGGGGAACTGAGTTAAAGGAACACAGGGCCCGCCTCTGCAAATCTCGATGCCAGTGGACAAGGTCCCTCCCTGTGCTCTGTGCCCCCGGCTAGGCCCTGGCTGCACTTAGCGTGTGACGCCTGGGGAAAGGTGGGGAGCTGTGGCTCGTGGGACACACAGAGTGGGAGAGACAGGGTGCAGGACGTGAATTTTGCACCTACTGACCCCCGGGCCTGAACTAGACACATGAAGCATGTTCACTCATGTCATCTTTCTGACTCCCTAAGAAGCGCTTCAGGAAACTGGGGTTTCACAATGCAGGCACTTGGCCCAGAACCACTCCGGCAGTACAGTGGGAAGCCAAAACTAGGCTGAGACTTTTCTAATCTGAGCAAAACTTGAAAAGGTACATCAGAAAGTGTCATCCCCTGCTGCCCAAGTCACACCCACGAATCCCCAGTGTCTCCAGCATGAAATCCATTTCATCCAAAAAAGAAAGAAGTCCATTTTCTTTCTGTGGTTGGTAAGACCCTGCACCTCTAATCTCATTGCCTCGTTTGCATCCCCTTCTCACCACTCCCTCAGCCCCAGCTGCCAGCTTGTGCTCTTTTCCTCTTGAACAACCTTGGGTGGTAGCGATAACCTTTCCCCTGGATGCTGTGCCTGCCCTCTTGGTGCGGCAAATGACATGGAAATGCAGGGTGTCTGCATGCAAATACGCCCAGGCCTCCGGGTCCTCTACTGACTCATCCTCTTTGCTAGGCTCTTGCCCTTGATTCTCTCCTGTTTGGAACACGTTCCTCCCAGGTCTTCATGGGTGGCTCCTTCTCATTCTTCAAGTTGAGTGCTTCCCCAACTACCCAGGCCACAGTGGGCCCCATCCTTCCCTCTCTATCCCTTCACTCCGATATCTTTCCTTCACAGTACTTAACGGTATCTGAAATTTTCTATTGAACGATACTGAACCCGAGAACAGAGATGTGCAGGATACTCACCGTTGTGGTGCTTAGTAAGTGCTCAATAACGTTCAATGGACAAACGACCTCAGAAAAGCTTCCCTGGGCCCCGAGGGTGGAGCTAGAGAAAGGAGGGGTGCGCTGGGACAAAGAACTGGACCACATTGAGGCCTGATCACTGAGACTGTGGGGTTCCTAGAAAAGAACCCTGTTGTGAGCGTGGACACATTTTCTCAGACTTTGTGTAAAACCAGGCAGAAGGGACAAGGCTGCCTGGCATCCTAGGACCAGAGTTGGGTGCCCTTGGGCTCCCTGCATGCTGCCAGTCAGCCCAGATCTAGGGTGTGGTTCAGAGCTGCTCAGGAGTCCACCCACCTCCCAGAGAGCGTTGTGGCGGCGTTGCCTGGCGGGAGGGAGAGGACTGCTCAAAGAACCGTTTTATTTCTGTTCAGAATGCAGGCACTTGGCCCAGAACCACTCCGGCAGTACAGTGGGAAGCCAAAACTAGGCTGAGACTTTTCTAATCTGAGCAAAACTTGAAAAGGTACATCAGAAAGTGTCATCCCCTGCTGCCCAAGTCACACCCACGAATCCCCAGTGTCTCCAGCATGAAATCCATTTCATCCAAAAAAGAAAGAAGTCCATTTTCTTTCTGTGGTTGGTAAGACCCTGCACCTCTAATCTCATTGCCTCGTTTGCATCCCCTTCTCACCACTCCCTCAGCCCCAGCTGCCAGCTTGTGCTCTTTTCCTCTTGAACAACCTTGGGTGGTAGCGATAACCTTTCCCCTGGATGCTGTGCCTGCCCTCTTGGTGCGGCAAATGACATGGAAATGCAGGGTGTCTGCATGCAAATACGCCCAGGCCTCCGGGTCCTCTACTGACTCATCCTCTTTGCTAGGCTCTTGCCCTTGATTCTCTCCTGTTTGGAACACGTTCCTCCCAGGTCTTCATGGGTGGCTCCTTCTCATTCTTCAAGTTGAGTGCTTCCCCAACTACCCAGGCCACAGTGGGCCCCATCCTTCCCTCTCTATCCCTTCACTCCGATATCTTTCCTTCACAGTACTTAACGGTATCTGAAATTTTCTATTGAACGATACTGAACCCGAGAACAGAGATGTGCAGGATACTCACCGTTGTGGTGCTTAGTAAGTGCTCAATAACGTTCAATGGACAAACGACCTCAGAAAAGCTTCCCTGGGCCCCGAGGGTGGAGCTAGAGAAAGGAGGGGTGCGCTGGGACAAAGAACTGGACCACATTGAGGCCTGATCACTGAGACTGTGGGGTTCCTAGAAAAGAACCCTGTTGTGAGCGTGGACACATTTTCTCAGACTTTGTGTAAAACCAGGCAGAAGGGACAAGGCTGCCTGGCATCCTAGGACCAGAGTTGGGTGCCCTTGGGCTCCCTGCATGCTGCCAGTCAGCCCAGATCTAGGGTGAGGTTCAGAGCTGCTCAGGAGTCCACCCACCTCCCCAGAGAGCGTTGTGGCGGCGTTGCCTGGCGGGGAGGGAGAGAGGACTGCTCAAAGAACCTGATCTTTTGCATTTGCTGACATTCTTGGATTTGGCATTTACAACCTCAGGGCTCTATTCCGAGGAGGCCTTTTGCATTTGATGTAAATATTATGGTGATGAGAGGCGACGGGGAGAATACCCTGTAGGAAATGTAATTCCACCCCCACCAGGCTTGGAGCCTCTCCCCTGCTGCCCGCCTGCCCGTTGCTTTGGGTTGTTATTCAGGGAATTGATTCTTCCCTGTTCGGGTTAACCCAGAAAAGCCCCTTCCTCTCTAGGCAGGCAGGGTCTGGGAGTAGCGCTGTAGTCATTTTTCCAATTTGCAGTGGTGCTGAGATCACTGTGGGAAGCCATGGGGGTAAGTGAGGAGCTGGGTTGGTACTGCAGCAGTTCCTTCCCGGGGTGTCCCTCCTGGAGGAGGCTTGGGCAGTCCTCAGCTCTCGGGGGATCCCAGACAGTAGTAGGCAGTGCCTCGGTCTCAACAGTCAGCTGCTTTCCCAGTCACCTCCTCAGCGATTCTCTTGCCACCTGTTTCCCAGCATGGTTCAGCCCTGGATCTACACGCCTGTCTACTCAGCACTGGGGACGCCCTCCAGCTAGTGTGACCCTTGGTGTCCTACAACTACTCTCTTCTCAAATTCCCAGGGAAATGAAGTTCCTAATTCCCACAGGACAGTCCTGGTGCCAGCTAGGACTAGAGTAGCTGCCTTCTGATGGTCAACAGGATCGAGGAGAGGCTTGGCCCTTTTGCATTGCTTTTTGTTTGATATGCTGCATGGCCATGAAATTTTTGTCTGGTGCAATGGGAAAGACTCCAGATTTGAGCTCAGAAGACCTGGGTTTTCATCTACTTCTTTTTTTTTTTTTTTTAAACCTTTTTATTTATTTATTTTTGGCTGTGCTGGGTCTTTGTTGATGTGTGGGTTTAGCTGTTCTGCAGTATGTGGGATCTTCCTGGATCAGGGATCGAACCTGTGTCTCCTGCATTGGCAGACAAGTTCTTATCCACTGAGCCACAAGGGAAGCCCTCATCTACTTCTATCTCAGACTTACCATGTGCTACCTGGGCACATCACTTCACCGTGGAGTCTCTATTTCCTAGTCTATAGAAAGGTAATAAGGCACCTAACTTAAGATTGCCATGAAGAAAGTTTTTGATTTAAGAAGCAGGCTCAATACTTATGTGATAAATGAATGAGTGAATGATGTGGAAAGATTTTCGGATTCGAATTCAGACAGCTTGGATTGGCAACCCCAGTTCAGCACTTAGTTTCTGTGTGATACAAGACACGTGACTTCACCCCTCTGAACTCTGGTTTTCTTATTTAAAAAAAAAACCATAATACCTACCCTCCAGCCTTATTGCAGAATAGACAGTTAATATTAAAATACCTCATAAACCGTAGGGCATTGGACTCACTCTAGTTTAATATTACTTTGTGCAGAGCCCTAGGGGAAGAACTCTGAGGGCTCCCAAGGTATGCAAAATCCTTGGACCTAGCCCTGGAGGAACTGTGATAGATTCGGGGGAAGATGCACACAGCAGAGGGCAGAGTCACACAGAGTGCCACACATTCATTGCCTGCAGAGATTTACGGAGGAACTACAGGAGGCTTTAGGCTCAGCCTCCTGGCAGGGCCTTGGAGGTCAAGGCAAGGCCCCTAGATAGACTGTTCTGTGGGTTGAGGTCTCAGAAAACTCCTGTGCCATCTGTGTTCCTGAGTTCCCTTGTGGGATGGCCTCTGCTTGTTGAGTTGCTTTTGGTCAGTTACCCTCTGAGGGAGGAATATGGACAGGACAGTCCTGGTGCCAGCTAGGACTAGAGTAGCTGCCTTCTGATGGTCAACAGGATCGAGGAGAGGCTTGGCCCTTTTGCATTGCTTTTTGTTTGATATGCTGCATGGCCATGAAATTTTTGTCTGGTGCAATGGGAAAGACTCCAGATTTGAGCTCAGAAGACCTGGGTTTTCATCTACTTCTTTTTTTTTTTTTTTTAAACCTTTTTATTTATTTATTTTTGGCTGTGCTGGGTCTTTGTTGATGTGTGGGTTTAGCTGTTCTGCAGTATGTGGGATCTTCCTGGATCAGGGATCGAACCTGTGTCTCCTGCATTGGCAGACAAGTTCTTATCCACTGAGCCACAAGGGAAGCCCTCATCTACTTCTATCTCAGACTTACCATGTGCTACCTGGGCACATCACTTCACCGTGGAGTCTCTATTTCCTAGTCTATAGAAAGGTAATAAGGCACCTAACTTAAGATTGCCATGAAGAAAGTTTTTGATTTAAGAAGCAGGCTCAATACTTATGTGATAAATGAATGAGTGAATGATGTGGAAAGATTTTCGGATTCGAATTCAGACAGCTTGGATTGGCAACCCCAGTTCAGCACTTAGTTTCTGTGTGATACAAGACACGTGACTTCACCCCTCTGAACTCTGGTTTTCTTATTTAAAAAAAAAACCATAATACCTACCCTCCAGCCTTATTGCAGAATAGACAGTTAATATTAAAATACCTCATAAACCGTAGGGCATTGGACTCACTCTAGTTTAATATTACTTTGTGCAGAGCCCTAGGGGAAGAACTCTGAGGGCTCCCAAGGTATGCAAAATCCTTGGACCTAGCCCTGGAGGAACTGTGATAGATTCGGGGGAAGATGCACACAGCAGAGGGCAGAGTCACACAGAGTGCCACACATTCATTGCCTGCAGAGATTTACGGAGGAACTACAGGAGGCTTTAGGCTCAGCCTCCTGGCAGGGCCTTGGAGGTCAAGGCAAGGCCCCTAGATAGACTGTTCTGTGGGTTGAGGTCTCAGAAAACTCCTGTGCCATCTGTGTTCCTGAGTTCCCTTGTGGGATGGCCTCTGCTTGTTGAGTTGCTTTTGGTCAGTTACCCTCTGAGGGAGGAATATGCGGAGTCCATGGTAAGGAGAGCATTAGAATCAGCTATCCACAGGTTGGCCCCTCCCCACAGCTCAGTGGTCCACAGGCCACCCCTGGGCTGGTGGAGAATCCCACCTCATGGAGGAGGAAAAGCACCAGCGACTCTTTCCGGGGCGCGGGCGAGTGAGTTGCAAGGTGATTGCACGGCTGCTGCAATCTCCCTTCAGACCCAGGCTGTCTTGAGAGCAAAAACAGCAGCTTTAGAGGCAGCTGACATCATCCCCAGGTTCAGCCAGTAAACCCCTCTCCGGCCAGCCAATCCTGCTTGCCCCTTGGAGACCAGAGACTAGGGTGTGACTTTGGTGGCTCTGAGCCCTTCCAACATCCAGGCTTGAGTTCTGGACGCTGTAAACAGAAATGGCCCCTATGCAGTTGTTGCACCCAATGAAGAGGAGTGCACTTAGCAGTGCACTGTGACTGGGCTCACATCCCTCTCCAAGGGTCCCCAGGGCTCAGTATTGCAGACCTGCAGCGGCCCCAGAGCCCCTCTGGGACAGGAGCACATAGGCTGGGCTGGGATGGTGAAGATGGCACTCAGCCTGGAGGCTGAGATCAGGGGTAGACATTCTGCAGTCCTAGGGAGATGGGAGGGAGGGAGGAATTTGTGCACTGCTGTGTGTGTGTGTGTGTGTGTGTGTGTCCTGCAGCAGAAGATGGCAGGCAGGAATGGGGACTCCATAGCCTCTACTGATTAGAAGGGCTTTGAAATTGATAAATTACTTTGTATTGGGGCAAAATGATTTGACCAGATTTCAAATGTCTCGGAGAAGGGAAGCTTCTCTTGGGCCAAGTATTGATTGCATTTAATAGAGCTGGGACTTTCTCACTTAAAAACAACAAAATAAACATCTAAGAGAAGGCACTAATTCACCTCTCTTTCTCTGTCTGTTCTCCTTCCCTTCTCTAAAAGAGGGTAGGCCCCCGTGCTGGGGTGAGGGTGGGGGAGGTCCAAGGCAAGGCCCCTAGATAGACTGTTCTGTGGGTTGAGGTCTCAGAAAACTCCTGTGCCATCTGTGTTCCTGAGTTCCCTTGTGGGATGGCCTCTGCTTGTTGAGTTGCTTTTGGTCAGTTACCCTCTGAGGGAGGAATATGCGGAGTCCATGGTAAGGAGAGCATTAGAATCAGCTATCCACAGGTTGGCCCCTCCCCACAGCTCAGTGGTCCACAGGCCACCCCTGGGCTGGTGGAGAATCCCACCTCATGGAGGAGGAAAAGCACCAGCGACTCTTTCCGGGGCGCGGGCGAGTGAGTTGCAAGGTGATTGCACGGCTGCTGCAATCTCCCTTCAGACCCAGGCTGTCTTGAGAGCAAAAACAGCAGCTTTAGAGGCAGCTGACATCATCCCCAGGTTCAGCCAGTAAACCCCTCTCCGGCCAGCCAATCCTGCTTGCCCCTTGGAGACCAGAGACTAGGGTGTGACTTTGGTGGCTCTGAGCCCCTTCCAACATCCAGGCTTGAGTTCTGGACGCTGTAAACAGAAATGGCCCCTATGCAGTTGTTGCACCCAATGAAGAGGAGTGCACTTAGCAGTGCACTGTGACTGGGCTCACATCCCTCTCCAAGGGTCCCCAGGGCTCAGTATTGCAGACCTGCAGCGGCCCCAGAGCCCCTCTGGGACAGGAGCACATAGGCTGGGCTGGGATGGTGAAGATGGCACTCAGCCTGGAGGCTGAGATCAGGGGTAGACATTCTGCAGTCCTAGGGAGATGGGAGGGAGGGAGGAATTTGTGCACTGCTGTGTGTGTGTGTGTGTGTGTGTGTGTCCTGCAGCAGAAGATGGCAGGCAGGAATGGGGACTCCATAGCCTCTACTGATTAGAAGGGCTTTGAAATTGATAAATTACTTTGTATTGGGGCAAAATGATTTGACCAGATTTCAAATGTCTCGGAGAAGGGAAGCTTCTCTTGGGCCAAGTATTGATTGCATTTAATAGAGCTGGGACTTTCTCACTTAAAAACAACAAAATAAACATCTAAGAGAAGGCACTAATTCACCTCTCTTTCTCTGTCTGTTCTCCTTCCCTCTCTTCCTGTGTCTAAGAACAGGAAGGGATCCAGAGACCCACCCAGTGCTGGGGTGAGGGTGAGGTCAGGGGGCACAGTGCTGATGTTGGAGCCATTGAGTTCCTCTGGGGCAGATTGATGGTGGGGGCTCGGGAGAACAGGGGGCCCTGGGTTGGTCCCATTCTTCACAAATTGATTTTTGCCAACCAGCGACTGTCGCAGACTTTGATAAATCACTAACCCAAGTGATGAATGCCCTGAGGCTGGGTGGGGTGGGAGAAAGGATGCTAGTTTGGGAGGGAGCCCAGGGAAGGAGAGTGGTGAGGTGGAGGGCTGGTGGGCAGAGGGAGTCAGCAGAACTAACGCTGAGTTACAGAAATGCTGTGAGATAGTCCCAGATAGCTAATCCTGGCCTTGTCTTTCAACAGGACTCGACAACAATCATTAACTCAACAGTGCTTCAAAATTCATTTTCAGTCTGTCTTTCGTCTGTCTCTTGCTGTCCGTCTCACTGTCTGCCTCTTTATTTCGCTTCCAAATAGACTCTGATGGTTTTCTCCCTGGAAAGGATTCCTGTGGACTGGCTAAAATGGAAAGGAGTGGGTGAAAAGCTAGCAGCCACAGAAGCTTGGCAAAGGGAAGTAGGAGAAACGAGGTGAGGTGACCTCTTACAGAGGGACCTGAGGCCAGCAGAGAGAGGGAGGGACTCGGAATGAACATACATTTCTAGAGCAGCTCTGACCAGAGAGACGCTGGTTTCCAGGGTGTCTTATTTCTCATGAAGGGAAAGGGCACACCGTGTGGTTCTCCCATCCTTCTCTCCAAAGTGGTGAGAGCAGAGATCTTCCTTGATTGGGCTTCCTGAGGAAGGGCAACAAGTGCAGAGAGGGAGAGAGACCAAACCAGAGCTGCAGAACTGGTCTCCCATCGTGGCCAGAGGCTGCCTTGGAGGGACAGCCTAGCTCACAAACCACAAATCTAAATCTGCTCTGGGTGACGTTGGACCTGTCCCTTAGCCTCAGCCATGCTTTCATCCAAAGGCAAAAAATGAGGAGAAAATTGTATCTTCAAGGAACTTAAAGCCTTGTCCACAGCAAGCACTAATTCACCTCTCTTTCTCTGTCTGTTCTCCTTCCCTCTCTTCCTGTGTCTAAGAACAGGAAGGGATCCAGAGACCCACCCAGTGCTGGGGTGAGGGTGAGGTCAGGGGGCACAGTGCTGATGTTGGAGCCATTGAGTTCCTCTGGGGCAGATTGATGGTGGGGGCTCGGGAGAACAGGGGGCCCTGGGTTGGTCCCATTCTTCACAAATTGATTTTTGCCAACCAGCGACTGTCGCAGACTTTGATAAATCACTAACCCAAGTGATGAATGCCCTGAGGCTGGGTGGGGTGGGAGAAAGGATGCTAGTTTGGGAGGGAGCCCAGGGAAGGAGAGTGGTGAGGTGGAGGGCTGGTGGGCAGAGGGAGTCAGCAGAACTAACGCTGAGTTACAGAAATGCTGTGAGATAGTCCCAGATAGCTAATCCTGGCCTTGTCTTTCAACAGGACTCGACAACAATCATTAACTCAACAGTGCTTCAAAATTCATTTTCAGTCTGTCTTTCGTCTGTCTCTTGCTGTCCGTCTCACTGTCTGCCTCTTTATTTCGCTTCCAAATAGACTCTGATGGTTTTCTCCCTGGAAAGGATTCCTGTGGACTGGCTAAAATGGAAAGGAGTGGGGAAATGCTAGCAGCCACAGAAGCTTGGCAAAGGGAAGTAGGAGAAACGAGGTGAGGTGACCTCTTACAGAGGGACCTGAGGCCAGCAGAGAGAGGGAGGGACTCGGAATGAACATACATTTCTAGAGCAGCTCTGACCAGAGAGACGCTGGTTTCCAGGGTGTCTTATTTCTCATGAAGGGAAAGGGCACACCGTGTGGTTCTCCCATCCTTCTCTCCAAAGTGGTGAGAGCAGAGATCTTCCTTGATTGGGCTTCCTGAGGAAGGGCAACAAGTGCAGAGAGGGAGAGAGACCAAACCAGAGCTGCAGAACTGGTCTCCCATCGTGGCCAGAGGCTGCCTTGGAGGGACAGCCTAGCTCACAAACCACAAATCTAAATCTGCTCTGGGTGACGTTGGACCTGTCCCTTAGCCTCAGCCATGCTTTCATCCATAAAATGGGATCATATTATAGATTCAAATGAAGTGTATATTGATTAAGATTGTATCTTCAAGGAACTTAAAGCCTTGTCCACAGCAAGCATTCCGTAAATATTAGCTTTTCCTAGCCAGCATTATTACTCTGGTAGCCTCATGGCAGATTCTGAAGTTGTGAAAACTCGGAATGTGATAGCCATCCTGAAGTCAAGAGAAGAGACCCCTGGCCCTGCCTCAGGGTGGACAACTCTACCCAGATTACTGATCTACAAGTCAAGCCGTGTTCTATACTGTCCCTACTGTCTGTGTGGTTGCACCGTGGACTGAGACACCACTGCATTCTCTGTAGAGGCAGCTGGAACCTAGCCTCCAAGATGCCTGCCAGGCCCCGGCGGGCCCTCGCTCTGCCCATAGGAGATGGGGCTTTGCTCTTCACCCCACCATCCAGGCTGCCTCTCCCAGGCTCCCAGCCCCAGCCCTGTCCATGGTGCTGACCTGTACCCCAGCGCAAGACTCACCCACAGTGCAGAACGTCTCCCCTTAACTCTTTCCTCTTGTCCCCAACTTTAACATCTCTGATGATCTCCCCAGCCACCAGGAATGAATTCTGAGCTCACGTTCTGGAACTCTGCCAGGAAGAAGGAAGCGGCGTTAGTATAAAGAATCACACAAAAGGCCGCAGGTAATTATGTCTCTTTTAAGCTGCTAACAGGATTGGCCGTTTGATAAATGGGAGGATTTGAGGCTGTTTTGTCACTGACAAGCTGTTGTAAGATCATATTGGAAGCCGAAGACAGTTTATCTTCATGTGTGTGGTGGAGAGGGGGAATTCTCGGTGGATTTTACACCCTCTTCAAATTAATGTGATTTCCTAGGCCAGTCCGGTGCACAGAAGTGAGTGATCTTTATGACTCATCCCCTGATTAGATTACCTGGCTCAGCAGCCACCTCCAGCCCCTCTGAGCATCCTCACCCTCCCAAGACCCATCCCTGCTCCGTCCCTCCAGCTCCCCTCTGACCTCCTCACTCCCTTCCTCTGGTCCTGCTCTCAGGTCCAGCTGCTGAGCAAGCCCACAGCTCAATTATTGCTGGCTAGCCTGAGAGGCAGCGGGATCTGGTTTCTTCTGTTTCCCTGGAGGCAGCAGAAGAGAGGGAGGGGGTGGGAAGCAGAGGGAGGCAATGGGAGAGGGAGGGAGGGACGCAAAGGACGAGAGAAGAAATGAGACAAAGAGGGAGTTTAACCAGAAAAACAGAGGCCAAGCCGAGATAAAGAAAAGAAAGAAGAGAGACAAACACAAGAGCAAAAGGAGAGGAAGGGTTTGTTGTTTCATTTTCAGAACCTCGTTCTCCACAAGCACCCAGGTAGCCACTTGAATTAAGCAGGTCTCCTGGGAAATTTTTTCAGATAACTCCATTTTATTATTGTCATAGCTCTTGCCACTATTGTCATGCTGATTTATTTAATTCTGTAATAATTGTCCCCCACTGTTAAATTAGAAGACCCATGAAGGCAGATCATGGCTACCATGTTCTTATCAGGACTCCAGCACCTAGTCGGTCCCTGGTGTGTGTTTATTGACTGAATGATGTAGCAGATCTGGGGGGAAATGCTGGCTGTGAAGGGAAGGCTCCAGGGTCCACGGCTGAATCACCAAAGGATGCCATCACTGGCTGGACCTCACCCACAGTGCAGAACGTCTCCCCTTAACTCTTTCCTCTTGTCCCCAACTTTAACATCTCTGATGATCTCCCCAGCCACCAGGAATGAATTCTGAGCTCACGTTCTGGAACTCTGCCAGGAAGAAGGAAGCGGCGTTAGTATAAAGAATCACACAAAAGGCCGCAGGTAATTATGTCTCTTTTAAGCTGCTAACAGGATTGGCCGTTTGATAAATGGGAGGATTTGAGGCTGTTTTGTCACTGACAAGCTGTTGTAAGATCATATTGGAAGCCGAAGACAGTTTATCTTCATGTGTGTGGTGGAGAGGGGGAATTCTCGGTGGATTTTACACCCTCTTCAAATTAATGTGATTTCCTAGGCCAGTCCGGTGCACAGAAGTGAGTGATCTTTATGACTCATCCCCTGATTAGATTACCTGGCTCAGCAGCCACCTCCAGCCCCTCTGAGCATCCTCACCCTCCCAAGACCCATCCCTGCTCCGTCCCTCCAGCTCCCCTCTGACCTCCTCACTCCCTTCCTCTGGTCCTGCTCTCAGGTCCAGCTGCTGAGCAAGCCCACAGCTCAATTATTGCTGGCTAGCCTGAGAGGCAGCGGGATCTGGTTTCTTCTGTTTCCCTGGAGGCAGCAGAAGAGAGGGAGGGGGTGGGAAGCAGAGGGAGGCAATGGGAGAGGGAGGGAGGGACGCAAAGGACGAGAGAAGAAATGAGACAAAGAGGGAGTTTAACCAGAAAAACAGAGGGCCAAGCCGAGATAAAGAAAAGAAAGAAGAGAGACAAACACAAGAGCAAAAGGAGAGGAAGGGTTTGTTGTTTCATTTTCAGAACCTCGTTCTCCACAAGCACCCAGGTAGCCACTTGAATTAAGCAGGTCTCCTGGGAAATTTTTTCAGATAACTCCATTTTATTATTGTCATAGCTCTTGCCACTATTGTCATGCTGATTTATTTAATTCTGTAATAATTGTCCCCCACTGTTAAATTAGAAGACCCATGAAGGCAGATCATGGCTACCATGTTCTTATCAGGACTCCAGCACCTAGTCGGTCCCTGGTGTGTGTTTATTGACTGAATGATGTAGCAGATCTGAAGGGCAGGGATGGATTGCTGGCTGTGAAGGGAAGGCTCCAGGGTCCACGGCTGAATCACCAAAGGATGCCATCACTGGCTGGACCTGAGTAGACTTTTCCGGGGAAGGAAATACTTTGGCATTTCTGTGGATAGAATTAGATAACCTCCAGGACAAAGCTTTTAAAAATGTGGTCCATGGGGCTTCCCTGGTGGTCCAGTGGCTGAGCTCACCTGCCAATTCAGGGGACATGAGTTCAATCCTGGTCTAGGAAGATGCCGCATGCTATGGGGCAACGAAGCCCGTACACCGTAACTACCAAGCTGACATACCTAGAGCCCGCGCTCTGCAACAAGAGAAGTCACTGAAATGAGAAACCCGTGCACCACAACTACAAAGTAGTCCTTTTCCGCCACAACTAGAGAAAAGCCCACGCAGCAACAAAGACCCAATACAACCAAAAATAAAAAACATAAAAATTAATAAATAATAACACATAAATGAAAATGTGGTCCACGCACCAGTTCGTCACAGTCCCCTGGAAACCTGCATCTTCACAGACATTTCACATGATTCTGATGCAGTGTGTCTGAAGTTCACACTGTGAGAAACACTATTTTGGGGAATAGGTGGACTGGGGGCTCCTGCTCCAGGGAGATCTTGGCTGCTCGGTGCAAGTCTGAGTGTGTGTTGGAAGGGTAGTGGTTGGAATACCTACAGTGGAGTGAAGAAGCCAACACCAATTATTTCCAGTCAGGTGGCAGTTCATTTTACATACCTACTGGGAGCTATTTGAGAGGGAGCCCCCAGATTCAGTGGAAGGAAAGGAAGGGCTCAGACAGATAGGGACAGTTCCCCCGCGTGACCTGGAGCCCTAAAGGAAGAGGAGGACAGCAACAGATGTGAGGAGGAAACAGAGCCCTCCCTGCCCTGTGCCCAGGGACCTCGGCTCCCCACCCATGGAAGTCTCTGCAGCTGGTAAGTCATGCCTCATTTCCCAGGCAAGCTGTGTGCCCACCCCTGAGCCCCAGGCTAGCCTCTCTGCCTCTTCAGGCCCACCTTAAAAGTCATGCCCCTAGTCCTGGTGTTTTAGACTGAATGATGTAGCAGATCTGAAGGGCAGGGATGGATTGCTGGCTGTGAAGGGAAGGCTCCAGGGTCCACGGCTGAATCACCAAAGGATGCCATCACTGGCTGGACCTGAGTAGACTTTTCCGGGGAAGGAAATACTTTGGCATTTCTGTGGATAGAATTAGATAACCTCCAGGACAAAGCTTTTAAAAATGTGGTCCATGGGGCTTCCTGGTGGTCCAGTGGCTGAGCTCACCTGCCAATTCAGGGGACATGAGTTCAATCCTGGTCTAGGAAGATGCCGCATGCTATGGGGCAACGAAGCCCGTACACCGTAACTACCAAGCTGACATACCTAGAGCCCGCGCTCTGCAACAAGAGAAGTCACTGAAATGAGAAACCCGTGCACCACAACTACAAAGTAGTCCTTTTCCGCCACAACTAGAGAAAAGCCCACGCAGCAACAAAGACCCAATACAACCAAAAACAAAAAACATAAAAATTAATAAATAATAACACATAAATGAAAATGTGGTCCACGCACCAGTTCGTCACAGTCCCCTGGAAACCTGCATCTTCACAGACATTTCACATGATTCTGATGCAGTGTGTCTGAAGTTCACACTGTGAGAAACACTATTTTGGGGAATAGGTGGACTGGGGGCTCCTGCTCCAGGGAGATCTTGGCTGCTCGGTGCAAGTCTGAGTGTGTGTTGGAAGGGTAGTGGTTGGAATACCTACAGTGGAGTGAAGAAGCCAACACCAATTATTTCCAGTCAGGTGGCAGTTCATTTTACATACCTACTGGGAGCTATTTGAGAGGGAGCCCCCAGATTCAGTGGAAGGAAAGGAAGGGCTCAGACAGATAGGGACAGTTCCCCCGCGTGACCTGGAGCCCTAAAGGAAGAGGAGGACAGCAACAGATGTGAGGAGGAAACAGAGCCCTCCCTGCCCTGTGCCCAGGGACCTCGGCTCCCCACCCATGGAAGTCTCTGCAGCTGGTAAGTCATGCCTCATTTCCCAGGCAAGCTGTGTGCCCACCCCTGAGCCCCAGGCTAGCCTCTCTGCCTCTTCAGGCACCCCTACTCCAGATTTACCAACAGTGCATACTCCGGGATTGATTGACTGGTCCTCCAGCACATGCTCTCCTCCACACACACGCTTAGTCACGTGCACTCAAACATGCAAACACCCTCACACCCCCCAGATGTCACAGCCCTGTCATACAAGACACAGGCGGGGCCCGCACAGGACTCCTGAAATCCAGCAGTGTGTGCTCAGAGGCGAAGGGCAGTGTGCCTGAGCCATGGGACAGCCCGGATGTGTTCATGCTGGACCTCCCTCTGGGCCTGGAATGGGGCGGCAGGGAGGAGGATGGAAGACAAGGGCCGTCAGGTTTCAAAAGATAGCTTCCGAAAAGCCACTCCTGCCCAATAAAATCAAAGCGCCTAGACGAAGCTACCACCACCTCCCTTTCCCTCTCCGCTCCAGCAACTCTGGCTTCGTTCACACCTCAAACACGGCGCTCTTCTGCCTCAGTAGCACCCTCGCTCGTGCTGCCCCCTCTGCCCACAAGGCTCTTTAACACTCTTTCATGGCGTTTATCGGGTAAATCCTGCTCCTCTTCCTTGATGGATCTTCCCAGATCCTCTGGCTCTGTGCTATCAGGGCCATACATTGTTCACTGTTTGCGACGCCTGGCCCTCTGGTCACTGTATATTCCGTGTGTGTCTTCCTCATTAGACTATGAGCTCTACAGCAGGAAGGCCCACACCTGGGTGTCCTGTACTCTGCCATCTCTCGAACACCACCACTCACGGTGCCTGACACACAGCGGGCGCCCAGCCAGGAAGGCTATGGCTTAGACAGGGCTGTTTATTTCAGTGAATGGTTCCTGAACCTCGGGGGTGGGGCGAGTCCCTGAGGATTCAGAGGCAGGCAGAAGGGCACCCTCCCTTCTTACAGAAGCTGCAGTCGGGTGGTAACATGGATAACTGTCAAAGAACCGTGAAAGTTGCTGTAAAACTGCAATTGTGACAGGTGTGTTAGAGGTTCATAGTGACAACAAGAGAGCATAAAGGGAGGGTCTGGTCAAGTTTTGTAGGTCAGGGAAGCTTCCTGAGAAGATACTCTTTCTCTGAGATAGGGAGGATTGTATAGAGCAACTGTGGAGGAAAGAATGTTCTGAAGAGCTAGAACAGCATGTGCCAAGGCCCTAGGGCAGGAAGGAGCATGGCTTCTCCACTGAACTAAAAGTCCAGAAGGTCTGAAGTGTAGGGGGTGAGTGGGGAGGCTGGAATGCAGGCAGAAGTCATGCCACGCAGGGCCTTGTCAGGTGAGGTAGGGAATTTATTTCTTCATCTAAGAGCAAAGGGTTTAAACACTGAGGAGTTGAAACAGCAGGGGGGACGGGCTTAGGCATCTGTGATATAATCAGAACTGCATTTTGAAAAGGTCATCAGGCTTCAGTCGAAGAAGAAAGGGAGGGGGTCTAGCAGAGGCAAAGAGACCAATAAGTGTTGCAGCCATCTGGGCTCAGACCAGGGAGATGCTGGTAGACAGTGCTTGAGAGAAAGGGTTCAAGCCACGCCACAGGTTGATGGCACAACTAGGACAGGTAGCCATCCTGAACTTTTGTACCTTCTTGTATCCACTGACCTCCTTCTGGATGTCCACTGGGCCACCGTCAGAAACAGTTCCCAGGCCTCCTCTCGAAAGTATCCCCTGCCCTGTGCTCCCCAGATTCCCACATTCTGTACCACATTCCCCTGGGGGTGCCCTTATGTGGCCGCTTCCAAGCTGGAAGGTTCTAGCTGGATACCCGTTTGGAGCTGGGTTTCTCTCAGGGCCCCAAGACGTTTTGCATTCTGGGAATTGTAGTTCTAGAACAGGAGAGCTGGTAGGGCTCCTGACAGTGGGTCTGGCAGGCAGCCTGGTTGCCATGGTAGCAGCTGGGCTGGAGCCACCGAACCATTTCATCCACAGCTCTGCTGGCTCTGAGAGTCTCCCAGCAAGAAAGCTTGGGGTCTGGGGAGGAGGAGGCGGGAGGAGGAGGAGAGAAGAAAAGGAGGGGAGAGGAGGGCCAGGTAGGCCTGCTCCACAGGCCCAGGCTAATCTTTGCCCTGCTCTGGGGCTTGTGAGCTGAGCTGGAGAGAAGTCACTAGCGCATCCTCAGAGCAGGACTCCCCTCCCACTGGGAGCTGGTTCTGCATTCTGTTCTCCTCACTCAATCAGACCTTGTAATTCAGCTCTGTGAATGCAGAAGGCTGCATCAAACAGAGAAAGGAGGGAGCAGCCCCCTCCCCAGAGGAACTCAGATCCTGGGCAGAAAGGCAAGAAGGTCCACAATAATCACTTAGGAGGAAAAAGTCCTGTCCGTTTTTCTTCCAAAAATGTCCCCAGAATCTGTTCCTTTCTCTCTGCCCCTTGGCCACAGTCCTGATTCATTCCATCTCCCCCAGAGAAGGCTTTCTAAACACAAATCTGGTCTTGTCACACCCCTGCTTAAAATTTCTCAATGGCTCCCCTTTGCCCACGACTGGACCATGTCCAAACTCTCTAGTAGGACCATTCATGGCCTTGCAAATTCTGGCCCGAGGCTCCCTGTCCAGTGTCTCCTTCTGCCTCCCCTCTGCTCCAGTCATGCAGAAGTTTTCCGGTTCTTCTTTCCTACCCACTGCCTTTGCACATGCTCATTTTGGCCTGCAATGCCCTTGCCTCCCTCTCTCCGCTTCTGAGCTGACCAGACTGGGCTGAACCGCCTCTTCCTCGATGAAGTCTTCCAAATCCTTCTCCACCAGCGGAAGAATTAATGGCCTGGCGCTCTGAGCTCCCAGAGCACTTTGCACATCCCTCTCAAGCACTTACCACCGGTGTGGTGATGATTGTCTCTGTAGTCATCCCCCTCCCCCCACCACTGAGCTATCTCGGGGACCCTAGGCGCCCAGTGCTGCATCTGGCACAGGTAGGCACTCGATACATGGTGAATGAGATTGCATTCACCAAAGGAAGACTATCTGGGCTGTCTCCACTCTCCTCACTCTGGGCTCACTGCCTTTCCTGGGTCCTCTCCCCCGCCTCGCACCTCCCCTGCCCTCCCCCCACCCCCGCCCCTGCACACTTCACACACTGCGGCGGACTGGCAGGTCCTATTGAGCGGCACCTTCTATTCTGGGCAAGGGTGGCACCAGCAGCTGCACGTGGAGGCTGCGAGCCTCCCTGTGTCACTGGGAATGTGTCTCGTGTCATAGTCGGGTCTCCAGAGAGAAGGCTCCCGTGTCCTAAATGGAACGGTGATTTATAGTCCCAGCTCCAGGAGCTGAAAAACCAATTAGGCTTCCCTGCTTCTCCACCTGGAGGCAGGATAATTCCAGGGAAGTCCTTTCTCCTGGGCAAAGGCTCCACTGCCACTCAGCTCCACCCCCTATCACCTACCCCCAATCAGTAGCTGCAAGCCTCCAAGGCCAGCTTTTCTGCATTAAAATCCTGACTCTCACCACTTAACATCTAGGAAGCACTTTCCTGGTGTCCGTCCTTTCTGAGTCTTAGTTCTCCATCATCCTAAGAGGATAAAAATCACCTGCCTAGATTATTCACCCATATATGTAGCTATCCATCTATCCACTCACATAGTCCCTTCCATGAAGATTTATCAGGTGCCTGCTGTGTGTCAGACACTGTCTTAATCGCTAAGGATGCAGAAAGGAATCAGAAGGACATAGACCCTGCCTTCAGGGAGCTTACAGTCTTGGGGAACACCAACCTCAGAGTGTTTCGAGGCAGAAATGTAGACTACTTGGTACAGTGTGGGCCTGATCTAGGATCTCAGTATTTATCTCTTCAATGATTATTTACTGTGTATCTGGGACATGGTGGGCCTGGAGGGTGAGTCTGAACATAGGCATTCCCCACATCAACTCCTGTTCTCAGTGCAGATGGACAGACGCAGCCCAGAGAACACTCAGCACTCATCGTCCACTACAACCGTGAGAGGGCCTGGAGAGAGGACACGGACTCTGCTGCTTCAAGCAGAGGGTCCAGGCTCCCCAGGATCCCGGGTATGACCCCTAGAGACAGTGATGCAGGCTCCTCTGCAGACGGAACCTCAGTAGGACTGTCTAGGCTGAAGCGAGAGGTAGTTTCCCTGGTTGGGGGTGGGGGTAATGGAGCGAGGGTGGGGCTCCCACAGAAAGAAGCTGAGACACGGCAGGAGGCCAGCCACGCAGGACCTCGGGTGGCTTCCCAGAATGTGTGGAGGCTACTGTGTTGCCTTGGGGCATCCTCTGCCTTTCAGTCGGGCCTCTCTTTCCTCTCTTCCAGAGGTGGCAGCACGTGGAGCCTGGTCTAGGTGTCAGTCCAGTGAGGGGGTGGGGAGGGCAGAGGTCGGCGTGGTCAGAGTACGTGTAAGCTGTTCTCCTGACCGCAGTCCCTGATGTCGGCCCATGGCCCAGACTGTTCCTCAGGCCCTCCCTCTGCTCCCTGGGCTGCTGGAAATCAGTGTCTTGACTCAAAGAGAGTGCAGTTCCAGGTCTAGAGGAAGATAGGAAGTAAGGGTGAGTGGGGAGGTGCGTGGACATTCATCACTAGTCCTCCGTGTTTGCCAGGAAAAAATCACCAGCTTGCTCCGTGAGCCTGGGTCTCAGTCCCTCCATCTATAAAATCAGGCTGGACTAACCCTCAGGGCTCCTTGGCATCTGTTCCTTTTGTTGTCGGGAACAGGGAGCCGGTGGAAGGAGGCTCCACAGAGAAAGGCTGGCTCCACTGTCTACCAAGGGACCCAGATCAGCATTTGCTGACATTTCCCAGGATGCCCTCAGTGCTGGTGACATTTCAGAGACTTGCTCCCTAACAGGGCTACAGGATGGGAGGCTAACTAACCACAGACCTCCCGCGGCAGGCTCAGACGGGCTCAGGCCTCAGGCCCCTCCCAGGCATGAGCCTCACATTCCAAACAGCAACAAAGTGCCATCTTCTGGGGTGGCCCTGAGCTGGTATAAGGGTCTAGTTTCCCCCTTGAAAATGCTGAGTCAGGGGAGACTGAGGCAGTCCTGGGCTCAGAACTTTTAGCAAGAAACCTCAACATCTGCATTTGTGAAAGGGACCCTGGGACCCCTGCCTCCCTCAAAAGTTGAGGGTGGGGTCCAACTATTTAAATATGAGAAAAAGGAAGTGTTTTGTAAACCATGGGTTATTGTGCAAGTGTGAAGGGCTCTGATGGGAGCATTAAGCGCAAGAATGGGCTCTGGGGAGGGCAAGGCAAATGGAGTTCAGAAGGGATTAACTGGGTACTGAGGCCAGAGGGACCAGGTCAGCGTCTGGTAAGTTCATATCCGGAGGGAGCTACTTGGTGGGGAGAGGCCAGCAGAGGAGACTCTGGGAGCCCTCTCTGCCCCAGGTGGTAGTGACCTACGGCCATAAAGGGCTGGGAGCAGGGTGCTCAGAACCAGCCCGTGAAACGAGAAGGCACAAAGCCTCTCACACTATTCTTCAGGCTCAGGCCTGGGAGGGAAAGCAGCTTGAGAGGCCAGGTCAGGGTGATGGTCAAGTGGCTGGATTTTGGGATCAGAAGAACTAACTGTGGCTCTGTTGACCACTCGCTCTGTGGCCTTGGGTGAGCACCTCTCTGAGACCCTTTTCCTTATCTGTAAAATGGGGCTTGTGGGTGTAGTTGCGTGGACATTCATCACTAGTCCTCCGTGTTTGCCAGGAAAAAATCACCAGCTTGCTCCGTGAGCCTGGGTCTCAGTCCCTCCATCTATAAAATCAGGCTGGACTAACCCTCAGGGCTCCTTGGCATCTGTTCCTTTTGTTGTCGGGAACAGGGAGCCGGTGGAAGGAGGCTCCACAGAGAAAGGCTGGCTCCACTGTCTACCAAGGGACCCAGATCAGCATTTGCTGACATTTCCCAGGATGCCCTCAGTGCTGGTGACATTTCAGAGACTTGCTCCCTAACAGGGCTACAGGATGGGAGGCTAACTAACCACAGACCTCCCGCGGCAGGCTCAGACGGGCTCAGGCCTCAGGCCCCTCCCAGGCATGAGCCTCACATTCCAAACAGCAACAAAGTGCCATCTTCTGGGGTGGCCCTGAGCTGGTATAAGGGTCTAGTTTCCCCCTTGAAAATGCTGAGTCAGGGGAGACTGAGGCAGTCCTGGGCTCAGAACTTTTAGCAAGAAACCTCAACATCTGCATTTGTGAAAGGGACCCTGGGACCCCTGCCTCCCTCAAAAGTTGAGGGTGGGGTCCAACTATTTAAATATGAGAAAAAGGAAGTGTTTTGTAAACCATGGGTTATTGTGCAAGTGTGAAGGGCTCTGATGGGAGCATTAAGCGCAAGAATGGGCTCTGGGGAGGGCAAGGCAAATGGAGTTCAGAAGGGATTAACTGGGTACTGAGGCCAGAGGGACCAGGTCAGCGTCTGGCAAGTTCATATCCGGAGGGAGCTACTTGGTGGGGAGAGGCCAGCAGAGGAGACTCTGGGAGCCCTCTCTGCCCCAGGTGGTAGTGACCTACGGCCATAAAGGGCTGGGAGCAGGGTGCTCAGAACCAGCCCGTGAAACGAGAAGGCACAAAGCCTCTCACACTATTCTTCAGGCTCAGGCCTGGGAGGGAAAGCAGCTTGAGAGGCCAGGTCAGGGTGATGGTCAAGTGGCTGGATTTTGGGATCAGAAGAACTAACTGTGGCTCTGTTGACCACTCGCTCTGTGGCCTTGGGTGAGCACCTCTCTGAGACCCTTTTTTCCTTATCTGTAAAATGGGGCTTGGGGTAGTAATAGTGCGTGGCTTGCAGGTTGTGAAATGGATCAAGAACACAGACATTGGTAAAGCTCTAAGCAAGGGCTTCCTCAGGTGGAGAGTCGCTTTGCTGGTATCTGTTTTCATACCCAGGTTGACCTCACCAAGAATATTTTCCACATCCGGTCAGCCTCATCTAGAAAGAGAGGAAAGTCCTTCCCTGCAGATTTTTGTGCCTTTAAATGTGCACCCGGCTCAGTACAGTGGGAAAGGGGATGAAAACTTGATGAAGAACTGCTGGTTGTGTGAGCCTGACTCACTCTTTTCACTGACCCTGGTCTCAGTTTTCTTATCTTTAAAAGTGGGCATAATCGGGAGAAGGAAATGGCAACCCACTTCAGTATTCTTTTTTTTTTAAAAAAAGATTTATTTATTTGTTAATTATTTTGGGCGGGGGTCAGGTTGGGGAGGGAGGGGAGCGGGCGGGCCACTTCTATTGGTCTTCCATTTCTCTATTTTCATCTGTCTTTTTTCTTTGGCCCTTGTGGGCCTCCCATCGTGGTGGCGTCTGTCGCTGCAGAGCACCGGCTCTGGGCACATGCGCTCCAGAGCTCCAGCTCGGCAATTGGACACATCAGTCCAGCCGCTCTGCGGCACGTGGGATCTTCCCAGGCCAGGGATCGAACCGGCGCCCCTTGCACTGCAAGGCGGTGTCCTTATCCACTGGACCACCAGGGGAAGCCCCACTCCAGTATTCTTGCCTGGGAAATCTCATGGACAGAGGAGCTGGGTGGGCTGCAGCATGCATGACTGAGGGGCGTGAAGGAAGATGGGTTGGTAGCAATAAACAGGTAGAACCAAAAAACAAAAAAACAAGTGGGAGTAATCAGACAAAAGTGGTGGATTGGTGTTAAAAACTATAAGAGGGGCTTCCTTGGCGGTCCAGTGGGTAAAGAGTCCGCCTTACAGTGCCAGGGTCACTGGTTCAATCCCTGGCCTGGGAAGATCCCACGTGCCATAGAGCAGCTGGACTGGTGTGTCCAATTACGAGCCAGCACTCTGGAGTGCATGCTCCTGGAGCTGGTGCTCTATAACTAGAGAGGCCACAGTAATGGGAGGCCCACACAGGCCAAAGAATAAAGATGGATGAAAATTTTTAAAAATAATAAAAGAGGCCAAAATTAAAAAAAAAAATATATATATATATATATATATATATATATATAAGGGGACATTGTTGACTGGGTCATTGGCATTTGTTGGGTGCCAGAGTAACCTACAGCCCCTATTTTCTAGAAGCAAGGTGCAGAAAGAGCCATGCCTTTTGTTCATCTGAGCATTTCTAATGGTGGATGAATGAGACATCAGGTGTCTTCCAATGTGGTACCAGGATGAGCATATGACATCATCTCACATGTGTTCTAGCCAGAAACATTTAGCTTGAATCAGTCTAGCCTGGAGATCTAACTTCTAGTCAGGGAACACTGGAAGTCACTAGCACAAGAAAGTAACAGACATCTGGAAGGAGGACTAATCTGTAGGAAAACTGACTTGGCTGTTTCATGAGTCATTGGCCCCACAAAACAGGCGACTGCACCATCTTAAACAATTTAATACACATAATGATCAGATGCCATGTGTGGCCTGGTATTGGATTCTGATAACCAACCATAACGGAATTGTTGAAGGGCGGACAACTGGGGAGATTTATATATGGTCTGGGGGTTTCCCAGGTGGCGTTAGTAGTAAAAAAAAAAAAAAACTCGCCCACCAATGCAGCAGATGTAAGAGATGTAGGTTCGATTCCCACATAGGGAAGATCCTCTGGAGATCCCCTGGCAACCCACTCCAGTATCCTTGCCTGGAGAATCCCATGGACAGAGGAGCCTACAGTCCATAGGGTCACAAAGAGTCGGACACAACTGAAGTGACTTAGCACGCACGCATGTATGTGGTCTGGATATGAAAAGAGATGAAAATTTACTAAAATGGAAAACTAGAGACTGTTGACTGAAAAAAGGGTGATCAAGAAGCAGTCTGTATGTGTAATGTGGTAGAAAGATACTTACAAGTAAGAAAGAGATCTGAAGGAATGCACATTAAGGTGTGAATAGAGTAGGAATGTGATGTTTTTATTTTTATTTTTGGCTTCCTGTGTTTTTAAAATTTCCACAATGCACATGTATTGCTTATGTAATAATAAAGTGGTTATTTAATAAATAAAATGGAAACAATAATAGCGTGTACCTTATAGGGGTGTAATGATGCAGTGAGATAATGCTGTGAAACACAGGGCTTGGCCTAAGCACATACTCAGTAGTTAGGTGTCACTAAGATGTTTATGCTGGTCTCCCTCTACTCACCGTTGGACACCTGGCTTTGGGGTTGCTCTCCCTGTCCCCAGATCCTGGCAATGTAGCAGGGCAGTGCTGGTGTTTGCTGCACAAATTACTTTCCTTGGTCAGCTTTTGTTGAACACTGAGGGAAGCCTGATGGGTATTATGGCCTTGTGCTCACAGAGGTAGAGGTCTCTCAGAGCCCACCTCTACCTCCTCTGCATAAACTCCTGGGGTGTGCCCTCAGCTAGGCCTTACAATAAGCAGAAGGGGACCCTTTGCCAGTGTCATAAAGCTGCAGTGATCTGATCCAAAAGGAGCAACCAGTTATTCCTGCCCATCTCCCCAGCCATCTTCCCCAAACCAACCAAGCTACTACTGACATGGCCTCCAAAAGCTTCCACCTCCTCTACTGCTCTAAACCCTGGGGCTGGACTTGGGGCTGGAGGTGGGGTCTAAGGCTGGTCTACACACTGGGACTGAGGCTAGACCTACCGAAGGTGCTGGTTCTTCATCTGGGTTGAGCTTTGTTTCCCGGAGAGAGCCTCAGAGCTGGAACTAGGCTGCAGCTGTCTCCATGTCCAGGGCCTGAGGATTCGGTCTAGGTCTGAGGCTAGTTGCCCATTAGGAGCTGGGTTTAAGACCTGAGATGTACCTGGGTCTGAAACTTGCTCTTAACTGAAAGCTGAGCTGAATCCTGTCCTTGATGAAGCTAGAGTGGCTCTGACTAGGGCTGGACTATTTGCCCACCTGGCAAAGGCTGGGAGCTGGCTCTATAGTCAGAGAAGGAGCCTGGGAAGCCCTGAGCTGTGCCGTGAAGCAGTCTGTATGTGTAATGTGGTAGAAAGATACTTATAAGTAAGAAAGAGATCTGAAGGAATGCACATTAAGGTGTGAATAGAGTAGGAATGTGATGTTTTTATTTTTATTTTTGGCTTCCTGTGTTTTTAAAATTTCCACAATGCACATGTATTGCTTATGTAATAATAAAGTGGTTATTTAATAAATAAAATGGAAACAATAATAGCGTGTACCTTATAGGGGTGTAATGATGCAGTGAGATAATGCTGTGAAACACAGGGCTTGGCCTAAGCACATACTCAGTAGTTAGGTGTCACTAAGATGTTTATGCTGGTCTCCCTCTACTCACCGTTGGACACCTGGCTTTGGGGTTGCTCTCCCTGTCCCCAGATCCTGGCAATGTAGCAGGGCAGTGCTGGTGTTTGCTGCACAAATTACTTTCCTTGGTCAGCTTTTGTTGAACACTGAGGGAAGCCTGATGGGTATTATGGCCTTGTGCTCACAGAGGTAGAGGTCTCTCAGAGCCCACCTCTACCTCCTCTGCATAAACTCCTGGGGTGTGCCCTCAGCTAGGCCTTACAATAAGCAGAAGGGGACCCTTTGCCAGTGTCATAAAGCTGCAGTGATCTGATCCAAAAGGAGCAACCAGTTATTCCTGCCCATCTCCCCAGCCATCTTCCCCAAACCAACCAAGCTACTACTGACATGGCCTCCAAAAGCTTCCACCTCCTCTACTGCTCTAAACCCTGGGGCTGGACTTGGGGCTGGAGGTGGGGTCTAAGGCTGGTCTACACACTGGGACTGAGGCTAGACCTACCGAAGGTGCTGGTTCTTCATCTGGGTTGAGCTTTGTTTCCCGGAGAGAGCCTCAGAGCTGGAACTAGGCTGCAGCTGTCTCCATGTCCAGGGCCTGAGGATTCGGTCTAGGTCTGAGGCTAGTTGCCCATTAGGAGCTGGGTTTAAGACCTGAGATGTACCTGGGTCTGAAACTTGCTCTTAACTGAAAGCTGAGCTGAATCCTGTCCTTGATGAAGCTAGAGTGGCTCTGACTAGGGCTGGGCTATTTGCCCACCTGGCAAAGGCTGGGAGCTGGCTCTATAGTCAGAGAAGGAGCCTGGGAGGGGAATGGTCTCACCAGATGGGGTGTGGGAAAGAGGCTCTCAGGGAAGGAGGAGTGACATCCTCAGAGGCTTCTCTCTTGTGTCCACAGAACCCAACAGGGACTGAAAAGAAAGAGAAGCCCACCCAGGGTGAGGGCAGGGGCCCCCTCTGGCATGGACAGGGAGCCGGCATGGAGGAAATGCTACTGAGGACCTTGAGTGGCCACCGAGGGGGTTCTTGGCAGCTGGAGGGGGAGTCTGGCAGGAGTGGAAAGAGCCCCATTACCCCCGCCTCCGCCCCTTCGAGCCGGCAGGGCTCCCTACTCATTAAGCCGACATCTCCTCCTTAATAAAAAATACATGAATAAATAAATAATAACAGCCATAACTGAATGGGAAACCGCTTTCCACTCTTTTCTGTTTTCCCAGTTCCTTCCTTCCAGGCTCAGTCCTGAGGGCTTCCCAGGCTGAGTCCATCTTGTAAGTGGTCTCCCTCCCTTATTCCCTCCCACTGACTGCAGGCATTCCTCTGCCCAGGAGAGCATGGGAGGAGGGCACTGGGGGACACCACTCTTAGGACTGCTGAACAGGCCTCCTGCCCCCCTAACTTTCTCTTGGAGGGGTGATGGACAGGAGATGTCTGGTGAGTGTTCTCCTCTCTCAGGTTTCAGGGAGAAGGCAGCAGCAGCTGAGCTTTTAGGTTCAGGGCTGCAGATGGTCTCTAACACACAGGGACCCCCAAGTCAGGGATGGGCAGGAAACAGAAGATAGGAGAAGAAACTGGAAGGGGGGACAGCTGGAAGCAGGTTGCGGGCGTAAACGGGAGGGGAGGTCTCGACCCACGTTCAGTATCTAGATGGAAGATCGCCTTTCTTAGAAGGAACAACAAACTGCTTTTTTTTTCCTTCTGGCACCCTCATGTTGATCCCTTTCTCTCTGTCCCTGTGTCCCCACTTTCAGCCTCTGTTGTCTCTCCACTGCCCTCTCTTTCACCATCATCTTCTTCCTTACCTGTGTGAGTGTGCCTTGGAGACATGTGGGTCAGTGTGACCCCAGGCTTCAGGGTTAAGGGAAAGTGACTCTGCCCCAACCGGATGAGTCAGGACCATGGAGAGCAACCTGCCAGGGCGAGGCCCACTCCTGACACAGAGAGACCTTGGGCTGCCTAAGAGAGCGAGTGAGATGGAGGTAAGGGAGAGGTGGAGGGGGAAGATGTGGGCATGGGTGAGGGTCATTCCCAGCTTGGCCAAGGGACTCCAGACTGGGACTTAAGCATTGTGGCTGCCCTGGGCCAACCACCCTCAATTCCCCCGCCAAGGAGAAGGGGAGGGCCAGGAGCAGTCTGTGCTCTGGGCTGGGCTGTTCTGGATGGAGCACAGCCCTTACTAGGAAGCTTCAGGAAACTGGGTGTGCTCAGTGCACAACCAAACACATGAGAAGATTAGGGTTTGGAGTTTCGTGGATTTTTTCTTGATAAAGTACACATAACCCCAAATTTACCATCTTAACCATTTTTAGGTGTACAGTTTGGTGAAATCAAATACATTCAGAGCATGTGTTTTCTTCAAGAGAATAGCGTGACCCTGGGCAGGTGCTGGGGAGGCTGGGGAGGGTGTGTGACATGTGCGTGAGAGAGAAGGATAGTTACAACCCTACAGGGAAGGGAGTACTCAAGGGGTAAGGGAAGTAGGAGCCAGGGGCCAGGGTTCCCATTGGACCTGTTCATTCTGGCAGCTGCGGGCTGAGGGTCGGGGGGCAGGCAGAGACTTACCCTGCCTTCAGCTCAGGACTAATGGGACCCAAGAGTCTCTTCCTCCAGCAGCTCCCTCTGGATCGAAGCTTTAGGGATTTAATACAAGTGAAGGGGAAGGGGAAAAACGGGGGCTGGAAGCAGGTTGCGGGCGTAAACGGGAGGAGGTCTCGACCCACGTTCAGTATCTAGATGGAAGATCGCCTTTCTTAGAAGGAACAACAAACTGCTTTTTTTTTCCTTCTGGCACCCTCATGTTGATCCCTTTCTCTCTGTCCCTGTGTCCCCACTTTCAGCCTCTGTTGTCTCTCCACTGCCCTCTCTTTCACCATCATCTCCTTCCTTACCTGTGTGAGTGTGCCTTGGAGACATGTGGGTCAGTGTGACCCCAGGCTTCAGGGTTAAGGGAAAGTGACTCTGCCCCAACCGGATGAGTCAGGACCATGGAGAGCAACCTGCCAGGGCGAGGCCCACTCCTGACACAGAGAGACCTTGGGCTGCCTAAGAGAGCGAGTGAGATGGAGGTAAGGGAGAGGTGGAGGGGGAAGATGTGGGCATGGGTGAGGGTCATTCCCAGCTTGGCCAAGGGACTCCAGACTGGGACTTAAGCATTGTGGCTGCCCTGGGCCAACCACCCTCAATTCCCCCGCCAAGGAGAAGGGGAGGGCCAGGAGCAGTCTGTGCTCTGGGCTGGGCTGTTCTGGATGGAGCACAGCCCTTACTAGGAAGCTTCAGGAAACTGGGTGTGCTCAGTGCACAACCAAACACATGAGAAGATTAGGGTTTGGAGTTTCGTGGATTTTTTCTTGATAAAGTACACATAACCCCAAATTTACCATCTTAACCATTTTTAGGTGTACAGTTTGGTGAAATCAAATACATTCAGAGCATGTGTTTTCTTCAAGAGAATAGCGTGACCCTGGGCAGGTGCTGGGGAGGCTGGGGAGGGTGTGTGACATGTGCGTGAGAGAGAAGGATAGTTACAACCCTACAGGGAAGGGAGTACTCAAGGGGTAAGGGAAGTAGGAGCCAGGGGCCAGGGTTCCCATTGGACCTGTTCATTCTGGCAGCTGCGGGCTGAGGGTCGGGGGGCAGGCAGAGACTTACCCTGCCTTCAGCTCAGGACTAATGGGACCCAAGAGTCTCTTCCCTCCAGCAGCTCCCTCTGGATGAAGCCGGAAGCCAGATTTCAGGAGCGGCCCAGATGTTCAGGAGAGATTCAGGAAAGTGGAGCAGATGGGGCCTGGGATTCCTGTGGGGGCTGGAGCGGGGGAGGGCAGCAGCTGGAGGATGTGCAGGGGCACGTGCCAGAGCTGAGCTGTCTCCAGCGTGTGCGGGAACATGTGTCTAGCATGTGGGTCTTGGGAAGAGAGGAGGCTAGGTCAGGTAGCCCTTGGTGCTTTCCATGTGCTGGCTACTAAGGTCTGTCCTCAGCTGTCACTAGCTGTGGCAAGGCCTGAGGGGGAAGAGCCCTGTCACGTGCTATGCCAGGATATGGAACAGAGCAAGAAAGACCTTGCCTCTATCCTTGAAGTGCTCAGTCTATCCCCCAATGCAAACCTTTGGCTTGGACCCAGGGGACCAAGTCCTCCTCCCTGAGTCCAGAGTGACCACTCCTCATGGACTGGAGGTGGGAAGTCTTGCTCAGAGGCTTGCGTGAGATGGCCCGAGTTGTTGCTTCACTTCTTCCCCTAGGAGCCTAGAGCTCATCTTCCCACAGAGTCCCACTCCCTGTCCAAGTCCTCCCTGCTGGTCCCGGGGGTTTCTGTGGTCCTTGGGAAGGTGGGGAGCAAGGCAAAGGACCAGAATCTAGAACCGGTGTCTGCTCCTGCCGGGCCCATGCCTCGAGGGCCCAGCAGCTTTTATTATCCAGCCCCATTTGCTACATCTGGCTATGATCCACTTGCCATCCCTACACCAGCCCAGGGGAAGGGTCACGAGCCCCACTTGGTAGATGAGCACACTGAGGTGCAGAGGTGTAAAATCTCTCCCACAAGCCAGGACTTGTGGGAGATGTGTGGGTGTGAGGGGAATAGGGGTGAGCCAGGGAAGGGTGAGATGTGAGGGGGGAAACAGGAGAGGAGGAGCATGTCAGATGTGTGAGAGGGTGTGTGCAGAGAGTGGTCCAGTGCTGAGATAGGAGGGGGATGACAAGGTCTGGGGTGAGAGGGCAGTGGGAGGATGAAGCACTTCTCCCCCTCTCCTTGGTGGGGAATTGCAGAGACTTACCCTGCCTTCAGCTCAGGACTAATGGGACCCAAGAGTCTCTTCCTCCAGCAGCTCCCTCTGGATGAAGCCGGAAGCCAGATTTCAGGAGCGGCCCAGATGTTCAGGAGAGATTCAGGAAAGTGGAGCAGATGGGGCCTGGGATTCCTGTGGGGGCTGGAGCGGGGGAGGGCAGCAGCTGGAGGATGTGCAGGGGCACGTGCCAGAGCTGAGCTGTCTCCAGCGTGTGCGGGAACATGTGTCTAGCATGTGGGTCTTGGGAAGAGAGGAGGCTAGGTCAGGTAGCCCTTGGTGCTTTCCATGTGCTGGCTACTAAGGTCTGTCCTCAGCTGTCACTAGCTGTGGCAAGGCCTGAGGGGGAAGAGCCCTGTCACGTGCTATGCCAGGATATGGAACAGAGCAAGAAAGACCTTGCCTCTATCCTTGAAGTGCTCAGTCTATCCCCCAATGCAAACCTTTGGCTTGGACCCAGGGGACCAAGTCCTCCTCCCTGAGTCCAGAGTGACCACTCCTCATGGACTGGAGGTGGGAAGTCTTGCTCAGAGGCTTGCGTGAGATGGCCCGAGTTGTTGCTTCACTTCTTCCCCTAGGAGCCTAGAGCTCATCTTCCCACAGAGTCCCACTCCCTGGCCAAGTCCTCCCTGCTGGTCCCGGGGGTTTCTGTGGTCCTTGGGAAGGTGGGGAGCAAGGCAAAGGACCAGAATCTAGAACCGGTGTCTGCTCCTGCCGGGCCCATGCCTCGAGGGCCCAGCAGCTTTTATTATCCAGCCCCATTTGCTACATCTGGCTATGATCCACTTGCCATCCCTACACCAGCCCAGGGGAAGGGTCACGAGCCCCACTTGGTAGATGAGCACACTGAGGTGCAGAGGTGTAAAATCTCTCCCACAAGCCAGGACTTGTGGGAGATGTGTGGGTGTGAGGGGAATAGGGGTAAGCCAGGGAAGGGTGAGATGTGAGGGGGGAAACAGGAGAGGAGGAGCATGTCAGATGTGTGAGAGGGTGTGTGCAGAGAGTGGTCCAGTGCTGAGATAGGAGGGGGATGACAAGGTCTGGGGTGAGAGGGCAGTGGGAGGATGAAGCACTTCTCCCCCTCTCCTTGGTGGGGGAATTGAGGACCGTTGGCTCAGGGCAGTCACAATGCTAAGTCCCAGTCTGGAGTCCCTCGGCCAAGCTGGGAATGACCCTCAGCCATGCCCATACCTTCCCCTCCACCTCTCCCTCACCTCCATCTTACCAGCTCTCTTACAGGCAGCCCAAGATCTCTCTGTTTCAGGAGTGGGCCTGCGAGCGTCCATGGCAGGATGCTCTCTATGGTCCTGACTCATCCGGTTGGGGCAGAGTCACTTTCCCTTAACCTTGAGGAGTGGGGTCCCACTGACCCACATATCTCCAAGGCACACCTCTCCCACAAGCCAAGACTGGACCCTAGGCTTGCATGAGACTGTTTTTCTACAATTCCTCCTCTAGGAGGAATGGCTGGCTCTGTACTCCAGCTAGCTGTGGAGCCCTGGACAAAGTATGTGTCTTTTCCTCACTGGACCTTATTTCTTCATTTATAAATTGAAAAGGTCAGAATAGGATCATCCTGGAGAGACTGTCGCATTCTGCTATCCTGTGATGTCAGCCCTGGACAAACTGAGTCTTGACGGCACTGTTGCTGAGGGCAAGGTGGCGCCCAGTCCCTCACCCCTGCCAGACCCTTGGGGCATGCCAGGATGCCAAGAGGCTCTGCAGGTGGACTCCTCTGCAGGCTGCACCGATGGAGCTGGGGTGGAGTATGGGGGACAGTACGTCCCCGAGTCCCCTCTGCCTGCAGGGAGGGGAGAGCACAGGGAGGCCTGGGGTAGAGCGTGGGGCTGGCTGGGCAGGCGGGCAGAGCAGAACGAGGCTCAAAGCTCCAGGGCTTTACAAATGGATTTTGCTGAAATGGAAATTTCCACCCATCCCTGAAATGAGCCTGGCAGCGAGGCCAGGTCTGCCGGGGCTGTAGCAGCTGGAGACGCGGACAGGGACAAAAGCCAAACTCTCAAAGCCCCTCAGACGCACGCAGCCCTCCCCTCATCTCCCACTCCACGCTCCTCCACGCCTCTCCCCAGCTCAGGTCCTTTCACAGTCCTCCGTCAGGACTTTCTTAAGCCTCACACCTCCTATACCCTTCTCACATTCCCCCTCAACCGCCTCAGTGCCTCTTACACCCCCACATCTGCCACGCCCCCACCGTCCACTGGTCCTCACCCTGCCATTTCACCCTCCTGCCCCTCACACCTCCTACCCTCCACCTCACACGCCCACACACACCTGACACGCTCTACCGCCTGCTTCATCCTCCTGCTGCCCTCTCACCCCAAACCTCCTCTTCCCCCTCCTACCTCAGCACTGGACCACTCCCTGCACATCCTCTCTCACACGCCTTGCACGCCCCGCCTCCTGTTTCCCTCCTCATATCTCGCCCCTCCCTGACTCACCCTACACTCCTCACACACTCTCCCTGCCACGTCTCACCCCCTTATCCACTTTCTGCCGCAGACACTCCCCCACCTTCTATGTCACTCCACGAGCCACACCCCTGGCCTGTCCCTAGCCACCTTCTCACCTAATGGCCCTCTATCAAAGGCTATTAAGGTCAAATATCTCCTAGTGAAGAGTGGGCTCCCAAGTCAGATTCCTCACTCAGCCCCCCTGGCTGGGTGAGCCAGGATCTTACCTCAATTCTCTGAGATTCTGTTTCCTCACCTGTAAAATAGGATGGATAACTTCCCACCCCTCTTGGGGCTGCTATGCCCACTGAACAGCCAGTGCTTGCAAAGTCCTTCCCTAATGCACAGGAGTGTTGATCTTGCTTATCGTTTTTGTCATCAATTGATACCTTGCGCCAGGCCCCTTGCTGGACTGTGCTGGGTGGGAGGGTGTGCGTAGAGTATGGGTGAGATCTCAAGAGCTGGTGAAAGCACCAGAAAGGATTCTTTGGGGGTAGGGAGGGGGAAGAGAGGGGTCAGGGATGAACCTGGTCAAGCAGGCCCACAGGGATCAACACTAACAAGGCTACTAGGCAGCAGCCAGTTCTAAAGATGCCGGCTCGGGGGCAGGACTCCTCTCCCCAGACAGAAGGGGCCTGAGACAGTCCAAGGGGCCCAGACATCCTTTCCTCCCCAGGCCACTGCTGGCCACACCCACTGGAAGGCAACAAGTTCCTCCAGTCCCTGGACAAAGGAATGTGGAGGGTGGGGAGGAGGAGGGTTTGCTGCCTTTCCTTCACCTACAAAGCTCTCATCTGGGTTGGAGGGGTAGGTGACAGGGGACTGGCTGGGATATGGAAGGTCCCTGGAGGGCATCACCGACCCCCTGCTGGATGGGTGGGGAGAGCAGGGCAAATGCCAATGGAGGGGAACAGAGCACAGAAGCCAAACTCAGGAGCAGGAGAACATGGGGTTTGACCTGCGGTGATTCCTTTGGAGGGCTACTTGTTCCAGGTCCTCAAGGGTGGGCTGGGGATGGGGTCTGGCCTGGCCCCTGAGGGAACTGTGAGGCCAGGAGGATTTGGGATGCTGATGACTGTGGGGAATGGGCACTTTCTGCTCCGTGGAGAGGCTGGGACAAGAAGCTGCGGCAAGATTGAGGGGGGAAGGTCCTAGGGGTTGGACACATGGGGATCACGGGCAGAGAGATGACCACAGGAGCCACTGGGGAGTGAGAAGGTGGGTGGGAGAAATCTGGCCTGAGATGGGGGTCTACAGGCATGCAGGGACAGTGTACAGGGCTCCAGTTCCTCCCCAGTGCAGGGTCCGTGGAGCACAGCCACAGGCCCTCATCCCTTAATTGCTTATTGCTTAGTACTCATTACCAGTTAAACAGAGCTCTGGGCTGCTCCAGGCTTCCTCCTGCCCTAGGCTCAAGTGCTGGGCACAGGCTTAGGGCCTGGACTGAGCTGGGCCACTGCGTGGAGAGAAACAAGTAGAGGGTTGGGTTGTGGTAGACATGGGCACTCGTGAGTGTCCAGAGCAATGAGAAGTGACCCTAGGTCTAGGTCCTGGAGGCAGGAGATGGAGCTTCCCCAAGGTGGGGGGTTGGGACAGGGACAAGGATCCTGCACACTGGCAGCTGAGGAAAGAGGGAGAGCTCTCCAGTCCAGAGCGGGTGTGAGAAGCCGGGCTGGCTGGGTCTCCACCGGGGCAGCCAGGGGCCCAGGCGGTGCCTCCACCAGGGCGAGCGGAGAAGGCTCACTGTGAGGAAGGCACAGGCACTGGGCCCTGCACTGAGGGCTTGTTCCTCTGAAACTGGGTCTGCGCTGCTGTCATGAACACCCAGCACTGCGGGGGAGGGTAGGACGCACGGGGGATTGAATTACCTTTCAAGTCTAAAACCTAGATTCCTCCAGGCCTGGCAGGTGGGCGGGTGCACACATTCCCGGAGAGCATTGTGGGAAGCTGGCTGTCACTGGAGACCACAGGCTCGCTCCAGCTCTCACGGTGCTCCTTTCCTTTTCACAGAGAGGCTGGCTAGCAGGACGAACAATGGGGGTTTGACCTGCGGTGATTCCTTTGGAGGGCTACTTGTTCCAGGTCCTCAAGGGTGGGCTGGGGATGGGGTCTGGCCTGGCCTCTGAGGGAACTGTGAGGCCAGGAGGATTTGGGATGCTGATGACTGTGGGGAATGGGCACTTTCTGCTCTGTGGAGAGGCTGGGACAAGAAACTGCGGCAAGATTGAGGGGGGAAGGTCCTAGGGGCTGGACACATGGGGATCACCGGCAGAGAGCTGACCATAGGAGCCACTGGGGAGTGAGAAGGTGGGTGGGAGAAATCTGGCCTGAGATGGGGGTCTACAGGCATGCAGGGACAGTGTACAGGGCTCCAGTTCCTCCCCAGTGCAGGGTCCGTGGAGCACAGCCACAGGCCCTCATCCCTTAATTGCTTATTGCTTAGTACTCATTACCAGTTAAACAGAGCTCTGGGCTGCTCCAGGCTTCCTCCTGCCCTAGGCTCAAGTGCTGGGCACAGGCTTAGGGCCTGGACTGAGCTGGGCCACTGTGTGGAGAGAAACAAGTAGAGGGTTGGGTTGTGGTAGACATGGGCACTCGTGAGTGTCCAGAGCAATGAGAAGTGACCCTAGGTCTAGGTCCTGGAGGCAGGAGATGGAGCTTCCCCAAGGTGGGGGGTTGGGACAGGGACAAGGATCCTGCACACTGGCAGCTGAGGAAAGAGGGAGAGCTCCCCAGTCCAGAGCGGGTGTGAGAAGCCGGGCTGGCTGGGTCTCCACCGGGGCAGCCAGGGGCCCAGGCGGTGCCTCCACCAGGGCGAGTGGAGAAGGCTCACTGTGAGGAAGGCACAGGTACTGGGCCCTGCACTGAGGGCTTGTTCCTCTGGAACTGGGTCTGCGCTGCTGTCATGAACACCCAGCGCTGCGGGGGAGGGTAGGAAGCACGGGGGATTGAATTACCTTTCAAGTCTAAAACCTAGATTCCTCCAGGCCTGGCAGGTGGGCGGGTGCACACATTCCCGGAGAGCATTGTGGGAAGCTGGCTGTCACTGGAGACCACAGGCTCGCTCCAGCTCTCACGGTGCTCCTTTCCTTTTCACAGAGAGAGCGGCTGGCGGAGTCAAGGGAGAAGGGAGAGAGCTGACCTGGCCCCAGGCTGCAGCCCCTCAACCAGGACTGGGAGGCCTTGGTTAGACCCTGCCATGTTCTAGTCACTCATGACCCTGACACCTGACTTAGCCACCCTGGTTTCCTCATCGGAAAAGAAGATAGGAATGTTAACATGCCATGTGCCAGGCCCTGTGTTAAGTCAGCACTTTTGTTCTTCATATCCTCATGCAGTCCGGTAAGGCAGGTTCTGTGGATCTTCTCCATTTTACAGATGAGGAAACAGAGGCTCAGAGAGGCTGAGGGATTTTCCTAAAGTCACACAGCTTGTAAGTAACAAAGCTGGGACTCTGACCTCAGAGCCTTACCCTGAACGACGCATGGTATCCATATCTCAGGGCTGCTGTGAGGAGTAAATGAGATAACACATAAAGAAGCGTTGTGGCCGAGCGCCTGGCACAGAGTGAGTGCTCGAGAAATATTAATGGTGTTAATGTTGTCCGTATTTATTCACCTGCACAGGTGCTCAGAGGTTTCATTTTATGCTGTGCGGGTGGCAGGGGGCTCAGGAGAGGATGGGGGGTGGGTTCTGGGAAAGCAACTGTGGGGACGCTGCGGGGCCGGGGGGCAGGCAGGCTGTAGTGGGAAGAGAAAGCAGGGGGAGGCGGGGCAAGTGGAGTACAGGAAGCGGAAGTAAGTGACTGTGAGTGACTATGTATTTGCTTTACGATTTTGCTCCAGTGATGGTCTCATTGGCCAGACATCTGGTTTCCACAGGCATCCCTGGGGAATGGAAGTCAGACAGCATTAGTTCAGCAGCTCTGACGCCATTTATCCCGGGCTCGCTGGCGCTCGATGGATCTCGGGGCTCAGGTCACTGCCCTGCAGAAGGGGGCCAGAGAACAGCGCGTCTGCCCCTGGAGCTCCCTGGAAAGGGAGTAGCAGCCCTTTCTGGGGGCTGGTCGCTGGCCTCTCACCTGCGCAGAGCTAGAAGCCAGGGGATTGGCCTCCTCCACACCCTCCGCCTCCCTATCCTGACCTCCCCTCTAGGTATGTGGGTAGAAGATTGTAAGGAGCTGAAGAAGACATTGAGTAGACCTGCCCCGTGCCTCTCCCCTCCATAGCCACTGGGAGAAGAGGTCCAGTGGAGGGCAGCCCACCCGACAGCTGCCTGGGGCACCCATCTCTAAGGGGCGCTAAAGCTTCACTGGTCACTTAATGAATCAGAGAAGACAGTATTAATCAGGCCCAAGCCCGGCGTGGGGGTGGCGGTCGGCGGGGACTGTTCTACAAGCTGCTGGGCACTGAGGTGAGATCCACACAGGGCCCTGAATCTACAACAACTGTTTATTAAACTCCTTTTGTAAGAGGGGGTCCTGGAGAGCCAAAGGACTTCTGTGTAGCTTAGAGGGACTGGCGAGGTTAGGGCCAAAGCTGAATTAGGGCTGAAGGAGGAGAGGCTGAGGGCTGCAGTGAGGTGGGGGTTGGGGGAAAGGGAGATCCCTGCCCAGTCCCTGCTCAGCTTCTCCTCCAAACAAATACTGAACAAATATTGAGAGAGTGTGGGTCTGAAGAGGCACCGAATTTATTAGCCTGCCCTTGACGCTCTCATTTTCCAGTCCAGCTCCGGTGCAAAAGTTCCGTAATGGATTCCCTTCCTGTCTTGGGTCATAACTGCATCCTGTCCGTTTGTTTATTTTTCATCCACTCACTCAACAGATATTTCTAAACACCTACTGTATGCCAGGCACTGTCCCAGGCAGTGGGGCTACAGCCACAAACTGCTTCCTCTCACCTGCTGCTGTCCGCCCCAGGAGCCACTGAAGCGGCAGAAATCAGGAGCCTTTCAGGTGCCCCAACTGGATTGGCGTGGGAGTGGGGATCAGAAGCTGTTTCAGGCAGCTGTTCGTCTCTGATCCCAAGAGAAAAGCATCTGTTTAACTGCAGTAGAGATATCTTCTTTGTGCCTGTTCCCAGCCTCACACTAGCTTTTACCCTCAGGACCTGGTGTGAGCTTATAAATTTATGTGTGTCCAGGATGGTGTATGTGTGTGTGTGTGCGTGTGTGCGTGTGTCTGTATTTCTCCCTGAGCAGTGCTCCAGGCTGGGCAGTTGAGAGGCAAGAGGCAAGGCTTGGGGGCGGGAATAGCAGAGGATGCCAGGCTCTTCCCTCACCCCTACTGTGGACCCCTCCTGGCCTCTCTGCTGGGTGGGGCTGCCTACAGGAACAGAGTAGCTAAGCAGGAGACTAAGTTGGCCCTTGGCTTCTCTCAGTCACCTGAAAAAGGGGAGGAGGGGAGGAAGTGGGGATGAGAAGAGGGAGGGGGAACCTGCAGGAAGGCCAAGAGGCAGAAGGGACCCCAGGCTTGAGGCTTGAAAGTCATCCTCCCTGAGAAACGTAAGACATTCTTTGAGCCCTTGCTCCCCTCCCTGGCCACTACCACCATGGCTATTCAACTTAGCTGACTGGGCTTCTGGGTGTTACTCCAATATGGAAAGACATGAAGGGGTCCTGGTCCTGACAGCCCTGTCCCCCCAGCTTCCATGGCTTGAAGGAAGAAGGGGAGCAAACCCCAGAGTCAGGCCTGCTATTCCTCTAGACTGTGGTCCTGACCTGGAGCCCTGCCCGGAGTCAAAGACCCATGAGCACGCTCGCTGAGACTTTGGGGGAAGCGGCAGGTTCCCCACAACAAACCCTGGATCCCGGGCTGTGGCTGCCACAGCAGAGGGAGCCTGTGGGAGACAGGGGGTGTTCGTGGGGAAAACGGGGGACTGAGCCTCACGTGCCAAGAAGTGGGGAGCTGTGTCTGCACAGGCGTCCCCCCTCCCACCAACACTGTCTGACAGAATGAGCTGCGTCCTTGCCGTCTCTATTTTTAGTCAGAACTGAAAGGAAGGGAAGTTTGGGGGCCAAGCCACCAGCCCCAGCTCCTACTGCCAGCACCCACAGCACGTGGTGTGGGGGTGCCTGGGAGCCCCAACTCCTCAGGGAGGCGGGAGGGTGCTCCCTCCCACCTGCCGGCACAGGCGCAGGGAATGAGGGATGAGAGAGGCAACAGGCTCCCTCCAGATGGGGGCTGGGGTGGGGGATGCTGCCTCCATTCCAGGGCTGGACACGCAGCTCTGCACTAGCACAGAGGGAGAGAAGGTGGAAAAGAAGAAAGACCCAGTTTGGTCTCCTGAAATAGGACTTAGGTCACTCTGAGGTGCTTCCTTTTGTCGGCTCTTTGAATGGGGCCCTTGCTTCCTCCCTTGAGGTTTAAACATCTTGACTCTATCAGGGGCTGGCTCTTCCTCAGGAGGGGAACCTGTATGAGGCATGAGTCCACAGACTTTCCGCCAGACCCTGAGAGCACAGAGAGGGAGCAGAGAGGAAGGAGATTTTCAGTGCCTCTACCTCCCCAGCACAAAGACCTCCTGGCTAGACTCCCACAGCTGCTAAGGTCATTGTGGGTCAGGGAAAGGCAGTTCGTGAGGCAGTAGAGTGTAGCTGTTAGAGTTTGCAGACCTGGGTTCAAATTCTGACTCCTCCTCCTACTTGCTGTGTGATGTTGAGGATGTAGCTAAATGTCTCCGAATTTGTTTCTTTCCTCTGTAAAGTAGGGGTAATCACCATACCTTCCCTGTAAAATTGCCGAGAATTCAGTGAGATAATATGAGAAAATGCACACAGCAAGTGCTCAACTATGCGTTATGAAAATGTAAAAGCAGAGCTCGGTCCGGGCCTGAACCCACCATATGGCTGGTCTCAGGTCCACAATGGAGAGAATTCCTCTCATATCGAAGTGATTTTACTCACCCCATCACTGCCCCCCGCAGCCTAAGTCTCTCATTCCCAGGCAAGAAGCTAGTATAGCCCACCCTTTAGCTGCAAAACTGGAAAAGCTCTTCCCTTCAGTCCCGTGGCAGTCCCAAGGGCTCCCCAGCCCCATCGTCCCACTCTTGCCCCCAGCCCAACCTGGCTGCGCACACAGAATCCTGGTGGAGGAATGCCGGAGGCACCTTGTCAAGGGTGGGCTGGGAGAGAGAAGGTTGCAGAGCATCTCAGACACACCTATCAAGGGGAAGAAATGACCGAGTGAAGACGTGCCACACAAACACATTCTGTAAGAGTTTCTGCAGGTGGTAAAAACTTTGGAGGAAGAGCTGGATGTGGAGTACAGACAAGCTTTAGGGATCTAAACCTCCTGAAAGTATGTTTGCAGCTCTGCACTAGCACAGAGGGAGAGAAGGTGGAAAAGAAGAAAGACCCAGTTTGGTCTCCTGAAATAGGACTTAGGTCACTCTGAGGTGCTTCCTTTTGTCGGCTCTTTGAATGGGGCCCTTGCTTCCTCCCTTGAGGTTTAAACATCTTGACTCTATCAGGGGCTGGCTCTTCCTCAGGAGGGGAACCTGTATGAGGCATGAGTCCACAGACTTTCCGCCAGACCCTGAGAGCACAGAGAGGGAGCAGAGAGGAAGGAGATTTTCAGTGCCTCTACCTCCCCAGCACAAAGACCTCCTGGCTAGACTCCCACAGCTGCTAAGGTCATTGTGGGTCAGGGAAAGGCAGTTCGTGAGGCAGTAGAGTGTAGCTGTTAGAGTTTGCAGACCTGGGTTCAAATTCTGACTCCTCCTCCTACTTGCTGTGTGATGTTGAGGATGTAGCTAAATGTCTCCGAATTTGTTTCTTTCCTCTGTAAAGTAGGGGTAATCACCATACCTTCCCTGTAAAATTGCCGAGAATTCAGTGAGATAATATGAGAAAATGCACACAGCAAGTGCTCAACTATGCGTTATGAAAATGTAAAAGCAGAGCTCGGTCCGGGCCTGAACCCACCATATGGCTGGTCTCAGGTCCACAATGGAGAGAATTCCTCTCATATCGAAGTGATTTTACTCACCCCATCACTGCCCCCCGCAGCCTAAGTCTCTCATTCCCAGGCAAGAAGCTAGTATAGCCCACCCTTTAGCTGCAAAACTGGAAAAGCTCTTCCCTTCAGTCCCGTGGCAGTCCCAAGGGCTCCCCAGCCCCATCGTCCCACTCTTGCCCCCAGCCCAACCTGGCTGCGCACACAGAATCCTGGTGGAGGAATGCCGGAGGCACCTTGTCAAGGGTGGGCTGGGAGAGAGAAGGTTGCAGAGCATCTCAGACACACCTATCAAGGGGAAGAAATGACCGAGTGAAGACGTGCCACACAAACACATTCTGTAAGAGTTTCTGCAGGTGGTAAAAACTTTGGAGGAAGAGCTGGATGTGGAGTACAGACAAGCTTTAGGGATCTAAACCTCCTGAAAGTATGTTCCAATAGACAATCCAGAGATTTGAGCAGATTTTCCAACGGATCTAAGAAGCCAGGGGGATGAGGAACCACTATGGAATCTGGTCCAAAAGTCAGGAGACCTGGGCAACTGTCTGCCTTTCATTCCCAAAGCAGAGACCTTCCTCCACAGTCTCCCCACCTGCTCCATGAGGTTAGACCAGCTGAGGTCTGTGGCGCAGGTGGGGGCATTCTGGGGCTCTGTGAGGTCTGAGGAGCAGTGATAGAATAACTAGAACTGGGCCTGGGAGACAGGCTCCCAGGAAAGGGGAAGGGGGCCCTCTCCTACCCCTTCCCAGGAGCTGACTTGCTCCATCAGCCAACATGTCAGCCAGCCAGCCGACAGAAACTGAGCTGCATCCCTCCACCAACCCGGGAGGCTGTTGCCATGGCAACTTCATATTTATCCACTTTAGCTCCTAATTAAGGGGAAAAGCATATAACATATTGGATGTCAAGGAGGCTTTGTGAGCCTCAATTTAGCGGCCGTGCCTGGATGTCAAACTCAAGTGTGATTGCTGTTAATCACCTTCCAAATTACCTCGACAGGTCACAAAGGGAAAGGTCCCGAGCAGTGGGGGCAGCTGGGCCCAGGGGAGATGAGGTTATGAGGGGGCAGGAAGGGAGATCTGTTTGGAATCATGACCTAGGGGGCCACTGGGCAAATGCTGGCTCCATGGGTGTCTGATTATAAGCTATCTGGGGACACTGACTAGATCTGTTCCCACTGACCCTGAGTCAGGGGTCTCCACCCTGGAGACTTACAACTCAAGGCCCTTGGTCTGAAGAGAGGGACTGACCGATTGATGAACCAAGAAGCATGTAAGGACCATCTGGTGGCCTCTGATGTCAGAAGGAAGATTGACAGATGACCAGGGCAGGTAAGTGCAGGCTGACCTGATGTTCGGATGGATGGATGACTGTCACATGGCAGATGGCTTAGGAGGAACTGGCTGGGTTGCTGGACTCAGCGGTGCATCTGTGATCTCTCAAGGGAGTGTCTAGCCTCTCTACCCCAAGGTTAGGCATGCTCTCAGGCGGCAATTAAAGCAAGCCTGCTGTGGCGCTTCTGACCATGGGAATTTGTGGCCAGAACCATGTTCTCGGGAGAAACTTCAGCAGGCCCCTGGGGATGTGGGAGACTGGGAGTGGAGATTAATAGAGCCAGGTTAGAAGTCAGGGCACGGAGGGAAGGACATCAGCAAAATAGTTAAGAGCATGAGTTATGAGGTCGGGCAGCCGTGGGGTAGAGTCTCAGCTGAGCTATTTAGTTGTGTGACTATGACCAAGTCACTTAACCTCTCTCTGTTTTGGTTTTCTCATCTGTCATGTGGAGAAGTAATTCATACTTTGTAGGGCTTTGCAAAGGTTTAACCAGATGATAACTATAAGGAGCTTAGTACAGTCGCTGGCACATGGTAGACTGTCACTGGCTTTTTAAACATTATTAGCAAAGGAGACAGACCTATAGAGGAGGGGCAGGAACATGGTGTGCGAAGGCTAGGCCTCGAGGTGGGTGAAGGAGCCCTTCTCCACTGGCCCCTTTGGGTCAAGAAAGGGATGCTAATGAAAGCAGGGTAAGGGCTGGGGCTGAGCAAGGGTGTGAGGACAGTTGGAACCCACTGGGCCCGTGTGGGATGTTTTTCAGCCTCAGAGGGGGTAGTGGGGGGTAACAGGGAAAGAGACCCTTGCCCTCAAAATCTTGATGTCACCTAAGGGTCAGAATGGACCTGTGTGCAGTCTGAATCTGGAGGTCATTAGAACTACCTGGGATGATTCTACAAGATATGCCTGGGCTCTCCCTAAATCTCTTGGCTGAGACTGTCAGAGGTGGACCCTGGGAGGCCAGTTTTTACAATGCTCCCAGGAGGATCTGAGGATTAGCCAGGTCTGAGACTTAGTGGTCAAAATCAGAGACCGTGGGGGGTTAGAGCTGAGAAGAGCAGGAAGAAAGAGTGGACAAGCCCTCCCCGCCACCATCAGTGTTCTGAAAAAAAGTGTTCAAAGAGAAACAGATGGTAGGACGAACTGGCTGGGTTGCTGGACTCAGCGGTGCATCTGTGATCTCTCAAGGGAGTGTCTAGCCTCTCTACCCCAAGGTTAGGCATGCTCTCAGGCGGCAATTAAAGCAAGCCTGCTGTGGCGCTTCTGACCATGGGAATTTGTGGCCAGAACCATGTTCTCGGGAGAAACTTCAGCAGGCCCCTGGGGATGTGGGAGACTGGGAGTGGAGATTAATAGAGCCAGGTTAGAAGTCAGGGCACGGAGGGAAGGACATCAGCAAAATAGTTAAGAGCATGAGTTATGAGGTCGGGCAGCCGTGGGGTAGAGTCTCAGCTGAGCTATTTAGTTGTGTGACTATGACCAAGTCACTTAACCTCTCTCTGTTTTGGTTTTCTCATCTGTCATGTGGAGAAGTAATTCATACTTTGTAGGGCTTTGCAAAGGTTTAACCAGATGATAACTATAAGGAGCTTAGTACAGTCGCTGGCACATGGTAGACTGTCACTGGCTTTTTAAACATTATTAGCAAAGGAGACAGACCTGTAGAGGAGGGGCAGGAACATGGTGTGCGAAGGCTAGGCCTCGAGGTGGGTGAAGGAGCCCTTCTCCACTGGCCCCTTTGGGTCAAGAAAGGGATGCTAATGAAAGCAGGGTAAGGGCTGGGGCTGAGCAAGGGTGTGAGGACAGTTGGAACCCACTGGGCCCGTGTGGGATGTTTTTCAGCCTCAGAGGGGGTAGTGGGGGGTAACAGGGAAAGAGACCCTTGCCCTCAAAATCTTGATGTCACCTAAGGGTCAGAATGGACCTGTGTGCAGTCTGAATCTGGAGGTCATTAGAACTACCTGGGATGATTCTACAAGATATGCCTGGGCTCTCCCTAAATCTCTTGGCTGAGACTGTCAGAGGTGGACCCTGGGAGGCCAGTTTTTACAATGCTCCCAGGAGGATCTGAGGATTAGCCAGGTCTGAGACTTAGTGGTCAAAATCAGAGACCGTGGGGGGTTAGAGCTGAGAAGAGCAGGAAGAAAGAGTGGACAAGCCCTCCCCGCCACCATCAGTGTTCTGAATAAAAATTGTGTTCAAAGAGAAAACATTCTACAGCTGTTTTGAAAAACATCTATTATGGTAATAATAATAATTACAGCAAACATTTATTGATTGTTTCCTGTGAGCCAGGCACTATGCTGAGTATTTCACATGGATTATCTCTTTGAATCTTCTCAGTGGCTATTGAGGTAGGTCATCCCGTTCATACAGATGAGGACACTAAGGTTCCCAGAGGCTGTCAAAGGTCACAGTTTGTTCATGGTGGATCCAATCCTGGGTGGTCTGAATCCACGCCTGGACTACCTTCTCATTTCTAGTTGAAAAAACAGGAAGGCCAGAGAGGTGAAATAACTCTCCCAAGGTCACACAGCAAATTCGAGACAGAGGAGGGATTAGAATCTGGAGATCTCTTCCTCCAGCTCTCCATTCCCACCCTGCAGGTACATTTTGAAGAGAAAAGTTAAGGACAGGCTGGCCTGAAGGACAGGTCTCAGCTTTGTCCCCCTCTACAGTCAGAGTCCCAGAAATAGCAGGTCGAGTAGAAGGGGGTTGGAAGGTTCCTGACTCGGAGAAGAAGCAGACACTCAGAATGTGGTGACCACGGCCATGGCAGACTTCCTGGTCTGGTAGGAGGAGTTGCCGTGGCCTGGTTTCTGCAGATGTGGCTGCAGGCGTCCTTTTGAATGGAGGGCTATTAAGGGAAAATGCTTTGCAAGGAGCTGAGCAGCTGGGAGGGGAGATGGTCAGGGCCCTGAATGGGGGACTTTGTCCCTTCAGTTGACTGGCCAGTTCTGGTTCCCAGGGTCTGTGTCTAGCAGGGAGTGGCTAGTGGAGAGGCCACAGGGAATCACTGCCCAGAAGGCTCCGCCCCCTCTTCTGGTCTCCTGTGCCTGGCTGGTCCTCTCCCCAGGTCTGTACCACCTCTAGGCTGGCCTGATGGTTCAGAGCATGGGCTTTGGGGACTGATAACTGGAGCTATGTTTGTGTTACTGAAAATCTCAGTGCCTCAGTTGCCTTGTCTATAAAAGGGAACTAATAAGAGTATCTTGTAATGTTAGGAAAATTGAGCGAGAAAATAGGGTGAAGAAAATAGGGTGAAGACTTTGGTAATGCTGACTCTTGTACATTCTCTCTCCAGCTGATGAGTTCTTCCTCCTGGTTTCTGTCCATCCCAGGCCTTTCCAGACCCTGGAAAGACCCTGGTTGAAGGAAGGGCTCCTGGTGGAGACAAGGCCATGTGCAAAGACAGGGGAAAGCTGAAAGCCTTGTCCACTCTCCAGAGGAAAAGCTTTGAAGACAGTGCCAACTCCAGTCCGTGCGATGAGACTTTATCGCCTACAGCTCTGCTTCCACCCTAGACCGTCTTGAAGCCCTAAACCTGCCTTGTCTCTCCTACCAAGGCCTTTGCTAGGGCTGTTTCCTCTGCCTGAAATTCTCTCTGTTCTCTTTCCCTGGCTGCCTCCTATCTGGTCCTCCGGGTGGTAACTGAGACCATCTCACCTCCTTTCCCTTAGACCAGGGGTCCTCATGTGTGTCCCCCATTTTGGGGCTGAGCCCCTACCCCTCGCTCTGTGAGGTTAACAATCTCAACCTGTTTGCTTATCTCCCAGCCCTTCCTTAGCATGAGGCCTGACAAGAATATTAACAAATATGGTAATCAGTCTACAAATACTTGTTAGATGAAGGCGTAAATGAGTGAATGAATGAATGAATGGATTACCTGTCCCAGGCTTGGGGATTGTGGGATGAAGAGAATAGGGAGTAGGTACATCAGACCGGACTGTAAACGTGTCAAACATTCTCTCCCCAGGAGAAGGACCCAAGCTGTCCTGCTCTCTCAGGACCTTGTCTCGAAGTTAGGCCACCAGTGTCTTGTAGCTACATCATCAGCAGAGTTAGTGTTTACTGAGGACCTACTATGTGCCAGCTACTATGCTTGACGTTTCTCACACACACACACAGACACACACTTCTTGTTTGTTATCTCACTGAATTTTTAAAGCAGCTCTGTGAGACAGGTCCCATACATTTCTGCATTTTACAAAACATAAAACTGAGGTTCGGAGAAATGAAGACACCCTGCCCAAGATCACACAGCTAATAAATGGTGGGACTGCAAGGAAGTGTGGTTGATGCCCAGGCACATCTGTTTGATCCTGGAGCTGGAGTTCTTAACCACTGGGCTATCTTGCCTCCCTGCAGGATGAAGCGGAAGCCATCATGCCACCTCCCAGGAAGTGGAAGTTGCTGGGAAACGAAGCTGAAGAAAGTTCAGACCAAACGATTAGTTCATGTTTGGTGAGCAACTGTGGTGCATTGGCCCGGCAGGAAGTACAGAGCTGGCGGCCAGCCCGGCCACCAGCTCCCCATCTGAGCAGACAGACAGACAGACCCCGGGAGGAGGGGCAGGTGATGACAGCGGGCTGTTGGGGGAGGGGCTGCCAGCCCATGCGGTGGTGACGGCTGGCATTTGTCACCGGGTGGCTCGAGGGTGGACGGTGGTGGGCCCTGGGAACAGGGCACGGGTACACGGAGTTGTTCTTGGAGGGGCTGTTTGGAAGGCTTTGCACACTGGAGGCTTAATCACTCGGCAATTGCTGAGCCCAGACGGCGCTCCTTGGCACTCAAGCCACTAAGAGGAATGTCTCCTCTGCCCGTCCCCGGAAAGGAAGTTTTCCTGCTTCTTAGGGCTCAGCAGAGCATCTAACTCACTCCTGTTCTCCCAGTGGCTGAAGGATTCCAAGCATCCTGAGTGCCCTTCTCTCATGACGGATGTGGGATGGAAATGCCATCCTTTTAGCAGAGCGCAGAGGCCCTAGGTCTGTGGGAGACCCTGGGGGCTGCCCTCCCTGATTGTGCAGCTGGCTGGAAGCAGGCGGCCCATTAGGTTCAGTCTTCGGCTGTGTAGAGATTACCCAGTGAGGTGTGAGGAGTGCAGTGGCAGGGCCACTCTGCAGAGTGCCAACCTCGCCCTTCCTCCAGAGGAGCACGGCTCCTCAGCTGGGGGCGGTCTGTCACTTCCCTGCCTAAGTCCTGGTGTCATCAGCCAGTTGCCGAGATCTGAACACAGCAGGAGGGTGCCTAGGCTCCTGCACTCAGAGCTGGGACCTCCAGCCTTTCACCCCAAGGCTTTTACCTCTACCACAAAGTTCCATAACTGAGGGGCTTGGCTCAAGGCAGCAAACCTTGAACCCACATTCAGTGCCAGATACCACGGGACCAGGCCAGGGGCCGGGCGTAGTGCCAGTAAGAGGGACGGGCGTCACCTACAGTTAGGCAGTCATCTCTGGCTGAGAAAGGGTCAGGTCAGGTGAGACATAAGGACTGGACAGAAATCTGGGCATGGACTCCCATCTGAAATGGGTGATAGAGGAAAGATGGGGCTGGGGCAGACATGGAGGGAGCTAAGGCAGGTTGATATGACAGATACGTTGGACTTGGAGTTGGAATGGGACGAGGGTTGTTATGGCTATTCAGGTAAGAACAGGGGGTGGACTTTGGCTTGATTTTGGTATTGGGGTGGGATCAGGAGTGAAGTTGTAGCTGGGATGAGGGCTGGAGTTGGGGTTGGAGATGAGGTAAGGATTGTGGCTGAAATGCAGGTTTGATCCTGGTGTGAGTCAAAGCTGGGGTCAGAATGAGAGGACATTTGGCTCAGAACTAGACCTGGAAGTGACTGCGAAATGGTGGGAAGTGGGCTGACTCTTCACCTGCCTGGGTGTGCACTTTCTGAGCAGGTGGAAAACCCAAACTGGGCTACTGAGACTGTCTCAAAAGCTGGTAGTGGTTTAGTCACTAAGTTGGGTCCAACTCTTTGTGGCCCCATGGACTGTAACCCGCCAGGCATCTTTGCCCATGGAATTTCCCAGGCAAGACTATTGGAGTGGTTGCCATTTCCTTCTTCAGTGCATCTTTCTGACCCAAGGATTGAACCCGCATCTCCTGCACTGCAGGCAGATTCTTTACCACCAAGCCACCAGGGAAGCCCTGTCTCAAAAGGTGCCCACCACCAACCATCTGTCTCATCCACTTACCTCCCCATTACCTCCCTCACCCTCCGCTCCTTCAACTCCTGTCTCTTGCTCTCAGCACAGGCGAGGCTCACGTGTCACCTCCTTCCTGATCACAGCAGATGTGACCGAGGCCTGCGCTGTGTTCTCTTCTGAGCAGCTGCTGATTGCAGAGGCCTCTAAGCATTCTGGGTAGGGCTCCGTCAGCTATGCCCTCATCCTGGGGATGAGTGGGGACATGGAGCGCTCCCCCCACACTCCTTCCTGGCCCTTGCCAGGGCTCTGACCCCTCTCCTTCTTTCTGCAGAGGCCCTGGCCCCTGCACGCCTCCTCTCGTTGCTCAGGGTGACAACCTGCCATCCTCGGGCACTCAACGCTGGGGTTAAGCTTTTAGTGCTGTCATTGGGGAGACCGTGGCCCCTCGCTCCCTGGTTTCCCGGCCCCGCTGTCCCTTCATGCAGAAACACGCATCGGGGCATAAAACCGAGGACGACTGTGGCACTGTGATGCCTCTTAAATGCAGGCAATTAGTGACTAAATAAAATATAGAACAGGCGTCTCCGCCTGCTTCTAGCAGGGACTTCACTGAACACCATCTGGGTTAGGGACCCTGGGAACGGATCACAGGAATAGAAGCTGGTGGTCTGAGGCACCTGGTCTGGAGCCTCTTGGTGGGACACAGTTGAAGAGAACTGGACTGCTCATGGACTGCTAATAACTCCTCAGCCTTGGCAGAGGGCTGGGGGTGTGCAGGGAAGCCTTGGGGGGGGGGTCTCTCAGGAGCTGATGGGGAGAATATGGCAGAAGATGGAGACGCAGAGGAGCGTGGCTCTGAAACGTGACCCGCCTGGATTTGCCGGCTCTACCAGTGACCAACTGTGTGAACTTGGGCAGGTTGCTCCTCCCTTTCCAAGCCTCAGTTGCCTTGGTTGTAAAATGGGCATGGCCATAGTTCTAGCAACCTATTAGCAATGCAGATAGATTTACATGAAGCCATAAATGCTCTATGTCCCTCGAAGAAAAAAAAATAAAAAAGAGCCTTCCTAGAAGGAAGTGAGGCTGAGGCCAGAAAGGGGTAGAGACACTGCTGCTGGGAAGTCTTGCACATATGAGGGGACAGGCTATGGAAGGACGAGCCCAGAAGATCCTGCTCCTGGACCAGGGCCTCTTCCTCACTGATGCCCCTCCTGGCCAATCCAGAGAGAAGCTGGTGACTAGACTCTGACCATGAGAGGAAGAGCTCAGACTTTGTGACTCTGGGAGGATGTCTCCCTTTCTGCCCTCCTCTTCACTACCCTCCTATTGGGATGCTGTACATAGATAACCACCTGGGGTGACTTATTCTGTGTCCTGGAGCCTCCGTTTCCCCTTCAGAACAGCTTTAACAGCATCACGTTCCCGAAGCCCAGGGTGCCCTTAACAAGCGCCCTAGCTCTGCAGCCCTCTGCACCCCCTCTCCTTCCCTCATTGGTCTTGCTCATGCTGCTCCTGTGCTGAGCAGGGCATCCCAGAGGGCCTCTCGGGCAAAGGGACCAGGGTCATGTAGCAGCCTAGCAGACGACAGTTGGGGGACAGAAGAGACTGGGCCAGCAGCCGGGGTGGCCCGTCACTTGGCTTCTGCTCCCACATGGACTGCCATCCTAAGCTCCAGCTCAGCCCTTTCCTTTAAATAAAAAGAATGACGTCATCCTCTTGCTTAGCTGCTGAGCTAGAGGGAGGTGATCTGAGATACTGTGGAAGGGAAGCATGAGATGCTGGGGCTGGGGCTGGGGGGTGGGGAAGCCAAGGGGCAGAGGAAGGACGGATACCAAGTCCCTTCTGGGGACACACGTGTGCATGGGTGTGTATCTCCTGGAGTCCACCCACGTATATGTGTTGGAAAACTGCAGAATCTACAAAATGTTAGGGCGGAGACGGAACTTCATGGTACTGCTAGAAAAGCTGAGGCTCATGGACAATGTGGGGGAGTTAGATGAAGACAAGACCTTTCGTGTTTCTGAGTCTGTTTCCTCCTCTGCAAAAGACGGGTAACAATGGTGTTGGCCTTGCAAGCACTTTGTGAGAAAGGATTGGGGGAGAGAATGGATGGAAACAGGGGCACAGATGAACGGTGGCTCTTGTGAATAGGCGTGGGCAGAAGTGATGCTAAAGCAAGAGAGAAGAGGACAGTGGGCTGGCGTCAGGGGCTGCCCCTTGACCTTTCCCAGCAGGGGTCTGGCCCTAGACTCTGCCAGGCTAGGATACGTGGTCCCCACGTATCCTTTCTCAGGCTCACCTGTCAGCACTTCCTCTCTGGCCCTGTTGTGGGGGGCCTGGGAACTGCCTTGGCTCTTCCCCTTTGGGGTGATGCTCTGAATCCTTCTGTGGAAGCTCTGGGTTTCTGTTTTCCCCAAGCATTTCTGTGGCCTCCGCTCAGGGCTAGCTCAGGCTCCTGGCGGCTCCTTCCCCACTGAGCTGACTTCTGGCAGACAGCTCCTATTCCTCTAGGGGTCCCTCTCCTCTCCCAGCCCCCTCACACACACTTTCCTCTTGCTCATCGTGCTCCCTCTTCTCTGCCCTCCCCCACCCCGTCCCTCTCCCGGTCCCTATTTCTGTCTCTCCTTGTCCTTGTCTCTGATGTCAGTGTCTATCCAGTCAGTATCCCTGTCTCTCCCGCCTTATTTTCCTGTCCTGTCCCATCTCTGATATGAACTCTCTTCACCCCCCCCAACCCACTTAGCAGCCTAGCAGACGACAGTTGGGGACAGAAGAGACTGGGCCAGCAGCCGGGGTGGCCCGTCACTTGGCTTCTGCTCCCACATGGACTGCCATCCTAAGCTCCAGCTCAGCCCTTTCCTTTAAATAAAAAGAATGACGTCATCCTCTTGCTTAGCTGCTGAGCTAGAGGGAGGTGATCTGAGATACTGTGGAAGGGAAGCATGAGATGCTGGGGCTGGGGCTGGGGGGTGGGGAAGCCAAGGGGCAGAGGAAGGACGGATACCAAGTCCCTTCTGGGGACACACGTGTGCATGGGTGTGTATCTCCTGGAGTCCACCCACGTATATGTGTTGGAAAACTGCAGAATCTACAAAATGTTAGGGCGGAGACGGAACTTCATGGTACTGCTAGAAAAGCTGAGGCTCATGGACAATGTGGGGGAGTTAGATGAAGACAAGACCTTTCGTGTTTCTGAGTCTGTTTCCTCCTCTGCAAAAGACGGGTAACAATGGTGTTGGCCTTGCAAGCACTTTGTGAGAAAGGATTGGGGGAGAGAATGGATGGAAACAGGGGCACAGATGAACGGTGGCTCTTGTGAATAGGCGTGGGCAGAAGTGATGCTAAAGCAAGAGAGAAGAGGACAGTGGGCTGGCGTCAGGGGCTGCCCCTTGACCTTTCCCAGCAGGGGTCTGGCCCTAGACTCTGCCAGGCTAGGATACGTGGTCCCCACGTATCCTTTCTCAGGCTCACCTGTCAGCACTTCCTCTCTGGCCCTGTTGTGGGGGGCCTGGGAACTGCCTTGGCTCTTCCCCTTTGGGGTGATGCTCTGAATCCTTCTGTGGAAGCTCTGGGTTTCTGTTTTCCCCAAGCATTTCTGTGGCCTCCGCTCAGGGCTAGCTCAGGCTCCTGGCGGCTCCTTCCCCACTGAGCTGACTTCTGGCAGACAGCTCCTATTCCCTCTAGGGGTCCCTCTCCTCTCCCCAGCCCCCTCACACACACTTTCCTCTTGCTCATCGTGCTCCCTCTTCTCTGCCCTCCCCCACCCCGTCCCTCTCCCGGTCCCTATTTCTGTCTCTCCTTGTCCTTGTCTCTGATGTCAGTGTCTATCCAGTCAGTATCCCTGTCTCTCCCGCCTTATTTTCCTGTCCTGTCCCATCTCTGATATGAACTCTCTTACAGTCTCTCTGTCTTTCTCCCTCCCACATTGTAATTTTTCTGCTCCCTAGAAGGTAAGTCCCTGCCTTGAGCAAAACCCTGAGGGGCCAGATCCAGGCCAGCTATCTGGAAGGAAATGGGCCCCCAGCCCTCCTCCCCCACCCACAGTGGGGTGCAGCCCTGGCTCTCTGTACTTCCTGAGCACGGGTATGTGTGGGCCGAGGGCAGAAGGCCCATCTTGCCTGTCATCTGGAGAGACGTGTGTGCGAAATGTTAGCTCTGTGGCTCTGATTCAGCTCCCAGGCGGCTGGTTGAGGAACACGATGACAGAAGGGGGTGATGGGGACCTGGAAATGGCTGAAGATAGATCCCTGAGACTTCGGCCAAGGACCTGGGGCCCTCTAGAGAAGACCTTGGGTGGGATAACGGAGGGCCTGGGTGGGGGTCGTGGCCCCACTGGATACAATGATGGGGCCTAAATGGGGTAAAAATGAAAAAGGTTCAGTGCAGGGGTGGGAGCAGGAGGAGGGATGCTGGGTGTGATGAAGGAACCCCTCAGTGAGGGCAGTGATGGGACACGGGGAGGATTCAAGGAATGGTGCATGCGGGTGGAGGGGATATGAGAAGGCTCAGAGGGAAGCATTAAATTAGAGGCATGGATGTGGTGAAAGGCCAAGGGGGACCTTCTAGGGCCCTCCATCTGCTTGTCCCCCTCCTCTCTCCCTACATGTGCCTCATGCTGGCCTCTCTCTCCCCTCACTCACTTGGCTGCTTCCAGCCCTCACCTCTCAGTGCCTAGGTCTCCCTAGTCTCCTCTTCCTTGCAGTTGTGAGTTGCTGACAGCCCTTTCTGTTTAGGAAGGACACTGTCCCTGTGGATCCTCACATCTGTAAAGGGTGGTCTTGTCCCACAGGTGACAGACTGCATTTCAGGGCTGATCCTGCAGAGAGCTGTCTGCCTGCCTGCCTGCCTATCTCTCTAGTCCAGAAAGAAGAGCCCGTTCCAAACCCCTTGCCCCGGTCTGGAATGGTCAACAGTTCTCACTGGAGAAGGAGCTGGGGTATCGCTCCTAGGACTGTGGATCTGTGAGCAGGATGTGCTGCTGGTGAGGATCCGCCAGGGATGGAATCTCCGGCACGTTCTAGTCAGCACTGCTGGAATCCTAATATGTGCTCAGGGCCTGTGTGAGTCCAGGCCACAGACAGCACATAGAGTCATGTCGAAGCCAAACTCACCTCCTCCTTCCCCGGCTCCCACCCCGCAGGATTACCAGTCCATGTCTGTATCCACAGGGGCCCGGAGGGGCCCATGACAGCCTCCTGCTTGGGGGAGAGGAGGCCAATTTCAAAATACACCGGGATAACCATAGGAATATTGGCAAAAGCCATCATTCATTTGGAGCTAGTCTGTGGGGAAGCTCTGTACATTTTTAATTCAAATAAATATGTGCCAGCCCAAAAAAAAAAAAAAAAAATATGTGCCAGCCTGAATGGGAGGAGGGTCTGGGGGACAATGGATCCATGTATACGTATGACCGAGCCCCCTTCACTGTTTACCTGAAACGATCACAAAATTGTTGATTGGCTATACCCCAATACAAAATGGTTTTGATATTAAAACATTTTTTAAATATCCTCATAGCTATGGGGTTGGCATTAGTTTCACCCCGACTCCCCAGAGAAATAAACAGGCTCAGAGGTTAAATACCTGGTTGGATTCATACCGGGGCCCATTTGCCTCCACTGCTCAGGTTCTGAAGGCCTGCAGACCCTGTGCAGCCCCCACGGGTCCTCCATGGGACCCTGGGAGGTGTGAGTGATGGAGGGGAGGATGAATCACCAGCATTCCAGGGAAACCCACTCAGGTGGGGGTGCGGCTGTGGGAGGGCTCAGGGGCTCATGGCTCCTCCCTCAAGGCCTGGGACCGTCTTCCGGAGAGCACCTTCAGTCCTGAGTGGGCCTGAAGATCCCCCGCCTCCAACCAACACCCTCGGAAAGCCGCTAATTGGTTACACTTGTAGCCAGTGGGGGTGGGGGTGACCTAAATTAGGCTACGGGTCTGGGCTGTGGAGGGAGCACGGACTGGGAGTGGGCGGCTATCCAGGGTCCACTGCTGCCTTATCGGCCCTGCCCTAGGGGCAGCAGGACCCCCTGCCAGGCTGCGGCGGTGCAGAGAGACCCCCTCCCCCACGTCTCCGTGTGGGCGCGCTGGGCTGCTGTGTTCCTGTGGCGCCGGTGGGTGCGTGACGATGGCAGCTCCCACCCGGCAGAGCCGTGAACAGAAGGGGCGAGCCGCCGGCAGCTTTAAATAGCTCCACGCTGTATCTTGCTTGCTCAAAGCCTCACCTCCCCAAGTCCGACTGCCCCAGGGGAGGGGCTGCGTGAGCCCCAGAAACGAGGCCAAGACAGACGGACTGGGCGCCCCTTCAACTCAGAAACACTCTCCAGTCATGGAAACACCTGCCAAAAAACACCTGTTTTCACTGTACCCGAGAGGCACAGCCCAGTGTTTCCTTGAGTAGGGGGGTCCAGGAAGTCTCTGAAGGGCCTATGAGTCATCAGGAAGCTGACTCTGCCCAGCCTGCATCTTGGCTGCCAGCAGGCAGGTCTTCATTCAGGCCCTGCCTTGAGAGGGGTGCTTTGATCCAGGTGGAGGGCCCAACCACTCTGACTCAGAGTGGCAGCCCACCTCTCCTGCTCCTACAATCAGTGGTGACCCCTTGGTCACCAGCTCACCTCCTCACCCTTTTAGTGGTGTCGATTTTCACCCGACTCCCCAGAGAAATAAACAGGCTCAGAGGTTAAATACCTGGTTGGATTCATACCGGGGCCCATTTGCCTCCACTGCTCAGGTTCTGAAGGCCTGCAGACCCTGTGCAGCCCCCACGGGTCCTCCATGGGACCCTCCATCAGTGATGGAGGGGAGGATGAATCACCAGCATTCCAGGGAAACCCACTCAGGTGGGGGTGCGGCTGTGGGAGGGCTCAGGGGCTCATGGCTCCTCCCTCAAGGCCTGGGACCGTCTTCCGGAGCCAAAGAAGCACCTTCAGTCCTGAGTGGGCCTGAAGATCCCCCGCCTCCAACCAACACCCTCGGAAAGCCGCTAATTGGTTACACTTGTAGCCAGTGGGGGTGGGGGTGACCTAAATTAGGCTACGGGTCTGGGCTGTGGAGGGAGCACGGACTGGGAGTGGGCGGCTATCCAGGGTCCACTGCTGCCTTATTGGCCCTGCCCTAGGGGCAGCAGGACCCCCTGCCAGGCTGCGGCGGTGCAGAGAGACCCCCTCCCCCACGTCTCCGTGTGGGCGCGCTGGGCTGCTGTGTTCCTGTGGCGCCGGTGGGTGCGTGACGATGGCAGCTCCCACCCGGCAGAGCCGTGAACAGAAGGGGCGAGCCGCCGGCAGCTTTAAATAGCTCCACGCTGTATCTTGCTTGCTCAAAGCCTCACCTCCCCAAGTCCGACTGCCCCAGGGGAGGGGCTGCGTGAGCCCCAGAAACGAGGCCAAGACAGACGGACTGGGCGCCCCTTCAACTCAGAAACATTCTCCAGTCATGGAAACACCTGCCAAAAAACACCTGTTTTCACTGTACCCGAGAGGCACAGCCCAGTGTTTCCTTGAGTAGGGGGGTCCAGGAAGTCTCTGAAGGGCCTATGAGTCATCAGGAAGCTGACTCTGCCCAGCCTGCATCTTGGCTGCCAGCAGGCAGGTCTTCATTCAGGCCCTGCCTTGAGAGGGGTGCTTTGATCCAGGTGGAGGGCCCAACCACTCTGACTCAGAGTGGCAGCCCACCTCTCCCTGCTCCTAACCGCAATCAGTGGTGACCCCCTTGGTCACCAGCTCACCTCCTCACCTTGGCCTTCCTTTGTCTGTGCACAGACCTTAACAACCTGATCCCAAAAGCTCATCCCTCATCACTCTCCTCAATCTGCTCACCTCACTTCAGGCATTTAGACCTTCTTTCTGCTCCAGCTCATTTCCACCTCAGGGCCTTTGCATTTGCCCAGATTTTAATTTTGGTCTCTTTTATTGTTTGGGTGTTTTTATTTGTTTATTTTTCATCCATCTTTATTCTTGGGCCTGTGTGGGCCTCCCATCAGAGTGGCCTCTCTTGTTGCAGAGCACCAGCTCTGCACGCATGCGCTCCAGAGCCCTGGCTCGTAATTGGACACGTTGGTCCAGCCGCTCCGTGGCCTGTGGGATCTTCCCGGGCCAGGGATTGAACTGGCGCCCCTTACACTGCAAGGCAGACTCTTTATCCATTAGACCACCAGGGAAGCCCAAAGCTGTAGTTTTTTAGGCAAGGAATTTGGTGCTAGGAGCATTCCAAATGGTGGGAACAACCTGTGCAATGTCCTGTGCCCAGAGAGATGCTAGCAAATGGGAGGGACTGAAGGGAGACATGGGTGGCCGCATGATGTGAAATCAGGCTGGAGAAGTGGCCAGTGACCACAGTGTGCAGGACCCTGTTGACTACACGATGGCTGTTTTTCTTTATCTGGGGTCCTCAAAGGGTTTTAAATCACACGATCATATTTGCATTTTGAAAAGATTACTCTGGCTGCCTAGGAAATAAAGATTTGCAAGTGATGACAAAAAGATTCAGAAATCATATGAGAAGAGGGATGGCAAATTTATGCCACACTTGTCACAATTCCCTGTTCTCATACCCAAAGCAGACAGTGCGAGTCAATTACAGCAGTGGTTCTCAAAGTGGTTCTCAGACCAGCAGCATTAGCACCACCGGGCAATTAGTTAGAAATGCAAATGATCAGACCTCCCACCAGACCCTTTGCATGGGAGACTGGGGGTAGAAGGCAGCCATCTGTGTTTTAATAAGCCCTCCAGGTGATTCTGATGCAGGCTGAAATCTGAGAACCACTGAACTAGAACAGTCTTCCCTACTAAGCCTCAGGCTGCATCAAAAACCTCCTCAATACACACTCTAAGCAGTCACTAGCCCTGGGTCCCAGAACCACTGTGAGGCTAATTGCACAGAGCCCTGGGCTCTGGGCTACTCAAAGGAAGCTGTACCGACCCAGCTCTGGAACTCAAGGAGCCGAGACCCCCACAAAGCAAGCCCTAAATGGAGACAAGCAGTCAGGTGTGCCAGGAGGAGAGCACTGGACAGTCTGGAGCTCTGGCCTCTGGCCCCTGCTCAGCCTCTGCTGGGTGGTAGCACAAGCTTGCCTGCCTGACTCAGGCTCTTGGCAGGCATTAAAGCCAGGGGCTCCAAGCAGCGGTCCCCTCTCCTGCAGCCTGGAGCCAGAAGCCAGAGGGAAGTGGGACTCTTGGGTGTCCCTGGGGAAAGCCCCTATAAATCTGCCTCCCTGCTGTGGCCGGCAGGGAGCTGGGCGGCAGCAGAGACATCGCCCAGAGCTTGTAAGAGACAGCACATGACTCAGCCCTGGGAGGGAAGCATCCATCACCCCGGGCAGCCGCTGGCGAGGGGAGAGAACCAGGGAGGGACAGCGTGGGAGTGAGGGAGCAACGAAAGACAGAGGCAGAACTCTTAGTCCCTCGCCAGCTCCACCACTTTCTCAGGCCTGGGACCCATAAGCAGACGGGGACTCAGCCCAGAGGCTGAAACCTGAGAAGGAAGGAGAGTGGGATGAGGGTTGAGGATCAAAGTCTCTGCGACCTCTCAGGATACCAGAAAATGTGCAAGTGATGACAAAAGATTCAGAAATCATATGAGAAGAGGGATGGCAAATTTATGCCACACTTGTCACAATTCCCTGTTCTCATACCCAAAGCAGACAGTGCAGAGTCAATTACAGCAGTGGTTCTCAAAGTGGTTCTCAGACCAGCAGCATTAGCACCACCGGGCAATTAGTTAGAAATGCAAATGATCAGACCTCCCACCAGACCCTTTGCATGGGAGACTGGGGGTAGAAGGCAGCCATCTGTGTTTTAATAAGCCCTCCAGGTGATTCTGATGCAGGCTGAAATCTGAGAACCACTGAACTAGAACAGTCTTCCCTACTAAGCCTCAGGCTGCATCAAAAACCTCCTCAATACACACTCGAAGCAGTCACTAGCCCTGGGTCCCAGAACCACTGTGAGGCTAATTGCACAGAGCCCTGGGCTCTGGGCTACTCAAAGGAAGCTGTACCGACCCAGCTCTGGAACTCAAGGAGCCGAGACCCCCACAAAGCAAGCCCTAAATGGAGACAAGCAGTCAGGTGTGCCAGGAGGAGAGCACTGGACAGTCTGGAGCTCTGGCCTCTGGCCCCTGCTCAGCCTCTGCTGGGTGGTAGCACAAGCTTGCCTGCCTGACTCAGGCTCTTGGCAGGCATTAAAGCCAGGGGCTCCAAGCAGCGGTCCCCTCTCCTGCAGCCTGGAGCCAGAAGCCAGAGGGAAGTGGGACTCTTGGGTGTCCCTGGGGAAAGCCCCTATAAATCTGCCTCCCTGCTGTGGCTGGCAGGGAGCTGGGCGGCAGCAGAGACATCGCCCAGAGCTTGTAAGAGACAGCACATGACTCAGCCCTGGGAGGGAAGCATCCATCACCCCGGGCAGCCGCTGGCGAGGGGAGAGAACCAGGGAGGGACAGCGTGGGAGTGAGGGAGCAACGAAAGACAGAGGCAGAACTCTTAGTCCCTCGCCAGCTCCACCACTTTCTCAGGCCTGGGACCCATAAGCAGACGGGGACTCAGCCCAGAGAGGGCTGAAACCTGAGAAGGAAGGAGAGTGGGATGAGGGTTGAGGATCAAAGTCTCTGCGACCTCTCAGGATACCAGAAAATGTGCTTACAAACCTTGAGACTAATTTCAAAAATTCCTCTCCCAGACGACTTATTTGGCTTCTTCTCAGCTCAAATGTCACTTCAGCAGAGAGGCCTTCCCAGATCAGCCATCTGTCCCCCACCGCCCCATCACCTTTTCATCATTCTCAGAGCTCCATCACTCCTTAGGATAACTGTATTCATGTCTCCTGGCTAATGATCATCTCTCCACATACCTCCTGGGATGGAAGCTGCCCGAGGGCAGGGTTCTCCCACTGGGGCCTAGAACAGCGCCTGGCACAGGACCACAGCTTAACTACATGCTGAGAAGTGTTTTAGGTGATTTACACCCATTATTTCATTGGGTACCAATCTTTGAAATAGGCAATATAACTATTTCTCCCTTTTTATTTATTTATTTTTTTTTGCGGGAGGGCATGGAGTGGGGAGGGAGGGGAGCAGGCGGGCCACTTCTATTGGTCTTTCATTTATCTATTTTCATCCGTCTTTGTTCTTTGGCCCATGTGGGCCTCCCATCGCAGTGTCCTCTGTCGTCGCAGAGCACCGGCTCTGGGCACATGTGCTCCAGAATTCCGGCTCGGTAATTGGACACATCGGTCCAGCCGCTCCATGGCACGTGGGATCTTCCCAGGCCAGGGATCGAACCGACGCCCCTTGCACTACAAGGCGGTGTCCTTACCCACTGGACCACCAGGGAAGCCCTATTTCTCCCTTTTTAGAAAGAAACTGTATGAACAGAAAGATAGGTCACTTGCTCACACGTCAGAGAGCTAGGAGGTGGCTGAACTAGTCAGACCCAAGTCTGACTTGAGAGCTCAGAACATTTGGAATGTAGGAGCAAGGGGGCTGTTGGCAGCACTGGGGACTGGGAGGATTGTTGAACCAAACCTCCAAACTACTGATAAGGAAACATTAGCCCAGAACAAGGAGGTTCCTTTCTGAAGCTGGAGTTACTTAATTTAGGATTTCTAAAAGGAAGTCCCGCTTTTACACAGCTGCTGTCCAACTTCTGGAATTTGTTACCCCCTAGGGGTCTGCACAAGCCGAAAAAAGAAAGGAGTTCAGAGAGGGTTGCACAAAATTAATGGATGACGGGTCCCCAGTGGTAATTAAAGGAAGTGAGAGCTGCTGGTGGTTTGGGCTTAGACATTTGAGGTCAGCGTCACTGCTGGGGACTGCTATGGTCTCCCCCAAATGGCCCTGGGTGCTCCAGCAGCGAGAGGCAGGCTGGGAAGTGTGGGGGAAGTGCTTCCCAGCCCACGAGGGCAGGCTTTGACTGCCTGGCCAACACCCCCACCACCGTCTACCCCCTCCCTGCCAAGGCCCAGCTGAGCTGTTAGGGCCCGGTGTCCTGGCTTGCTGACTCACTCACCTGCCCAAGATGGGCAATTTGCATATGTTCTGCTTTTCTGAGTACCTATTTTCTTTGCTACCTTATTTTTTTTTTAAGAAAAAGCTATTTTTGCAAGGTGTTCATTACTTCCTAATTATTCATACTCCTTCCATTTATTTGTCTTGTTAAATTCAAAACTCTTCAAGCTGCTTGCTTTCTTGATTCAGATTCCTAATGTATTTCATGCCCACACCCCTTCCTTCAGACCCCCTTGCCCCCTCCTCCCGGGGCCTTAGGCATCCCCATTCTCTAGAGATGTCCCTCTAACCAGCCCCCAAAGACCTCTTTGGGAACACCACCCGCAATATTCTTGCTGTCTTGACCTCCACGTCTCTCCTTCCCTCCTCCCCCTCCTCTTCCCCTCACTTCTCTGCCTGCCCAGCCTCCCTTGGCTTCTCCCTCTTCTCTTTCCCCCTCCTCAGCTACGCCCCATCTTAAATCTCCCTTCCCTCCCCTTTCCTTCCCCTGCAATACCCTCACATCCTCAGAGTCCCCAGGGTTGCTTTCACCCCATCCCACCTCCCACTCCCCCTTCCAGAAATATCACCCACAAGCCCAAATTGTGCTGCGTTGCCGGCTGCTCCAGCAGGTGGGTACTGTGGTTCTCGGCTGAGAGCCAGTCATTCATCCCCCCAGCCCTGCATAGTACTCCTTAAATTGCTTAATCCCTGAAAAGAGTTTTTAAAGGCTAAGGGACAAGCTGCTGTCCAACTTGGAATTTGTTACCCCTAGGGTCTGCACAAGCCGAAAAAGAAAGGAGTTCAGAGAGGGTTGCACAAAATTAATGGATGACGGGTCCCCAGTGGTAATTAAAGGAAGTGAGAGCTGCTGGTGGTTTGGGCTTAGACATTTGAGGTCAGCGTCACTGCTGGGGACTGCTATGGTCTCCCCCAAATGGCCCTGGGTGCTCCAGCAGCGAGAGGCAGGCTGGGAAGTGTGGGGGAAGTGCTTCCCAGCCCACGAGGGCAGGCTTTGACTGCCTGGCCAACACCCCCACCACCGTCTACCCCCTCCCTGCCAAGGCCCAGCTGAGCTGTTAGGGCCCGGTGTCCTGGCTTGCTGACTCACTCACCTGCCCAAGATGGGCAATTTGCATATGTTCTGCTTTTCTGAGTACCTATTTTCTTTGCTACCTTATTTTTTTTTTAAGAAAAAGCTATTTTTGCAAGGTGTTCATTACTTCCTAATTATTCATACTCCTTCCATTTATTTGTCTTGTTAAATTCAAAACTCTTCAAGCTGCTTGCTTTCTTGATTCAGATTCCTAATGTATTTCATGCCCACACCCCTTCCTTCAGACCCCCTTGCCCCCTCCTCCCGGGGCCTTAGGCATCCCCATTCTCTAGAGATGTCCCTCTAACCAGCCCCCAAAGACCTCTTTGGGAACACCACCCGCAATATTCTTGCTGTCTTGACCTCCACGTCTCTCCTTCCCTCCTCCCCCTCCTCTTCCCCTCACTTCTCTGCCTGCCCAGCCTCCCTTGGCTTCTCCCTCTTCTCTTTCCCCCTCCTCAGCTACGCCCCATCTTAAATCTCCCTTCCCTCCCCTTTCCTTCCCCTGCAATACCCTCACATCCTCAGAGTCCCCAGGGTTGCTTTCACCCCATCCCACCTCCCACTCCCCCTTCCAGAAATATCACCCACAAGCCCAAATTGTGCTGCGTTGCCGGCTGCTCCAGCAGGTGGGTACTGTGGTTCTCGGCTGAGAGCCAGTCATTCATCCCCCCAGCCCTGCATAGTACTCCTTAAATTGCTTAATCCCTGAAAAGTCACTTCCACAAAGCCCAGCAGCGGCAGTTCGGGTAGGGGGAGGGCAGGGACAGGCCCCTAAGATTCCCAGCCCCTGGCCACAAGCTGAGGCCAGCAAAGCTCAGCAGTCCTGCTTCCCAGGACTACTTTTTGGAGGCCATAGCAGGGCCGGTGACTCCCTCTTACACATTTCAGACTCTCCTAGCAGGGGGTCTTGTGGCCACCCAGGGGCAGGTGGCTATGTTGGGGCAGTTGATAGCTGGACCTGAGTCTCGTTTCCACAAGCAGCAGCCCTGGACCGGACTGCTGCCTGAGCCTTTTCTGGCTTCTGCTGCGACAGCCTCCTAGCTGGGCACAGGGGTCCGAAAGTTCACACAGGCACCCTATGTGTGTGTCCACATGGCCATACTCACACAGCAGTGCACGTATCCACCTCACACATCTCTACACACTCCGTACATTAGAGCAGGGCATCTCACCCTCAGGCACACCGGATCACCTAGGAAACTTGTCAGAGTGCTAGGCTCCACCTCCAGCTTTGGGATTTAGTAGGTCTGAGATGGGGCCTGAGAATGTGCATTCAAGCCAAGTCCAGATGTTGCTGATGCTGCGGGTCCCCCTCTTTGAGAACCACTGCCCTAGGGATGTCCACCTGTGCACATGTGAGTGTTCTATAAAGACAGTTTTGTAAGATCACATGAGTGAGGTGTCTGGGGAGAAAGGGAAGCGATGAGCTGAGTTTGGGGATTATTCAGCCCGAGAACACAGATTTCCAGTATCATCCTCTCTCACGGCGTCTGCCTCTTGCTGTTTCTCCATCACTCTCTGCATTTCTGTGCATCTCTTTCTCTGCCCTCCCTGCGTCCCCCAAGCCCCAGAGAGGTCCCTCAGCTCCAGGTGACTTCCCAGCAACTCTGCACACAAAACTCATCCATCTCCATCACCTTACAAGTGAGCGGCAGGCAGGTGAGAGACAAAGATTACAGAAGAACAGGCTCAGCTCCCTGCTAACGGGGAGATCGCTCACCATAAGAACACAGCCAATTATTCCCTCTGTTCTGGGGGATAATCATTAATGCCACAGGAAATTCTAAACAAGTGATTAAATCATTACAGGGGAAGGCACAGCAAGCCTGGGCCACCGTTAAGCCTTCCTTGTGCTGCTGGTCTAGGGAAGGCTTACCTGGTTAGGAAGAAACGTGGAGACAGGAATTGCTGCCACCCCTGCAGCACCGCCAGCAGCCAGTGGGGCCAGCCCCAGACTAGCTTTGCCCTCTGAGCTGCACACCTACTACTGTCCCCAGAGCCCCTCCTGACCAGCCCACAGTGGAGGCTCTGTTCCAGTAGCTCTTCATATCTCCTGCCTCCTAAAGCCATGCCTAATAAAGACCCAGTCAATGGACAAATGTTTGTTGAGCACCTACTCTGTACCAGGCAGTATCCTGGGACCTGAGGAGATACCGATGAGGTCCCTCTCCTCATGGAGCTCACAGTTGAGTGGGGCAGGCACATAATCAGAATAAGTAGGCAAGAAAATTATCACAAACTGTGGCAAGTGCCCAGGAGGAAATAAACGGGGTACTGGGTGCTGTGAGTGGAGTACCTACTTGGAGGATCTTGGAGGGCACCCATCGATTGGCAGGCCACCCTTGGGTCAGCTGGTAGGCTATGCCCATCTCCTGGGCCTGCAGATCATGTCTTATGTGAACATCTGCAACATCTGAGCAGCCCCCTTCTTACCCTGAGTCCTCCACATGCTATCTTTGGAACGATAATGAGTATCTATCACAGCTACTGCTTTTTAGCACTTACTATGTGCCAGGCACTGCGCTAAGCAATTTACGGTCATTACATCATTTTATCTGCAGACCAGTAATAATGTCATGAAGTAGGTGTTTTTAATCCCCATTTTACAGACCAGGAAATGGAGACCTGGAATGTTTGGGCCCTTTTGGTCAAGTCACATAGTCAGCGACTAGGTGGTTAAGCTGAAGTCTGACTGAGTCCTGAGCCGAGGCGTTTAACCCCACCTCGCCCTACCTCCCAGGAAACATGAGAGGTTTGTGTGGGCTTTGAAGGATTGATTTCAGGGCTGAGAGACCTCCCAGCCTGGGTTGTGCTCCTGCTAACGGGGAGATCACTCACCATAAGAACACAGCCAATTATTCCCTCTGTTCTGGGGGATAATCATTAATGCCACAGGAAATTCTAAACAAGTGATTAAATCATTACAGGGGAAGGCACAGCAAGCCTGGGCCACCGTTAAGCCTTCCTTGTGCTGCTGGTCTAGGGAAGGCTTACCTGGTTAGGAAGAAACGTGGAGACAGGAATTGCTGCCACCCCTGCAGCACCGCCAGCAGCCAGTGGGGCCAGCCCCAGACTAGCTTTGCCCTCTGAGCTGCACACCTACTACTGTCCCCAGAGCCCCTCCTGACCAGCCCACAGTGGAGGCTCTGTTCCAGTAGCTCTTCATATCTCCTGCCTCCTAAAGCCATGCCTAATAAAGACCCAGTCAATGGACAAATGTTTGTTGAGCACCTACTCTGTACCAGGCAGTATCCTGGGACCTGAGGAGATACCGATGAGGTCCCTCTCCTCATGGAGCTCACAGTTGAGTGGGGCAGGCACATAATCAGAATAAGTAGGCAAGAAAATTATCACAAACTGTGGCAAGTGCCCAGGAGGAAATAAACGGGGTACTGGGTGCTGTGAGTGGAGTACCTACTTGGAGGATCTTGGAGGCCACCCATCGTTTGGCAGGCCTCCCTTGGGTCAGCTGGTAGGCTATGCCCATCTCCTGGGCCTGCAGATCATGTCTTATGTGAACATCTGCAACATCTGAGCAGCCCCCTTCTTACCCTGAGTCCTCCACATGCTATCTTTGGAACGATAATGAGTATCTATCACAGCTACTGCTTTTTAGCACTTACTATGTGCCAGGCACTGCGCTAAGCAATTTACGGTCATTACATCATTTTATCTGCAGACCAGTAATAATGTCATGAAGTAGGTGTTTTTAATCCCCATTTTACAGACCAGGAAATGGAGACCTGGAATGTTTGGGCCCTTTTGGTCAAGTCACATAGTCAGCGACTAGGTGGTTAAGCTGAAGTCTGACTGAGTCCTGAGCCGAGGCGTTTAACCCCCACCTCGCCCTACCTCCCAGGGGAAACATGAGAGGTTTGTGTGGGCTTTGAAGGATTGATTTCAGGGCTGAGAGACCTCCCAGCCTGTGGTCCCTGTGGAGATGGGACTACAGCGGGCTAGTCCCTATGCACTAAAATGTGCCAAAAAGGGCTCCAAGTCTCCAGGATGCAGCTCAGAGAGGGGAAACAGGATGGACCCCGCCTTTGCTCAGCTGCAGGATCCCCTTTGCTCAGGGACCTAAAACAGTCCCCTTTGGCTGTCTCAGCCCAGAAGTCTCCCTTGAACCTGCAGAGACCATGGACCCTATCTCTCCAGCTGCCCCCAGGCCCTTGAAGTCTTGGGAGTTGTCCCCCCCCCACACACACCCTACCTGCAAGTAGTCCTATATGTCCTCCACCTCCTGCCCCTGGGGCCAGGGCGCATCCCCCAGGACCAGTGGGGCAGCCAGAGGCAGACGGGACCGGAGCCTGGGTCTGCGGTGACTAATCAGATGGTGCTTGGGAGGCCATGGTGAATTATTCACACGGCTTCTGTGAATTATTCAAGTTGTTATTATTTATTTTTCAGATGCGCCTGCGGCAGAGCCTCCAGGCCCATGTTCAAAAGATGACATAAGTCCTGACTCTTGATCGCCTGCATCTGTGGAGGACGAGCCAGGCCTCTCTCCAGCCTCACCCAGGAGTCCCAGAGAGCAGGCTGAGGGCAGGGAGCAGTTGCCTTCAGGGCAGACTCCTGCAGAGCCCCAATCCTAATGCCAATTATAGAACTAATAGTTAGCACTTACTGAATCTCACAATCCCAGTCCTGTGCTCTCTGTGAGTAGGCTCAAGCGAACAGCACAACAACCCTGGGAAGATGCTTATCAACCCCATTTTACAGATGATGGAACTGAGGCTCAGTTCCTTGTCTCTTGTCCAAGTCCACAAGGTAATAACTGGGGTTCTGGCCCAGGTCTGTGGACTCTAAAGCCAGTGGCTGCCACACTTCAAATGTCTTTGGTGTTGTACCTGACAATTTCCTACCAAAACTCGACTGCTCCAACTGCATCCCTACCCCCACTGCAGGCTTTTTTTTTTTTCCTACTGCAGGCTTTAAACCATGCTGAGGGCAGGACATGCCCACTACCTCTAATGTGCTCAGACAAGCCTTGGTATCTCCATGGCAACAGGATCTTGAGCAGTCAGAGCTGAGCGTGGTCTACCGCTGAGGAGCGGAGCTGGCCTTTGCCTGCAAATGTTCCAGGCTCTGAGCGAGTGTGACTCAGAGTTCCCCTAGCCTCCCTGCCTCCTTCAAATAACTCTCCTGCTGTCTAACCTCCATCCCTCTGGCTGCAGCTCTGGTCCCATTTGCTGAACGGTCCCCTCCCCGCTTCCTCTAGCTGCCATCTGGAGGAGGCAAAGTGGACATGTGGACTCAGCCCTGGGGAAGCTCTGAGGGCCCCTAGTCAAGGTGACCAGACCTCCTGCCCTGGAAGGAAAGCTTTGTCTTCCTGCTACCCTATTCATTCATTCATTCACTTATTTATTTGATACATCCTGATGGAAGGCCTACTATGTGCCAAGGACTGCTTCAGGTGCCAGGAAAATGGCCAAGAGCAACAGGGCCTTCCTGTCAGCACCCCCACCCCCGACCAGTGTCTCCTGACATGAAGGACGCAGAATCTCAGGTAAAGTGGATCTGAGTCTTCCTCTACCAGCCCCTGACTCTCAGGGTGACCTTGGGCCAGCAGCTTCCCTCCTCTGCCTTTCTGCTTTTTAAAATAAGGGAGTGGGGCCAGAATTTTATTTCTAAGGCTGGGTCAGCCCCGCTTCTATCAAGCGTCGGTGACTCAATCACAGGGCCATCATCCGTTCCATCCTAAGCTGTGAAAGTCAGTGCGCTGCTCGAGCTGCCTCTCCGGTGGACTTAATGACCCTCCCTCTTTTCCTGGTTCCCTGCATTTTAAAGAGGAGTCCAGGGACGGCTCTGCAGCTAATGGTGAATGTCTCTTGCCAGAGAGGTCTCGGGGCTGGAGAGACGACGAAGCAAACATTAGCAGAATGCCTTTGCGTTCTTCACAAATGTTCTTTAATAATCTTTGCAGAGGTGGATACACGTATCCCCATTTTATAGACAAGGAAACTGGACCTCACAGCCGCTAAATAGCTAGGCTGGGATGTGCATTCAGGCCCACGCTGGCCCACGCTCTTGCTGTGGCACCCGGCTGTATACCTGGCCTCAGATGGGCCCTGGGGACAGGGGGTGGATTCCTCTTCCAAAGCCTGTGTTGGAGCTGGGGGAGGAGACCTCGTCACTGAAACGAGTTCCAGGGAGTTGGGTAGCACTGATTTCTCCACCAGCAGAGGAGAGGAGAACGTTGGGCTCAGTCATGCTGAGTCATTCAAGGTCCAGAAAACTCAGGTTTACATTTACCCCAATGCAGTCACCTCAGCAGGTTTGGGGCTGCGCTTCCTCTTTATCTCAAAGCACCTGGACGCATTCCCTGGCCAGGCAGGCAGGTAGAGAGGGACCACCGAGCTGGAACACAGTGGCTGGGGCACCCCACTTCCAGGCCAGTCACTGACCTAGCGGGATGGACACTGGTCTCTACCTCAGCCCAGACTGACATCAGCCTGGGCCTTCCCTGAGTGGTCCCTAGACCACCAGCCTCTGAATCCAGGGGATTGTTAACACTACCAGACTGCATGCTCCCCCTGATGTCCAGAATGGGGCCCCTGCAAGTGTGTGACACAGGCTGTTAACCAAACTTCCCCCTGATGCTCAGAGTGCCTGGGTTCAGGGGCAGTCCTGAGTGAGTTCTAACCCTGCGGCTGACATGTACTAGTTAGGCAGGCTGGGGTGAGGCGTTTCATCTCTCTGAGCAGTATCCCTATTTGTAAAATAGGAGTGATACCTAGGCCTTTTCACAGGGTTGTTATGAGGGTTAAAGCGCTCAGTAAAGGCCAGTTTGGATGAGAGTGGCAGTCCCCCTCCCCCTCACTCCACTCTCCAAGTGAGGCAGGGTCTGGGGCTGCAGTTCCAGGAGGACTAAACGTATCCTGCCAGCTCTTAGCTTCTCAGGGCTGCAGTGTATCTAGTGGCTGGTTCTAAACAGAACTCATCCCCCAAGTCACAGACGTATCTCCCTCTTCTCAAGGCTCCAGCAGGAAGCCAGCTCTGCAGACCTTTGTCTTGGACAGGCCGGAGTGGTAGGGTCCCTGGGGTCCAAGAGACCTGCCTTGTGGTCTCAGGGGCAGAAGATCTGGGCTGTGGTCTGATCTCCATCCTGGGAGCTACCATTTAGGGAGCACCTGCTTCCAGGACACCTGACATTCTCTATTGAACTTCCTTTCAGCCCTGGCTGAGGACTGCTATTCTGTTTACAGACGGCAGACCAGGGGCTTGGTCTTTGCCTAAAGTCATTGAGCTTCTTTTTAATTTTTTCACTCTTAAAATACTTTTTAAACTTTTTAATTTTTATTGGGGTATAGCTGATTAACATGTTGTGATAGTTTTAGGTGAACAGCAAAGGGACTCAGCATCCTCCCCCAAACTTCCCTCCCATCCAGGCTGCCACATGCCACATGCTTTTCCATACTTAACTTTCACAATAGCTCTCTGAGATGGATTCTGTTATTATCATTCCTATCTCATAGGGAAGGAAACCGCCACTCAGAAAGGCTGAGGACCTAAGTTAGTTGGCTTGGTTCTTTCACTGTTACACTGGGGTTCTAGGAAACCATCCTGCCCCATTAATCTTCATGATTGTGCTTCACCTCCAAGGCCCCCCTCTACCTCATTAGCACCCATGTGCCTACCCTTCCTTCTGTTTGGAGATCTTACCCATCTGTGCCCTCATCCTGGCTTCTCTGACTTTGAGCCATGACCTGCAGAGATGGACTCCCACCCTGAATCCCAACACAAGTAACTGCCCATCCCTGCTGCCTTCCAGCCCTCAGGGAATCCCCCCCTAATTGCATCTCAGGCTGGGAGGCTATTAGCCTGTGATTGCATCCCCAGTGCCCGCCTTGGCCCCTAGGTACCCGCTCTCAGCTTCCACAGGCGTCTGAGATGACGTCAATGCCCACTCCAATCTGAGCCTCCTCAATAAGCCCAGCACCCAGTCCTGGGGGGCTCCTGCTCAGAGAGCGGGATCCCCTCACTGTGGGGTGGCAGGAGGGGGCTCCCAGCCAGTCAAGTGCAGCACACATAAGTCTGTGCAAATCCTCAGACTGTGCCCTGCCCCACTGAGTGCCACCTCCACTTCCTGCCAGCTGCTTCCACTTCTTCCCTAGATCCCACTGTGGGAGGGCAAGAGTCCAGGGCTTAGGACTCCTGAGTTCTCTTCCTGGCTCAACCAGTCCCTATCTATGACTTTGGGCAAATCTATTCCGCTCTTTGGGCCTCAAAAATAAGAGGGGGATCTGGTGATCTCCAGCCAGTTTCTAGCCAGAAAAACACCGTTTTGATAATTCCTGGGGTTTTCCTTCCATTAATATGTAATGAATACTGGGCATGGTGCCAGGCACTGAGGATTCTAGAAAGGTAAGTTCCTGCCCTCACAGAGCTCACAGCCTCGAGGGGGAAAGGGCCAGGCAGGTACACACAGAGCAATCAGAGCCAGGATGAGGGAAGCACAGGCTCTGGTGGGGATAGGGGAGGCCAAGAGGAGCCTTTTCTAGCTTGGAAGCAAGATCTGAGAAACTGCTCCAGGGTTTCTGATACCTAAAGAATGAGCAAGAAGGGTGGGGGTGGGGAGGAGGCTGGACCAGCAGGGAGAAGGGCAGTAGGAAGAGGCCTGGAGGCTGTGAGGGAGGGGTGTTAACATAGAGGCTAGAGAGTGGACGGAAGCCCTGTCAGCACTGCTCTGAGGGCACTGAGGAGCTATAGAAAGATGGAGGGCAGGAGAGAAATGCCGGCAGCCATATGGAGTAAGGATTGGGGGGCCCGAGGGGTGAGGGCGGGGAAACCTTCCAGGAGGCTTCTAACCATCTGTCTTACCTCCTGACTTGGGAGCAGCCTCCTCCTGTCCCCGCTGGAAACGGAGGCATGACTTTCCTTCTTCCTCTCCTCTTTCCCCAAACGCTCCTCACCTCCTCTCTCCCCTCTCACACACACATACACAGACAGGTGGGGAGATGACACAGAGCCCTGTGCCCTGGGAAGGAGCCAGAAGGGAAGGGGTGTGCAGGTCTGATCCCCAGCTGAAGCGCCAGTAGGGAGAGCACCGTGTCACTCAACACAGCAATGTCCCTACCCTGTCCCCTAAGAGCGCCTGGTGGGGTATCTTTCTCCCTAGCACACATAAGTCTGTGCAAATCCTCAGACTGTGCCCTGCCCCACTGAGTGCCACCTCCACTTCCTGCCAGCTGCTTCCACTTCTTCCCTAGATCCCACTGTGGGAGGGCAAGAGTCCAGGGCTTAGGACTCCTGAGTTCTCTTCCTGGCTCAACCAGTCCCTATCTATGACTTTGGGCAAATCTATTCCGCTCTTTGGGCCTCAAAAATAAGAGGCTGATCTGGTGATCTCCAGCCAGTTTCTAGCCAGAAAAACACCGTTTTGATAATTCCTGGGGTTTTCCTTCCATTAATATGTAATGAATACTGGGCATGGTGCCAGGCACTGAGGATTCTAGAAAGGTAAGTTCCTGCCCTCACAGAGCTCACAGCCTCGAGGGGGAAAGGGCCAGGCAGGTACACACAGAGCAATCAGAGCCAGGATGAGGGAAGCACAGGCTCTGGTGGGGATAGGGGAGGCCAAGAGGAGCCTTTTCTAGCTTGGAAGCAAGATCTGAGAAACTGCTCCAGGGTTTCTGATACCTAAAGAATGAGCAAGAAGGGTGGGGGTGGGGAGGAGGCTGGACCAGCAGAGAGAAGGGCAGTAGGAAGAGGCCTGGAGGCTGTGAGGGAGGGGTGTTAACATAGAGGCTAGAGAGTGGACGGAAGCCCTGTCAGCACTGCTCTGAGGGCACTGAGGAGCTATAGAAAGATGGAGGGCAGGAGAGAAATGCCGGCAGCCATATGGAGTAAGGATTGGGGGCCAGAGGGGTGAGGGCGGGGAAACCTTCCAGGAGGCTTCTAACCATCTGTCTTACCTCCTGACTTGGGAGCAGCCTCCTCCTGTCCCCGCTGGAAACGGAGGCATGACTTTCCTTCTTCCTCTCCTCTTTCCCCAAACGCTCCTCACCTCCTCTCTCCCCTCTCACACACACATACACAGACAGGTGGGGAGATGACACAGAGCCCTGTGCCCTGGGAAGGAGCCAGAAGGGAAGGGGTGTGCAGGTCTGATCCCCAGCTGAAGCGCCAGTAGGGAGAGCACCGTGTCACTCAACACAGCAATGTCCCTACCCTGTCCCCTAAGAGGTTAACCTCTGCCAGAGCCAGGGAGAATGGAGCTGGGGGTATCTTTTCTCCCCTCGCCTCTTCTGTGTGTCTGTTTGTCGAGGGTATAATGTGACTGTGTGAAGCACAAGAAAGGCGCTGGAGCCACCAGAGGGAAGTGCGCCCCAGGGCCGCCTAAGGCTGAAAAGGGACTTCAGGATTCAGAGATCAAGTGGCACCAGGGGTACAGAACCCGTCTGCTAATGCAGGAGACGCGGGTTCAATCCATAGGATGGGAAGATCACCAGGAGAAGGAATAGCAAGGAAATTTCATGGACATAAGTGCCGGACGGACTACAGTCTCTGGGGTCTCAAAGCGTCCGATGTGACTGAGCATGCGCACAGGCACAGGCGCGCGCACGCATTACGCAAGCACGCGCACGCGCACATAGATTTGGGACCCAAGGGCACGAAGCCAGGTGCTCTCTGGGCTCCACTTCTCGCCCTGCCTCTAGTAAGGCCTCCTCGGGCACCTTCCCAGACAGGCAGCTGGTTCACGTGAAGCCCCCAGCCTGGGTCCCAGACCTGCAGGGGCCATTCTCCCCTCAGCCCTTGTGCTCTGCCAGGCGCTCCCTGGGGTGTGGGTGCTCAAGCCAGACTCGCGCGGGCCGGCGTCTCCTCCACCCTGTCGGTCCGCCCCAGCCCTGGCCCCCTGGCCCGCGGAAGGCCCATTTCTGCTTTTCTCAACCTCCACGGCCCTCAGCAGCCCAGCCCAAGCCTCTCCTCGCCCATCTCCTCTCGTCCACCCTTGCCCCGCTCTCGCCTCCCTCATACGCTGCCGCCAGACAGATGTTTCTAGAGAAGAGTCAGGCCACCGACTCTACTCAGTGTCCAACACCGGCTGGCTCCACGCACCCTGAGGATAAAAGCTGGACGCCCCTCCGTGGCTTCCCAGGCTGGGTTTCGCACTCTGGCCTTGGCCCCTGCCCGCCACCTCGTAAGTAGCTCTTGTCTCCAGCCTCAGGGGGGCTCTCACCTCGGGTTCTTCACAGTTTTCATGCACCCTCACCCTCATGTCTCCGGGCAGAACCCTCCTCATTCCTCAGTCTCCGCTCCAGAGCAGATGACTACCGCATAGGGCCCCTCCTGTGGGTTCCCAAAGCCCCTAGAGCTTCACCTGCCACTGCTCCAATCGCAGTGGATTATAAGTGCCAGATCATGTAACTCAGGCCCCACGCTTCACTGCCTGGAGAAGAACGCAGTGCACGTCACATGAGGAAGGCAGGAGGAAGGTGAGAGGTTGGATGGTCGAGTACCACGGCGCAGGGCTCCAGCGCCAAGGACACCGTGACAGTGCACGGCTATGCACACTACCTGTCGAGCCGGTATCAGGCTCAGGGCTAAGCAGCGTCTCATTTCATTCCCTAAGGACCCTGTGAGAGAGGGACAATCCCGCTCCTATCCCCGTTTTACAGATAAGGCAACTGAGGCTGAGAACGATTGATGTACCCAAGGTCAAACAACCAGAAAGTGGGATAGGCTAGATCTTCCCAGGTGCTGAGGTGGTGGGTTGAGGGAGTGCCCTTGTAGTGAACTTGAAAAGGTTGTTGACAGGCTCGCAGCGCCTCCATGGTCCTAGAAAAGTGAGGACCAGAGCACCCCCCTTCCCCGCACCAGAAGTTCTGCTCCTCTGGCAGTGGGGTGCAGAGGACTTGAATCCCTAGGGGGAAAGCGTGTGTGTCACTTCACCCTGGAGCCTTTCAGGAAGTGTAGGAGAGGCAAGTCCATCAGACCCCATCCTTCACATTCGTGTTTCTTTTCAGAAGCAGGAGAAGTCTGGGAGGTCTGGAGCACATCCCCTCATCTTTAGGACAGAAGGTAAGGTGCTGAATTTAATAGCAAAGCAAATTTGGTTCCAGAGGAAATGAGATTTCTTTGTCAAGGTGAGTGTGTCTAGGAGAGCTGGGAATGGGGTGGAGTGGGGAGGCTGGGGCCACTTTGGGGGGACTGCAAAAGGGGGAGTACGGATCTGGAATGATTAGAATGTTGATTATGTCCTCTTGATTGTTAATGAAATTCTTCACCTTGGATTTCTGGACCGGGGGAAAGCTCCCGGAGCTCATTTTCCCGCTGATGAGAGCAAGAAAGAGGGCAGGAGGGGGCAGAGGACTCTCAGCTTAGGGAGAAATTAAATTCTGCCTAAATAAATGGGACTGGACAAGACTGGCCACTGCCACTTTGGAGGCACAGCCCTGGCCTGACCCGAGGTCCCTTGTGGAAACCCTGTGGAGACCCCTAGGTGGGCAGGGGCGCAGAGGTCTGACTCAGGCAGCAGAGTGCAGTTCCAAGAATAACAGCTAACATTATTGAGTGTCTCCCACAAGGCCCACCCCAGGGAATGCGCCTGTATCGTTGCCCTGAATCCTCCCAGCAGCCCTTGGAGGTAGGTACTGTGATTGATCCCATTTTGTAGAAGAGGACACTGAGGCACAGAGAGGACAGAAGCTGATCCAAGATCCTGTACATGGGGCTGCATGGGAGCACCTGGCACCAGCCTAGGCCATCTGGCACCAGTGCATGTCCTTTGAGATGTGAAGGGTGCCCACCTCGATCACTGACTGCTTCAACTACCTGTCTGAGCCTCAACTTTCCCATCTGTAATATGGGGCTGATCATAGTTGTCACCACAAAGGGCTGTTGTTAAGAGTCAGTGAAACAAAAAATTAAAAACCACTAAGCCCAGAAGTGGTATTCTCTCTGGAGTCTTGCTCTCTGCCTTCCAAAGTGGTGAGATGTCCCTTATCATGCTGACTGAGCACCTATGACATGGCGGCACTGTTGCAGGTGCAAGGATGTAACAGAGAACAAAAGAGACAGAACTCCCTGCCCTTGTGGAGAGTACATTTAGCGAGGGGAGGCAGACTACATAAAAGATAAATTAGTAAGTTGTAATACCTGTTAGAAATACAGGACTTCCCTGGTGGCCCAGTGGTTTGAAATCCACCTTGGAATGCAGAGGACAAGGTTCCATCCCTGGTTAGGGAACTAAGACCCCACACGCCGTGGCTGTGGAGGAGGGTAGTTAAGCTGGAGAGAAGCCTGCGCACCGAAAGATCCTGAGTACAGCAACTAAGACTTGCAAACAGAAAAATACATATTTTAAAAAGAAAAGAAATATATGCAATAGAACAAAACCAAATAGAGGAACGGAGGGCATGCTACTGGGGGGACTGTGACTGAAATAGAGGCGGTCTTGCCGCTAAGGTGACTTGGAGCAAAGATTCAAAGGAATTGTGGGGGGTGAGCAAGCACCTGTCTGGGGGAATAGCATTCCAGGGAGAGGGAACGGCAACTGGAAAGTACAAAAGCTCTGAGGTGGGTCCATACCTGGCAAGTTCTAGGAATAGCAAGCAGGCCAGGGGAGCTGCCTTAGCAAAAGCAAGAATGGGGGACTTTGAGATTGCATGGGCCTTTTGACCTTTGTAAGAACTAGCTTTTATCTGAACGAGACGAGACTCCACCAGAGGGTTTCAGGCACGATCTGATTTATGTTGTAAGAGTATCACTCTGGCTGTGGTGCCGAGAGCAGACTGTTAGGGTCGAGGGCAGGAGCAGAGAGAAGCGTTAGGAGGCTATAGCAGTAATCTGGGTGCTGGTAGATGGTGACTGTGTACAGTGAGCGAGGCGTGGAGGTGGTGATAAGGGGTCAGGCTCTGGGTGCACGGTGCCAGTAAAGCCAATAGGATGAGCTCAAGGATAAAATGTTGGAAATGTGAGAGAAAGGGGATCACGGATGATTCCAAGGTTTGCCTTCTGTGTCTGTCAGTTCCCTGAAGGCTCATCCTCTGCTTTTAAGATCCAGCTCCACCCTCCCTGACTTCTTGCACTTCTCTAGACACCCTTGACTCACAGGGCTTTATTCAAGACCCACTGCTTCCCACCACAGCTCCTTTTGCCATTGCCCAGCTTCGCCCTTCAGTGCTCAGAGGATCTCAGTGCATACAACCTGACCAAGAGCATACAGCTGCCATGTGGCCTTCTGTGACCGTCAGCCCTTACCTGGTTCAGGAGCTCCCATCATACCTGCTGCCTTCTCTTGCACCCTGGAATTGGCCCTGCTCCGTGCCCCACTGCTCAGCTCTTCCCTCTCAGCCAGATTGCCTCCCTCACTTCCCCAGTTTCTCTGTTGGAGCATCACCACCCTTATGGAGCCTTCTCTGACCTGCCAGTCTAGCTGAAGCCCCTATTCCAGCCCCAAGCCTTTACCATAGGGGCTAGTTCATTTTGACTTGTGTGATTATTTTATGAAAGCCTGTCTCCCCACCTGACTGTAACCTCCACAAGGGCAGGGGTCCGCCTGTTTCCTCAGAAATAGGCAATTTGCCAAAAGACACGTTCAGTGGATTTTACACAAAGCCTTAGACTTCTGGTAAATTAACCTTCATTGACCTAAAGCTTCCAGCTGCTAGGTAAATGCCTGGCACATAGCAGGTGCTTGACACATATTTATTGAAGGAATGAATCAGTCTATGAATCAGAGTTCTCCTCTAATACCTTGAACATGTGGCAAATTTCCTGAGCCTCAGTTTCCCCATATGTGAGGATGGGGTTAAGACCACCTACTTCTAGGGACTTCTCCGGTGTTCCAGTAGATAAGACACCATGCTCCAAATGTAGAGGGCCTGGGTACCCTGGTCAGGGAACTATATCCCATAGGCTGTAACTAAGAGTAGTACAGCCAGAAAATAAAATTGAATAAATTGAAAAAAAAAAGAGTACCTGCTTCCTGAGTTGTTGTGAGAATTGAAAAACATAAGGCGTGTACAATGCCTCACACTAATATCTTTTCAATGATTGTTCCTCTTATGTGGGTTCAGACAATTACCACCTGACAACTCCCACAGCCTCTCCCCCATCCCTCATCTCTTCCTCTCTTCCCCAGCCTCCTCCCCCTCCTAAGGACTCCCAATTGTGGAATCACCATCACCTCCAAACACTCCCCTTCTCCTCCAAGATCCCCAAATTCGACACTGGTTACGTATTGATCCTGTTTAACTTTCCCAATGGATGATAAACATGAAATTAAAATGACTTCCTGGAATATTAATGTAGTAAATGGCCCTATTAAAAGAAAGAAAATACAGCTGAGAAAATTCACTTTGATGTAGCATTTCTGCAGGAGGCTCATTTATCTGCAGCTCAGACTCTCGAAATGAGATTCTGAAGGTTTCTCTGATGTCTCTTATTTTTCCCTCACACAGAATTTAAACAGAAAATAGAATCACAAGCTGGTGTCATAAAAACGTGGGCCTTTTCCCTTCTCAACCAAAAAGCAGATGAAAACAAGGCCAGGTAGATGTCAGTCTCTGCAAACACTGTCTTGCAGTCTACAGCCGCCCTTCTCAATTTCTCCTGCATCCTGCCCACCTGGGCCTGATCTGTCCTGCCAGTCTAACCTCTGTGGGTCAGAGTGGGTGTTCATAGGTCTGCAGGCCAGTGCTGAATTTATGAAAGTGACTCAGGGTCACAGGAGACTGTGCCTCACTGGGGTAAATGTGCAGGTTTTGCTGGATGTGAAGTCTTGGCTCTGTTGTTTATTAGCTATTGTGTTCTTAGACAAAACACTTCATCTTTCTGAACTTCAACTTCCTCATCCGTAAAGTGGGATTCTAGTGCTAGTTCATAGGGTAGTTATAGACGTTAAATGAGATAAAATATCTAGCGGGTGATATGTTTCTCAGGGTTGCTATAATTTGTCACTATTATTACAGATAATAATCTGTGTTGTTATTGTATTTGGGCCCCAGACTGAGATGTCACCTCCTCCAAAACTCTTTCCTAATCCCTAGACTAGATCACGTGCTTTCTCTGGGAGGCAGCAACCCTGAGCTTCCCCCATCCTCATGCTGGTTCCTCCCCTGCCTCTTTCAACAACCTGTGACTTCATGAGGGCTGGCCGGGGTCTTGCTCATTACTGCGTCCCAGAGGCGCATGGCAGAACTCGAACATCTTGGAGTCAGAGCCAACACCCTGGAGGCTGATGTCCATGTACCCGCCTCAGGTGCTCTGCAGATCTGTGCCATGGCACTGGGTCCTTCCACACAGCCACAGGAGCTCAGAGTGCCCATCATAGCCTGGGCTCCCTTGTCTGCACCTTCCCTGAGTCTCCTGTGCACTCTCTGGAGCTCATTCTTCCTCTCTGGCTTCAGGGAGGTGCTCAGACTAAGGTCCTCCCTGCTCTCTTCTTTCCTCTGTCTTTCTGCTTCCCCCTCTCCTCAGCAACTTCTGAGACCAGGTCTCCCTCACCTGGCCTGGGCCTTGTGGGCAGATAGAGGAGGCTACCTGCCCTCTGCTTAGGCTGAATCTCCCGGGGTGTCCCTGCATAAGCCTAGGTTAGGCCCTCAACATCCCCGGCTGGACAAAGCCACATCCCTTGCCACCTGAAATCCAGGTTCTTCTGGTCTTCCCCAATGCCACAGGGGCTCAGGGTCCCTATGCTGTCCAAAAGAGCAGCACCACTCCTGCCTGGCAGCCAGAGCTCTGTATGCTTTTATTTTTTTAATTAATTTTTTTTTTTTTTATTGCAGTGTAGTTGATCTACAATGTTATGTTAGTTTCAGGTATACACGGTAAGTGACTCAGTTATACATATATTTAATACATATATTCATTTCTTTTTCAGATTCTTCACCCATATAGGTTGTTACAGAATATTCAGTAGAGTTCTCTGTGCTATATAGTAGGTCCTTATTGATTATCTCTTTTATATATAGTAGTGTGTATATGTTAATCCCAACCTCCTAATTTATCCCTCCTCACTACATTTCCCCTTTGGTAACCATAAACCTTGGGTTTTTTTCAATATTCGATTATCGGGTATTTGGCCCCGTGAGATGTCACCTCCTCCAAACTCTTTCCTAATCCCTAGACTAGATCACGTGCTTTCTCTGGGAGGCAGCAACCCTGAGCTTCCCCCATCCTCATGCTGGTTCCTCCCCTGCCTCTTTCAACAACCTGTGACTTCATGAGGGCTGGCCGGGGTCTTGCTCATTACTGCGTCCCAGAGGCGCATGGCAGAACTCGAACATCTTGGAGTCAGAGCCAACACCCTGGAGGCTGATGTCCATGTACCCGCCTCAGGTGCTCTGCAGATCTGTGCCATGGCACTGGGTCCTTCCACACAGCCACAGGAGCTCAGAGTGCCCATCATAGCCTGGGCTCCCTTGTCTGCACCTTCCCTGAGTCTCCTGTGCACTCTCTGGAGCTCATTCTTCCTCTCTGGCTTCAGGGAGGTGCTCAGACTAAGGTCCTCCCTGCTCTCTTCTTTCCTCTGTCTTTCTGCTTCCCCCTCTCCTCAGCAACTTCTGAGACCAGGTCTCCCTCACCTGGCCTGGGCCTTGTGGGCAGATAGAGGAGGCTACCTGCCCTCTGCTTAGGCTGAATCCCCCGGGGGTGTCCCTGCATAAGCCTAGGTTAGGCCCTCAACATCCCCGGCTGGACAAAGCCACATCCCTTGCCACCTGAAATCCAGGTTCTTCTGGTCTTCCCCAATGCCACAGGGGCTCAGGGTCCCTATGCTGTCCAAAAGAGCAGCACCACTCCTGCCTGGCAGCCAGAGCTCTGTATGCTTTTATTTTTTTAATTAATTTTTTTTTTTTTATTGCAGTGTAGTTGATCTACAATGTTATGTTAGTTTCAGGTATACACGGTAAGTGACTCAGTTATACATATATTTAATACATATATTCATTTCTTTTTCAGATTCTTCACCCATATAGGTTGTTACAGAATATTCAGTAGAGTTCTCTGTGCTATATAGTAGGTCCTTATTGATTATCTCTTTTATATATAGTAGTGTGTATATGTTAATCCCAACCTCCTAATTTATCCCTCCTCACTACATTTCCCCTTTGGTAACCATAAACCTGTTTTCAAAATATGAGAGTCTGTCTCTGTTTTGTAAATAAATTCACTTGTATCATGTTAAAAATTAGATTTCATATATAAGTGATATCACTATGATATTTATTTTTCTCTGACTTACTTCAGTTAGTATGATAATTTCTGGGTCCATCCATGATGCCACAAATGACATTATTTTGTTCTTTTTATGGCTGAGTAATATTCTATTGTGTATATGTACCACATCTTCTTTATCCATTCCTCTGCTATTGGACATTTTAGTTGCTTCCATGTCTTGGCTATTGTAAATAGTGCTGCAGTGGACATTGGGGTACTTGTATCTTTTCAAATTATTATTTTCTCTGGATATATGTCCAAGAGTGGGATTGCTAGATCTATGGTAGATCTATTTTTAGTTTTTTAAGGAACTTTCATATTATTCTCCATAGTGGCTGTACCAGTTGCCATTCCCACCAACAGTCTAAGAAGGTTCCCTTTTCTTTACACCCTCTCCAGCATTTGTTGTTTATAGACTTTTTTTTGGTTTTTTTTTTTTTGGTTGGGGGGGGGGGGGGGGGGGGGGGCTGGCGGGCCACTTCTCTTGGTCCTTCATTTGTCCATTTTCATCCATCTTTGTTCTTTGGCCCATGTGGGCCTCCCATCGCGGGGGCCTCTGTTGTTGCAGAGCACCGGCTCTGGGCGCATGCGCTCCAGAGCTCCGGCTTGGCGATTGGACACATCAGTCCAGCCGCTCCGCGGCACGTGCGATCTTCCCAGGCCAGGGCTCGAACCCGCGCCCCTTGCACTGCAAGGTGGTGTCCTTACCCACTGGACCACCAGGGAAGCCCTGCTTGTAAACTTTTTGATGATGGCCCTTCTAAGCGGTGTGATGTGATACCTTATTGTAGTGTTGATTTGCATTTCCTTGATAATTAGTGATTACAATTTATGTTAGTTTCAGGTATATAGTACAGTTTTTTTTTTTTGTTCTTCACCCATATAGGTTGTTACAGAATATTCAGTAGAGTTCTCTGTGCTATATAGTAGGTCCTTATTGATTATCTCTTTTATATATAGTAGTGTATATGTTAATCCCAACCTCCTAATTTATCCCTCCTCACTACATTTCCCCTTTGGTAACCATAAACCTGTTTTCAAAATATGAGAGTCTGTCTCTGTTTTGTAAATAAATTCACTTGTATCATGTTAAAAATTAGATTTCATATATAAGTGATATCACTATGATATTTATTTTTCTCTGACTTACTTCAGTTAGTATGATAATTTCTGGGTCCATCCATGATGCCACAAATGACATTATTTTGTTCTTTTTATGGCTGAGTAATATTCTATTGTGTATATGTACCACATCTTCTTTATCCATTCCTCTGCTATTGGACATTTTAGTTGCTTCCATGTCTTGGCTATTGTAAATAGTGCTGCAGTGGACATTGGGGTACTTGTATCTTTTCAAATTATTATTTTCTCTGGATATATGTCCAAGAGTGGGATTGCTAGATCTATGGTAGATCTATTTTTAGTTTTTTAAGGAACTTTCATATTATTCTCCATAGTGGCTGTACCAGTTGCCATTCCCACCAACAGTCTAAGAAGGTTCCCTTTTCTTTACACCCTCTCCAGCATTTGTTGTTTATAGACTTTTTTTTGGTTTTTTTTTTTTTGGTTGGGGGGAGGTGGAGGGAGGGGGGCTGGCGGGCCACTTCTCTTGGTCCTTCATTTGTCCATTTTCATCCATCTTTGTTCTTTGGCCCATGTGGGCCTCCCATCGCGGGGGCCTCTGTTGTTGCAGAGCACCGGCTCTGGGCGCATGCGCTCCAGAGCTCCGTCTTGGCGATTGGACACATCAGTCCAGCCGCTCCGCGGCACGTGCGATCTTCCCAGGCCAGGGCTCGAACCCGCGCCCCTTGCACTGCAAGGTGGTGTCCTTACCCACTGGACCACCAGGGAAGCCCTGCTTGTAAACTTTTTGATGATGGCCCTTCTAAGCGGTGTGATGTGATACCTTATTGTAGTGTTGATTTGCATTTCCTTGATAATTAGTGATGTTGAACATCTTTTCATGTGCTTTTCAGCCGTCTGTATGTCTTCTTTGGGGAAATGTCTATTTAGATGTTTTGTCCATTTTCTGATTGGATTTTTTTTTTTTCGTAGAACTTCATGAGCTCTTTGTATATTTTTGAGATTCCTATCGGCTCTTGAACCATTCACATTCTAACATTCTAGGCATAGCTGCAGTCCCCCCCTCTCTCTTTCTTTCTCTGACACACATATGAATACACACACAAACGTGTGTGTGAGGAGTCACAATAAGCAGCACTCTGATACCCAGTCGCACAATCACTGTTGTCACAGGCATAGGACTCAAGAAAGAAAAGGAGCCCCTGTGGACAGGGGGCGGAGGCGGAGGTCTGTGGAAAATCAGCTTGCCTGCTGGAGGTACTGTCCTCCGGAGACCCCTCCCCAGCCAGCCCAAGGCCCCCTAGCAGGAAAATGAGAAGCTGGAGCAGAAGGGTTAATTTGGGGAAAAGCAGCAGCTGCTTGAAACAGTGAGGGCGGGCCCCAGGGCAAGAGTCATTCCTGCTGAGATAATGATTGTAAGGGATGCTGGAATGGGGCCACCCGACACACCCCAAGCCAGCCCACCCCAACTGCCATCACGCTTAGGCAAGTTATCAGTTTGGACATGCACTTTTACGCACTCACATACACAGAAGCATCCTAACCATTTGGGCATCAGACACAGTCCCTTACACACACTTATATAAGCACTGCCCTTACTTTCCATGTTTTGAGTATAAACCTATCCGGAGATACGAGCTGTTGGCTGCCCTGGCACTCAGAGGCCAGTGACACACACGACACATACACCTCTCCCGTCTCTTTCCACACCTCTCCCGTCTAGAGCTCCGGCTTGGCGATTGGACACATCAGTCCAGCCGCTCCAGCGGCACGTGCGATCTTCCCAGGCCAGGGCTCGAACCCGCGCCCCTTGCACTGCAAGGTGGTGTCCTTACCCACTGGACCACCAGGGAAGCCCTGCTTGTAAACTTTTTGATGATGGCCCTTCTAAGCGGTGTGATGTGATACCTTATTGTAGTGTTGATTTGCATTTCCTTGATAATTAGTGATGTTGAACATCTTTTCATGTGCTTTTCAGCCGTCTGTATGTCTTCTTTGGGGAAATGTCTATTTAGATGTTTTGTCCATTTTCTGATTGGATTTTTTTTTTTTCGTAGAACTTCATGAGCTCTTTGTATATTTTTGAGATTCCTATCGGCTCTTGAACCATTCACATTCTAACATTCTAGGCATAGCTGCAGTCCCTCCCTCTCTCTCTTTCTTTCTCTGACACACATATGAATACACACACAAACGTGTGTGTGAGGAGTCACAATAAGCAGCACTCTGATACCCAGTCGCACAATCACTGTTGTCACAGGCATAGGACTCAAGAAAGAAAAGGAGCCCCTGTGGACAGGGGGCGGAGGCGGAGGTCTGTGGAAAATCAGCTTGCCTGCTGGAGGTACTGTCCTCCGGAGACCCCTCCCCAGCCAGCCCAAGGCCCCCTAGCAGGAAAATGAGAAGCTGGAGCAGAGGGGTTAATTTGGGGAAAAGCAGCAGCTGCTTGAAACAGTGAGGGCGGGCCCCAGGGCAAGAGTCATTCCTGCTGAGATAATGATTGTAAGGGATGCTGGAATGGGGGCCACCCGCACACACCCCCAAGCCAGCCCACCCCCAACTGCCATCACGCTTAGGCAAGTTATCAGTTTGGACATGCACTTGTACGCACTCACATACACAGAAGCATCCTAACCATTTGGGCATCAGACACAGTCCCTTACACACACTTATATAAGCACTGCCCTTACTTTCCATGTTTTGAGTATAAACCTATCCGGAGATACGAGCTGTTGGCTGCCCTGGCACTCAGAGGCCAGTGACACACACAGACACATACACTGCCACACCTCTCCCGTCTCTGTGTGTCAGAGTCTGACAGTGTGCCAAGGTGCTCCCATGCCTTTCCAACATCAGAGGATAGCTTCTTGTGAGAATGAGCCAAGAGTTGACCAGGGCAGGGAAGGCTACCTGCCGGAGCTCAAGGGGCTGACCAGGACTGTCTGTGCCTTCTTGGGTCTTCTTACTCCTGCAGGCTGTACCTCCCATAACACCAAACAGTAAGACACAGCAGATCCCACATTACGTTTGATTTGTGTATAAATATGAATTGAGCAGCTTTGCCGTTGGCGTAATGTTCCATTTTGGAGACTTGTATTAAGTGTTCATTACTTGTAATTTCTTCTGTTCACCTGTGAAGTTGTTGACATTTTTCAGCAGAACCTTCAGAAGTCTTTGGGCCCTGGGTCTCCGCCTTTGATGCATGATGGGAAACAGGGCCTTGTGGGAAGGGATAGTTGGCCTGGTGCCGAGGGAAGGTCACCACTGGGTCCATCCCCTGTTTAGTGAGAGCAGGCATGGATAGACTAGAGACTCATGGACAGGAGACCCTCTGAGGTCAGGACTCAATTTGATCCTCACCATTTACTATCTCTTGCAGCCTAAGAAAAGACCAAGTGAGGACTGTGGGCCCATAACCTTCACACTGAGACCCAGACCATGCCCAGACAGCTCTGTGTGTGCAGACACCAGCCCTAGTGAACACTTAGATAGGTACAGGTCCCAACACATGCTTGGACAGTGCACACCCTCACCACCTGGACACATGCCCCAAGAGATATACATGCATTATGCCCTAGCACCTAGGCACACATCGGATAGACACAAGTTACCCAACAGACTGGCCCATAGCCTCTGATTCAGATAGATTCACCCCCTGAAATACAAAGACCCACCTGGAATGGCATAGAGCTTCTTCTGGGCAAAGTCCTCTGTGGACACCCCAACCTGGTACTCAGGTCCACACAGTGAGACATACCCAGGCACATAACTGCAGATACCCACATCTGACCATCTTCCCTCCTCTTTCTTCTCACCCCCACCCACAGTTGCTCCCTGTCCCATCATGGGGAAACAGAGCATCCCAGCCCCACAGAGCCCAAGGGGCCTGATTAACAGGAAATTCGACGAATGCCAATTAGAGCAAAGTTTACTGAACAAATTGTTTGCAGTTGTGCCCCGGAACCATCATGAATTTTAATCTTGCATTGATTTGCACTGATGGGAGGTTTGCAGATGCCAGGGCCCTGTGTGCCTCCTGCTCCTCCCTCCTCCCCATGTGGGAGGAGTCATCACTCAGACTTGGGAGCCCTGGGAGCAGGCATCAGGTTCTGCAAGCCCAGGCTGAGGCCAGCAACCCCATCCCAGATTGGAGAGACCTAGAAGATTGGCAAGAGTTTTTGAGGTGCACAGGGCATACCCATATGATGTGGATAAAGAGGACCATAAATTTTAAGGACCCAGTAATCTAGGAAAAAACTGCAGGCCCTGGAGCTTCTGAGGCCGGATGCAAAAGCAAGGACATAGACAGGGATATAGACACGATTGTGGCCAAGACATTGTAGATGGGCACAGATGTTGTAATAGTTCAGTACCGCCTCAACTAACATGTGTCTAGTACGTATACCACCTTAGTCCAATGCCCTCTTCCAAAATAAATTTGACTTTGCCCTTCTCTCCTTTCTACCAGATCTCTTCCCAAACCATTGCATGGTTTCCCATTGCTTTTAAAAAGAGTCCTTGAGCTTCCCTGGTGGTCCAGTGGGTAAAGAGTCTGCCTTGTAGTTCAGGGTTTGATCACTGACCTGGGAATATCCCACATGCCGCAGAGCGGCTGGACTGGTGTGTCCAATTAGGAACCAGTGCTCTGGAGCGCATGCGCACAGAGCCAGTGCTCTACAACGAGAGAGGCCACTGCAATGGGAGGCCCACACAGGCCAAGGAACAAAGATGGGTGAAAATAAATAAATGAAAAGACAAATAAAAGAGGCCAAAAATTAAAAAAAAAGTCCTTGCCTGATCTATACCGCCCACCTTCCTATCTCACCCTCTTCTCCTCTTTCTTCTCACCCCCACCCACAGTTGCTCCCTGTCCCATCATGGGGAAACAGAGCATCCCAGCCCCACAGAGCCCAAGGGGCCTGATTAACAGGAAATTCGAATGCCAATTAGAGCAAAGTTTACTGAACAAATTGTTTGCAGTTGTGCCCCGGAACCATCATGAATTTTAATCTTGCATTGATTTGCACTGATGGGAGGTTTGCAGATGCCAGGGCCCTGTGTGCCTCCTGCTCCTCCCTCCTCCCCATGTGGGAGGAGTCATCACTCAGACTTGGGAGCCCTGGGAGCAGGCATCAGGTTCTGCAAGCCCAGGCTGAGGCCAGCAACCCCATCCCAGATTGGAGAGACCTAGAAGATTGGCAAGAGTTTTTGAGGTGCACAGGGCATACCCATATGATGTGGATAAAGAGGACCATAAATTTTAAGGACCCAGTAATCTAGGAAAAAACTGCAGGCCCTGGAGCTTCTGAGGCCGGATGCAAAAGCAAGGACATAGACAGGGATATAGACACGATTGTGGCCAAGACATTGTAGATGGGCACAGATGTTGTAATAGTTCAGTACCGCCTCAACTAACATGTGTCTAGTACGTATACCACCTTAGTCCAATGCCCTCTTCCAAAATAAATTTGACTTTGCCCTTCTCTCCTTTCTACCAGATCTCTTCCCAAACCATTGCATGGTTTCCCATTGCTTTTAAAAAGAGTCCTTGAGCTTCCCTGGTGGTCCAGTGGGTAAAGAGTCTGCCTTGTAGTTCAGGGTTTGATCACTGACCTGGGAATATCCCACATGCCGCAGAGCGGCTGGACTGGTGTGTCCAATTAGGAACCAGTGCTCTGGAGCGCATGCGCACAGAGCCAGTGCTCTACAACGAGAGAGGCCACTGCAGTGGGAGGCCCACACAGGCCAAGGAACAAAGATGGGTGAAAATAAATAAATGAAAAGACAAATAAAAGAGGCCAAAAATTAAAAAAAAAGTCCTTGCCTGATCTATACCGCCCACCTTCCTATCTCACACTCATCTCTCTTCACAGCCACTGTCAGCCCCCATGGAGCTACTTCTCCTCTAGCCACAGGGCCTTAGCACAGCACATTTGGTTCCTTTATCTGGAGGAGTTTACCTAGTTAACAGCCATGTATACTTCAGGTCTCAGTTCGAGTCACTTTCAAGGAATCTTTGACCTTCTGCCTGGATTGAGCCTCCTGTCATTAAATGCTTTCGTGTCCGCTTCATCGTTTGAGCACAAGCTCCAGGAGGGTAGGAAACGCATCTGTATTTGCACATTCCTGTATGCCTTGTACTTAGCACCAGGACTACCATATAGTTAGCTTTTGCCATAGTGATTATGTATAGCAAACAACTCTAAAAATTTAGGATTCTACAACAAAGAGTTTTTCCCGCAGGCCGACTGGTTTTTAGTGGATCTGGACTGGGCTCAACTGTGCTTGGTTCAAAACCATGGATTGCATGTGAGTCTGCTCCATGCATCTCTTATCCTTTTTGGACCAGCTCCTGCCGGAGGCATCATCTTCTGCAAAGCCAGGAATGCAAGAGAATGTGTGTAACCATGACCCCTTGGCCAGAGCAGGCCCCGAGTCCATGGAGAGGGTGTGCATCTGTGGTTGAGGGACTGGAGACTTACTGGGACCAACAGAAACTACCACCCGCTTCACAAATACTGTAGCATAAAGTTGAGTACTTACTCTATGCTAGGCATTGTGCTATGCACTTTATATGCATTAATTTATTTAATTCTTGAATCAGCTCCGTGAGTATTGTTAACTCCATTAAAAAAACATTTTAATTGAAAAAATAAAAACCTGCACAAAGTAAACAGTTCAAACAGCACCAATTATATTCAATAAAAAGTAGCTCTTCTTTCTAATCCCACCCCAGCTTCACTCCCCAGAGGGTTGTTCTGTGGGCTTTCTGATATAGTATCTGTATATCCAAGCACACACATGCACATATGAGAGATCCCTGTTTGAAAATTCAGCTTGGTGCATTCTGTATTAAAATTGTTCTGCATCATGGGTCTCTTCTGTTCTGCATTTTTGTTTTTGACAAATAATATGTCCTGAAGGTCCTTCCTTATCAAGATTCTTGATTTGATCTATATTATTTTTTACTTGTTTCCATTTTGCAGATGAAGAGACTGAGGCTTAAGTTAACTTGTCTAAGGCATTATGGCTCAGAAAAGCAGGGCCAGGGGTGACACATAAGTCTGACTTCAGAGCCTGTGTTCATAGCTGCTTTGTTCTATGTGTCAGTAGCAGTACCCATAGCATCCCCAGCATGGCCAGGATTTAGATCCAGTAAAACCTCGGGTCTCCAGCTGGGAGTGCTCTCAGAGGATGGCAGTGGGGACCCTCCTGGTGCTAGGCCCACCAATTTTCACCTAGGGAACCTACCAGCACCAGATCCAAAGAGTTGGGCCCTTGGCCCCAGCCTTAACCCTCAGACTACCCACCCTTCTTGCCATCCTAGCACTAGCTTTAGGCACTGAGTCAATCCTCATCTTCCCCTCTATTGCCCCAGAAAGAGGAAAATGCCTGCAGCAGGAAAGTAGGGGACCTGGAGCCATTCCTACCTCTGTCTCTTGACTTTACTCCTTGGGCAAGCCACTGCCCCATCTCTGAAAGGGGAGAATAGTTCCCACCACTCCCTCCTTTCAGAGGGAAGCAGGGAGACCCTTCTGAAAGCCTGGAGTGAATGCAGCTCTAACTGGAGGAATATGGGGTGTGGGTGCTACCTCCTGGGCTCTGATCCCTGTGCCCAGACTGGGTTCACTCAAAACCCAGCCTTTCCACAGAGGAGGCCTCTGTGCTATAGGAGATAGACAGATCAGAGGCTCAAATCCTGCTTCTGCCACTTACTGACTCTGGGGCCTTGGGTTCTGCTAATAATAGTTGTGAAAAAATGAACTCTTGGGAATTCTCTGGCAGTCCTGTGGTTAGAGCTCTACACTCTCATTATCCAAGGGTCCAGGGTTCGATTCCTGGTCAGAAAACCAAGATCCTACAAGTCACATGGTGTGGCCAAGGAAAGGAAAAAAATATTACATATGTATGTATGTAAATGACTCTTATTATGTTCTGAATGTGGGCAAACCTGCTTCATTTAACTCTCCGGACAATCCTGTGAAGTATGTATCCTGACCTACACACACAATAAATGAGGCTCAAGAAGTTTAAAGGACTTTCTCCAGACCAAGAACTAGAAAAAGTACTTCACTTTTCTGAATTGTGGTTTCCTTTTCCGTAAAGTGGGTGCAGTAATATCCCTCTCTCACAGTTGTGGATTAAGAAAGTAAATGTGAGTCAGCTAAACTGGCTTTGCCGCAGATGCGTGGCAGGTGCTCTGTAAATGTGAATTTCCTTCCCCATCTTCTTGTAGCTGGAAACTGGATTGGAAGAGGACCTTAGAATCCAGTGTACTGGGAAGCTTTAAAAAGGCCAGATCCTAGGTTTGACCTTCAGAAAATCTGATTAAGTCAGTCAAAAGGGCTCAGCACCGTGTCAGAGGGTCCCTCTGCCATCCTATGAGAGCGCCCCAAGCTGGAGACGAGGCTGCATCCTGGGGTTCCTAAAATTCCCAAGGTGGTTCTGATGTTCAGCCAATATTGGAAAGTGCTGTATCCTAGACCCTGAATGGGTAGAGGGGGACGTCATGGGAAGGCCCCCTGCCCCGCTAGCTCCTGAAATAGCCCGCTCACTATTCTTGTTACTTCTACTCTCATCCCCCTCCCTAATCCATTTGTCACTCAACAACCAGAGAGATGATTAAAAACTTAGATAACTCTTCAGTAACTTCCCACTACACTTAAATATGAAAAAAAAAAAAAAAGAAAGAAAACAAATCTCACCACCTTCCAAGACCCAACCCATCAGCCTCATAGAACTGGCTCCCACTGTCCCAATCTGCTCCTGGTCAATTCCTACTACCCATTGGTTCCACAGAGAGGTTTCCCTTGGCCCTCCTCCTAGAGTTGGCCTCCTTATTTTTGTTCTTCTGGATATTGTTAAATGCATTATGGAAGGCATAGGTCACTTTTTGGTTTTGGCTACTTCTGTTGGTCTTTCATTTATCTATTTTCATCCGTCTTTGTTCTGTGGCCTGTGTGGGCCTCCCATCGAAGTGGGCTCTGTGCGTATGCACGCCAGAGCGCTGGCTCGAAGGAAAGGAAAAAATATTACATATGTATGTATGTAAATGACTCTTATTATGTTCTGAATGTGGGCAAACCTGCTTCATTTAACTCTCCGGACAATCCTGTGAAGTATGTATCCTGACCTACACACACAATAAATGAGGCTCAAGAAGTTTAAAGGACTTTCTCCAGACCAAGAACTAGAAAAAGTACTTCACTTTTCTGAATTGTGGTTTCCTTTTCCGTAAAGTGGGTGCAGTAATATCCCTCTCTCACAGTTGTGGATTAAGAAAGTAAATGTGAGTCAGCTAAACTGGCTTTGCCGCAGATGCGTGGCAGGTGCTCTGTAAATGTGAATTTCCTTCCCCATCTTCTTGTAGCTGGAAACTGGATTGGAAGAGGACCTTAGAATCCAGTGTACTGGGAAGCTTTAAAAAGGCCAGATCCTAGGTTTGACCTTCAGAAAATCTGATTAAGTCAGTCAAAAGGGCTCAGCACCGTGTCAGAGGGTCCCCTCTGCCATCCTATGAGAGCGCCCCCAAGCTGGAGACGAGGCTGCATCCTGGGGTTCCTAAAATTCCCAAGGTGGTTCTGATGTTCAGCCAATATTGGAAAGTGCTGTATCCTAGACCCTGAATGGGTAGAGGGGGACGTCATGGGAAGGCCCCCTGCCCCGCTAGCTCCTGAAATAGCCCGCTCACTATTCTTGTTACTTCTACTCTCATCCCCCTCCCTAATCCATTTGTCACTCAACAACCAGAGAGATGATTAAAAACTTAGATAACTCTTCAGTAACTTCCCACTACACTTAAATATGAAAAAAAAAAAAAAAGAAAGAAAACAAATCTCACCACCTTCCAAGACCCAACCCATCAGCCTCATAGAACTGGCTCCCACTGTCCCAATCTGCTCCTGGTCAATTCCTACTACCCATTGGTTCCACAGAGAGGTTTCCCTTGGCCCTCCTCCTAGAGTTGGCCTCCTTATTTTTGTTCTTCTGGATATTGTTAAATGCATTATGGAAGGCATAGGTCACTTTTTGGTTTTTTGGCCACTTCTGTTGGTCTTTCATTTATCTATTTTCATCCGTCTTTGTTCTGTGGCCTGTGTGGGCCTCCCATCGAAGTGGGCTCTGTGCGTATGCACTCCAGAGCTCTGGCTCGGTAGTTGGACACATTGGTCCAGCCGTTCGCAGCACGTGGAATCTTCCCGGGCCAGGGATCAAACCGGTGCCTCTTGCACCACAAGGCGGTGTCCTTACCCACTGGACCCACCAGGGAAGCCCCTATAGGTCACTTTTAACATCATTTCTTTATTTGTGTGTTCACCTGTTTGAAACCTGTCTCCATCAATGGACTTTAAGTTCTGTGAAGGCAGGGTCCATGTCTGTTTTTTATTTGTTGTGCTCCAGTACCTTACAAAGGGTCTAGCACAGTCAGTGCTTAATAAATATTCACTGGATGGATGGATGTAGTAGCTTCACAGTGCCTGGGAGGGATGGGTGTTTTGGAATTTCTTAAATTTAAATGTATATATGTATGTGTGTGTGTGTGTGTGTGTGTGTGTACACATGTATAAATATAGCTCCCATCTGTTGAGTACCTGTGAGGCTTCCCAGGTGGCTCAGAGGTAAAGAATCTGCCTGCAAGCACGGGAGAGGCAGGAGATGTGAGTTCTATCCCTGGGTCAGGAAGATCCCCTGAAGAAGGAAATGGCAACCCACTCCAGTATTCTTGCCTGGAAAATACCATGGACAGAGGAGCCTGGGGGGGCCACAGTCATGGGGTCACAAAAAGTTGAACAAGACTGAGAAACTGAGCACACATGCACTGTGAGTCCCTACTACCTACTGTGTCTCATTGGAGAGGAGGACTGTAGCCTCCCCATCTTGTGTTCTCTCTTCATCCTCAGAAGCTTCTCTGCTGCCCCTCCAGCTCCCTGTCCTGGTTTATACTGTCCCTCCTCCCAACCTGCCTTCAGACTCTAGTCTGTAGCAGCATCCCTTCCATCTTTAGTATCCTCCTTTGGCTCCTTAGCAGGGGACCCTTCCCCCTGACACACTCAGCCCATAGTCACAGCAGAGGAGTCCTGAGCCTTCTTTAAAGGCTGGAAGAAGCAGCCTTGTCAGAGCCCCCGTGGAAACTCAGGGAGAGGTACCAGCTAGAGGAGCAAGAGAGGACGCAGCCAGTCAGCCCCTCCAGCACCAGTTAAGGTGCAGGGGGAAAGATCAGAGCTGCAAAGAGGATTAGAATGACAGCTCTGTCTGGTGGGCCATGGTCTGGCGCAGGGAGAGAATGAAGAACAAAGACCATCATGATGCCTCAAAAACCATCATGCTATGTCTTTAGACCCTGTGTCATCCCTCGCACCCAGATTTCTAGCCTGCCAACTCCCCTTGAGTCTTTTCCAGGTTGCCTAGTACTTGAGAGAGGATGGCCCATAAGGAGAAGCTTGAAGGAAGTGTAGCCAAAAAAGGTTTTAGTCACCCAGTTCCAAAGAGTGGGGGGAGCAGCTTCCCTACCCCAGCAATAATTCTATAACACCAACACCTTGTAATTCAATTCAATTCTTACTCAGGAGAGAGCATCAGATTCCACAGGTTAAGGGCTCAGTCCTGCAAGACTGACATTGCCATCTCCACTTCAGCCATTGATGGAAAGTCAAGCTTGTCACCTGGGCTACAGATTGAAGGTTTCAATGACTGTCTCCTTGGGTTTAGTTACTTTGCTAGAACAGCTCACAAAACTCGGAGAAACATTTTACTTGGTAGATTGCTTCTTTTTTTTTTTGTATTGGCCTCTCTTGTTGTAGAGCACTGGCTCTGGGAGCATGCGCTCCAGAACTCTGGCTCATCATTGGACACAACAGTTCAGCCACTACACAGCACATGGGATCTTTCCGGGCCAGGGATTGAACTGGTGCCCCTTGCACTGCAAGGCAGACTCTTTACCCACTGGACCACCAGGGAAGCCCTAGATCACCATTTTTTTTTTGAGGCTTTCTTATATATATTTTTTTAATTTAATTAATTTATTTTTGGCTATTCTGAGTTTTCACTGCTGCTGCAGGCTCTTCTCTAGTTGCAGGAAGTGGGGGCTACTCTCTAGTTAAGGTGAGCAGGCTTCTTGTTGCAGTGACTTCTCTGGTTGTGGTACTTGGGCTCTAGGGCACACAGGCTTCAGTAGATGTGACACATGAGCTCCATAGTTGCGGTTCTGAGGTTCTAGAGCACAGGCTTCATAGTTGTGGTTCACAGACTTAGCTGCTCCGTAGCATGTGGGATCTTCCCGGATCAGGGATCGAACCTGTCTCCTGCATTGGCAGGCGAACTTTTCACCACTGAGCCACCAGGGAAGCTCACCATTTTTTAAATAAAATAATGTAAGTTAGGAACAGCCAGATGAAGAGGTGCACAGGGTAATGTATGAGAGGGAAGCATGTAGGTTCCATGCTCTCTACAAGCAAGCCTCTCTGCCCAAATCTTGCCATGTTTCCCAACCTGGAAAGCTCGCTGAACCTTTCCTTTGGGTTTATGTGGAGGCTTCATTACAAAGGCACGATTGATTAAACTATTAGTTGTTGGAGATTGAACTCAATTCCCAGCCTCTCTCCTCTCCCTGGAAGTCATAGGGTGGGGGGAATATTAAAAGTTCCAACTTTCTAATCACATGGGTAGGTTTTCTTGCAACCAGCCCCATCCTAAGGTGACCTATGGCCTTTCCAAAAGTCACCTCTTCAACATAACAAAAATATTTATGGCTGCCACCAAGGGCTTTAGGAGCTCTGTGCCAGAAACAGGACAAAGACCAAATGTGTATTTTTTATTATAAATCACACTATCACATCATGTCACCAGCATCTGTATCGCTTCCTCCTCATCGTCACCATCCTCATGACTGACAGTGCCAGGTACTTTACACACATCCTCTCAGTGTGGCAACATAATTTGCCCAAGGTCACTGTATTATCTGATCTCAGAGCCCAGCTCTTAACCACATTACTATGCTAGGCTGTAGCCTAGAACCATCACCAATTCCTAATCCCAAAAGAACAGCCTCCACTAAGATAGGGTCTGCATGCCTTCTTCTCAAGAAGATAATGGCAAAACAGTTGAGCCCTCTCCTCACTTTGATAGTAGATTTCTCTTCCTGCTTAGTAAAGGTGCTACAGTTCCTGGGACCACCTTTGGCAAGAGGAAATCTAAAGGAAGACAGAATCATAGGATGTCAGTCTGGCAAAGACCTGATGGCACACCTCTGGGGTCCCAAGTGAAAAATAAAGAAAAAGGTCCGCAGAGGCTTCCCACAGCCACTTGAAAGCAGCCATCTAAATTTACAATTCGGTTTCTCTTGATATTTCTGCCCATGTTCTCATGCCAGAGCTGGGTATCGAACCTGTCTCCTGCATTGTCAGGCGAACTTTTCACCACTGAGCCACCAGGGAAGCTCACCATTTTTTAAATAAAATAATGTAAGTTAGGAACAGCCAGATGAAGAGGTGCACAGGGTAATGTATGAGAGGGAAGCATGTAGGTTCCATGCTCTCTACAAGCAAGCCTCTCTGCCCAAATCTTGCCATGTTTCCCAACCTGGAAAGCTCGCTGAACCTTTCCTTTGGGTTTATGTGGAGGCTTCATTACAAAGGCACGATTGATTAAACTATTAGTTGTTGGAGATTGAACTCAATTCCCAGCCTCTCTCCTCTCCTGGAAGTCATAGGGTGGGGGGAATATTAAAAGTTCCAACTTTCTAATCACATGGGTAGGTTTTCTTGCAACCAGCCCCATCCTAAGGTGACCTATGGCCTTTCCAAAAGTCACCTCTTCAACATAACAAAAATATTTATGGCTGCCACCAAGGGCTTTAGGAGCTCTGTGCCAGAAACAGGACAAAGACCAAATGTGTATTTTTTATTATAAATCACACTATCACATCATGTCACCAGCATCTGTATCGCTTCCTCCTCATCGTCACCATCCTCATGACTGACAGTGCCAGGTACTTTACACACATCCTCTCAGTGTGGCAACATAATTTGCCCAAGGTCACTGTATTATCTGATCTCAGAGCCCAGCTCTTAACCACATTACTATGCTAGGCTGTAGCCTAGAACCATCACCAATTCCTAATCCCAAAAGAACAGCCTCCACTAAGATAGGGTCTGCATGCCTTCTTCTCAAGAAGATAATGGCAAAACAGTTGAGCCCTCTCCTCACTTTGATAGTAGATTTCTCTTCCTGCTTAGTAAAGGTGCTACAGTTCCTGGGACCACCTTTGGCAAGAGGAAATCTAAAGGAAGACAGAATCATAGGATGTCAGTCTGGCAAAGACCTGATGGCACACCTCTGGGGTCCCAAGTGAAAAATAAAGAAAAAGGTCCGCAGAGGCTTCCCACAGCCACTTGAAAGCAGCCATCTAAATTTACAATTCGGTTTCTCTTGATATTTCTGCCCATGTTCTCATGCCAGAGCTGGGTATTTTGCAGCCCATCTAGTTGCTGCTTTGGTAGATTTCCATTTTGAATTTCAGTTCTCTTACCTGCAAGCCCCTGGGAGCCTCCTGCCTCCTTTCACTTCTTGTGTCTTTAAAGAAAACTCCTTGCCCAAGCTCCCTTCCCATTGGATATTGTCCTTTGCAGCTGGGTCTGTCTCCCTCCCTCTCTTGGTTCTTCTCTCTCATCTCCCACCCAGACCTCTTCCTCGTTCAGCAGGAGGAGCAGGATTCTCGGAAGCCCCCACCCCACCCCAAGTGCCTCCAGCCCAGCATGGCCAACCCCCCGCTCTCCCTCCCTGGTTGCAGGTGCGAGGGATGTGGGGGTTCTCTGGCTGTACTGCAGTGCTTCTAGCTGCAGCCTCCCCCACTCTCTCAGGGTTGCTGGAAGATTATTAGATAATTTTCAAATTTGTAAAGCGCCTTAAGCTCCTCAGAGGAAAGGTGGTATATGAGTGTAATAACAATAACAATCCTATCTGTCAGAGCCATTGAGAAAATGAATCTTGTTATCCTCAGGAACCAGCAGTAGGAACCTCAGCAAGAAACAAGAAAATAAAGCATGGAGCAAGGTCTCATGACCAATCAGAGGAGGGGAAAGTGCCACCCCGGGGCCGCGGGTGGCATTCGAGACCAAACCCCCTCCCTGTAGCTCAGTGCTGGCGGGAAGGGGCTCTCAGAAAGTTACCCAAATTGCCTCTGATGCTTCACCAATTAAAATGACTTTAGGACAAGTTGAAATCAACTTAGGGAGCAAAGCATTCTGATTTCTGAAACTCTCTGAAGGCAGCCAGGAAGACAAGTGTCTGAGTAGCTTGTCACTCACTCAGGAGTAATGATGGGAAAATCCATCCCAGTAACGTGATTGAGTTTGGTGAATTAGTGAGGATGTTTACACTGCATGCTGGAAGCTGGAGCAGGGCTGGCTGGGCGGCCGGGTTTTTGACGCGTGTGGCAGCTTCACTCCTAATGAGGTTCTCGGACTCATCACTCGTCCTGGCTGGACTCACTGTCGCTGACTTCAAGTCAGTCTGTCTCACTCTTCAAGCAAGTGGCTGAAGGCTGATGGGCTCCGGAGTCCAACAGGCCTGGGTTTAATTTCTGGCCCTGACGCCACCAGCCGTGTGACCTTGGGCAGAATGCTGCCCTGCTCCAAGCCTCAGTTTTCCCATAAATCTGTAAGAATCTGCATGCTGAGAGCACCCAGTTCATGACACTGTTGTAAAGAGAAGTGAGATGAGCTACCTTTTTAGTTTTTTGTTCAGCTTCCCAAGCCCAGCATGGTCAGGAAGAGAAAAGACAGTTGGATTTCTGTCCTCTCTCTTGGAGTATTCATTGCCCTCAGAACCAAGAAAAGATGAGTAAGCTATGGCCCACACAACTTGCCATTTAAGTCCTGATGCTGCATGTTGATGGCTGTGTGGTCTCAACCAAGTCACTTAACCTCTCTGAGCCTTAGTTTTCTCATCTATAAAATGGGGGCAACAATACAGCCCCTCTGTGGGTTTCTGAACAGCCTTTCTAAAAGTTCTGAGCAGATACTTGTCATTATGCAAGTGGAGTTGAATAAGTTGCCTTTCCCAGTCACCATGGCTACCTGATGGAAGAAGAAGGATGGAGAGGACCACTAGGATATATTGTGAACCGGGAGTGGGGAGCCACAGGTAGGAGGGGCCCCTGAAATTCATAGACCAGACCAGCAGGGAATTCGCCAGAGGAAATTACATGGGGCTGCAGCATGAAAGACTGAAGTCAGATTGCAAACAGACTTCCATACAGTCAGGCAACAAGTCTGCTCCTTCCTGGGGTCTTTGGCTGTGACTGAGCAAAATCTCCCCTGAGGGGGAAGCCCAGCCTGACTGTGCTGGAAGGAATGCAGAAGGATGGACAGGACAACCCTGAAGATGCTCCCCCACAGCCCAAAAGGGAGGTGATGGTGGTCCAGTGGGCCTCCCCCAGGCTTTCTTTGAGCCTTATCCTCTGCAGGCTGGCCTTGTGGGAACCTCCCGTGACCTTGAGGGGAAGTCGCTGGGTCTGCTCCAGAGCTGGGACCGTGTCCTCACAGACATGCCCAGGTCAGCGTCAGGCCACAGCTCTATTATTTAAGTTTTTTTTCATAAAAGAGTGAACCTCCGGTCCTGGAAGAATGGCCGGGATCCTGACTCTTCCTGCACAGGAAATGCGGCAGCTGTGCCCAAACCCTGGCTTGGCCTGCTGAGGACTCAAAGCCCCTGCAGACATTTCCCAGCCGAGGGACCCCCGCTGTGGCTGCAGTGGTGACACCTGGGCCCAGACTGGGTCTCTTTGCTCCAGCCTGAGCTGAGACCCACCACCACCAAGCCCACGGCTTGTGGACTCTGCAGTGATTTTATTGTAATTTCCTCGTTGTCGCAGTTAATAGCATTAGTTTGTTAATTACTGTATATTTTAAAAGTAAGAGGAAAGGGAATTCCCACTGGAGACTTGTTCTTGGCTGAAACGCTGTGATGTGAGGGAGAATGTGCACGGGGTAATGAGCTTGCTCGGCGGCTTTCTGCTCCTCCTGACAGGGCCCGGGGCCAGAGATGGGGCTGCCAAGCAGAGGCAAGGCCTTTCCTCCTTTGTGGCACCACCTCTCAGCTCCCAAACCTGTACCCAACCCCTTTCTGCCCAGGCCTGCGCTCTGATCAGAGTGAGGTGCCCGGCCCGAGGAACAGGGGTGACTACTGCACAGAGGGCCCTGGAGCTGAGAGATCAGATCAGAGTGAAAAAAAGACACTGAAGAGACCGCTGGTGAGAGGGGCAATTGATAGAGGAGGATGAAGATTTTCATTAGGAAACAGCTGAAATTTGGGGAGAGGCTCTCATGTTTAAATTCAGAAGGAGGCTACAGTCCTAGAGGGAGAATGGGAGTTAAAACAGATAGATCTAGAAAGAGGCAGGGTTGCTCACAAAACCTGGCTGAGGGGAAGCCCAGCCTGACTGTGCTGGAAGGAATGCAGAAGGATGGACAGGACAACCCTGAAGATGCTCCCCCACAGCCCAAAAGGGAGGTGATGGTGGTCCAGTGGGCCTCCCCCAGGCTTTCTTTGAGCCTTATCCTCTGCAGGCTGGCCTTGTGGGAACCTCCCGTGACCTTGAGGGGAAGTCGCTGGGTCTGCTCCAGAGCTGGGACCGTGTCCTCACAGACATGCCCAGGTCAGCGTCAGGCCACAGCTCTATTATTTAAGTTTTTTTTCATAAAAGAGTGAACCTCCGGTCCTGGAAGAATGGCCGGGATCCTGACTCTTCCTGCACAGGAAATGCGGCAGCTGTGCCCAAACCCTGGCTTGGCCTGCTGAGGACTCAAAGCCCCTGCAGACATTTCCCAGCCGAGGGACCCCCGCTGTGGCTGCAGTGGTGACACCTGGGCCCAGACTGGGTCTCTTTGCTCCAGCCTGAGCTGAGACCCACCCACCACCAAGCCCACGGCTTGTGGACTCTGCAGTGATTTTATTGTAATTTCCTCGTTGTCGCAGTTAATAGCATTAGTTTGTTAATTACTGTATATTTTAAAAGTAAGAGGAAAGGGAATTCCCACTGGAGACTTGTTCTTGGCTGAAACGCTGTGATGTGAGGGAGAATGTGCACGGGGTAATGAGCTTGCTCGGCGGCTTTCTGCTCCTCCTGACAGGGCCCGGGGCCAGAGATGGGGCTGCCAAGCAGAGGCAAGGCCTTTCCTCCTTTGTGGCACCACCTCTCAGCTCCCAAACCTGTACCCAACCCCTTTCTGCCCAGGCCTGCGCTCTGATCAGAGTGAGGTGCCCGGCCCGAGGAACAGGGGTGACTACTGCACAGAGGGCCCTGGAGCTGAGAGATCAGATCAGAGTGAAAAAAAGACACTGAAGAGACCGCTGGTGAGAGGGGCAATTGATAGAGGAGGATGAAGATTTTCATTAGGAAACAGCTGAAATTTGGGGAGAGGCTCTCATGTTTAAATTCAGAAGGAGGCTACAGTCCTAGAGGGAGAATGGGAGTTAAAACAGATAGATCTAGAAAGAGGCAGGGTTGCTCACAAAACCTGGCTGAGGGGTTCCCACTCCACTGGCCAAGCCAGGGACCTGGCGGGGCCACGTCAACTCAGAGGAAGGGTGCCTTTTGGTAAGTCTACTGACTGCTGGGGTTCAGTGTGTGCTAGTGGGGTCCTGTGTGTTCAGGATCCTCCCATTTTTCCACCTGGAGTCATTGGGAAACTGAAGTTGGGACCAGCCCCGGGGACCCAGGAGGAGTTGGGGGCAAAGGATGAAGAGCAGTTAAGGAGAGAGAAGGGGAGGGAGGGAGGGAGACGTAAAGACAGAGAAGGATGGGGGACTGAGCAAGAACTTCATACCATCTAGAGGAGCTGATTAAAATCCTGGAAGAAAATGTGATGGAAAGACTTTCTGTCTTCCTATTGAGACATTTAACCTAAAAGAAATGAGTTAAATAATTTATACAGAGAACAAGTGAAATTTGCTTTGATCAAATTAAAAAATATGACTCTAGAAATAAAGTGTCCGCCACGTCCCTTCCAGGCAGCAGAAAGAGCTGCCGAGAAACAAAATGACAAAGACATAAAAATAACTAACCCTAACCCGGCGAATATTAGTGCCATATTTTTTGGGAGATTACACGGCATCACTGTGGGCCACGCAGAGAAATCCTCTCTAAGCACCAACAGGAGAGGCTTTGCTCATTGAGGAAGCCCCATAAAAACCAGAAAATGGATAAAATTTTCCTTTGCAAAAGCCAGCCCACCTCACTCAAGGGTTGGCCCAGAAACCACAAGGGATCAAGTTAAATTTCCCATTCGTGCATTTCAGAAGAGAAAGAAAGCTGCTCACCTCCCCTCTCCAACTCTGTGTTTCTTGAAGCCAGCCCCCGTTCCTCTCCCATTTACCCTTCACATACACTCATATGCTACAGAAGCTTCACGCTCAAGCTCCAGGACTCCTGACCAAGGGGTAAGCATGGTTCCCTTTCAGCATAACCTAGCTGAGCCTCAGTTTGCCACTCTTTGAAATGGACCTAACAGCCTTGCACAGTTATGATGGGGATTACAGATGGTGGAACCTGGCCTGTGGGGGAACCAGTAAGTGCAAGGGGCCATCTCTTCCTTTTTGACCAGATGAAATGTCCAACAAGTGCAAAGTCAACAGAGCCCCTCACCCCCCACTGCTACTATCTACACCTCCAGTTGGACAGCCTATACCAGACATGGTTAGTCCAATCCTGGAGAGAGTTTAGCCTCAGGAACACCAATCCATTTGTCTTTGGGGGCCCAGGGGACCAAGAAGACGCTTTTAGTTCCAGTATCTGGAGAGATCTGAGGTTAGCCCTCTAGGACTGCAGTCTCCTGCTGAATGTAAATGCTGCAGACAGTATCAGGTTCAAATTCTGACTTTACCATTTGCTTAGCTGTGTGTCCATGACCAGGTTAACCTAATCCCTCCATTTGTCTTTTTATCTGCAAAATGGAAACAATTTTGGAATGGATCTTATAGGATTGAATGAGATAAAGGGTATAAAAGGCATGCTTAGCATGTAGTGCTCAGGGCTCAATCGTGTCTGACTCTTTGCGACCCCATGCCCATCAGACTTCTCTGTGGGATTCTCCAGGCAAGAATACTGGAGTGGGTTGTCATTTCTTCCTCCATGGCATGTGGTAAAATTTCAATAAATCATGAGATACTGTTTTTCACAATGACCTTGGGAGAAACATTCAAGGTCAGAGTGAGTCTTCTTCCCAAACCCTCAGTTATGGTTTCTGATTCCCAGATGGGAGGAGGATCTAACTGACCTGTTCTGACTTCACCACGTGAAGGGTTGTGGTCTGCTTTAAGTCTCTGGCTCTGCCTGATGGCACAGAGCAGGCTACCTCCCAAGGTAGTGATTTCCTGGTCCCTGGAGGAGGTAAACAGGGGGAATAACATAAAGGGGCACTAGCACCGCCCCAGAACAGCCCTGGACGGTCCCCTCTCCCATTTACCCTTCACATACACTCATATGCTACAGAAGCTTCACGCTCAAGCTCCAGGACTCCTGACCAAGGGGTAAGCATGGTTCCCTTTCAGCATAACCTAGCTGAGCCTCAGTTTGCCACTCTTTGAAATGGACCTAACAGCCTTGCACAGTTATGATGGGGATTACAGATGGTGGAACCTGGCCTGTGGGGGAACCAGTAAGTGCAAGGGGCCATCTCTTCCTTTTTGACCAGATGAAATGTCCAACAAGTGCAAAGTCAACAGAGCCCCTCACCCCCCACTGCTACTATCTACACCTCCAGTTGGACAGCCTATACCAGACATGGTTAGTCCAATCCTGGAGAGAGTTTAGCCTCAGGAACACCAATCCATTTGTCTTTGGGGGCCCAGGGGACCAAGAAGACGCTTTTAGTTCCAGTATCTGGAGAGATCTGAGGTTAGCCCTCTAGGACTGCAGTCTCCTGCTGAATGTAAATGCTGCAGACAGTATCAGGTTCAAATTCTGACTTTACCATTTGCTTAGCTGTGTGTCCATGACCAGGTTAACCTAATCCCTCCATTTGTCTTTTTATCTGCAAAATGGAAACAATTTTGGAATGGATCTTATAGGATTGAATGAGATAAAGGGTATAAAAGGCATGCTTAGCATGTAGTGCTCAGGGCTCAATCGTGTCTGACTCTTTGCGACCCCATGCCCATCAGACTTCTCTGTGGGATTCTCCAGGCAAGAATACTGGAGTGGGTTGTCATTTCTTCCTCCATGGCATGTGGTAAAATTTCAATAAATCATGAGATACTGTTTTTCACAATGACCTTGGGAGAAACATTCAAGGTCAGAGTGAGTCTTCTTCCCAAACCCTCAGTTATGGTTTCTGATTCCCAGATGGGAGGAGGATCTAACTGACCTGTTCTGACTTCACCACGTGAAGGGTTGTGGTCTGCTTTAAGTCTCTGGCTCTGCCTGATGGCACAGAGCAGGCTACCTCCCAAGGTAGTGATTTCCTGGTCCCTGGAGGAGGGTAAACAGAGCCTGGGGGTAATAACATAAAGGGGCACTAGCACCCGCCCCAGAACAGCCCTGGACGGTCCCCATGCAGCTCTCAGAGGATGTCGAGCAGGTTCAAGGTCAGAAACCACCAGCGTGAGGGGTTTTGGGGCTTTATGTGCTCTTCCTTTTCCTTCTCCAAGAAGTTCTCTTCCGTTCTCCCACCCTAGCCTGCAGAGAACCTTTGAGAAGATCAAAGACCGTATGGAGAAAGAGTCTGTGCATATTGTGGGGCTGTTGGTTGAATGGTGTGAAGGTAAAAGTGGGAGAAGCAAGTGATGTAGGTGTGTGTGTGTGAGGGAGAGAGGGAGAAGGAGGGATGGGAGAAGAGGAAGTAGAAACAGAGAAAACAAATCTACAAAGAGAGAAGATAGGAAAGAATAGATAGAGAAAAAGAAGAAAACACTGACAGAGAGGAACAAAAATGAGAGAGAGGGGACTCAGAGCAAGAAGCAAGTCCGAGAGTGGAAGAAGCCCCATGTTGACAGCCATGCTCCCATTTCTGGTCTGTGCTGTGAAGCAGGGCGGGGGTGGGCCTGAGTCACACGCGTGTGCACACACAGGCCTGGCCACAGAGCCACCGTGTCAGGGCAAGCGTGTCAGCCCCGGGATGGGGATGAGCCGGCTTTTATCTCCTCCGGCTGCACAGGATTTACAAGCTTTTGAAATGCAGGATTAATAAGAAGAGGCCGGTGTTTTAATCTATAATGGAACAGAAAGTATCATTATTGTTAAATAATGCACAGCCTGTCGTTTATTAAGAATTAATGGTTTATCGAGTGCTCAGGTTGCTGCAGCCTCCTCTGCCCTCCCAGGCCTGGGCTCCTAGCCGCTGGCCTGGCCACCCGACAGTGCCCGTCAGAGCCTGACTGGCCATGGGAAGGCTGGAGAGTCGGCAACCCCTGAGTTGGAGGCAGGGCCTGGAAGGCTCTGTGCCTTTGTGCCCAGGCTTCTCTGAGGCTGTCCGGGCTCAGCTGGGGTTGGGGTCAGGGCTCTAAAGTCAGGGAAGACGTGGTAGAGAGGAATCCCCTTACACCTTCATCCTGGGTTCGCCATCTTCTGGGAAGACAAAAGCATGTCCTCATCATGTAGGGCTTCCCCCATCCAGGCTCTTTCTCTAGGCCTATGACATTCCGTTTCCACCTCTCTCAGTGTCCTCTGAAAGTGGTGATGGTACAGACAGGAGGGAGGCAGGAGGTCCTTTCCCCCCTTCTCCCGTCTGGAACCTGGACGAAGGGATCACACACTGACCAGGAGAAACAGAGGCACCTATGGAGGCAACCTGGCCCCAGGAGCAGGGAAGAGTGCTTACTCCCTCTTTACTGCCAGTCATCTCCTTGTACCTGCCTCCCTACCCTAGGAGGTATAATTTATCCTTGTTACAGATGGGAAAACTGAGGCCTGGGGAGTGAAATCATCTGTCCAAGGCCATATCACATATTCTGTTTTATGGCAAAGCCATTTCCACTCCATACCTGGAGTGTCAGTACTGAGCTCCCTGCTGGTCTGAAAATGAGTGACCTCGGGACAGCCCTGCAAAAACTGCTAAAGGGTCTGTCACAGGGAGGGAGCTGTGACTGCAGTGATCCCCCAGGCAAGAGCACAGCCTGCAGGAAAAGTGATTCGTGGAGCCAGTGCATGTCTGAGTCAGGGATGGCACCCAGGAGCCCAATGCCCAGCTCATCATCACAGCTGGACTTCTCCTTGAGCCCCTGTGACCCAGACTCCCTGTCTTTCCCTGCTACCAGTCTGTGTGGATTGGGCCTCTGGCTAGAGGTACCCATGTCCAGGCATAGAAACTGACCATGTGTCCACCACCGCTGAGGCTGAGATCAGAGCTTTGTGCCCTTGGGCCAGTTACTTAACTTCTCTGAAGCTCTGTGAAGTGCTAAGAGTGCCTGCCTCAAAGGGTTCTTGAAAGTGCTAAGTGAGAAGCGCTCAACGTTGATTCCAGGTGGTAAGAGAAGAAGCTTCTTGTCCGCGTTGTTGATTGCCATGTAGTTGATTCCAGCCTCTCCATAGCCCTCCAGGTTCCCTCTGCATTCATTCAGACCACAAATGTTTTTTGTTTTGGGTTTTTTTGGCCACTTCTATTGGTCTTTCATTTATTTATTTTCATCCATCTTTGTTCTTTGGCTCTTGTGGGCCTCCCATAGCAGTGGCCCCTGTTGCTGCAGAGCCCTGGCTCTGGGCACATGCGCTCCAGAGCTCTGGCTCAGTAGTTGGACACGTCAGTCCAGCCGCACCGCGGCACGTGGGATCTTCCCAGGCCAGGGATCGAACCGGCACCCCTTGCACTGCAAGGCGGTGTCCTTACCCACTGGACCATCAGGGAAGCCCCACAAATGTGTTTTGAGCACCAACTGTGTAACAAGCATATTCTCACTGAGCACCTCCTCTGGCCAAGCTGTGTGCCAGGAATATGTGGTGAATAAGCCAGAAGCTATGGCTATCCCCAGACATTCTGCAGCTCACCCTTCATTGCCTGCTCAGTCTCCTCACACTCCATTCTTTTTCATCGCACTCAGTTCAGCCTTCACTCCATAGCCACCTGCTACCTTCAACCCCCTCCCCTGTCCACCTGGTACCCTCTACCAGCTCCCCCTCTATCCCTATCCTGGCTTCACCTTTTTTTTTTTTTTTTCACCTCTAGGTCATCATTTTATTTTTCATCTATTTTTATTATTTGGCCTGTGTGGGCCTCCCATCGCAGTAGCCTCTCTCATTGCAGAGCACCGGCTCTCCAGAGTGCTCCAGAGTGCTGGCTGGTAATTGGACACACCAATCCAGCCACTCGGCAGCACATGGGATCTTCCTGGGCCAGGGATCGAACCGGTGCCCCTTGCATTGCAAAGCGGACTCTCTACCCACTGGACCACCAAGAAAGCCCCTGGCCTCACCTCTTTCCCCAGTATCTCCCATCCCTTACCATTTCCTTCAACTCATTCCTTCTTCCCCTTAGCCTCATCCCCAACTCCTTCCTCCTCATGTTCTTCTTTGTCTTTTTCTCTACCCCCAACCTCAACTCCCCTCCCATCTCATCCTCGTTCTCACCCCAGTCTCTTCCTGATTCCCATTCCATTCTTTCACTGTCACCTCCCTCCTCTTCCATCCCAAGCTCCTGGATTCCTCCTGTTCAGGGTCCCTGGTCCTGATGGGGGAGGAGACACTGCCTCCAGAGACCACTGCAGAAAGGTGCACTCCAGGGTATGAACCCCCAGTTCCCCAGGGCTAGGACAGCCCCAGAACGTGCTGTGGGTAGAGTCCCCTTAATTGGCTGGAGTGGGAAGGGCACCGACTGGGCAGCAAGCCAGTTCCTCACTCCCCACCCCCACCCTTCCCTCTCCCCTCTGGGCAGGCGGGCCACCACGCTGGGACCTCGGCCCACAAACCGGCTCCTCACGCGGCTCCTGTTTTATTAACCTGCCTGTCGCTGTTCTCGCCACTGAATAGGGCCTGTGGGTGGGGTGGGGGGAGCTGGCAAGGGGGGCCTTGGGCTTTGCTGGGGATCACCATGGAAACAGCAGCCTCAGCCAATCAGAGGGCCAGCAGCACCAAGTGCAGCAGGCAGCTCCGTCTCCGAAGCCTCGTGCAGCCTGCAGGCTGACTCCTGCCTGACAGCCCCAGCAGAGGGAGAGAAGGAAAAAAAGGGGGCACAACCCTGGGGGAAGAGGCATAGGCCGAGGAGCGGTGGGAGTGTGAGACCAGAGGATGCTGGGGGCTTGATTAGAAGAGGAGGGACTCGGAGCCTCTGGGTGTGGGTTTGGAGGAGGAATGTCAGAGGTCTGGGGCAGAGGCTGAGTTTCTCCCTAGCTGCAGCCCTTGGTCTAAGCCCAGTTTCTTAGCCTCGCACTATTGACCTTTAGGATCTGGTACATCTTTGTTGCTGGGGGAGAGGGGAGCACAGAGGGCACTGTTCTGTGCATTCTAGGATAGTCAACTACATCCTTGACCTCTACCCACTAGAAGTGAGTAGAATCCACTCACCACCTAATCCTGACAACCAAAAATGCCTCCAGACCCTGCCCAATGTCTTGTAGGGAGGCGGGGCGCATAATCGCCCTCGTTTGAGAACCGCTGGCCTAAGCCCTCACAGGGCAGTGGTCATCATTTGCACAACTTGCTCCCTCTGAGCTGACTTCCCAGAGGGGACCAGGAAGGAGGGGGAAGAGGGAAATAGTGGGAATGAGAGAAAGGAAGAGGAGGAGGGAGTCAGGGCAGGGTTCCTGGTGGGTGGGAGAGCCTCAGGGAAATAGGGTTGTAGGAGAGAGAGAGAGAGAGCCGCCTTGCCTCAGGCTGCCAATTTACATTACAGGGATTTTAAAAAAGTAAGAGCCCTAAATGCCTTCCCCTGTTGAAGTTCCTTCTGCTGAGTGCATCCTCTCCATCCTTCATCAGCCGGAAATTCTATCCTTCCTTCATGCTCATATTAGGTGCCACATCTAGGAAGCCCTCCCTGATTCTCTCAGCAGAGTGGTTTTTCTTTTCTCTAAGACTCCTTGCCACTTTGCTTCTACTTCCTTGTTACCCCTCACATGATTCACCCTAGTAACAAGAGTTACCTTTATAAGAAGGGGTTCCTATGTGCCAGAAACTGTGCTGAAAGCTTAAGCATGTGTCTCCCACAGCTCCACGAACTGGGTACTATTATCATTACCCATTTTACAGATGAGGAGACTGAGGCTTCAGTGAAATAACTTGCCCAAGGTCACCGAATGTAAGTCTCCCCACAGCTCCACGAACTGGGTACTTATGAGGGAGAGAAGGAAAAAAAGGGGGCACAACCCTGGGGGAAGAGGCATAGGCCGAGGAGCGGTGGGAGTGTGAGACCAGAGGATGCTGGGGGCTTGATTAGAAGAGGAGGGACTCGGAGCCTCTGGGTGTGGGTTTGGAGGAGGAATGTCAGAGGTCTGGGGCAGAGGCTGAGTTTCTCCCTAGCTGCAGCCCTTGGTCTAAGCCCAGTTTCTTAGCCTCGCACTATTGACCTTTAGGATCTGGTACATCTTTGTTGCTGGGGGAGAGGGGAGCACAGAGGGCACTGTTCTGTGCATTCTAGGATAGTCAACTACATCCTTGACCTCTACCCACTAGAAGTGAGTAGAATCCACTCACCACCTAATCCTGACAACCAAAAATGCCTCCAGACCCTGCCCAATGTCTTGTAGGGAGGCGGGGCGCATAATCGCCCTCGTTTGAGAACCGCTGGCCTAAGCCCTCACAGGGCAGTGGTCATCATTTGCACAACTTGCTCCCTCTGAGCTGACTTCCCAGAGGGGACCAGGAAGGAGGGGGAAGAGGGAAATAGTGGGAATGAGAGAAAGGAAGAGGAGGAGGGAGTCAGGGCAGGGTTCCTGGTGGGTGGGAGAGCCTCAGGGAAATAGGGTTGTAGGAGAGAGAGAGAGCCGCCTTGCCTCAGGCTGCCAATTTACATTACAGGGATTTTAAAAAAGTAAGAGCCCTAAATGCCTTCCCCTGTTGAAGTTCCTTCTGCTGAGTGCATCCTCTCCATCCTTCATCAGCCGGAAATTCTATCCTTCCTTCATGCTCATATTAGGTGCCACATCTAGGAAGCCCTCCCTGATTCTCTCAGCAGAGTGGTTTTTCTTTTCTCTAAGACTCCTTGCCACTTTGCTTCTACTTCCTTGTTACCCCTCACATGATTCACCCTAGTAACAAGAGTTACCTTTATAAGAAGGGGTTCCTATGTGCCAGAAACTGTGCTGAAAGCTTAAGCATGTGTCTCCCCACAGCTCCACGAACTGGGTACTATTATCATTACCCATTTTACAGATGAGGAGACTGAGGCTTCAGTGAAATAACTTGCCCAAGGTCACCGAATTAGTAGAGGGACAGTGAGGACTCACACTCAGGTTTCCACGACTCCAGGGCAGCCAGGACCTGCCGCAGGAGGCTGTGCAAGTGTCCGCCTCCCCCATTACATGTGGACCCACTTGCGATGTCCAGCACAGGGCTGGCGAGTGGTAGGAGCTTAGGAACTGTTTGAATTGGTTGGTGGTCTCTGGAAAGGTCTGAGTAGACAGCTAGGCGTAAAGCCCAAGGAGGCTGGGATGGAACGACCAGGAAAAGAGTGCTGGGTGCCTTCTGAAAGCCCTTAGGCCTCGCTGTGGCCTGAATTCACAGGGTCAGCCCCAGGAAAGGCAAAGGCCCTGGGGCCACATCCCAACCATGCTGCTTCATGGGCCACCCACGGTCTCAGAACTGACCCGTCCCTTAATTCCCAGGGATGCTGCATCATGGCCCCCCCTAGTGGCTAGAAGGTCACGGTGGCAGGTGATGGGAGTGAGTGTGCAATTGTAGGGCTCACACACAGCCCTGGCTTTTCTCTGAGCCCCATTCCCAGGCTCCAGGGCCACCCGCAGGATATTGGAGCCAGAGGCCTCAGGTGACCGTATCCTTGTGGAACCTGACCCCTGACTCTAGCCTGGAGGACAAAGCAAAGTGCCATTCCCCTTCCGCTCCCCACAGAGAAATAGCCCCTCTCCCTCCTGCCCCATGTGAAGGGAAGCGGGTAGTGTTCCATCACAGCCTCCCCCACAGTGTAGATTCCACCCCCGTGCCTGCATTACATTCAGCAAGAGAGGGTTTGAGGCAGAGGGGTGTCTGCCAGGAAGCATCGTGTGATGCTGCTTCTCTCTCAGGTTAGGGTTTTGATCTGGAATCCAGGAGCTGGAGTCCCAGGGGGCTTACATCAGACCTGCTCCCCCACCCCAGACATGCATCCGCCATCTGCCTCCCCCAGGAACCTGCAAGGCTCGCACCTCAGCTTTGAAGGCAGGGCTTCTGATAGGCTGCTGTTGCCATGGCAACCCCATCTCAGGCTGCCCTACCCAGTGCTTTCCTCCACCCGCCTCCTTCCACCCTGAACCCACACCACCTTCATTCATAGAATGAGAATGGCTTAACATCAGCAGAGTGGACACCACTCTCTCTCCACCACTCCTCTCTGTCTCTCATTCAACTGAGATCCATGAACCAAGGCCCAGACAGGCTCCCAGACGGCCCCAGAGTAACACAGGGCCAGATCTCCACCTCCAGGCTCAGGTTTTATCTCCAGGACCAGCCAAACTGTAGCTCAGAGGCCAGACACAATGGCTCAGCCCTGGACCTCAGCCCAGGCGCACCAAGGCTGCTCCTGACCTGAGGTTTCCTCCTTGCCTTGTAGGACTATGGAGGGGTGGAGGGAATCCAGTTTACAGCGGGATTAGAGGAAGGGCTAGAGGAGAGCCTCAGATCCCAGCCCTGGTTAAACAACCCGACTCTGGGGTTTCTGAACTTTGGCGGTGCTACTGAAAAGTCAGGCGAGGCCGGCTCAGAGTAGGCATCAGTTCCATCCATGCAGGAGGCTGTGAGCATGGTCAGTAACTCAGCCTCAGAATCAGTCAGCCTGGGTTTGAATTCTAATGCCCTCATTTATTCACTGTGTGATACTTACCTTCTCTGAGCCTTGATTTCCTTGTCTAAAAAAGATAGTAATTATATACAGGTACAGTCATCCCTCAGTATCCATGGGGATTGGTTCCAGGAGCCCCCGCAGATACCAAAATCCAAGGATGCTCAAGTCCCGTATGTAATATGGCATAGTACAGTCAGAGCAGTCGGCTCTCCATAGCCACAGACGTAAAACCCACGGTAGGACAGGTTGTCTGTACAAGGCTACCATCTATGAACCCTACGTCCCTTTCAGACAGACACTGTGCTTTAGGGGCATTATCTCATTTAGTTCTAATGAAGGCCCAGTGTCATAGATATCATTGTTACGTGTCTTTTACAGAGGGGAAACTGAGGCTCAAGGAGGTTATGGTGAAGCAGCTGGCAGGAGGGCAGCTTTTCATCCAAGCAGCATGAGAAAATGTATGCAATAAATAGGGACAAGGAGGATATTGGGTGCACAACCTCCTCCACCGCTTTCCTCCACCCGCCTCCTTCCACCCTGAACCCACACCACCTTCATTCATAGAATGAGAATGGCTTAACATCAGCAGAGTGGACACCACTCTCTCTCCACCACTCCTCTCTGTCTCTCATTCAACTGAGATCCATGAACCAAGGCCCAGACAGGCTCCCAGACGGCCCCAGAGTAACACAGGGCCAGATCTCCACCTCCAGGCTCAGGTTTTATCTCCAGGACCAGCCAAACTGTAGCTCAGAGGCCAGACACAATGGCTCAGCCCTGGACCTCAGCCCAGGCGCACCAAGGCTGCTCCTGACCTGAGGTTTCCTCCTTGCCTTGTAGGACTATGGAGGGGTGGAGGGAATCCAGTTTACAGCGGGATTAGAGGAAGGGCTAGAGGAGAGCCTCAGATCCCAGCCCTGGTTAAACAACCCGACTCTGGGGTTTCTGAACTTTGGCGGGTGCTACTGAAAAGTCAGGCGAGGCCGGCTCAGAGTAGGCATCAGTTCCATCCATGCAGGAGGCTGTGAGCATGGTCAGTAACTCAGCCTCAGAATCAGTCAGCCTGGGTTTGAATTCTAATGCCCTCATTTATTCACTGTGTGATACTTACCTTCTCTGAGCCTTGATTTCCTTGTCTAAAAAAGATAGTAATTATATACAGGTACAGTCATCCCTCAGTATCCATGGGGATTGGTTCCAGGAGCCCCTGCAGATACCAAAATCCAAGGATGCTCAAGTCCCGTATGTAATATGGCATAGTACAGTCAGAGCAGTCGGCTCTCCATAGCCACAGACGTAAAACCCACGGTAGGACAGGTTGTCTGTACAAGGCTACCATCTATGAACCCTACGTCCCTTTCAGACAGACACTGTGCTTTAGGGGCATTATCTCATTTAGTTCTAATGAAGGCCCAGTGTCATAGATATCATTGTTACGTGTCTTTTACAGAGGGGAAACTGAGGCTCAAGGAGGTTATGGTGAAGCAGCTGGCAGGAGGGCAGCTTTTCATCCAAGCAGCATGAGAAAATGTATGCAATAAATAGGGACAGTTTTATGAGGAAGAGTCTGTGACTGAAAACGGGGCTACGTCTCTTCCTTCCATCCCTCTGAGGATGCACAACCTCCTCCAGCACCCAAAACCACATACTGTTGGGAGAGACTCTGAGGAGCAGGGAGGAGCCTAAGCTTGGTGAGGTTCAGGATGCGATGGGTATAGGAGGGAAGACTAGCTCTGGTCCAAGGAATGTCTGAACTGGCAGCGTTGTGAGACCATCCCTAGACCAACCTCTCAATGGAGGAAACAGAGCAAGCGTCTAAAATCTCAAGGAGGAAGTGACTTGTCCAAGGTCACCTAGTAAATGGACAGCTCTGTCCCCTTCTTTGGCACTTCCCTACTGGCTCAGTGGTAAAGAATCCACTTGCCAATCCAGGAGATGCGGGTTCGATCCCTGAGTCAGGAAGATTCCCCAGAGAAGGAAACAGTAACCTGCTCCGGTATTCTTGTCTAGAAAATCCTGTGGACAGAGGAGCTTGGCAGGCTACACATCAGACCATGAGGTCGCATAAGAGTTAGACATGACTTAGTGACTAAACAACACATTTCCCCCCTCAATCCTTTGTAACCCTTGTTCAACACATTAAGGTCAAGGTCAGAAGCCTCAGAGGCTTAGAGTCCTTTGGGGAGGAGTGGTGGAAGTTTCCCTGCACCCTGCCCACCCCTAGCTCTTCCAGCTTCCATCCTTCCCTGAAAAGCTCCCCCACTCCAGAGCAGCCCTCCGATTGCTGGGACTTAACCACCCCCCACCAACCTCCCACCTTGAGTGAATGTGCTGAACAAACAGCATTGTTCCTTATACAATGGATACAAAGAACTTGGGAATTCACAGAATGGTCCTGAATTTCAGCTTCCTTCCCCTCCAAGCCCCAGAGAGATCCATTGTCTGTAAACTCCACTTAAAATATGCACCGTTGCTCCAGCTGGGGAGCTACTTAAGACGTTTGGAAGAACCTCCCCCACTCCCACCCCTTTCCTCAGCCCTTTCAGAGCCAGGCTGGGAGGATGGGAAGAACAGCCACCGAGAAGGAAGCTGAAATGACCCAGCCCCACAGGCGCCTGGGGCCCCATTTTACAACTGAAAGAGAGCATGGATTGGGCTGTTACCCCAAGGCGGGGCATTTTCATCCAAGCAGCATGAGAAAATGTATGCAATAAATAGGGACAGTTTTATGAGGAAGAGTCTGTGACTGAAAACGGGGCTACGTCTCTTCCTTCCATCCCTCTGAGGATGCACAACCTCCTCCAGCACCCAAAACCACATACTGTTGGGAGAGACTCTGAGGAGCAGGGAGGAGCCTAAGCTTGGTGAGGTTCAGGATGCGATGGGTATAGGAGGGAAGACTAGCTCTGGTCCAAGGAATGTCTGAACTGGCAGCGTTGTGAGACCATCCCTAGACCAACCTCTCAATGGAGGAAACAGAGCAAGCGTCTAAAATCTCAAGGAGGAAGTGACTTGTCCAAGGTCACCTAGTAAATGGACAGCTCTGTCCCCTTCTTTGGCACTTCCCTACTGGCTCAGTGGTAAAGAATCCACTTGCCAATCCAGGAGATGCGGGTTCGATCCCTGAGTCAGGAAGATTCCCCAGAGAAGGAAACAGTAACCTGCTCCGGTATTCTTGTCTAGAAAATCCTGTGGACAGAGGAGCTTGGCAGGCTACACATCAGACCATGAGGTCGCATAAGAGTTAGACATGACTTAGTGACTAAACAACACATTTCCCCCCTCAATCCTTTGTAACCCTTGTTCAACACATTAAGGTCAAGGTCAGAAGCCTCAGAGGCTTAGAGTCCTTTGGGGAGGAGTGGTGGAAGTTTCCCTGCACCCTGCCCACCCCTAGCTCTTCCAGCTTCCATCCTTCCCTGAAAAGCTCCCCCACTCCAGAGCAGCCCTCCGATTGCTGGGACTTAACCACCCCCCACCAACCTCCCACCTTGAGTGAATGTGCTGAACAAACAGCATTGTTCCTTATACAATGGATACAAAGAACTTGGGAATTCACAGAATGGTCCTGAATTTCAGCTTCCTTCCCCTCCAAGCCCCAGAGAGATCCATTGTCTGTAAACTCCACTTAAAATATGCACCGTTGCTCCAGCTGGGGAGCTACTTAAGACGTTTGGAAGAACCTCCCCCACTCCCACCCCTTTCCTCAGCCCTTTCAGAGCCAGGCTGGGAGGATGGGAAGAACAGCCACCGAGAAGGAAGCTGGAAATGACCCAGCCCCCACAGGCGCCTGGGGCCCCCATTTTACAACTGAAAAGACTGATTAGCAGTGGAGTTGAGGGACTTGGTTACCCCAATCATGGTACCTTGGCTTCAGGGGAGACTTCAGGGCCCTCACCCCTCTCTCTTCTCCTGTCTGCTTATGATAAACCTCCAACGGCAGGGAGCTCACTAGCTTATGAGGCACCTGTTCCCACTGCTGAAATTTCTCATTATAAGACCTTCCTTAGAAGGAGCCTCACTTACCTCCTGGTAATAGCCCCGTCCTCCACGTCCTGGCTCCCATATTAATGGGGTCTTCCTCTGGTGTGTGACAGGACTCCTAGAATTGGGAGGCTGCCATTGCAGCCCCCTAAGGTTTTCTTTCTCCTGGGCCGAACAACCCTGCATATTCCTTCCAGGCCCCATGAGCCCATGGTTTGGATCCCCTCCCTCATCCTGTTGCCGCCTTGTCTGCATGCATCCTGTTCCCCTCATCTGTGTGAGGACTTGTACAGGTGGGGCCTGTACAGAACTGATCCCCGCAGCCATATGTATTTATTCAACAAGTATTTATGAAGTGCCTTCCGGAAACTGTTCACTGTGTGAACAGCAGGGGAGACAGGACAAGATCCCGGCTCTCCTGAGGTTGGTAATTCTGGTGGGGAACTCAGATAACTAAGCACAAGAATTAATGCATGATTACCAAGTAAGACAAGGAGTCTGACTAAGGGAACTTGATAATGAAAACATCTAACAAAGGAGCCTGATTAATTGTGGCAGGGTAGACCACCCTAGACTTTCTGACATCCAAAGGAAGTAGGCTTTAACTAAAGAAAGAGGGTAGGGAAGCACATTCAGCATGGTGGGGAGGGACTGTGCAAAGGCCCTGTGGCAAGAAGCAGTTTGTCTTATTCAAGGAACTGAAGAAGCCAGTGGGACTGGAGGCCAGTTTGTGGAGGAGGGGTTGCGGATAGTAGGGGGTATAGGCCTCCGCGAGGAATTGGACTTGAGAGCAAAGGAAAGGTAGAAGTGTGCGTGCACAGTAAGGGCTGAATGAAATTTGCCTCAAAAAGACATAAATAAGAGTGGCTGGTCCCAGAGCAATTCTGCGCTTTTGCACTTATGTTCCCTCTGCCTGAGATGCTCTGTTCCCAGATTTTTCTGAGGTTTCAGAACTTGCCCAACCCACCCAGCCTAAAGGAGCTCCTCCTACATGCTCTGTCATTCTTTATCCCTTGAGCCCATTTTATTTTTTACAAAACTTTCACAATCTGAAATTGAATTATTTCCTTGCATGTTTCCTCTTGCTCTGTCCTCTCACTAGAAAGTAAGCTCTGTATGGGCAGGAATGTTGTCTGTCTTGTCACTGCTGCTTTATAGCATCTGACACTGCTAGGGTGGGTAGCCCCTCAGTAGATAATTAGTGAACAAATAAATGAATTACTTAATGTATTCATGGATAAAAGGGTCATTATTTACCTGCATGTGTGCACACAAAGTTGCTTCAATTGTTCCTGACTCTTTTTAACCCCATGGACTGTAACCCACCTGTCTGTGGGATTTTCCAGGCAAGAATACTGGGGATCCAGTATCCAGGGGATCTTCCGGACCCAGGGACTGAACCCGCCTCTTCTGTGACTTCTGCATTGTAGGCAGATTCTCTTATGCGAAGTCACCAGGGAAGCCCAGTGTTTACCCACAGAGGAATCTATATGAAAGTGTTCAACCTTGATTTGAGACTTAAACTCAGGGCCCAGATCTAATCAAACCCTGCTTGGGACCTGAACCGGCGCTGGGACTCAAACTCAGCCAAAACCCTGGAAATTAAAATCACTCACCCAACGTCTGGACCCACTGAGACTCAGGTTCTTCATGCTTCTTTGCAAAAATCAGCGAGAGACAAAGTGATAGGTAAGAAATAGATTTATTCAGATTCAGAGAAAGCACACTCCACAGGGAAAGATTAATTGTGGCAGGGTAGACCACCCTAGACTTTCTGACATCCAAAGGAAGTAGGCTTTAACTAAAGAAAGAGGGTAGGGAAGCACATTCAGCATGGTGGGGAGGGACTGTGCAAAGGCCCTGTGGCAAGAAGCAGTTTGTCTTATTCAAGGAACTGAAGAAGCCAGTGGGACTGGAGGCCAGTTTGTGGAGGAGGGGTTGGATAGTAGGGGTATAGGCCTCATGAGGAATTGGACTTGAGAGCAAAGGAAAGGTAGAAGTGTGCGTGCACAGTAAGGGCTGAATGAAATTTGCCTCAAAAAGACATAAATAAGAGTGGCTGGTCCCAGAGCAATTCTGCGCTTTTGCACTTATGTTCCCTCTGCCTGAGATGCTCTGTTCCCAGATTTTTCTGAGGTTTCAGAACTTGCCCAACCCACCCAGCCTAAAGGAGCTCCTCCTACATGCTCTGTCATTCTTTATCCCTTGAGCCCATTTTATTTTTTACAAAACTTTCACAATCTGAAATTGAATTATTTCCTTGCATGTTTCCTCTTGCTCTGTCCTCTCACTAGAAAGTAAGCTCTGTATGGGCAGGAATGTTGTCTGTCTTGTCACTGCTGCTTTATAGCATCTGACACTGCTAGGGTGGGTAGCCCCTCAGTAGATAATTAGTGAACAAATAAATGAATTACTTAATGTATTCATGGATAAAAGGGTCATTATTTACCTGCATGTGTGCACACAAAGTTGCTTCAATTGTTCCTGACTCTTTTTAACCCCATGGACTGTAACCCACCTGTCTGTGGGATTTTCCAGGCAAGAATACTGGGGATCCAGTATCCAGGGGATCTTCCGGACCCAGGGACTGAACCCGCCTCTTCTGTGACTTCTGCATTGTAGGCAGATTCTCTTATGCGAAGTCACCAGGGAAGCCCAGTGTTTACCCACAGAGGAATCTATATGAAAGTGTTCAACCTTGATTTGAGACTTAAACTCAGGGCCCAGATCTAATCAAACCCTGCTTGGGACCTGAACCGACGCGGCTGGGACTCAAACTCAGCCAAAACCCTGGAAATTAAAATCACTCACCCAACGTCTGGACCCACTGAGACTCAGGTTCTTCATGCTTCTTTGCAGAGAAGAATTCAGCGAGAGACAAAGTGATAGGTAAGAAATAGATTTATTCAGATTCAGAGAAAGCACACTCCACAGACAGAGTGTGGGCCACCGTAGAGCAAATTCAATGGCCCGAAAAACATGGTGTTCTTAGCTTTTATGGGTTGGGTAATTCCATATGCTAATGAGTAGGAGGATTATTCCAGCTCTTTTAGGGAAAGGGTGGAACTGTCATGGCACCTCTGGGTGTGTCATTCTTTTCAAAAATTGTGCCCTGCCCCTTTCCCTATCCCTTACATGTATAAATGTATAGGTATTTATGAGCAAGTGCATATGGCCCTGCATGGACCACCTCTCAAGGGGCCTCTCAGACAATCCAGAGTCATGGCCTCAACAGTTCATTGCCCTGGTTCAGCTGATCAACACCCATCCCCTCTGGCTGGATGAGAACCTATACAAGCACACATGTGTCAGATCAGCTGTTAGTCAAAGATGAGGGTGGAATTTTAAGTGCCCTACAGAAGGGCTTGGAAAGAGACTGATCCGTGTTGCCTGGAAGTGGAAGCAGTAGAGCTCCTCACAGGCTCCAGTTCTTCCCACCCCACCTCACCTCTTCCTGGGGCCACCTCCCATTGCTCCACATGAGCTAGTCAGCCGGGCAGTGGCTGAACCAGGCGTTGTGTGGTCCTAGGACAGAAGAGTTAGAATTCAGTGAAATTTGCAGGATTGGGGAACTTGACTCATTGGGCAACTGTTTAAACAAGCACTTACTCACTTACTGAGTAGCCATTAAGTGCAAAGCATGGCTAGGGACGCATCCATAAAGCTGATTCAGGGCAGATTGTGAACAACTACTTAGGTGGAAACCTTAGGATTCGAAACTTTGTGCTCCTAGAGTACTCATAGGCTCAGGGTGGGGCTAGAGAGGCAGGCACAGTTAATTCCTGGTTGGGGAGTTCTGCAAAGCTTATTGGAGTATTATTCAAAATAATGACCACATTGATTGAGCACTTATTACATATTAGGCTCTTTTTACGTGGATTTTCCCATTTCTCATTATAAGCCCCTCTATGTGCATGTGAGCGCATGCACATGATTGCTGTTATCCCATTTGTAGATGGAGAGACTAAGGCTCAGGGTTATCCAACTTTTGAACAGCTGTTAAGTGACTGAGTGGATTTTCAAGCTCAGGAAGGGGGTCCAGAGCTCCTGCTCTGAACTATAATGGTGGTCTTGTCTAAAGCAAAGCCAGGACTTGGGTGGGCAGAGAGAAGTCCATTCTCGGAAGAGGATGCAGCTTGAGCAAAAGCTGGTAGACAGTGCTGCCAGATTTGTCTATTTTTTAAAATCTCTGGTAGCCTGAGATCCTAGGAGATGAAAAAAATAAGTTAGCTATTCTGACTTTTTCCTCTTCCTGGCCTTTAGCATACTAGCCCCAAAATGGATTCCTATCCTAAGGTGTCCTTTTCTCAGTCTCCAGACAGAATTTTATGCAAGAGTGGACCCAGAGGTTGGGTGACAGTAGTTCTGGCAAATTGATCTTCTCCCTACCCTGGCTAGGAATGGGGGCGACTTGGGGACACTCTCTGGGCCAAGCTGGTCCTCTGCCCATCTGCATCCCTGCCTCCTGACTCATTTCGTTCCAACCAATAGACTTGTAGCATGCAAATTTAATGAATAGGCAAAGAAATGATTGGCTCATTTTCCCCTGATGTAATAATGCCGCTATTCAAGTAACTCCTATATACCCTACCCCCACCCCAATTCAGGGCATTTGATCATGTTTCTGGCAAGAATCCCTAACTCTTCGCTTTCCACCTTTCCCATTCTGAGTTAGCAAATCACTTTAAAATGTCTGACTCATCTCACAAGGAATGGGATGTGTGGAAGCCAGCACCCTTAGGCCCAAACCACTGTGGTCCTCTTGGGAGGCCCCATATGCCTCTGCTGTCTGTGAGTAGCATCAAATCCAGGATAACAGAGCCCATTTCCTCAGAGATTTTTGTGAGAATCCATGTCCACAGGCTTCCTGAAACCAAACCCCAGCATATCGGCTGTTCCTTTCAGCCCCTAATTTAGTAATTCTATTGAGGAAAAGAGATTGTGGGTTTTTTTATTTGGTGTGATTTATTCTTTATCATATAAATAATAATAATTTACACAAAGCTCTTCCCCAAACAGAAGAGAATCTGTACATAAAAATAAACAAAAATTAAACTGAGCTGGGCCTGGTGCCCAGAAAACCAGCCAATTCCAAACACAACCAGGGGGAAATCTCTTCTAGGTCCTGGGAGCTCTAGGACTCTGGCTGGAATTCTGGGTGGAGGCTCTGGTCCCGGAAGTCATTGTCCTCCCTTCCCTTGATCCTGGGTAGGTCTATGGCACCCCTGGCAGCTAACACCCATGGAGAGCCAACCCTCAGGTTCTTTGGATTGGGAGGTAGGTGGAATTTGGACCCTAAGGAATAATCAATTTTTAAAACTCTGGGCAGTGTTGCTTGTTGCTGGCATCCAAGGGCTGTAAGAGCTACTGTGACTGGGAAGATGGGATACTGGCCAACACCCAAAGTGGGTGGAAGCTGCCTGTGCTTCTGTCTCTCCCTTGTAGCTCATTAGAGGCACGGGTTGAGCAGAATGTTTTCTGATCTTCTGTTCCCTTGGAGCTCTGACTGCCCCCCAACCCGTCCCTGGAGGCTTGTTATTTCTATAGATATTGAAAGATGACAAGCAATCTCCTTGCCCATTGATTAATTTCCCTCAGCAGACAACTCTGGATGTTTGCAACTTCTCTCCCCCACCTCTTATTTCCAGAAAAGTCTCTAAGAGGGAGATTGCCTTTCCACATTCTGGCTTTGTATCTCCAGTTGAGGGTGTATGCATGGCTGGAGGAGACTGTAAACTCTCTTCTCTTGTCCCGTCTCATCTCAAGGCAGGAGTTAGATTCGCATCGGTCTCTAGGGACACAGTCCTTTACGATGATGGATTTATACCTGGTGAAGGTGGTGCTGATGCTAATATGATAATGCTGAAGATGATGTTGGCAAAGATGACAGGGAAGATGGAGAAAAGGGGGAGTACAATAGCAACACACAGCCTGCCCTGTGTCTCGGGGGATTATCTGGCTTAGGCTGAAATAAGAAATGAAAAAATGAAAATTGGGAAGCTGGTAGTAGTGGCAACAATGATGGTGAATTGTAGGGAACAGGTAAAAGGGAAAGTTACAAAGCTCCAGGTGAGGAATGGCAACACAGGGGAGGGGTGAGGAGCCCAGATCCCAGGGCCAAACATTCTGGTTTCAAATTCCAACCTTGGGCTTCCCCTGGTGGTCCAGTGGGTAAGGACACCGCCTTGCAGTGCAAGGGGCGCCGGTTTGATCCCTGGCCTGGGAAGATCCCACGTGCAGTGGAGCGGCTGGACTAATGTGTCCAATTACCGAGCCGGAGCTCTGGAGCGCATGCGCCCAGAGCCGGTGCTCTGCGACGACAGACGCCACCGCGATGGGAGGCCCGCAGGAGCCAAAGAACAAAGACGGATGAAAATGGAGAAACGAAAGACCAATAGAAGTGGCCCGCCTGCTCCCCTCCCTCCCCAACCGGATCCCCGCCCAAAATAAATAAATAAGTAAATCTTTCAAATTCCAGCCTTGATAACCCAGTCACTGACAGTTAGAGCTTAGGTTAGTTATTCAACCTCACTGAGTCTCAGCTTTCCTCATCTGGTCAAATGAGGATCGTAATATTAATAGTGCCCATCTTAGAGGGTTGCTGAAACGACATGTAAAATGTCAGCTCATGGTGAATACTGTGTAAGCATGTGCGGGGTAAGAACAGACATGGGGAGCGGGTAGGGGGCGGTTATAGCAACATCTACAGTTAGGGACACAGAGCACAGCAAGCAGCCTTGGAATATTCCAGAGACCTCAGTCAGGCTCTACTACTTACTCCACGTGACTCTCTTACCAGGCCTTGCTTGTCTTGTGAGTGAAAGGGGAATTGGAGTGAATAATATTCAGACCTCAGAAGTTCCCTGGAGCAGTAGAACTTTCTGTATATGACCCACACATGGGAACATCAGGCCCAGACAAGACCCTACAGGCCTGCATGTCCAGGTGCGCACTCAGCAGACATGCCTGTCCCTGAAGTCAAACAGACGGATGCTGGGCAGGTTGGACCAGGCTCCTTTCAGGGGAAGGTAAAGGTGAGAGGTCAGCCTCTGCTCATGGGAAGGGGTTCCAATCTTCCCCTCACTCCAGGCAGCTTCCAGGCACCAAAGTGCAGCCCTGAAGGGGCCATGCTGCAGATTTCAGTTATCCTGTGATGGACAGAAGCAGCCCCTCCCAGTTCTGCCGCTTGTCCATATTCTCCACCAGTATCTTCCTCCTCCTAGGGCTGCAGAACAGAAATGGAAAACAAGAGTCACTCATGCATAGTGCCCAAGGAACTCTTCATAGACTCCTCTTGGGCTCACTCTCAGAAGGGCAGAGCACTCTAAGATCTTCAGAACCAACAGCTGACTCAGGGACTGCAGGGGAAAATATGCCACGGGAAGTTTTCCCTCATTTCTGCCCCAGAGGGAGCCCCCACTTCCTGCTCATTGGTCCTTGACAATGAGAGCTGGGAGAGTGGCTTGACCTTCTGTGTCCAGGAGCCTTTGCTAGGCCCTCCCTCTCCCCACCATCAGCCACTCATCCTCCTGCAGGAGGGAGAAGAGGCCTGTCATGTCCTGGGTTCCAGTCCTGGCATCATCCCTCATATCGTGGACTACGGTCCTAGTGTGATTTGCATCCAGGAACCAGGCCTTCGTGGTGGGGACTGCCAGCCTATCCCTTGTCTCACTGGCCTTAGGGACATAAGTAGGACTGCATTTGGTTGGTAATTAGAAGACAAAATACAAATACTAATAATTCATCTATGGAGCTCTGGCTCTGTGTTGATCTTTATGCTAGATGTTCCATATGCATCATCTCACCAAATCCTCATGTACAGATGAGATTACAGAGGTTAGGTCACTTTCTCAAAGTCACACAGAAGGCATCAGAGTCTAGATTCCAGAATTCCTGATGCCAAAGTGTGCTCTTACCCACTAAGCTCTGCACCACCCACCTGGATGGACATGAGGTAACGCTCCTGACCCTGAGTAACCAGGGTATACTGAAGACAGCGTGAAGAGCCAAAGAGTGACCACTCTGTGACCTCAGATCCACCTGTCCACCTGTGATCATGTCCACCTGAGACTGTCCAGAGAACCTCCCAGGAAAGCTGGAGCAGAGCCCAGTGCTGCCCAGTTAGCTCCAGGAGGCCACAGAGTCTCTGCTGAATCAGCAAACCACTTCTCCAGGCCCTCACCATGAAAACTACCCCAGTACCTCTCCCCAGCCCCTGCTCATTAAGGTGATCCTCGGACCCAGCTTGTCCCTGTTTCTCCTTCTACCTCCAGAACATTCCCTGCAGCATCCCCAGCTCCCCTCCTCCTGTAGACCCGGCCCGTGTCTGGTTATACCAGTCCAGCCTACAGATCTTCCCGTCAGGCTTCTCTTTGGGGAGTCACAGCTTCTGAGGCATCTCTGCATCTTGCCTGTCCTTCTGTAAATCAAATGAGGACCCCGTCCCCTCCCAGCTCCTCTGGGCCCCCCTCCCCGTTGCAACTTCCCCCTGCTCACCAGCTGCACAATGCGGTCAGGGGAAGGGGGTGGACTGGCAGAAACCAGCTTGTTTCTAAGGCTGGAAAACAGAACTGTAGGAAATTAACAGGCTGAGAAATGTCTGCTGGGCTCATGTTTGTTTTGCACCCTCAGTCTTTCTCTCTGCATCTCCTTCCTCCTGCCCCTGCCACCTCAGTCTGGCTCCCTCACCCCCACCATTCAGCGTGAGTGCCTGGGGCTTGGGGGTTGTGTGTCTGAGGCTTTGCAGGAAGGTATGTCTTAGTGTGTGTGTGTGTGTTCCTGCATGTGTGTTTCTGCGTGTGTGTTTAGAGATGGCAGACCTGCCCCTCCTTCCCAGGCAGCTTAGCCAGAAACGCCAGTGGCAGAGACAATCGTGCGAGTGGGGATGCTGAGCACAGAGCCGGCAGAGCCCGCGGGCAGGCAGAGAAGCACCACACAAGAAATTGATTCCATTAAAAAGTAATCTTAAATTTAATAAAAGTTATGATTTGATTATAGCCACAGAACCTAGAGGCAAGAGGGAAGGGGGGTGGCTTCTAGTGATGGATAAACAGAAAAGAAAAGAAAAAAAAACAGAAGGGAGGGGGGGATGGGGAGAAGAGAGAGATGCTTAGGTTTGGATGGATGAGAGGATGGAAAGACCTGGGGGTGGGGAATGAGACCATTTTCTCTGTGGCTGGTTTCCAAAGAGGAAGTAGAGTGAGGAGTGAGTGAGGAGATTCAAGGAGCTCTCAGGAGACAGAGCAGTAGGAGGAGGTTGCGGGCACAGAGGCCAGGCCTCGGAGAGGTGAGCATGCAAGAGGGAGGGCCTGAGCCCAGGGCAGTAGGTGAGGAACACAGAGCACCATTAGCCAGCAGCCAGGCAGTCCTGGGTTTAGATCCCACGTCAGCCTCTTACTTGCAGCGTGACTTAACCTTCAGACCCTCAGTTTCCTCCTCTGCTAAATGGAGCCATAGAGATAGCACCTACCTCTCATGGGGGTTGTGAAGATAAATAAAATGATGCAGGCACAGTAGCCGGCATCTCCCAGGTGCCCCATGAAGGACAGTTTGCGTCGCATCTCTCTCCCAGTGAGGTCCTCGCTCCAGCCCCTCCTATTTATTGCATGCGCCGGTCAGGCTTACTCCTCTCTGTCACCCTTTTTGCAATGATAGGGACTGAGTGGTCTTCGTCCCCCATCTTGGTGAGGAGAGTTGGCTTTCCTGGGTGGAGTCTTTGTCCCAGGACTGTGTCTATAGAGCACGAATAAGGGCACGGGCACAACAGGGAAGTCACTTGCTCTAGGACCCATCTCCACAATAGGCAAAGGGGAATAGAGCTTCCATGTGACCCAGCAATCCCACTTCTGGGCACACACTCCAAGGAGACCAAAATTGGAAGAGACACATACACCCTAATGTTCATTGTAACACTATTTACAAAGCTAGGACATGGAGGACACATTTCCCTACCTATTCCCCCACCCCACCCTGCATTTTCTCCCTGCCCCATTCAGCTCAGAGATATGCTTGGAGCTGAAACCTTCCTGACCCATAGGGTGAGACTGCTCTGGCCCAGCTCTCAGCAACACCCCTCCCTTGATGGGCTCATGTTAGGCACAGCATTTGGCTCTCAGGCAAGTTTCCTGTTACTTCCTTCCAACACGTGGGGCCCTGTCTCCTGGCCGGGTGGAGGGAGCCAGGGGCCTGCAGGGTCAGCACCAGGACCAAGTGAGTAGGGCCTGGGCAGGAAGCCAGATCATCACAGGGAAATGCTAAGGGAGGCGGGAGCCAGAGCGCTCAGCTACCCTGAAGTCCAAGAATTGGGAACCAGGAAATAGAGTCACGGTAACTGGAGTCTCCAGGGGACACAAGAAATCATTCTGGGGATAATGTGACCAGTTCTGCTCAGTCATCTCCTCCCCTTTCAGGCTGCTTTCTAGCAAAGTAGCTCCACTCGAATTTGCTCTAGCACTTTGGCATAAAGACACCTGCTGATCAAGACATTGAAGGAAATTGGACTGGTGGTATTAGCGTCTCCATTTTACTGATGAAGAAATTGAGGTCAGAAAGGGTAAGCTCTTTCCCCCAGACCACACAGCTTGTAACAGATGAATCTGGGACTGAAAACCAAGTATTCAGACTGCCTTACCAGGCCCCCACAGTCTCCCTGACTAAGCTGTCTCTCATCCTGACTACACCTATGGAGCCCTGATCACCACGGCTGTCACCACTCTGCTCAGATCTGCTTGGTTTATTTTGGCCACATGGAATGTGGGATCTTACTTCCCTGGCCAGAGGTCAAATCCATATCCCTTGCTTTGCAGGGTGGATTCTTTTTTTTTTTTTTTTTTGGCAAGGTGGATTCTTAACCACTGGACCTCCAGGGAGTCCCAGTGTTGCCTCTTTTGGCACAGTCTCTGCCCTGGGCCCCCTCCCAGCAGCCTCTGGGGTCACAGCCTCATCCTCTTCCAGGAAGGGCAGCCCAGTCTTGGATTCTCAAGTCCCGTGTGATATCCAGGAGGAAGAAACCATAGCCCTGAAGGTTGGGGGAATGACCTGTAGCTGAGGGGCTCTGAACATGCCCAGGGATCCCACTGGACTTATGGATACACTCCGGGTATTACCTCAAAAGATGGCCATGCCCACCAGCTTTCCAGACCCCTTCACAGGGCCACCCTGCCACTGAACGGAGGCAGAGGGGCCAGCTCCTGAGCCAGGCTCTCCAGCAGGGAGCCCTGACATTTTCTTCAGCTACACACGACGACTTTCCAGGTCAGCCCTGTTGCCCAAGCGGAGCCCTGTCTGCTGTGCATGTTCTTGTTCTGTTCTCTCTGTGTGCTAAGAGCAATCCACTCAATCCGTAAAATAAATCTAGCCACCCCACTCTTTTTTGTCCATGAGAACATGAGGGCAGTGGCTGTGGTGGAAGGATCACCTAGCAAAAGGTCCCCCAGGGGATGGGCCCCAGGCTGTGTTCTCCAAAGCAAGTCCTTTTGCTTTACTTGAAATGGTCCCTAGCTCCCAGAATTGCGTGGATGACCTTTAGAAGGAGCCACGGTGAAGTCTTGACTCTGGCCTGAAAATTGACCCTTAAAATCCCCCCCAGGTCTACATGGAAAGCTGCTTTTTCCCATTTTACTGATGAAGAAATTGAGGTCAGAAAGGGTAAGCTCTTTCCCCCAGACCACACAGCTTGTAACAGATGAATCTGGGACTGAAAACCAAGTATTCAGACTGCCTTACCAGGCCCCCACAGTCTCCCTGACTAAGCTGTCTCTCATCCTGACTACACCTATGGAGCCCTGATCACCACGGCTGTCACCACTCTGCTCAGATCTGCTTGGTTTATTTTGGCCACATGGAATGTGGGATCTTACTTCCCTGGCCAGAGGTCAAATCCATATCCCTTGCTTTGCAGGGTGGATTCTTTTGATTTTTTGGCAAGGTGGATTCTTAACCACTGGACCTCCAGGGAGTCCCAGTGTTGCCTCTTTTGGCACAGTCTCTGCCCTGGGCCCCCTCCCAGCAGCCTCTGGGGTCACAGCCTCATCCTCTTCCAGGAAGGGCAGCCCAGTCTTGGATTCTCAAGTCCCGTGTGATATCCAGGAGGAAGAAACCATAGCCCTGAAGGTTGGGGGAATGACCTGTAGCTGAGGGGCTCTGAACATGCCCAGGGATCCCACTGGACTTATGGATACACTCCGGGTATTACCTCAAAAGATGGCCATGCCCACCAGCTTTCCAGACCCCTTCACAGGGCCACCCTGCCACTGAACGGAGGCAGAGGGGCCAGCTCCTGAGCCAGGCTCTCCAGCAGGGAGCCCTGACATTTTCTTCAGCTACACACGACGACTTTCCAGGTCAGCCCTGTTGCCCAAGCGGAGCCCTGTCTGCTGTGCATGTTCTTGTTCTGTTCTCTCTGTGTGCTAAGAGCAATCCACTCAATCCGTAAAATAAATCTAGCCACCCCACTCTTTTTCGTCCATGAGAACATGAGGGCAGTGGCTGTGGTGGAAGGATCACCTAGCAAAAGGTCCCCCAGGGGATGGGCCCCAGGCTGTGTTCTCCAAAGCAAGTCCTTTTGCTTTACTTGAAATGGTCCCTAGCTCCCAGAATTGCGTGGATGACCTTTAGAAGGAGCCACGGTGAAGTCTTGACTCTGGCCTGACACTCTTCATAAATCACTTCCCCAGCGTCTTCCCAGAGCTGGCTTCCCATGATGAATGCAGAAGGGAGTCCAGACAGGGAGAGGGTGCTAACCTCGGCCAAGAGCCCCACTGTATGCCAAGCTCACGCTAGAAGCTTGACCTAAAGGGAAGCCAGTTGATCAGTGCAGCAGTATGTGAGGCAGCACTTAATGGTCCCCACTTTACAGTTATGGAAACAGAAGCTCAGATAGGTTAAGTGACTTATCCAGGGTCACACAGGAAGAAGATAGGAGAGTCAGGATTTGAACCTGAACACCTCTGACTCGAAAGCTCATGCTCTTTCCATCCCAGGTAACTTTCATCCCTGGTGCGGCCTCATGGAGGGCTTCTTCACAGGAAAAAGGTCTCTACTGCAACTTGGCAGTGTCTTTCAAAATGAAAATTCATACATACTCTGAGCCAGCAATCTCTCTTCGAGGAATGAATCCTCAAGAAACACTTCTGTGTGTGCACGAGGTGTATTAAGTGTTCACTGCACAAAATGTATGAAATGTTCTTGTTTGCAACAGTAAAAAAGTCATCTACAACCTCAGCGTCCGTCAGTAAGGGAGTAGATAAATAAACAGAATTACCATGCTACTGTAGGAAAGGATGAGGCAAACCTTAACTGGAAAGCATGGGCATTTCTCTAAAGCACAGTTAACAGGGGGGATGACAACTCCTTGAACATCTATTTTTATATATTCAATTTTGTGTGTATGCATATACTATGTAAGTATTTTAGGTCTTTAAAAAAAAAAAGGCATTGATCATTTACCAATGAGAGGAAGTGGGAGAAATGGAGAAGAGCAAAGAGAGAAGTAACTCCCAGGCATTAGGCATCAGACCCTCCACCCTCTCTGTCTTTCTTTAAGGGCCATGTCCTCCCTCTCACCCCAGAGAGGCAGACATCGGTGTGTCTGGGACAAAGGAAGGGAGTTTCTTATCAGCACAGGGCATGACTTCCTCCCACTATGCCCATCGGTACCTGCTACCTCCTCCAAGCAGCATAGACAAGGCTCGAGCTTGGTGGTCCCCAGGAGGTCATCCCATTACATTATAATCATTGGGGATTCAATACATCCTGCAGCTAGCTACAGCAAGGAAAGCTGTGGTCACCCTCCCTGGGCTGCACCTGCACCAACGTGCCAGAGCTGCACAACCTGGACTGTGGATGAGTCAAGCTTGTGACTTAGTTCCTCCTTCTGTCTCTCTTGTTTACCACTTAGTATCCTGTAAAATCAGATGAAATCTGGGGATGTCTGATAAGGAATGTGTCAGGGAGGGACCATCCTGAATACATGGGATAAGCAGAGATTGGTTGAATGTTTTCATTTGTCTTTAAAGATCTGTCTTGGAATGAGGCTGTGTCATAAGAGTTATTAGTAGGAATGTCCGTTGCAACTGGCTGCTGACTCAAAGCTCATGCTCTTTCCACCAAACTTTCATCCCTGGTGCGGCCTCATGGAGGGCTTCTTCACAGGAAAAAGGTCTCTACTGCAACTTGGCAGTGTCTTTCAAAATGAAAATTCATACATACTCTGAGCCAGCAATCTCTCTCGAGGAATGAATCCTCAAGAAACACTTCTGTGTGTGCACGAGGTGTATTAAGTGTTCACTGCACAAAATGTATGAAATGTTCTTGTTTGCAACAGTAAAAAAGTCATCTACAACCTCAGCGTCCGTCAGTAAGGGAGTAGATAAATAAACAGAATTACCATGCTACTGTAGGAAAGGATGAGGCAAACCTTAACTGGAAAGCATGGGCATTTCTCTAAAGCACAGTTAACAGGGGGGATGACAACTCCTTGAACATCTATTTTTATATATTCAATTTTGTGTGTATGCATATACTATGTAAGTATTTTAGGTCTTTAAAAAAAAAAAGGCATTGATCATTTACCAATGAGAGGAAGTGGGAGAAATGGAGAAGAGCAAAGAGAGAAGTAACTCCCAGGCATTAGGCATCAGACCCTCCACCCTCTCTGTCTTTCTTTAAGGGCCATGTCCTCCCTCTCACCCCAGAGAGGCAGACATCGGTGTGTCTGGGACAAAGGAAGGGAGTTTCTTATCAGCACAGGGCATGACTTCCTCCCACTATGCCCATCGGTACCTGCTACCTCCTCCAAGCAGCATAGACAAGGCTCGAGCTTGGTGGTCCCCAGGAGGTCATCCCATTACATTATAATCATTGGGGATTCAATACATCCTGCAGCTAGCTACAGCAAGGAAAGCTGTGGTCACCCTCCCTGGGCTGCACCTGCACCAACGTGCCAGAGCTGCACAACCTGGACTGTGGATGAGTCAAGCTTGTGACTTAGTTCCTCCTTCTGTCTCTCTTGTTTACCACTTAGTATCCTGTAAAATCAGATGAAATCTGGGGATGTCTGATAAGGAATGTGTTAGGGAGGGGGACCATCCTGAATACATGGGATAAGCAGAGATTGGTTGAATGTTTTCATTTGTCTTTAAAGATCTGTCTTGGAATGAGGCTGTGTCATAAGAGTTATTAGTAGGAATGTCCGTTGCAACTGGCTGCTGACTGTCAAGATAAACTCCAGCTGCCCGTGCCTTCCTCCCCACCCTCTGTTGATCCATAGCCAGTGCAGGCTTGGGGCTCAGGTGGACTTTCATTAGTACATTGACAGCCTATGGAGCAAGAAAAAAGCTTTTCATCCCACCTCAGATAAACCCACTGGCAGAAATGTCATTGGCTGTGAGTTCTCTCCAATGAGCTCTGGTATTCCTGTTTCATTGTTGAGTGTCAGCTCAGGGATCCTAATGGACCAGCCCTCCCCCTGCCCCGATTTCCTTTGCTTTCCTATCAGACTTGGTCCTCATCCCTGCAACTGTCTCCGTCTCTGAGTGGTCTTTCTCTCCTCCTGGTTCTCTAAGCTGCCTTAGAGTCTCTTGGATGCAAATCCAGTGCAGACTGGCTTAAGTTTTGCTCACATAAGTGAAAAGTCTAAGGTTAGACTTCAGGTATAGCTGGATCCAGCCACTCATACAATGGTACCTGGCATCAGTCTCTTTTCAGCTCTTGGCTCTTCTCTCCTCTGTGTTAGCTTTCCTCTCTGACAGTCTCTCCCCAAGCATTTTAAGCAGCTCTAGGCGTAAACGTGGACAAAGCCAATGTAAAGAAAGCACTCCTTATCCAATGGTTCCACAAAAAGACCCAGCGCTGATCTTATAGGATCAGCCATTGTCAAGACTTGTGACTCAGGGATGGCTGGCACAGAGGGACCAGCTGCAGTCATGTGCCACCCTGAGATCTCATGGATAGAGACAGGGAAGTGGTGCTTCCTAGGAAACATCTGAGAGTGCTCAGCAGCAGAAGGGAGACAAAAAGTGGGATGCAAATCAATGTGACACTGACTTGGGCGGGGTCTTCACTTCTCTGGTCTTAGCTTCCCTTTGTGATAAACCAGAGTGTGGTGTCCACATCTGATCCTCTGCTCCTGGACTGTTCCGCAGCCAGGGTTCTTTTCCAGACCTGGGGGAGGTGATCTGTATGAAGACAGCTCCCAGATCTTTCGGTGTCACCTCTCTCGTCACTGCTTCCCTCCCCATTTCTGCTCCTGGTGGAGACTATGGTACAGAGCAGCACAGGGAGGGAAGAAGAGAAAGGCAGAGGCAGGCTAGGAAAGGAAGAGAACAGAGACAGCGATGGGGGTGGTGGGGAGATGGGGGAGGCCGAAGTTCAATAGCAAACCTCCAAGGCTGTGCTGATGCTGGGCACCTTGCCCTACCTCCCTGCCCCCCACCCCCCACCCCCCAGCCTGGAAGTGGTGCGTCATGGCTTAGCTGTGCCAGCACCCCGGCCGGGCTGGGCTCCAAGCCCCTGCTGCTTTGTCAGGGTGTCATTAGCCCCATTCTGTAGCTATTGTCACCTGGAAAGTCCTCTCCTCTGGCCCACACGCCAAACCTGCACAGGTGCCTCCGTGCTGGCCTCTTAATTGCCACCTTCTCCAAGGTCCTCTCCACTGTGACACAGTGCCTTGCTCCTGTGGGGGCCGTCTCTGCCCCAAGACCATTTCCCCCTCCTTTTGCTTCCCTCTGACTGCGTTCTCTACTCTTTGTCTAGAGAGAGACACGGCCTCTGCTTCAGGGAGCCTCCTTGTACTCCCTGAGTGGAGCAAGCTGGAAGGGGCCATAGGTCAGAGGTGGTACAACCGGGGACTGGGCACACCCACCTGGTCAACTGATCACCCAATAAGAACTGAGCACTCATCCAGTGTCCAGTCTGTAACACTTCCACCATCTTTTCCACCGCTTCAAGTTGGTTGATCCTTTCCTGGGTCTAGGGAGCCACTCTCCCTGGGTCTCTTGTCTTTGTCTAGGATGTGTTGTGCAACTTTCACTTGGATCTTAGGAGGCAGCAAGTGCCTTGGGATTTACTCCAATGAATAATCCTTGGACAAGTCTCTTCGCCTTTGGGCTTCTCAGTTGCTCCAGAATGAAGAGGTTGAAACTAGATCAGGGATGTAAATTCTGGCACACATGCTACCATTTCTAATCCAGTGCCCATGGCAGACATCCCTAATCAATAACGACACTGTCTTCTCAGGACACACTCCAGGCGGGCGCTATTCATCATTCAGCATTAGCTTGTGACTTGAAACCTTTACCACTCCTGGACTGGCTGATCTCTCAGGGCTCTTCCAACACTGACAGTCAAGAATTCTTTTGGCCTGGTTGAATCGATATCATTTCCCCTGTTTCCCCTTTCTCCCTCCAGCTCATTCTGTTGATCATTGTATCCCTCTCTCTCTCTCTCTCTTTCTCCCTCCCGTCTTGCCTTGTGTCTAAGTTCCTGCTGCTGAGCCCATGTATACCCTGGATGATGTCTGGGTCTCCAAGGTTCTGTTTACTGTCACTCAACTTCAGGCGCTTTGAAAGTTACATTTTCCAGGCAGTCACACTTACATATGTTGGGCGACGCCATGGCATTGGCTCCAGGGAGGGAGGCAATGACAGAGACCCCAGAGACAGGCAGAGGAGAGACAGGAGTGACGCCCAGAGAAATATTAGTATTAGGAAAGAGAGAACAGGGTAGGCTGACAGAGGGGCTAGCGTTAAGTTCGTGTTGCAAGGCCATACCCGTAGGAGTGGGGAAGGGGAGTTTGAATGGAATTTATCCTGGACCCCCAAGGTCACAGTAGGAGGGAGGATCAGGTAGAACCTAAAAGTAAAGTACAAAGGAAACATATAAATCCATAGCTCAGCCGACAGGAAAAGGGAAAGGGGGTTCTTTGGTGGGGAGGACCCATCAAGAATTATCATAATGAGATGGGTATTTTAGTGGGTGCTTTATGAGCATAAAAGCATCCCCTAGTTATTGATCAGAAGAGTCTGATACAGGAAGGTGAGTGCTGGCTAGCAGCCAACTAGAGGGTGAAAGCAAACCCTGACCCAAGTCGCAGGACTCTCCCATAAGAATTGCTTGGAGCAGTTTTGGAATTTCAGAAAATGCTGCCAACTTTACCTTAGGGGCCTGTGTAGCTGTGGGACAGGCACAAGGGCCAGTCAGCCAAGAGCAGAGTGACCACAAGAAAGCCACTTACCTACAGGCCTAAGTTGAAATCCCAGCTCATTCACATATGATGAGACTTTTGCCTCTGTTTTCATCTGTAAGATGAGGATGCATGTTAGATACTGTAAGTAGCCTCTAACTTATAGGTCGTGGCAAATAGTACATGGCTGTGATATGCTCAGTATGGGAGCAGGCCTGAGGCTGATAGTAACTAGTAACTGGTAAGCTGGTAGTGCTAGCAACAGCATGACCATGGGTGATGCATCTCAGAGGTCCCCTGAAGGAACCCCTTGGCAACTGACTGTATATATGCTGGGTGCTGGCCTAAGGGTTTACCTGTGTTACCAACTTTAATGGTGGGATCCTCCCAAGCACAGGCACTCCATGGGATTCCCATTTGGCAGATAGATTTTGTCTAAACTCAAGAGGCTGCCATTCAAAATGCCTGCTCTCCGGTGCCGACTGTGTGTGGCAGAGAAGAGCTGGACAGCTCCTGTGGGCTTGAGAGGAAGGACTCATTCTCTTTAGGGTGCAAAAGTCCCATGTGGGGAAAGGCACCAAGGCCAGGCAACAGGCTGGGAAAGGGCCCAAGAGGCTGACCAGAGGGAGGGGCAACTTCTGCAGTCTTGGTCTCCTCCGTGGTGCTGTGGGCCGGGCCTGTTAAGGCTACAGCCGCACCCAGCCTCCCTCGGAAGGAAACGGTCAGGCCAGTGGGACTTGGGCATTGCCTGTGAGGCTGCTGCCTGAGTCCACCTGGCTGGAGTTAACAAGAGTCGATTGGCTGTCAGGATGCCTTGTACTAGTGTGACCTGGGCTAGGGTCAGCTCTTGAGCAATCTGTGCCTCGGTTTTCTCGCCAATAAATTAGAGATGATAAAAATAGGCTCCTGAAAGGGATTAAGTAAGCAGTGTGTGTCGTATTCATTGTCTAGCCTGGGGCTTCCCAGGTGGCACAGTGATCAAGAATGCAGGAGACATGAGTTCAGTCCAAGGGTCGGGAATGGCCACCCACTCCAGTATTCTTTTTTTTTTTTTAATTCTTTATTTTAAAGATTTTACAGAGTTTTGTTGTTCACAGACAGGTATATTCCCAGATCATTCATATGCATATCCCTGATCCCCCACCCAGTTCCCCGCTCCCACCCACAAGAAAGCCACTTACCTACAGGCCTAAGTTGAAATCCCAGCTCATTCACATATGATGAGACTTTTGCCTCTGTTTTCATCTGTAAGATGAGGATGCATGTTAGATACTGTAAGTAGCCTCTAACTTATAGGTCGTGGCAAATAGTACATGGCTGTGATATGCTCAGTATGGGAGCAGGCCTGAGGCTGATAGTAACTAGTAACTGGTAAGCTGGTAGTGCTAGCAACAGCATGACCATGGGTGATGCATCTCAGAGGTCCCCTGAAGGAACCCCTTGGCAACTGACTGTATATATGCTGGGTGCTGGCCTAAGGGTTTACCTGTGTTACCAACTTTAATGGTGGGATCCTCCCAAGCACAGGCACTCCATGGGATTCCCATTTGGCAGATAGATTTTGTCTAAACTCAAGAGGCTGCCATTCAAAATGCCTGCTCTCCGGTGCCGACTGTGTGTGGCAGAGAAGAGCTGGACAGCTCCTGTGGGCTTGAGAGGAAGGACTCATTCTCTTTAGGGTGCAAAAGTCCCATGTGGGGAAAGGCACCAAGGCCAGGCAACAGGCTGGGAAAGGGCCCAAGAGGCTGACCAGAGGGAGGGGCAACTTCTGCAGTCTTGGTCTCCTCCGTGGTGCTGTGGGCCGGGCCTGTTAAGGCTACAGCCGCACCCAGCCTCCCTCGGAAGGAAACGGTCAGGCCAGTGGGACTTGGGCATTGCCTGTGAGGCTGCTGCCTGAGTCCACCTGGCTGGAGTTAACAAGAGTCGATTGGCTGTCAGGATGCCTTGTACTAGTGTGACCTGGGCTAGGGTCAGCTCTTGAGCAATCTGTGCCTCGGTTTTCTCGCCAATAAATTAGAGATGATAAAAATAGGCTCCTGAAAGGGATTAAGTAAGCAGTGTGTGTCGTATTCATTGTCTAGCCTGGGGCTTCCCAGGTGGCACAGTGATCAAGAATGCAGGAGACATGAGTTCAGTCCAAGGGTCGGGAATGGCCACCCACTCCAGTATTCTTTTTTTTTTTTTAATTCTTTATTTTAAAGATTTTACAGAGTTTTGTTGTTCACAGACAGGTATATTCCCAGATCATTCATATGCATATCCCTGATCCCCCCCCCCACCCAGTTCCCCCGCTCCCACCCCTCCGGACCATCCCCCCAAGTGATTGTAGGCACTCCTATTCCCTTAACACAATGACAATAGCTATCTTTTCCACACATGCCAGTATAGGTTTCAATGTTACTTCCTCTATGCCTCCCTCTCACTGTTTGTTCTCCACAATGTCCTTACGTCTATTCTTTGTTCCATGAGTTCACTGTGTGTATTATCATGACCATCTTACTAGATTCCATATATATGAGTTAGTATACTGTACTTGTCTTTCTCTCTCTCTTTTTTTTTAAAGATTTATTTATTTATTTATTTTGGGGGGTGGGGTGAGGCGGGGTGGGTGGGGAGGGAGGGGGGCGGGTGGGCCACTTCTATTGGTCTTTCATTTATCTATTTTCATGTCTTTCTCTTTTTGACTTACTTCACTTTTTATGATAGGTTCTAGACCTAGCCACCTCATTAGGACTGAGTCTTCTGCATTTCTTTGAACAGCTGAGTAGTATTCCATTGTATATATGTACCATAGCTTCTGTATCCATTCATTCGTTGATGGACATCTAGGTTGCTTCCATGTTCTGGCTATTGTATAGAGAGCTGCAATGAACACTGGGGTATACTCCAGTATTCTTATCTGGAGAATTCCATAGGCAGAGCAGCCTGGTGGGCTATAGTCCATGGGGGTTGCAAAGAGTCAGACAGGACTGAGCATGCAGATATTTAGCCCAGGTTGGACACATAGTCAGTTCTTAAAAAATATGAGCGATCATTTTCCATTTAATTATTATTATTGCTTGTGTCGTCCTCAAATGTCCCAGGATTCAGCAGTTACACAAAGGCCAGCCAGGAGGTCCATCAGGGCCAGTGCGGAAGTGAGTCTTACTCAAGTCCAGTATAATTTAGTCATCAGTCTTTGTGCCACCCACAGTCCTGATTCCAGATGACTCTGTGGGGAAAGGCAGCCCCCCACTTCACCAATGATTGCTGAGAAAGTAGGAGGGGAGCAGTCACTCCTGAGGACAGACAGGAGCAGCCACAGGGGAACCCGTCCTCTCCGTCAGAGACCTTAGCCCGAGAGCCCCACCCAAGGGAGTATTCTCCCCTGACTCCTGCCTTCTGTCAGGAACACACCTGCATTCCTGTGTTTACCTGGGAGGCTGGGGGCTGCTATCTTTGTCTTGGTATTTCTCTGGACGTGGTCGTTCCTTGTCCCCACCCGGCAGATGCCTGGGCTGGACTATATATTTCCGGAGTTGCCTACTTGAAACACAGGCTCTTATTTTTAGAAGATTACAAATGCAGGAGGCTGGGAGGAGAGACCTGGGAGCCCAGAGCTGGGATGAGGGGGAGAAACTCAGGGGTCTGAATATGAATATAGTGCCTCTGGAACAGGAGGGGAGGGAGGCGTCAAGGGGAATAAGTGAGATGGTGGGAAAACTGAGGTGAGGAAGTAGGGGGTTCCCACCCTCCCAGCACCCTGAGCAGGGATCAGTCTTTACCCAGTTAGGCTGGGGAGGGCAGGCGGGTGGAGGGGGAAGGGTCAAGGGTCACCTCTCCGGCATGTAGCTGGATCCCCAGGGAGGCTGAGGAGCCTGGGAAAGAGACTGAGCCAGTGGCTCCCCTCCCCATCCCCTGAGGCCTTGGGGACTAGGAGAGCAGCTTCCTGCACAGACAGCCCCTCAGTCCCCCACAGGGGCTGGGGACATCTTAACCCTTCTGGTGCCAGTATCAGGGAAAGCACAAAGGAACACAGCTGTGTACCCATGTTCGCCTGGGCGTGGCCCAAACATTGGTGCCTGCCTTCCTCATGCAGTCCTGTTTAATAAGCATTTGGGGTTGGGAGCCCCTGATGGCCTGAAGGGGCAAGAATTCAGCTAATTCCCTTCTCCCAGAGCACAGAGAGAGGGAAATGGGGTGCTTCCCCCCCAGGGATGGTGGCACAGCGTGTTCCTCCACTGGTGGGTGTTAGGGGATGTCAGGCAGAATTTAGAGCTCAGAAGGTTAAAAATCAAGTCCAGTATAATTTAGTCATCAGTCTTTGTGCCACCCACAGTCCTGATTCCAGATGACTCTGTGGGGAAAGGCAGCCCCCACTTCACCAATGATTGCTGAGAAAGTAGGAGGGGAGCAGTCACTCCTGAGGACAGACAGGAGCAGCCACAGGGGAACCCGTCCTCTCCGTCAGAGACCTTAGCCCGAGAGCCCCACCCAAGGGAGTATTCTCCCCTGACTCCTGCCTTCTGTCAGGAACACACCTGCATTCCTGTGTTTACCTGGGAGGCTGGGGGCTGCTATCTTTGTCTTGGTATTTCTCTGGACGTGGTCGTTCCTTGTCCCCACCCGGCAGATGCCTGGGCTGGACTATATATTTCCGGAGTTGCCTACTTGAAACACAGGCTCTTATTTTTAGAAGATTACAAATGCAGGAGGCTGGGAGGAGAGACCTGGGAGCCCAGAGCTGGGATGAGGGGGAGAAACTCAGGGGTCTGAATATGAATATAGTGCCTCTGGAACAGGAGGGGAGGGAGGCGTCAAGGGGAATAAGTGAGATGGTGGGAAAACTGAGGTGAGGAAGTAGGGGGTTCCCACCCTCCCAGCACCCTGAGCAGGGATCAGTCTTTACCCAGTTAGGCTGGGGAGGGCAGGCGGGTGGAGGGGGAAGGGTCAAGGGTCACCTCTCCGGCATGTAGCTGGATCCCCAGGGAGGCTGAGGAGCCTGGGAAAGAGACTGAGCCAGTGGCTCCCCTCCCCATCCCCTGAGGCCTTGGGGACTAGGAGAGCAGCTTCCTGCACAGACAGCCCCTCAGTCCCCCACAGGGGCTGGGGACATCTTAACCCTTCTGGTGCCAGTATCAGGGAAAGCACAAAGGAACACAGCTGTGTACCCATGTTCGCCTGGGCGTGGCCCAAACATTGGTGCCTGCCTTCCTCATGCAGTCCTGTTTAATAAGCATTTGGGGTTGGGAGCCCCTGATGGCCTGAAGGGGCAAGAATTCAGCTAATTCCCTTCTCCCAGAGCACAGAGAGAGGGAAATGGGGTGCTTCCCCCCCAGGGATGGTGGCACAGCGTGTTCCTCCACTGGTGGGTGTTAGGGGATGTCAGGCAGAATTTAGAGCTCAGAAGGTTAAAAAGTCCCCTGACAGCTCAGTGGTAAAGAATCTGCCTGTCAATGCAGGAGACACCAGTTCAATCCCTGGTCAGGAAGATACTCTGGAGCAGGAAATGGCAACCCACTCCAGTATTCTTGCCTGGAAAATTCCATGGACAGAGGAGCCTGGTGGGTTGCAGTCCATGGGGTCGCAAAGAGGACGTGCTGCTGTGAACCGGAGGCCCAGGGCTGAGGGAGATTTGCCTTAGAGTCAGGAGCCCTGGTTTGCATGCCCCTGTCTGTGTGACCCTGGGGAGTTCCTTAACTCTCTGGGCTTCCGATGTAGCCTCTGGAAAATGAGGAAATCAGACCAGAGATAACCTAGTGTCATAAGGGCATACCCTTCTGTGACTCTTCATTCCCTGGGGCCCTCTGATCAGTGCAGCCCCCCACCCCTGGACACTGAACTTCAAGGCTGTCCTCCCCCTGCTCCATGGGGGCAGGAAAACGCTTGTTTCTCCACCCCTGAATAAGCAGACCTAGCACAGTCCTTGTACAGTCCTTCCAACAAGCTTGTAACCTATGTGTAAAGAGATGAACCACCCACCCTTGATTTAGGGATGGGATGCCTCTTTCTGTTGTCACCTCAAGAGCACTAGACTAGGTGCAGAAGGACGTGGCCTGGGATCAAGTTCTTTACCAGCTATGAAGCTTCGGGCAAGTCACATTGCTCCTCCGAACTTCAGTTTCTTTTTCTGCAAGGTAGGGATTAGAAATAAAACATCTATCTTATGAGCTTGTCAGGATAAATGCAAAGAGCCTTTGTAAATTCTAAAGCAAAAGAATTATATGCAACAACAACAAAAAAAGAAGTGTGACCAAAGGTAACATTATTGTTAATCCTGGACCCAGTTCAAGGAAAGTACCAAGTGTGGTGGTTTTAAGTCTGAGGAGTCTTGATAGTCGTGTGGCTTTGGGCAAGTTCCTAAAAACCTCTATAAGCCTCAGTTTTCTCATCTGCAAAATGGGGGTTCTAATAGTACCTACAGCAAAGGTTTGTTGGCGGCGTTAAAGAGAGACTACAGATAAATGGTCTGCACAGTGCCTGGCACATAGCAAGGCCCACAAATAGTGGCTATTATTATTTCAACACCCTTCTCAGATGATTTCTGCAGCTGCTTCACACACACCCCCAACCTGGAGGAGGGTCTTAGCCATACCTTCCTTGCCTGACACAGACATTCCCAAGCTCCTCTGGATGAAAATGTATCCTGCAGAAGCTGCCTTCCCTAAAACCCTCAGAGGAGGCAGAGCAGGAGTAGGTGCTGCTGTTGAGAGGCCAGCAGATGAGGGCGCTGTGCAGGGCTGTGTGGTGGTGGGGATGGGGGCCGGGGGTCAGAGGCTGTCCCCGCACACCCAGCCAGCCGCCGACAACTAGGGCCCGGCTCTGCTTGCCAGCCTGGGCTTCATCGATGTTGGGAGCTGCTTATCAGGTTAGCACGGAGCCGCTGTCTCTGGCTGTCTCTGCATATTACCCGACCCATCCGTCCCAGCTCTCCTGCGTGCTCTGCCTGCCCCCAGCTCTGCCTGCGCTAACTAGCTAATTGGATCTTGGCTAACCTGGTTATGAGCCAAGTCGGCCCAGCTCCTCTGCCTCCAGAAGCATAGGCGGGGGCAGGGCAGAGCGGCCGTGCAGGAGTGTGTGTGAGCCTGTGTGTCTGTGGGTAGGAGCATGCCTTGGAGCCCTTGTTCTAATCCTCCTGGGATTCCCTGGGCCCACAGAGACTGGATCTTAGGCGCTCAAGGTAAGCCCAGAAGTGGTTGAGGGCATGAAGGTACATCCCCTGTTCTAAAACAGCTCTGCCACGGACACCATCTCGATGACTTTGGGGTGGCTGATCCTCAGCTTCCTTCTCTGTCAGCTGTCTTAAGGAATAACAGAATGTGCCACCTTGGGTGGCTGTGAGGACTAAGAGAAAACAGAAGACACGCCACAGTGCCCAGCACTTAGTAGGCACTCTGGGAATGATAACTGTGATCTGTGACTGCACCGTCATCCTTAGGCACACTGGGTGCCTGCCACCTCTCCCATCCAGTGGCGGGGGTGGGCGGGATCTCAGAGTGGGGCACGGGAGAGGTTTTCATTCACAGTTCCTTGCAGGTGTTTCCTCTGAGGAAAGACTCCAATCTCCTCAATTGTTCCTTATGCAAATATTATGCTAATGATCACGTCCCTACACCCCAGAACTCTGAGAAGGTGAAAGGTGGGCTGATTCCCCAGGTTTCACTTTGGCGGGTCCTTCCCCTTCCTCCCCGCAAAGAGGAGCAAGTGCTGATCCCTCTACAACACCAGTCCTCAGGGCAGAGAGAGCCAGAGAGACCCCGATTGAGAGAGAAACAAAGAAAGGCCCCAGTCTTGGTAGGAGATGGACAGCCTCATCATCGCCATAATCACCAACATCAAAAAGGCCTTTGGAAACGTCAGATTCTTCCCCGCCCAGTGCAGGCTACTCTGCAATTACCGAGGCGCAGCCCCTGGCCCTGGGGAGTTGGGGCGGGGGTGGGGACGAGTTGGGGGGGTGGGAGGAGGAGAGAAGAAGGAGGAGGGGAGAGAGAAGCTGAAAGGCCAGGGGCTGCTCTTCTTTGTCCTTGAGGGCAGGGGCCTTGCTCAGGCCCCTCCCAGCACCCCAGGTCTTGGGCAAGGCTGGACTCACAGTCAAATAGGAAGCCTGAGATCAAGAGAGTGATCCTGCGTCGGCCACAGTGGTCCTTGTCCTACCCAGCTTTCACTTTCTGAGCAACGAGAGGACAGTCACATCTTACATAGTCTTTTTCACAGCTGTTAAATTGGCATGATAATCCCTGCTTCTTACTGAGGATGAAATGGCCTCAGCCAGAAGTGGTTGAGGGCATGAAGGTACATCCCTGTTCTAAAACAGCTCTGCCACGGACACCATCTCGATGACTTTGGGGTGGCTGATCCTCAGCTTCCTTCTCTGTCAGCTGTCTTAAGGAATAACAGAATGTGCCACCTTGGGTGGCTGTGAGGACTAAGAGAAAACAGAAGACACGCCACAGTGCCCAGCACTTAGTAGGCACTCTGGGAATGATAACTGTGATCTGTGACTGCACCGTCATCCTTAGGCACACTGGGTGCCTGCCACCTCTCCCATCCAGTGGCGGGGGTGGGCGGGATCTCAGAGTGGGGCACGGAGAGGTTTTCATTCACAGTTCCTTGCAGGTGTTTCGTCTGAGGAAAGACTCCAATCTCCTCAATTGTTCCTTATGCAAATATTATGCTAATGATCACGTCCCTACACCCCAGAACTCTGAGAAGGTGAAAGGTGGGCTGATTCCCCAGGTTTCACTTTGGCGGGTCCTTCCCCTTCCTCCCCGCAAAGAGGAGCAAGTGCTGATCCCTCTACAACACCAGTCCTCAGGGCAGAGAGAGCCAGAGAGACCCCGATTGAGAGAGAAACAAAGAAAGGCCCCAGTCTTGGTAGGAGATGGACAGCCTCATCATCGCCATAATCACCAACATCAAAAAGGCCTTTGGAAACGTCAGATTCTTCCCCGCCCAGTGCAGGCTACTCTGCAATTACCGAGGCGCAGCCCCTGGCCCTGGGGAGTTGGGGCGGGGGTGGGGACGAGTTGGGGGTGGGAGGAGGAGAGAAGAAGGAGGAGGGGAGAGAGAAGCTGAAAGGCCAGGGGCTGCTCTTCTTTGTCCTTGAGGGCAGGGGCCTTGCTCAGGCCCCTCCCAGCACCCCAGGTCTTGGGCAAGGCTGGACTCACAGTCAAATAGGAAGCCTGAGATCAAGAGAGTGATCCTGAGTCGGCCACAGTGGACCTTGTCCTACCCAGCTTTCACTTTCTGAGCAACGAGGGGCCAGTCACCTCTTACATAGTCTTTTTTCACAGCTGTTAAATTGGCATGATAATCCCTGCTTCTTCATGGTCCTATGAGAATTAGATGAAATGCTATAGGAGTGAGAGCAAAATGAGAGCAAAATAAAAACAAATGCCCATCCCTGCTCTGTGGCCCATAGTAGGGCGATCTGACAAAACTGGCCTCATGTGACGTGGTAATGTGACACCGGGTCTCCACTGAACATTTACCCTGCCCTCTGGGTTAATGTTGGACAAGATTTGCATTTGAACCTTAGCCTTCTGGCACTGTCCTCTGCTAGAACAGAGATGTAAGGGGAAGTGTACTTGGGCAGGCGGCAGAAGTACTTCCACAAACCGAGTGGTGCTGACGAGGCCCTCTTTCCTGAGGGAACCCCTAGGCACATACTGGCATTTTGTTGAGATGCCAGACCTGTAGGCAGCTCCACTGACCAGGACCCCTGCTGCCCCTTTTGTGAGGAGCCCCAACCCTTGGAGCCTACTCCAGGCAGACCTGGCCCTCAAGACATGCCAGATTCTCAGGGACTTCCCTGGTGGCCCAGTGGTTAAGAATCCCCGTGCAAAACAGGGGGCGTGGGTTTGATCCCTGGTCAGGGAACCAAGATCCCACATGCCTCAGAGCCACTAAGCCTGGGTGTGAAACTGTAGAGCCTGCACCCCACAGTTAAAGAGACCCTGTGCCACAACATGCCCCATGATGCAGTGAAGTTACACAGCCACAACCAAACCCAAAAAAGAAAAAGACATAATAGGTGCTCAATAAATACAAATTGAATGGAATGAGAGAGCCACCAAGATATTGCCAAATAAATAACCAATTGTGCAAGCAGCAGGCCGCTGTAATTAGACCAGGGAGGACAGCCAGTTATTAATACCAGACACGTGGCAGGGTTACCAGCCATCGAGGGCGGCTGTCATGACGAGAGAGGCACCTGCTCTGCCCTCAAGGGCTCCCCTCCCTGTTGGCCTTCTGAGGAGGGCTGAACAGTGCAGAGTGCCCTTCCTGCCTCAGAATTCCCTGCCTCTGTGGTGGGTTTCCAGGATGGTCACCATCTGGGCACTCTCTGCCATTAGGACCCCTGCCTCTCTCATTCCTCCTCTCTCCTAGAGCCACCCCACCCCCAGTCTTCTAGCTGCACCTCTTTTATGATGCCTATCAGGATGGAGCCCAATTACAGTTCTTTATGCCCAAGTCTTATCTCCTCTGTGGGATTTTGAACTCCCCAGGGCAGGATTTATCCAGTGGTGTCCATTGCTGCATCCCCAGTGGTGGAGGGCAGCCAGTGGGCTATAGAGGATGCTTACTAAATTCATGTTGCAATGGAAAATTAGGCTGAGGGAGAGAAGGCGAGTTGGAGAGAAGGGAAAGACCTGAGGGAGGAGACAGGAGAGGGAGAGAGGAGAAGGGGAGAAGGAAGGAGAAAGGGAGAGGGATAGTGAGGCAGCCACGTTGGTCTCTGATGGGAGACGCAGCCTAGCCTCCTTTGATTGACATAGTCTGCTTGGAAACAGGAAGTGGCCACACAAAGCATCCTGCCCCCAGTCCTCCTGCCCTGTTGCTGGTTCCTGTGTCTGTGTCCTAGAACTGCTCCTGTCACTCTAGGGACTTCCCTGGTGGCCCAGTGGTTAAGAATCCCGTGCAAAACAGGGGCGTGGGTTTGATCCTGGTCAGGGAACCAAGATCCCACATGCCTCAGAGCCACTAAGCCTGGGTGTGAAACTGTAGAGCCTGCACCCCACAGTTAAAGAGACCCTGTGCCACAACATGCCCCATGATGCAGTGAAGTTACACAGCCACAACCAAACCCAAAAAAGAAAAAGACATAATAGGTGCTCAATAAATACAAATTGAATGGAATGAGAGAGCCACCAAGATATTGCCAAATAAATAACCAATTGTGCAAGCAGCAGGCCGCTGTAATTAGACCAGGGAGGACAGCCAGTTATTAATACCAGACACGTGGCAGGGTTACCAGCCATCGAGGGCGGCTGTAATGACGAGAGAGGCACCTGCTCTGCCCTCAAGGGCTCCCCTCCCTGTTGGCCTTCTGAGGAGGGCTGAACAGTGCAGAGTGCCCTTCCTGCCTCAGAATTCCCTGCCTCTGTGGTGGGTTTCCAGGATGGTCACCATCTGGGCACTCTCTGCCATTAGGACCCCTGCCTCTCTCATTCCTCCTCTCTCCTAGAGCCACCCCACCCCCAGTCTTCTAGCTGCACCTCTTTTATGATGCCTATCAGGATGGAGCCCAATTACAGTTCTTTATGCCCAAGTCTTATCTCCTCTGTGGGATTTTGAACTCCCCAGGGCAGGATTTATCCAGTGGTGTCCATTGCTGCATCCCCAGTGGTGGAGGGCAGCCAGTGGGCTATAGAGGATGCTTACTAAATTCATGTTGCAATGGAAAATTAGGCTGAGGGAGAGAAGGCGAGTTGGAGAGAAGGGAAAGACCTGAGGGAGGAGACAGGAGAGGGAGAGAGGAGAAGGGGAGAAGGAAGGAGAAAGGGAGAGGGGATAGTGAGGCAGCCACGTTGGTCTCTGATGGGAGACGCAGCCTAGCCTCCTTTGATTGACATAGTCTGCTTGGAAACAGGAAGTGGCCACACAAAGCATCCTGCCCCCAGTCCTCCTGCCCTGTTGCTGGTTCCTGTGTCTGTGTCCTGGAACTGCTCTCTCTGCCCTGTCACTCTAGGTTGTCCTCACTCCCTGGCTTCCCTTGGCAGCCCGGCTCTGAGGAGGCGCTCCAGGGTGCCATCCAGGGGGAAGGGGTTGGGCAGGAACCACCATGCCAAGCCAGGGAGCACGGCCAGGAAGGAGTCAGCAAGGCAGATACCGCCCCTCTCCTGCTGCCTTGATTAGAGAAATTGAGATGTTAATAATATTCTGAGATGCAAGGTGCTAATTAAAGTTAATTACTGTTTCCTTGTGAAGTAACCTCTCCTCATGTTTACCAGGAGCTAGGCTGCCAGCCGCTCCCCTGGCTCGTGCCAATCACGATGCCCGCTACTTAGTGTCCCCACACCCTCTCCCAGGTACCCTCTGCCGCCCCAATCCAGCCCAGGCAGGCACTGCCATCTGAGGTTCCAGGCCCTGCTACTTGCCACAGTACCAGCCCAGCCCTACCTGCTGAGGTGCATGGGGGCACACGGGCAAGAGTGATGTGTGGGGACAAGATAAGTGGCTTTTGAGGTCGGCACCCTGTCCTCTGCCTCTTCCTCTCCTGCAGTCTTTACCTGTCTCCAGTTCCTATACCTACAGCATGTTACTTCACCTCTTGGAATCTCAGTTTCCATATCTGTAAAGGGGGCTACTAATTCCTACCTTGTATAGTTATTGTAAGGATTGGATGAGACACTGCCTGTAAAACGCTCGCCACAATCACAGGACTGGGATTTAATAAGCTCTCAATTAAGGTTAACTGTGATTGCTGTTGCCTTTGTTAATAATTGTTTCCCTTCCAAATCCCTCTCCTGTGTGGTCTGACTACAGGGCTGGCAGTGGGTGAGTTGAATAGACACTTACCTTCTATGCATACTGGGAACACCCCCTCGCCAAGGCACACTTTACACACCCCCACACACCAGCACCCTTGGGAAGCACACCCTGTCTTGTGGAGAGCTTCCCCATCCCTCCCCCACCTCCCCCCATACAGTTTTTTCTCACAACCAGTCTCTGGTCTCAGCCTCACCCAGGGAAATAGAGGCAGGAGAGAGGAAGCTGATGGGGCTCTCTTTCGAGTAGGGGTAGACTCCTGCAAAGCTGTGTGTGTGTGTTTCCACACTTGTGTTCTAGGCTTCATAGGGCTTTAGGGGAGAGGCCACCCTCTTGGGATGCAAGTCAGGTTGCCATGACAACCACTGCAGGTGCACAGCACCTCCAATTTTTTCTGCTTCCCCCATCCACAGCCACTCTGGCCAATTCTGGGGGAGACACCATCTCTCTGATGGGAGTCTCTCCATCCCCACCCCAGGCTACTATCCCTGTCCCTTTCTTGCTTTCTCAGGAAGCCGCAGGGCTCAGGAGGGGGCCCGGGGACAAGGAAGAGCCCTGGGAAAGGATTCCTCCTTCAAGCCCAGGTTCCTCTAGGGGTTTAGTGCTAACGAGTTAATACTGCTGTCACCTTTGATTTGGGCAGATGGAGGCTTCTGAAGCTTGGGTAATCAGCGTCAGGACCCCTACTGGTTTTGGGTACCTCCCTTCCTCCTGCCCTGGGAAGATTCCTGGCTCTTTCCTGAGGGCGGCACCCTGTCCTCTGCCTCTTCCTCTCCTGCAGTCTTTACCTGTCTCCAGTTCCTATACCTACAGCATGTTACTTCACCTCTTGGAATCTCAGTTTCCATATCTGTAAAGGGGGCTACTAATTCCTACCTTGTATAGTTATTGTAAGGATTGGATGAGACACTGCCTGTAAAACGCTCGCCACAATCACAGGACTGGGATTTAATAAGCTCTCAATTAAGGTTAACTGTGATTGCTGTTGCCTTTGTTAATAATTGTTTCCCTTCCAAATCCCTCTCCTGTGTGGTCTGACTACAGGGCTGGCAGTGGGTGAGTTGAATAGACACTTACCTTCTATGCATACTGGGAACACCCCCTCGCCAAGGCACACTTTACACACCCCCACACACCAGCACCCTTGGGAAGCACACCCTGTCTTGTGGAGAGCTTCCCCATCCCTCCCCCACCTCCCCCCATACAGTTTTTTCTCACAACCAGTCTCTGGTCTCAGCCTCACCCAGGGAAATAGAGGCAGGAGAGAGGAAGCTGATGGGGCTCTCTTTCGAGTAGGGGTAGACTCCTGCAAAGCTGTGTGTGTGTGTTTCCACACTTGTGTTCTAGGCTTCATAGGGCTTTAGGGGAGAGGCCACCCTCTTGGGATGCAAGTCAGGTTGCCATGACAACCACTGCAGGTGCACAGCACCTCCAATTTTTTCTGCTTCCCCCATCCACAGCCACTCTGGCCAATTCTGGGGGAGACACCATCTCTCTGATGGGAGTCTCTCCATCCCCACCCCAGGCTACTATCCCTGTCCCTTTCTTGCTTTCTCAGGAAGCCGCAGGGCTCAGGAGGGGGCCCGGGGACAAGGAAGAGCCCTGGGAAAGGATTCCTCCTTCAAGCCCAGGTTCCTCTAGGGGTTTAGTGCTAACGAGTTAATACTGCTGTCACCTTTGATTTGGGCAGATGGAGGCTTCTGAAGCTTGGGTAATCAGCGTCAGGACCCCTACTGGTTTTGGGTACCTCCCTTCCTCCTGCCCTGGGAAGATTCTTGGCTCTTTCCCTGAGGGCGGCACTGGTCAGCCCAGCCTGGGGCATTTCCTGTTTATGGGCTTAGAAGGGCAAGGGGAGGGACCTTCAGGCTAGGCATCTGTCCCGGATTTGGGGGTCAGGGTGAGTTGGAGGGGCACTGATGGCACCAGCAGGCCCTGGGAAACTCCCATGGCTCAGCTATTCCTGGTGGACTTCTGTGTTCCACCCATTCTGACCCCAAACATGAATTCCAAACCTTGCTGAGGTCCGAGCCTGACCTTGGCTTTCTATTCTAGGCTTGATCTCTTTCTGCCCAAGCACCTGCCTCTAGTCCCTCTGGGGGCCTGGATCCCTTCTCCCAAAGCCCATGCCTCATGGCTCCATCCTATCCACCTCCATGCCACCCCCTCCTCACAACCCCCACTTCCTCAGTCTCTCTCTCATCCCCATTCCACACACTTTCCACACCTCCTTCCCCCTCTCCGCCACACATCTCTCATCTTTAACCCTTTTCACCTCTGGCCACCCTCCCTTTGCCGTCCTTTTCTTGCTCAGGCTGCAGAAACCCCAAGCACTTTTCCTCCCATTCATTCATTCATTTTTTTCAGCAAACATATTTGAGGGCTGACAAATAAGTTAAACAAGATTTTTGCTTCCTGTAAGCTTTTATTCTAGTTTAATTTTTGTCTATTTTAACTTTTGTCTACAGACAGAAATTGAACAAGTAAATGATAGATTGGCCAAGGTCAAGGGAAAGGATAAAGGGGAACCTGTGATAGAGATCACAAGAGCACCTTCTAATCCCGACTTAGAGATGGAGTTAGGGAAAGGATCATGGAGAGCAGCCGACAGGGGCCACCTGGAGGCAGAGATTTGGCAGAGGCTGTCCCCCAATCTGTAAGCAGTAGATAGGGGCGCTACTAGACCCTGCTACTCTCCCCACCTGCTCTTATAGATTCCTTGCTCTTCAGTCAATCATGACGGACAGAGACAGAAAATCAGAGAGACCACCTCCCCACCAGCCCCGCCCCTGCCCCCACCCCACCAGCTTTTGCCAACCTGGCTGTCCTGATGGCGGCACTGGTCAGCCCAGCCTGGGGCATTTCCTGTTTATGGGCTTAGAAGGGCAAGGGAGGGACCTTCAGGCTAGGCATCTGTCCCGGATTTGGGGTCAGGGTGAGTTGGAGGGGCACTGATGGCACCAGCAGGCCCTGGGAAACTCCCATGGCTCAGCTATTCCTGGTGGACTTCTGTGTTCCACCCATTCTGACCCCAAACATGAATTCCAAACCTTGCTGAGGTCCGAGCCTGACCTTGGCTTTCTATTCTAGGCTTGATCTCTTTCTGCCCAAGCACCTGCCTCTAGTCCCTCTGGGGGCCTGGATCCCTTCTCCCAAAGCCCATGCCTCATGGCTCCATCCTATCCACCTCCATGCCACCCCCTCCTCACAACCCCCACTTCCTCAGGCTCTCCCTCATCCCCATTCCACACACTTTCCACACCTCCTTCCCCCTCTCCGCCACACATCTCTCATCTTTAACCCTTTTCACCTCTGGCCACCCTCCCTTTGCCGTCCTTTTCTTGCTCAGGCTGCAGAAACCCCAAGCACTTTTCCTCCCATTCATTCATTCATTTTTTTCAGCAAACATATTTGAGGGCTGACAAATAAGTTAAACAAGATTTTTGCTTCCTGTAAGCTTTTATTCTAGTTTAATTTTTGTCTATTTTAACTTTTGTCTACAGACAGAAATTGAACAAGTAAATGATAGATTGGCCAAGGTCAAGGGAAAGGATAAAGGGGAACCTGTGATAGAGATCACAAGAGCACCTTCTAATCCCGACTTAGAGATGGAGTTAGGGAAAGGATCATGGAGAGCAGCCGACAGGGGCCACCTGGAGGCAGAGATTTGGCAGAGGCTGTCCCCCAATCTGTAAGCAGTAGATAGGGGCGCTACTAGACCCTGCTACTCTCCCCACCTGCTCTTATAGATTCCTTGCTCTTCAGTCAATCATGACGGACAGAGACAGAAAATCAGAGAGACCACCTCCCCACCAGCCCCGCCCCTGCCCCCACCCCACCAGCTTTTGCCAACCTGGCTGTCCTGATGGCAAGGGCACCAGTCCTGGGGCGTCTAAACAGGGAAACTGAGTGCACAGGTAAGAAAAACGTGACCTTGTCGAAATACAGCCTCAAGCCTGAACAAACTACCACAGCTGTCAGAAATACAGTATGCACGTGCTGAGAGGATTTGGGAGGGCTCCTGGCCAGGAAAGGGTTCACTGTGGGCAGGTTCCCATGGGGGTAGGGAGGGCACTAAGCGTATGGAACTGCTCCAGGCCACATGGAGTCCAGAGCACGTTCACAAACATAGCTCAGAGACTTGGCCCTTCCCAGTGCTGCAGCCCCATGAAATATTTAGACTTCTGGATGAGGTTCGTCCCTTCTTGTCCCCCTCAGCAAGTACACTTCCCCTACATCATTTATGGCTGTCCCCTTTCCTCTTCTTCGAGGCTGCAGAAGAGGGAAAACTAGTCCTCAGACTAGAGGAAGGCATGTCTTGAACCCCCTATCCCACGCCCTATCAGCCAGGGAAGGAATCAAGCCTAACCTATCCCCTACTCCCTGCCATAACAGGGACACCCATCCACGGAGACGAGCCTCAAGAGCAAGGCAGTGGGGCTAAGTCTAGGAGCTGAGAGGTAATTTGGGGGTCACAATAAAGGGGAAGAAGAACAAGAAGAGGAAAATGCACATGTCCTAGCTCCAGGGCCCCACGAAAGGAAAAGAGCTGGGAACTGAAGACAAAAGCTGCGTTCACTGAGCTCTTACAACTTACCATGCTAAGCAGCTCACATGCATTATCCTTTTAAATCTACACTACAAAGTTAGGACCTATTATCCCTATCTCAATAGCTAGAGAAAGCAATGCTGAGGTTAAGTTACTTGTCCAAAGCAATTCAGACAGTCCCTCCAGAGGTCAAGCTCCACATACTCCAGGAAGGGTGATGAGACTTGTTAGGGGTGGTAAATGGGAACAGGGTATGTGTGTGTGTGTGTGTGTGTCGATGTGTGTATGCACGTGTGGGGGGGTGTGGGGGGGAGGTCTGTGTGTAGGGAGTCACACTGGGGCATTCTGCTCCCTTCCCTTTTACTCCCAAAAGATGAGGCTGCCCTCAGTATATCCTGCCCCCTGCCCTTCTTCTACTCCAAAGTGGAACAGCCCCTGTCAGCACTCCTAAATCTTCAACCTGTTAGTCAGGCAAACATCGTTGGCCAGAAATTGGGACACGCTGAGGAAGAGGGAAGGAGGAAGAACTGGAGAAAGAGGCAGACGCTAAGCGGAAAGCAGGTGTGTGTGAGGGAATGTGTGTGACAGCTGGGCGGGGCTGTTAGCCTGACCCACAGCCGGGCAGCTACAGCCAAGCCTATCCCCTGGATGGTGACCCAATGGATGGAAAGTGATAGAAGGAACTCCCACTTCCCACCCACACCCGGCTCCGTCTACTCTCACCCTTCCCCCTCCCACCCAGGCTTCTCCTTCCCCTCCCCCACTGTCCTCTGCAGAACAATTCTAATTAGACTAAGTGACTAAGAGGTGGTTTCAGCCTGAACAGCCAATTAGGCTGGGAAGAAGGGAAAGTAGCTCCCCCAAACCTCCCATCCCTACCCACCACCCTCCTCTGCCTTTTACCCAGGTCAAATATTCTGGGCCCCAAACTTGTGACTCACTCAGGTTCCCCTGATCCTGTTCCTCTTCCCTGCCCACTGGGCCCCAGTTACCTGTGTCCAGACAGCCTTTAGCCCACGGCTGTGTCCACCTTGAGGCCCTCTGTCCTCAGGTGCTGAGAGTCCATTCAAGTGTCCCTGGCAGGAGGTGCACGGAGAGAGAGGCCTCCTTGGAAGGCTATCTTTCTGAGTCTCTTTATTTATAATGTTGCTCCTCTCTCTCTCTCTTTCCTCTTCTTCTGGCACTTATTTCTAACATCCATGGACCAGGCCTACTGGTTACCATGGAGACACAATGTGCAGCTGGATGGTGAGCGGGTGAGAGGAGCTGTGTGCACTCTGCAGCACGGTGGCTGTATGCGATACGTATCCATGTGTGAGGAAGCTTTTCAAGGTCTCCTGAAGTGAGACCCCAGCTGACGGAAGACTCCAAAGGGCCCCAGTGACCTTCAGCCCCTGCAGGTCGTCTAAATCAGGTTCGGAGTCACACTGGGGCATTCTGCTCCCTTCCCTTTACTCCCAAAAGATGAGGCTGCCCTCAGTATATCCTGCCCCCTGCCCTTCTTCTACTCCAAAGTGGAACAGCCCCTGTCAGCACTCCTAAATCTTCAACCTGTTAGTCAGGCAAACATCGTTGGCCAGAAATTGGGACACGCTGAGGAAGAGGGAAGGAGGAAGAACTGGAGAAAGAGGCAGACGCTAAGCGGAAAGCAGGTGTGTGTGAGGGAATGTGTGTGACAGCTGGGCGGGGCTGTTAGCCTGACCCACAGCCGGGCAGCTACAGCCAAGCCTATCCCCTGGATGGTGACCCAATGGATGGAAAGTGATAGAAGGAACTCCCACTTCCCACCCACACCCGGCTCCGTCTACTCTCACCCTTCCCCCTCCCACCCAGGCTTCTCCTTCCCCTCCCCCACTGTCCTCTGCAGAACAATTCTAATTAGACTAAGTGACTAAGAGGTGGTTTCAGCCTGAACAGCCAATTAGGCTGGGAAGAAGGGAAAGTAGCTCCCCCAAACCTCCCATCCCTACCCACCACCCTCCTCTGCCTTTTACCCAGGTCAAATATTCTGGGCCCCAAACTTGTGACTCACTCAGGTTCCCCTGATCCTGTTCCTCTTCCCTGCCCACTGGGCCCCAGTTACCTGTGTCCAGACAGCCTTTAGCCCACGGCTGTGTCCACCTTGAGGCCCTCTGTCCTCAGGTGCTGAGAGTCCATTCAAGTGTCCCTGGCAGGAGGTGCACGGAGAGAGAGGCCTCCTTGGAAGGCTATCTTTCTGAGTCTCTTTATTTATAATGTTGCTCCTCTCTCTCTCTCTTTCCTCTTCTTCTGGCACTTATTTCTAACATCCATGGACCAGGCCTACTGGTTACCATGGAGACACAATGTGCAGCTGGATGGTGAGCGGGTGAGAGGAGCTGTGTGCACTCTGCAGCACGGTGGCTGTATGCGATACGTATCCATGTGTGAGGAAGCTTTCTTCAAGGTCTCCCTGAAGTGAGACCCCAGCTGACGGGAAGACTCCAAAGGGCCCCAGTGACCTTCAGCCCCTGCAGGTCAGATACTAAATCAGGTTCAATCCAGGCTCTTGACTGGTAGATTCTGGAGGGACCCCCTGTTCAAGGAGAGGATTGGGAGCCCCAGAAAAGGAACAGGAGTGGGCAGAAACCTTTCCCGTAGAGAACAGCTGGAGGGAAGATTAAGCTGTGCAGATGGGCAGACTGGTAAGAGGTCCAAAGCACCCTACCCCAGCACACTCTAAGGGATAAGGGTGGGGTGGTTGGCCCAGCAAGCTGGAAATTCCCCTCCATTTCTATTCACTTCACCCCATATTTATCCTGAAAGCTGGAAGAAGTGAGAGACCTAGGTTCCTGCCCTCAGGAAGCTTAAGCATCTTAGAGGAATCAGGCTAGCTTCCTTATCATCTCCATCTCGGGGTGTTGGCAGCTGGAGTTTTCTGCACTGGAGTGCTCTGCTCTGAGCTCTAAGGCTTCAAGTTCCCCTAGAGCAGCTTCCTGGGCCACACCGAGTAAGGCAGCCCCCGCCTCTCCCCCACCTCCATTTACCCTCCTTCCTGTCCTACTGTTTGTTTCTGTTATAGCACTTTAACACAATCTGTAATTTTCTCATTTGTTTGTTTACTGTCTGTCTTCTCCACTGGAATGGAAATTCTAAGAGACAGTAGGGACCAGGCCTATCTATATCAGTGCAGTTGGCACACAGCCTGCCCCACAGTAGGTGTTAAATAAAACAGTGGACACATGATTTCACTGAAACCTCAGAATAATCTTCTGCGATGATAAGCATTATGAGCTCCATTTTACAGATGAAGAAACCAAGGCTTAGTCACCTGTCCAACCTCATACCCCTAGGAAGTGCTCCAAATAGATTTCTAATGTAGGTCTCTTTGATTCCTTCTCTGACGGGAGGACGTGGGGACTGAATTTCCTAATATATACTGTGCCCTGGATGCTCTTCCTGGCTGTCTGTGAGTATATGCCTCTACCTCCAACCCAGGCATCTCCAGAAACCTGGACCGAAAAGGCAGGAGGACAGTTAGAATCGTTAAAGAGCACAAATCTGATCTCTTCTTTTAGAGGTTTAGAATCCCTCAGCAGCTTCAGGGCCCTCCTTAGGTTGACCAGCAGGCCCTGCTAGCTCTGGCCCCTGCTTTCCTCCCTGGATTTTTCCCACTTTCTTAATGTACTTCACCTTCTCCAGCTGTACCTCCAGGCCCTTGCACTGCTCCATCAGCTTGGGATGCAGACTTCTCCTCAGTGGGCTCTTCCTCATCTGCCCATTAAAACTCAGCTCTGGCACCGCCTCCTCTAGGAAGCCTGCTGGAAAAGACACCTCCTTTGGCTTGAATTTACAGTTCAGGGCAGGGCTGAACTCATGATGTGGTCATTGTTTACCTGTCTGCCTCTCCCAAAGAGACCTTGAAATGTCTACAGCATGAAAGAACCAACCAGGGACAGGATTCGAGTGCCCAGGTCCCTTAACTCCTGACGTCATTTCCAGGGCTTGGCCTCAACAGAAGGAGCTCCTCACCACTCAGTCTGGCCAGCTCAGAGGTGGAGGTGACATGGGGCCCTCCTGGTGACTCAGTGCCTCCTCTGATCAGGAGGTGAGGTCCCAAGGTTAGGCGGAGTCACCCTGGCCACTGGTAGAGGGCGGGCTGGAGATTCTGTAACTGGAGGTCAGCGGGGGTGCACACTGAGTCAGGGGGCTGACCTCACCCCTTGTGGATTCAGAGGCTGCCAGAGGGGCCTCTGCCCTTTCTTTCAGGGTGTCCACCCCCCAGCCCACTGCCAGGCTCCCTTGGAAGCAATCCATCCTTGCCTGATCTTGGTTGTGTCTTAACACCCCTTGCCCCCTTCTTCCGCACAGTAGATCCAACCACTTGTCTCATATTGTAGCGAGAGGGTGATTGTAGGGAGGGGGCGACTGTTGCGCGGGGGCGTGGAGTGGGTCCAAGCCCTGCGAAGACCCGAGTAAGGGAATGGATAAAGGAGCTCCTACGGCCCCCGCCGTACCCACGGTCGATCCCGGTTTACACGGAGGCTCATCCAGGATTAGTCCCTGCGGTCCACTAATCCCAGCAGCTGAACCGACTGTGGGGTCCGGGAGTCAGGCCCACACTGCGCGGGCGGGTGGAGGGTGCACACAGGCTTAGAATCGTTAAAGAGCACAAATCTGATCTCTTCTTTAGAGGTTTAGAATCCCTCAGCAGCTTCAGGGCCCTCCTTAGGTTGACCAGCAGGCCCTGCTAGCTCTGGCCCCTGCTTTCCTCCCTGGATTTTTCCCACTTTCTTAATGTACTTCACCTTCTCCAGCTGTACCTCCAGGCCCTTGCACTGCTCCATCAGCTTGGGATGCAGACTTCTCCTCAGTGGGCTCTTCCTCATCTGCCCATTAAAACTCAGCTCTGGCACCGCCTCCTCTAGGAAGCCTGCTGGAAAAGACACCTCCTTTGGCTTGAATTTACAGTTCAGGGCAGGGCTGAACTCATGATGTGGTCATTGTTTACCTGTCTGCCTCTCCCAAAGAGACCTTGAAATGTCTACAGCATGAAAGAACCAACCAGGGACAGGATTCGAGTGCCCAGGTCCCTTAACTCCTGACGTCATTTCCAGGGCTTGGCCTCAACAGAAGGAGCTCCTCACCACTCAGTCTGGCCAGCTCAGAGGTGGAGGTGACATGGGGCCCTCCTGGTGACTCAGTGCCTCCTCTGATCAGGAGGTGAGGTCCCAAGGTTAGGCGGAGTCACCCTGGCCACTGGTAGAGGGCGGGCTGGAGATTCTGTAACTGGAGGTCAGCGGGGGTGCACACTGAGTCAGGGGGCTGACCTCACCCCTTGTGGATTCAGAGGCTGCCAGAGGGGCCTCTGCCCTTTCTTTCAGGGTGTCCACCCCCCAGCCCACTGCCAGGCTCCCTTGGAAGCAATCCATCCTTGCCTGATCTTGGTTGTGTCTTAACACCCCTTGCCCCCTTCTTCCGCACAGTAGATCCAACCACTTGTCTCATATTGTAGCGAGAGGGTGATTGTAGGGAGGGGGCGACTGTTGCGCGGGGGCGTGGAGTGGGTCCAAGCCCTGCGAAGACCCGAGTAAGGGAATGGATAAAGGAGCTCCTACGGCCCCCGCCGTACCCACGGTCGATCCCGGTTTACACGGAGGCTCATCCAGGATTAGTCCCTGCGGTCCACTAATCCCAGCAGCTGAACCGACTGTGGGGTCCGGGAGTCAGGCCCACACTGCGCGGGCGGGTGGAGGGTGCACACAGGCTGAGCGGAAGCGCACGCGGGGGGAGGGGCGCCCCGGAAGGCGGGGCCGGGAAACCGGCCGATCCGGTCTCTGTCCTTCAACCTCGTCTGAGCCGGTGTTTACCCGGGAGCCGGACGGAGGAGGCCGGGCCGCTCAGACCGGAAACAGGGGGAAGGGAGCGCGGTTGGGGACCGAGGCTGAGACCTTGTCGGATCCCCAAACATCGACTTCCAGCCCTTGTTCCTGGGCTTGGGAGGGAGCGACAGACAGGTGTCTCCTGCCCCTTCTCCTATCCAGTTCTGCGATTCAAATTCTTTGCTAAATGATGGGGAGCAGGAATGGATATATGCGCCATGGAATAAGGCAACACAGTGTAACCCTCCGCAGCGCGGCGTGCCCACCGCGTAATCCCTAGCCTGCTCCTCCATTCCGGCGGGAATGGTTGCCGGGAGCGGATAGAGCCCAGCGGATGGCGTGGGGGACACGTTTAAGCACGAAGTGGATGTCTGCCCTCAGTCTCCGTCTTATTGCCCCCATCCCCCGTCTTATTGCCCCCATCCCTGCGTGGCGCCGATTCATCCCCGTATGGGTCTCGATCCTTCTCCCGTCCGTTTCCCCTGACCCCCTCCAAGGTCGCTACCCCAGGTTTAGCCCTCACTCTTCCCGGGACGCCGGCCCAAGGGCCCGGAAAAAGCCAGGTGGGGTCCGGTTTTCACACTTTTATTGTAAAGCTCGGGAATAATTACACGGGTCTTTCATTGACAGCTCAGCAAACAAACCGGAAACGAACCGAACCGGAGGGGTAAGGGCGGTGCCTGCGCATGCTCGCGGCGGGGGCGGGAGGTGGTCAGAGAAAGAGAAAGACAAGAGAGACAGAAATCATTACAAATCAACGGGATTGTGCTCGCAGCGCCAGGGACGGGGGTGGAGTGGGGACGGAGCGGGGGCCCTTCCCGGGAGGAGCGAGGCGGTGGGAAGTGGCACGAACCAAGAGAAACACGACCCCAGTGTGGGCACCCGAAAGGCCCAAAACCCCCCTCCCCGAACCCCACCCCCCAACACACGAGAGAGACACGGCCCCCCTCCCCACTCAGATAACCCGAGGAGACACAGTCTCCCCTTCCCACGGGCAGACACACCGCCCGGAAACCCCATGGGCGAGACACAGTCCCCCCTCCCAGAGAAGTCCCGCGTGGAGACGCCCCCTAAGAGGCTTTCTCTTGGCCAACACAGCCAACCCAACACCAGGAGACAGCCCCCCAGTCCAGGGAAGAAATGGCTCCAGAGGCCCGGCCCTCAGAAGAGAGGTATTCCAGAGCCCCTAGGAGAAATGACAACTCAGAGCTGCCCAGTCTCATCCCAAGTGCTACAGGTCAGAGACACCCCGGAGGAGAGGTGCAGGAAAGGCCAGAGACCTTGTCGGATCCCCAAACATCGACTTCCAGCCCTTGTTCCTGGGCTTGGGAGGGAGCGACAGACAGGTGTCTCCTGCCCCTTCTCCTATCCAGTTCTGCGATTCAAATTCTTTGCTAAATGATGGGGAGCAGGAATGGATATATGCGCCATGGAATAAGGCAACACAGTGTAACCCTCCGCAGCGCGGCGTGCCCACCGCGTAATCCCTAGCCTGCTCCTCCATTCCGGCGGGAATGGTTGCCGGGAGCGGATAGAGCCCAGCGGATGGCGTGGGGGACACGTTTAAGCACGAAGTGGATGTCTGCCCTCAGTCTCCGTCTTATTGCCCCCATCCCCCGTCTTATTGCCCCCATCCCTGCGTGGCGCCGATTCATCCCCGTATGGGTCTCGATCCTTCTCCCGTCCGTTTCCCCTGACCCCCTCCAAGGTCGCTACCCCAGGTTTAGCCCTCACTCTTCCCGGGACGCCGGCCCAAGGGCCCGGAAAAAGCCAGGTGGGGTCCGGTTTTCACACTTTTATTGTAAAGCTCGGGAATAATTACACGGGTCTTTCATTGACAGCTCCGCAAACAACCCGGAAGCCAACCGAACCGGAGGGGAAAGGGCGGTGCCTGCGCATGCTCGCGGCGGGGGCGGGAGGTGGTCAGAGAAAGAGAAAGACAAGAGAGACAGAAATCATTACAAATCAACGGGATTGTGCTCGCAGCGCCAGGGACGGGGGTGGAGTGGGGACGGAGCGGGGGCCCTTCCCGGGAGGAGCGAGGCGGTGGGAAGTGGCACGAACCAAGAGAAACACGACCCCAGTGTGGGCACCCGAAAGGCCCAAAACCCCCCTCCCCGAACCCCACCCCCCAACACACGAGAGAGACACGGCCCCCCTCCCCACTCAGATAACCCGAGGAGACACAGTCTCCCCTTCCCACGGGCAGACACACCGCCCGGAAACCCCATGGGCGAGACACAGTCCCCCCTCCCAGAGAAGTCCCGCGTGGAGACGCCCCCTAAGAGGCTTTCTCTTGGCCAACACAGCCAACCCAACACCAGGAGACAGCCCCCCAGTCCAGGGAAGAAATGGCTCCAGAGGCCCGGCCCTCAGAAGAGAGGTATTCCAGAGCCCCTAGGAGAAATGACAACTCAGAGCTGCCCAGTCTCATCCCAAGTGCTACAGGTCAGAGACACCCCGGAGGAGAGGTGCAGGAAAGGCCAGAGCATCTCTTCCCAGACATGCTTCAGAGATAGCCCCCTTCCCTGGGAAGAGAGATGGCCCAAGACTGACATGCCTTAAGTACTCCCAGGAACCCTGGGAGGAAAACAGGCTCCCCAGAGAGCCCGGGTAGGGGGGAGACATGCTCCCATGGTCCCCAGCGGGAATACATAGCCCCCTAGAGACTCCCAAGGGGAAAAGATAGGGCCTAGGGTGCCCCCCGAGGTGAGGGATGCCCCAGAGGCTCTCCCCTGGAGATGTGGGACAGCTTCAGGGACCCTAGGAGGGAAGTATGTCCCCATATACCCTCCCCCTACCCAGAGACATGCTCTGAAATAGGGAATGAGGACGGACTGGGTCCCCTCTAGGAAGACACTGACTGGGTCAGGCTGGGTTTGAGCGGGGTCTTCTCTGGCCAAATGTCGCCTATTTGTACATAAAACTGTACGCGACACAAGGCATTGGGGAAGGGCTTCACAGACCTAGGACCAACTGGAGTGGTCCCCAGTGCTGTCACCCACCCCCTGCCCACCTTTGGTTTCACCTCTCCAGTGCCCAGGTGGTGAGAGACTCAGCACCCTGACCCCAACCAGGGGGCTAGGGGCCCTGCCTCGGCCAGTGGGAAGGGCTCCTCCTCTGTGCTTCTCAGCCCTCCCAGACACCTGGGCCACCCTCTTCTTTCTGGCTTCTCCATTGTGCAGGAGCGAGGCGGTGGGAAGTGGCACGAACCAAGAGAAACACGACCCCAGTGTGGGCACCCGAAAGGCCCAAACCCTCCCCGACCCCACCCCCAACACACGAGAGAGACACGGCCCCCCTCCCCACTCAGATAACCCGAGGAGACACAGTCTCCCCTTCCCACGGGCAGACACACCGCCCGGAAACCCCATGGGCGAGACACAGTCCCCCCTCCCAGAGAAGTCCCGCGTGGAGACGCCCCCTAAGAGGCTTTCTCTTGGCCAACACAGCCAACCCAACACCAGGAGACAGCCCCCCAGTCCAGGGAAGAAATGGCTCCAGAGGCCCGGCCCTCAGAAGAGAGGTATTCCAGAGCCCCTAGGAGAAATGACAACTCAGAGCTGCCCAGTCTCATCCCAAGTGCTACAGGTCAGAGACACCCCGGAGGAGAGGTGCAGGAAAGGCCAGAGCATCTCTTCCCAGACATGCTTCAGAGATAGCCCCCTTCCCTGGGAAGAGAGATGGCCCAAGACTGACATGCCTTAAGTACTCCCAGGAACCCTGGGAGGAAAACAGGCTCCCCAGAGAGCCCGGGTAGGGGGGAGACATGCTCCCATGGTCCCCAGCGGGAATACATATCCCCCTAGAGACTCCCAAGGGAAGAGATAGGGCCTAGGGTGCCCCCCGAGGTGAGGGATGCCCCAGAGGCTCTCCCCTGGAGATGTGGGACAGCTTCAGGGACCCTAGGAGGGAAGTATGTCCCCATATACCCTCCCCCTACCCAGAGACATGCTCTGAAATAGGGAATGAGGACGGACTGGGTCCCCTCTAGGAAGACACTGACTGGGTCAGGCTGGGTTTGAGCGGGGTCTTCTCTGGCCAAATGTCGCCTATTTGTACATAAAACTGTACGCGACACAAGGCATTGGGGAAGGGCTTCACAGACCTAGGACCAACTGGAGTGGTCCCCAGTGCTGTCACCCACCCCCTGCCCACCTTTGGTTTCACCTCTCCAGTGCCCAGGTGGTGAGAGACTCAGCACCCTGACCCCAACCAGGGGGCTAGGGGCCCTGCCTCGGCCAGTGGGAAGGGCTCCTCCTCTGTGCTTCTCAGCCCTCCCAGACACCTGGGCCACCCTCTTCTTTCTGGCTTCTCCATTGTGCAAAGTGCTCCTCTGCCCTTCCACTTAGTGCTCAGGGGTCTCCAAGACCAGGGCAGGGTGCCCAGGTCACCAGGAGCTTCCGGGGTGGGGGGCAGCTGACCCCAAGAAAGCCTCCTGTCTGGACCACCCTCTCCACCAAGCAAATGGGCCGCATTACAATCTTCTTGCCAGAATCTTGACCTCCAGGACCCAGGACAGCCCTTGAGGCCACTGACCCACCAGCTGGGCACCTCATGTTACCAACTCCACCACTATTGCACCTGCCCCGTTTGTGCAGGGGGAAGGGGCTGTCTCTTTAATCAGCCCCAGCCCATTTCCTGGGCCTCCCCCAGGGAAAGGAGCCTTTGGCCAATCCCTTGACCTGGTTGCTGCCACCCCAGACCACTCTGCCCCTGCCCTCCATAGAAGGGCTGTGGATGCTGGGGCGACCAGCCTAACAATGCTCTCCTTCCCAGCACTGTTCCCCAAGCCAAGTTAGGGGCAAGGAGCAGAGAATAAGGTGATTCTTCAGCCCCCTGGCTTTCAGGGGTGGAGGTGGGGGTCTCTGGGGAGACAGGAGTCAAGACCCCAGCAGCACAGCTCCCAAAGGCACCAGACGACCCAGCAGCCTGTACCCACCCCTCCCATGCTTGGGCCACCCCACCCCCAAGCTTAGACGAAGTCAAGCAAGGGCCATACCCTGAGTCTCCAGCCTCCCAGCCTGGGCCCCTGGGGAGCTGGAGAGGTATGGGCCAAGGCAGTGGGGGGTTCTGGAAGGAAGAGGGACTGAGGCTTTGAGATGGCCACAGTGGGAGACGGGGTTCTGCAGGATGCCCCTCACACCCTGGCCCCCTGAGGTGAAGAAAAGAATCCCACCTCATCATGGCTGACTGGGCTTCTCTGCCCCCCAATCTCCCCACCCTCCATGGGACCCCTAACCCTGGCAAAGGGAAGCCCAACTGGAAGAAGGGGGCCTGGAGCCCAGGGTGCCCAGAGGCAGCCCTTCCCACCCCCTGAGATCAAGGCAATGGTGGTTTTACAGGCTGACGGGTCAGTCATGGCAGGGGCTGGGGGTGGGGGGCAGAGAGGGGGCAGGGTGCAGGTACCCCCTACTGGGGGGCAGCAACCAGCCACCCGCTGAGCAAACTTTCCTGCTCCCAACTCACCCAACCAGGCCAGAGGCACAGTCGTCCCACCCCTGTCCAGCTGCCCCCACAGCCTCAGGACCCCTCTGCAATGCTCATCTGGGTGTGGGGCCAGCCTGAGCGGGGATCCCCCCCAGGGCACAGCGTAACAGTTCCAAAAAAAATAGAGATTTGTATTCTTAAAAAAAATTAAATAAAAGCCCAGCTCTGCTGATAGGCGAATGTTACCCCCTCCCCCACCCCCCTTCGTTTCCCTGGCCTGCACCCCCATCCCGCCACGGCCCCAGGGATATTTACAACATGGAACAATAGAGGCCTGGGGTGGGGGGCACTGCGGCAGGGAGGAGGGGGCACAGGGCAGGTCCCCCCAAGACAACACAACATCAACAAGAAAAGTTGCAAATCAGGCAGAAATGGGGACATCATTCCAAGGTCCTTATATACAGACACTGCATGACCAGTGGGGAAGGGGGGCCCAGATGGGACCAGGCATGGGCTTGTGGCAGGCAGATGGGCCGGCCCAGGAGTAGTATGGGAAGACAAGGCCTCCGCCCCACTCCCACCCCCATCCCCACCCCACCTTTGGTAACAACAGCCCTTCAGGGAGCCCCTGGCGGTTGAGTTACTCTGAGAGTTCCCAGGGAGAGGGGCTCCCCAGTTCAGCCCTGCTGGAGGGCTGGAATGGGGGCATCCTATCTCCGCCCTGGTTGGCCATGCGGGGAAACAGTGAGTTAAAAGTGTGCTGCCTGCCCTTGATGCCACCATCTGCCCAAAGTGAGGGGTGTGCTCCCTGGAAGTCGAGGGAAGGGAGCCTAGTCATTGGAGAGGAGCCCTCTTGGGCATCAGCTGGGAGGAGCCCCAGGAAGGAGAAGGGGGGCTCCCTAGGTTCTGGAGGATGAAAGGAGGGGAGAGGACCGGGACCCTGCATGTGGGGAGGGCCAGCGTGGTCATGAGGCCAGTACCACTCACCCGGACTCAGGGCCCTGGCCAGGAAGTCCACGCTGGAGGGGTCAGGAGCGGGAACCCTGGAGTGGGCCCATCTGGGAGCTGGCCGGCGGCTGGGGGAGGGATGGCCAGCCGGCCAGAAGGGGCTCACAGGTAGATCTCGCGCTTGGCCGTCTGGGCAGATGCCGGTGTGGCTGTGGGTGGGAAGTCCGAGGTCTGGGTCAGGGGGATTTCCTCCAAGGTGGCCGAGTCCTTGCAGGAGTCATGGCTACTGTGGGAGAAGGCACTGTAGGAGGGCAGGAGGCGCACGGGGGCCGTTTTGGTGTTCCGGTCTTCCGGGGGGCTGGGGCTGCCGGCGCCCGCAGGCTCCTGCCCTCCTCGGTCCTGGTAAGGCACGAAGGTGGAGAGTTTGAGGGCGCTGCTCTTGGTCCGGCGGCTGGGAGACGACTGGCCCGGCATCCAGCACGTGTCGGAGTGGCCAAACTCGCTGCACTCCCGGGTACAGGTACCCGTCATGGCGACGTCAGGCAGAGGGCGCAGGTCTGTGGGGAAGAGAGGGCAGGGTCCTCGGTCAGGCAGCCTCGCGGAGCTCTGCTCCACGGCCTCCCACCAGTGGCTCCACTCTGCCTCAGAGCACAGGTGCACACCCCTTTCTGCCCACCGAGCACCAGGCACTCACACCCTCAAATAGACACACACGCTCCCCCCGTCTGCGGCACGTGCACCCTCTCTCTCACACACAGTCTATTCTTAAATAGACACATTCCTTCCATCCTCACTCGTCCTCCAGCTCTCCTCTCACACACCCACTGTATCTGCCTTCAGACAGGTGCACAAGCACACAGCCCATCTACGCCATTTGTCATCTGCCTCCAGACAGGTGGAAACATGCACATCTACCCTCCGACAGGGATGGGGAAAACCCCATCCTCATTACAGACACAGTCTCTATTTTTCCTCTCTCTCTCCACACACACACACACACACACATACACACCCTTCCCCTCAGATAGGCATGGACACACAGACCGACACTGGGCATCTCTGTCCTCAGACAAAGGTGGGCACACGCCTTCCTTCTGAGGCCCCTCAAGCCTCACCGTGCTCTCAGCTGTCCTGGAACCCAGCCCCTCCCCAGCCCAGCAAGGCCCCACTACAAAGTCAGCGGCTCCCGTAGAAGCACAACTCACATAGCCACAAGCACGCTCATGCAGCCCCTGCCCACCTCACTCCGGCCCCTACAGCAACCACCACCCCAGGCCTTGGCCCCGGCTCCCTGCCCAGAACACCCATGGGAACAGGAGTTGGTCGCCTGACATCAGCAGTAGCCGGTGTGGTTGCTGGGCAGCCAGGGTCTCTATGGGAACGGCTGGGGCTTGGCACTTCCTGTCACAGTTGCCCCTGTCCCACCCTCTCCTGGGGACAGCCCCAGGCAGGACCACCCACCTCAGGGATGCAACTGAGCAGCACCACCTGTGGTGGCTCCCCTGGCACTACCCAGCCTGGTTTGGCCTCTGGCCAGAGCAAGGTGAGGAGGGGACAGCTCTGTTGTTAACCCTCAAAGCACCCTGGCTCTTCAGCGCAGGGCAGAGTGGAGGACCCAACATGGCACGGAGCAGAGCACGGGCACTGGGTGGGCGGGGTGGGTGCTGGGCCGAGTCCCCCAGACCCCAGACCCCAGAGCAGCTCCCACATACCTGGCAGTCCACCTCAGGGCCTGCTCCGGCCAGTCGGCTCTGCGCGGGCACAAAAAGGATGAGACGGGCGTGAGATGGCGCGTGGACGGGCAGTGAGGGGACGGAGGGCACTCTGAGACCTGGGGCCTGGGAGGGCCGACAAGAACCCTGTGCCCGCGGGGTGAGGTGTGGAACCTTTCATCTTTTGAGGGGGCTGTGGGACCACGGCCTGAGGGAGGGGGCGAGACCCGAGGACAGCTCCAAGCTGAAGAGCCTGTCTATCCCAAGGGCACACTGATTTAGGCTCCCCACCATGGGCCACCACAGGTGCCTTCACACACACACACACACACACACACACACACTCTGACCACACACCGCCCATTCCATCCCCATGCTGCTCCATCCTGGACCTCACTTCTGCCATCCCCCTCCAAGCCTCTCCCAGACAAGACTTTCCCCTCCCCAGCCCCGCCACCCTGCTTCTCAGCCAGAGCCTCTCCTGCTCCTCCCTGCAGGGGAACATCACACCCTTCTCTGGGCTCCTCGGAGCCTCCAGGGTCCCTTCCCTTTCCTCAAGGCCCTCTGACCCTCATTACCTCAAAATCACCTTAAGATGCCCTCAGCACTACCTGAGTCTTCTGGCTCCCATTGTTGGGGGTCCCTGTTCCCAGGAAGCTGTATAAAGTAGTGCTAAAAGGCAGAGGGTTTGGAATCAGAGAAGCCTGGGTTTGAATCCATCCCAGCTCTGTCACTTCCTGTGTATAACATTGGGTAAGTCAACCTTTCTTAGCCTCTGTTTCCTCCACTGTAAAGTGGGCACAAGAAAGTCCTCAGATCAGAGAGTGGTTATGCAGATTCTGTAAGCACTCAGCACAGTGACTACTGCTGACTGCACAAGAGCTCAGGAGATGGAGGCTGTTTTTAAGGTCTTGTCATCATTCTCAGGCTTCTGCTTGTGCCCAACCACGCTGACGCCCCTCACCGTTCTCGGGGTGCTCCATCTCTCCTATGCTGCCATCGGGGGTCGTGCGCTCATAGTGATCCTCGGGCAGAGCCAGGGGGCCGAGTCGGGGCCCCGAGGATGACTTGCTGGATGGCGTCTCAGACTCCTCCAGGCCACTGTCGTAGTAACTGTGCTGGGACGGGTCCTGCAGCTCCTGGGCCTGGCTGGTGGCCGAGAAGGTGACGCGGCGGTGAGGTAACTGCAGGGAGAGGGAGTGTCACTGATGGCCAGCCAGCCTGCCCCACAGGGGTCCACCACCACAGCAGCCTGCAGCCCAGCCCAGCCCACCCCCAGAGCTTCTAGCCCTCCAGGACGCAGCAGCAACCAGGATGTGGCCCAGCCCCCCAGCATAGCACAGCCCCCAGAAAGCAGAGACTGTAAGAGAGGACTGCCCTCAATTCTAGGCCATCTCCCAGGATAGCCAGGACCACACACTGGAAGTCCCATCACAGCACAGGCCCCAGTGTTAGGATCGCCCCCAGGCCAGCAACAAGAAGCCTGATCCAGTACAACCACTTGTTGTTAGAGCACAGCTTCCCAGTGTTGGCACAGCCTCTCTTTCATTCCAGACAGCCGACACCAAAATAGCACAATACCAGCCAACTCCCCTAATTCCAGCATAGCTTCTAAACACCAGCAAGCCTCCAGTTTCTAGAATGGGTCCCTAAAAGCAGGACACACTCCTAATTCCGAAATAGCTCACCACCAATACCAGAACAGTTCCCTAATTTCCAAATAGCAGCCTTCAAACTCTAGCTCCTCACCTGTCTTGTGGCTCCGTGACTTTCCACTGCCTCCAACCAGTGGGAGTGCTAACAGCTTTCTGAGCCTCTGTTCCTCACCCCTGGTCTGCAATGCGGTAGGCAGGACTCCCTGCTGAGTCCTCCCCCACTCAGCCCCTGGTCCCCACCGGTTCCCCTTCAGAGAGGCCTGGAAGTGGAAAAAGGTGGGAGGGAAGAAGGAAAGGGAGCCAGGGCATCTTGGGGGTGGGGTGGCAGAACAATGGAAACTCCCCAGTCCTCCAGATCAGGAAACAGTATTAACTGGAGAGGGCAGGGCCCAGGAGGGCCTGGGCATAGGGGGAGGGGGCAGCATCTATCAGGGATTCCTAAGGCTGGCGTCATATGGAGACTCCTTCTAGGAAATGGGAAGGAGCTCCTGGGAGGGGCCCCTGACTTGATGGAGTCAGGATTTAGAAGTTTAAGACTGGGGGCAGGGGTTGGGGGGAGTGCAAGTGACAGGCTGCTCCCAGCCAGCAGCTCTGCCTGCCTGCCTGCCTGCCATGGGTTAATGATCATCCCAGGAACCTGGCAACCTTGGCCTGGCTCTTGGCACAACTAACCAGTCACCCACACACCCACCTGGGACTGCCACTTGTTCTCCTGCCAACCAGAAATGAGGAGTTGTGGAGGGGGCAGACCCAGGGTCCCTGGAGGCCAGGGGTGGGAGCAGCCCAGGCCCAGGGCCTGCTGATGAGTCTCCAGGCTCCCTCTACTCCTCTCCGACTTTGTGGTGCTTTGTCTTTACTCTAGAACTCTCAATAGGAGCTTATCGAGATGGAGGGTGGACCAGGTTTGCAGCCATCTCCCAGGATAGCCAGGACCACACACTCCACAGCACAGGCCCCAGTGTTAGGATCGCCCCCAGGCCAGCAACAAGAAGCCTGATCCAGTACAACCACTTGTTGTTAGAGCACAGCTTCCCAGTGTTGGCACAGCCTCTCTTTCATTCCAGACAGCCGACACCAAAATAGCACAATACCAGCCAACTCCCCTAATTCCAGCATAGCTTCTAAACACCAGCAAGCCTCCAGTTTCTAGAATGGGTCCCTAAAGCAGGACACACTCCTAATTCCGAAATAGCTCACCACCAATACCAGAACAGTTCCCTAATTTCCAAATAGCAGCCTTCAAACTCTAGCTCCTCACCTGTCTTGTGGCTCCGTGACTTTCCACTGCCTCCAACCAGTGGGAGTGCTAACAGCTTTCTGAGCCTCTGTTCCTCACCCCTGGTCTGCAATGCGGTAGGCAGGACTCCCTGCTGAGTCCTCCCCCACTCAGCCCCTGGTCCCCACCGGTTCCCCTTCAGAGAGGCCTGGAAGTGGAAAAAGGTGGGAGGGAAGAAGGAAAGGGAGCCAGGGCATCTTGGGGTGGGGTGGCAGAACAATGGAAACTCCCCAGTCCTCCAGATCAGGAAACAGTATTAACTGGAGAGGGCAGGGCCCAGGAGGGCCTGGGCATAGGGGGAGGGGGCAGCATCTATCAGGGATTCCTAAGGCTGGCGTCATATGGAGACTCCTTCTAGGAAATGGGAAGGAGCTCCTGGGAGGGGCCCCTGACTTGATGGAGTCAGGATTTAGAAGTTTAAGACTGGGGGCAGGGGTTGGGGGGAGTGCAAGTGACAGGCTGCTCCCAGCCAGCAGCTCTGCCTGCCTGCCTGCCTGCCATGGGTTAATGATCATCCCAGGAACCTGGCAACCTTGGCCTGGCTCTTGGCACAACTAACCAGTCACCCACACACCCACCTGGGACTGCCACTTGTTCTCCTGCCAACCAGAAATGAGGAGTTGTGGAGGGGGCAGACCCAGGGTCCCTGGAGGCCAGGGGTGGGAGCAGCCCAGGCCCAGGGCCTGCTGATGAGTCTCCAGGCTCCCTCTACTCCTCTCCGACTTTGTGGTGCTTTGTCTTTACTCTAGAACTCTCAATAGGAGCTTATCGAGATGGAGGGTGGACCAGGTTTGCAGACTCGCCCTGCTGACCTGATGCCCTACACAGTTTCTGTCCCATTCAAGGCAGCTTGTGTGGGGGGTTTGGTGTCAGCTGGGGAGCTGCCTTCCCACCTTGCCCCCCATCCCCATCTTCAGGCACAGGCAACCCTTCTCAAGATCCATGTTGGGATCCCAAACACTGAAAGGTCTGGGTGATGACAGACAGGATCTCCCAACCTGACATTGGGGGCTGGGAGGAGGTAAAGGAGCACGTTTGTCCATCTGCTGACGGACTGAATGAGTTCCAGGAGGGTCTGGGAGGCCTAGGGAAGCCTGACTATCAGGTTTTTTTTTCTTTCCAATTTTAAGACATTAGCAGCCCTCACTTCCCGCAGAACCTGTGCCTGGTAATCCAAGGCTGTGGTCCTGCCTTATAGAAGACGTGGCTTGGTCTTTTTCTAGGATGCTTTTCTGTCAAATGGAGGGTTAGGTCACACTCAACACTAAATATTCCCTATGGTTATATGACTACCAAATCTTAAAAAGTCTAGGGACTTCCTGGCAGTTCATTGGTTAAGACTGTACACTTCCACTGCAGCGGGGCATGGGTTCAGTCCCTGGTTGGGGAACTAAGATCCCACATGGTGTGCAGTGTAGCCAGTAAATAAATAAATAAACCTTAAAAAGCCTAGGTCCAAAATCTGTCTCAAACAAATACATAAATCTTAAAAAGCCTAGGTCCAAAATCTGTCTCAAACAGCCTAGTCCAGAAGCTCTAGACACTTGCTAGTTATTTCTAGGTGGCTGTCTCTGTGGACCCTTCAGATTCAACGTGCCTGAGAATTAATTCTTTTTCTCTAGTCAGCTTCTGCATGAGCAATGATATCATTATTATACCCCTCATCCAGACTCAGAAGGATGATACCTATCTGGAAATCCTGGTAGCTCTCCCCTCACTCCCCCTCCTTAACCCATATCTAATTATTCCTTGAATCCTGTGGGGTCTTTTCTCCAGAAGATCAGCCTGATCCATCCATCCATCCATCCATTCATCATCCTCTTCACCACCTTAGGGGCTCAGCCCTGCACCTTCACTCTATCTACTTAAGTCTACCGTACACACCAGAAAACTTTCTAAAACTCAGTTCATCCAAAATTCAAGAGCTTTCCAGGGCTCTCACTTCCTCTGAAGGAACTTTTGGCAAGGCATCTATGTCCTCGGCAGCCTACAGTCTTCCAGTCTCCAATCTCAGCTCCGCCCTCCACCCTCCACTCTAGTCGGAATCCCCTTTCTGCCCTCTCCTTGCGTCCAACCTGATCACACTCACTCCTGCCTCAGGCTCAGCCTCCAGTCCATCTCCTGCTCCTCATTTCATGAAAAGGTTCAAGGTTCACATTCCGCTCCCAGGAGCCCACCCCCATGTCCTACACGTTTTCTCATGCTACACACCTCAAAGAAAGGGAGGGGACAGTATAGTCAAATAAATTTGGAAAACCCCGAGTGAGATAAAGCTTAACAGGTTCTCCCTTCTTGCAGAACTTTGCAGCGTCTTTAATAGGTTGATGTAAACTTAGCCAAAAAACACATAATGGAAAATAGCAGACTCTGGCAATCAGATTTTCTGATGACTTGAATTTGACTCCATCACTATCTAGTTTTCATTTCTGTAAAATGACCTACTCACAAAGAGTTACAAGCCTTGAATGAGCTAATTCACATAAAATGCTTAGCATGGTACGTTGCACTTGGTAAGGATTCAAAAGAAAAAGGAAGCAAGTAATGGCAGAAGTGGCAGAACAAGTCGGGAAAAGCTTCCCTATGTGGCGTTCTCACTGGTGAGAATCGACACCAACATTCTTAGCTGTCTCTTGCATGTCTTATTGAAACACACGACCAGTTTTTTTCTAGCATCATGCTGGACAGTAGGGATTCAGCCTATGTGTTTTGATGATGACAGTGGTGTTGTGGCTTGGTTGTGTTCAAATGTGCAGTGTGGCTCCATGGATGGGTTGGTCTGGAGCCGAGTAAAGGATAATCCCTCAGACCTTGGGAAAGAAAAAGTGATGAAGGAGAGCTAAAGGAACAGAAGAGAGAGGCCGTGGCAGCAGGGAGGGGAACCGAAGAGAAAGAAGGATTGGTCAGGAGTGGCTGGCAGTCACCTTAGAGATGCTTATTTGTCCAAGAGAAATGAAATGAAACCAGATTTCACTTCCCCAGGCCCCACTCATCCAGAGCCCCCAGGAGTTTTACTTTGGGGGCACCCCAGGGCATTGGGGAGTTTGTGGATGGAATCAAGAGTAGAGAGCTGGCGCCCTGAACCTCCTGGGAGTGTCTCAAGCCTCTTCAGTCACCATGGAGACAGGTTGCCTCTGGCCTCAGAGACTCCTCCAGGACCTGGGTCCCCTCACCCAGACTTTAGCCTCCTCCTCAGGCCCAGCCAGAGACAGGGCAGACCCAGGAGAGCAAGAAGTGAGAGATGGAGAGAGAGAGAGTGAATGAGAGCTAGCAGCTCAGGGTGGCCAGAGCAAGGAGCTGAAGGAAGGGAAGGGAGGGGGCCATGTAGGGCACCTCAACCCTGGTCAGCAGTGGAGACACAGAGCAGGTCAGTCTGCAGCACTGGGGAATTCCCTCCCTCTCCCTGGGCCACACCTCCCGGCAGCCCAGGCTGGTGACCCTGGTGGGGAGACACAGGGAAGACCAGGCTAATTGCTGGGTGTTGAGTGGTGTTGGGATGAAGAGGCTGGGAAAGGGACTTTGGAAGATCTTGCCTCTAGGGAAGCTGCCTGGTATAATTAAGAGGTTCTGTGCTTTCACCTGAGGCAGCCAGCCTGCCCTCCACCCCTACTAGCTGTTCTGGTTTGAGCTCCGTTGGGAGTTGCTCAATGTGCATAGATGGGAAAGGTCAGCCAGCGAGAAAGGGCAGGACTTGGGTGCATCTCGACCTGCTTTCCTGATGAAGGGTGTCATTCCCAAGGAGGCCTCACAGACATGAGGGGAGGGACACACTGCTGGAAAGCTCCATTTGAAGGCTGCTCAGAAGGGTGCTTCTCTTGGACAGGGTCATGGTCATGTGGGGTTGGGGGAGAGGGGCAGGTTTGGGACATGGGGAGGGACAGAGAGCAGGGATGGGGACACTGAGGCAGGACCTCCGGACAAAGGGCCGTCTCTCACTCCTTCTCTCAGTTCCAAGAAATAAGTGGGGGCAAAGGGGAGGGGAACCGAAGAGAAAGAAGGATTGGTCAGGAGTGGCTGGCAGTCACCTTAGAGATGCTTATTTGTCCAAGAGAAATGAAATGAAACCAGATTTCACTTCCCCAGGCCCCACTCATCCAGAGCCCCCAGGAGTTTTACTTTGGGGGCACCCCAGGGCATTGGGGAGTTTGTGGATGGAATCAAGAGTAGAGAGCTGGCGCCCTGAACCTCCTGGGAGTGTCTCAAGCCTCTTCAGTCACCATGGAGACAGGTTGCCTCTGGCCTCAGAGACTCCTCCAGGACCTGGGTCCCCTTACCCAGACTTTAGCCTCCTCCTCAGGCCCAGCCAGAGACAGGGCAGACCCAGGAGAGCAAGAAGTGAGAGATGGAGAGAGAGAGTGAATGAGAGCTAGCAGCTCAGGGTGGCCAGAGCAAGGAGCTAAAGGGAAAGGGGAAAGGGGAGGGGCCATGTAGGGCACCTCAACCCTGGTCAGCAGTGGAGACACAGAGCAGGTCAGTCTGCAGCACTGGGGAATTCCCTCCCTCTCCCTGGGCCACACCTCCCGGCAGCCCAGGCTGGTGACCCTGGTGGGGAGACACAGGGAAGACCAGGCTAATTGCTGGGTGTTGAGTGGTGTTGGGATGAAGAGGCTGGGAAAGGGACTTTGGAAGATCTTGCCTCTAGGGAAGCTGCCTGGTATAATTAAGAGGTTCTGTGCTTTCACCTGAGGCAGCCAGCCTGCCCTCCACCCCTACTAGCTGTTCTGGTTTGAGCTCCGTTGGGAGTTGCTCAATGTGCATAGATGGGAAAGGTCAGCCAGCGAGAAAGGGCAGGACTTGGGTGCATCTCGACCTGCTTTCCTGATGAAGGGTGTCATTCCCAAGGAGGCCTCACAGACATGAGGGGAGGGACACACTGCTGGAAAGCTCCATTTGAAGGCTGCTCAGAAGGGTGCTTCTCTTGGACAGGGTCATGGTCATGTGGGGTTGGGGGAGAGGGGCAGGTTTGGGACATGGGGAGGGACAGAGAGCAGGGATGGGGACACTGAGGCAGGACCTCCGGACAAAGGGCCGTTTCCAGTCTCTCTCACTCCTTCTCTCAGTTCCAAGAAATAAGAAACCAAAACTCCAAAAATAGATAACTTTATTATCAAGGGGAAGTGTTCGGGACTGGGGAAGGGGAACGGGGACCAGCCCCAGGAGTCTGGGGTGGGGAAGAGGGTGGCACACAGTACACAGAGAAGGCACAAAAGGGGAGGCCCCCCTCCCTAACAGAGTTCCCACCCAGTTACCGACCAGAACCCCAGGTCTCCCTGTTTCCCCTCTAGAGAAGCACCCATGGCTGGTCTCAGAGACCCAGGTTTGGGGAAGACTTCTTCTCCATCTCCCTCACCACTTCTGCTTCAAACCCTTCTGCCCACCAGCCTGTCAGCCCCACCTGCAGGACCCAGCAGCTGGTCCAGTGGCCCAGGATGTGACAAGTGACAGGCCTCTCCCAGTGGGGAGGGGGCAGAGGTGGAGGGACACAGAGCACACCCTCAGTTTTCACTGGGCCCAACCCTCCAAGCCTGGGCGAGGCAGCAGGGTCATGGTGGATCCCAGCGTTCCCTGACCTTTGGTTCCGCCTCCCACCAATGACTTGGGCTGGTGAGCACAGCAGGCCCGAGACCCCAGCTCCATCACTCCCACACCTCGGTCCAGATGGCCCCGTGGTAGGGGTGGGGTGGGGGCTGGGGCGTGCTGAGCCTCAAGGGCTGGCCTACCTGCTTGCTGGGGTATTTGGGGGGGTTGGTGCGGTAGCTGTAGTCGGAGTACTGCTCGGAGCCCGTGGACGTCGTGTCCCCGGTGCCCACAAATGTGTTTGCAGGCGGCAGGTCCTGCACCACCTGGTGCTTCTTGGAGGCGGAGGGCGACTGGGGCTGCAGCTGGATGGAAGGCAGTGGGGAGTTGGAGCGATAGTGGCGACCCAGGTCGGGGCTGCCTGGTGGGTAGTTGAGGGGCAGGTGGATGCGGGGGCTGTCCCCAGGGGCGTCGCTCATCAGGTTGAACTTGAGGGACTTCTGCAGGCCGGTCTCATCCTCGTCCTCCACTGGCTTCACCGGCTTGGGAGACTTGCTTTTCTTGCCCTTGCTTTTGTTTCCCTTGGAGACTTTGCTGCTGGGCTTGGGGGCGTACAGGTCCTTGGTCTCTTTCTTGCCGGCCTGGTAGCCACTCTTGGCCTCCCGCTGCCGGCAGTAGCGCACGAGCACGGCCAGGGCGATGAGCAAGGCCACGGCCACAACACCAGCCACCACGCCAAAGAGGATGTTGCCGCGTTGCTTGGAGCGCTCGTACTCCGGGTCCCCCGCGATGTCGATGTCCAGCGGCGTGTCCAGGCTGTGGCCCAGCAGGGTCTCCAGCAGCGTGCGGTTGGCCAGGGTCTCGTTGACATACAGGTGGACGAGGGCCGTGCCGTAGCGTGGGGGCTTGCCGCGGTCGCTGACCTTAACCACGAGGCGGTGCAGCCCGTGGTGGCGCCGCTCGATCTCCTTCTCCAGGGTGATGGCACCGGAATGGGACCCAATCTGGAAGAGTCCGTAAGGGTTGCCACCGGCGATGCTGTAGGTCAGCTCGGCATTGACACCCGAGTCAATGTCCTCAGCTGTCACCTGGCTGACCGTCTCACCCAGACGCGTCTGGGGGGTCAGCAGGCGGTGAGAGGTGTTCGAAGGGGCGGTGATGAAGGGCGCGTTGTCATTCTCATCCAGCACGTTGATGGTGACGCCGACGTAAGCCGAGCGAGGCGGGACGCCGCCGTCCACCGCCTTCAGCTGGAAGGTGTAGGTGCTTTGCTGCTCCCGATCGAAACTGAGGCTGGAGAGTATGGTGCCCGTGCCATTCTGGATAACAAAGTCACCATTGTCCTGCTCCACCGTGAGCTGCACCCGGGCGTTCTCCCCCTTGTCCCCGTCGATGACAGTCACCATGCCCACTGGACTCAGCGCCGGCATGTTCTCCATCACCGAGAAGTTGTAGCCACTCAGCATAAACTTGGGGTCATTGTCATTGCAGTCCAGCACATTGACGAGGACGGTGGCCGTGCCCTGGAGGCTGGGGCTACCCCGGTCGGCGGCCACCACCTTCAACTCGTAGCTCTCCCTCTGCTCCCTGTCAAGGGATGTCTTCACCCTGATCTCTCCGGTTTCAGGCGAGATGGTGAAGAGACCCTTGGCAGCCGGCTCAGGCTCCAGAGAGTAAACCAGCTCCGCATTGGAGCCCGAGTCGGCGTCACTGGCGGTGACCTCAGCGACCACCTCACCCGGCTTGTTGTTTTCTGGGAAGGCGACCTCAGTGACGCTCTGGGTGAAGACAGGTGCGTTGTCATTGACGTCCACCACCTGCACCTTGAGGGAGTTGGTGCTGGAGAGGGGTGGGTTTCCGGAGTCCACGGCCACAATCTCGATGGTGTAGTCTTTGACTTTCTCGTAGTCAAGTGGGGTGGTGGTCTGCAGGAAGTACTTCTTCTTGCTGTCACTTCCTGTCTCGCTCGCCTGGCGGAGCTGGAAGGGCACATCGCCGGCCACCACACAGGTGACAGCCGCATTCTCTCCCTCGTCCCGGTCAGACACCTGCACCAGGGCCACAGCTGTCTCTTCTGCCACATCCTCTGAGATGTTAGCCATCCCGTCCTGGTGCGTCACCAGCCCGATGCCCCGGATCTCGATGGTGGGGGCGTTGTCATTCATGTCCTTCACAGTCACCACCACCTGGGCTCGGGCGCTCTTGGGGTTGGTGCCGCGGTCCTTGGCGAGCACTGAGAAACGCAGGGTGCTCAGGTCCTCGCGGTCCACGGGGCCCTGCACAGTGATGAGCCCGGTGTTCCTGTCCAGTCGAAGCAGGCGCCTCACGACTTCAGGCGCCTGGTGGAAAGTGTAGTCGATCTCTGCATTGGCACCCTGGTCTGAGTCGTTGGCCTTCACCTACAGGGCAGGGGAGAAACGAGGAAGCCGGGGCTGGGTTAGCTGGGATATAACAGATTAAGGGACACAGGTGCTGCCTATCTCCCAGTCGTGACACCGCAGCAGACCTTACTAGTCTGTTTCCCTGAAGAGCACAGATACAGCCCACAGCTCCCTGATGGTGCTGCAAGCTCCTCCTAGAGATGGGGACAGGGCAGAACTGAACTTACTTGTCACTCCTGTACAAGTCCACCCAAACATAGGGAACCTCGTCCAACTAGCAACCAGGGCAGCCCTTCCACCCAATTTAACTGGCCTTCAACCCTTCAGAAGAGCTGGAAGGGTGTGAGTAGTAGAGATGGTGTGCCATGTGTGTGTATAATATGCATGCATATACACATATGTGTTGTGACTATGTGAGAAGGTATGTGTGTTTATGCATGCATGTGTTTGTACATGATTGCAGACCCACATGCCCATTTGGAGGCCACAGGTAAGGGAACTGCTTCTTTGAAAACAGCCGATAGGGATGTGGGTCAGAGGGAGCCCGCCAGGCCAAGGCCACTACTCTGTCAAACCGGCGAAACCTGTTTCAAGTCTCTTCCCCTCCCAGGTCTGGTGCTGGCTAGGCACCAACTTGAGGAATCCGGCTGAGCCTGCGGCCAGGAGGGAGGGGCCGATGCAGACCATGGAGCCTGCCTGCAGCGGGCTGGGCTCCCAGCAAACAATGAACTGTCTGTCCTTCCGCAGTGGGCACGCCCTCCCATGCTGAGGCCGACGCACTCTCGGCCCAAGTCTACACAAACGCGGGTGGTGGCGGGACAACGGGAGCCAGGTAGGAATTGCCACGAGGGAGCACTGGTCAGGGAGAGACACGAGGTCTGGAGTTAGGTCACAGCCCAACAGAGTGTGACGGCAACATGTGTGGGAGAGGAGGGAGAAGACCAGGCAGGTGCAGCTGGTACAGGCTCTGGGGAGCAGCAGAGTCCAAGGTTCAAACCACGGCGCCACGATTTCCCAACAATGTGACCTTGGGCCAGTGATTTAACATCCTCAAGCCTCATTCTACAGATGTGTACAATGGAGATAATAATAGAACTTCTTTCACAGGGTTGAGAGGAGGATTAAATGGGATGATATGTGTAAAAATGCCTAACAATGCCTGGCACGTGGAAAATGGTCCCTAAACAGCATGTATCTGGCTTTTGTTCATCCATTATCCATCCATCCATCCATCCATCTATCCATCTCTGAAAATCAGGGCTGACGCATTGACACAGTATGGGCCACAGCTGGTGTCCTTTCCGTCCCATCAGGAAAGGCACTGGGGACAAGGATTCCCGGCTACTCGATCTCTGCTCACCCCTTGCCCCTCCATCTCCCTCAGTCTGTCCCGCCTGTCTGTCTCCCTGTCTCTAGATGGGTCACCCACCTCCTTATCTGCCCTTCTTGCCATCTTACCTTTCTGTCTCTGACGCCTGGCTTCTGTCTCTTCCTCCCATCTTGTTCAGTTTTTCTGCCTCTTTCCCACTGCTGGTTCTCTATCCTCCTTTTCTGCTCTGTCTACCTGTAGCCTCACCTCTGCCCCATTCTCCCGCTTCATCCCACTTCTCGGCTCTTACACCTATGGGCTCTGAAGTCTCACTGTTGGATGTCGCCAAGCCGGGATCTGAACACATCCAATGGGTGATAAGAGGCAAGTTTCCTAATCTCTGTGGGCTCAGGTCCCCATCTGTAAGATGGGATAATGCTTACTTTGTACTGTGAGGGTTAAATGATATAATACATAGAAGGTACTCAGAACAGTGCCCAGCACTTAGGCTATTATTATTCAACCATCCCCGACTGTCTGTCTCCTGTTTCTCAGTCTCTCTTCTACAGGTTCAAGTCTACCAGCTTCTAAAAAACATATCAACCCTCCTCTGTTCCCTGCTTCAGTTTGGCGATGTAGGAAGAAGGGTTTCCTAGGACAGGTAACGGTGTGCAGGGCAGGCTGAGCCCTCTTAGCTCCCTCACATCAAAGACAGATAGCTTCAGCCCATAGGGAAGGAGAAAGGCACTGGGGCTGGCAGGAGGCCAGGGCTGAGATGACAGCGCGAGATACGCCCACCTGTCTGCAGGGACGCTTTCTTTGCTCTCTCCCAGGCCCTGGCCCTACCAAGCTGCCCAGGCCTGGGGCAGTTCCCATGGAGAGGGGTGCTGAGAACCACAGCGGAGGCCACCGACCAACCCCCCCACCACTGTGCCCAGCACCCCACACCCATGGGCGCCCCATGCCTGGGGGAGGAGGCAGATGCATACACATCTGAATACAGTTTTCTGGAATGCTGAGGACTCATCTGGCTAAAATGATCTCATCTGACTGGTCAGGGATAGGCAAAGGAAGGCTTTCTCCTCCAGCCTCGGGAAACTCTCCTCTGGCTAAAGGGCCCCTGGTTGAGAAGATATTCTCATCTCTGGAGAGATTCTACTTGGACAAAAGGCGATTCATTTGTTCCACCTCAGCTCGCTTGGCTGCAGAGGAGGAGATCATTTGACTTGGGAGGGGGTTTCACTTTGCACAGAGAGGTTTCTCCAGCTTGAGTCTGCCTTGGGGATGGGGGATTCACTGTTCATATGCTTTGTCATTGTCACCTGAATAGCTTGGCAGAGGAGAGTCACTGCTTTGGTGTGGTGGGTGGGAGGAGGTCTCACCAGGCGGGGACTGGGAAAAGAGATCTCAATGCAGTATTTGGACCGTTTTGCTCTTAAGTGAAGGGAGTTCTCATGAGGTTGGAATGGGCTTCCATTTCTAAACATGGGTCATCCTGACAGACGAAGGGGCCTCTCACCTGGATGACGGAGTGGCCGATGGGGCTGTTCTCAGAGAGCTCAGCCTCGTAGGATGGCCGCTCGAACTTGGGGGCGTTGTCATTGGTGTCGAGCACGGTGACCCGCAGCAGGGCGCTGCTGGCGCGCGGGGGGTTGCCGCCGTCCTGCACCTTGATGGTGAGGTCGTAAGAGTCCAGGCGCTCCCGGTCCAGGTTGCCCATCACGATGAGCTGCGGCTGCTTCCCCTCCTGGTCCTCTGCTACCTGCAGCCCAAATAGCTCCTGGGCCTCGGGCCCCACCTGCAGCTCATAGGACGCCACACCGTTGGGGCCAGCATCGCGGTCCGAAGCCACTGGGATGGAGAAGAGTGAGCCGATGTTGGTGTTCTCGGGGATGGGCAGCGTGATGACAGGAGAGGCGAAGTTGGGGGTGTTGTCATTGATGTCCTGGACCTCTATCTGGCCCTCCAGCAGCCGGGGGCTGCCATTCTGCACAAGGTCCGTGATGGACACCTCAAATTCCAGGATGCAGGGCTCACCAGGGAGCTGGTTCTGGCATTCACGGAGCCCCTCACGGTCGATAGAGGTCTCGGTGGTAAAGATGTCGCCCGTCTTGCCATCCACCCGCAGGTACGGGGCTCCGACCTCTAGTTTGTACAGGTGGCCCACGTCGGGAAAACCGTAGTCGGCACGAGGCTCCCAATGAGGGTGTTGGGTGGCTGTTCCTCCGCCACCTTGTACACCACCCGAGTGGCGTGGCCCGGGGATGGAGCCAGCAGCAGCAGCAGCGCCAGCAGCAGGGTGGGCAGCAGCAGCCGTGGCCCCCCGGGGCCCGGGCTGCGCCTCAGGGGCCCCATTTGGGCAGGCTCCAGAATCAGGAGGGCTATAAGGGGGAGAGACAAAACAGGGGGTAAGCTGGGAGGAGGCCCAGGCCCTGAGGCCTGCCCACAGCTGCCCCGACTGCCCCTTTACCACCTGGAGAGTCACTGCTTTGGTGTGGTGGGTGGGAGGAGGTCTCACCAGGCGGGGACTGGGAAAAGAGATCTCAATGCAGTATTTGGACCGTTTTGCTCTTAAGTGAAGGGAGTTCTCATGAGGTTGGAATGGGCTTCCATTTCTAAACATGGGTCATCCTGACAGACGAAGGGGCCTCTCACCTGGATGACGGAGTGGCCGATGGGGCTGTTCTCAGAGAGCTCAGCCTCGTAGGATGGCCGCTCGAACTTGGGGGCGTTGTCATTGGTGTCGAGCACGGTGACCCGCAGCAGGGCGCTGCTGGCGCGCGGGGGGTTGCCGCCGTCCTGCACCTTGATGGTGAGGTCGTAAGAGTCCAGGCGCTCCCGGTCCAGGTTGCCCATCACGATGAGCTGCGGCTGCTTCCCCTCCTGGTCCTCTGCTACCTGCAGCCCAAATAGCTCCTGGGCCTCGGGCCCCACCTGCAGCTCATAGGACGCCACACCGTTGGGGCCAGCATCGCGGTCCGAAGCCACTGGGATGGAGAAGAGTGAGCCGATGTTGGTGTTCTCGGGGATGGGCAGCGTGATGACAGGAGAGGCGAAGTTGGGGGTGTTGTCATTGATGTCCTGGACCTCTATCTGGCCCTCCAGCAGCCGGGGGCTGCCATTCTGCACAAGGTCCGTGATGGACACCTCAAATTCCAGGATGCAGGGCTCACCAGGGAGCTGGTTCTGGCATTCACGGAGCCCCTCACGGTCGATAGAGGTCTCGGTGGTAAAGATGTCGCCCGTCTTGCCATCCACCCGCAGGTACGGGGCTCCGACCTCTAGTTTGTACAGGTGGCCCACGTCGGGAAAACCGTAGTCGGCCGCGAGGCTCCCAATGAGGGTGTTGGGTGGCTGTTCCTCCGCCACCTTGTACACCACCCGAGTGGCGTGGCCCGGGGATGGAGCCAGCAGCAGCAGCAGCGCCAGCAGCAGGGTGGGCAGCAGCAGCCGTGGCCCCCCGGGGCCCGGGCTGCGCCTCAGGGGCCCCATTTGGGCAGGCTCCAGAATCAGGAGGGCTATAAGGGGGAGAGACAAAACAGGGGGTAAGCTGGGAGGAGAGCCCAGGCCCTGAGGCCTGCCCACAGCTGCCCCCGACTGCCCCTTTACCACCTACACACAGGTCTCCCAGGAGAGAGCTCTGCCCCAGTACAGAATGCCGATGGCCAAGACCCAGGAGTCTCCTCTCTACAGCCGGGCGTAGCGGAGGCAGTGTATGCTCCGGCTGGAGGAGCCGGTAGGGGCCAGAACAGGTCCAGAGCAGCTCCCGCCCCAGAACGCCCGGTCCCCCCGGCACACCCTCCCTCCCTCCCTGCTCGACTCTGTGCTCTGCCCAACACCTCCTTCTCACCAGCATCCTGCCTTAGTCACCCATGCTAATTACCCTGATACTGAGATAGGGAGAGACAGCAAGTGCAAGGGTGAGACCTGGAGCGCCTCCCCACTGTGTACACAGTAGGAGACAGACACAGGTACCCCCACACTCCCCAGACCCCCAACGCCGCTGCCCACACCCTGGGCTGCTCGTGTTGGCTGCAGAGAGAAGGGATGACGTCACGTTCCTCTCCCTTCTGAGCTGCCAAGTCAGTGTGTGTGTGTGTGTGTGTGTGAGATAGGACATCAAATCCCTTTTTTCCGACACTAACCACTCTGGTGCCCTGTGTTCCCACCCCCAGGAAGAGCCAGCTTAAGCAGGGCACCAACCAAGGCTTGAGAACACTCAGGGCTGAGCCCTCCCCGACCTCCTTGCAAACACCCATGCCCCCGTGTGTACACACACAGTTCCTGGGGCTCCACCACCCTCTCTCTTTCCTCACCAGGGGGAGGAGAGATGTGGGCAGGTGTTTGAAAAAGAGACGTCAGTGCTGGGGTCAGGACAGTGGTCAGAGCTGACTAGCCCTGGAACTGGCATGGGGAGCTGCCCCAGCCCGTCCTTAGCAGCTAGGCGTCCAGCAGGTCTAACTGGGACAGGGCTGCCGATGACACCAGCAGCCTTGCCGGACCACTTCCCACATGCCTGTTCAGTCTCCCAGTGAACATCTGGCCTCTACTTCACACCTGGCCCCTCCCCGCCTTAACCGGTCCAGCCCTATCTCATACCTGCCTCTCCCTGCCTACCTCCTTCCAGGGAGAGGCCTGTATGCCCCAGCCAACCACAAGCTACTCCCCAGTCAGTAGCTTGCTTCTTCTGCCCGGCTCCCCAGCTTTGAGCTGTGTATCAGCAGACCCCAGCCCGACAGACCCCAGCTCAGTCCCAGTCTCGACTCTCTCTCCTCTTCTCCAGCATCACCATGCCACAGTCAGCTCCTCTATTCAAATCCAAAGTCTTTGGCCCAGCATCTTCAACACAGACTCAGGCTGGACCTCCTTTTCCCATCTCCTTTCTACCTGCTCCTGGAATATATGCCCACAAGTAGAAATCCCACTCAGGCCCTATCACAGGCCACACCCACCCCACTGGAAGCAGGCTCTGGTCGTCCAGGAAGCCTTCCCAGGCCTCTTCAGCCCACAGTGACCTCTCCCTCCAGCTCACAGTCACTTATTGTGTGTCCCAATCCTCGGCAGTGAATCGCCATACGGCCTGGGACACCGCCCGCCCGTGTTGTTCCATCCCAGTACCATGCACCCCGTCCTGTGCTCCCTGCCTCTCCAAGCATCCTAAAGGAAGGGACAGGGCTCCCTGCACTTGTCCCCCAGGCGCCCACTCGTGCCCCTTCTCGGAGCCGGGCACCCTACAGGTGCTCATTCATGCATTCGGTGAACTTTTATTCCTGACTGTGTGAGCGGGAGCAGTTGATTTAGAGCCTCTGTTTCCTTGTCAGTAAAATGGGAATAATATTACCTCCTTCCTAGGGAGTTTGAGATTATGTGGACTAAATGCCTAGCACCGTGTCAACAAATGCTCCCTCAGAGAACTTAAAATCGTCGTTAGGTAGCTGTTTGGGAAGTCATTTGTGAATTGTTTGTTTTTCCTATAAAGAGGCTGTGAGCACAGAACAGGAGAGAGCCTCTGCTTTGTTTACTTGTACATCCTCAGGGCCTCGCCCTGGACCCTGCACACAGTTGCTGCTGTTGTGGTTTAGTTGCTAAGTGTGTCCGACTCTTTCCACATCCCCAGTGAACATCTGGCCTCTACTTCACACCTGGCCCCTCCCGCCTTAACCGGTCCAGCCCTATCTCATACCTGCCTCTCCTGCCTACCTCCTTCCAGGGAGAGGCCTGTATGCCCCAGCCAACCACAAGCTACTCCCCAGTCAGTAGCTTGCTTCTTCTGCCCGGCTCCCCAGCTTTGAGCTGTGTATCAGCAGACCCCAGCCCGACAGACCCCAGCTCAGTCCCAGTCTCGACTCTCTCTCCTCTTCTCCAGCATCACCATGCCACAGTCAGCTCCTCTATTCAAATCCAAAGTCTTTGGCCCAGCATCTTCAACACAGACTCAGGCTGGACCTCCTTTTCCCATCTCCTTTCTACCTGCTCCTGGAATATATGCCCACAAGTAGAAATCCCACTCAGGCCCTATCACAGGCCACACCCACCCCACTGGAAGCAGGCTCTGGTCGTCCAGGAAGCCTTCCCAGGCCTCTTCAGCCCACAGTGACCTCTCCCTCCAGCTCACAGTCACTTATTGTGTGTCCCAATCCCTCGGCAGTGAATCACCATACGGCCTGGGACACCGCCCGCCCGTGTTGTTCCATCCCAGTACCATGCACCCCGTCCTGTGCTCCCTGCCTCTCCAAGCATCCTAAAGGAAGGGACAGGGCTCCCTGCACTTGTCCCCCAGGCGCCCACTCGTGCCCCTTCTCGGAGCCGGGCACCCTACAGGTGCTCATTCATGCATTCGGTGAACTTTTATTCCTGACTGTGTGAGCGGGAGCAGTTGATTTAGAGCCTCTGTTTCCTTGTCAGTAAAATGGGAATAATATTACCTCCTTCCTAGGGAGTTTGAGATTATGTGGACTAAATGCCTAGCACCGTGTCAACAAATGCTCCCTCAGAGAACTTAAAATCGTCGTTAGGTAGCTGTTTGGGAAGTCATTTGTGAATTGTTTGTTTTTCCTATAAAGAGGCTGTGAGCACAGAACAGGAGAGAGCCTCTGCTTTGTTTACTTGTACATCCTCAGGGCCTCGCCCTGGACCCTGCACACAGTTGCTGCTGTTGTGGTTTAGTTGCTAAGTTGTGTCCGACTCTTTCCACATCCCCATGGACCGTGGCCTGCCAGGCTCCTCTGTCCATGGGATTCTCCAGACAAGAATACTGGAGTGGGTTGCCATGCCCTCCTCCGGGGGATCTTCCCCATCCAGGGATCAAAGCCACATCTCTTATGTCTCCTGCACGGTCAGGTGGATTCTTTACCACTGAGCCACCAGGGGAAACCCCTATACACAGGAGGTACACAGTAACAGCTCGCGAATGACTGTGATTATTTTAGCTCCCAGGCTTAACCTATCCGGGAACTTTCTGTGTGGTCCCTGCTTGTGTCCTCGCCCAGATTCTCTACTCTCCACCGAGAACTCCCTGAGCTCTAACCCTTCTTGGGTAGGTTGATTCTTAGCAAATGGCCATTGAATGCAGATTCCTTATACAAGCACAGCCCTTCCTTGCACTAATAGGTTCAACCCACGGGGAGGCTGTTATCAGATGAGCATGTGTGTTTGTTCCCAGCTGCAATCTTAATCTCTTTAAAGGAGGGAGGAATTTATCTGATGCTCGGTTTGGATCCATCCTCCAGCCATTTCCCCTCTCCACATGGACCTACTAGCACTGGGCTCATCTTACCATCAAGCCCCAACCCAAACACACCTGTCTCCAAAGAACCTCACTCCCTTCTGGGCACCTTAGCCTGCCCTCCCTTGCACAGCACACAGACAACGTGAGACCTTTGTGAGCACCATCTCCGTGCATAAGCCCTGGCAGGGTGGGTCCTGCATTCGGTGAACTTTTATTCCTGACTGTGTGAGCGGGAGCAGTTGATTTAGAGCCTCTGTTTCCTTGTCAGTAAAATGGGAATAATATTACCTCCTTCCTAGGGAGTTTGAGATTATGTGGACTAAATGCCTAGCACCGTGTCAACAAATGCTCCCTCAGAGAACTTAAAATCGTCGTTAGGTAGCTGTTTGGGAAGTCATTTGTGAATTGTTTGTTTTTCCTATAAAGAGGCTGTGAGCACAGAACAGGAGAGAGCCTCTGCTTTGTTTACTTGTACATCCTCAGGGCCTCGCCCTGGACCCTGCACACAGTTGCTGCTGTTGTGGTTTAGTTGCTAAGTTGTGTCCGACTCTTTCCACATCCCCATGGACCGTGGCCTGCCAGGCTCCTCTGTCCATGGGATTCTCCAGACAAGAATACTGGAGTGGGTTGCCATGCCCTCCTCCGGGGGATCTTCCCCATCCAGGGATCAAAGCCACATCTCTTATGTCTCCTGCACGGTCAGGTGGATTCTTTACCACTGAGCCACCAGGGAAGCCCCTATACACAGGAGGTACACAGTAACAGCTCGCGAATGACTGTGATTATTTTAGCTCCCAGGCTTAACCTATCCGGGAACTTTCTGTGTGGTCCCTGCTTGTGTCCTCGCCCAGATTCTCTACTCTCCACCGAGAACTCCCTGAGCTCTAACCCTTCTTGGGTAGGTTGATTCTTAGCAAATGGCCATTGAATGCAGATTCCTTATACAAGCACAGCCCTTCCTTGCACTAATAGGTTCAACCCACGGGGAGGCTGTTATCAGATGAGCATGTGTGTTTGTTCCCAGCTGCAATCTTAATCTCTTTAAAGGAGGGAGGAATTTATCTGATGCTCGGTTTGGATCCATCCTCCAGCCATTTCCCCTCTCCACATGGACCTACTAGCACTGGGCTCATCTTACCATCAAGCCCCAACCCAAACACACCTGTCTCCAAAGAACCTCACTCCCTTCTGGGCACCTTAGCCTGCCCTCCCTTGCACAGCACACAGACAACGTGAGACCTTTGTGAGCACCATCTCCGTGCATAAGCCCTGGCAGGGTGGGTCCTAAACCTGACAAAGAGGAGAAATAAAGTAGAGACCTCCCACTTCCATTCCCTCTCTCTCCAGATCAACACTTTGTAAACTTTGGGGTCACAATCCCCCTTTGTGAATTTTAGGAAACTACGTGGCAGATTCCTTCCAAGAAAAATGAATGTTCATAGATTTTGGTTACAGCTTCAGAGGTCCCCGTGGTCTGGCAGCGTCAGGGTGACTTTGATTTGTAGCTGCTTTAAGAGCTACAGATTACAGATGGGGGGTGTGGGGGTGGGATTCCTCTCCCATCCAGCGTCACAACCAGAGGCCTCTCAGGCCTCCCAGGCAGCTCAAACATAGCATGTTTGTGACACATTATCCCGGCCTCCGCCTGCCCCCTAATACTCATACACATTCTCTCACTCACCCTGTCACCCTTGCTCAGTGGCTTAGTCGTGTCCAACTTTGCAACCTCATGGACAGTAGCCCACCAGGGATTCTCCAGGCAAGAATACCGGAGCTAGTTGCCGTTTCCTTCTCCAGGATATCTTCCCCACCCAGGGATCAAAACCTTGTCTCTTGCCTCTCCTGCACTGGCAGGCAGATTCTGTACCACTGAGACACCAGGGAAGACCACCCTGTCACCCTTAGGAGTCAGGAAAGGATTGGCATCTAACTTCTGAGTTGGGAGGAAAACCAAAAAGGAATTTCCAAGGCAAGGAAAGTTAGGGAGGCAATTTCCTGGGAGGAATCTGGTGGTGGGGAAATGGGGTTGGAGGAGGGTTACCCAGAACAGGAACCAGAGCCGGAGAAGGTTCAGGCTCTTTAAGCACCTGAAGAGGTCCTTTAAAATGAGTATTATTGGGCCCCACCCTTAGGAATTCTGATTCCAGAAGAGGGGACCTGGAGAAACCCCTGGCAGCAAGGTGGAGGCAGCAAGGGTCTGGAACCTTCTGGGATACTCTAAGTCTTTGGAATTAAGAACCAGACATAAATTCTAAGAACGAGACATAAATTCTATTACCATTACCTTTACCATCATCACTGCTCTCCTCACTGTCATCATCATCCCTCTCCTCACTGTCATCGTCATCATCTCTAACACAGTCAGAGATTTTACCACATTTGCATCCATTTCCCATCTAATCCTCCGAACCCTCTGAAATGCGTTCCACTTATTATTACACAGCTCCCCCATAGTACAGGTGGTAAAACTGAGGCTTGGAAAGACCAATTGCCTTAGGTCCTAGAAATAACACACACACATACGCACACACACAAACATACTCCCTGGGCTGCCAAACCTGCAGGCTAAGGAGTGAAAGAGGGCTCAAGGACTGAAGGACCCCAGGGCTCCCTGGATGCACAAGGAGAGACCAGGAGAGGCAGTGAGGCAGCCCTTCCGACTTCTGCTCCCACAGTCCCTGAACTTTGTACTGGTGGTTTGTTACAGGGAATCATTCTGGGACAGCAGCCTTTGAAGCGATCAGTGCCTTATCTGCCTTTGCCCAGGCACTGGCTGCCTTCCCCGCAGGGGTGTCCCCACCTAGTGACACTGGGCGCCCAGGACCCTGAAAAGCCAGAGCCTCAGGAGGGACGGTGACTCATTCTTCTCAGGCCCAGGAAGCACAGTGAGGTGTGAGGGGACAGAGTCCAGGGAAGGCCAAGGAAAACACCATCTGTGTCAACATCTAGGGAGGAAGGAGGACCACAGTGAGGGTTCACCTGGAACCTTCCTTGCCAGCCCACCTCAGGGACCAGGGACCATTTGCTGCTGAGTGCTATGGCCAGAGAGGAAACACAAAGGGGCAGACATCACTGTCCCACAGGCCAGGTCAGCTCTGACCCCCCACCCCTACACTGTAACAAACAGCCACCATCTCTGTGGGCACAAAACACCAAGGGACAAAACAAACATCTGGGAGAGGAGGGTGAGCAGGCTGGGCTGGGTGGGGTGGAGCTGTTCAGAGGCTTCCCACAGTGAATAAGTGCACAGCCCTCAGCTCCTCTCCCTTCTCTTTCACAACCCACTATTAGCCTCCGCAGGGTTTCTAGGCACCTGCATCCTTGAGTCAGATTGTCAGAGTTCAAACCCTTGTTCCACCACTTCCTAGCTGTGTGACCTTGGCCAAGTGATTTTACCTCTCTGAAGATATTTCCATACTGTGTAATGGAAATAATCCTGCCTCTTGAAATTATTTGAGAGGATTAAATGGGAGCTGACGCATTAAGGTCTATTAGATTGTAAAGGACAGATATCTTTCCATCTAAATAGAGCATTCCATTTCCAGCATCCAGCACACAGTAGGTGCTCATTGGTTTCATAAATAAGCGAACCAAACCATTGTCAGTTGGAAAGATCAATGAAAGCAAGGATGGTGTCTATCTTACTACAGTACTGCATCTTCATCACCCACCGTGGGCCCTGGCTGACAGTAGGTGTTCAAGACTTGGTTGAAAGAACCTCTCTCCGAAGCACCAACTAGCCTCTCTCATGGTAGGGGCAGCCCTCACCGCACCTCAGGGACCTCCTCCTTCCCCATCTCCTCTCCCCACCAGCCTGGACTCCGGCTCCGCTCCTCCCTCTCCCCTCGCAGGCGCTCTCCTGACCCGTCCACCCACTCTCGGTTAGCTCACCATCTCTCCCTAGCCCAGATCCCCTGACCAAGGAGCCACCGCAGCAGATCCTCGGCCAGGAGGCCGCCTGACCATCCAGACGCCCCTTTCCAGCTGAAATCCCTACTGGGGTTGGGGATTGGGTGGGAGGGAAGGGTTGGGGAAACTGAAGGCAGCCAGATCTGAAACCAGACCCGCTCCCCTCCTACCCTGCCCCGGCGGTGTCCGGAGGCCCTTCTCATCCCTCTCTCCTCGATCCACTCCAAGCCGTTGTCTAGTTCTAATTACAGATCTCAATCCTCCGAGACTCTCACGTCAAGAAAGTAACACTCCCACCCCCAACTCCCCCGCCGCGCCGCACACACCTAGACCTCTGGGCGCCCTCTTTCCTGGCTGCTACAAGGAATAGGCGCAAAGCAGGTAAAGGAAGCCTTCGGCGTCTTCCGGCACGACGTGCTCGACTCCGCCGGCCGGGGCAGACCCGCGCCTCCCCCGCCTCCCCCGCCGCGATCCGCGGGCGCTCCCGGCCCACACCCCCGAGCGCGGGGCATCTCCACCTGCATCCTTGAGTCAGATTGTCAGAGTTCAAACCCTTGCCCTTGTGTGACCTTGGCCAAGTGATTTTACCTCTCTGAAGATATTTCCATACTGTGTAATGGAAATAATCCTGCCTCTTGAAATTATTTGAGAGGATTAAATGGGAGCTGACGCATTAAGGTCTATTAGATTGTAAAGGACAGATATCTTTCCATCTAAATAGAGCATTCCATTTCCAGCATCCAGCACACAGTAGGTGCTCATTGGTTTCATAAATAAGCGAACCAAACCATTGTCAGTTGGAAAGATCAATGAAAGCAAGGATGGTGTCTATCTTACTACAGTACTGCATCTTCATCACCCACCGTGGGCCCTGGCTGACAGTAGGTGTTCAAGACTTGGTTGAAAGAACCTCTCTCCGAAGCACCAACTAGCCTCTCTCATGGTAGGGGCAGCCCTCACCGCACCTCAGGGACCTCCTCCTTCCCCATCTCCTCTCCCCACCAGCCTGGACTCCGGCTCCGCTCCTCCCTCTCCCCTCGCAGGCGCTCTCCTGACCCGTCCACCCACTCTCGGTTAGCTCACCATCTCTCCCTAGCCCAGATCCCCTGACCAAGGAGCCACCGCAGCAGATCCTCGGCCAGGAGGCCGCCTGACCATCCAGACGCCCCTTTCCAGCTGAAATCCCTACTGGGGTTGGGGATTGGGTGGGAGGGAAGGGTTGGAGAAACTGAAGGCAGCCAGATCTGAAACCAGACCCGCTCCCCTCCTACCCTGCCCCGGCGGTGTCCGGAGGCCCTTCTCATCCCTCTCTCCTCGATCCACTCCAAGCCGTTGTCTAGTTCTAATTACAGATCTCAATCCTCCGAGACTCTCACGTCAAGAAAGTAACACTCCCACCCCCAACTCCCCCGCCGCGCCGCACACACCTAGACCTCTGGGCGCCCTCTTTCCTGGCTGCTACAAGGAATAGGCGCAAAGCAGGTAAAGGAAGCCTTCGGCGTCTTCCGGCACGACGTGCTCGACTCCGCCGGCCGGGGCAGACCCGCGCCTCCCCCGCCTCCCCCGCCGCGATCCGCGGGCGCTCCCGGCACACACCCTGCCCTGAGCGCGGGGCATCTCCTCCCAGAGGGCGCGGGAGAGTGTGTCGGGGTGGGACGGCGGCCGCTCGTCCAGCATCCTCGGGCTGGCCCCCCCTCACCCCACCGTCACCCCCGCGGCGCCGGGCCTCCCCGAGCTCGAGGCGAGAGCGCGGCGCCGGGAGAACGCGCCTCACCAGTGGGCTCCCGGCGCTCCCAGCCCCAGGGTTCCGCCGCGGAGAATCCCTCCTCCTCCGCACCTCCGGTCTCAGGCTAGGGACCCCCGAAAGCTGGCGTTGGCGAGAGCCGAGAGCCGTGCCGACGGCGCTGGGAGGGGGCAGGGAGGGAGCCGGCTCCGGAATCACAAAGCGGCGAGCCCGGCCCGGAGGAGAAATCCTCGTAGAACGGAGCCTCTCAAGGACCGTAGAAAAGGGGGCTTTTCTACGGGCTTTTCTCTCAATCCTCAAAGCCCTCCGAGCCTCCCCGACTATTTCCTGCTAGAAGGAACGGTCGCCGGCCCCTGCCGAGAAACTGAGGCCAGAAGTCTGGGCTCGCGAGGGTGGGTTGGGGGAAGGAGTTGCGAGCCCTTGTCGCCTGCCAGTTTTGCTCCTGCGCGTGCCGCGCGTGCCCTCCTGGTCCCAGGGCCTTGCCCGCGTACACGCCTCTGGCCTGCAGCCGCGACCTGGCGGAGGGGACGTCCAGGTGTGAGAGGGACACAGGTGTGTGGGACCCAGATGTACTGGTGGGGTGCAGGTGGTTCCGGAGAACGCAGCTAAAGAGGGTCTCAAACACCGCTCAAGGTTTGCACCCTCTGCGAAGGGACCTAGGGCCCCCGAGCCTCGGGGAGGCGGGATGGCGAGGCCTGCCAGGTCCAGCTTGTTCCGGGAATACCCGGCCGGCCCGCCCGGGAGTGGGGGTGGGGGAGGCGCCGGCGGGGAAGCAGGTCCGGCTGGCCGGCCCCTAGGGTTCCCACCGGGCCGATGTTTACACTAACTATCGTGATTAGGGGAGAGGGGCGCCAGGGGCTCTCAGGGCGGCCCGGCGGCTTCCCATGACGTTATCTGGCCTCTCTGAGGGAGAGGGACAGAGCGTGTCTGTGTGTGTGTACCCCGCAAGGTGTAATGTGACACTGTTGGTGGAAGGTGTGTGTGAAACCCAGTGTTAAGATATAGGAAGCAGTAGACTTTGTGTTGAGTGAAGCGCCGCCGTGGGTGCCACTTGCTGGGTTAGGGTGTGTGCCACCAAGGCGTGTGCGGGAACACTGGGTTCTGTGTTTGTGGGTGCAGCCAAGGGGGGCAAGCGAGACGCGTTGTGTACCTAGGTTCTGGCCAAGGAGTGTAGCATAATTTACGTTAGGGTGTGTTCCTTAAAGGAGTATGTGTGCGAGCCTGGGTTTTGAGTGTTCACCTGGTGAACCGTGGCCGCGACACTCCTGTTATTAGAGCACGAGATTGCGTTTGTGCGTCCAAGCCGCCGAATGTCACACCCGGTTGTTTTCTGTAGCTTTCTATGGACACGGGTTGTGTGTCCATGCTGCTGAGCGTGCAGACGCCGAAACGGATTCTCAGCTAGTGACGGTGCCCCAGTGGGCGCTGGTGTGCGGGAGGTACGCCCGTGTGCACGTATGAATGTATGCGTGTACATATGTCGGTGGTCTGGCCCGCCGGGTGCCCGCGGGGAGCTAGAAGCGCCTGAGTGATCCGAGCTGGTCGCCCAACAAGTGTGTGTGTGCTTGTGGATGAGGGTCCTTGCTTGCTGCATCCTCGGGGAGTGCCCCCCAACCGCGGGGTGCACGCTTGCCCCAAACCATCTCCGTCCCTCGCGCTCACGGAGCCCCCTTATCCGCGTAGCTGCAAGCGCACGGGGGTGCAGGTCTCCTAGGCTGGGGTCCAGTCCAGCACCCACCCCCTCTCCTCGCTCGGCTTCTTGCGGCGGACCTTGGAGGCCAGGGAGCCCCGGCCGGAACCCCCACTCCCAGCTCCCAGCCGCCCCCACCTCAGTCCCGGCGCGCGGAGCACCCGCTGGGCCCCCCGTGGCCTCGCTCTGCCGGGCGCCCCTCCCTCGGCTCCCGCCGGCCATGGCCGCTCACGGCTGGGAGCCACCGCCGCCTCCACCGCCACCGATCCTTACCCGCCTCTGGGCAGCGCCGGCCGCGGGCCCTGCAGTCCATGAGCCGCCACCGGCCCCGGCCCGGGCTGCGGCTCGGCACGACTCGGGCTGGCGCTGCGGCTCAGGCTCGGCTCCGGCTGGTTTGGGGCGCAGCAGCCCCGGCGGCTTCGCGTCCGCGCCGCGCTCCCGCTCCCCGAGTGTGTGAGGCGGCGGCGGCGGCGGCGGCGGCGGCGGCGGCGGAGCCAGCGGCGAGCGGAGCGCACAGCCGGGCCCGCCCCCTCCCTCCCCCTCCCTCCTGGCCCGCCCGCCTCCCTGCCCCCTCCCCCGCGGCCGGGAGGTGGAGCTCGGGACCGCTCCGGTTCTGCTGGGAGGGGGACCCAGCTCCGCTCCCCAAAGCCAGGACCCTTTGGCGCTCTCCCCGCTGCCCGAGGCCCGTAGACGCAGATTGTCCCCCTCCCCGGCTCTTCAGTTTACGCTTATCCCACCCGTGCCCCCATCTGGGACCCCTCCCGAGTTCCTTTCCTAACCTCATTCAAACACCTGTCCCCTACTCTGCCCCCTGGGAAGTCGAGGCAGGGGAAAGGCCTCCCGCTGCTTTTTTTTTCTGGGCATCTGCTCCTGCAGATCCGCCTCCTTCCTGTCCAGACCCCCAAAGCACCCCGAGTGGCCCTCCCTTCCCACTGCGCTCCGGGCAAGTCCACCCCTCCCCCTCTGGCCGAAGCCGCAGAGCGGTCAGCGTCGGTGGCCGCAGCCAGCCTTGGGGGTGGGGCTACGGAGGGGACCGCGGGAGAGCGAGGGAACGGGGACCCGGAGGCTCCCCTCGAACGAGGACTGGGGAAATATACAAGTGTGAGGATGAGGTGACGCGCCTGAGCTCGGGCTATTAGAGGTCCCCCAATCACCTGTCCTCTGGGCGGCGTGGAGCTGTGGCCCCAACACATCGACCAGTGACAACCGCACATTCACACAGAGTCACACGGGTCCCTACCCCGCGAAGCCGCGCGGTGTCACGGCCCGTGTCACACGCCCTCGCAGTGCCACACTCTCTGTCACACTTACACTCGCCGAGTCACACACGGTGTCACACGCAGTGTCTCACACACTCGTTACTCAATTTCTGCCACTCAGTTTTGGCTCTCTGGCGCCATCTAGAGGTGTCCGAGCTGCCTCAGAACTCTTTTTTTTTCCCCTTTGCTTAGGGTTTGGTACCCCAGGTTCTCAAGTATCCCCGTCCAATACAACTCAGCTTTTCGCCACGGATAAGCTGACGCAGAGAGGTCAAGGTCAGAAGAGTGAGAAAGGCTGTTCCTGGCAAGGCCTGGCACTGCTGCGGAAAGGTCTCATATGGCATGACTGGTATCTGCACCTCTGTTTGCCATAGTCTTTGACTGCTCCTCCCTATCCACCCGCGTTTTCCCATCCCTAGGACACTTGTCCCTGCTTCCTCCTCTTCTGATATCTGGGTTCTCTGTGAATCCCTCTTTAGGGTAAGGGTGAGCTCTAGGGCCACCTAAGGGCTGCCCAACATCTCTCAGAAGGGCAGCCCCCCTCCACTGGATTCCCTTTCTGGCCTGGACTCTGCTCTTGTCTGCACTCCCAGCCCTTTCCCCCAGGATCCCAGGTGTGGGGGCTCTGGTTGGGAGATGGGGTGAACTAGTGACAGGCGGATCTGTCCTATAGTGGTTTCTCTCTGTGTCTTGCGAAACTCATAAGCTTCCCGTCATTGAGCACAGCTCCACGGGAGGAATCAGTGGCCCAGAGACAAGAAATCTCCCACAGAGGAGCTGCCTCAGCCTCCCTGCCCCCAGCGTGTGCCCGCTGCCCACTGCAGCAAACCCTCCCCGGTCTGCTAGCGGGGAGCCATTCAAAGGCTCCTCTGTTCTCTTGCCTTGCTCAGGGCTGAGCAAGATAGGCAGCCGCAGAGCTGGGCAGGAAATGCTAATCTCCCAGATGTGCTCCTCCATCCTCCCTGCTTCAAACCCAAATCCTGCACCAAGTGGTTGGAGCAGAACAGGGCCAGCGCGAGGCCAGGGTGTGTCTCCTCTTCTCCCTGCTTTCCGCGCGCTCTTACCCCCCTGCCAGACTGGGCACTGTGGGGAACCTGAGCCTGGGACAGTGTGAAAATGAGGCTGAGGCTGTCTCCTCCTCCGAGGAGGGCAGGCAAAGGGCAGAGACCCAGGAGGTTACATTCGAGGAGGAGAGAAGCCAGGTTCTTGGTCCCATACCAAAATGGGGAGGCAGACCCGGTTGACACGTAGGCTATGAGGGTGGGAAGTGTTTCCAAACTGAGTGCCTGAGATTCCAGCTGAGACTATGGCCCCAGGGTGATGCTTGGTGTGGGAGTGGTTGGGAGACTTGTGGCCTAAGGCTCTTGCTATGATATGTACATTCCTGGGCTGGGCTGTGGCAAGGAGAGTTAGGATGCTATAGATCCTGGCATGACTGGTATCTGCACCTCTGTTTGCCATAGTCTTTGACTGCTCCTCCCTATCCACCCGCGTTTTCCCATCCCTAGGACACTTGTCCCTGCTTCCTCCTCTTCTGATATCTGGGTTCTCTGTGAATCCCTCTTTAGGGTAAGGGTGAGCTCTAGGGCCACCTAAGGGCTGCGCAACATCTCTCAGAAGGGCAGGCTCCCTCCACTGGATTGCCTTTCTTGCCTGGACTCTGCTCTTGTCTGCACTCCCAGCCCTTTCCCCCAGGATCCCAGGTGTGGGGGCTCTGGTTGGGAGATGGGGTGAACTAGTGACAGGCGGATCTGTCCTATAGTGGTTTCTCTCTGTGTCTTGCGAAACTCATAAGCTTCCCGTCATTGAGCACAGCTCCACGGGAGGAATCAGTGGCCCAGAGACAAGAAATCTCCCACAGAGGAGCTGCCTCAGCCTCCCTGCCCCCAGCGTGTGCCCGCTGCCCACTGCAGCAAACCCTCCCCGGTCTGCTAGCGGGGAGCCATTCAAAGGCTCCTCTGTTCTCTTGCCTTGCTCAGGGCTGAGCAAGATAGGCAGCCGCAGAGCTGGGCAGGAAATGCTAATCTCCCAGATGTGCTCCTCCATCCTCCCTGCTTCAAACCCAAATCCTGCACCAAGTGGTTGGAGCAGAACAGGGCCAGCGCGAGGCCAGGGTGTGTCTCCTCTTCTCCCTGCTTTCCGCGCGCTCTTACCCCCCTGCCAGACTGGGCACTGTGGGGAACCTGAGCCTGGGACAGTGTGAAAATGAGGCTGAGGCTGTCTCCTCCTCCGAGGAGGGCAGGCAAAGGGCAGAGACCCAGGAGGTTACATTCGAGGAGGAGAGAAGCCAGGTTCTTGGTCCCATACCAAAATGGGGAGGCAGACCCGGTTGACACGTAGGCTATGAGGGTGGGAAGTGTTTCCAAACTGAGTGCCTGAGATTCCAGCTGAGACTATGGCCCCAGGGTGATGCTTGGTGTGGGAGTGGTTGGGAGACTTGTGGCCTAAGGCTCTTGCTATGATATGTACATTCCTGGGCTGGGCTGTGGCAAGGAGAGTTAGGATGCTATAGATCCTGGCATGATAACAGAAAGAAAGAAAAAAAAAGTTGCCTGTGATTGCCTCTGGGACACTGTTGTGATGCTATGAGGCTGTTGTGCCCAGGCTATAGCCAAAACAATTAGCTTATCAGAGAGGCTTTTGCCACACCATGCACGTGTATGTGTCTGTGTTCATGCGTTCTTGTTGAGAGGCGAGCTGTAACTGAAAGGCTATAAGGCTTGAAGCTGAAAACGTGAGGCTGGTGTACCTGAGACGGGCTATAGCTGAGGAGCTTTTCTCTGTTAATATGACGTAGGTAGAACTGTAGCTGGATCCATTGCTTAGGTCCTAGGAGATGAGAGGCTGTTGCTAGGACCCTGTACCTGTGGGGAAGGCTGTTACCTGGGATAAGAGCAGAGTTGCTGTTGTGTATAAGACTGTAGCTGGGATGCTATTGGTCCTGAAACTATGGCTGTGATGACAGCGTGCTGGGGATTGGCTATAGTGAGGATGCTGTTGCCCAGGCTTGTGGCTGGGCTATTACTGTGTGCAGGACTCTAGCTGGGATGCTGTTATGCCTGCAGCCATAGCTCGGAAGCTCAAGTGTATCTGGGAGGCCATTTCCTGGTAATATAGCTGGACCACTGTTGTGTGGGGGATGGAGCCCACACTCCGTTGCCTAGGAGATGAGAAGCTGTTCCCTGGGAAGCTGTTCTGGGAGGCAGGATGCTACCTGAGATGGGAGCTGATCTGCGTTGGAGCTATCTACTGTTGTACTTGGGATGGTTCCCGAGTGGCTGTTGCCTCATCTGTGGCTGGCTGGGTGGGGGAAGGCAAGTGAGTTTTGCCTGGAGGTCTGGGAGATGCCAGGAGCCCAAGGCTGGGCGGGGGCTGCTGCTCTGGGGAGCTTCACCAGGTTCTTGGTCCCATACCAAAATGGGGAGGCAGACCCGGTTGACACGTAGGCTATGAGGGTGGGAAGTGTTTCCAAACTGAGTGCCTGAGATTCCAGCTGAGACTATGGCCCCAGGGTGATGCTTGGTGTGGGAGTGGTTGGGAGACTTGTGGCCTAAGGCTCTTGCTATGATATGTACATTCCTGGGCTGGGCTGTGGCAAGGAGAGTTAGGATGCTATAGATCCTGGCATGATAACAGAAAGAAAGAAAAAAAAAGTTGCCTGTGATTGCCTCTGGGACACTGTTGTGATGCTATGAGGCTGTTGTGCCCAGGCTATAGCCAAAACAATTAGCTTATCAGAGAGGCTTTTGCCACACCATGCACGTGTATGTGTCTGTGTTCATGCGTTCTTGTTGAGAGGCGAGCTGTAACTGAAAGGCTATAAGGCTTGAAGCTGAAAACGTGAGGCTGGTGTACCTGAGACGGGCTATAGCTGAGGAGCTTTTCTCTGTTAATATGACGTAGGTAGAACTGTAGCTGGATCCATTGCTTAGGTCCTAGGAGATGAGAGGCTGTTGCTAGGACCCTGTACCTGTGGGGAAGGCTGTTACCTGGGATAAGAGCAGAGTTGCTGTTGTGTATAAGACTGTAGCTGGGATGCTATTGGTCCTGAAACTATGGCTGTGATGACAGCGTGCTGGGGATTGGCTATAGTGAGGATGCTGTTGCCCAGGCTTGTGGCTGGGCTATTACTGTGTGCAGGACTCTAGCTGGGATGCTGTTATGCCTGCAGCCATAGCTCGGAAGCTCAAGTGTATCTGGGAGGCCATTTCCTGGTAATATAGCTGGACCACTGTTGTGTGGGGGATGGAGCCCACACTCCGTTGCCTAGGAGATGAGAAGCTGTTCCCTGGGAAGCTGTTCTGGGAGGCAGGATGCTACCTGAGATGGGAGCTGATCTGCGTTGGAGCTATCTACTGTTGTACTTGGGATGGTTCCCGAGTGGCTGTTGCCTCGTCTGTGGCTGGCTGGGTGGGGGAAGGCAAGTGAGTTTTGCCTGGAGGTCTGGGAGATGCCAGGAGCCCAAGGCTGGGCGGGGGCTGCTGCTCTGGGGAGCTTCACCAGCTGCTTTGCTGTGGAGCTGGGAAGCCTGTTTTCATTACTGTTTTAACTCTTTTTTTAACCTTGTTTTTCTCTCGGCTGCACTTTCGCTCACTCATTAATTTTGGTATTTTTCTCACGGTGCCTCAGCCCCTGTCACGGCTGCCATGGCAACAGGAGGCAGTCTGCACAGCGCCGAAATATCTGATCAAAAAATAACCAAAATAAGCAAACACCAAATCGACTGCTCTGGGGGCTCCGGCCAAGGGAGAGCTGGTGGCTCACGTCCAGGAAACTCTAAGTTCCCGAGGGACCCCTTCTTCTTCCCCAGGGAAGCTTTGCTAAACCTTCTGATAACCTAGGAGGCCCCTTCCCCAAGGGAATCCCCCAGCACATTCTCCCAGGACTCTGAGATTTTCAGTGGTCCTTGACATGGGAGCATTGGGAGGATGTAAGGACCGGGCTTCACTTCCCAGAAACTGAATCAAACCTCTAAGAGGCTCCCTCCCTGCCCTCACTATGCCCACATCTGTAACACTCTATCCCCCTCTCTCCTGTCCCCTCCCTCCTTAGGCTTCTTTCACTTTCTCTGCTCCCAACTCCTGCTTGGCCTTCTCTACTCTCTTCTTTTCATACCTGAGCATCCTGACAGGATGGATAGAGGGGAGGAAGCTGCAGCCTCCAGACGCGCTCCCAACTCTTCAATGGAGATGTGAGGAGAAATGCCACAAAAGCACCTGAAACTCGCAGGCTCTGGCCACCTCTAGCTCCAGCCGCCTATGTGAGATTCCTGAAGAGCCCTGAACACCCACACCCACTCTAATTTCCCCCAACTGCATTCTGGTTTCCTGGGGACCTCCTTCTCTCAAGTGGGCCTCTCCCACTTGACAGAAGAGCCTCATGTGGACAAGGCAGGGGCAAAACTCCTGGTACTAGCTGATTGTCTTCTTCACCCATTAATTTCCCCTCAGAAGGGGCTTGTCTAGATTTCTGTAGCACAAAGAACGGGAGGAACAAGAAGGAGCTCTTCAGCTCTGCCTTAGTCACATCACAAAACTGAATCTCTGTATCTCGGTCCCCCTCTGGGAGCTAGAACTCACCTTTTGCTCCTTATGTTTGTTTCCTATAGCCCCCTCCCCACCAAGAGCAGTAGTGGCCTTGGCCTCCTGGCAGAGTCTTCCTGGGCCCGTTTCCATAGAAACCGGATAGTCTGTGCAGTGTGAGATGGGGAGGGGAGATGGGAGCAGGGAGGAGGGACCAGACCTCAGGGACAGCCCCAGAAGAAAGGACCTTGGCCCTGAGAGAAGGAGGAGGGTGCCCCATCCAAAGTGGGGGAGCCTTGACTGGGGGAGGGGAGAGAAAAATCTTTGTAGGTTCTGTCCCCACACAATTCACTCTGTTGCCTCCCAAGGAGGCAAACAACCTCCTCACCTGGCACAGAGAGGTGGGGAGTTCCTTTCTCCCCACACCTCTAAAATCCGACTTTACCAGGAACTTCCTGATCTGGGATGAATGTCTTTCCCAGGAGCCCCCAGTCTTAGTCTAAGACCAGGATCGTAGGATACCTTCCCTCCCCCAAGAGCTACACAACTGCCCCAGACCAGTGGCTCTGTGCTCTGAAGGCTGGGCAGCCCCAGGACCCAGTGGCCGCTGCTGACCCCGTGGCGTGCGGCTCTCAAAGGCCCCATTCATCTCTGGGGGCTGAAGGCACCATTGTCCCTGGCAAGGGGTGGTGGGGGCAGTGGGGGGTCTCGACTCAGAAGGAAGGAATGTGTCTGGAGAAGTTTGCCCCCAGGGCTTCAGTCTCCAGGTCCCCGCCAGATCTCCATCTGGACCCCTTCACAACCCCAAGCCCCTCCCCCACTGCTCCCGGCAGCCTTTGCGCTTCTCCTGAGGGTGGAAACTGCCAGGGTTTGGGGGAGAAGACTCACCCCAGCCCTCTGGCTTTCTAGGGAGAAACTTTTCTGGGGCTGGGAGCTGTCCAGCGCCACAGGTCCTGACGGACCAATGATTCGTCTAGGTGCCCTCAGAGCTCAGGACCATACTGAGCTGGCTGCGGGCTCAGGAGTTCTCTTCTACCCAGGCTAACATTGCAGACCACACCTGGCCTGGATGGGTGTGGGTGAAGTTCTGGACTCGGGTAGCCATGGGTGCTGGGAACTGACCCAAGGAGCAACTTGACCTCTGCCCTATCTGAGGAGAATTGAAGGGTCAAGTGCCACCAGGCCACTTCTCTAGAATTCTGTCTCTGATAGGGTTAAAGAAAAGCCCTGGAGAGGTCAGGCCCAGCCTCTCCTTCCCTCATCTCTGCTGTGCCTCTGTTTCTGTTTTCCTAACTCTCTCCACCCTCCTCTCTTTCCCTCCCTGCTGGGTTAGGGGCTGCTGAATTATCATTTCCCAGCTCTGCTAATGTGCTCCCTGCTGCGGGGAGGGATCATAATTCTGGGAGATGATTAAGTTTCAAATTGTTTTTCTATGTGTTGTTGACGATGAGGCTTTAATATGGTCCCTCCCCAGACAGGGAGCCTGGCCCCAGCTGCTTGCTCTGTCCCCCTTGGCAAGCCCTCTCCTCTCTGATAGGCCAGGTCTGAGAACATGTCCCATGTTGTGCCCTCTAAACTTATACCAGAGTTGGGGGTGGGGTGGACCTACTTTTGACTCAAACAGGAATACATATAATGCGGTGGTGAGAAGCACTGGTTTTGAAGTCAGACAAGTCAGGACTCAAGTCCTAACTCTGCCACTTGGACGAGTTATTTAAACTGTCTGAGCCTCAGTTTCTTCATCTACAAAATGGGGATAATTTAACAATTGCCTCATAGAGAGCTTTGTGTATTTAAAATCATAATGCTTAGCAGAGTGCCTAGCTCATGGTAAAACTTGGTAAATATTAGTGGTTATTAGTACACACGTCCCCCATCCTGTGTGATCCTGCCTCCTCCATCCTTCCTAACTTTTTGTTCAGTAAATGGATATCTAATGCCTGCTATTTTCCAGGCACTACGCAGTAGAAGTTAGGTTATTCTGGAGAAAGGAGATTGGTTTTCTTGCTTATCTCTCCTTAAATACCCCTTCATTTGCCTCCTTTATTCCTTTCAATGTGAGTTCTCTCCCCTTATACCCTCCCACATACTTCCAACTCTTCCTTCATTATTCCTACTTAATTCTTCATTCTTTCTCTGCAGTCTTAGCATGTCACCTTGATTCTTCCTAACACACGCACATCTTTTACCTTCTGCATCATTCTCCATCCCCTTTGGGGCCATCATAGTGAATCAAGGGGGCTGAATTTTCAAGCTAGGAGAGAGAATCCTGAATCATGCTCCGTTGTGTGTGCTGAGTCATGCTGTGTGTGTGCACATGTGTGCGTGTAACGAAGGATCACACACATTCATCTGCATTCAGTGGTGGATCTGTAACAGACTTGTGAATGCCCACGTTTGAACTGTGTACTCATTTGCCTTCTGTCCCCTATGTATAAGCCCTAACAGCCCTTGAAATAGAAGTCTGTGTCTTTGCCTGCCTATCCACCTACCTTGCCCCGCCTGTATCTTTGTTATTCTCTTAATTGGGGAAGCCTACTGGTTGTCAGTAACAGAAGCTGATTTGTGAAAGTGTATTTTTGTTTCTGCTCACCTGGCTTCCTACCCTTCATTATACTGAACAGTTTTTCCAAGAAGTCATTTCACAACTCTTATAAGGCTTGATTCCGTGCAGGAAACAGAAACTACTCTAGGTGTTTTAAACCGAAGGGAATTTAATATAGGAATTCAGTGCCTACGAAAATATTAAAAAAAGAAAAAGACTTGTCGAATGGACTCCTGGAAGCTGTACCAGGAGAGTTAGGACATGTTCTATGATCAGAAACAGGGACTCAAAAGGCCACCTTTTGAGTGGATCTAGTGAATTAAAGAACACACTGCCACAGCTTTGCCGTCTAGGAATTAGGAAGAAGAGACCAAATGGATAAGCTTGGTAAATATTAGTGGTTATTAGTACACACGTCCCCCATCCTGTGTGATCCTGCCTCCTCCATCCTTCCTAACTTTTTGTTCAGTAAATGGATATCTAATGCCTGCTATTTTCCAGGCACTACGCAGTAGAAGTTAGGTTATTCTGGAGAAAGGAGATTGGTTTTCTTGCTTATCTCTCCTTAAATACCCCTTCATTTGCCTCCTTTATTCCTTTCAATGTGAGTTCTCTCCCCTTATACCCTCCCACATACTTCCAACTCTTCCTTCATTATTCCTACTTAATTCTTCATTCTTTCTCTGCAGTCTTAGCATGTCACCTTGATTCTTCCTAACACACGCACATCTTTTACCTTCTGCATCATTCTCCATCCCCTTTGGGGCCATCATAGTGAATCAAGGGGGCTGAATTTTCAAGCTAGGAGAGAGAATCCTGAATCATGCTCCGTTGTGTGTGCTGAGTCATGCTGTGTGTGTGCACATGTGTGCGTGTAACGAAGGATCACACACATTCATCTGCATTCAGTGGTGGATCTGTAACAGACTTGTGAATGCCCACGTTTGAACTGTGTACTCATTTGCCTTCTGTCCCCTATGTATAAGCCCTAACAGCCCTTGAAATAGAAGTCTGTGTCTTTGCCTGCCTATCCACCTACCTTGCCCCGCCTGTATCTTTGTTATTCTCTTAATTGGGGAAGCCTACTGGTTGTCAGTAACAGAAGCTGATTTGTGAAAGTGTATTTTTGTTTCTGCTCACCTGGCTTCCTACCCTTCATTATACTGAACAGTTTTTCCAAGAAGTCATTTCACAACTCTTATAAGGCTTGATTCCGTGCAGGAAACAGAAACTACTCTAGGTGTTTTAAACCGAAGGGAATTTAATATAGGGAATTCAGTGCCTACGAAAATATTAAAAAAAGAAAAAGACTTGTCGAATGGACTCCTGGAAGCTGTACCAGGAGAGTTAGGACATGTTCTATGATCAGAAACAGGGACTCAAAAGGCCACCTTTTGAGTGGATCTAGTGAATTAAAGAACACACTGCCACAGCTTTGCCGTCTAGGAATTAGGAAGAAGAGACCAGGAAGCTGGAGTAACTGTTAACAGGAGAACCTCTCCACGATCCTGCTTGCCAGCAGAAAGCCCAAAATAACAGAAAGAAGGCCTTTTCCACTGTTTGCCTTCCAGTCACACAAGTGCACTTAACTGTGAGTGAGGGAAATGTCGTCCAGCTCTCTAGTCTCTCCAACACAGTAGAACAAAGTAGCAATAGAGTATGCATGACAACTGACCATATTCAACACTCATTTGGACCTTGCCCTTTAGGAGTTCACAGACTAGAGGAGATAGCACTAGGATCAATGTGGCTTAAAAAGATGACCCAGAACCTATCTGTGATAGGCCGAATTTCAGCCACATGAGGTCTGGGACCTTTGTGGTCTTAAACTGAGTCCAGCTACCTAATCTGTAGCATTGGAGCTCAAGTTCTGCTAATCACTAGAGGAATAAAGCTGGAGCCAGTACACCAGGAAGAGGTGGGGAAAGAAGAGACCATGACCCAGTGTCCACAGAGTTCTCCCTTCTTTTCAGTTCCTAGAAGGGGCTATGCACAATAATCCAGGATCCTACATGAGGTCCCAAGAAAACAGGGTCCCTGCTCAGCAGCAGATCCTCCCTTACACTGAGTGGTTTTGATGTATGTGGCTCACCCATTACCTGCCTCAGGCCATCAGTCTAAAAGGAACCCTCAGGATCACCACTGGGGAAAAGAGAAGTCCAGAGGGAGGGCTAAAGTGGGCCCACCTATCAGGGAGGAGGGCCTGAGCCCAGGGCTGTTTTGCTGGAGAATATCTAGGAACTGTTCCTGCTGCAATCTGCTTCCTCATGCAGTTCCAGATGTTTTGGCATTTCTCCTCATCTCTGACTCTAGGAACCTGGGGCTGAGTCTATGTGCCTCTAGGACAAGGAAATGGTGGGAGCTTCCAAGATCCCAAATAAATGCAAAGTTTATAAATGGTATCAGTTTCTATCTGCTGAGTGAGTGTGAAAGTCTAAGGATAAGGGGTGGGCTGGCATTTCCTTATGGACTTAAAATTGTTGTTGTTGAGTCACTGAGTTATGTCTGACTCTCTGCAACCCCATAAACTGCAGCATGCCAGGCTTCCATGCCCTTCACTCTCTCCCAGAGTTTGTTCAAACTCATGTCTACTGAGTCACTTTGATGCCATGCAACCATCTCGTCCTCTGTTGTTGCCTTCTCCTGCTGCTGTCAATCTTTCCCAGATCAGCACCTTTTCCAGTGAGTCCTCTCTTCATATCAGGTGGCCACAGTTTTGGAGCTTCAGCTTCAGTATAAGTCCTCCCAATGAATATTCAGGGTTGATCTCCTTTAGGATGGACTGCTTTGATCGCCTTGCTGTCCAAGGGAATGACACAACATGGTCCACTGGAAAAGGCAAGCCACTTTACTATTCTTGCCTCGAGAATCCCATGAACAGTATGAAAAAGGCTTAAAAGGTAGTATATCCCAGTGTGTAAAAACTTGGCCTCCAGAATCCTGTCCTGACTAAGCTGCTTCCTTCTTTGGCCCTAGGGTGACCTTGGGCCAATGACCTAATATCTCTGAGCTTGTTTCCCATTTGTAAAAGAGAATAATACATACTTGCCTCCCAAGACAGTTGGGGAATTAATTGAAATAGTTATGTATAACCATTGTCAAGTGCTTGGTTCAATTCTTGGCACACAGTAGGCTTTCAGTAAATGGCAGCTGTTCGTATTTTTTGTTATTATTATTGACTTCGTACAGTCTCAGCAGCAAACATCTTCCATCTTATTTACCAAGAGACATCAAGGCTTGCTCTAGAAATATGTGTTCTTAGTCACGATTTGGAAAAGTGGAGAGCCAGATCGGGGGTCAAACCTGATAGGGCGGGGTTTTGCTGGAGAATATCTAGGAACTGTTCCTGCTGCAATCTGCTTCCTCATGCAGTTCCAGATGTTTTGGCATTTCTCCTCATCTCTGACTCTAGGAACCTGGGGCTGAGTCTATGTGCCTCTAGGACAAGGAAATGGTGGGAGCTTCCAAGATCCCAAATAAATGCAAAGTTTATAAATGGTATCAGTTTCTATCTGCTGAGTGAGTGTGAAAGTCTAAGGATAAGGGGTGGGCTGGCATTTCCTTATGGACTTAAAATTGTTGTTGTTGAGTCACTGAGTTATGTCTGACTCTCTGCAACCCCATAAACTGCAGCATGCCAGGCTTCCATGCCCTTCACTCTCTCCCAGAGTTTGTTCAAACTCATGTCTACTGAGTCACTTTGATGCCATGCAACCATCTCGTCCTCTGTTGTTGCCTTCTCCTGCTGCTGTCAATCTTTCCCAGATCAGCACCTTTTCCAGTGAGTCCTCTCTTCATATCAGGTGGCCACAGTTTTGGAGCTTCAGCTTCAGTATAAGTCCTCCCAATGAATATTCAGGGTTGATCTCCTTTAGGATGGACTGCTTTGATCGCCTTGCTGTCCAAGGGAATGACACAACATGGTCCACTGGAAAAGGCAAGCCACTTTACTATTCTTGCCTCGAGAATCCCATGAACAGTATGAAAAAGGCTTAAAAGGTAGTATATCCCAGTGTGTAAAAACTTGGCCTCCAGAATCCTGTCCTGACTAAGCTGCTTCCTTCTTTGGCCCTAGGGTGACCTTGGGCCAATGACCTAATATCTCTGAGCTTGTTTCCCATTTGTAAAAGAGAATAATACATACTTGCCTCCCAAGACAGTTGGGGAATTAATTGAAATAGTTATGTATAACCATTGTCAAGTGCTTGGTTCAATTCTTGGCACACAGTAGGCTTTCAGTAAATGGCAGCTGTTCGTATTTTTTGTTATTATTATTGACTTCGTACAGTCTCAGCAGCAAACATCTTCCATCTTATTTACCAAGAGACATCAAGGCTTGCTCTAGAAATATGTGTTCTTAGTCACGATTTGGAAAAGTGGAGAGCCAGATCAGGAAAGATGCCCGTCAAACCTGTTTCTTCTAGCTGAGAAGTCTCTGTCACCTTAAATCCTAGTGCTGTCCTTGTGTGGATCCATTCAGGCATCTTAATATCACCCAAGGAAGTGGACTTGATGTCACTCTGGCGGGTGAAGAAAGGGGAAACTAGGAATATTCACAGGCCCAGGATTTTAAAAGTTTGGAATCATCTGCTCTGACCTTTTGCACCTGCCCCCTTTCCTCAAACCCTCCAACTTCATTTAAATTTTATTGAACATTTACTATATACCAGGCAACATGTTAGGCACAGGGGGTACAGTGAAGATCAAAGAGAAAGATGGACCCTAACAACTGGAGCCCTCAGTTTATTGCAGCCACAGGCTATACAACTAGAATGGCACAAATAATCACTTAGCTACAGTTACAGTGGATGCATCTAAGAAAAATGACGGAGAGTAGTGACAGTGGATAATGGAAGAACTTAACCTCCCTTGTTAGTCTAGGGAAGGAGGGAGCAGGAAGGAAAGGCCGTGTTAGATCTGAAGAAAAAGTAAGAGTCAGTAAGCTATGCAGGGGGATAGGCCCTGGACAAAGCAAATTCCTGCCAAAATGTTAGCTGATAACTTGATGGTGTTTGCCTTGACAGAGGTATTTGATTCTTAATGGGAGGCTCCCAAAGGGTTAAATATTTAATGGTGGGATTTTTGAGAGACATGTGACCAGCTGATAGGGTCAGGTGGCCTTCTCAGCAGCATTCAAACCACAACATGTGGCCAGGAAGCCCGTCTCTGGGTATATGCGTTGTGTGTGGGAATGTAAATGCATGTTTGAGATTGTGACTGTAGGTGCAGGTGCGTATGAATAAATGCAGAGCTATAACTAATAATTTTGACATCTGGGCCGAGCAACAGAAACATATCTTTAAATCCAGGGATACGCCAACTCATAGTGGAGTTGCAAGAGAATGGAGAAGGGAGAGTGTTCCCCCACATGCATATAGGAGCTCCCATTGGTTAAATCCCCCACCTTTGACCTTGGACATCCTAGCTCATCCATCTCTGCTGAGTGTCAGGGGAGACTAAGTAGCCCTGCTAGCGAAGCCCTAGTATTGAAGGTGGGGGAGAAGGAGAGACTTTAAAATTTGCACAAGTCTTTTAGAAAATTGGTACTTAGAACATTGGCATCCTCCATATTTTTGTTCCTGGGCCCCTGGTGGATTATCATGTGCTCAGTTGTATCTGAATCTTTGCGACCCCATGGACTGTAGCCCACCAGGCTCCTCTGTCCATGGAATTTTCCAGGCAAGAATACTGGAGTGGGTTGCCATTTCCTCCTCCAGGGGATCTTCCCAACCCAGGTGCAGAACCCACATCTCCCATGTCTCCTGCATTGCAGGCAGATTCTTTACCCATTGAACCATTGAAGGGAAGGCTCTGGTGAGTGAGTGTACCCTTATTGAGACTTTGAATGTGTCTATACTTCTATAGGTGTGTGAATGCTGACTGTACGTGCTTATGTGGATATGAATGGGTGTTTGGGGACCACAGTGCTTTAAAAAGCCTGGATAATGGAAGAACTTAACCTCCCTTGTTAGTCTAGGGAAGGAGGGAGCAGGAAGGAAAGGCCGTGTTAGATCTGAAGAAAAAGTAAGAGTCAGTAAGCTATGCAGGGGGATAGGCCCTGGACAAAGCAAATTCCTGCCAAAATGTTAGCTGATAACTTGATGGTGTTTGCCTTGACAGAGGTATTTGATTCTTAATGGGAGGCTCCCAAAGGGTTAAATATTTAATGGTGGGATTTTTGAGAGACATGTGACCAGCTGATAGGGTCAGGTGGCCTTCTCAGCAGCATTCAAACCACAACATGTGGCCAGGAAGCCCGTCTCTGGGTATATGCGTTGTGTGTGGGAATGTAAATGCATGTTTGAGATTGTGACTGTAGGTGCAGGTGCGTATGAATAAATGCAGAGCTATAACTAATAATTTTGACATCTGGGCCGAGCAACAGAAACATATCTTTAAATCCAGGGATACGCCAACTCATAGTGGAGTTGCAAGAGAATGGAGAAGGGAGAGTGTTCCCCCACATGCATATAGGAGCTCCCATTGGTTAAATCCCCCACCTTTGACCTTGGACATCCTAGCTCATCCATCTCTGCTGAGTGTCAGGGGAGACTAAGTAGCCCTGCTAGCGAAGCCCTAGTATTGAAGGTGGGGGAGAAGGAGAGACTTTAAAATTTGCACAAGTCTTTTAGAAAATTGGTACTTAGAACATTGGCATCCTCCATATTTTTGTTCCTGGGCCCCTGGTGGATTATCATGTGCTCAGTTGTATCTGAATCTTTGCGACCCCATGGACTGTAGCCCACCAGGCTCCTCTGTCCATGGAATTTTCCAGGCAAGAATACTGGAGTGGGTTGCCATTTCCTCCTCCAGGGGATCTTCCCAACCCAGGTGCAGAACCCACATCTCCCATGTCTCCTGCATTGCAGGCAGATTCTTTACCCATTGAACCATTGAAGGGAAGGCTCTGGTGAGTGAGTGTACCCTTATTGAGACTTTGAATGTGTCTATACTTCTATAGGTGTGTGAATGCTGACTGTACGTGCTTATGTGGATATGAATGGGTGTTTGGGGACCACAGTGTCAATTGTGACACCAAAAGCCCCAGTGAGTTTGGGGCCAGCGCACATGTTCCTGTCTTCCTCCTCTCCCACTGTGCCTGTCTCTGCCCACTTCATGAGATGCAGAGGCTGGGATTATCAGCTGATCAGGGCTGAGTCCTTTCATATCAATGGACCGAAAATGTACTGACCACAAGGCAAGCAGAAATAATATGCTCACCTTCACCTCCATCCCATAAAGCAAGTGGAACCTGGCCCCTTTGCAGTGAATGAGCTTCAATAATTCATCCCAGCTGCGGGCGTGGTATTGACATAAAGCTAATTTAACACTGGGGGAGGCATGGGAGGTGAGGAGCGATTATGCCTTCAGCATGGTCACTCTGCTAGCTCTCTGATGCCGTGCTGGAGAGCAGAGTCCCACCATGGGGGAAAGCTGGGGAGGTTGCTTGTTCCTTTCCCTCCTTGAGGCAGTTGACTTTCTGAGGCTGTTAAGATGATGTTCTATTTTCTTCTTGAGAATATTCTTGAATAGAGACTACCTACCCATCCCAGTCTCAGGACTTGAACTTCCCAACAGTGCTAGAGATGTATATGTTAGGCCAGACTAAGGTCTCCTCTATCTCTTTCTGAAGAATAAAAATCGCTGGCACTTTCCATAGGGTGTGACGTGTTTTTGAGGGGTGAGCTTGAGAGTTTTGTTGGACAGAGAGAGAATCTATGGTTAATGTCTTAAATGATACCAGACAACTCCATTTGATTTTCTTCTTTCTCAAAAATAAAAACCACTCATAAATAAATAAATAAAAATTACTCATTCAACATCCAAAAAAATGTTCATTGAGTTCCTTTCTTCATTTATTCAATAAATGCTTAGTAGGCACCTACGGGTACTAGAGGAACCACACAGTTACCTTCATGGGGGTTTATAAGATAGCAAAAGAGAGAAGCATTAAACAAATACACACATGAATAAGTATGTAAGTACAAATCATTGCTGATGCTACTTATTTCTATTCATTCACTCATTCGAAGACCAATAAAATGAGAGCGAATAATGGTAAGGAACAGCTTTAGAGGAAAAGGCCTCTGAGCCCTGAAGGATGAGTAGCCTGGGGAAGAGAGTGGAAAGGGTAGACCAGGTGGAGGCAGAGGCACATGTTCAGTGCTTTGTTTCTTGTTGCAAGCAGATGGTGAAGCTTTCCTGGGGCCTGATGGGAGAAAAGAAACTGGAAAAGAAAGATCTGGGTTCAAATCCTGCCTTTTCCACTTGATAGGTGGCCTTGGACAAGCTGCTGCTTCTCTCAAGTCTCAGTCACCTCATCTATAAAACGGAGATGATAACATTTCCCACTTTATAGGACTATTGTGAAAAGTTGGGTAAAATAATGTTCTAAAGTGCTTACCAGGGCTTGGCATATGGTAAGTGTCAATAAATTACTATTATTGCTATTATGATTATCCTCAAATGCTCCAAGTTCTTTATTACCGCCAGGCTTTGGCACAGTTTGTTCCCTCTGCCTGGATCACACCCCATTCCCTCTACTGACTTATCCTCATCTGTCAAGTAACAATTGAAATGTATTTGCCTGGAAAGACTTTCCTGACCCTAGATCAATGGCTCTCAAACTTCAGTGTACATAAGAATCACTGTGTATATGTGTGTGTCAGTATGGCTTATTACAGAGCAGATTCTCAGTTTTGACAAAGTACCATGGTAACGTTAGATGAAACATCATGGGAAACTGAAACTGAATGAGAGGTCCACAGGAACTCTCAATTGTCTTTTCAACTTTTATGTAAATCTGGGATTATTCCAAAATATTAATAAAAAAGTTTATTTAAAAAAAAATAAGTTTCCTGTGCAAGTCACAGCACAATGAGATATCACCTTATACTATTAAAACAGAGAGAGGGCTTCCCTGGTGGTCCAGTGGGTAAGGACACTGCCTTGCAGTGCAAGGGGTGCTGGTTCGATCCCTGGCCTGGAAAGATCCCACGTGCCACAGAGTGGCTGGTCTGATGTGTCCAATTACAGAGCCAGAGCTCTGAAGCGCATGCGCCCAGAGCTGGTGCTCTGCGACAACAGAGGCCACTGCGATGGGAGGCCCACAAGAGCCAAAGAACAAAGATGGATGAAAATAGACAAATGAAAGACGAATAGAAGTGGCCTGCCTGTCCCCCTCCCTCCCTAACCCACCCCCCAAAAAATAAATAAATAAATAAATGTTAAAATTAAAAAAGAGAGAGAAAGACTAACAGGTGTTGACTAGGATGTGAAGAAATTGAAACCCTTGTGTACTGTTGGCAGGAATGTAAAATGGTACAGCCACTTTGGAAAATAGTATGATAGCACCTCAAAAACTTAAAAATAGAATTATCATGTTCAACCAATTCCAATTCTGGGTATAACCCCAAAAGAATTCAAAACAGGGTCTCAAAGAGGTATTATACACCCATGTCCACAGCAGCAGTGTTCACAATAGCCAAAAGATGGAAGCAATCCAAATGTTCATTGATGGATGAATCACTAAACAAAATGTGGTATATACATACAGTGGAATATTAATCAGGCTTAAAAAAAGGAAGGAGATTTTGACACATGCTGCAACATGGATGAAACTCAAGGATGTTATGCTAAGAGCAATAAGTCAGGGACAAAATAATGAATACAGTATGATTCCATGTGTATGAGATATTTAGTCAAATTTATACAGATGAGAAATATAATAGGATTTCTAGGAGCTGAGTGGAGAAGAAACTGGAAATTTTTTAAATGTGTGTAGAGTTTGTTTTGCAAGATGAAAAAAATTGGGGAATTGGTTGCGCAACAGTGTGAATATGCTTAACACTACTGAACTGTACACTTAAAAGAGAGGTTAAGATGATAAATTGTATTTTATGTATATTTTACCACAATTAAAAAAAAAAATCAGATAGCAGATTCCTGGGCCCCATCTTCGGAGCTTTTGAATCAGTGAAGAAATGGAAAAGCTGATCCTAAAATTCATATGGAATTATAAGAGACCCTGACTAGTTAAAATAATTTTGGAAAAGAATAAAGATGGAGGATTCACATCTCCTTATTTCAAAACTTACCACAAAGCTACAGTAATTAAAACAGTGTGATATTTTAGTGAAGAATAGTTTCTTCAACAGTTGGTGCAGGGTTGCCTCGAGATCCTTATGCAAAAGGAAAGAAGAGGAGGAGGAAGAGAAACTGGACCTTTACTTTACACTGTGTGTACATGTGTGCTAAGTCACTTCAGTCGTGTCTGACTCTTTGTAACCTAGACTCTAGCCCTCCAGGCTCCTCTGTTCATGAGGATTTGCCAGGCAAGATACTGGAGTGGGTTGCCATGCCTTCCTCCAGGGGATCTTCTCCAGGGATCAAACACGTGTCTCTTATGATCCTGCATTGACAGGCATGTTTTTTACCACTAGTGCACCTGGGAAGCCCACTTGACACTATGCATAAAGATTACCTCAATGTGGATCAAAGGCCTAAATCTAAAGCTACTTCTCTTAGAAGAATGCATAACCGTAAATTTTCATGACCTGGATTTGGCAATGGTCTTAAATGTGAAGCACAAGTAACAAAAGAAAAAATGGACATATTGGACATCATTGAATTTAAAACTTTTGTGCCTCAAAGGAAACCATCAAGAAAGTGAAAAGACGCTTAGCAAGTTATATAGCCAGTAAGGTTCTAGGATCCACAATATATAAGGAACTCTTACAAACTCAGTGACAAAAAGACAAACAACCCGACTTTTTTTTTAATTTTTATTTTACTTTTTACTTTTACAGAGTTTTGTTGTTTACAGATATGTATGATCCCAGATTAGTCTAACCCAATTTTAAAATGAGCAAAGAGCTTGAATAGACATTTCTCCAAAGAAGATTGTACAAGTAGCCAATAAGTACACGAAAAGATGCTCAACATCACTCGTTGTTAGGGAAACGAAATCAAAAACCACAAAGAGATACCACGTTGCATCCACTGCGGCGGGCGTAGTAAAATGAAACAGAGCCAACAAGCAGATGAACCCACCAAAACAAAAAACAAGTGTTGGCAAGGATGTGATGACTTTGGAACCACTCTACTTTTCTGGTGAGCATGTAAAATTGTGCGGCCACTGTGGAAAACAGGTGGTTCCTTAAAAAAGCTAAACATAGAATTAGCACATGACCCAACAATTCCACTCCTGGGTATATACCTAAGAAAACGGAAAACAAATACTCAAACAAATACTTGTGCGTGAATGTTCATAGCAGCAATATTCACAATAGCCAGAAGTTGGAAACAATCTAAATGTCCATCGAGGGATGATTGTACAAAGAAAGTATAATATATACATATAATGGAATATTATTCAGCAATAAGAGGGAATGAAATACTGGTATATGCCACAACGTGGATGAGCCTTAGAAACATTATGACAAGTTGAAGAAAGCCAACTTGTCTTAAGTGTATAATTTCATCCAGATAGGTAAATCCATAGAAAGTGGGTTAGTGTTTGCTGAGAGATGGGGGCAGGGAGCATGAGGAGTGACTGCTGGATGGGTGATGAAAATGTTTTAGAACTAAATAGAAGCTATGATGGCACAGCACTCTGAGTGTGCCGAATGCCACTGAAGAAGTGTATACTTTTACTGTTTTCGTAATTTTTGTTTATTTACTTACCTATTTTTGGCTGTGCCAGGTCTTTGTTGCCGCTCAGGCTTTTCTCTAATTGTAGCAACTGGGGGCTACTCTCTAGTTGCAGTGCGCTGGCTTCTCTTGTTGTGGAGCACAGGGTTGAGGGTGCTCAAGCTTCAGTAGTTGTGGCTCCCAGGCTTTAGAACACAAGCTCAGCAGTTGTGGTGCATCAGCTGAGTTGCTCCACTGCATGTAAGATCTTCCTGGACCAGGGATCGTACCTGTCTCCTGCATTGGCAGGCAGATTATTTACCACTGAGCCACCAGGGAAGCCCTATACTTTTACTTTTAAAGCTATTGTGTGTTAATGTAAATTTTGCTTTGATTAAAAAAAAAAAAAAGGGCAGATTCCTAGCCCCACCTTCAATTCACAGCCTTTGACTCACTGCATCTAGCATGAGGTCCAGAAATCTGAATTTTCTGCAAAGATTTTAGATGCCTGATGTAGGTAAAGGTACATATTTTGAGAAATAGCTCTAAACTGTCTTAAGCCTCCTGTTGATTCTCTCTCACAGGACCCAAATTTCTCCTTTTGTTCATTGTTTCATTGTTCAGTTGGTAAGTCATGTCTGACTCTTTGCAACCCCATGAACTGCAGTACGCCAGGCTTCACTGTCCTTTACCATCTCCCTGAACTTGCTCAAACTCATTGTCCATTGAATCAGTGATGCTATCTAACCATCTCATTCTCTGCTGTCCCCTTCTCCTATGGTCCTCAATCTTTCCCAGCATCCAGTGAGTTAGTTCTTAGCATCAGATGGCTAAAGTATTGGAGCTTCAGCTTCAGCATCAGTCCTTCCAGTAAGTATTCAGAGTTGATCTCATTGCTGTCCAAGGGACTCTCAAGGGTCTTCTCCAGCACCACAATTAGAAAGCAACAACTTTTCAGCCCTCAGCCTTCTTTATGGTCTAACTCTCACATGACCACTGGAACAAACCATAGTGTTGACTATGTAGACCTTTGTCAGCAAAGTAATATCTCTGATTTTTAATATGCTATCTAGGTTTGTCATAGCTTTTCTTCCAAAAATCAAGCGTCTTTTAATTTCACATAGCTGCAGTCACCATCCGCAGTGATTTTGGAGCCCAAGAAAATAAAATCTGTCTTATTCTCCATCTATTTGCCATGAAGTGATGGGACCAGAGGCCATGGTCTTAGTAACGTATCTCATAACTGGAATTACTTTTCATGCAGCTTTCTCCCCAGTCTGCAAATTCCCTGAGGGCAGAACCCCTGTCTTCCTTATATACCATAATATTCCTAGCATGTAGGAAAAGTGCCTGGACATTACATGCACTTGATTGTATCAGGTAAATGGAGTTACTGAATTGGATTAACTAGAAGGGGTCAGAATAAAAGAGGGAAAGCCTGAGGAGTCTCTGGCTTAAGAACCCACAGTCTGTGTAGGGCACCCAAGCTTTAAATTGCCTTCTCTCCATGAGTTCCATTGCATGAAGAAGTGTATCCTCCCTGGTGTGGAAACTGGCACACTCTGGTTGGGAAAGGCCTTGCACAGGAGCCTGGACTGTGGTCCCTGTGGGGGAGCACACAGGTAGGGAGCCCCTGGCCATGCCTGAGCACAATGGTTTCAGTTCTGGGACCCTCAGAACATGGCATCTAGAGGCGCACACCTCTGTTGGCACCTCTTGGCTGGAAGACTCTTCCAGGTTTTCCTGGCCTCCTGGCTGATCCCAGTGCCTTTTGACTGGGCCACTGCTCTAGCTCTTGGCTGCTTCCACGGTGCCTCAGAGCACACCGTCAGCAGAATGGCTTCCTTCACTGTCACTCAGCTGGGCCTGAGCCATGCTACTGTCTCCTGCACAGACTTTTGAGGCCTCAGCCACACTGCAGGAAGCATGATGCGGCCAAGAGGGTGTAGCTGAGACATCCCGGGGACTGGCTGGAGCCTCACGCCTGGACCTCTCAGATGAGACCTGCAAAATGCAGTTTTCCTCTCATGGTGGTTACTCTCCCATCCTGGCTCCCTAGGGTTACCCTTCCTTGTGTCTTCTCTGAGGGGGAGAGTGACATTTCCCAGCTCAGCACTAAGTTTATGACTGTCAATTAACCCTAAATCAACAACCACCACCCCCCTCACAGACTTGTATTTACATACCAGATACCATGAAGATAGGAAAACAGTGTCTCAAAGGAAAAACCAGAGCATTTAAAATTTTTATTATTGGCTAATTATATGGCGTTACTCCAAGGCCCCCAATACTTTCCTCAACAAGAAAAATGTCACTTCCTTTGAGCACATACTGTATACCCGGCAATGGTGCTTAATGCTTCTATGTGTTACCCCATTCAGCTCTCACAGGACCCTACCAGGTGATGCTTTAGAAACTTAATAGTGAGCTATAACTGATATACAGATGTCTGAAACATGTATATGAACTGTTTAACACATACTTGTCCCCTATAATATATTAATATAATCACAATTAATAACATCAGTAGATTGTGTATTATTATCACATATATCTGTAATAAACATTCCCTTGTTTTTCTTTATAGTTTTATTACCCATGTGTGCATTCCTAGGGCTTTCCATGTGGCACTAATGGTAAAGAACCTCCCTGCCAGTGCAGGAGACATAAGATGTGTGGGTTTGATCCCTGGGTTGGGAAGATCCCCTGCAGGAGGGCATGGCAACCCACTCCAGTATTCTTGCCTGGAGAATCCCATGGACAGAGGAGCCTAGTGGGCTACAGTCAATGGGGTCACAAAGAGTTGGACACGACTGAAGCAACTTGGCACATGTATTCCTAGATTATATAGTTTTGTTTTGTCTCTCTTAAAACTACATATGAATGGAATATATATATATGTATATATATAATTTTGAGTGTTTTTCTTATCATGAATCTATGTGGAATTCATTTATGTTGTTTTATGTATCTTAAGTTAACTGATACTCATTGCTGTATATTCCACTGTATGAAACATCTTAATTTATATTTACATTCATTATAGATTGGCATTTGGTTGTTTCTCCTTTTCAGACCTCACAGACATTCTTGTACATGAGTTCTGGTGTACATGGGTCCATAATTCTCTAGAACATACATATAATTAGTAATGGAATTGCTGCATCATAGAATATGAGTATCTTTAGCTTTAATGAACAAGTCCAAAGATTGTTTTTCAAAGTTTTGTTTTACAAAGTTAAGTGTTGTATTTATCCCTTCCATTTTAATGACAAAGACACCCATCAATAGCCCAGAATTACCAACTCCAGGCTAGCGGGGAGCTAGCATTTATACCAAATCATCTGACTTTGAAGGTCAGGCTCTTAACCAGCTCACTACCTACCCTCTGTTCTAATTAAGGTATACTTACCTGCTGTGTAACTAGAAAGCCAGTAATAACTCAGTAGCTTAAAATATGAATGTTATTTCTCTCATTTAATGGTCTGAAGGGAATGTTTCAAATCAGTAGGCAGTTCTGTTCCACAAACCATTAAGAAATCAAGGTCACTATCTAGGACTTGACATGGAGTGCATGGTTGAAGCCAGATTGCTGCCATGTTTGAGATCTAGTTGGTGAGAAAGTGGAATCATGTGTAAGTCCTAGTGGTACAGTGGCTAAGACTCCACACTCCAATGCAAGGGGCCCAGGTTCAATCCTTGGTCAGAGAAATAGGTCCCACATACCACAGCTAAGAGTTTACATTTTGCAACTAAAGATCCTGCATGCCACAACAAAGATCGAAGATTCTGTGTGCCTCAAATAAACATTTTTAGAAGGTTTTATGTCTATGCAAGGTCTTAGGAACTTGGTCTGACAGTGCTCCATATCACTTCTTAGTCACCTGGCCATACCTAGCTGTAATGGATGGAGGAAAATATAGACCCTGATTGGACATGTCCCAGCTCAGTTCTGTTACCATGGAAGAAGGATATTGGTGAATAATTAGCCACCTCACTTCAGTGTATTGCCTCCCTCCCCTCCCATTGTTTCTGGAGTTGTTTCTTCCTTGCTTACTCTACTAATAATTTTCCTCTTCTTTTCTATCTCATGGCAACTTAAAGGATAAATTATGTAAGTAATGAGTAGGTTTCAGTTCAAGAAGAAGGTAACAGTTGCATTCTGGGTAGTTGCTGGGCAAAGTGAATAGAAGTGCCCTCCTATACCCTCTGATTCTCTTTAATAATCATATTTTGAGGACTTCCTTCCTGTCATAATTCAGTTAATGAACTGCATCATAGAATATGAGTATCTTTAGCTTTAATGAACAAGTCCAAAGATTGTTTTTCAAAGTTTTGTTTTACAAAGTTAAGTGTTGTATTTATCCCTTCCATTTTAATGACAAAGACACCCATCAATAGCCCAGAATTACCAACTCCAGGCTAGCGGGGAGCTAGCATTTATACCAAATCATCTGACTTTGAAGGTCAGGCTCTTAACCAGCTCACTACCTACCCTCTGTTCTAATTAAGGTATACTTACCTGCTGTGTAACTAGAAAGCCAGTAATAACTCAGTAGCTTAAAATATGAATGTTATTTCTCTCATTTAATGGTCTGAAGGGAATGTTTCAAATCAGTAGGCAGTTCTGTTCCACAAACCATTAAGAAATCAAGGTCACTATCTAGGACTTGACATGGAGTGCATGGTTGAAGCCAGATTGCTGCCATGTTTGAGATCTAGTTGGTGAGAAAGTGGAATCATGTGTAAGTCCTAGTGGTACAGTGGCTAAGACTCCACACTCCAATGCAAGGGGCCCAGGTTCAATCCTTGGTCAGAGAAATAGGTCCCACATACCACAGCTAAGAGTTTACATTTTGCAACTAAAGATCCTGCATGCCACAACAAAGATCGAAGATTCTGTGTGCCTCAAATAAACATTTTTAGAAGGTTTTATGTCTATGCAAGGTCTTAGGAACTTGGTCTGACAGTGCTCCATATCACTTCTTAGTCACCTGGCCATACCTAGCTGTAATGGATGGAGGAAAATATAGACCCTGATTGGACATGTCCCAGCTCAGTTCTGTTACCATGGAAGAAGGATATTGGTGAATAATTAGCCACCTCACTTCAGTGTATTGCCTCCCTCCCCTCCCATTGTTTCTGGAGTTGTTTCTTCCTTGCTTACTCTACTAATAATTTTCCTCTTCTTTTCTATCTCATGGCAACTTAAAGGATAAATTATGTAAGTAATGAGTAGGTTTCAGTTCAAGAAGAAGGTAACAGTTGCATTCTGGGTAGTTGCTGGGCAAAGTGAATAGAAGTGCCCTCCTATACCCTCTGATTCTCTTTAATAATCATATTTTGAGGACTTCCTTCCTGTAAGGCACTGAGCACATACAGAGACATCAGACATGTCTGTTTATCATACAAAGGAATTCTAGAAAACAGCATGAGAAGATGAAGAGTTAAAGACATGTGCATTTCCAGAGTGATTTTAGAACCAATCATAGAGTCCCAGATACGTAGCCATGGCTTGCCCTGCAGGGAGAGCTCCACGGAGGACATGCAGAGAAGCTTGGACTGCATGGAAGGTAGATAGGGACGAAATGTGCTTCATAAAGGATGTGCTTCAGAAAAAATCACACTAAATAATCCCTCCCTTCTACTCAGGACTGAGATACAGCCTCGAGCCTTAGAAACAGGGGGTCTTGAGGAGCTTAGACTGTGGATATCATGGTTTCTTACGTTCAGTGGTCTCATTCAGGGGTCTGTGGCTCTCCTGATACCTAGAGGCACCCTTAAATAGAAGGGGGTTTTAAGGAGGTGAGTTTCCTGTACCTGAAGATTTCAAACCTTTTCTGAAGTCTGCATGGAGTAGGTGGAAGACAGGATCAGATGGCCTGTAGATACTTCCCAAATCGGAGCCCGTGTTCTAAGGCTAGATGGATATTGTTCTTCCGTGTCGCACATCCTGAACCATAACTTCTAGTCTTTTCTTCTGTCTCATGGCCTATCCTGAGAAACCTGGAGGAACAGTGGGGCGAGAGGTGTCAGTGAATGGGGTGATGATCAAAAATAGGGTGAGTGCGTTCTGGCCCCGACCTAGTTAGGCATGAACTACCCTCAGCATAGGTGTCTCCTCTGTAAAATGGGGCCTTGATCCTAGAAAAAGGGGAGCTCAGTTCTGTTACCATGGAAGAAGGATATGGAATAATTAGCCACTTCTGGCCTCCCTCCTCCCATTGTTTCTGGAGTTGTTTCTTCCTTGCTTACTCTACTAATAATTTTCCTCTTCTTTTCTATCTCATGGCAACTTAAAGGATAAATTATGTAAGTAATGAGTAGGTTTCAGTTCAAGAAGAAGGTAACAGTTGCATTCTGGGTAGTTGCTGGGCAAAGTGAATAGAAGTGCCCTCCTATACCCTCTGATTCTCTTTAATAATCATATTTTGAGGACTTCCTTCCTGTAAGGCACTGAGCACATACAGAGACATCAGACATGTCTGTTTATCATACAAAGGAATTCTAGAAAACAGCATGAGAAGATGAAGAGTTAAAGACATGTGCATTTCCAGAGTGATTTTAGAACCAATCATAGAGTCCCAGATACGTAGCCATGGCTTGCCCTGCAGGGAGAGCTCCACGGAGGACATGCAGAGAAGCTTGGACTGCATGGAAGGTAGATAGGGACGAAATGTGCTTCATAAAGGATGTGCTTCAGAAAAACTCACACTAAATAATCCCTCCCTTCTACTCAGGACTGAGATACAGCCTCGAGCCTTAGAAACAGGGGGTCTTGAGGAGCTTAGACTGTGGATATCATGGTTTCTTACGTTCAGTGGTCTCATTCAGGGGTCTGTGGCTCTCCTGATACCTAGAGGCACCCTTAAATAGAAGGGGGTTTTAAGGAGGTGAGTTTCCTGTACCTGAAGATTTCAAACCTTTTCTGAAGTCTGCATGGAGTAGGTGGAAGACAGGATCAGATGGCCTGTAGATACTTCCCAAATCGGAGCCCGTGTTCTAAGGCTAGATGGATATTGTTCTTCCGTGTCGCACATCCTGAACCATAACTTCTAGTCTTTTCTTCTGTCTCATGGCCTATCCTGAGAAACCTGGAGGAACAGTGGGGCGAGAGGTGTCAGTGAATGGGGTGATGATCAAAAATAGGGTGAGTGCGTTCTGGCCCCGACCTAGTTAGGCATGAACTACCCTCAGCATAGGTGTCTCCTCTGTAAAATGGAACGGTATCTGAGAAAGAAATAACAATCACCCCCATTTTACAGATGAGGAATCTGAGGCTCATAGAAGTTAAAATGCTCGCGAATTCACTATACAGAATGGAGTCAGGATTCGGACTCAGGCTGGGGTGTGGTGTGCAGGGTAAGTGGAGGGAGAGGAAGAGACAGTTGCGCACATCTACTGTGAGATGGAGGGTGTAGTACTGTGGGTGGGCAGGGGAGAAGGAACGGAGACTCGGTGTGATTCGAGTCTCTCTTGCCATTTCTTTGTCGGGTTTACAGCCTCCCGCGGGCAGGCACCAAACAGAAGAGCCACGCTAACGTTAACCGGGGGTTGGGCGGGGGCGGGGAGGGGCTAGGGAACCTTCCTTCTGCCCCAAGAAGAGGACTTGCAGCAGCCTTCTGCTCTGGGTGCCGCTCACTCCCTCCCCCCAGCAGCCAAGGTTTGCAGGAGAAGGGAGGAGAACAGCAGTTGCCACAAGTTTATGCTTCTCCAGAGCTTCAGAGCAAGACTTTCCCAAAAAGCCGTATTAAATAAATAAAAGGAAATTCAGCAGATGGAAACATGAATCAATGAAAACTCCCATATGAATGCAAAGATTTATGTCAGAAAAACAAAACATCAACATCTGGGAGCTGCCGCGTCTCCTCTTGGCTGCTCGTTTGGAATGGATTCTCGGCGTCGCTTTCCGCCCCTTGCTAGCCCTGGGAGAGGGCAGGAAGAAAGAATGAAGCCCATGTTCAAAACAGTCATTTTTTAAAATCAGAAATGAAGGCTGTTTTCCCCCTCAAGGCCGAAGAGAACGTAATTCGAGCTGCGGGGGGCGGGGGAGGGGAGGGGCAACGCGGGGAGAGAGAGCCCCCTGCAGGACGCGGGGGCCGCCCCTCCTTCCCCACAGCCCAGCGGCCCTCTGGGGTCTTGGTACCTCCAGATTTCACAGCCGCCTCGGCAGCGCGTGCACACACCAGCGCCCACCGCACTGCGGCCGGCCGCGCGGCTCCTGGCGCTGGCGCCCAGACCCGTCACGTGGGTGGAGGCCTGAGCGGAGGCGGTTCGGTGCCCGCCACCACCCGCAGTCCGGTCCTCCGCCAGGAGCTCGTCTTATCAGGGCAAGTCGCTGCGTGGCCCCAGAGGATAGCAGTACAGAGTAAAATACATTTGGGCTGAGGCTCATAGAAGTTAAAATGCATGAATTCACTATACAGAATGGAGTCAGGATTCGGACTCAGGCTGGGGTGTGGTGTGCAGGGTAAGTGGAGGGAGAGGAAGAGACAGTTGCACATCTACTGTGAGATGGAGGGTGTAGTACTGTGGGTGGGCAGGGAGAAGGAACGGAGACTCGGTGTGATTCGAGTCTCTCTTGCCATTTCTTTGTCAGGTTTACAGCCTCCCGCGGGCAGGCACCAAACAGAAGAGCCACGCTAACTTTAAACCCGGGGGGTTGGGCGGGGGCGGGGGAGGGGGGCTAGGGAACCTTCCTTCTGCCCCAAGAAGAGGACTTGCAGCAGCCTTCTGCTCTGGGTGCCGCTCACTCCCTCCCCCCAGCAGCCAAGGTTTGCAGGAGAAGGGAGGAGAACAGCAGTTGCCACAAGTTTATGCTTCTCCAGAGCTTCAGAGCAAGACTTTCCCAAAAAGCCGTATTAAATAAATAAAAGGAAATTCAGCAGATGGAAACATGAATCAATGAAAACTCCCATATGAATGCAAAGATTTATGTCAGAAAAACAAAACATCAACATCTGGGAGCTGCCGCGTCTCCTCTTGGCTGCTCGTTTGGAATGGATTCTCGGCGTCGCTTTCCGCCCCTTGCTAGCCCTGGGAGAGGGCAGGAAGAAAGAATGAAGCCCATGTTCAAAACAGTCATTTTTTAAAATCAGAAATGAAGGCTGTTTTCCCCCTCAAGGCCGAAGAGAACGTAATTCGAGCTGCGGGGGGCGGGGGAGGGGAGGGGCAACGCGGGGAGAGAGAGCCCCCTGCAGGACGCGGGGGCCGCCCCTCCTTCCCCACAGCCCAGCGGCCCTCTGGGGTCTTGGTACCTCCAGATTTCACAGCCGCCTCGGCAGCGCGTGCACACACCAGCGCCCACCGCACTGCGGCCGGCCGCGCGGCTCCTGGCGCTGGCGCCCAGACCCGTCACGTGGGTGGAGGCCTGAGCGGAGGCGGTTCGGTGCCCGCCACCACCCGCAGTCCGGTCCTCCGCCAGGGAGCTCGTCTTATCAGGGCAAGTCGCTGCGTGGCTTCCCCCAGTTCCTGGGAGAAGGAATAGAACGCAGGCTTTGAGGATGATGCACACGTATCAAAGACCGTATTTAGCTCATAGGCTGGGTCATACAGGAGTTAAGAGGGAAAAAGTTGGGATCCTGATGGTTCGCATCAGGTCACTGCCAGCTGGGTGACCGTGAGCAAGTTAACCTCCCGGAGCCAGGGTTTCATCATGGCTGGTGGAGGTTTTCACCAGCCTCCTGGGGGACTGTGAAAAGTAAATGAGAAAACACACATGAAGTGCTCTATTCAGTACAGGTATACATAAAACTGAACAAATGTTAGCTATCAGCATCAGGATAAAGCCTCAGATTCTGGACCTAGCCTACAGAGCTCTGCATCATCCATGCTCCCAGCCTGTGGTTCTGGTGGAGCCACTGAGCCCTCCATCACTGGGTTCCAGTCATTTGTCTTCCACACAGCAACCTAGCTCCCTTGCACCTCAGGATCTTAGCACATGCTGCTCCCTCTGCTTGAAAGGCTATTTTCCACCTTCCTAGTCAACCCAGGCTGCCCATCCTGAGGGCTTAAGTTTGCTTCTTACATCCTCCAGGAAACCTCCTGATTCTCCCTCCAGCAAATGTCATCTCGGCTCTAATACTCTGATAGCAGTCTTGGCTTCTTACTAGCAATGCTCCCAGTTGTGATATATTATCACCTTTGTTATATATTTAATATCCACCAATTGATGCCTTTGAATTGTGGTGTTGGAGAAGACTTGAGACTCCCTTGGACTGCCAGGAGATCAAACCAATCAATTCTAAAGATCAACCCTGAATATTCATTGGAAGGAATGATGCTGAAGCTGAAGCTCCAATACTTAGGCTACCAGATGCAAAGAGCCTATTGGAAAAGAGCCTAATGCTGGGAAAAATAGAAGGCATGAGAAGGGGATGGCAGAGTGTGAGATGGTTGGATGGCATCACTGAGTTTGAGCAAGCTCAGGAGATGGTGAAGGACAGACCCGTCACGTGGGTGGAGGCCTGAGCGGAGGCGGTTCGTGCCCGCCACCACCCGCAGTCCGGTCCTCCGCCAGGAGCTCGTCTTATCAGGGCAAGTCGCTGCGTGGCTTCCCCCAGTTCCTGGGAGAAGGAATAGAACGCAGGCTTTGAGGATGATGCACACGTATCAAAGACCGTATTTAGCTCATAGGCTGGGTCATACAGGAGTTAAGAGGGAAAAAGTTGGGATCCTGATGGTTCGCATCAGGTCACTGCCAGCTGGGTGACCGTGAGCAAGTTAACCTCCCGGAGCCAGGGTTTCATCATGGCTGGTGGAGGTTTTCACCAGCCTCCTGGGGGACTGTGAAAAGTAAATGAGAAAACACACATGAAGTGCTCTATTCAGTACAGGTATACATAAAACTGAACAAATGTTAGCTATCAGCATCAGGATAAAGCCTCAGATTCTGGACCTAGCCTACAGAGCTCTGCATCATCCATGCTCCCAGCCTGTGGTCCTGGTGGAGCCACTGAGCCCTCCATCACTGGGTTCCAGTCATTTGTCTTCCACACAGCAACCTAGCTCCCTTGCACCTCAGGATCTTAGCACATGCTGCTCCCTCTGCTTGAAAGGCTATTTTCCACCTTCCTAGTCAACCCAGGCTGCCCATCCTGAGGGCTTAAGTTTGCTTCTTACATCCTCCAGGAAACCTCCTGATTCTCCCCTCCAGCAAATGTCATCTCGGCTCTAATACTCTGATAGCAGTCTTGGCTTCTTACTAGCAATGCTCCCAGTTGTGATATATTATCACCTTTGTTATATATTTAATATCCACCAATTGATGCCTTTGAATTGTGGTGTTGGAGAAGACTTGAGACTCCCTTGGACTGCCAGGAGATCAAACCAATCAATTCTAAAGATCAACCCTGAATATTCATTGGAAGGAATGATGCTGAAGCTGAAGCTCCAATACTTAGGCTACCAGATGCAAAGAGACCACTTATTGGAAAAGAGCCTAATGCTGGGAAAAATAGAAGGCATGAGAAGGGGATGGCAGAGTGTGAGATGGTTGGATGGCATCACTGAGTTTGAGCAAGCTCAGGGAGATGGTGAAGGACAGGGAAACCTAGCACGCTGCAGTTCATGGGGTCGCAAAGAGTTGGACACGACTTAGAAACTAAACTGAACTCCATAGACTGTTCACTCCATGAGGCCAGGAGCTCACCCTGTTCCACTCACTGTGGTATCCCCAACCCCAGTGACTGACATGTTGGGATTCTTAAGACCAGAGGGTCTTGAATCTTTTATATTGTTTACCAGTTCCAACAATAAATGTACCTATTAAGCAGGGCACCAAGGACACAGATCCATACAATTCTATCACTGACCTACTGGAGCTCATAGTTCAAAAGCAGAGATAGATATGTACACAGAGGACAACATAGATGGGCTAGAGTATGTGTGTGTGTGGGAGGGAATGACTGAGTCTACAAGAACAGGGCCCTGGTTCCGGGTGGTCTAAGTGGACTAAGCTTCATACTTGACCTGCATTATCTTACTAAAACTCACAACTATTAGATAGGCCTGTTATCATCCTTGGCTTCCCCGATGGCTCAGTGGTAAAGAATCTGCCTGCAATGCAGGAAATTTGGGTTTGATCCCTGGGTCAGGAAGATCCCCTGGAGGAGGAAATGGCAACTCACTCCAGTATACTTGCCTAGAGAATCCTATAGACCCAGAGGCCTGGCAGGCTACAGTCCACGGGGTCGCAGAGTCAGACATGACTGAGTGAGTAAGCAGTTATCATCCTTGTTGTACAGATAAAGCATAGAGGTTACACTGCTTGCCTATGATCCCAACGATAGCCCTGGGAGAAGTGGTATTCAAAGAGGGGTACATTCTGCTTCAGAGCCGGAGCTCTTAACTACTTGGCCCTCTGCCTCAGAGCAAAGGGCTCTCAATGAGGTTACCCTCCCAGACCATGACCCCAGTTCTGCTTCTATACTGCCCCTCACCAAGTTCCCGCTGGTGGAAATCCCGCCACCCAGCAGCAGAGACGGAAGTGAGGGCACAGGGCTGAGGGGCAGGTGAAAGCCGTACACTCTGTTCCACACAAGAGCTTAATGAGGAATGTTCACAGGGCAGCAAAAGGGACTTGCAACAAGCTCAGCTAAAAACAGGAGTGCCTCTGGCTTCTGTGCTGCCAAGCGCCAGCATTGGAGGGAGGCCCCAGCCTGTCAGCTCAGCACCCTGAGGGTGTTGCTCTCACCTTTCACACCCACCCCAAAGCACCACTGATCCTGCTACATCTCCTCTCACCACCCTTGGGCCGTTTTCTTTTAAAGGTTGGATTCACATCCTTCATTTGCTTTCCTAAAAGCAGCCCTGCCTGTTCTCCTGGATTCCAAGAGTCAGCCATCAGTGCTTCTGGAGGCTTACGGGGAAACAGTTCTTCCATCTTCTCTGGGCCCGGCTGAGGTTCGGTCAGGGTTCCTTCAAGGATCTGATGAGACCACCCCTCTTTTTCAGCTCCACCTCTCTTCCATCTCTCAGAAAGCTGCATCTTCCAGCCAGTGGCTGGAGAATTCTGATAGGTGGATCTAAGGTCACAATAGGACATCCAGTGGAAGAGACTACCTGGTGATGTTAGAACTCAGGAAAGAGAACAAGGGTAAGGCTGATAATTTCTGCCATTTATCAAGGCCTTTCTGTGTGCAGGGAGCCATGTAAGCACTTCATGTGTGGTTGCCCAGTGACTCCTCACATCAACCCTATTATTAGTAAGGGACCAGTATTATCTCCATTTCACAGACAAGGAATTAAGGCTCAAAAATTCAAGCAACTTTCCCAAGTTCACTCAACTAGAAAGTGGGAGGGGGTACTTCCCTGGCAGTTCAGTGGTCAGGACTCTGTGCTCCCGCTGCATGGGGCAGGGGTCCATCTCTGGTCAGAGAACTAAGATCCCACATGCCTTGGGGCAACTGAGCCCTTGTGCTGCAAGGAAGACCAGGTGCAGCCAAAAATAAATAAATAAAAACAAATTAAAACACAAAACAACAACAATAAGAAAGTGGTAGGGGATTCAAACCCAGGCCACTGGGACTCAGGAATTCAAGCTCTTAACCACTCTATTTCTAATTAGGAGTCAGCAGCCCAGAAGAAAGGTCAAGCAAAGAGCGATGGACAGAGAACTGAGATGTGGGCAGTGCTGTACTCAGCATCAGGAGAAGGAGCAACGGCAGACACAGTGATCAGGAGGTAGAGTACAAGAGGAGACAGATTCAAGGGCCTGATGCAAAAGATGGCAATTTTTACAGGAACTTGTGACTGGCTGGGTGTGTCTGACACTTTTTGGGTACAGATCACCCCAAAAGTCTCTTTCTGAGAAATCCAGAAAGAATGCTAGAGAGACAGGACTCACTTCCCTGCCTCCAAGCCTGCAGTCCTGGGCTTTCCTGGGCTAAAGCTGCATCCTTCCTTTGGGCTCCATTAGCTGTCCCCCACTCCTCCATATTCTGATAAAACTTTTCTAAAAAGCTAGCTGCAGTGAGTTTCTCATATTTGCAGTAAGAGTCTAAAGTAACGTGGGGATGTGCAGAGAAGGGAGTGGAGCCAACCCTGACTTCAGGGTTTATTCTTGAATGGTTGGAGGAAATGATACAATTGACAGAAATAAGGGAGAGGGATGATGAAGTGGATTGGTATGTGAGAGTAAAGGAGTGGACAGTCAATTGAGTCAAATGCTCTGGGTCAAGGAGGTTGACTGAGCAAAGGCCCACTGGCGGTTAATGAGGTGGTCTTTGATGACCCTGGTGACAGCGGTGTCAGAACAGCGGTGGAAGCTGGGAGGCAGCTGAAAAGTGAGGGAATCAGGCAGGAATGGGAGGCAATGTGTGTGTTACTTAATTAAGAAATCTGACATAGAGAGAATCAAGCTGAACAGTAGCTGAAAAAGGCAGGAGAACCAAATAAAGGATTTCCTCCCAAGACAGGAAAGGCCTGTGTATATTTCATAGAAAGAAAACACCTAATAGATGTATGCTTTGTCATGAGGGTTGGGATAATTACAGAGACAAGGTTTTAGAAGAGACAGGAAGGGAATGGGACTAGGAACAAACACAGAGTTTGGCCTTAAAACAAAGAGACAGACCATTTCAAATAAGTCTGTGTTCTTGTCATTTCCTCCAACTCACATTCATGTCTTACATTTATTTGTACGTGTGTAGCTAAACATCCATCAGTGTGACTTCAGAAAAGAGGGGAAGAAGTCAAGCAAAGAGCGATGGACAGAGAACTGAGATGTGGGCAGTGCTGTACTCAGCATCAGGAGAAGGAGCAACGGCAGACACAGTGATCAGGAGGTAGAGTACAAGAGGAGACAGATTCAAGGGCCTGATGCAAAAGATGGCAATTTTTACAGGAACTTGTGACTGGCTGGGTGTGTCTGACACTTTTTGGGTACAGATCACCCCAAAAGTCTCTTTCTGAGAAATCCAGAAAGAATGCTAGAGAGACAGGACTCACTTCCCTGCCTCCAAGCCTGCAGTCCTGGGCTTTCCTGGGCTAAAGCTGCATCCTTCCTTTGGGCTCCATTAGCTGTCCCCCACTCCTCCATATTCTGATAAAACTTTTCTAAAAAGCTAGCTGCAGTGAGTTTCTCATATTTGCAGTAAGAGTCTAAAGTAACGTGGGGATGTGCAGAGAAGGGAGTGGAGCCAACCCTGACTTCAGGGTTTATTCTTGAATGGTTGGAGGAAATGATACAATTGACAGAAATAAGGGAGAGGGATGATGAAGTGGATTGGTATGTGAGAGTAAAGGAGTGGACAGTCAATTGAGTCAAATGCTCTGGGTCAAGGAGGTTGACTGAGCAAAGGCCCACTGGCGGTTAATGAGGTGGTCTTTGATGACCCTGGTGACAGCGGTGTCAGAACAGCGGTGGAAGCTGGGAGGCAGCTGAAAAGTGAGGGAATCAGGCAGGAATGGGAGGCAATGTGTGTGTTACTTAATTAAGAAATCTGACATAGAGAGAATCAAGCTGAACAGTAGCTGAAAAAGGCAGGAGAACCAAATAAAGGATTTCCTCCCAAGACAGGAAAGGCCTGTGTATATTTCATAGAAAGAAAACACCTAATAGATGTATGCTTTGTCATGAGGGTTGGGATAATTACAGAGACAAGGTTTTAGAAGAGACAGGAAGGGAATGGGACTAGGAACAAACACAGAGTTTGGCCTTAAAACAAAGAGACAGACCATTTCAAATAAGTCTGTGTTCTTGTCATTTCCTCCAACTCACATTCATGTCTTACATTTATTTGTACGGTGTGTAGCTAAACATCCACAGCTGTGCTCACAGCTGCTCCCAAGTTAGAGCCTTCTTCACATCACTGTTTGCTGACCACGTGCCAGTCAACGATATGTTCTCTTGAGATGGGCACCACTATCATTCCCATCTTACAGAGGAAGCCAAGGTAAAAGATTATAATTCACTTGACCAAGGTCACCCAGTTGGTAAGTGGGAGGCCAGTCAGTCCCATTCCAATGCCCTTCTGTGCCCTTCCTGAAATTTTAAGTTGAAAATGGTTGCCTCTGGGTAGTAGGACTAGAAGGTAGAGAGTTGTGTGTGGCAGGGATCTGCTGGGTTTTGTTATAAGCTGTATAGTACTGTTTGACTTTTTATTAGAGTAGGCTCTCCTTTAACAGACCATTGCTTCTTTTTTAATATTTATTTTTATTTATTTGGCTGAGCTGGGTCTTAGTTGCAGCTCATAGGATCTTTAGTTGTGGCATGTGGGATCTAGTTCCCTAACCAGGGATCGAACCCAGGCTCCCTGCATTGGGAGCACTGAGTTTTAGCCAGTGGACCACCAGGGAAGTCTCTACAGACCATTTCTTAAGTGAGGGGTAAAATCCACTGAGCCTGGCATGGTCCCGGCTGTTGGTAGGCAAGCTCTTCCTTAACCCAGTTCACAGTTAGGTCTAAGCTGTTAGACCACCTGGCCAATCCCATGTCCAGGTCCTACCAGAAACAGCAGCCTTTCTGTGATGTGTTTTTTGTTTTTGTAATACAAAACAAAAACACAAACTAGCACAAAGGGACTTCCCATCAGTCCAGTGGTTAAGACTCTGTGCAGGTTTGATCCCTGGTTATGGAGCTAGGATCCCATATGCCACAAGGCATAGTCAAAAAAAACAAAACGAGTTTCCCTGGTGGTCCAGCGGATAAAGAGTCTGCCTTGCAGTGCAAGGGGCACGGTTTGATCCCTGGCCCAGGAAGATCCCACGTGCTGCGGAGTGGCCGAGCTGGTGTGTCCAGTTACAAGCCAGCGCTCTGGAGTGCATGCGCCCAGAGCCAGTGCTCTGCAATGAGAGAGGCCGCTGCAATGGGAGGCCCATATGGGCCAAAGACTAAAGATGGATGAAAACACATGATGACTTAGAGGCAAAAAAAAAAAAAAGTCACTTGCACAATACAAAGAAGTTTGCATTTTTTAAAATAATACAAATTCTCACTAACAAAAAGCAAAAAGAACTGGTATTAGTGCTGCGGTGATGACTCAGCCTTCTCAGTGATGAGGATGAGGTCACTGCCTAGAAGGGACAGGATGAAGATGAGAGCTTGACTTTCTCCAAACCTCCCCCCTCCCACAGCAGCCAAAAGCCTTTTAATATCCTGCAGGCAGACCCCATCATGCCCTCCTCCTTCTCTGATGCCCTCTGGACAGAGTCCAGACATGGTGGGGTGGGGTGGGGATGGGGACTCTCTAAGACTTTATGATCTGGCACCATTTACCTCTCCAGACTCAAAGGCTACTGCTATCTCATATCACCCCGTCCACCATCCCCTGCACTAGTTACACCCACACTGAGCTTAAGTAGTGCTCTCTTAGCCTCCCTGGAACTTTGCACTGGTTGTTTCCCCTTCTTGAATTGTGTTTTCCCACCCCTTCTTCATCTGGTTAGTTTCCAGGCCTCATCATTCAGGTTCGTCAGTTTAGAGGTCACTGCCCCCAGGAAGTTTTCCTGACTTCCATACCTAGGTTTTGAGCCTCCCCTGGGTGTTCCCATAGCACTCTGTACTTTCTCCACCTTCCTGGTTTGATGTGTTTTTGTTTTTGTAATACAAAACAAAAACACAAACTAGCACAAAGGGACTTCCCATCAGTCCAGTGGTTAAGACTCTGTGCAGGTTTGATCCCTGGTTATGGAGCTAGGATCCCATATGCCACAAGGCATAGTCAAAAAAAACAAAACGAGTTTCCCTGGTGGTCCAGCGGATAAAGAGTCTGCCTTGCAGTGCAAGGGGCACGGTTTGATCCCTGGCCCAGGAAGATCCCACGTGCTGCGGAGTGGCCGAGCTGGTGTGTCCAGTTACAAGCCAGCGCTCTGGAGTGCATGCGCCCAGAGCCAGTGCTCTGCAATGAGAGAGGCCGCTGCAATGGGAGGCCCATATGGGCCAAAGACTAAAGATGGATGAAAACACATGATGACTTAGAGGCAAAAAAAAAAAAAAAGTCACTTGCACAATACGAAGAAGTTTGCATTTTTTAAAATAATACAAATTCTCACTAACAAAAAGCAAAAAGAACTGGTATTAGTGCTGCGGTGATGACTCAGCCTTCTCAGTGATGAGGATGAGGTCACTGCCTAGAAGGGACAGGATGAAGATGAGAGCTTGACTTTCTCCAAACCTCCCCCCTCCCACAGCAGCCAAAAGCCTTTTAATATCCTGCAGGCAGACCCCATCATGCCCTCCTCCTTCTCTGATGCCCTCTGGACAGAGTCCAGACATGGTGGGGTGGGGTGGGGATGGGGACTCTCTAAGACTTTATGATCTGGCACCATTTACCTCTCCAGACTCAAAGGCTACTGCTATCTCATATCACCCCGTCCACCATCCCCTGCACTAGTTACACCCACACTGAGCTTAAATAGTGCTCTCTTAGCCTCCCTGGAACTTTGCACTGGTTGTTTCCCCTTCTTGAATTGTGTTTTCCCACCCCTTCTTCATCTGGTTAGTTTCCAGGCCTCATCATTCAGGTTCGTCAGTTTAGAGGTCACTGCCCCCAGGAAGTTTTCCTGACTTCCATACCTAGGTTTTGAGCCTCCCCTGGGTGTTCCCATAGCACTCTGTACTTTCTCCACCTTCCCTGGTATTCATGCCCTCTTGTCTTCCCCTCCTGCACTGATGCTCGGATGACCCCCGTGAATCGCTTTGAAGAAACAAAGTGCGGACATGACCCAGGGCAGATTCTAGGCCTAAGCCTGAAGAAGCCTGGCAGTTTCCACTTCTGTACGTTTAGACGCTCTGAGCCACTATGTATGAAGTTCAGCTATCCAGCTGGAGAGGCCCTGGGACTACCTGGAGAAAGAAAGAGGCCTAGTTGAGCCTTCATATGACTCCAGCCCCAGCTGCCATCTGACTGCCACCTCAGGACAGACCCCAAGTGAAATCGGCAAAATTGCCCAGCTGAGCCCAGAACTGCGAGAGATAACATGACTGCCTTAAGCCACTAAATTTTGGAGAGTCTGCTGTACTGCAGTGTATAACTAAAGGACAATTTTGGATTGTAATTGTTTACTGAGTTTGTTTACCCTGCCAGACTATTGTCTCCATGAAGGCAGAGGCCACATCCACTTTAAAAAAAATTGTTACACACTCAGGACATTCTCCAGCACAGAATAACCTCTCGTATATTTTATGAATGCAAATTAAGGCTTGACCAGGGAGGGGGCGTTATGGGTTTGAATCCTAAAAAAAAAAAAAAAAATTAAGGCTGTCTACATAATGAAGGCAACAAATGTCTAGAACATTCACTGCATTGACTATACAGTGGCATCAACAAAAAGTGATTAACTGGATGTCTGGGCAGTAAGTTCCCAATGAAAGTGAGACAGCTTACCTTCGCAGAAGGATTAAGTCTGATTGACTTTATGCTGCAAGACACCACAGAGCAGCCTTGGGAGCAGAGGAGAATGGCTAATGGTTCAGGCCTGGAAGTTCAGGGAAAGCTCAAGGCAAGGGAACAAAGCTGTTATCCCCAACCAGGGTCCTCTGCGTCATGGAACAGGTGATCTGGCATGTCTGTGAGGACTCCAGCTGCCCTCGCCAAGTACCCCTCACTCAAATGGTCTGTGTTCACAGGCATCTAGAGACAAGAGACATCAAAATGCCATTCTACATATAGGAACAGACATCATCTTCAAAATATTTCAACTCACTTTAAACATGGAGAGCCTTTGGTGTATGTGTAACGAATACATTTCCGTTCAAATCAATAAATGCCGTGACTGAGGTCTGGTAGTCTTGTCTAAAGTAATCTCAGCACAACGTGTCCAGTCAAGTCAACAGGTATCTTTTGAACACCTTCTGTAGGCTGATAGTCTGTGTCAAGTCTTATGTGGGACGCAAAATGGGAAAATGCCATCCCTGCCCTGAGGGAGAACTGGGGAGACTAGACTTAGGCAAATGAGATAATTAAATAAAAGGACAACATATAATTACTGCTAAATTGTGTGGTAAGAAACTAAGTGCTACTGGGGAAAGTGGAGAACAGCAAGGGCTCGAACAGCTGAGGAGTCGTCACTGAAGAGCTAACGGAATGAAACCGACTCCCCATTTCTCAGTGAAAGGAAGGATGCAGAAGTGCTAGGAGGAGGAAGAGCTGAGCAAGCATCCTTGCTATCTGACTTTGAAGCAGCAGCACCAGGAATGTGGAAGGTGGTGCCCCAAATTCCAAAGCAAGTGTTTTTCTGAATTTTCCCATTATTCACTCTTCTGGGCCTTTATCGGTTTCTTGTGCTTGAAATGCCCTTTTCCCTTCTCCACCTGGTGAATACTTACTCGTATTTAAAGGTCCTGCTCAAATGCAACTACTTTTCTGAATCCTTCCATGGCATCCCATAATCCAGTGCTCATGCTTCTGCTGGAACATATCTATGCCTTTGGCCTACTTACCTCTTCTATTGCTGCAGTTAATACCAACATACACTTAACGTGCCTTTTCCTATCCGTTGGGAACTAAACATTTAAAATGTGTTATTTAAGCTTTATTACAACTGCAGCAGGTATTATTTTTCCTATTTGACAGATCAAGCACTCGAGGCTTAAAGTGGTTAAGTAAACAGCCCAGGCATATGAAACAGGAAGTAAGCAAGCTGGGATATGAACCATTTGTGGAACTCCTGAGGCCACTCTCAAAAACACTGGACCATGTCTCCCTGGAGGCTACAAGTGCCCTTTACTCATCGGTCTTTTCAGATTCTAAGATGGTGGCTGACATATGCCTCAAAATTTGCCAGACATATCAGCGCACCTGTCATACACATGCCTGGGTCTAAAAGGAGGAAGCCCCCAGTACTCTTTTACTTCAGATAGAGACTTCCACCAACCCAGAAGTCACATACCCGGGAGAAAAGAGGAGCAAGAACCTGTGTGAGCACCTCACATTTGAATTTGAGATCCTTTATTTCAAGGATTCAGCTGTGGGGAAAGAAGACTGATGCTTCAGAATACACAGATAACACTGGCTGGGTTTGAGGATAACAGCTCTGATTAACTGGCGGCCAGGAGAGGGCCAGTCTCCTCTTAGGTACTTTAAAAGCAGCAATTCAAGTTCTTGTCAAACCAGGAAGGACCAGGCGACCTCGTTCCATCCGACCCGATCACAGGGTATCTGATAAGGGAAGGGCCCGGCCGGAGGCTACTCAGTGAGACAAAGCGGAGCCAGAGCCCGAATCGAACCCCACCGGCAGCTTTCCATCGCCTACCAAGTCGACCCCGGGTCTCCAACTACAAGCAGATCACCCTGGGCGGAAAGCTCGGACTCCTGTTTTCCTCTGTCGGTCCCTAAGGCTCCTCTCCTCCCCCCCGTCTCCCACCTCCTCTAGCCTCGGCCTTTTTTTCGAGTCTCCACGGCTTCCTGGGGGTGAATACTTACTCGTATTTAAAGGTCCTGCTCAAATGCAACTACTTTTCTGAATCCTTCCATGGCATCCCATAATCCAGTGCTCATGCTTCTGCTGGAACATATCTATGCCTTTGGCCTACTTACCTCTTCTATTGCTGCAGTTAATACCAACATACACTTAACGTGCCTTTTCCTATCCGTTGGGAACTAAACATTTAAAATGTGTTATTTAAGCTTTATTACAACTGCAGCAGGTATTATTTTTCCTATTTGACAGATCAAGCACTCGAGGCTTAAAGTGGTTAAGTAAACAGCCCAGGCATATGAAACAGGAAGTAAGCAAGCTGGGATATGAACCATTTGTGGAACTCCTGAGGCCACTCTCAAAAACACTGGACCATGTCTCCCTGGAGGCTACAAGTGCCCTTTACTCATCGGTCTTTTCAGATTCTAAGATGGTGGCTGACATATGCCTCAAAATTTGCCAGACATATCAGCGCACCTGTCATACACATGCCTGGGTCTAAAAGGAGGAAGCCCCCAGTACTCTTTTACTTCAGATAGAGACTTCCACCAACCCAGAAGTCACATACCCGGGAGAAAAGAGGAGCAAGAACCTGTGTGAGCACCTCACATTTGAATTTGAGATCCTTTATTTCAAGGATTCAGCTGTGGGGAAAGAAGACTGATGCTTCAGAATACACAGATAACACTGGCTGGGTTTGAGGATAACAGCTCTGATTAACTGGCGGCCAGGAGAGGGCCAGTCTCCTCTTAGGTACTTTAAAAGCAGCAATTCAAGTTCTTGTCAAACCAGGAAGGACCAGGCGACCTCGTTCCATCCGACCCGATCACAGGGTATCTGATAAGGGAAGGGCCCGGCCGGAGGCTACTCAGTGAGACAAAGCGGAGCCAGAGCCCGAATCGAACCCCACCGGCAGCTTTCCATCGCCTACCAAGTCGACCCCGGGTCTCCAACTACAAGCAGATCACCCTGGGCGGAAAGCTCGGACTCCTGTTTTCCTCTGTCGGTCCCTAAGGCTCCTCTCCTCCACCCACCGGGCCTGGTGTCTCCCACCTCCTCTAGCCTCGGGGCCTGGGTTTGATGGTTTCCTCTCGAGTCTCCACGGCTCGAGTCTGCAAGGTTGTGTAGCACCGCGGGCGCCGCTCTCGCCCCGCTTCTCAACAGCCCTGTGTTTGAGAGCGTTCAGCTTCGCCACCTGCCAGACCGGCCTCTGTGCCATACCCCCATTCTTGTGCAGGCAGCAAAGGACACCTCTGCCACAGGCGACTGGGCCCACATCCCCGTGCCCTTGTCGCAGTTCACGTCTCCGCCACCCCCACTTCCGTTCGCTGCTTGCCGTCCTTCCGGCTGGGCTCCCTTCTAATTGGCTGGCGGCGAGCTTCCTAGGGGACTCGGCCACTCGGAGGGCGCCACCGTGGTCGCTCTAGCCGCCGTCCCGCCGTCTGGCCTCCCTCTTTCGGCCGCGAGTTCTATGGTGTTGGCGACCACATGTGGCGGCTGCCGGGACTCCTGGGCCGAGGTAAGGGCCGTCGGAGCCCCGGGTCTTGCGGAAGCCGAGACTTGGAACTGACGAGGGTGCAGGCGGGAGGACCGAGGCAGAGCAATAATGGGCGGTGCTAGAGCGAAGGGGCAGTGTCGTAAGGGGCGGCGCTACAAATCTGAGTCGAGGGGGTTTTTTGGAATTTAAGGTGTGGGAGTGGTTAGTGGGGAAAAGGTGGAGCACAGAGCCTTGGAGGTGGTGGAGTTATTGAAAGGGGCGGAGTCAAGAGACCAGGAGCTCAAAACTGTGAGCGAGAGTTTGTTTATGAAAATCTGGTCGTTGTAGAACAGTGGTTATCAGGAGGATGTGTTAATCAGAAGGATATGCGTATCAGGAGGATGTGTATGGATGTGAGAGTTTAGATCATAAAGAAGGCTGAGCATGGGTGTTGGAGAAGACTCTTGAGAGTCCCTTGGACTGCAAGGAGATCAAACCGATCAGTCCTAAAGGAAATGAATCATTGGAAGGACTGATGCTGAAGCTCGAATACTTTGCCCACCTGATGCAAAGAGACGACTTTTTGGAAAAGACCCTGATGCTGGAAAAAATAGAAGGCAGGACAAGGGGACAACAGAGGATGTGATGGTTGGATGGTATCACCAACTCAATGGGCATGAGTTTGAGCAGTCTCAGGGAGATGGTGAAGGACAGGGAAGCCTGGCATGCCGCAGTTCATGGGATCGCAAACAGGGATCATGCGATCGCAAACATGGGAACACAAATGAATGACTGAACCGAACTGAAAGAATCACCCAGAGGGCTTTTTCAAAATAGCTCAAACCTGGCACTTCCCTGGTAGCTCAGTGGTAGAGTTCACCTGCGAATGCAGGAGACACGTGTTGGATCCCTGATCCAGGAGGATCCCACATGCTGAGGAGCAGCTAAGCCCGTGAGCCACAACTATGGAGCCTGTGTTCTAGAGCCTCAGAGCCGCAACTACTGAGCCCACGTGCTGCAACTACTGAAGCCCATGTGCTCTGCAGGCCAAGTTCCACAACAAGAGAAGTCACCATAACAAGAGGCATGCTCACCTCAACCAGAGAGTAGCCTCCACTCCCTGCAACTAGAGAAGAGCCAGTGGCTGCAGTGGAAACCCAGAACAGCCAGAAATAAATAAATAAAATTAAAAACAAAACAAAAACTTCTCAGAATGCAGAACTGAGGAGACAGGCAGAACATTAAAAAAAAAAATAGATGAAGCCTGAGTGATCATAGTTTATTTAGTTTTGGGGTGGCATGCCGGAATCTGTACTAGGCACACATTCTCCTGTGTATCCTTGTTTAAAAGCCTCTGCAGAAGTGAGTGCCAGTGTTTACTGGGTTCCTGGGACGGGGCTTTGTCCAGGGTCAGAGAGAAGACTGGTGTGGCCGTCGTTGCCTCAATCCTGTTCGTGTCAGAATGACTAATCCTTACTCTGTACAGCTCTTCCCCGTCTGCTGGGCCCTGGCCTCCGTGGGGTGACCCCAAACTCCACCAGCCCAGATGGGCCTCAGGCAACCTCCTCCAACCTGCTGGTTCCCGTGCCCAGTTTGGACAGGTGAGATACTGCCATTCTGTCACCCACATGCTCCCTGGCCTCCCTCAATCCCCACTTAGGACAGAACTTGATGGCCTCTGTTACATCTTCTAGGTCCGGCCCTCATGGCCAAGGCCCAGGCCCAAGAAGGGGCCCACAGTTCCACAGATGGAAGGATGCCTTCCAGTGGATGTCTGCTCGTGACTCCCGGAACACACTGTGGGATGCCGTATCATGGGTAAGGCTTCTCCGGCCCTATCCCTGATCTTCCTCGTGGCTGAGAATGATCTTGTCTGGAAGTATAGCCTAGAAACAAGAGCTGGGGCATCACTCTGCCCACCCTCAGAATTTGGGTAACGCATAGCATTGAAGCATATCTGGGGAGATATTGCTGCTCCCATGCCCCCTGCTCTCCATGTGTAAAGTCCTTTCCTTCAGTGAACATGTATTTAACACCTTCACTGAGCCAGGCATTTTTCGCTAGGCACTAGGGACATAGCAGAGTATAAGGGAGATAGGATTCTTACTTCATAAAATTTACAATTAAATACTGCTAAAATCTGTCTTTTAATTTATTGATCTATTCTCTGTGTATTATCTTATTTAATCCTTAAGAAATCTTGCAGAGGAAATAGAATCTCCATTTTATCGATGAGGAAGCTCAGGCTCTGAACATTTAGGTAACACTCTTAAAACCACAAGCTATTAAGTGGAAGAATCAGATTTTACTCTGAAGCTCCTGCTCTTAGCTACTCTGCTTGGTTGCTGTACCTAATATGGCTTGTAAAAGCACTTAGTACGTATCCTGGCCCATAAGAGTTCAATAATATTTGTTGACTCTGAGCTATAAAGGCAGAGGTTCAGTAACATGACGTGGTAGGAGGTCTAACAGGGCAGTCTCTTTGCCTCTCAGGCTCTGTTTGTAAGATGCTCTAAATGAAGCCAGCGCTCACATCACTCTCCTGTCCATCGCTTCTCATCCCTCTCACTTTCAGGTTGTGTACTTTAGGCAAGAGGCTTGACGTCTCTGAGCCCCACCACCTCAGGTGTCTTCTCTGTAACTTGGTGTCATTAGCAGAGCTGAAGCTGGAATGTCTCCAAACCAGGGGCACTTCTCTCTGGGGAGCTATGGCCCAGGGGCATAACACACCCTGGAGAGGGGAGTGTTTTCTCATTTTGTCAATGATATGAACCCTAGGGTGAGTCCTAGAGCTCCTAGTGAGTCCTTCTAGAAACTGGGTCTGGATCTCATGGGTCTTGATGCCACCCCTCAGCTCTCTCACTTCTTCCCATGTGAAAGGGCCTGAGCACGAGCTGAGCTCCAGTGTTACGGGTCAGTGTCCCTGTTATTGGCATTGCTAGGACCTTCACTTGCTTCTGGTCTCAGCACACACATCACTTCTACAGAAAGGCTTTCCCCAACTCCCTGTCTTGGCAGCGCTCCCTCTTCTGCTCTGTGTGGTCCCCTGAGTTGTTTCCTTAGTGGCATTTAGCACAATTTGTAATAATTATACTGTTCCTCCGTGTACTTGGATTTTGTCTTTCTCTCTCAGTGAGGGTAAGAACTTCACGAGGGCAGAGACTGGGTCTGTCTTGTTTGCCATTGTATACAATGCCTGTTGCAACACATAAGTGTTTGGGTGTCCCTTCTTGTGCACAACACAGGAAGGAACAGGGAAAACCGAGCAGTCACTGGGCTGGGAGCTCGCTTAGGTGTTCCGCACACCTGTTAAGAGAAGACACACTCACCACAAACCTGTACCTGCAAATATGTGTGTGGTGGGGCTTAGGGGTGGGGAAGAAGTTGTGCCAGGCTAGGGAAAGAGTAAGCCTCACGGGGAACTCCCTTCTGTCTGCATGTGGCTGCCTTTGTGGCCAAGCCCAGACGTACCACATTAACTCTTTGCCTGCTTAGGCCTTGTTTCTTCGGTCTCTCGCTCATGCATTTACTCAGCGTGTATTTATTAGTGGTATATCTTCACAGTCTGCTGGCTGCCAGGAATACATAGGTGAGCAAAACAGATGCGGTTCCTGCCCTCAAGGTGCTTGGAGACCACCAGGAGAGACAGACTATGATGGATAATTGTAGAGATGACTCTTTAAGTACCAATGGGGTGGGGGCTCCACAGGAGGAGTTTGGGTGCTTGTGAGAGTGTGTTGTGAGTGTGGGGGAACGGCCACAGACAGGAATCAAGAAAGGCTTCTCAAGGGAGTGACAATGGAACGGCTGGAGCTGACTGGGGAGGGCTGTGTCCCTGATGTGCTGTCTTCCCCAGGGCACTCTGGCCGTGCTGGCCCTGCAGCTGGCGAGGCAGATCCACTTCCAGACGTCCCTGCCAGCAGGACCTTGGCAAGCAGAGCGCTGCTCGTGGTGCAGTCCGCTGGACCGCTTCCTCTCCTCTACTCTGAGGCACCCTTGCTCCTGTGAGTTCTCAGTCCTGAGGACAGGCGGGTGGGGCTGGGCGTTCCTCTGGGCCAGGAAGCATCTCTGGACACAGCTCAGGAAAAGAGTCACCAGAGGCTCCTTGCCTTTCCTATCCATGGTCAGAGGAAGGGGAATGGGAGGAAGTTCTGTCCGCCCAGGGTGTGGGCCATACTGCCTCCAGCGTCCTCCCATGTCCTGCCTTCACCTTCTGTCGAGGGAGCCTGGTAGGGGTCCAGGCGATTTTGGATTCTAGGTGTGGCCTCCTGCCCAGCCCTCAATCAGTTAAGTCATTCTGTGGTTAGTCATTCATTAATAAGTGAACCTCGAGTGAAGGGCTATCCTGTGCCACGGCACAGAGGCAGTGCTGTGTAGTGGTCATGGCTCTAGAGTCACACTGTCGGGGTTCCAGCCCAGCACTGCTGAAAGCAGTTTTGTGTCCCTGAATGAATCACTTTAAAAAAAAGAAACTTATTTATTTTTAGCTGCCGGTTCTCAGTTGCAGCACAAAGTGCCCTATACCATGTGGGTTCTTAGTTACCAGACCAGAGATCAAATGTACATTCCCTTCATTGGAAGGTAGATTCTTAATCACTGGACCACCAGGGACATCCCTGGATGAATCACTTTTAACTTCCCTGTGCTCAGTTTCTTCATCTGTAAAATGGGGAAATAGTAAAAACCCACCCAATAAGTTTCTTTTCTTTTTTTTTTTTTTAAAGATTTGTTTATTTATTTTGGGCGAGGGTCGGGTTGGGGAGGGAGGGGAGCGGGCGGGCCATTTCTATTGGTCTTTCATTTCTCTATTTTCATCCGTCTTCGTTCTTTGGCTCCTGTGGGCCTCCCATCGCGGTGGCGTCTGTTGTTGCAGAGCGCCAGCTCTGGGCGCATGCGCTCCAGAGCTCCGGCTCGGTAATTGGACACATCAGTCCAGCTGCTCCGTGGCACGTGGGATCTTCCCAGGCCAGGGATCGAACCGGCGCCCAGTGCAAGGCGGTATCCTTACCCACTGGACCACCCGGGGAAGCCCCCATAAGTTTCTTGGAAGGACTAAATGAGTTAATACATGTAGGAAGACTTAGAACAATGCCTGGCATATAGCAAGCACTCAATAAGTATCACTTTAAGTTCTTACCTTTATTATTATGACTATAATCATTATCAATATTACCATCAAACAAAGTGCTAAGTGCTATGGCTAGAACAGTGAATAAAGTAGACGCCTCCCTGCGGCTGGAAGAATTCAAGCCAAGGAGTGATTTATGCTCGAGGGATGTGGGGATCGACATAAATGTGGGCCCTCTCCTCCCCTGAGGAGGGAAGCCAGCCAAGGAAACAGAGGAGGAGGCATGTGACTGACATGTCTTAGGAGTTTCCAGATTCTGCCTTTGGTCCCCCAAGCCTCAGGGAGTACTCCCAGCAGGCCAAACCAATCCTCTTCTCTCTCTTTTTTTGAATTTATTTATTTGCCCCTTGCATTGGAAGCACAGAGTCTTAACCACTGGACCACCAGGAAAGTCCTGAACTGATCCCCTTCTGACATGACTGCTCTCACTGGCTCTTTCTAGCACTGCGGAGACACATTCTGCCAAGGCCTGATAGCCCAGCTTCTGGGCACACTGGCCTCGGGGAACCCAGGCAGGACCAGGAAGAACCCTCCAGTCAGCCCGTGAGCCTCTCTTCACCCAGCTCCTTGAGAGCAGCTGGGCATCAGGATTCCTCTGAGGAAGGTGTGGCCCCGCCTACTAAAATCAGCAGAGGGTTGTGGCCGAGCGGGGTGGGGATGGGGAGTTGGGCAGGTGGACTTCTATTGTGGCCTATGCCAGCTAAAGAAATTGTCATTCTTATGAGTCCCCATGCTTTCTGGGGCAATTTGGAATTATTTTGGTGCTTGGCAGTGGTGCTCGATGGAGGATTGCAGGTATTGGGAGAGTGGGAAAAAAGAGATATAACACCTGTATTGTTTTCCTTGAAGATCCCAGTGACATCAGCTTCCTGCATGCCAGTAGTAGCTTCGAGTCCAAGGCAAAGCCAGCCCAACTAAAGCCAACTGGCGAAAATCAGGTATTGTCCAGAGGTGGACACCCGGATCCCCATAGCATTCCCTTGGACTGGTGGCACTCCCAGGGAACTATCCTATTATGAGTCTTTTTTTAAAAAATAATTTTATTTATTTATTTATTTTTGGCTATTCTGGGTTTTCACTGCTGCCACAGCTCTTGTCTAGTTGCAGGGAGTGGGGGCTACTCTCTAGTTGAGGTGAGCAGGCTTCTTGTTGCGGTGGCTTCTCTTTGTGGAACTCAGGCTCTAGGGCACATGGGCTCAATAGTTGTGGCTCATGGGCTTAGTTGCTCCACAGCCTGTGGGTTCTTCCCGGATTAGGGATTGAACCCGTGTCTCCTGCATTGGCAGGTGAACTCTTTACCACTGAGCTACCAGGGAAGCCGCCATGATGAGTCTTTACATTTCCTCCTTAGGAACAAGAGAAATCAAGAAGTCTTTCCCTTGAGGAGGCCATGACTTCCATTCAGCAGCTCTTCCAGCTCAGCGTTTCCATCGTGTTCAACTTCCTAGGTGACTGGGTGGAGCCCGCCTCAAGGAGGGCAGATGGGAAAATGGAAAGGGTATGGGGCAGGTCAAATAGGATGTGTCCACCAAAACTGGCATGGTGGCACATTGGTGCCAGGACTGATCCCTTCTGACATGACTGCTCTCACTGGCTCTTTCTAGCACTCAGCACTTCTGCCCCTGAGCCATTCTGGGCACACTGGCCTCGGGGAACCCAGGCAGGACCAGGAAGAACCCTCCAGTCAGCCCGTGAGCCTCTCTTCACCCAGCTCCTTGAGAGCAGCTGGGCATCAGGATTCCTCTGAGGAAGGTGTGGCCCCGCCTACTAAAATCAGCAGAGGGTTGTGGCCGAGCGGGGTGGGGATGGGGAGTTGGGCAGGTGGACTTCTATTGTGGCCTATGCCAGCTAAAGAAATTGTCATTCTTATGAGTCCCCATGCTTTCTGGGGCAATTTGGAATTATTTTGGTGCTTGGCAGTGGTGCTCGATGGAGGATTGCAGGTATTGGGAGAGTGGGAAAAAAGAGATATAACACCTGTATTGTTTTCCTTGAAGATCCCAGTGACATCAGCTTCCTGCATGCCAGTAGTAGCTTCGAGTCCAAGGCAAAGCCAGCCCAACTAAAGCCAACTGGCGAAAATCAGGTATTGTCCAGAGGTGGACACCCGGATCCCCATAGCATTCCCTTGGACTGGTGGCACTCCCAGGGAACTATCCTATTATGAGTCTTTTTTTAAAAAATAATTTTATTTATTTATTTATTTTTGGCTATTCTGGGTTTTCACTGCTGCCACAGCTCTTGTCTAGTTGCAGGGAGTGGGGGCTACTCTCTAGTTGAGGTGAGCAGGCTTCTTGTTGCGGTGGCTTCTCTTTTTGTGGAACTCAGGCTCTAGGGCACATGGGCTCAATAGTTGTGGCTCATGGGCTTAGTTGCTCCACAGCCTGTGGGTTCTTCCCGGATTAGGGATTGAACCCGTGTCTCCTGCATTGGCAGGTGAACTCTTTACCACTGAGCTACCAGGGAAGCCGCCATGATGAGTCTTTACATTTCCTCCTTAGGAACAAGAGAAATCAAGAAGTCTTTCCCTTGAGGAGGCCATGACTTCCATTCAGCAGCTCTTCCAGCTCAGCGTTTCCATCGTGTTCAACTTCCTAGGTGACTGGGTGGAGCCCGCCTCAAGGAGGGCAGATGGGAAAATGGAAAGGGTATGGGGCAGGTCAAATAGGATGTGTCCACCAAAACTGGCATGGTGGCACATTGGTGCCAGGGGCCTATTCTCAGTCAGATGGTTCCACCATTCTTGTTTCTTTTTTAAAAAAAATTTTTTAATTTTACTTTTCTTTTCTTTTTAAATTTTGGCCTCTTTTATTGGGTTTTCACTGATTTATTTTTATCCATTTTTGTTCTTTGGCCTGTGTAGACCTCCCATTGCAGTAGCCTCTCGTTGCAGAGCACCAGCTCTGGGCGCATGCACTCCAGAGTGCTGGCTCGTAATTGGGCACGCCGGTCCAGCCACTCTGTGGCATGTGGGATCTTCCCAGGCTTGGGATCGAACTGATGCTCCTTGCACTGCAAGGCAGACTCTTTACCCACTGGACCACCAGGGGAGCCCTCCACCATTCTTAAAACAGGCTAAAGGTCTAATTTGCCTCATATGCAAATCCTAGCCAGCTGAAAGGGGGAAGGTAAGAAAGGTAAAGGACCACTCCTTCCCAGCCTAGATCATTGACTGGATCATTGACCAGATCATTGACCAGAATGAAGCCTCGAAGCCATATTTAATCTCAGAGGAGCCTGGGAAATGTAGTTTTTAGCTATATGATCATGTGCTTACCTGAAAATTTGGTTACTGTGTAAGAAAGAGAAAAACCTTGAAATGATACCTTGGATTTTCTGCCACACTTAGGCAAGGGCAGTCTCCTGAGGCTTGGAGCAGACCCTCAAGTGCACTTAACTTACCCACATCTGGAAATTCCAGATGCCTCTCCACTATCCGTCCTAGTCTCTGCAGTGACCTGGCTTGTTTCAGGCCTTCTCATGTGGAGACTGAGACTCCTAGCAGCATCTCTTGGCGACTACAGGGCTTGTGGGTGAAATGGACAGTGAACTCTTTACCACTGAGCTACCAGGGAAGCCGCCATGATGAGTCTTTACATTTCCTCCTTAGGAACAAGAGAAATCAAGAAGTCTTTCCCTTGAGGAGGCCATGACTTCCATTCAGCAGCTCTTCCAGCTCAGCGTTTCCATCGTGTTCAACTTCCTAGGTGACTGGGTGGAGCCCGCCTCAAGGAGGGCAGATGGGAAAATGGAAAGGGTATGGGGCAGGTCAAATAGGATGTGTCCACCAAAACTGGCATGGTGGCACATTGGTGCCAGGGGCCTATTCTCAGTCAGATGGTTCCACCATTCTTGTTTCTTTTTTAAAAAAAATTTTTTAATTTTACTTTTCTTTTCTTTTTAAATTTTGGCCTCTTTTATTGGGTTTTCACTGATTTATTTTTATCCATTTTTGTTCTTTGGCCTGTGTAGACCTCCCATTGCAGTAGCCTCTCGTTGCAGAGCACCAGCTCTGGGCGCATGCACTCCAGAGTGCTGGCTCGTAATTGGGCACGCCGGTCCAGCCACTCTGTGGCATGTGGGATCTTCCCAGGCTTGGGATCGAACTGATGCTCCTTGCACTGCAAGGCAGACTCTTTACCCACTGGACCACCAGGGGAGCCCTCCACCATTCTTAAAACAGGCTAAAGGTCTAATTTGCCTCATATGCAAATCCTAGCCAGCTGAAAGGGGGAAGGTAAGAAAGGTAAAGGACCACTCCTTCCCAGCCTAGATCATTGACTGGATCATTGACCAGATCATTGACCAGAATGAAGCCTCGAAGCCATATTTAATCTCAGAGGAGCCTGGGAAATGTAGTTTTGAGCTATATGATCATGTGCTTACCTGAAAATTTGGTTACTGTGTAAGAAAGAGAAAAACCTTGAAATGATACCTTGGATTTTCTGCCACACTTAGGCAAGGGCAGTCTCCTGAGGCTTGGAGCAGACCCTCAAGTGCACTTAACTTACCCACATCTGGAAATTCCAGATGCCTCTCCACTATCCGTCCTAGTCTCTGCAGTGACCTGGCTTGTTTCAGGCCTTCTCATGTGGAGACTGAGACTCCTAGCAGCATCTCTTGGCGACTACAGGGCTTGTGGGTGAAACGCTAGGATTCATTCAGTATGAATGTATTAAGGAGTCACCTTTTTCTAAGCCCTGTTTTAGCTGTTGGAGATACAGTGATTCTCAAGACCAAGTCCTTACTCTCATGGAGCTGCCATGTGAGTTGAGGGAGAGAAAAATAATAAATTGGCAGAGAGAATTTCAGTTGGTGACAAATGTTATGGAGAAAATTACACAGGGGTATGTGTGAGTGACTTGGGCAAGGAGCAGCTCTGATTTGGAAGGCCTCACAGATGGAAAGATTCTTGACCTGACTGATAAAAACAAGCCAGTCTTGTTTCCATCTGGAGAAAGCTGTCCAAGCAGAGGGAACAGCAAGCGCAAAGGTCCTAAGGCAGGATTGAGTTTTGTTTGATAAAAGACACTCCCACCCCCCCCTCCAGAAAAAAGGTGAGTGTGGCTCGAGCTCAGGGATCACCAGGAAAGTAGAAAGAGATGAAATTAGAAAAGCAGGCAGGGGCCAGATCAAATCAGGCCTTCTGAGTGACAGTGGCACATGGTTCTTCGGAACGAGACAGGAAGCCATTGGAAGGTTTCATACTGGAGCAGGAAGAGGTGGGTGGCGGGACAGTCATGTGATTGGATCTACTTTTTCGAAGCTGTCTCTGCTGGTGGGACTTCCCCGGTGGCCTAGTGGTTAAGACTCCGCACTCCCAATGCAGGGGGTCTGGGTTCGATCCCTGCTCAGGGGACTAGATCCTTCAAGCTACAACTAAGACCTAGCACAGCCAAATTAAAAAAAAAAAAAAATCTCTGCCTGCTGTGTAGACAGACGTGGATCACAGGGATGCCAGAAGGGAAACAGGAGATTAGGTCGGAGCTGATGGTTAAGCAAAACGTGATGGTGACTTGGTCTGGGTCAGAGACTGAGGAGCCATTGTGGAGAATGGAGACAGGGTGGGATTCCTTGCCCTCCGGAGTCTTCTCAAGGACAGAGGGTCCTGTGAACCCTCGACAGTGAGTTTTCAGGCAGCCTGGTGGTGACTCATTCACTGCTAGCTGAATGGAACCCAGCTTCCACCTCATTAGCTTTTTGTGATTTTTTTTGATGGGCAGACAGTCTTCTGAGAATTTTCTTGCACATTCCTTCCTTCATATACATATTCATTTATTCAGCAAGTGCTCAGCACTGTGGTAGAACACAAAGGGACCATAAGCCATAATCATATTTTGCATATTCATATGCAGAGTTATTTCTTCTACATTTTTTGTTTCCTTACTCTCATGGAGCTGCCATGTGAGTTGAGGGAGAGAAAAATAATAAATTGGCAGAGAGAATTTCAGTTGGTGACAAATGTTATGGAGAAAATTACACAGGGGTATGTGTGAGTGACTTGGGCAAGGAGCAGCTCTGATTTGGAAGGCCTCACAGATGGAAAGATTCTTGACCTGACTGATAAAAACAAGCCAGTCTTGTTTCCATCTGGAGAAAGCTGTCCAAGCAGAGGGAACAGCAAGCGCAAAGGTCCTAAGGCAGGATTGAGTTTTGTTTGATAAAAGACACTCCCACCCCCCCCTCCAGAAAAAAGGTGAGTGTGGCTCGAGCTCAGGGATCACCAGGAAAGTAGAAAGAGATGAAATTAGAAAAGCAGGCAGGGGCCAGATCAAATCAGGCCTTCTGAGCGACAGTGGCACATGGTTCTTCGGAACGAGACAGGAAGCCATTGGAAGGTTTCATACTGGAGCAGGAAGAGGTGGGTGGCGGGACAGTCATGTGATTGGATCTACTTTTTCGAAGCTGTCTCTGCTGGTGGGACTTCCCCGGTGGCCTAGTGGTTAAGACTCCGCACTCCCAATGCAGGGGGTCTGGGTTCGATCCCTGCTCAGGGGACTAGATCCTTCAAGCTACAACTAAGACCTAGCACAGCCAAATTAAAAAAAAAAAAAAAAATCTCTGCCTGCTGTGTAGACAGACGTGGATCACAGGGATGCCAGAAGGGAAACAGGAGATTAGGTCGGAGCTGATGGTTAAGCAAAACGTGATGGTGACTTGGTCTGGGTCAGAGACTGAGGAGCCATTGTGGAGAATGGAGACAGGGTGGGATTCCTTGCCCTCCGGAGTCTTCTCAAGGACAGAGGGTCCTGTGAACCCTCGACAGTGAGTTTTCAGGCAGCCTGGTGGTGACTCATTCACTGCTAGCTGAATGGAACCCAGCTTCCACCTCATTAGCTTTTTGTGATTTTTTTTGATGGGCAGACAGTCTTCTGAGAATTTTCTTGCACATTCCTTCCTTCATATACATATTCATTTATTCAGCAAGTGCTCAGCACTGTGGTAGAACACAAAGGGACCATAAGCCATAATCATATTTTGCATTTGTATAGAGCTTTCACCCTATGCAGAGTTATTTCTTCTACATTCTTTTTCTGCTTCTGCCTCCGGGATTTAACAGTCTAATTGAGGAGACAGGGCTTGTACTCTTGAAACAGTTTCGTTCCTAGAAAAAGGCTTATATATGAAGTAAGTGCCGAAAGAGTGTTTAAAGCCTGAGTGTGGTCTGAAGATTCTAGAGCAGAAGCAGGTTGGGACGGCCTGATAATGGAGGCCGAAAAAGGCATCCCGGGCAGGAGAGATGGCTTGAGCAAAGGCTTAGAGTTGACAGTAGGCCTTGTCCAGCTCCTCCCTTGTTTTCCTTTTTGTTTGGATGATAAAAAGAACCCGGGCTTTGGAGCTGGGCTTTTTTTTTTTTTTTTACTGAGCTTTCTTATATTATCCCTCACAGTTTCCTCATAAAGCAAGATTAACGGGGTGAGCTGTATCGGTTACATTATGTTGGTGACAAGCAGCCTAAACCCACTTTGGCTAACCTAAGCACAAAAGGAATCTTTTGGGATCTGTTGACCTGCCAAGCCTCAGAAAGGAAGGAATCAGAGAGGCCCTGGTAATCTAGGGGGCAGTAACTGAGCAAGCCTGCAGCAGCTGTTCTCTGTCCTATTGCAACCAGATCAAGATTCAGATTCCTGAGAATCTTGGTCTTATTGGTTGGAAAGAGTGCAGGTACGTTGATTGACAGCCCTGGGGGAGGGCTGTTCCCAAAGGGAAATTAGGTTGCTGTGTTTCCAAGAGGAGGATGACATACAGGAGGGCAGAGCCCAAGGATATCTATGGGAAATCAGTGAAATATTCAAAGGATAGAAACACATGCAAAGTGTCTAGCACAGAAAAGAAAGGAAGGAGCCTCTGGGTCTGTGACTAAGGATGTGGGCAAGTTCACAGAGGAAGCTGTGTTTACACCCTCTGCTTTCTTACAGGGACAGAGAACATGAGGGACGGGGACTACATGGCAGCCTTTTCTTACTTCCAGAAAGCAGCAGACCGCGGCTACAGCAAAGCGCAGTACAACGTGGGCTTGTGTCACGAGCATGGCAGGGGCACCCCCAGGGACCTCCGCAAGGTACTGCACCTCCTCCCTGCCCCCAGGCCTGTCGCCTGTGCATTTGCTCAGAGTGACCGACCTCCAGAAATGAACAGGGGGCAGGGCTTGGGAAAATCTGGCTTCTCTCTCCAAGCCAGGAGGGAAAAATAAGAAAGAAGTCTCCAGCTTCTCGAAATTTAGACTTGAAAACACAGGAAGGCCAGGGACCTTGTCTTTCTTCTTTGCAGCTGTATCCTCATGACCTAGAACGTTACTTTGGTGAATGGATTAATTAATTCTAAAAGGCAGGGTTTGCAGAAATGTTGTATTTAACAATGTTGTTTCTTAGAATTGTATATGATGACCCCAAAAAGGGAAGCAACTTTAAGTTTCTTCAGTAGAGAATTGGTTAATAACGTCTATGTTGACCTTAAACATGATATACTATATCTATATTTATTTGCAGGGGAGTTCAGGGTACATTTTTTTAAAAAACTAGTAGCTTTTTAAAAAGTTATATTTATTTATTTTATGTATTTATTTTTGACTGTCCTAGATCTTCATTGCCACATGGGCCTTAGTTGCAGTGCACAGGTTTCTCAATGCAGTGGCTTCTCTTATTGCAGAGCATGGACTTTAGGGCACACGGCTTCAGTAGTTGCCACATGTGGCCTTGGTAGTTGTGGCTGCAGAGCACTAGATCCCAGACCAGGGATCGAACCCGTGTCTTTTGCGTTGGTAGGTGGATTCTTTACCACTGAACCACCAGGGAAGTCCCATGGTGTATTGTTCAGTGAAAGAAAAATAGGTTACAAAATAATGAGTGTAGCTCTCTTTCTCTCCCTATATACACACATACATTTATATATATATGTGTGAATGCATATATAGTGTGTGTGTGTGTATATGTGTGTGTGTATATTTATATACATATATACAAAAACCTGTTAATGTGTATAGTATATGAGAGAAGACTGTACACTAAAATATTAACAGAGGAATGATCTTTTGGAGGCAGAATTTAGAATTTTGTTTCTATTTTTGGCTTACTTGTATTTTCTGACTACTGATATAATAATTATGTATTATTTAATTAAAATATATTTTTTTAAACTTCATTCCAAAAAAGGCAGCCTACAGAGTTATCAGTTGACTGGATTTTTTTCCCTTCGCCCCAGGCAGCCTTTTATTACCAGTTGGCTGCCAGCCAGGGCCACAACCTAGCTCAGTACCGTTATGCCAGGTGCCTGCTCCAAGACCCAGGCTCCTCGTGGGACCCTGAACAGCAGAGGGCAGTGTCCATGCTGAAGCGGGCTGCAGACTCAGGCTTGAGAGAGGTGAGTGCCATCGGTAGGATCTCTCCTGGGCAGTTGGGTCACGTGGGGCCAGGCAGTAACCAAGATACCTTTGTCTTTCTTCCTTGACCACAGGCCCAAGCTTTCCTTGGAGTGCTGTTCACCAAGGAGCCCTTCCTGGATGAGAGGAGAGCTGTGAAATATCTTTGGCTCGCAGCCAACAATGGGGTATGCGGTCTCCATATCCTGGCCTGATGGGGATCAAGTCTGATATCGGAAGGGATTTGGGAACCGGTACCGCGCTTAGGAGAAGGCTGATAGGAGCATCAGGCCGGCTTCAAACCTTAGCTCTCGCTGACTTACGGTGCGTCCCTTGGGCAGATCCAGTGGCGTGCTGGCGTCAACTCATGCCAGCCTGCGAGAATTGTCATTAGCTTGAAATCAGCTATGGCGGGAGACTTAGCCCCACAGAATTGCCAAATGCTACTCAGCAGGGCTTTTCCCCTTAGAGAGCTGGTTCTTAGACATTTTCTAGCATACTACTGGACTGCTCATTTGTTTTCCTCCTCTATAAGATTGGCATAATCGTGCCTGCCTGACCTGCCTACTGTTTCACGTGGTTGTCATGAGAATCAGAATCTGTCTACAGCTATACCACCCTGAATGCGCCTGATCTCGTCTGATCTCGGAAACTAAGCAAGGTCAGGCTTGGTTAGTACTTGGATAGGAGAATCAGAATCTAACAAATAATAAGTGTGAAAGCATTTGCAAAGCGTACACATAACAGGTACATCATCCCAAGTGACTTAATTCTGTGTATAGTATATGAGAGAAGACTGTACACAAAAACTGATCTTTTGGAGGCAGAATTTAGAAGTTCTGTTTCTATTTTTGGCTTACTTGTATTTTCTGACTACTGATATAATAATTATGTATTATTTAATTAAAATATATTTTTTTAAACTTCATTCCAAAAAAGGCAGCCTACAGAGTTATCAGTTGACTGGATATTTTTCCCTTCGCCCCAGGCAGCCTTTTATTACCAGTTGGCTGCCAGCCAGGGCCACAACCTAGCTCAGTACCGTTATGCCAGGTGCCTGCTCCAAGACCCAGGCTCCTCGTGGGACCCTGAACAGCAGAGGGCAGTGTCCATGCTGAAGCGGGCTGCAGACTCAGGCTTGAGAGAGGTGAGTGCCATCGGTAGGATCTCTCCTGGGCAGTTGGGTCACGTGGGGCCAGGCAGTAACCAAGATACCTTTGTCTTTCTTCCTTGACCACAGGCCCAAGCTTTCCTTGGAGTGCTGTTCACCAAGGAGCCCTTCCTGGATGAGAGGAGAGCTGTGAAATATCTTTGGCTCGCAGCCAACAATGGGGTATGCGGTCTCCATATCTTGGCCTGATGGGGATCAAGTCTGATATCGGAAGGGATTTGGGAACCGGTACCGCGCTTAGGAGAAGGCTGATAGGAGCATCAGGCCGGCTTCAAACCTTAGCTCTCGCTGACTTACGGTGCGTCCCTTGGGCAGATCCAGTGGCGTGCTGGCGTCAACTCATGCCAGCCTGCGAGAATTGTCATTAGCTTGAAATCAGCTATGGCGGGAGACTTAGCCCCACAGAATTGCCAAATGCTACTCAGCAGGGCTTTTCCCCTTAGAGAGCTGGTTCTTAGACATTTTCTAGCATACTACTGGACTGCTCATTTGTTTTCCTCCTCTATAAGATTGGCATAATCGTGCCTGCCTGACCTGCCTACTGTTTCACGTGGTTGTCATGAGAATCAGAATCTGTCTACAGCTATACCACCCTGAATGCGCCTGATCTCGTCTGATCTCGGAAGCTAAGCAGGGTCGGGCCTGGTTAGTACTTGGATGGGAGAATCAGAATCTAACAAATAATAAGTGTGAAAGCATTTGCAAAGCGTACACATAACAGGTACATCATCCCAAGTGACTTAATTCAGGGAAGTCAGAAGACACGTGAGGTGAAGACATTGAGTTGTGTGAGGGGGTAGAGGATGCCTGGTTATCTATGACGAGGGATTGGCATCCAGGCAACGTGACCTAGAGTTTGTTCCAAAGAGCATTAGCGTAAGTAATATGAGGGGGAAATGGTCAGATAGGTTCGGGAAGCATTGAGTTAAACGCATATTTTTTTTTAACAACTTTTATTTATTAATCTTTGGCTGTGCTGGATCTTTGTTGATGTGTGGGTTTAGGTGCTCTGCGGTATGTGGGATCTTCCCGAATCAGGGCTCGAACCTGTGTCTCCTGCATTGGCAGACGGGTTCTTATCCACTGAGCCACAAAGGAAGCCCTAAACGCATATTTTTAATGCAGGAAATCTTAGAGCTTTATGTCACTGAATCACTGAAAAGACATCCATGGGTCTGCTGTATCTCAAGTGTCTTTGACCAGTGTGTGTGTGTGTGTGTGTGTGTGTGTGTGTGTATTGTATTTTTTCTTTTGAGTTGTATCTTCAAGAGCCCTGGAACAAGCCAGCAGTGGCCATGTACTAGAATTGCCCAGCACAGGGGCTGTGGCTCCTCTTTGTTTTCTGGCCAACATGGTGATCACTTCAGTGAACTCTTTTTTTTTTTTTTTGGCCTCTTGTTATTGATTATTTATTTATTTATTTTTCATCCATCTTTATTCTTCAGCCTGTGTGGGCCTCCCATTGCAGTGGCCTCTCTCGTTGCAGATCACCGGCTCTGGGCACATGCGCTCCAGAGTGCTGGCTCGTAATTGGATACACCAGCCCAGCCGCTCTCTATCACGTGGGATCCTCCCAGGCCAGGGATCGAACCAGTGCCCCTTGCACTGCAAGGCGGACTCTTTACCTACTGGACCACCAGGGAAGCCCCTACTTCAGTGAACTCTTAGGCATCAGAATATTTCTTTTTTACTTTGTGTTGCCCAAGTTACCTTCAGCAGGGTCATGTGTGCTCAGTTGTGTCTGACTCTTTGCAGTCCCATGGACTTTAGACGATGAATCAGAATCTAACAAATAATAAGTGTGAAAGCATTTGCAAAGCGTACATAACAGGTACATCATCCCAAGTGACTTAATTCAGGAAGTCAGAAGACACGTGAGGTGAAGACATTGAGTTGTGTGAGGGGTAGAGGATGCCTGGTTATCTATGAGGATTGGCATCCAGGCAACGTGACCTAGAGTTTGTTCCAAAGAGCATTAGCGTAAGTAATATGAGGGGGAAATGGTCAGATAGGTTCGGGAAGCATTGAGTTAAACGCATATTTTTTTTTAACAACTTTTATTTATTAATCTTTGGCTGTGCTGGATCTTTGTTGATGTGTGGGTTTAGGTGCTCTGCGGTATGTGGGATCTTCCCGAATCAGGGCTCGAACCTGTGTCTCCTGCATTGGCAGACGGGTTCTTATCCACTGAGCCACAAAGGAAGCCCTAAACGCATATTTTTAATGCAGGAAATCTTAGAGCTTTATGTCACTGAATCACTGAAAAGACATCCATGGGTCTGCTGTATCTCAAGTGTCTTTGACCAGTGTGTGTGTGTGTGTGTGTGTGTATTGTATTTTTTCTTTTGAGTTGTATCTTCAAGAGCCCTGGAACAAGCCAGCAGTGGCCATGTACTAGAATTGCCCAGCACAGGGGCTGTGGCTCCTCTTTGTTTTCTGGCCAACATGGTGATCACTTCAGTGAACTCTTTTTTTTTTTTTTTGGCCTCTTGTTATTGATTATTTATTTATTTATTTTTCATCCATCTTTATTCTTCAGCCTGTGTGGGCCTCCCATTGCAGTGGCCTCTCTCGTTGCAGATCACCGGCTCTGGGCACATGCGCTCCAGAGTGCTGGCTCGTAATTGGATACACCAGCCCAGCCGCTCTCTATCACGTGGGATCCTCCCAGGCCAGGGATCGAACCAGTGCCCCTTGCACTGCAAGGCGGACTCTTTACCTACTGGACCACCAGGGAAGCCCCTACTTCAGTGAACTCTTAGGCATCAGAATATTTCTTTTTTACTTTGTGTTGCCCAAGTTACCTTCAGCAGGGTCATGTGTGCTCAGTTGTGTCTGACTCTTTGCAGTCCCATGGACTGTAGCCCACCAGGCTCCTCTGTTCATGGAATTTTTCAGACAAAAATACCGGAGTGGGTTCCCATTTCCCACTCCAAGAGATTTTCCCAATCCAGGGATCGACCCCACGTCTCCAGTGTCTCCTGTATTGGCAAATGGATTCTTTACCACTGAATTACCTGGGAAGCCCAAAGAATCTGCCATAGCCATCAAAAGGGGACCAATATCACCAAAGAGAACCTACCCGTGTGCCTCTCTTTCCATGAAAGAGCCTGAAAGCCTTACTAGGGCTGGGTGGTCCTCGCAGCCATGTGAGGGGCAAGCCTGGGGGATGCCCGGCCTGCGTTAGTCCCGCAGCGTGCCAGGACGAGACGTGCACACAGGTATGTTGTGTAACAGGTGCACTACGGCCTAGGTGTTTTGACCTGACTGTGTTCTAGGCTATGAGTCGTGAGTCCACCATATTCATTACATGGACTCTGGCGTATGTGCTATAGAAACTCCTTCCAGAAATTTGACTTTAGAAAAGAAATGGAACCATGGTTGGGAGACTGAATAGAATGAAAATATTTCAGAGAGGGAGAGATTAATGATGTGGGCAACTAAAGGTGTGAAAATAATAACACTAATCTAAGCACTTTTCACATATTGACACATTTAATCCTCATGACAGGGTAATAAGGTAGGTGCTACTATTATGCAGATGAGGGAACTGAGGCACAGAGACTTAGACTTTGATGCCTGAGGTTACACAACTGGTAAGTGGTGGAGCCGAGACTGGAACTCGGACATCTGACCCTACTGACAGGGCTCCTAACCCTATCCCGATACTGCCTCTCCCAGGAGCCTCGTTCTCAGTGAGAGGGGAGAGAGGATCCAGAGCCATGGGCAAAGAGATTAGCGCTTTTTTAAAAAATTTATTTGTGGTTATTCTGGGTTTTCACTGCTGCTCTGGGTATTCTCTTCTCTAGTTGCAGGGAGTGGGGGCTGTTCTCTGGTTGAGGTGAGCAGGCTTCTTGTTGTGGTGATATCTCTTGTTGTGGAACTCAGTCTCTAGGACACACGGGCTTCAATGGTTGGGGCACATGGGCTCAATAGTTGTGGCTCATGGCCTTAGTTACTCCACAGCATGTGGGATCTTCTCGGCTCAGAGATGAAACCCATGTCTCCTGCATCAGCAGGCCAACTCTTTACCACTGAGCTACCAGGGAAGCCCAGAGATTAGCCTTTTAACCTTTCAAGGGAGGAGGAACATGTTCTCTGTGATGTAGCGATCAGGTAGAGATAGACAGTCCAGGTAGAGATCAAGAAGGCATACAGGGCATGCAGAAGCTTAGCCTCCGCCCTTGCTCTTGGCTCTTTGAGGAAAACCTAGGGGCCGAAATCCTTGGTCTTCCAGAGCAGGGCTGAGTGCCTCCTGCAGCCTTTGCTTGTGTACCCTTTCAACACTATCCTCAGCAAGCTTCTATACTGCTCTGGGCAGAATCGCCCTGCCTGTTCTGGGCCTCTGGTTCTCCAGAGTTGAGATCCCTTGGGCTGGGGGGCAGTGTCAGGCTGGGCCTGACCCTGTGGGGTCTGAAGTACCAGCCTACTGACTGCCGCACCTTCCTCCTGCCCCACGTTTCTGTTCTCAGTCCTGCGCATCTGTGTGTGTATCTGTGTGTCTGTCTGTTTCCTCGTTTAGGACTCACAAAGCAGGTACCACTTGGGAATTTGCTATGAGAAGGGCCTCGGGGTGCGGAGGAGTCTGGGAGAGGCCATGAGATGTTACCAGCAGTCAGCAGCTCTGGGGAACGCGCCTGCCCAGGAAAGGCTGCGGACCCTCTTCTCCACGGAGGCAGCAGGTACGGGCGAGAGTCACAGCCAGCAGATCCCTCCACGAGTTCCATCCCCTGTGGCAGAGAAGAGGGTGGCAGTAGCCTTCAGTTTCTTTTAGCTTCCTGCTCCAGAGGTGGGTATGAGCCCAGCTTTTTTGAGTCCAAACGGTCAAACCCGAGTTCTAACCCCTGATGTCACTGAACTTGGACTGCGTGTCCTTGCACCTCCGTTTCTTCACCTCTGAGCTCTCATTAGGTTGTTGGTGCCCTCATGGTTTTGTTCCCTCAAGTCTCTAGGACACACGGGCTTCAATGGTTGGGGCACATGGGCTCAATAGTTGTGGCTCATGGCCTTAGTTACTCCACAGCATGTGGGATCTTCTCGGCTCAGAGATGAAACCCATGTCTCCTGCATCAGCAGGCCAACTCTTTACCACTGAGCTACCAGGGAAGCCCAGAGATTAGCCTTTTAACCTTTCAAGGGAGGAGGAACATGTTCTCTGTGATGTAGCGATCAGGTAGAGATAGACAGTCCAGGTAGAGATCAAGAAGGCATACAGGGCATGCAGAAGCTTAGCCTCCGCCCTTGCTCTTGGCTCTTTGAGGAAAACCTAGGGGCCGAAATCCTTGGTCTTCCAGAGCAGGGCTGAGTGCCTCCTGCAGCCTTTGCTTGTGTACCCTTTCAACACTATCCTCAGCAAGCTTCTATACTGCTCTGGGCAGAATCGCCCTGCCTGTTCTGGGCCTCTGGTTCTCCAGAGTTGAGATCCCTTGGGCTGGGGGGCAGTGTCAGGCTGGGCCTGACCCTGTGGGGTCTGAAGTACCAGCCTACTGACTGCTGCACCTTCCTCCTGCCCCACGTTTCTGTTCTCAGTCCTGCGCATCTGTGTGTGTATCTGTGTGTCTGTCTGTTTCCTCGTTTAGGACTCACAAAGCAGGTACCACTTGGGAATTTGCTATGAGAAGGGCCTCGGGGTGCGGAGGAGTCTGGGAGAGGCCATGAGATGTTACCAGCAGTCAGCAGCTCTGGGGAACGCGCCTGCCCAGGAAAGGCTGCGGACCCTCTTCTCCACGGAGGCAGCAGGTACGGGCGAGAGTCACAGCCAGCAGATCCCTCCACGAGTTCCATCCCCTGTGGCAGAGAAGAGGGTGGCAGTAGCCTTCAGTTTCTTTTAGCTTCCTGCTCCAGAGGTGGGTATGAGCCCAGCTTTTTTGAGTCCAAACGGTCAAACCCGAGTTCTAACCCCTGATGTCACTGAACTTGGACTGCGTGTCCTTGCACCTCCGTTTCTTCACCTCTGAGCTCTCATTAGGTTGTTGGTGCCCTCCAGAGTGGAGTCTTTTGTTTCCCTCAGTCCTGTGGAAGTCCTGTAGTCAAATCCCGCCGACCTTCAAAGTCAGAGTTTCTGGGGATTCCTAGTCCCTTTACCAGTTCCCTGGGCTGGGAAGCCTGACGTGGGGCTCAGAACCTTCACAACAGTGAGAGAACTTCTATGATATAGTTATTTTCCATTTTGTAGGTCACCCACCTGGAGGGTATGGGATTTGATATTATTGTGTTGCACCCCTCCTCCCGTATCATGGCGTCTTCTCCTTTGTTTTTGGACGTGGGCTGTCTTCTTGGTGGGTTCCAGCATCTTCCTGTCGATGGTTGTTCAACAGCTAGTTGTGATTTTGGTGCTCTCGCAGGAGGGGTGAGGGCACGTCCTTCTACTCCGGCATCTTAGAATCAATCTCTGGAAATTCATTAGGTCGTAAGGATTAAATGAGACGACAGTCAAGGGCTCAGCACAGCCTGGCGCACAGTAGGTGTTGGGTACATGGTAGCCTCTCAAGACGACTCATCAGGAGACACACTATCCTGAGACTGCCTGCAGGCCCTGGCTTACTGTCTAGGGCCCTGGAGCCCTGCTCACCCCTGACTCGCTCCAGCTGACCTGGGTGAATGATGCCAAGAGAGCCGAGTCCTTTAAGAAGCCCTTGCTCCAAAGTCAATGGCCAAGAACGCAGGGTAAGAGCTGCTCTCTCCTCTCCTTGCAGCCCCAGGGCCCAGTGAGCTGGCGGTGAGAGGACTGAAGTCGTTCTCCAGCCCCTCCCTCTGCAGCCTGAACACCCTGCTGGCCGGAGCCTCGTGCCTGCCCCACGCCTCCAGCACAGGGAACCTTGGCCTCCTCTGCAGAAGTGGGCATCTCCAAGCCAGCCCTGGAGCCCCCAGCAAGGCCATCTCCCCACACCCCTACCCCTTGGAAAGGAATCTCATCAGACTGGGTTTTGGCTAAGGTGAGGTAAAGTCACCGGCACCTGTCACAGGTGCTGGTGGGGAGGGGCAGGCAGGGAGGAAGTGGGATAGCAACAAAAACAGGGTGTCCCTCTCTGGGGCAGAAAGGGAGCTCAGGTTTTTAAAGCCATGTCAAGTACTTGACTAATAGATGATGTGGGCCATTTCTCGTAGTTGCAAGCCTCACAGATGAGGCTGTGTGGATGCACTCACAGTCATTTCTGATCTGTGCGTAACAAAGATTCCTTCAGTGACCTGTGGAAAACCTTACGGAAGGGTCCACAGACCCAGAAATTTAGCCCTTGTCTTTTTTTTTTTTATTGGGGTATATTTGTTTTACAATGTTGCATTAGCTTCAGGTGTATAGTGAAGTTATTGTTATATGTTTTTACAGAGTTTTCTTGTTTACAGGTATACATAATCCCCAGTCATAGGTGTATCTAGCCCTTGTCTTTGAGAAATCACTTCCATTCCCCCCTTGCTAGGCCTCAGTCTCCTCAGGCACAGACCACATCATTTTTTGCCAGCAACTGATGTATGTGCCTCCAGAGGCTCACAAGAGGATTTTAGATGGTATGTTTTCTTACTTTAATATTGGTATATTAATATACATTATAAAATGTGATTAGCATATTATAGTTTCACAGATATTAAAAATAGTGAATCAAGTTTGAGAAAAACCTTATGATATTGCATAAGGAGAGCCCAGATCCGGAGAGGTGGCACAAGTCATGGGGTGGTACCACGAACGCCTACAGCTCAGGAAATGCTGAATCATGTCGCTTTTGTTCTTCCCCACTAGATTCATGCTTGTCTCCAGTTCACCTTTGACTCAGAAAGAAGCAGCTTAGTGTCTAAATGCCTGATGTAACTGCTGGACGTTTTCAGGCCTTCACACTTCACTCAGCCCTAAAGGTGGAACCTGCGAGTCCTCAGAGAGATACCACAACTTGAATCCCAAAGAAGAAGCCAGTTACTCACCCGCCTCCCCAGAGAACCTAAAGGACCTGCCCAGCACAGTCAAGAAGAGGGAAGTGGGTAAAGACTTAGGTTCTGGCCATGTCCTCTCAAAGCAGTGGCCTGACGTGCTGTGTTGTTTCCTCAGCTGTAGACCAAGGGCAGTGGTGTCTGCCCTTCTCACTGCCAGGGCTGAGCTGTGGGGCATTTCACTGAGGAAAGGACCTTGGTGCTCACTCAGGCCTGAGGAAGCAGAGTGATGCCCCTGGTTCTGAGTCGTCGGGCCAGAACTGGGATTCCATTCCGTGATCCCTGGCCTGGGGCTTCCTTGTGCAGGTCTCACTGTAATTTTATGTGAAAGCGTTATTATCGTCCTGCCGACAGGAAGGAGATTGAGGCCCCGGGGAGTCTTGGAGCCAGAGAGTGTAGATTTTGAGATCCTCGTGTGTGAAAGGTTTGTGCCAGAAATGGATGGGAGTTTAATAAAAGAGATACTGGAGATTATCTCATCACTCTTGCTCTTGAGTATATTGGGGAAAGCCAGGGAGACGGGCAGGAGAAGCTGAAAGCCGGGGCTCCATCCTCATCTCTGAACTCTCCATTAACCAATTTAAAGGGTCTTAAAAGCTTCTCCAAGAGAGAGACGTAGAAAAAAATGATTTCTGAGTCAACGCTAATGACTCCAATTACTGAATTTGTGCATAGCTCTTCCCCGTTTCTGGACGTTAGCCCAAAGTTCAATCGCAGAGATGTGGTGGAGAGTGCGGGGGTGGGAGGGACTGAGGACCAAGCGCCCTAGGAACTGTTCAGATGAGAAAGACCACCCAGCATGGTCAGCTCCAAGGGGGCAGGATCCAAGGAGGGGAGCTGTCCACATTTCCCTTGCTACTGCCCACACCCCGCCTCCCACTTCTAGTGGTCTCGCCAGACCTTTCCAGCACCTTCCTGTCACCACTGGAATCCTAAGCTTCCTCCAGCTCCCGCGCCTCCCCTGGCCTCTGCTCCCTTCCTGGGGCTGCCCTGCACACAGGCCTCACCCCCTGGGCCCCTCGTGTGGCTTCCTCCCACAGATGGCTCCTTGGAAGCGGGAACTTTGTCTTTGGATTCCAGTATCCTCAGCACTTAGCACAAGGCCCTGTCATGCAGGTAAGGGCTCAAGACACACACTGGTTAAAGTTCACGGTTTTAAGCTATGCAGTTCACTCATCTCTGCAAAGAAAAAAGGTTTCTGTGGTCAGGTAAGTTTGGGAACCATTGCACTTGACATCCCCTTTTTATAGATTCACAATATACATCAGCATATTCAAGGTTCCAAGAAGTCCTGCAGTAAAGAACTTGGTTAACCCAATGCTCCCCTCACAGAACAGGGCACAGAGCCTGCTCCCCTCAGATGACTAGTGAACCTTCCCAGGGCAGCCCTTGTGTAAAGGGTCACTTCTCGCCTTCCCGTGGAGCCACGCTCGCCACACTTACCCTCCTGTTGTCACTGGGGGTTCTCTGATTATCAGCTCCTCTGATGGTGCTGGGGCCACGGGGCAGTTCAGGCAGTCTGGGGACTCCGGCCAGGTGCAGTGGTGCAGGCCAGGTAGCCCTCTCCCTCCCTGTCAGTCATGACGAATTATGTGCTGATCCCATGGGGTGGGGGGTGGGGGGGTGCCCGATATGGAGGGAGGATATTTTTAAGCTCCCTTTGTGGAGAAAGAAGGATGGAGAGTCGTGAGAGGAGCATTGTCAAGGGACCAGAAATCCTCCGGCTGTTCAGCCTCTGCGGCCTCCGCACAGCCCCAGGGGATGGGCTTGCTCGCAGCCCCTGAGACTGCTATGCTTTTGCCATTAAAATTCCACTATTAATGACTCATTGTCAGTGTCCTGAAAGGAAATGTGAGGGGAGGCTAGGAACAAGGCCCCTGTCAGCAGGGCCAGCCTGGGATGACCCAGCACTGGAGCCCTGGGGCCCTCAGGACTGAGCCCTTTGCCAGGGCTCTGCTGCCTTGGTTCCCTCGTCTGGAGATGCTGCTTTCAGGGGGCCCTGATGCCATGGGAGCTATTCGGTTCTGTATATCTTCAGTGCAGGGCACTTAGCACCACTGGAATCCTAAGCTTCCTCCAGCCCCGCCTCCTGGCCTCTGCTCCTTCCTGGGCTGCCCTGCACACAGGCCTCACCCCTGGGCCCCTCGTGTGGCTTCCTCCCACAGATGGCTCCTTGGAAGCGGAACTTTGTCTTTGGATTCCAGTATCCTCAGCACTTAGCACAAGGCCCTGTCATGCAGGTAAGGGCTCAAGACACACACTGGTTAAAGTTCACGGTTTTAAGCTATGCAGTTCACTCATCTCTGCAAAGAAAAAAGGTTTCTGTGGTCAGGTAAGTTTGGGAACCATTGCACTTGACATCCCCTTTTTATAGATTCACAATATACATCAGCATATTCAAGGTTCCAAGAAGTCCTGCAGTAAAGAACTTGGTTAACCCAATGCTCCCCTCACAGAACAGGGCACAGAGCCTGCTCCCCTCAGATGACTAGTGAACCTTCCCAGGGCAGCCCTTGTGTAAAGGGTCACTTCTCGCCTTCCCGTGGAGCCACGCTCGCCACACTTACCCTCCTGTTGTCACTGGGGGTTCTCTGATTATCAGCTCCTCTGATGGTGCTGGGGCCACGGGGCAGTTCAGGCAGTCTGGGGACTCCGGCCAGGTGCAGTGGTGCAGGCCAGGGAGCCCTCCCCCTCCCTGTCAGTCATGACGAATTATGTGCTGATCCCATGGGGTGGGGGGTGGGGGGGTGCCCGATATGGAGGGAGGATATTTTTAAGCTCCCTTTGTGGAGAAAGAAGGATGGAGAGTCGTGAGAGGAGCATTGTCAAGGGACCAGAAATCCTCCGGCTGTTCAGCCTCTGCGGCCTCCGCACAGCCCCAGGGGATGGGCTTGCTCGCAGCCCCTGAGACTGCTATGCTTTTGCCATTAAAATTCCACTATTAATGACTCATTGTCAGTGTCCTGAAAGGAAATGTGAGGGGAGGCTAGGAACAAGGCCCCTGTCAGCAGGGCCAGCCTGGGATGACCCAGCACTGGAGCCCTGGGGCCCTCAGGACTGAGCCCTTTGCCAGGGCTCTGCTGCCTTGGTTCCCTCGTCTGGAGATGCTGCTTTCAGGGGGCCCTGATGCCATGGGAGCTATTCGGTTCTGTATATCTTCAGTGCAGGGCACTTAGCAAATGTTCAGTAAATATTCATTCAGTGAATGAGTGATCCTATACATTATCCTCTTTCTACCCAACGTCACGCAGCACCAAACCTACTCAGCACCCAGGAGGTGCTTTAAAATATTTATTAAGTGAGGGCTTCCCTAGTGGTCCAGTGGGTGGAGAGGCTGCCTTGCAGTGCAAGGGGCGCCAGTTTGATCCCTGGCCCAGGAGGATCCCACGTGCCTCGGAGAAGCTGGACCAGTGTGTGCAATTACAAGCCCGCGCTTTGGAGCGCATGCGCTCAGAGCTGGTGCTCTGCAACGAGAGAGGCCACTGCAATGGGAGGCCCACACAGGCCAAAGAATAAACATGGATGAAAATACATACATAAAAAAGCAAAGAGGCCAAAATATTAAAAAAAAAAATTGTTAAATGATTCCGTGTACACCTCCACTGCCATTCCTAGTGCTACTTCTGAGCCATAGAACTGCTCAGTAAATACAAAATGTTTGTTGAGTGAGTGTTTCTGATCATGCCTCCCACCCCCGACCCATTGTATTGTGCCCACTGCTTAGTAGGTAGTGGAAAACACTGACCTATTTTCTAGGTGCACACTATGCCAGGCTGAGCCTGTGCTGAAACTCTTCCCTTCCCCTCTCCTGTCTTCTTGTGTTGGGGATTTGGTTCTCTCCAGAGTCCCAAGGGTGGTAGTTGCCATCTCGCTCTCGTTTCAGTCAGAGGAGAGGCAGGGTCAGTGAGCTGCCACGCTGAAGCTGGGTGACAGACAGGAAGGCTGCTGTCAATCTGGGAACTGCCCCCAGGCTCCGAGTGAGCCCTGCCTGGAGCTGGAGAACGGCTGACTATTGATAAAAAATTGTCCCTCTGCGCTTTCCAAATTAAGATGACATTTAACTGAGTGCTTGCTGGCTCGCTTGCTCCTTCAGTCTCCCGGGGGACAGAGCCCATCTTGGTGGAAGCTGTTTTGAGCATGTCCAAAGTCTCTTCTTGGCTGATGTCAAGAACTTTAACCTTTCCGTTCGGCACACTCCATTCTGTCAGCATACAGATTGTCTCACTCTCAACTGGTTCTTGGAGAAAGGGCTGGCATCAGCCTACTTGGAGGGGGTTGCCAGGTCTGAGCAAGAGCACCAAGCCTCACGAACATACACCCCCTCCCTGATCAAAGGTCGGTTGCCTCAGAAACAGCTCTACCCACGAGTTCTCCAGGTTCCGCGGGGAACAGAGGATCACAGTGGTCCTTAATCGTATTTAGGTCACAGACCCCTTTGAGAATCAGATGAAAGCACTGACTCCTTCTCATGGAAAAGTCCGCGTCCTCCCAGTTTTGCATGCCATTCAGCAGGTTCTTAGATCCCAAAGCTCCACTGAGAACCCCAGGTTAAGGACCCTTGATGTATGAGAAAGAACATCACCTGAATCTTAGGTGTAGACCCCAGCCCTGCCGCAAGCCTGCCATGTGGCTTGGAGCCAGTCAGTCCTTTCTGTCTTGCCATTTTCTTGGCTATAAAAGGTTCAGGTTCCTTGAGATTCAAATTGCCTATCTGTGGAGGTTTAGTGACTTAGAATAGTGCTGCTTACTTTTTTAATAGGTCACACTTTCCTTTGAAAATCTGATAACTCTGTATCTTCTGCCTAGAAAAAAAGTCTGTTATACAAAGTTTTGCCTAGTATTCAGGGGTCCAAAGACTACAGATTTAGGTCTTTTGAACTAGAGGGAGGCAGTGATCCAGTGGCAAGCAATGGTTCCAATTTCCTTAGGTCACCTTCTCTTTCTCCCCATCTCTTCCTTCCACCTCCCAACATCAGCTCTGCACTGAAAATCCACTAGTAATTGGGGGTCAGCACTGTCTACTCCAGTGCTATGGTTTCCAGACTTTGTTTTCATGTAATGGAACCTTGTTTAGTCTCTTTTCTAATGAAGTTTTACCTGGAGCTCCAATATAGAGAGAAAAGGGAGTCCTGTAGCATTTCTATACCCACTGATTCGTTTTTTCTTCCAGTCAACAAGTATTCATCAACTGTTGCCTTGTGCCAGGTGGCTGGCTCGTCAGATTGGAGACCCTTCCTACTTGGTGTTCCCTGGCCTCTTTTGTTGACTTGGGGAACCCACAGCTGGCAAATCACAGATCTTGTAAAGAGGTTATTCTGCCCTGGATTAGATATCAAAGACCTAGAGACCCTGCTCCCAAAGCACTTTGGGAGCCCCATTCTCCTCACCTGTGAAATGAAATAATGGAATGATGAGAGGCCTCACTGCATTCCAAGTGTGGACAGTTTTCATCATCCCTAGTTGGGAGTGTGATGGGCCCATTTCTGTGAACAACGAACATGTGTACTGAGCTCCAGAGAAAGGACAAAAGGAGAGGCACAGAAAGTTTTACCTTTAGTATTTGAGAGAGCCCCACATTGTTAAGGAGCTGAATAGACTGCTTGGAAATTTCCAGGAAAATTACAAGGCTGAGCCTTGGGAAAATATTTGCTGGTTATTTTTTTTTCTTTTTCACTCCCTCCTCCCCTGGAAGGCTTGCTGCTGTCAGTGTCGATTTCACAGACCCGGTTCACACACTGTCTTCTAGGGCCTGGATTCACTACTGTGACAGAGGAAGATTTACCCGCCATCAGTGGGTCTGAAAAGATGACTTCTGTACCTCAAAGGCTGCTTGCTGGTGAATGACAGGAATCTGCAGAGGCGGGGCCCGCATCAGGTCAGTTCCAAGTCCCTCTCACTCTGTGCTTGGAAGAGCAGAGATGTCCTACCTGAGAGGCTTTGGAAATGTTCTTTTCCGCCTTGTTTCTTGAGGGAATTTCAGGCAAGCCCACTACTGGCAAAAGCTCACCTGTGGGGGCTTTTCCTTTCCTTGGCTGGCAGTCTAGGGCCAAGGTTGAGGGTGTGGGTATTGGTGTTGGACAAGCCTAGTTCTAGTTCTTGGCTCTGCCTCCTTTCTCTACTTGATCTTGGGCAAGACCCTCAGCCTCTCCAAGTCTCATGGCCTTGTCTGTGAGATGGGGATAATAACATCCCCCTGCTAGGGTTGTGAGGAAATGAAATTAAATCTTATATAAAGACTGATGCCTGGCCACTGTTAATACTCTTTACAGTAAAGAGTCATGCTTTTCTTAGCTTTCATTTTCAACTGAGAAGCAGCTTACTAGATAATGTAGAAGTAGGGGAAGCGGGATCAAGGGTACCCATGTCCATCTCTGCCGACCTAACCCTGTGCACCTTCCTGTCCAGGCCCACGTGATCCTCTGGCCAGGGACTGGATGACAAACAACCCTCACTCTTACTCTTCCCTCCCTCCTGGGGACCAGTGCAAACAGAATAATTAGCCACTGCGTTTCCTTTATTAATAGGTCAGAGAGCTTTGCCTGGTGCCCCAGGATCCAGCCCCTAACCCTCCAGTGTGCAACCAGGCCGCCTTTTCCTGCTTGGGACGCTCCTTGGCATCTGTTTTGCAAGAGGATGAGTCCTCTGTGCCCTTCTTACATGTGTTTTGCCAGCAAACACTCGGCCACAAACTGCCTCCCTCCTTCAAAAAAATCCACAGGCAGAGGCAGCCCCTAACAAGCGGCTGCTTTAGTCAGCCAGCTCTTTGTCTTGGGGCTCATGCCCAATCACCCTAAAGTTCTCAGGCCACCCCTGATCAGTGAGTTCAAAGATTTACAGACACCAGCTCCTGTCCCAGAATCCTCAGGGCCTGGGCTTCCTAACGTCTCTCGGGGTCCCTGGTTCCTGGATCCATTGACTCCTGCTGCCGCTGCTGCAGCTGCTGGTCCTGCTCCCGACCCCCTTGTTTCCAGCGAGGCCTTCGCAGCCCGCGGCCCCGCTGGTGGCCAGGTCTAGACTGAGGGTCCTCCCGCAGACAGAGAGCCGCCGCAGCACCTCAGAGGCGGCCTCCACCGGCACCGCGGGGCGCTGCTCCAGCAACATCTCCAGCAGCGAGCTCATCTCCGACAGGAAGGTGCTGGCCAGCCGCGTGCCTGTCGGGCTCAGCTCAGGCCCCGGGGCCTTGCCGAACGTCTGGAAGGTCCTGGGCTCTTCTGAGGTCGCCGCGTCCGGAGAGAACACGTTGTCACGGTAGTTGGTGGCGAGGGGCAAAGACAGTCTTGCCATCCAGGCCGGGTCCGGGACGCTCAGCCGGTCCAGGGCCAGGCCTGTAGGGGGCGGAGAGGACGCGCTAAGGGCCAGGCGGAGGGCCGACCGCCAGACAAAGGAGAGAAGGGAAATGGGGGGACAGACGGGGCGGGCGGAGTGGGGCCCGGAAGGAAGAGGCCCTGACAGGGAAGCGCGCCGGGCAGGAAGGCAGCGACGTGATCCTCTGGCCAGGGACTGGATGACAAACAACCCTCACTCTTACTCTTCCCTCCCTCCTGGGGACCAGTGCAAACAGAATAATTAGCCACTGCGTTTCCTTTATTAGTAGGTCAGAGAGCTTTGCCTGGTGCCCCAGGATCCAGCCCCTAACCCTCCAGTGTGCAACCAGGCCGCCTTTTCCTGCTTGGGACGCTCCTTGGCATCTGTTTTGCAAGAGGATGAGTCCTCTGTGCCCTTCTTACATGTGTTTTGCCAGCAAACACTCGGCCACAAACTGCCTCCCTCCTTCAAAAAAATCCACAGGCAGAGGCAGCCCCTAACAAGCGGCTGCTTTAGTCAGCCAGCTCTTTGTCTTGGGGCTCATGCCCAATCACCCTAAAGTTCTCAGGCCACCCCTGATCAGTGAGTTCAAAGATTTACAGACACCAGCTCCTGTCCCAGAATCCTCAGGGCCTGGGCTTCCTAACGTCTCTCGGGGTCCCTGGTTCCTGGATCCATTGACTCCTGCTGCCGCTGCTGCAGCTGCTGGTCCTGCTCCCGACCCCCTTGTTTCCAGCGAGGCCTTCGCAGCCCGCGGCCCCGCTGGTGGCCAGGTCTAGACTGAGGGTCCTCCCGCAGACAGAGAGCCGCCGCAGCACCTCAGAGGCGGCCTCCACCGGCACCGCGGGGCGCTGCTCCAGCAACATCTCCAGCAGCGAGCTCATCTCCGACAGGAAGGTGCTGGCCAGCCGCGTGCCTGTCGGGCTCAGCTCAGGCCCCGGGGCCTTGCCGAACGTCTGGAAGGTCCTGGGCTCTTCTGAGGTCGCCGCGTCCGGAGAGAACACGTTGTCACGGTAGTTGGTGGCGAGGGGCAAAGACAGTCTTGCCATCCAGGCCGGGTCCGGGACGCTCAGCCGGTCCAGGGCCAGGCCTGTAGGGGGCGGAGAGGACGCGCTAAGGGCCAGGCGGAGGGCCGACCGCCAGACAAAGGAGAGAAGGGAAATGGGGGGACAGACGGGGCGGGCGGAGTGGGGCCCGGAAGGAAGAGGCCCTGACAGGGAAGCGCGCCGGGCAGGAAGGCAGCGACTGATGTCTGCGCGTGAGCTAAGAGAGGACGCAGCAGGGGCGGGAGGAAGGCCTAGAATTAGAAATTGGCCTCTTTGTCAAGCATCTCCCAGGCCACAGGGTGCTTCGGGTTTAGAAGCCTTTATTCCTGTACAGCCAGGATTTCCACACCCTCAGGACAGACACCACTAGCTGAGGACAGGGAGCTCTGCAGGGATACCCCTATTTAGCCTATACTGTAATTCCTAGCTTGATGCTGCCTTCTGTTCCTGTTCGCAATGATAGTGACATCTTATTAAGTCCTTCTGTGCCTAGCAATTTATATGATTATCTCATGGAACCTCCTCAACACACCTTGGAAGTCGAGAGTATATTATGGGCGAGGAGACTGAAGTTCCAAGAAGTTCAGTCACACGTCTACTAGTCAGCCAAGCCCAGATTTGACCCCCAGGTCTGATGACTTGGAAGCCCCCTGTGACTGCCCCACCTGACCCACTGTCTGAAGAACTTGCCCTTCCTCCCCCTAGATGCTAACTGCCCACCTGTAGTTCTGGTTTCCCTGGCCACTATGGTTTCTACTGTCACTCCCCAGCCCTCACTCTGACCGCTTGCAACCTTCGCGTCTCAGGCTGCCAGAAACCCTGTGAAGGGGCTGGCTGTCTAACTTAGTGTCCCAGGAAAGGGACAGGGCAATGAAAAAGTGTCCTCCTGAGCCCACACTCCACCACCACACTTCTCTTCAACAGAAAATCTTGTCTCAAGAAACTAGTTCCAATCTGGGATCATACATACCTGTAAACAACAAAACTGGAGAAGTAAAAAGTATAATAAAAATATATTGAAGTATTAAAAAAGAAAAAAAAGAAACTAGTCCCAGGCCCAATGATAGAGGGCAAGCCAGAGGAGAGATTCTTGTGCTTAAGAATCTGTATCTTAAAAAACAGAGAGAGAAAAGCACAGCACCTAGTTTTACACGTATTTTATATTTACTTAAGGTGGGCTGGTTTAAGATCGATGTGTAGAATGAAAGACTGGAAAGGGGATGCATCAAAGTGTTAACTGAAATTGCCTGGAGCAGAAATGATTTATTCCCTTTTTGTTTATCTACGTTTGTCTCTATTAACTAAATATTACGTCTGAGATTTTGAATAGTTATTCCAAAATACAGCGAAATGCTATTTCTATTGATAAATGAATCTCAGTCTTGCCCTGTCAGTGCGGGGCTGTGCAGTCTGTGAGGCAGGGTCGGGCCCCTTCCTGACTGGTCCAGCCCACACCTTGGGCTTAGTGAACGTTTACTGAGTGATTGAATGAACACAAATATTAACCCTGGACATTTGGGAAATGTAAACCTTAGTTCCCTGAGACTCTGGGGTAATAAGGTTGGAACTCTTTAGGTGTTGCAGAATCAGGCCTTTCCTTGCACAAGGGTCAGAGAGCTCCTAAAGGAATGAAGCTTGGAATGAGAAAATTAGTGGAGTATAGGTGAGTGACTGAAACATGAGGGTGAATTCACTCTGAGGCAGGTGGGCACTGGGCAGATCGAGGTTTGATTTCCTACCTTTGCAGCTAATGTGAACTTGGAAAACTTGCTCTACCTTTCTGAGCCTCCTTTTTTCTCTCCTAAAGTGGTGGAATAGTAGCTCTCATCTCGTAGGTGGCTGTGAGGAGGCATGTGGTCATCCCCCCTCCTCAGATGGAGCTCTTATCTGAGGCAGCTGAGGCCCTCAGGGTCAGGGACGTTTACTAGTAGCCCCATCATGGTCCATCTCTGAGGGCAGCGCAGGCGCCTCTGCCCTCGCTGTGCTCTTCGTTCCCCTACTTGCTACCACCCTCCTGGGTTCCTTGCCCTCTGTGCTGTGAGGAATGAGGACCACATGGGAACTAAGCCCACAGGTTCCAGCACAGAGCTGGTGCATAGAGATATAACACCAGCCACTGAGGTCATTTGAAATTTTATAATAGCCACACTTAAAAAGTAAAAAGAAAAGAAAAGGTGAAATTAATTTGTAATTTTTTTGAAGATTTAATATCATCATTTTGTCATGTAATCAGTATTTTAAATTTTATTAATGAGATGTTTTTACATTCTTTTTTCATATTGAGTCTTCAAAATCTGGAGTGTGTTTTATATTTCTGTCACTTCTCAACTGGTCCAGCCAGTTTCACGTGTAGCTAGTGGCTACTCAATTGGACTTCACAGCTCTGCATTCTAGACGATGCCCTCCTATAAGCTCTCTGTATTTGTGCTGTCCAAAGCAATATCCATTAGCCACATGTAGCACTGGAAATGTGGCTGGTATGACTGAGGACCTGATTTTTCATTTTATTTAATTTTAATTAGATTTCACTTAACTTAATTTTAATTTAGAGCCACACTGTGTGGGTTAATAACCATAGGCTGCACAACCTTGGGAAAATTATTAAACACCCTGGCCCCTCAGTTTTTTTTTTTTTCTTTATGAAGTGGGGATAATGAATAGTCCCAATCTCAGAAGATTTTCTCATGAGGCACTTAGAACAGGAACTGGTACATAGAAAGCACTCAATAAATGTTAGCTGTATTTTTTTAACCAAAGAAAGGGAAGTCTCTGCCATGCCTTCAGCACACAGAATATGTCCAGATAAGAAACAGATTATTCACTGCAAAACAGAAAACCACAGCATAGGTTGGACTTACTGTGTGTCACTTGAAGTGGACTGGAGCATATCTCTGAAGCCTGGGCACGGGAAGGGACTGCAGAAGTGGAAGTGAGGTTGGGGGGACCTGGGGCATCTCTACCTGAGTGTGGGTCCAGCAGGTTCGACAGCTCTTCTTCTAGCAGCTGCTTCACAGAGAGGTCCTCTTCAGGGTCCAGGGATCCTTCCTCTTGATCTGGTTCTGCCTGACCTTCAGCCCTGGCCCCTGGGCCATCTGTGTCTGTGACTGCACTCCTGCAGAGGAAGCCAACCCATGCCACCAGTGAGGAAACTCAAACACAGATTCATTCATTCCTGCTTATGAATATTCTGCTGTTCATGCCTGTATTCATTCATTCACAGGGTGAACTGGGTTATCAGTCTTCAGAGTCAGACCTACCTGGGTTACTTGACCCCAGACCTCTTGCCGACTCTGTTTCCTCATCTGTAAAATTTTGTAAATTTTGAAGATTTAATATCATCATTTTGTCATGTAATCAGTATTTTAAATTTTATTAATGAGATGTTTTTACATTCTTTTTTCATATTGAGTCTTCAAAATCTGGAGTGTGTTTTATATTTCTGTCACTTCTCAACTGGTCCAGCCAGTTTCACGTGTAGCTAGTGGCTACTCAATTGGACTTCACAGCTCTGCATTCTAGACGATGCCCTCCTATAAGCTCTCTGTATTTGTGCTGTCCAAAGCAATATCCATTAGCCACATGTAGCACTGGAAATGTGGCTGGTATGACTGAGGACCTGATTTTTCATTTTATTTAATTTTAATTAGATTTCACTTAACTTAATTTTAATTTAGAGCCACACTGTGTGGGTTAATAACCATAGGCTGCACAACCTTGGGAAAATTATTAAACACCCTGGCCCCTCAGTTTTTTTTTTTTTCTTTATGAAGTGGGGATAATGAATAGTCCCAATCTCAGAAGATTTTCTCATGAGGCACTTAGAACAGGAACTGGTACATAGAAAGCACTCAATAAATGTTAGCTGTATTTTTTTAACCAAAGAAAGGGAAGTCTCTGCCATGCCTTCAGCACACAGAATATGTCCAGATAAGAAACAGATTATTCACTGCAAAACAGAAAACCACAGCATAGGTTGGACTTACTGTGTGTCACTTGAAGTGGACTGGAGCATATCTCTGAAGCCTGGGCACGGGAAGGGACTGCAGAAGTGGAAGTGAGGTTGGGGGGACCTGGGGCATCTCTACCTGAGTGTGGGTCCAGCAGGTTCGACAGCTCTTCTTCTAGCAGCTGCTTCACAGAGAGGTCCTCTTCAGGGTCCAGGGATCCTTCCTCTTGATCTGGTTCTGCCTGACCTTCAGCCCTGGCCCCTGGGCCATCTGTGTCTGTGACTGCACTCCTGCAGAGGAAGCCAACCCATGCCACCAGTGAGGAAACTCAAACACAGATTCATTCATTCCTGCTTATGAATATTCTGCTGTTCATGCCTGTATTCATTCATTCACAGGGTGAACTGGGTTATCAGTCTTCAGAGTCAGACCTACCTGGGTTACTTGACCCCAGACCTCTTGCCGACTCTGTTTCCTCATCTGTAAAATGGGAGCAACAAATAACACCCACCTCATGGGGCTTTGTGGGAGTAAAATGAGGTGTTGCAGGTAAAAGGCTTAGCACAGAGTTGTAAGCACTCAGCAAGCAGAAGTGATTGAATGCACAGATATTATTCACCATTGTCCCTCCATTCCTTCTCATTACCTGGCAGAGAGTAGGAGTTTAGTAAACTTTAGTTGATCCAGCAGTTCACCCTTACGTCTCTCCATCCTTCCGTCCCTCCATCCCTCCATCTCTCCAGTCTGTCACTCTATCCCTCCATCTCTCCATCCCTCCATCTCTCCATCTGTCTATCCCTCTATGCCTCCATCTCTCCATCCCTCCATTTCTCTATCCCTCCATCCCTCCATCTCTCCATCCTTCCATCCCTCCATCTTTCTAACTCTACATCTCTCTACATCTCTATCCCTCCATCCCTCTAAACCTCTATCCCTCCATCTCTCTATCCCTCCATCCCTCCATCTCTCTATCCCTCCATCCCTCCATCCCTCCATCTCTCCATCCCTCCATCCCTCCATTCCTCTCTCTGAGTATGAGCTCCAGTGATGGCAAGGATTTATTTTAGCATTTATTTGGCTGTGTCAGGTCTTAGTTACATCATGTGACATCGAGTTTCCTGACCAGGTATTGAACCTGAGTCCCCTGCATTGGGAACATGAAGTCTGAGCCACTGGAGCATCAGGGAAATCCCCAAAGGCAGGGATTTTTGCCTGCCTCATTCCCTGTTCTCTCACCAGTGCTCACCAGTGCTCAGAACAGGGGTTGGCACATAGTAGGTGTTTAACAAATATTTGGTGGACTGAGTGACTGAATGTTCCCTCCTCCCTGTTTGAGGCTAAATTCCAGACCAGAAGAATAGGTCAACAGAGGATGCAGCTGAGGTGAGGCATCCCAAAGCTATTCTGTGTCTGTGACTGCACTCCTGCAGAGGAAGCCAACCCATGCCACCAGTGAGGAAACTCAAACACAGATTCATTCATTCCTGCTTATGAATATTCTGCTGTTCATGCCTGTATTCATTCATTCACAGGGTGAACTGGGTTATCAGTCTTCAGAGTCAGACCTACCTGGGTTACTTGACCCCAGACCTCTTGCCGACTCTGTTTCCTCATCTGTAAAATGGGAGCAACAAATAACACCCACCTCATGGGGCTTTGTGGGAGTAAAATGAGGTGTTGCAGGTAAAAGGCTTAGCACAGAGTTGTAAGCACTCAGCAAGCAGAAGTGATTGAATGCACAGATATTATTCACCATTGTCCCTCCATTCCTTCTCATTACCTGGCAGAGAGTAGGAGTTTAGTAAACTTTAGTTGATCCAGCAGTTCACCCTTACGTCTCTCCATCCTTCCGTCCCTCCATCCCTCCATCTCTCCATCTGTCTGTCACTCTATCCCTCCATCTCTCCATCCCTCCATCTCTCCATCTGTCTATCCCTCTATGCCTCCATCTCTCCATCCCTCCATTTCTCTATCCCTCCATCCCTCCATCTCTCCATCCTTCCATCCCTCCATCTTTCTAACTCTACATCTTTTACATCTCTATCCCTCCATCCCTCTAAACCTCTATCCCTCCATCTCTCTATCCCTCCATCCCTCCATCTCTCTATCCCTCCATCCCTCCATCCCTCCATCTCTCCATCCCTCCATCCCTCCATTCCTCTCTCTGAGTATGAGCTCCAGTGATGGCAAGGATTTATTTTAGCATTTATTTGGCTGTGTCAGGTCTTAGTTACATCATGTGACATCGAGTTTCCTGACCAGGTATTGAACCTGAGTCCCCTGCATTGGGAACATGAAGTCTGAGCCACTGGAGCATCAGGGAAATCCCCAAAGGCAGGGATTTTTGCCTGCCTCATTCCCTGTTCTCTCACCAGTGCTCACCAGTGCTCAGAACAGGGGTTGGCACATAGTAGGTGTTTAACAAATATTTGGTGGACTGAGTGACTGAATGTTCCCTCCTCCCTGTTTGAGGCTAAATTCCAGACCAGAAGAATAGGTCAACAGAGGATGCAGCTGAGGTGAAGCATCCCAAAGCTATTCAGAGTTTACCATGGGGTGTCTTGCTGTCTCTCTGGCTCCTCTCTCCCATAGCCCCTCCCTACCACTGGGAAGGCCCTTTCCTAGTACTACCTCAGCACAGTGAGCAGTCCTGGTTCCTCATCCCAGCATCTGGGAAGGCTCCCTGAGAGCCTTAAAGGCCCGAGAGTCCTTGCTGCTTTTTCTTTATGGCCATTTCAGCAGGAAGGTGGCAAGTTTGCAAGTAATGACAACAACTGATGTTTACGGAGCAATGACTCTGAGTCAAACATATGCTTTGCAAGGTATATTCTCCCTCTCATGCAATCTTTCACTTCTGCAAGGGGTCCTCTTGTAATCATTCTCATCTTACAAATGAGAAAACCAAGACTTACAAGATTATCCAGCTTGCCCAAGGTTCCCACAGATTAACTGATAAAGTAAGATTTCAAACCCAGGCTGAGGTGACTCTGGAGTGTATGTGCTCACCATCTTTGCCAGAAGCCAAACAAACAAATGATGATAAGTAGCCACAGCAAGAGCAATGAACCGGAAGTGGGTATCCTGAGAGCTGGTCCCAGCTTTGCTACTCACTGGCTGTTTGACCTTGAGCAGAGACACTTTAGGGCTTCCTTGGTGGCTCAGATGGTAAAGAATCTGCCTGCAATGCAGGAGATCCCCTGGAGAAGGAAATGGCAACCCACTCCAGTATTCTTGCCTGGAGAATTCCATGGACAGAGGAGCCTGGCGGGCCACAGTCCATAGGGTTGCACAGAATCAGACATGACTGAATGACTAACACAGTCTGTCTGTCAAAGTCACTTTAAGGGGAAAGGACTTAGCATTGTTTGTGGACCTCCTTTGTGCCAGGCACTGGGCCACACATGTGGTCACTAAGTCCCTTCCCCATTACTACAAGAAAGTGGCGACCTCCGTTTCACAGTTGAGAAACTGCAGCCTGGAGGCTTGATCTAACTTGCTCAAGCTTATGTAGCTGGGCTGGATCAAACTACACAGAACCCTAGTTTCTCCATCTGTAACAAGAGGGAGTTAAATTAGTTGTCCTCTTGAGGTCTCTTTAATTCTAGGGCAGCCCAAGACACACACCCACACACGCATATCCTTAGCTAGGAACCTTCACACTATGCTTAAGGGTCAAGAGAAAGAAGGCTGAGCATTATAGATTTAAAGTCCACAGTCTAGCACCTCTGAAGTCAGAGGACAGATAGTCAGAGCCTCAGGGATGAAGTTCATTTTCCTTAAATGAGTCCTGGTTCCTCATCCCAGCATCTGGGAAGGCTCCTGAGAGCCTTAAAGGCCCGAGTCCTTGCTGCTTTTTCTTTATGGCCATTTCAGCAGGAAGGTGGCAAGTTTGCAAGTAATGACAACAACTGATGTTTACGGAGCAATGACTCTGAGTCAAACATATGCTTTGCAAGGTATATTCTCCTCTCATGCAATCTTTCACTTCTGCAAGGGGTCCTCTTGTAATCATTCTCATCTTACAAATGAGAAAACCAAGACTTACAAGATTATCCAGCTTGCCCAAGGTTCCCACAGATTAACTGATAAAGTAAGATTTCAAACCCAGGCTGAGGTGACTCTGGAGTGTATGTGCTCACCATCTTTGCCAGAAGCCAAACAAACAAATGATGATAAGTAGCCACAGCAAGAGCAATGAACCGGAAGTGGGTATCCTGAGAGCTGGTCCCAGCTTTGCTACTCACTGGCTGTTTGACCTTGAGCAGAGACACTTTAGGGCTTCCTTGGTGGCTCAGATGGTAAAGAATCTGCCTGCAATGCAGGAGATCCCCTGGAGAAGGAAATGGCAACCCACTCCAGTATTCTTGCCTGGAGAATTCCATGGACAGAGGAGCCTGGCGGGCCACAGTCCATAGGGTTGCACAGAATCAGACATGACTGAATGACTAACACAGTCTGTCTGTCAAAGTCACTTTAAGGGGAAAGGACTTAGCATTGTTTGTGGACCTCCTTTGTGCCAGGCACTGGGCCACACATGTGGTCACTAAGTCCCTTCCCCATTACTACAAGAAAGTGGCGACCTCCGTTTCACAGTTGAGAAACTGCAGCCTGGAGGCTTGATCTAACTTGCTCAAGCTTATGTAGCTGGGCTGGATCAAACTACACAGAACCCTAGTTTCTCCATCTGTAACAAGAGGGAGTTAAATTAGTTGTCCTCTTGAGGTCTCTTTAATTCTAGGGCAGCCCAAGACACACACCCACACACGCATATCCTTAGCTAGGAACCTTCACACTATGCTTAAGGGTCAAGAGAAAGAAGGCTGAGCATTATAGATTTAAAGTCCACAGTCTAGCACCTCTGAAGTCAGAGGACAGATAGTCAGAGCCTCAGGGATGAAGTCATTTCCTTAGTGACTCTGGGTCTTGTAAATACTATTAATACAGTAGCTCCAGGACCAAGCTCTCTGGCCGGGGGATGGATGCTGTTCACTGCAGTCTCCCAGGGGAGCAGGGTCTGGGATGCGCTCACCCTTCCTCGAGGCATAGGGGCTGCAGGGGTGTGGGCAGGCTGTTGGCGGGGTGAGGGGCTTGAGAAAGCAGGGGGGCTACGTGCTGCTTACCTGCTGCCGCCGGGCTTGGCCAAGTACTTATTTCCCCGGTGGTTTGGTTTGGGCTGGAATTGGCCCTGATGCAGCAAGGACAGCAGCTGGGAGATTTGCTACAAGACAGGAAAAATCTGTTGACTCCACACAATCCCGACCCAGCACACTTCCTCACCGGATGTTCCCTCAATGCCGATGCTTTCTTTTTATAGTCTTTCCTCCAGCTTCAGATGTTTGTGGATTGGATGGGGGATGGTGAACGGTGATGGTGACGGAGGCAGGGACGTGTGCAGGCAGGTTCCCTGAGTGGCTTGGTGTCAGCTACAGATTCCCAGGACCTGGGTGTCTGAGAGAGAGGATGAAAGCCCTCTGGGCCCGTCCCCAGACTCGCATTCCTCCAAGAGACCTGCTGTCCGAGGATGCTATGAGATGGGGGTGGAAAAGGCATTTCCTGACTGTAAATGTATTATTGCTTCAATAAGGATTCTCTTAAAGTGTAATATCTCCCTCTTCAGCAGTATTCCAACATTCAGCCTATGTTGCTGGGTCAGATGTGAAGCTATGCTGTAGAGAAGGGAGAGGGTATCTTTGAATCATTTATTCACCCATTCATTCACTCAACAAGTATTTAATGAGGGCCTGCTTGTGCCAGACCCTGTGCTCACTATGAGAGTAAGAATGAGATCAAGGCCTCGTTGCTGACCTCAGAGAGCTCCCAGTCTGGCTGGGAGGACAGTCAGGGGAGACGGGGCACGTGGGCTACTGTGGGAGGTTACGTGGGAGTCAGGAAGGGATGGAGGTCAAGTGTAGCAGAGAGGGGTTTGTGATGGGTGGGAGTGGCTGCAGGGGGGAAGTAATTAACTTATTTCAACGAATGTTTTCTGAGTTCATATTGCACGCCAGGCACCTCTCCTGAGACCTGGAGGCTCCATCACAGGCTAACAAGTGGTTATAGCAAGTGGAGAGAGGGTGAGGATCTGAGGGAGGGAGGAAAGGAATTTCAGGCAGAAGGTGCTCAAGCTGAAAGGCCAGAGGAGACGGTGGAGTTTCCGAAAGGCTGGTGAGTGGGACAGGGGTAGGTGAGATGTCAGGGCCAGGTCCCACAGGGCATTGTGAGGGGAGAGGCAACAGACCAAGTCAAAGTTATTTCTAGCTTATTGTGTGATGTCAGGCAGGTTTCTAGATGTACCCAGGCCTCAGTTTCCTCATCTCTGAGGTAAACCTAAAAATACCACCCAGGCTTCTTCACGGACTTGTCAGGATTAATTAGGTGGTCTGGAAGTTTGAAACACTCTGAAGAGTCTGGGTTGTTCCTCCTGGAAATGCTGCCTCTGCCTCCAGGGCCACGCCCTGCTCCTTCCTGAGGAGATCCCTCTGCCCTTTGGACAGCTCACAACAGAACATGCCACCCTCAGAGGAGAGCTGGAAGGGGAGGTGGCCGGGACTGGAGACTGGAGTTTCACTGTGACAGAGGAGGGTCAGCGCCCCATTGCCTGCTCAGAGCCGTTCCCACGTCCTGGCCAAAGCCCAGAAGCCCTCCTCAGGCACCCACCACACTTTTCCTGAGTGACAGCTGATACTTCAGGGACACTCCATGAGTGCCAACCCCTAGGTGGTATGCTGTCATCAAGGGTCATTTCACAGACAGAGTCAGACTCGAGTCAGATTTGGGTTCAAATCCTAAACCTGCTCCTGCTCCGCTTCCTATCTGTGTGACCTTGAAGAATCCTGAGTCTCCATTTCCTCAGCAGTAAGACAAGGGATAATAACGAGACCCAGGTCCTGTGTTGGTTGTGGATTAAATGAGTGATTAAGTGAGTGAAAGTCTGTGAATCATTTAGTAAGATAAGCACTTACTAACTGTCCAGTAATATCTAACCTCATGCCATTCTTCAATAACCCAAGAGAAAGGATACTATTACAGCCACTTTGTAGATGTGGCAGCTGAGGCTCACAGGGGCTGCTTAGCAATTAGAGGCAGGACTGGAATTTGAAACCCAGATCTGACTCCAAGGTGGCACTATGCTACCGAAAAGACACAAGCCTTAGACAAGCGGCCTCTTACCCTCAAGTTGATCCCACCTGGGTACCCTTCTCTCTTTCAGTGGGGTCACCCACAGGCCTGATCTCTGCTGTCTCTTTGCCAACCTACAGCACAGTATTTGACACAAAGAGCTCATTCAATAAGATTTGATGAATGAATGGGTGAATGAATGAATGAATGACTCTGGAAGGCTTCTGGGGCTGTGCAGAGCCACGGCAGGACTCCTGAGAGAGCAGCTGGGCCCCCTCCAGGTGGCTTCCTGGGGAAGGGGTAGGGGAAGGAAGCTGTGTCCTTGCTCCACAGGAAACATCAGCTGCTGGCCTGGCTCATGACAGACGTGTGCCTTGGGTGGGCAGCATGGCACAGGGAGAAAGGTCTGGGGTTCAGAGGAGTCGATATGGGTGTGAGATCAGGCACCGCCCCGGAGAAAGCATTCCCGTTTGTGTCCAATAAGTCCTAGGTCACTGGACACAGCCATTCGTCATCTCATTTAATCCTCAACCCCCTGGAAGGTCGACACAGGTAGGTTTGGTATCACAATCCCCATTTCACAGATGAAGAAAATAAGACTCAGATGTTAACACTGCCCACGTCTAAAGTGGCTGTGCGAAACTTGAACCTCGATCTGCCTGCCCAAGTTCTAAGGTTGTTACCACTATCCTACCCTGCAGGCCTAGCCAGCAAGCTCTTGGTTCTCAGGCAGCCCCTGAACCCGGGGGCAATGATGCCCAGCCTGACTTGCTTCACAGGGAGGTTTCGCAGATGAGATGAGGGCAGCTGAGATGGAGAAGAGCTTTGCACCTCAGCAGTAAGACAAGGGATAATAACGAGACCCAGGTCCTGTGTTGGTTGTGGATTAAATGAGTGATTAAGTGAGTGAAAGTCTGTGAATCATTTAGTAAGATAAGCACTTACTAACTGTCCAGTAATATCTAACCTCATGCCATTCTTCAATAACCCAAGAGAAAGGATACTATTACAGCCACTTTGTAGATGTGGCAGCTGAGGCTCACAGGGGCTGCTTAGCAATTAGAGGCAGGACTGGAATTTGAAACCCAGATCTGACTCCAAGGTGGCACTATGCTACCGAAAAGACACAAGCCTTAGACAAGCGGCCTCTTACCCTCAAGTTGATCCCACCTGGGTACCCTTCTCTCTTTCAGTGGGGTCACCCACAGGCCTGATCTCTGCTGTCTCTTTGCCAACCTACAGCACAGTATTTGACACAAAGAGCTCATTCAATAAGATTTGATGAATGAATGGGTGAATGAATGAATGAATGACTCTGGAAGGCTTCTGGGGCTGTGCAGAGCCACGGCAGGACTCCTGAGAGAGCAGCTGGGCCCCCTCCAGGTGGCTTCCTGGGGAAGGGGTAGGGGAAGGAAGCTGTGTCCTTGCTCCACAGGAAACATCAGCTGCTGGCCTGGCTCATGACAGACGTGTGCCTTGGGTGGGCAGCATGGCACAGGGAGAAAGGTCTGGGGTTCAGAGGAGTCGATATGGGTGTGAGATCAGGCACCGCCCCGGAGAAAGCATTCCCGTTTGTGTCCAATAAGTCCTAGGTCACTGGACACAGCCATTCGTCATCTCATTTAATCCTCAACCCCCTGGAAGGTCGACACAGGTAGGTTTGGTATCACAATCCCCATTTCACAGATGAAGAAAATAAGACTCAGATGTTAACACTGCCCACGTCTAAAGTGGCTGTGCCGAAACTTGAACCTCGATCTGCCTGCCCAAGTTCTAAGGTTGTTACCACTATCCTACCCTGCAGGCCTAGCCAGCAAGCTCTTGGTTCTCAGGCAGCCCCTGAACCCGGGGGCAATGATGCCCAGCCTGACTTGCTTCACAGGGAGGTTTCGCAGATGAGATGAGGGCAGCTGAGATGGAGAAGAGCTTTGCAGACAGCATCATGATCATTTTCTGAGGGCTGACTAGACGCCAGGCACTATTCTAGAGGCGTTACGTACATTCATTTTATCTTCAAGCATACTTGGGAGATGGGTGCTCTTAGCTTCAACAGAGAAGCTGAGTAGCTTCCCTGTGGTTCACAGCTTGGAAGAGGTGGAGCCAGAATTTGAACCTGGACAGCCTTGCACCAGAGCTTGTACTCTTAGTCACTACCTTTGCTGTGTGTCTGCTTGTGCCGGGTGCTCTGAGTAAGTGCTCAATAGGAATGAACTGACAATTCTGTGAGACAGATGCTCTTACTGTCATCCCTACTTTGTAGATAAGGAAACTGAAGCTCAGAGACAGTAAGTCATTTGTCCAGGGTCACACAGCTGAATTCTTTTGACCCCAGAGCTGAACTCTAGCACCCAGCGCATCCTCGTGTGCCTGGTGAGCCAAAGGAATGCATGTGAGAGTAACAGGGTCTGATGCTGTTGGTGGCGGCCCAGGGGTAACCAGAGAGAGAGGTACCTGAACAGGAGGTGAATCCACAGTGAGCTCCTCTACAGGGTTCCGCTCTGCAAAGGCTGCTACAGACAGCCGGACCAGGCTCCATGAGGATCTGACGGGGGCCTGACTCTTTCTTGGGGGCTACTTTGCCATTGAGATTCCGCTGCCGCCGCAAGGTTGCAGAAGAGCCGGGGGGCCTCTGCAGGGTCTCTTCGCTGCCCTGGTTTCCAGGTGCCCTTCCTGTGGGGCTGCCTGAAACCTTCAGGGGCCTTGAGCGGGGCTGGCCCATGGCAGGCTGGGGCTCAGCAAGGTTCAGGTTCTCCCGGGAGGCATTCCTCTGCCTGGGATGGTTGAAAAGGAGGTTGACAGTATCCTGCAGCACCTCTCGGCTCTCTGCCAGCGTTCCCTGGTTGCCTTGGTTACGCAGAGTCCTGTACAGAGTCGGTGTGAGATGAAAGGGGGCCCGAAGGCAAGGGTCCCAGCCTGCTTCCATCGTTGCTTCCTCACCCACGTGCTTGGGGGCCTGCCCAGCCGCCGGCTCCTCCACCTGGCCCCTGAGCACAGGCACAAGGTGGATGTCTGCCTTCTGAATGTGTTTCTGGGGCCTCTTAGGCTGGTGACGGTAGGTGGACTCGGCCTCCCGACAGTTGTAGGCCCGGTGGTCCTTCTTCTCCATCCGGCAGATGGACATGATCAAAGCCAAGATCAACCCAGAGATGGCCAACAGTACAACCAGGCAAATCACTGTGAGCACCGATGTGCTACCCCTGAGGTCCCAAAAACCTCAAGTCCAAGTGGACAGCCTTGCACCAGAGCTTGTACTCTTAGTCACTACCTTTGCTGTGTGTCTGCTTGTGCCGGGTGCTCTGAGTAAGTGCTCAATAGGAATGAACTGACAATTCTGTGAGACAGATGCTCTTACTGTCATCCCTACTTTGTAGATAAGGAAACTGAAGCTCAGAGACAGTAAGTCATTTGTCCAGGGTCACACAGCTGAATTCTTTTGACCCCAGAGCTGAACTCTAGCACCCAGCGCATCCTCGTGTGCCTGGTGAGCCAAAGGAATGCATGTGAGAGTAACAGGGTCTGATGCTGTTGGTGGCGGCCCAGGGGTAACCAGAGAGAGAGGTACCTGAACAGGAGGTGAATCCACAGTGAGCTCCTCTACAGGGTTCCGCTCTGCAAAGGCTGCTACAGACAGCCGGACCAGGCTCCGCAGGATCTGACGGGGGCCTGACTCTTTCTTGGGGGCTACTTTGCCATTGAGATTCCGCTGCCGCCGCAAGGTTGCAGAAGAGCCGGGGGGCCTCTGCAGGGTCTCTTCGCTGCCCTGGTTTCCAGGTGCCCTTCCTGTGGGGCTGCCTGAAACCTTCAGGGGCCTTGAGCGGGGCTGGCCCGTGGCAGGCTGGGGCTCAGCAAGGTTCAGGTTCTCCCGGGAGGCATTCCTCTGCCTGGGATGGTTGAAAAGGAGGTTGACAGTATCCTGCAGCACCTCTCGGCTCTCTGCCAGCGTTCCCTGGTTGCCTTGGTTACGCAGAGTCCTGTACAGAGTCGGTGTGAGATGAAAGGGGGCCCGAAGGCAAGGGTCCCAGCCTGCTTCCATCGTTGCTTCCTCACCCACGTGCTTGGGGGCCTGCCCAGCTTCGCCCGGGTCCTCCACCTGGCCCCTGAGCACAGGCACAAGGTGGATGTCTGCCTTCTGAATGTGTTTCTGGGGCCTCTTAGGCTGGTGACGGTAGGTGGACTCGGCCTCCCGACAGTTGTAGGCCCGGTGGTCCTTCTTCTCCATCCGGCAGATGGACATGATCAAAGCCAAGATCAACCCAGAGATGGCCAACAGTACAACCAGGCAAATCACTGTGAGCACCGATGTGCTCAGGGCCCCAGGCTCCCGGGCAGAGTCCCTCAAGTGGTCCACATTGGTGACGAAGAAGACCCTCAGCAGGGCTCGGGTCTGCAAGGAGGGCCTGCCTCGGTCTTCCACCACGATCTCCAGCTCCCACTCACTCCCAGTGAGGCTGCTGGCGTTGGTAATGTTGATGAACAGCTGCCCCAGGTGGGAGTTGAGGACAAACAGACCAGCTTCATTCCCGCTCCGAATGCTGTAGAGAAGCTCTCCATTTGCCCCCGAGTCTGCATCTCTTGCTACAATGGTCACCAAAAGGAATGACTGGGAGCTGGAGGTAGCCTGTGGAGGCGTGACCGTGCCTGCTGGACCCACGCCATTGGGAGTCTCCATGGGTACCAGCAGGTGACCTGTGGAGGCATTTACAAGCACTGAGAGGCTGGCTTTCCCATCACTCAGTATAGGGTGAATCACTTCTGGGGCATTGTCATTGGCATCCAGGAGGCTGACCCAGACAGAGACCCTGGAGGCGAGCTGGGGCTTCCCGCTGTCCTCTGCGATCACCAGGAACTCAAAGCTGGCCATCTGCTCATAGTCCAGTGACCTTTGAGCGGTGACCTCCCCTGTGTCTGAGTCAATGGCTACCAAGTGAGAAACTGGGGAGTCCTGGATGCGGTAGGAGATTTTCCCATTAACGCCCAGGTCTGCATCGTGGGCCGTGATGGTAATGAGGTGGAGAGAGGGCAGGTTGTTTTCCCGAGTGGAGACCTGGTACCTGCTTTTCTCAAATACAGGGGCATTGCACCCCCTTTCTCTGCCAGCGTTCCCTGGTTGCCTTGGTTACGCAGATGTACAGAGTGGTGAGATGAAAGGGGCCCAAGGCAAGGGTCCCAGCCTGCTTCCATCGTTGCTTCCTCACCCACGTGCTTGGGGCCTGCCCAGCCGCCGGCTCCTCCACCTGGCCCCTGAGCACAGGCACAAGGTGGATGTCCGCCTTCTGAATGTGTTTCTGGGGCCTCTTAGGCTGGTGACGGTAGGTGGACTCGGCCTCCCGACAGTTGTAGGCCCGGTGGTCCTTCTTCTCCATCCGGCAGATGGACATGATCAAAGCCAAGATCAACCCAGAGATGGCCAACAGTACAACCAGGCAAATCACTGTGAGCACCGATGTGCTCAGGGCCCCAGGCTCCCGGGCAGAGTCCCTCAAGTGGTCCACATTGGTGACGAAGAAGACCCTCAGCAGGGCTCGGGTCTGCAAGGAGGGGCTGCCTCGGTCTTCCACCACGATCTCCAGCTCCCACTCACTCCCAGTGAGGCTGCTGGCGTTGGTAATGTTGATGAACAGCTGCCCCAGGTGGGAGTTGAGGACAAACAGACCAGCTTCATTCCCGCTCCGAATGCTGTAGAGAAGCTCTCCATTTGCCCCCGAGTCTGCATCTCTTGCTACAATGGTCACCAAAAGGAATGACTGGGAGCTGGAGGTAGCCTGTGGAGGCGTGACCGTGCCTGCTGGACCCACGCCATTGGGAGTCTCCATGGGTACCAGCAGGTGACCTGTGGAGGCATTTACAAGCACTGAGAGGCTGGCTTTCCCATCACTCAGTATAGGGTGAATCACTTCTGGGGCATTGTCATTGGCATCCAGGAGGCTGACCCAGACAGAGACCCTGGAGGCGAGCTGGGGCTTCCCGCTGTCCTCTGCGATCACCAGGAACTCAAAGCTGGCCATCTGCTCATAGTCCAGTGACCTTTGAGCGGTGACCTCCCCTGTGTCTGAGTCAATGGCTACCAAGTGAGAAACTGGGGAGTCCTGGATGTGGTAGGAGATTTTCCCATTAACGCCCAGGTCTGCATCGTGGGCCGTGATGGTAATGAGGTGGAGAGAGGGCAGGTTGTTTTCCCGAGTGGAGACCTGGTACCTGCTTTTCTCAAATACAGGGGCATTGTCGTTGGCATCGCTGATCTGAATGCTGAGCTGTTTCTCTGCTGATAAGGGATGAGGTCCTTGGTCTCGGGCCAACACAGTGAGGGTATATCGGGGCCACTGCTCTCTGTCCAGTGTGGTGTTGGTTAGCAGCATGTATGTGTTGCCGTTGGTCCTTTTCAGCCTGAAGTGGCCCAGCTCTTGGATCAGCCAACAGTGGACCAGACCGTTGTTTCCCGAGTCCAGGTCGTTTGCCGTGACGAGCGCAATGAAACTGTCCTTGGGAAGAGCTTCAGACACCAGCGATGGTTGGGAGGCCCAGGTGAAGTGGATGCTCGGGGCATTGTCGTTGACATCCAGAACCTTGATGAGAATCTTACAGTGAGCCGGGATGGGGTTGGGGCCCAAGTCCCTCGCCTGGACATCCACCTCGTAGGCCGGATTCTTCTCATAGTCTAGGGGCTGGCGCAGGATCACCTGGCCCGTCTTGGCATCGATACTGAAGGTGTCCAGCACCTCTGGAGGCACGTGCTTACTGAGGAAGTACTCCACCTCCCCGTTGGGGCCTTGGTCAGGGTCCGTGGCGGTCAAGTTTATGAGGAGAGTACCAGGGGCCGCGTCTTCTTGGATTTCTAGCGCCAGCGAGCTCTCAGCGAACACAGGGCTATTGTCATTGGAATCCAGGACGTTGACCTTGACCAGGCTGGTGCCCGACTTGGGGGGATCCCCACTGTCATAGGCAGTTAACACCAGATCAAAAAACGAGTGGATTTCCCGGTCCAGCTCCTTCACCACTACCAGCTCCGCGTGTTTGGTGTCATCAGGCCCCACGATGACATCCAGGGCAAAGTGCTCGCTGGGAGACAGGGTGTAGGAGTGCAGGGTGTTGGGGCCGGTGTCTGGGTCCAGAGCTCTGTCCAGGGGGATGCGGGTGCGCAGAGAGGCGCTCTCGGAGATCTCCAGCTCCTGCTCACCTTTGGGAAACTGCGGCTGGTGGTCATTGATGTCCAGCACCCGAATCTCCACATGGAGGAGCGCCAGCTCCCCCTTGGCCAGCACGTCAAAGGAAACCAGGCAGGGCTCCTGCTGCCGGCAGAGCTGCTCCCGGTCCAGCCGCCTCCCTGTGCTGAGCAGGCCATCCTCCGAGTCCACCTGAATGGGGAGTGCCTGGGGCAGCTGCAGGACCTGGAAGGCAGCCCCCTCTCGGCTTGGCCTCTCCTCCCGGCCCAGTTCTCGGGGCAGCTGCCCTATCACGGTGCCAGCCGGGACTTCCTCGGACACCTGGTATCTCACAGTGAGAGTGGCCACCTCCTGACCACCTCCTGAAAGGAACAAGTAGCCACCTGGCCCCAAAAGTCCCAGAAGAAGTGGCAGAAGCCGTGTCATGCTTACCGTCAGGGTGGGCTGGATCCAGAAACTGTTAGAGATCTTCAGAGGCTGGGCTGGTCCTCCAGTGCTTCCTGAGGGGCTTGCTCAGCCCTGTTCTCCTGCCGCCAGACCTGCTGGCACAGCCTCGTCCCATCGTCAGACAAGGGAGTTAACAGAATTCTCAGGCAAGGCCATCTTCCTCAGAAGAGTTTTGAGAGGTGCAAGGACCGATGAGGTGAAATTGCCAGGGAGGCCTGGTACAAGGGTACTTGGTCCCCGTCAGCCAATGATGGACAAGGGCCGGTCCAAGAGGGATTTGACCCAGTGGAGCAGAATGTGGGGATCTGACGGCCAAACAGTTGCTAGGCCAGGGAAACAGAGAAGCAGCTTTTTCCTATGGAAACCCCACCTACAGGAAAAGGGAGGGCTGTGAGTTTCTGTGCCAATTAGAGAAAGAGTTTCCGTGAAGCTGTGTGGCCTGCCGCTGAGGAGGATGCGACTGCGGACAGGCCAGATAGGAAGGTGCCGTCCATGCAGCAAGGTGGCCACTGAGGGGAAGGGAGCCCCTGCCGTGGCCAAGTGAGCAGAGAGCCCCGGCCTCTCCTCCTCTCCTTGTCTCTCCTTGTTTCCATCGCCTCCCATTATTCCTCTCCCATTCCTCTTTTCCCACACTCGTCTACTTTTCTTTTCTTTTCTTTTTTAAATTTTCGGCCTTTTTTATTGGTCCTTCATTTATTTATTTTCATCCATCTTAATTCTTTGGCCTGTGCAGGCCTCCCATCACAGTGGCCTCTCTCGTTGCAGAGCACCGGCTCTGGGCGCACACGCTCCAGAGTGCTGGCTCGTAATTGAACACACCGGCCCAGCCGCTCCACGGCACGTGGGATCTTCCCATGCCAGGGATAGAACTGGCGCCCCTTGCACTGCAAGGCGGACTCTTTACTCACTGGACCACCGGGGAAGCCCTCATCTACTTTTCTACCTTAACTCTGCCCCCATCACCCGTTTTGGTCTCAAAGGAAACTGCTGATTGAGAGAGTAGCCATCAGAGCTGAACTGCCTGGGTTCAAAATCCGACCCTGCAGCTTCCCAGCTGGGTCATATGGGAAAAGTCACTCAGCCTCTCTGGGCCTCGTCTTTAGAGTGTGGATGAGAATAAGACCAGTAGAAATCTTGGGGATGGGATGAAAGGAACCGTGCGTGGAGAGCCTGGCCCAAAGTCGCAGGCAGTGACGTTGCTGTTGGCGGTGGGTGCTGTGACATGCACAGTTCAGCCTGCCTTGGGACTGCCTCTGGCTCCAGCACAGACGCTGAGACAGTCCCTGCCCGCGAGGACTGTAAAGGTGCCCATGGCCTTGGCTTCTGAAGCACAGTGACCTCTCTGACCCCACAGTGCAGCCTCCCTCCCCCTTCCCTTCCGGCTCCCCAGCCTCCAGGCCCATTGTTCTCCATATCTCACCAGCCTGAGCCCCTGTCCAGGGGAATCCCCAAACTTCCCGCTTTTTGGTCCTGGAGGTGTTTGTACCTTTCTCTCTCCCACACTTTCCTCTCCATTTCTCTCCCTTCCTCCAATTCTTCTCTCCCCACTGCAGTTCTTGTCTGAAAGTCCTGTCACAGAGATGAGACCCAGGAGGGGGCAAATGGGCAGCTGGCTTGGGTGGCCTCGAGGTGGCTTGCTGTTTCTCATTTCCTCCTGCAGCTTCTGCCCCACCATTGTCCAGTCTTGCATTTCACCTTGAGGCCGAGTCCAGAGGTTTTTAAAGCGTCTGAAGTGGAGGGAATTAAGGGCCAGCTTCGCCTAGGTGGGTGTTTGCAGCTCAGCCCCTTGGGGGCTGAGGTAGCCTGAGGGCTGGCAGGCTGAGGCAGCCTGTTGGGACACAAGTGACTGCAGTCGGGTCCATTGGCCTGGGGACTTGTAGCCATCAGGATGGGGTGATGGGGACCTCCCTGGCCAAAGCGTCACATGTGCTCCCTCTTCCCATCTGTATTTTTTTTCCCACCCCATCTCTGCTCATATTCTACACTCCAGAGATTCCCAACAGCATGGGGTCTGAATCCAAGTGGGCATTACCTGGCTCTGGAGACAGAGCACTCACTAGCTCGGAAACATTACACAAGTCACATAACCTCTTTGGGCCTCAGTTGCCTTCTCTGTAGAGCATGGCTGTCCCCCACCTCCTGAGCTTGTGGTAAGGATTTGAAGAGGTAAGTGCAGGCTCGACGCAGCACCTGGTACAGAGAAAGCACTTGTTTCACTGGTCTAGTTTTCCTGGTACTATTTGTCAGGCTTTAAATCCTGAATGCAAATGGTAAAGATGGCTCCTTCACTTTTTTCTCTGCCTTCTGGTCTAGGAAGGCTCATTTCCCAGGGCTTCCTCAGCTCGTGCAGAGGCCCGGCACTACCTGTCCTGCAAAGAGAGCAGTCCCTCAGGTGGTAGTCTGCGTGGTGGCCCCACTGCCTGGCCCTCACTCATTCTGCTATGTGCAAGGCAGCGAGCAAGACAGAGTGACCCCCAAGGGGTTCACAGTCTCAGGTCAGGGTGGAGAAAAGAAAAGAAGTGAGTCCAGTGGAGTGGCTCTGGATTCAGGCCAGGGACCAGGGGAGGCTCCTTCTGGGGGACCCTCTGATGCACCCCGAGGGATGTGGAAGAGCCGGAGGAGGTGGATGGGCAGCAGGGAGGCAAAGCTGGGGGGAGAGAGCAGAATGGAAGAGGCCCTGGAGGTGGGAGAGCTGGCTCCCCACAGACCTCAGGAGGGTCTGTGGGTGGAGGAGGTAGAAGTGGGCTGGTGATGTCCGCGGGGTCTGCTGGATGATGGCGGGCCTTGGGCCCTATGCTGAGGTCTTGGACCTTGTCCTGCAGGCCATGGGGAGCTTTGGAAGGGCTCTGAGGAGCATGATGAGAACCGCAGCTACCTGTCAAGCCTTGTGCTGAGTGTTTCACCTACTTCGCCGCATGCCATGGGTGAAGCGTGGAGCTGAGTGTGGAGGTTGGGTGCTTGCCCAGGATCACGCACATCTGCGGTCCAGATAGCTTCACAGGCCACACTCTGGGAAATGGATCGATGGAACAGAGAAGAGGAAGAGAAAGCGGCCAGCTGGGAGTAATGCTGGGGAGCTTTGGTGCAGGGAACTCTGGTACTGAGAACGTTTCCAGAACGCCATCTGGTGGCCAAAGGCAGCGAGAACAGCACAGAGGCAGAGAAACGGCTAGCTGGAGCTGACAAACGTCCACAGCTCCAGACATATTCCTGTGCTGTGTGCAACACAGCGGAAGGAGCTATACCCAGGGAACGGCCATTTCTCCTAGTGGGAAACCTACTGTGATCAACACCTACAGCGAGATTATAGAATTCAAGATTTTACCTGAGTATTTTTTTGGCTGCTTAGGTCCCCGACCAGGGATCAAACCCATGCTCCCTGCGTTGAAAGTACAGAGTCTTAACCACTGAACCACCAGGGAAGTCCCTTACTTGGTTATTCTTCAGAGAGCATTTGTGTGTGTGTGTGGGGGAGGGGGCTTGACTGGGACCCATGGATGCAAAAAATGGACTTACAAATCCAAAACCGTTGGATTTGAATTCCGTAGGTGGTTTTATTATTGTTCTCTGTTTTACTCACACTAGGGGCAGGAAGCTAAGGCAACCCTTTAAGAATCCAAAGCCAGCAAAGGAAACACCAGACCTTTTAAAGGCTATTGTCTCTAGGAATGAGGTCCCCATTTAGTAATATTTCCTCTTCTTTTTGGCTGCAGGGTCAGTTGATTTTTAGTAGCCAGATGTCAAGAGGTAAAACTGGAATTTGTTTGGAGAGCCTATATCACCCTGTGTTTTGAAAACAGGTTCAAAGGAGCAGAAGGCATTTCAAATAGCTAAGGACAGCCTCCCTAAGTCTGAAATATATTTTTTTAACTTCATGCCACAAGCTCTTTCTTAGTTATTTATTATTTTCATCCGTCTTTATTCTTTGGCATGTGTGGGCCTCCCATTGCAGTGGCCTCTCTCCTTGCAGAGTACCGGCTCTGGGCGCATGCACTCCAGAGCATTGGCTCACAAATGAACACACCGATCCAGCCTCTTCGAGACATGTGGGATCTTCCTGGGCCAGGGATTGAACCGGCGCCCCTTGCAGTGCAAGGCAGACTTTTTACCCACTCAACCACCGGGGAAGCCCAGTCTGAAATATTTTTAAGAAGAGGGCAGGCTTGGACTTGGGCTTGGGCTTGGTGCTTGGAGGCCTGTTTTTTAACCGTCTGCCTTTAGGTTGTTCACACTTGAGTCCATTGCTATAGGGAGAGGTTGGGGAGTAAACTGGGATGGGTGGGAAGTTAGAGGATCTCTTTAAACACCTGGTGTCTTGAGGAACCTTGAGAGGTCAGACCAGCAGGGCGGGACTCTGACCCTTAAGGGACGCACAGACCATTTGGATGAAAGTTAAGATTATGCCCCACAGTAGGAATGTCCTGCTGGACTGGCTGCCCACCCCCAGGGCTCCCTGTGAATCTGCTCAGCAGCTGCCATAGTCACCACCACCCACCAAGGCAACGTTAATGAAGCTGGGAGGCTTCATCCTGAAGACTATTCTGGTTGGGGAAGTGACTGGACCACCGAAGGTCTGTCTCTCTCTCTTTTTTTTTTTTTTAGGCAAAACCTTAATGAAGTTGGAGACCGTCCAGCCATGGCCATTGACTGGGAGACTCAAGTACTTGTTCTGGGTCACCTGTTCCTGGCCCACACTTTGTGGTCTCTGTTGGGACAGATGACAAATATCCATTCCCATGTAATGGTACCTTTCTGGACCCACTGTCAAGAGAAGAATCTACTCAAAATTTTGACTAGGCAGGAATGAGGTCCCCATTTAGTAATATTGCCTCTTCTTTTGGCTGCAGGGTCAGTTGATTTTTAGTAGCCAGATGTCAAGAGGTAAAACTGGAATTTGTTTGGAGAGCCTATATCACCCTGTGTTTTGAAAACAGGTTCAAAGGAGCAGAAGGCATTTCAAATAGCTAAGGACAGCCTCCCTAAGTCTGAAATATATTTTTTTAACTTCATGCCACAAGCTCTTTCTTAGTTATTTATTATTTTCATCCGTCTTTATTCTTTGGCATGTGTGGGCCTCCCATTGCAGTGGCCTCTCTCCTTGCAGAGTACCGGCTCTGGGCGCATGCACTCCAGAGCATTGGCTCACAAATGAACACACCGATCCAGCCTCTTCGAGACATGTGGGATCTTCCTGGGCCAGGGATTGAACCGGCGCCCCTTGCAGTGCAAGGCAGACTTTTTACCCACTCAACCACCGGGGAAGCCCAGTCTGAAATATTTTTAAGAAGAGGGCAGGCTTGGACTTGGGCTTGGGCTTGGTGCTTGGAGGCCTGTTTTTTAACCGTCTGCCTTTAGGTTGTTCACACTTGAGTCCATTGCTATAGGGAGAGGTTGGGGAGTAAACTGGGATGGGTGGGAAGTTAGAGGATCTCTTTAAACACCTGGTGTCTTGAGGAACCTTGAGAGGTCAGACCAGCAGGGCGGGACTCTGACCCTTAAGGGACGCACAGACCATTTGGATGAAAGTTAAGATTATGCCCCACAGTAGGAATGTCCTGCTGGACTGGCTGCCCACCCCCAGGGCTCCCTGTGAATCTGCTCAGCAGCTGCCATAGTCACCACCACCCACCAAGGCAACGTTAATGAAGCTGGGAGGCTTCATCCTGAAGACTATTCTGGTTGGGGAAGTGACTGGACCACCGAAGGTCTGTCTCTCTCTCTCTCTCTTTTTTTTTTTTTTAGGCAAAACCTTAATGAAGTTGGAGACCGTCCAGCCATGGCCATTGACTGGGAGACTCAAGTACTTGTTCTGGGTCACCTGTTCCTGACCCACACTTTGTGGTCTCTGTTGGGACAGATGACAAATATCCATTCCCATGTAATGGTACCTTTCTGGACCCACTGTCAAGAGAAGAATCTACTTTGCAGGGAGAAATTTGCCAAGAAATAGGACTTCTCAGGACATGGAAAGGCTTTGTGTTTTGATTAAGAGTGGTATCTCTCAAAAGGACGCACATATCATAGTCACTTGAAAAGCTTTTCGAAATACCAGGAACAAGGCAAGAAAATTCATACTTTTCTCTTTTCCAGACTGCCAAAGAGAATCGTATAATTGCCAGCTCTATTTCCCCCTCTTTGAAAATACTTCATCTTTCAAATCATCTGGGACCAGGTTGGGAAAGTTGACTGGACCTTTTTGCTGGAGAGGCCTAATTGATCTACATAATAAGGAAAATAGATGATGGGGAGGGGGAATTGCTGAAGGTTGAGGATACTGTGGCAGGCGTACCTTAGAGAACAGCAGAGGCTGTGAAGGAAGTAGGGTGAAGATAAGGACTTTCCAGTGGATAGTTGTAAACTATGAATCTCCATGGTTTTCGAGAAAAATGCAAAAAAAGATTTATTGCACTGACATAGAGCTTCTCACCGGGTCTTTGTTGTTGCGCATGGGCTACTCTCCAGTTGCCGTGCTTGGGCTTCTCATTGCGGTGACTTCTCTTATTGCAGAGCATGGGCTCTAGGGTGCGCTGGCTTCAACAGTTGCAGGTCACTGACTCATAGAGCTTCTTAGAAGCACCAACAGCCTTGTAAGGGCCAAACTTGACAGCCATCAGGCCTCTCTCACTGAGTATCCTCCTGGTCCCCACCCAAGCGCTGGGCACACCGGTCCTTCTTCCATATTTCTGCAGGCTCTTCTGCCTACTTCTCTGATTCCTCCTTTGGTCTGCCTTCTTTCTGACTCCAGGTATGGGATGTCCACCAAATATTCTCTTCAGCCCTGTCTTCTACATAGGGCTCTTAGCCCAGAAATTGGAGAAGGAAATGGTAACCCACTCTAGTATTCTTGCCTGGAAAATTCCATGGACGGAGAAGCCTGGTGAGCTACAGTCCATAGGGTCTCAAATATATATATATATATATTCCCTGATGGCTCAGTGGTGAGGAATCTGCCTGTGGTGCAGGAGACCTGGGTTCCATCCCTGGGTGGGGAGGATCCCCCTGGAAGAGAGCATGGCAACCCACTCCAGCATTCTTGCTTGAAGAATTTCTTGGACAGAGGAGCCTGACGGGCTGCAGTCCATGAGGTCACACAGAACTGGACATGACTGCAGAGACTAAGCAGCAGCAGCAGCAGCAGCCCAGAAATAGGTTACTAGATTTAACAAATAAAAATATAGGGTAGGAGCTTCCTTGGTGGCTCAGTGGTAAAAGAATCTGCCTGCCAATACAGGAGACATGAGTTCGATCTCTGATCTGGAAAGATTCCACATGCCTCAGAGCAACTAAGCCCGTGCACCACAACTATTGAGCCTGTGCACTACAGCCCAGGAGCCGCAACTAGTGAAGTCTGAGTATTCTAGAGCCTGTGCTCAGCAAAAAGAATGACTCCCACAGTGAGAATCCTGTGCACTGCAACTAGAAAGGAACCCCATCTTGATGCAACTAGAGAAAAGCCCGTGTGGCAACAAAGACCCAGAAGGACCAATAAATATTTTTTTAAAAAATACGGGTTTCCTATTAAATTTGAATTTCAGATAAACAGTGAAAAAATTTGGTATAAGTATTTTTATCTGCAATCCTATCCAGAAGTATGATCTCACCACAAGTTCTTTTCTGTTTCCCTTTTGCCTCTTCTTTTTATTTTTAGAATTTTGGTTTACATAGTGAATTTGAAAATCTATCAGTAAACACAAAAATCAAACATATTGACTGGGAGCATCATCTGTGCATGAATATTCAGAGGCTGACTCTGTTGATTGGCCTTGTTATGTATTCAGCAATTCTGGGTGACTCTAGGATGGAACTGTTCTCACACTGAAAGAGCCACCCCAGAGGAAGCTTGGCTCCCACTCATTCATTCATTTATTCGGTCATCCAGTCACTCATTTATTGGGTGGAATTCAGCATGTTCTTCTCCATTTACAAGGTAAGGTTTTGTTTTGTTTTGTTTGGCAAGGCAAGTAGCTAAATATCTAAAGTTGACCCACATTTTCCTTTCCTCTAAACCACAGGTTCAGTTTTCTTTCTTCACATTGAATCTAATCAGCCTAATTCTCACCTTGCTTCGGAAAGATTCTTGCAGGAAGGAAAATGAGTCTTCCCATCGTTACATAAATTCTCATGGGACTCCCCCTTATAAGTTTATGACAGCCAGGAGTTGAGCCCAGAGCTCTGAGAGAAACAGCCATACACTGATTTATGATGGCAGCTGCTGCTAAATCTCACCTCTCTTTCCTTCTTACAGTGCCATGTTACCTTGGGGTTACAAAACTCTTTTCACTGTTATTCAGGGGAATAATAATAAAGTGCCAAGTTGCAAGTATAAACATGATCATTCTGTACCTATTATTGTAAATCAAATCTTACCTTGCATCAGAAGCACAGAAAATATTTTTATACTGTCAGCCACTGCAAGCCTTTTTAGGAGTCTGTTTTTATGTAACCCTAGGATGACCTGAGGTGTTATTTGAGCTGTACTGACCAGGGAAGCTGGCCACACACATAGTCTGGCTATTTTTTCTTACAGACCTGAGCGTTTCCTTGGGCAGAGTGTTAACTTGATCTAAGCATAGTATTAGGGTTAATAATGTGGGCTCAGGATTCTGATTGCCTTGGTTCAAAGCCTGGCTTTGTAATTTCCCATCTGTGTGTCAGTGGCAAGCCACTTCTCTGTGATCAGTCTCCTTAGCTTTAAAATAGGGATGAGGATGATAGTAATTTGTTACAGGGTTACTGGCATGTTTAGCTTAGTCTATATAGAACATTTATAGTGGGGCATGTGACATGGGTAGCACTCTAGTTGTTAATTATTTACGATTATGCTTTTAGCTCTCAATTTTTATTTTTGAGGATGAAGCCCCTGTTTTAAAGAAACACTGATTTTTCACATTCCCAGGTGATAATAGTAAATTTTTTGATATCACAGAGTGAGCAAGTATATAATGACAGGAGACCAGTTGTGATACTTCTGTCCTGGCATGGGACTCACCATATCCAGTCCAGTGCCAGAGTTGGGACAGGACTTTCCTTTCCACACTGCTGCCCTCTATAGCTAAATATCTAAAGTTGACCCACATTTTCCTTTCCTCTAAACCACAGGTTCAGTTTTCTTTCTTCACATTGAATCTAATCAGCCTAATTCTCACCTTGCTTCGGAAAGATTCTTGCAGGAAGGAAAATGAGTCTTCCCATCGTTACATAAATTCTCATGGGACTCCCCCTTATAAGTTTATGACAGCCAGGAGTTGAGCCCAGAGCTCTGAGAGAAACAGCCATACACTGATTTATGATGGCAGCTGCTGCTAAATCTCACCTCTCTTTCCTTCTTACAGTGCCATGTTACCTTGGGGTTACAAAACTCTTTTCACTGTTATTCAGGGGAATAATAATAAAGTGCCAAGTTGCAAGTATAAACATGATCATTCTGTACCTATTATTGTAAATCAAATCTTACCTTGCATCAGAAGCACAGAAAATATTTTTATACTGTCAGCCACTGCAAGCCTTTTTAGGAGTCTGTTTTTATGTAACCCTAGGATGACCTGAGGTGTTATTTGAGCTGTACTGACCAGGGAAGCTGGCCACACACATAGTCTGGCTATTTTTTCTTACAGACCTGAGCGTTTCCTTGGGCAGAGTGTTAACTTGATCTAAGCATAGTATTAGGGTTAATAATGTGGGCTCAGGATTCTGATTGCCTTGGTTCAAAGCCTGGCTTTGTAATTTCCCATCTGTGTGTCAGTGGCAAGCCACTTCTCTGTGATCAGTCTCCTTAGCTTTAAAATAGGGATGAGGATGATAGTAATTTGTTACAGGGTTACTGGCATGTTTAGCTTAGTCTATATAGAACATTTATAGTGGGGCATGTGACATGGGTAGCACTCTAGTTGTTAATTATTTACGATTATGCTTTTAGCTCTCAATTTTTATTTTTGAGGATGAAGCCCCTGTTTTAAAGAAACACTGATTTTTCACATTCCCAGGTGATAATAGTAAATTTTTTGATATCACAGAGTGAGCAAGTATATAATGACAGGAGACCAGTTGTGATACTTCTGTCCTGGCATGGGACTCACCATATCCAGTCCAGTGCCAGAGTTGGGACAGGACTTTCCTTTCCACACTGCTGCCCCTCTATATGTCCAGGTTTGTTTCAGGGGTGCTTGAGAGGGGAGGCCATTGAAAACGAGGCTGTCCCCCCGGGCAAGTGGGATGAACTTAGCAAGTCTCTGGCCACCACTGGATGCCAGTGATGAATAAACCAGTGCAGGTCCTGATAGAATACCAGCTGGTCCTTATGAGATTAGACATATTTTGCATGACTCATTTTTGCTTCTCTGCCCAGTGGCCTGGGTCTTGACCTTAGGTCTAGATCACACACCCCATTCTCTCCTAGCCTCGGACTCTATCATCATCTAGTGTCCATGAAGGCAGGGGATTGAGCTAGGTCTCCTTCTCTCTGTATTTTCATTCTCACCTATCATGACATTATAAACTATAATTCTGACTTCCCTGCAGGTCTTCCCTTTAAATTCTTAAAGCCAGAATGACTTTATTCTGTTTGTATTTTTGTTTCAGCAAACCCTCATTCTTTTACAAGCTGTAAGAGAGGGTCAGACTGATGAGGAATTGGCCCTAATACTGTATGTCACCACTGAATGACTCTGGTAAAACCGTTTCACCCCTTGGCACCTCAATTTCCTCATTTGTAGAATGAGGAGATACAATTACTTTGGTCATGGGGTCCTGGATGTTAAAATGAGACAGTACATATAAAATGCTTAGCATAGTAGAGGGCTGGGCATGTAGAGAAAGCTCAATTTAAAACTAAATGATGCAAAGCCAGGCATATAAAACCAAAGCTACAAAATTATTTTTATGGAGTCTAAAAATGAAATTAAGTAGAAAACTGTCTTCATCCAATCCTGATTCCAAACTGGACTCGGAATGCTTAGTCCACTTTAAACATTCATCCAAATTATTAGCACAGCTTTGAAATTCTTCTGTTCTCTCTGTCCTGTGACCTCTGACATGAAGTCACAGCGTGATGTCACAATTCACCTTTACTTCGACTTGGTGAGAACTGCCCGACCTGGTTCTTCGGCTTTCTCACTTTTTGCAATAGTAAATTTTTTGATATCACAGAGTGAGCAAGTATATAATGACAGGAGACCAGTTGTGATACTTCTGTCCTGGCATGGGACTCACCATATCCAGTCCAGTGCCAGAGTTGGGACAGGACTTTCCTTTCCACACTGCTGCCCCTCTATATGTCCAGGTTTGTTTCAGGGGTGCTTGAGAGGGGAGGCCATTGAAAACGAGGCTGTCCCCCCGGGCAAGTGGGATGAACTTAGCAAGTCTCTGGCCACCACTGGATGCCAGTGATGAATAAACCAGTGCAGGTCCTGATAGAATACCAGCTGGTCCTTATGAGATTAGACATATTTTGCATGACTCATTTTTGCTTCTCTGCCCAGTGGCCTGGGTCTTGACCTTAGGTCTAGATCACACACCCCATTCTCTCCTAGCCTCGGACTCTATCATCATCTAGTGTCCATGAAGGCAGGGGATTGAGCTAGGTCTCCTTCTCTCTGTATTTTCATTCTCACCTATCATGACATTATAAACTATAATTCTGACTTCCCTGCAGGTCTTCCCTTTAAATTCTTAAAGCCAGAATGACTTTATTCTGTTTGTATTTTTGTTTCAGCAAACCCTCATTCTTTTACAAGCTGTAAGAGAGGGTCAGACTGATGAGGAATTGGCCCTAATACTGTATGTCACCACTGAATGACTCTGGTAAAACCGTTTCACCCCTTGGCACCTCAATTTCCTCATTTGTAGAATGAGGAGATACAATTACTTTGGTCATGGGGTCCTGGATGTTAAAATGAGACAGTACATATAAAATGCTTAGCATAGTAGAGGGCTGGGCATGTAGAGAAAGCTCAATTTAAAACTAAATGATGCAAAGCCAGGCATATAAAACCAAAGCTACAAAATTATTTTTATGGAGTCTAAAAATGAAATTAAGTAGAAAACTGTCTTCATCCAATCCTGATTCCAAACTGGACTCGGAATGCTTAGTCCACTTTAAACATTCATCCAAATTATTAGCACAGCTTTGAAATTCTTCTGTTCTCTCTGTCCTGTGACCTCTGACATGAAGTCACAGCGTGATGTCACAATTCACCTTTTACTTCGACTTGGTGAGAACTGCCCGACCTGGTTCTTCGGCTTTCTCACTTTTTGCAGCTGGGAGATCTCTGGCCACATTCATGGTCTTCTCTCTGAGCACTCTGAGGTAGGGTTGCCATGCATTTGTAGAGTTGCCATGCATTTTGATGTTGGTTTTATTTCTTTTGACTAAATATGGCAATATTAGTGAATGGCTTCAGAGATTCTTCTTCCTTCCTTTGCATTTTTCAGGAGTACATTTCTGGTTTTGATGTCCATTTCAGGGGTAGTTAGGTTTTTGTTCTGTAAATGTCAAGATTTATAGTACAGAGTATTAGGACTATTTGCCTTTCAGAATTTTTCATTCTGTGGCAGAAAGTTAAGCCCCTGACTGCCCAATTTTTCTTCTCATTTGGCTTTTCCTCTCTCCTGGGTGCAGGACCAACAATGTAACTTGTGAAACCCAGTGCAAAATGAAGACCTCTTGTTTTTCAGAGTGGCTACACCATTTTACATTTCCACAATCAGTATATAAAGGTTCCAACTTCTCTACATCCTCACAGTTATTATCTGTCTTAATTTTTTTTTTTTATTGGGCTTCTCTGGTGGTTCAGTGGTTAAAAGACTCTGCCTTACAGTGCAGGGCGCATCGGTTCAATCCCCGACCCAGGAAGATAACACGTGCCGTGGAGTGGCTGGACCTGTGTGTCCAATTAGGAGCCAGCGCTCTGCAGCGAAACAGGCTACTGCGTGTCCCACACATGCCAAAGAATAAAATATAGATGAAAATAAATATAAAACAAAAGAGGCATGATGGGGAAAAGAAAAAAAAAATATTGAAATGATATAACTAGCATACTTACATTAGTTTCAGGTGTATAACATAAAATTCAATATGTATACATATTGAGGTGACTTCTACAATAGGTGTAGCTAATATTCATCACCACATATATAGATTTTTTATGTGATGAAAACGTTTAAGATTTATTCTCTTAGCAACTTTCAAATATAGATTATGTACTATAGTCAAATATAGAGTATTATGTACTATATTTGAGCAATTTTGAAATATAGAGTATTATGTACTATGTTATGTTGTCTATAGCATCCCAATGATCTATTTCATTTATAATGAGAAGTTCTTCATCCATTTGCCCACCTCTTGCCTGTGAGAGCCATCAAAGAATTCTCTGTCTATGAGACTTTTAAAAAGATGTTCTTTTTTGTTACTGCAGTCCTAATGAGTGTGAAGTGGCTTCTAATTGTGATTTTGATTTATATTTCCCTGATGACTAATGATGAGCCTTTTCTCACATGCTTGCTAAACATTTGTATATCTTCTTTGGAGAAATAGCTATTCAGATCCTTTTTGAATTGAGTTATTGGTCTTTCTGTTGTTGAGTTGTAGTTCTTTATATGTTCTGGCTTTTAAACTTCTACCAGATATATTATTTTCAAATGTGTTCTCCTTTTCTGTAGGTTGTGTTTTCACTTTTTATTTTTTAATTTTGGCCTCTTTTATTGTTTATTTATTTGTCCATTTTCATCCATCTTTACTCCCTGGCCGGCGCAGGCCCCCCACTGTAGTCTTCACCCCGCCCTCCCCGCCCCCCACAGTTGCAGAGGCCCTCCCCCATACCCTTACCACAGCAGAACACTCGCTCCAGGTGCACAGGCTCCAGAGTGCTGGACACTAGGAAGTCCCTCTTTTCACTTTTTTGATAATGTCCTTTGAAGCACGGAAGTTTTTAATTTTGATGAATCTAATTTCTTTTTCTTTTATTTCTTGTGCTTTTTCCCTTATAAACCAAGTTTATGATTTACTCCAATATTTTCTTGGCATACTTACGTTTAGTCGAATAAAATATAGATGAAAATAAATATAAAACAAAAGAGGCATGATGGGGAAAAGAAAAAAAAAATATTGAAATGATATAACTAGCATACTTACATTAGTTTCAGGTGTATAACATAAAATTCAATATGTATACATATTGAGGTGACTTCTACAATAGGTGTAGCTAATATTCATCACCACATATATAGATTTTTTATGTGATGAAAACGTTTAAGATTTATTCTCTTAGCAACTTTCAAATATAGATTATGTACTATAGTCAAATATAGAGTATTATGTACTATATTTGAGCAATTTTGAAATATAGAGTATTATGTACTATGTTATGTTGTCTATAGCATCCCAATGATCTATTTCATTTATAATGAGAAGTTCTTCATCCATTTGCCCACCTCTTGCCTGTGAGAGCCATCAAAGAATTCTCTGTCTATGAGACTTTTAAAAAGATGTTCTTTTTTGTTACTGCAGTCCTAATGAGTGTGAAGTGGCTTCTAATTGTGATTTTGATTTATATTTCCCTGATGACTAATGATGAGCCTTTTCTCACATGCTTGCTAAACATTTGTATATCTTCTTTGGAGAAATAGCTATTCAGATCCTTTTTGAATTGAGTTATTGGTCTTTCTGTTGTTGAGTTGTAGTTCTTTATATGTTCTGGCTTTTAAACTTCTACCAGATATATTATTTTCAAATGTGTTCTCCTTTTCTGTAGGTTGTGTTTTCACTTTTTATTTTTTAATTTTGGCCTCTTTTATTGTTTATTTATTTGTCCATTTTCATCCATCTTTACTCCCTGGCCGGCGCAGGCCCCCCACTGTAGTCTTCACCCCGCCCTCCCCGCCCCCCACAGTTGCAGAGGCCCTCCCCCATACCCTTACCACAGCAGAACACTCGCTCCAGGTGCACAGGCTCCAGAGTGCTGGACACTAGGAAGTCCCTCTTTTCACTTTTTTGATAATGTCCTTTGAAGCACGGAAGTTTTTAATTTTGATGAATCTAATTTCTTTTTCTTTTATTTCTTGTGCTTTTTTCCTATCCAAGAACCTATTGCATAAACCAAGTTTATGATTTACTCCAATATTTTCTTAGAAGAGTTTTCCAGTTTTACTACTTACGTTTAGTCTTTGATACACTTTGAGTTAATTTTTGCATAGGGCACATGCCATTTTAATTCCCATTCAACCTCTTTTAAAAAAATTTTTTGGCCTCTTTTATTATTTTTTTAAATTTATTTATTTTCGTCCATCTTTATTCTTTGGCCTGCGTGGGCCTCCCATTGCAGTGGCTTCTGTCGTTGCAGAGCACTGACTCTGGGCGCATGTATTCCAGAGCTGTGGCTCGTAATTGGACACACCGGTCCAGCCACTCCGTGGCATGTGGGATCTTCACGGGAGGGGGATCGAACTGGTGTCCCTTGCACTGCAAGGCAGACTCTTTACCCATTGGACCACCAGGGAAGCCAAGCCCCACCCACCCACCCCAGCCTCTTAATAACTGTATGCCCTTTGTGGCAAGTTCTTGAACCTCTCAAGTTTCAGTCTCATTTGTAACGTGGGAATAACAAGTGGTATCTAAATCATAAGGTTATAGTGAAGAGAAAATTTACCTAAAGCCTAGTACAGGGCTTGAAGCATCCCTATGCTTGATAAACAGGGTAGTTATCACCATTATAATATGACCAATGAGTGAATGCCTTCATAGTGGAGATGCCAGAAAGATGGGCAGCATTTCTAGGGCCGGGATCCCAGGTAGGAGAAGAGGCTTACTTAGGCTACTCAGGGAAACAGGTCTGTCCCAGGTAGATCCCTGCCTATTGATTACTTCTGGTGGTGGTTTAGTCACTAAGTCGTGTTCGACTGTTGCGACCCCATGGGCTGTAGCTCACTAGGCACCTCTGTCCATGGGATTCTCCAGGCAAGAATACTGGAGTGGGTTGTCGTTTTCTTCTCCAAGGGTTCTTCTCAACCCTGGGATGGAACCCCGGTCTCCTGCATTGCAGGCGGATTCTTTACCGACTGAGCCACCAGGGAAACTTGATTACCTCTAGTGATCGGTAAAAATTCTAACTCCGGGGCGCTTTCCCAGCAGGAGCACCAGAATCTGCATCTATGTCAACTTCTCCAGAGGCCTACTTAAAAGCGTGCCGGGCAGCGGTACAGAGACGGTCGCCACACCTGCAGCGCCGCCTTCGACCTGCGGGGGGCGACCGAGGGACCGAGGCGGTCACGGCGTCTGCGCAGAGCGCCTTCTCTCGCCCGGATCCCCCAGACAGATCCGCCCGGCTCAGCGGGCGTCTCCGAAGACGGAAGAGGCGGTGCGCAGGTTGAGCCGGGCGTCTCCGAGAGGGGCCGGCGTGTGGAGGTGAGAGAACCTGGAGCTACGGTGGAGGGCGGAACTTTTGATCCCGGCACGGTGGGACAGCCGGAAGGTACGGTGGGAACCGCGCTCCAGGCGCGCGAGGCAGAGAAGGGCAGCCGGGCAGGGACTGTTCAGCGGGCTTCAGCTATCCAGACCAGACGAGAGGCCCCCAGTCCGGCCCGGCTAAGACCCCCGGGGCGCTCAGAGGAGGAAGAGAACGTTCCAGGCCCTGCTCCTTCAAGACCCCCGGGCGGGCCCACACGCGCGCAGCGCCCTCCGTCTCCAAGCGCCGGGGCAGGTAGCAGGGCTTGAGTCTGCCTCCCTATTGGAGGTGAGTCGCACAAACGACTTCACGGCAGCGGCTGCAGACCCCAGGGCTGGGGCCCGCCCTGTGTGGCCGGAGAGAATGGGTAGGATTTTCCCAGGCCCAAGGGAAACCCGGCGGGGGAGGGGCTTCCCTCACCCTGCGGCTTCCGGTTTGCCCAAAGTAACATTAGACTTAAATTCTCTTGTCTCGAGGCACCAGGGTTTGTTCTTGTTCCCATGTGAGAAGCTGAAGAAACAGGGTGGTCTGAATCCAGTTTTAGTTCTGTACCGGCTCTGTGACCTTGAGCCAGTAAGCACTTAACGTGACATTTTTCTGTGTATAATGGAACTAGGAGTAGGACTTGCTTCATGGGGTTGTGGGAATCTAGCGTATTAGTGCGTCTTTGAAAAGGCTTGCCACTGTGCCTGACACACGGTAAGAGTTCACTAAGTGACTGTTCTTGCTGTTATTGTGACGACCAACTCAACCTGATCCTGGTAGGATGTGGCAGTCACTGAACCTTGGTTCTAGTCCCTCATTTCAGCACACTGCAGCTCACCCCAGTTCAGTTCTCACATTTTCCAGTGTCCAGTCTAACGTAAGGCACTACTAGATGCTGAGAGCAATATACACAGAGGCAAGAGACTTGATGCTCGCCCTTCATGCATTCTGGTAGGAGAGGAAGAGCAAGTTCAGAGGAAGATCTGTAATGTAAGGTGGGATGTGACAATGTCATAGGAAAGTTACTGTAAAAAAATTGGGGGGGGGTAGTTTTTAAGGAAAAATGCTAATTGGAAGTTTTACAAGTAATAGGGACTTTGGACATGGGTCTTGAACGCTGAAGAAATAGAATCAGAAGTTTACGTCAGCAATTTGAATTAAGGAACTGGAACCCAATGGCAGCTTCAGAAACTGGAGTCTGGTGGAGTAGGTCGTGAGAAGCTGCCAGTGGGAAACAGCTTTAAACATTAAAGTTAACAGGAAGAATTTGGATAGCTGCCCATGTCTGACTGAATTGCTCAAGAGGGTAGAGCCTGGGTATTGAAATTTTAAAAAACAGCTTCTCAGGTGCTTATAGCATTCAGACAAGGTGGAGAACTTTAGGCTGTTCATAGGATTCTCCAAAACTCATCTACAGACCACTCTCCCCTTCTCCTTTATTCCCAGTTGAGAAGCCTGGTAAAGCATTTAGGATAGGACTTGCATGTGCGTGAGTACTTTCATTTTGTTTGTAAATATCCTGATATCTTGCTTAGATTAACCTAATGTTGAGAGTCCCTGGCAGGATTAATTCATTAGCAGACAAGAGGACCAACTGGAGGGGGTATGAAATGAAGGTATAGAAGAAGTGGAAGAGGAAAGGAAAAACAAAAACAAGAAAACTGCAGGAAGTGGTCTGTTATGGGGCATGCTGTGCTGTCATCTCAGATGACCTTGTTGTTGTTCTCAGCTCCTCCCAGGGCTGAAGCAGTCATTTTAAAGACTTGCCACTGTGCCTGACACACGGTAAGAGTTCACTAAGTGACTGTTCTTGCTGTTATTGTGACGACCAACTCAACCTGATCCTGGTAGGATGTGGCAGTCACTGAACCTTGGTTCTAGTCCCTCATTTCAGCACACTGCAGCTCACCCCAGTTCAGTTCTCACATTTTCCAGTGTCCAGTCTAACGTAAGGCACTACTAGATGCTGAGAGCAATATACACAGAGGCAAGAGACTTGATGCTCGCCCTTCATGCATTCTGGTAGGAGAGGAAGAGCAAGTTCAGAGGAAGATCTGTAATGTAAGGTGGGATGTGACAATGTCATAGGAAAGTTACTGTAAAAAAATTGGGGGGGGGTAGTTTTTAAGGAAAAATGCTAATTGGAAGTTTTACAAGTAATAGGGACTTTGGACATGGGTCTTGAACGCTGAAGAAATAGAATCAGAAGTTTACGTCAGCAATTTGAATTAAGGAACTGGAACCCAATGGCAGCTTCAGAAACTGGAGTCTGGTGGAGTAGGTCGTGAGAAGCTGCCAGTGGGAAACAGCTTTAAACATTAAAGTTAACAGGAAGAATTTGGATAGCTGCCCATGTCTGACTGAATTGCTCAAGAGGGTAGAGCCTGGGTATTGAAATTTTAAAAAACAGCTTCTCAGGTGCTTATAGCATTCAGACAAGGTGGAGAACTTTAGGCTGTTCATAGGATTCTCCAAAACCCATCTACAGACCACTCCCCTTCTCCTTTATTCCCAGTTGAGAAGCCTGGTAAAGCATTTAGGATAGGACTTGCATGTGCGTGAGTACTTTCATTTTGTTTGTAAATATCCTGATATCTTGCTTAGATTAACCTAATGTTGAGAGTCCCTGGCAGGATTAATTCATTAGCAGACAAGAGGACCAACTGGAGGGGGTATGAAATGAAGGTATAGAAGAAGTGGAAGAGGAAAGGAAAAACAAAAACAAGAAAACTGCAGGAAGTGGTCTGTTATGGGGCATGCTGTGCTGTCATCTCAGATGACCTTGTTGTTGTTCTCAGCTCCTCCCAGGGCTGAAGGCAGTCAGATAAGAGTGGCACTCTCTTGTCTGTCCCTGGGGACATGCAGATGTGCCTTCAACCACATGACTCATTTAGGCTGACCTAGGAAATTTACATACAGCTGTAGACTAGGATTAACCGTGTGTTAGGATGTGCTTGGTTTAAGTGGTGGCAACAGAAATTCAGAATTTAAATTTGAAGAGGGTCCTAACACCATCTTTTGTATTTTTTCTTTTTCTTTTGCAGATGGCAGGATTTCTCTAGTATATCTGGTATGAGTTCCACATCTTGACCTTTTATCCACCTTCAGCAGTCTCATCTCCATCATCTTGAGAACAAATGAGATTTGCATGAGTTCCAGACTCTGGGCTGAAATACAGACTACAGTACTAATATCCTTCTCTTCCAGTTGTCATTAACAGGTACTAACTAACCTTAAATAGAATATATGTCACTGTATCTTAGATAGGGACACAACTTAGGCAGAACCAATGTTATCTGCTGGAAAAATGTTCTTTTTGAAAATAGAATCATTTTAAATGAATTGAGTGATGCAGTGTCACTTCTTTATACTGTGAAAAACCATGTCCTAACTTTGCATTCTGCATTCCAATTTAGAAAATACTTTACTCAAGAGGGAGCATATTTGCAGATGCAGTTATAGTCTAGTATTTTAATCAATAGAATGGTAATTTTTGGTGGTGGTTTTATTCATTTTCACGGATTCTCACTATATATTTTTTGTGTGTTTTAATTATCTGACAGTGTGATGCGTCTTTCAGTTGCCGTAATTAAAAAGCATTAGATAGGACTTGCTGTAGTAGGATGCTTGTTTGTAAAATATCCTGATATCTTGCTTAGATTAACCTAATGTTGAGAGTCCCTGGCAGGATTAATTCATTAGCAGACAAGAGGACCAACTGGAGGGGGTATGAAATGAAGGTATAGAAGAAGTGGAAGAGGAAAGGAAAAACAAAAACAAGAAAACTGCAGGAAGTGGTCTGTTATGGGGCATGCTGTGCTGTCATCTCAGATGACCTTGTTGTTGTTCTCAGCTCCTCCCAGGGCTGAAGGCAGTCAGATAAGAGTGGCACTCTCTTGTCTGTCCCTGGGGACATGCAGATGTGCCTTCAACCACATGACTCATTTAGGCTGACCTAGGAGATTTACATACAGCTGTAGACTAGGATTAACCGTGTGTTAGGATGTGCTTGGTTTAAGTGGTGGCAACAGAAATTCAGAATTTAAATTTGAAGAGGGTCCTAACACCATCTTTTGTATTTTTTCTTTTTCTTTTGCAGATGGCAGGATTTCTCTAGTATATCTGGTATGAGTTCCACATCTTGACCTTTTATCCACCTTCAGCAGTCTCATCTCCATCATCTTGAGAACAAATGAGATTTGCATGAGTTCCAGACTCTGGGCTGAAATACAGACTACAGTACTAATATCCTTCTCTTCCAGTTGTCATTAACAGGTACTAACTAACCTTAAATAGAATATATGTCACTGTATCTTAGATAGGGACACAACTTAGGCAGAACCAATGTTATCTGCTGGAAAAATGTTCTTTTTGAAAATAGAATCATTTTAAATGAATTGAGTGATGCAGTGTCACTTCTTTATACTGTGAAAAACCATGTCCTAACTTTGCATTCTGCATTCCAATTTAGAAAATACTTTACTCAAGAGGGAGCATATTTGCAGATGCAGTTATAGTCTAGTATTTTAATCAATAGAATGGTAATTTTTGGTGGTGGTTTTATTCATTTTCACGGATTCTCACTATATATTTTTTGTGTGTTTTAACTATCTGACAGTGTGATGCGTCTTTCAGTTGCCGTAATTAAAAAGCATTGTACAGTGTAAGTGTAACATGTTTTAACTGTTGATGTTACCTAACGTAATGGTAAATCTTAAAATTGATTTGATAAGATTTGATATTAACAATTCAGTGTTTCTTTTGCTGCTTCCTCAGTTATCTGTCTTAAATAGTATCTGTCTTGGTAACATTCTCTAGAGTAGGGTGTTCTCAACTGGCAGCAGTTTTCTTCTCCCTAGTGCAGGAGGGTGGTAGTGGATATTTGGCTGTGTCTAGAGATCCTTGTGATTTTCACAACTCTTGAGGAAAAGGGATGTTGTAAGCATCTAGTAGTTGAAGCCACATGTGCTGATTCACATCCTGTAATGCACAGGACAGCTTTCCACAACAGTTATTTTGTTCCAGAATGTCAGTAGTGCTGAGGTTGAGAAAACCTGTCCTAGAGATTATTGTGGGTTTAAAAAAATTCATTGATTTTTAAGAAATATATCAGATATACTTTGACTACTTTTGTGAGCCAGACCCTTTTCTAAGTTTAGTGGGCAAGTCAAAGTAATTTGCCCTTGAAAAAAATTTTTATTGTGCTTTCTTTTCTAAATCGTACCTAACTGATCAAGTCAGCAATTGTAAAAACCACAACCATCCTTTTTGAAAAAGGCTATTACTGTGCTGAGCTACTAGAACATTAGATACACCTGTCATTTTAGTTAGCTAAAAAAGAGAGAATATTGATTAATTCTTTGCAGTTGTTTTTGAGAAACTTTCTTTTTTGGGGGTGGGGCATTGTGAAGAGTGTCATTAGACTTTTCCAGACTCTGCCTTTTCTGTTCTAAACTGACTTGAGTGATTATCTTCAGCTCCTCAGAAAATTAAATGTCGTCAGAAGACCGAGAAGCTCAGGAGGATGAATTGTTGGCCCTGGCAAGTATTTATGATGGAGATGAATTTAGGAAAGCAGAGTCTGTCCAAGGTGGAGAAACCAGGATCTACTTGGACTTACCGCAAAATTTCAAGATAGAATGGTAATTTGGGTGGTGGTTTTATTCATTTTCACGGATTCTCACTATATATTTTTTGTGTGTTTTAATTATCTGACAGTGTGATGCGTCTTTCAGTTGCCGTAATTAAAAAGCATTGTACAGTGTAAGTGTAACATGTTTTAACTGTTGATGTTACCTAACGTAATGGTAAATCTTAAAATTGATTTGATAAGATTTGATATTAACAATTCAGTGTTTCTTTTGCTGCTTCCTCAGTTATCTGTCTTAAATAGTATCTGTCTTGGTAACATTCTCTAGAGTAGGGTGTTCTCAACTGGCAGCAGTTTTCTTCTCCCTAGTGCAGGAGGGTGGTAGTGGATATTTGGCTGTGTCTAGAGATCCTTGTGATTTTCACAACTCTTGAGGAAAAGGGATGTTGTAAGCATCTAGTAGTTGAAGCCACATGTGCTGATTCACATCCTGTAATGCACAGGACAGCTTTCCACAACAGTTATTTTGTTCCAGAATGTCAGTAGTGCTGAGGTTGAGAAAACCTGTCCTAGAGATTATTGTGGGTTTAAAAAAATTCATTGATTTTTAAGAAATATATCAGATATACTTTGACTACTTTTGTGAGCCAGACCCTTTTCTAAGTTTAGTGGGCAAGTCAAAGTAATTTGCCCTTGAAAAAAATTTTTATTGTGCTTTCTTTTCTAAATCGTACCTAACTGATCAAGTCAGCAATTGTAAAAACCACAACCATCCTTTTTGAAAAAGGCTATTACTGTGCTGAGCTACTAGAACATTAGATACACCTGTCATTTTAGTTAGCTAAAAAAGAGAGAATATTGATTAATTCTTTGCAGTTGTTTTTGAGAAACTTTCTTTTTTGGGGGTGGGGCATTGTGAAGAGTGTCATTAGACTTTTCCAGACTCTGCCTTTTCTGTTCTAAACTGACTTGAGTGATTATCTTCAGCTCCTCAGAAAATTAAATGTCGTCAGAAGACCGAGAAGCTCAGGAGGATGAATTGTTGGCCCTGGCAAGTATTTATGATGGAGATGAATTTAGGAAAGCAGAGTCTGTCCAAGGTGGAGAAACCAGGATCTACTTGGACTTACCGCAAAATTTCAAGATATTTGTGAGCGGTTAGTTAATATTCTCTTAAACAGATTTTTTTCTAAATAAAAGTTATTCTTAATTTCTTGGTGTACCCTAAGTTATTCATCATCTTGTTTTTATAGGCATTAGTGATAGATGGTAGTATTACAGATTTAATGCCTGTTTCTGTTTTAATTGAAGATTGGGCTGGGGTGAACAATTTTCAATTTGATTCTGCCTTTTTGATGACTGAATTGGGACATTATTCTGCATATTTCATGCCTCCTAATCATCTAACAGTTCATCAGCCATGAGTCATTGGCTGTTAAATAGGGATAATAAAATAGAAAATGAAATAATATATGTAAAACACTTGGAAAGATTTGGTGGTTGTTAATATTTGGTTTCCAGAATTTTCAACCACTGTAAACACATGACACTTGCCTCTACTCTGTGACCTTTTGCTTCAGAAAAAAATGAAAGCATAGTGCTTTTGATACCAGTATTCACAGAAGACACTGAACAGTTTCTCAAAATGTCTCCATTATAAAGGCTTTGAGTAGAGAAAGGTGTGATAACTGAAAATGAAAGTGTGTTTGTGAGAGTGTTGTAGGTTCTATCTTGCTCTCAAGCCTGAAATCAGTGGCACAAATTCTCCCAATTCTGATTAATCAGTCGTTGGCACATGCTGGTTTAAGTAGGTCATGGCTCTTTGATAGAAATAAATGTCTTTTTCTCTAGATTGTGACTTTAATCGTCTACTGAAAATAATAACAAAAGAAAACATTGTGATCTCTATTAGTATTAGGAATTATACCAAGAAAAAAATATTGATTAATTCTTTGCAGTTGTTTTTGAGAAACTTTCTTTTTTGGGGGTGGGGCATTGTGAAGAGTGTCATTAGACTTTTCCAGACTCTGCCTTTTCTGTTCTAAACTGACTTGAGTGATTATCTTCAGCTCCTCAGAAAATTAAATGTCGTCAGAAGACCGAGAAGCTCAGGAGGATGAATTGTTGGCCCTGGCAAGTATTTATGATGGAGATGAATTTAGGAAAGCAGAGTCTGTCCAAGGTGGAGAAACCAGGATCTACTTGGACTTACCGCAAAATTTCAAGATATTTGTGAGCGGTTAGTTAATATTCTCTTAAACAGATTTTTTTCTAAATAAAAGTTATTCTTAATTTCTTGGTGTACCCTAAGTTATTCATCATCTTGTTTTTATAGGCATTAGTGATAGATGGTAGTATTACAGATTTAATGCCTGTTTCTGTTTTAATTGAAGATTGGGCTGGGGTGAACAATTTTCAATTTGATTCTGCCTTTTTGATGACTGAATTGGGACATTATTCTGCATATTTCATGCCTCCTAATCATCTAACTAACAGTTCATCAGCCATGAGTCATTGGCTGTTAAATAGGGATAATAAAATAGAAAATGAAATAATATATGTAAAACACTTGGAAAGATTTGGTGGTTGTTAATATTTGGTTTCCAGAATTTTCAACCACTGTAAACACATGACACTTGCCTCTACTCTGTGACCTTTTGCTTCAGAAAAAAATGAAAGCATAGTGCTTTTGATACCAGTATTCACAGAAGACACTGAACAGTTTCTCAAAATGTCTCCATTATAAAGGCTTTGAGTAGAGAAAGGTGTGATAACTGAAAATGAAAGTGTGTTTGTGAGAGTGTTGTAGGTTCTATCTTGCTCTCAAGCCTGAAATCAGTGGCACAAATTCTCCCAATTCTGATTAATCAGTCGTTGGCACATGCTGGTTTAAGTAGGTCATGGCTCTTTGATAGAAATAAATGTCTTTTTCTCTAGATTGTGACTTTAATCGTCTACTGAAAATAATAACAAAAGAAAACATTGTGTATTACTTGCTGATTAGTATTAGGAATTATACCAAGAAGTTTATCCAGGAGTAAGTTGTACCTTCATTTTAAATGTGTACCTTCATTTTAAATTTCATGATACTTAGTAGATTTTTTTAAGGGCTTGTAAGATTTTTTTTAAGGTGGTGGCTACAAAGTAAAATTAGAGAACAGAAAGTGCTTTGGGGGGAGGGTTTTTCTCCCCTCAACTAAAGCATTACATTTTTCTTGAGCACTGCTCAGCAATAATAGACACTCAAGTGTTGACCAACTGATCCTTTCTAATCTTTGTTTTTGGTTCAGGCAATTCAAATGAGTGTCTCCAGAATAGTGGCTTTGAATACACCATTTGCTTTCTGCCTCCACTTGTGCTGAACTTTGAACTGCCACCAGATTATCCATCCTCCTCCCCACCTTCATTCACACTTAGTGGCAAATGGCTGTCACCAACTCAGGTTAGACCCGCAACTTAATTTCTCCTATCCATTTTTAGAAAATTTAAAAATCATCTTTAATTAAAGATTATCTTGATGAATTCAGTGCATGAAGAACAAATGGGTTTGATTTTCTAAATTTTTTTCCCTTGCCTTCATGAATCGTAATGTTAACAAAACGAAAATGTTTGGTGTTTTAGAAAGGAATGACAATAATTAGAACGATTAATCATTTTGAATTGCAGAAGAGTAATTTTTAACAAAGTATATTGTTTCTCCCCTTTTCTTGCTATTTTCCTGTTTAATCTGTATTGTAATGGAGTCTAGGTCCTCCTCATTTGCCTTAGATATTGATATTGCCTTTTTTTTCTTTTCAGTTTTTTATCAGTTCCTTAAATGAAAGACTTAACTGTAGTTAGGACTAAAATTGAGCTAATAAAATGTTATAGTAAACATTTCTTTTTATATATATATTTATTATTTTTATTTATTTGCACTGGGTCTTAGTTGCGGCATGTGGAATCTAGTTCCCTCACCGGGGATCAAACCTGGCCCCCCTTGCACTGGGCACTCAGAGTCTTAGCCACTGGACTACCAGGGAAGTCCCAGTAAACATTTCTTAAGAGTACATAGAATGGTTTTGATTTTAAAAGTCTGTATATTGGCAATAGTTATTGACTGCTCTCACATAAGCGTAAAAGCACACAAATAGAAATGCATGTGATTCCTGCACATATCTCATTAAGACTTGAGATCTTATATTCTGAGCCTTCATTTCCTCTAGGTCATATATCCTTTTCTAGTAACAGCCTCAACTGTTTTTTTTTACAACCTCAACTCTTGATTGAGACATAAATATGGCTTGGAGCTGATATAATGTATTCTGGAATAGATAATGGATCAATAGCAGTTACTCTTCTGGAAGTCATGATGAAGATTGATAGGCTGATGTATTAAGACAAAAGCTGTCAGAGTTACTTGACCTCAAGGAACAGCTTGTCAGTTTTTCTTTTTTGATTATATAATTTTCATTCCCACCCCTGTTCATCACCACGCTGATCTTTAGATGAGAATGCTTTTGTAAAAATTGAGCTTAGAGTCTAAAACAAGTAAATTTTAAACACAAATATTACATGTAGAATAAAAATAATATCTGTGTCAGAGGCACACATGCAAGACAGTGGATTATTTGCCTGAGTATATCAAAGGTGTTTGACATTTAGATCCCTGAGAGTTGACTGAATTATCTAGACATTTAATAGTCCCATTTCTCCAGAGAGCTCTTCATACTTTATGTTCATGCATGTGTACACACATACACACATACAGTTTCAGATTTAGCCAAATAGCATCTACTTAATGCTGGTTTTTAGGGTGTTGTGAGAAGAGGATTGCTCATTATTTTATGTTACATAGCTAAGATTGCAGAAGGATTCTCTACCAAATAAATTTTGTGCATATAATTGACATTTTAATTGGTCTCTTACCTTCTTCCTTCACTGTAGTTAGGACTAAAATTGAGCTAATAAAATGTTATAGTAAACATTTCTTTTATATATATATTTATTATTTTTATTTATTTGCACTGGGTCTTAGTTGCATGTGGAATCTAGTTCCCTCACGGGATCAAACCTGGCCCCCCTTGCACTGGGCACTCAGAGTCTTAGCCACTGGACTACCAGGGAAGTCCCAGTAAACATTTCTTAAGAGTACATAGAATGGTTTTGATTTTAAAAGTCTGTATATTGGCAATAGTTATTGACTGCTCTCACATAAGCGTAAAAGCACACAAATAGAAATGCATGTGATTCCTGCACATATCTCATTAAGACTTGAGATCTTATATTCTGAGCCTTCATTTCCTCTAGGTCATATATCCTTTTCTAGTAACAGCCTCAACTGTTTTTTTTTACAACCTCAACTCTTGATTGAGACATAAATATGGCTTGGAGCTGATATAATGTATTCTGGAATAGATAATGGATCAATAGCAGTTACTCTTCTGGAAGTCATGATGAAGATTGATAGGCTGATGTATTAAGACAAAAGCTGTCAGAGTTACTTGACCTCAAGGAACAGCTTGTCAGTTTTTCTTTTTTGATTATATAATTTTCATTCCCACCCCTGTTCATCACCACGCTGATCTTTAGATGAGAATGCTTTTGTAAAAATTGAGCTTAGAGTCTAAAAACAAGTAAATTTTAAAGACAAATATTACATGTAGAATAAAAATAATATCTGTGTCAGAGGCACACATGCAAGACAGTGGATTATTTGCCTGAGTATATCAAAGGTGTTTGACATTTAGATCCCTGAGAGTTGACTGAATTATCTAGACATTTAATAGTCCCATTTCTCCAGAGAGCTCTTCATACTTTATGTTCATGCATGTGTACACACATACACACATACAGTTTCAGATTTAGCCAAATAGCATCTACTTAATGCTGGTTTTTAGGGTGTTGTGAGAAGAGGATTGCTCATTATTTTATGTTACATAGCTAAGATTGCAGAAGGATTCTCTACCAAATAAATTTTTGTGCATATAATTGACATTTTAATTGGTCTCTTACATTCCTTCTTCCTTCACTTCTTGTTTGTTACTGGGCCTTTATGAATTGCTCCCATTGATAGTGGTGACACATGGAGCTGTCCCTCACTGAATTTGGTTGGTAGTTAAAAGCGGGTTTAGTTTGCTAGTATTTTCCCTATTTCTCTTCCAGTACCAATACACACACACACACACACACACACACACACACGCTCTGCTCTTTCTACCTCCCTCATACTTCATATGTATGTACATCTCAGATACCTCTTTTGAGAAGGAATTAGAGAAGAAAAGAGGATGGAGAAGAATGGCTTCTTCCTTGGACTTGGTGGTCAAACAACACTCAGAGCTTCCCTTTTAGTATTTATTACATTTTAAAGATTTTCCCAGGATTCTTGTTGATCATGTAAGCACATTCATGCAAATATGTAAAAGCATTAGTTGTCCAACCTTGAATAAGTCAGTGTTTAATTTTGTGCCTGTATGGACTTGAGTTAATAGCATTGCACACTGTAAGGAAGAGAATGTGATCGTTTTTCACTTTAAATGTCAAATTTACAAAATGTACTTGCATCTGGAAGGCTTATTTTTTGATGTTTACCTAAAAAGAAAAGCTGCTTATGAGCCTGAGCTCTACATAAAAATCTTCTTATATTTGCCTTTCAAATTGAACAGGCTAGTTTTATGGAGGAAAAGTCAAAATAGTTAAAACTTTGGTTGCTTAGCTTAGGAAATCTGAGCTTTGCTTATAGCAGCCAAACCATGCTAAGGGCTTGTAATCATGTCCAGGTTATAGGATATTATCAGGATATTATATTATCAGGATATTTCTTCTTTTAACCAGGATCTGGTATAAGCCCAGCTAGCTTAGATAAAATCAGCTTATTACTTGGAATAACAAGGACTCTGAAGTTAGAATTTCTGTTAGTGATTTTTTCACTGGGGTTGGCTTCTTGCTGTAAATGAAAGGATTCATTCTAAAGCTTGGATAATATTTTTAAACTGTCCTTTTTCTAATTATTATTGTAGGGTACCTAAAGGGCCAGTACTCCAAAGGAATAGGAATAGTTCATTTTGAAACTAAATCTGCCGCAATGGGAGGCCCACAGGAGCCAAAGAACAAAGACGGATGAAAACAGAGAAATGAAAGACCAATAGAAGTGGCCCGCCCGCTCCCCTCCCTCCCCAACCCGACTCCCACCCAAAATAAATAAATAAATAAATTTAAAAAAAATAAATAAAATTAAAAACTAAATCTGTTCTACATGAGATAGATAGCGATACCAGAGTGAAGAAAGAGCAGAGAAAGTCCTCTGTTTCAGTAGCTCGTATGTAAACCTAGTACTACATCTGGTAGGGTCTTGCTGTTTCTCTTGCTTTATGGTACTTCTTTTAGCTTCTGGAGGTACTACTTGAGTTTTGTGGCTCATGCTGCTGAATAATTTAAGAAGGACTTTGATAAGAACACTGATGCTGTTGTGCAGCACAGTTTATCCTAGAAGTTGAAAGTCAGGTTAGGAAGTGTAAAAGTCTAAGTTTAAAAGGTCTCAAGGGGAATAAGGAGTTGACAGCGTCGTCATTTTTCCAAACTCACCAGCATCCTCGTGTGTTTTCCCCAGCTCTCTGCTCTCTGCAAGCACTTAGACAACCTGTGGGAAGAACACCGTGGCAACGTGGTCCTGTTTGCCTGGATGCAGTTTCTTAAGGAAGAGACCTTAGCGTACCTGAATATTGTCTCTCCTTTTGAACTCAAGATGGGTTCTCAGAGAAAGGTTCAGAGAAGGACGGCTGAAGCTTCTTCCCACACAGAGTTAGATTTTGGAGGAGCTGCCGGATCTGATGTAGACCAAGAGGAAGTTGTGGACGAGAGAGCCGTGCAGGATGTGGAATCATTGTCGAGTCTGATCCAGGAAATCTTGGACTTTGATCAAGCTCAACAGATAAAATGTTTTAATAGTAAATTGTTCCCGTGCAATATCTGTTTCTGTGAGAAACTGGGTAGTGAGTGCATGCACTTCTTGGAGTGTAGGCATGTGTACTGCAAGGCCTGTCTCAAGGACTACTTTGAAATCCAGATCAGAGATGGCCAAGTTCAGTGCCTCAACTGCCCAGAACCCAAGTGCCCTTCAGTGGCCACTCCTGATCAGGTAACTCTTCAACTCTGTTGGTAGCTGTCCCCTAATTCTCTCACAAAGGGAGAATTGGCTCAGGTACTTCTCGATAGGACTTTTCAGAGCAGTCTGAGGCCTTGAAGCCAGCCTGCAAGTTGTTTCATTGAATCCATGATCTTTGTTTAAGCGGATATATATGCTCTCTTTGCTGGCTTTGGAATGGGAGGTCCTTGACAGGGATGATCTAGATCTGCTAGGTGGGGGAACTACTACTTGTCTGTGTGAGGTTGGGATCTGGAGGGACAATCCGCTGGGGTGATTAACCAAATGTTTACCGACTTTAAAGATAACCTGCTTGGTTGTTCCTTCTTTTAAAAAAAAAATCAGCTCCATTGAGGCATAAAGTCCCTCATTTAACGTGTACAGTTTGCTTAGTTTTGACAAATGCATTGACTCCTGTAACCATTGTCTCAGTTAAGAGGTAGACTTCCCAAACTTGGTTTGATTTTGATGTGAGATATAGAGGGTTTTAGTTTCTGTATGTCTGGTTTACACTTGCTTCCTAAAGATCTCCCTTAGGATCAGAACTGGTTGGGAAATCATCAAACTTAGGATGGTTTCTATCTCCCTCCAGGTCAAAGAGCTAGTGGAAGCAGAGTTGTTTGTCCGTTATGACCGCCTTCTCCTCCAGTCCACCTTGGACCTGATGGCTGACGTGGTGTACTGCCCCCGCCCATCCTGCCAGCTGCCTGTGATGCAGGAGCCTGGCTGCACGATGGGCATCTGCTCCAGCTGCAACTTTGCCTTCTGTACCCTATGCAGGTTGACTTACCATGGGGTCTCTCCGTGTAAGGTGACAGCAGGTAGGTTGTTGCCATGTGAGTTCAGTCTCCCAACCCTCCCTCACTCCTGAAAAAAGAGACTCATCCCTCCAATTCTTCAGTTTGGAAGAATTGTGTTCTTCTGTGTTGCTTCAACAGATACTTTTGCATCAGTTATTGTCCAGCTTCCAGGAATGTAGCAGTGACCAAATGCCTTCATGGAACTTACATTCTAATGGAGGAGATAGGTGAACAAAATAATATTAGATAACGATAAATGCTGAAGAGGGAAAAATAAAAAATAAAGCAGGTACAGGTTATGAAATGTTCTCAAGCGGAAGGGATTTGGGATTTTATTCAGTAAAACCAGAGGAGGCAAAGTGGTTTGAGTAGCAAACTCTCACAAAGGGAGAATTGGCTCAGGTACTTCTCGATAGGACTTTTCAGAGCAGTCTGAGGCCTTGAAGCCAGCCTGCAAGTTGTTTCATTGAATCCATGATCTTTGTTTAAGCGGATATATATGCTCTCTTTGCTGGCTTTGGAATGGGAGGTCCTTGACAGGGATGATCTAGATCTGCTAGGTGGGGGAACTACTACTTGTCTGTGTGAGGTTGGGATCTGGAGGGACAATCCGCTGGGGTGATTAACCAAATGTTTACCGACTTTAAAGATAACCTGCTTGGTTGTTCCTTCTTTTAAAAAAAAAATCAGCTCCATTGAGGCATAAAGTCCCTCATTTAACGTGTACAGTTTGCTTAGTTTTGACAAATGCATTGACTCCTGTAACCATTGTCTCAGTTAAGAGGTAGACTTCCCAAACTTGGTTTGATTTTGATGTGAGATATAGAGGGTTTTAGTTTCTGTATGTCTGGTTTACACTTGCTTCCTAAAGATCTCCCTTAGGATCAGAACTGGTTGGGAAATCATCAAACTTAGGATGGTTTCTATCTCCCTCCAGGTCAAAGAGCTAGTGGAAGCAGAGTTGTTTGTCCGTTATGACCGCCTTCTCCTCCAGTCCACCTTGGACCTGATGGCTGACGTGGTGTACTGCCCCCGCCCATCCTGCCAGCTGCCTGTGATGCAGGAGCCTGGCTGCACGATGGGCATCTGCTCCAGCTGCAACTTTGCCTTCTGTACCCTATGCAGGTTGACTTACCATGGGGTCTCTCCGTGTAAGGTGACAGCAGGTAGGTTGTTGCCATGTGAGTTCAGTCTCCCAACCCTCCCTCACTCCTGAAAAAAGAGACTCATCCCTCCAATTCTTCAGTTTGGAAGAATTGTGTTCTTCTGTGTTGCTTCAACAGATACTTTTGCATCAGTTATTGTCCAGCTTCCAGGAATGTAGCAGTGACCAAATGCCTTCATGGAACTTACATTCTAATGGAGGAGATAGGTGAACAAAATAATATTAGATAACGATAAATGCTGAAGAGGGAAAAATAAAAAATAAAGCAGGTACAGGTTATGAAATGTTCTCAAGCGGAAGGGATTTGGGATTTTATTCAGTAAAACCAGAGGAGGCAAAGTGGTTTGAGTAGACTTGAAGGAAGTGAGGAAACAAGCCATGCAGATACCAAGGGGGGGAGCATTCCATGGAAGGAATGACAGGGTAATTTCTGTCTATGCATATGGAATAATGTAGATCCTAGCAAGTGCAGAGCATCTAAGCCATCACTGTTGTTTCCATGGTGCATGATCAGTCAAGTGCTTTCTCAATAAGCCCAGGAGGCCTCTGAATCTTCCCCAACATAGCGCTTTAGAAAGCTACCCTCTATTGAGGTAGACCCAGTTAGCCATCTCTGATTTAGATAAGGATCAAGAAATCAGGCCTTTGGCCTCTGTAACTCATTTGGTGACTTAGTCTTTCTCAAACTAACAGGGCTGATAATAGCTACTTCATAAGGTTATTGTAAGTTTGAAATGACCTATTATAGTACTGTTAAAGTTGTTACAGTTATTAACCAGTTATTAACTGACCAGTAGGTCAGTGACAGGGTAAATACAGAAATTGAGAGTCAGGGTTTGAAACTTAGTAGCAATTTCATTAACACTATTTACTGACTAAGTTTTATGTCAGTCAAATACAGTCAAAATTTAGGCTTATATTTTTTGGCTTTTTACTCATTTTTCCAGTAACTCCTTTGATTATATTTTGTAAAAGTATTGGTCCTTGACAGAGCAGGAGGGAAAAAAACTTGTCCTTCACCAGAGTTTAGAATGGGCATTTTGCACATAAAATGCAAATGATAATCTTTTTTTTTTTAATTGTATATTAGGGTTTCCCTGGTGGTCCAGTGGGTAAAGAGTCCGCTTTGCAGTGCAAGGAGCACTGGTTCGATCCCTGGCCTGAGAAGATCCCACATGCCCCAGAGTGGCTAGACCGGTGTGTCTAATTACGAGCCAGCACTCTGGAGTGCAAAATTTTTAAAAAAACCCAAACCATATTTACTAGGTATCAGTTATTTTTTAAAAATGTATATTATTTTTATTATTGAAGTATAATTGATTTATAATGTGCTAATTTCTTCTGTACAGTAATGTGATTCAGTTATATATATATATACACACATTCTTTTTTATATTGATTTTCTTTTCCATTGTGATTTATCATAGGATATTGAATATAGTTCCCTGTGCTATACAGTAGGACCTTGTTTATCCATTCTATACATAATAGTTTGCATCTGCTAATCCCAGCATCCCAATCCCTCCCACTCCTAGTTTCCTTGGCAACCACAAGTCTCACTATGTCTGTGAGTCTGCTTTTGTTTTATAGATAGGTTCATTTGTGTCATAATTTAGACTCTACATATTAGTGATATCATATGGTGTTTGTCTTTCTCTTTATGACTTACTTTACTAGTATGATAATCTCTAACTGTATCCTTGTTGCTGCAAATGGCTTTATTCCATTCTTTATTATGGCTGCCTACTATTGTATTTGTGTATATGTACCACATCTTCCTTACCCATTCATCTGTTGATGGACAGTTAGGTTTTTACCATGTCTTGGTGATTGTGAATAGTGTTGCTGTGAATATAGGGGTGCAGGTATATTTTTGAATTATAGTTTTGTCTGGATATATGCCCAGGAGTAGGATTGCTGGATCATTTGGTAATTTTATTTTAGTTTTCTGAGAAACCTCTAAACTGTTTTCCATAATGGCTGCACCAATTTACAGTCCTGTCAACAGTGTAGGAGGGTGCCCTTTTCTCTACACTCTCGCCAGTGTTTGTTATTTGTAGCCTTTCAAAGATGGCCATTCTCACCGATGTGAGGTGGTACCTCATTATAGTTTTGATTTGCATTTCTCTAATAATTAGTGGTGTTGAACATCTTTTCTGTGCCTATCGGGCCATCTGTGGTCTCTGGAGAAATGTATTAATTTATTAATAGTTGTTTTGCCCATTTTTCCATTGGGTTGTGTGTTTCTGTTGTCATTAAGTTGTATGAACTGTTGGTATGTTTTGCAAATTAAGCCTGTGTCAGTCACATCATTTACAAATATTTTCTCCCAAACTATAATTTGTCTTTTTGTTGATGGTTTCCTTTGCCATACAGAAGCTTGTAAGTTTGATTAGGTCACATTTGTTTATTTTTGCTTTTATTTCTATTGCCTCGGTCAGAAAATGTTTTGCCTCTGTTCTGTTCTGTAAGTTTTATGGTGTTCTGTCTTAGATTTAAGTCTTTAAACCACAAAATGGTACCTGTTAATGCCAGTATTGCTGTGGTTACTAATTGTTAGCAGAGTGTCATTAAATCTAAGAAAGGACCCTGAGAGGAGAATGAGTAAATAGAGTATTTCCAGTTGCCTGTGGCAGAGTCTTGTAGAGGTTACAGGCAGATGGGATGGAGAACTCCTCAGAGTATAATATAAGCCTTTACTTTAGACTTCTGTATCCTTATCATTGAGAGGCTGAAGTACCTTCCACGTGTTTCAGTGTTTAGAGGAGAAATCAGAGATAAGCTTGGGGACTTCAGCAAAACTGGGAATCTCTTTCTCAGTCTCTATATGTACATAATAGATATTACCATACAAAATATATGACATACTAATCATTTATGTCTAGAAACACAAAAACACTTTGAACTAGTAGAGGAAATGCAAATGGCAGGACTTAAAAATACATGTCTGCTCTATCTAAAGAGAAGTGTTGAAGTCATGGGAATGAACAACGGCAAGAAAGGATTCATAGGGGAAGGAAAAGTGCAGATATAATTCTGCCCCAGAAGATGTCCTCTGCATTTAGAGGGATGATGTCTACCTCTAAGTAACATGAGGAAAGTAAATTAATAGAATAGTAAGAATGTTATGGAGAGAGGTTTTTAAATAATTGTGTTGAAAAGTTAAGGTAACAGAATTGTGAGCAAAAGCCTTTGTTGACTAGTAAGGCCTTTGAGAATGGATGCCCATTCTATTTGAGTTAAGTGATAAGGCAGTAGAAACCAGACTGAAGAGTATTAAGTGGAAAAGTTGGTAGAAAGGACTTGTCAGTTCCTGTGGGTAGTAAATTTTATTCATTGGCTTTTCTTTTATGTATATACAGCATTGAACAGTTGGTCTTTGCCCTTAAGCTAAAGGTGCTTTTGTTTAGTTTGGCAGGCTTTGTTGTTAATGATGCTGACTTAGTAGAAAATCAGCATTTGTTTCAACCTTTGTGTCATTTGATAAGTCAGCCTTTAACTGTACTACTAGTTGTACTAGTTGCACAAAAATATCAACATTAATAAGTTAAAATCAAAGGAAAAAGCTAAGTTGTTTTTCTGTCATGTTTAACAAGTCCAGCTTTTCTACTTGGAGGATTCCTGTTTGTTCTTTGTCTTTTGTGCATGTGTGATTTTTACCTAGTTACAACCTAAATAATGAGTTAATTAAAAATAAAAGGACCCTGAGAGGAGAATGAGTAAATAGAGTATTTCCAGTTGCCTGTGGCAGAGTCTTGTAGAGGTTACAGGCAGATGGGATGGAGAACTCCTCAGAGTATAATATAAGCCTTTACTTTAGACTTCTGTATCCTTATCATTGAGAGGCTGAAGTACCTTCCACGTGTTTCAGTGTTTAGAGGAGAAATCAGAGATAAGCTTGGGGACTTCAGCAAAACTGGGAATCTCTTTCTCAGTCTCTATATGTACATAATAGATATTACCATACAAAATATATGACATACTAATCATTTATGTCTAGAAACACAAAAACACTTTGAACTAGTAGAGGAAATGCAAATGGCAGGACTTAAAAATACATGTCTGCTCTATCTAAAGAGAAGTGTTGAAGTCATGGGAATGAACAACGGCAAGAAAGGATTCATAGGGGAAGGAAAAGTGCAGATATAATTCTGCCCCAGAAGATGTCCTCTGCATTTAGAGGGATGATGTCTACCTCTAAGTAACATGAGGAAAGTAAATTAATAGAATAGTAAGAATGTTATGGAGAGAGGTTTTTAAATAATTGTGTTGAAAAGTTAAGGTAACAGAATTGTGAGCAAAAGCCTTTGTTGACTAGTAAGGCCTTTGAGAATGGATGCCCATTCTATTTGAGTTAAGTGATAAGGCAGTAGAAACCAGACTGAAGAGTATTAAGTGGAAAAGTTGGTAGAAAGGACTTGTCAGTTCCTGTGGGTAGTAAATTTTATTCATTGGCTTTTCTTTTATGTATATACAGCATTGAACAGTTGGTCTTTGCCCTTAAGCTAAAGGTGCTTTTGTTTAGTTTGGCAGGCTTTGTTGTTAATGATGCTGACTTAGTAGAAAATCAGCATTTGTTTCAACCTTTGTGTCATTTGATAAGTCAGCCTTTAACTGTACTACTAGTTGTACTAGTTGCACAAAAATATCAACATTAATAAGTTAAAATCAAAGGAAAAAGCTAAGTTGTTTTTCTGTCATGTTTAACAAGTCCAGCTTTTCTACTTGGAGGATTCCTGTTTGTTCTTTGTCTTTTGTGCATGTGTGATTTTTACCTAGTTACAACCTAAATAATGCATTTTTTCTGGCTTCCAGAGAATGAGTTATTTTAATTGAGTTATAGCCATCCTAATTATAAGTTTTAATAACTAAATATTATGTCATTGAGCGGCTCCACACAATTATTCCTTTGAACATTTAATGTGTTTGCCATTGTTATATGCATCTCTGTGCATATAATTTTACTTTGAATTAATTCCTTATGATAAAATCCCAGGAATAGTATTATTGAATTGTCAAAGGTTAGGACCATTTTTAATGAGCATTTATACAAGTTGTATAAAAGTTAATTTTCCATTTCACTTTCTAGAGAAATTAATGGACTTACGAAATGAGTACCTGCAAGCAGATGAGGCCAATAAAAGATTTTTGGAACAGCGGTATGGTAAGAGGATGATTCAGAAGGCACTGGAAGAGATGGAAAGTAAGGAGTGGCTAGAAAAGAACTCTAAGAGCTGCCCATGCTGTGGGACTCCCATTGAGGTAAAGTTTGGGGACAGACTTGGAGGCTTGCTTACTTGCAAGCATGTTACAATTTCCTCAAGAAACCTTTTTATTTGGGCTAGTGAAGAAAACACGTGTTGGTATTTATCAAAGCTTACCTTGGAAGATTCAGATTTACTAACTAAATATTGTTACTGATTTCAAATGTATGTAGACTTCCCTTTAAAAAGTGCTTTCTTTCAGTGATAGTTCTCACATGATATCCACCGCAAAATTGAATGGGTTAGGAGAAGGCCATACTAGTGCTACAGTCAACTCAGCTCATATATATGATTCAAAAAAAAAAAAAGGCTGACTTCTCAGAACTATTTATCCTGGAATTTAACACATCTGTTTAACAAGTTCCTACTTATGAAATGGAGATATAAGTCAAATAAGATGGATAAATCTATTGCTTCTTGACAAAATCTTAATATATTTTAAAATCAAAATATATTTTTGCATTTGATTCTGTTGCTCCAATCCATTATATCTGAGCTAACCCGGATGATGATGCCCCAGTTACTCTATTAGGGAAACTGGACTTCTATTTAAGCACTACTGACATGCCTCAGCTCTGATAGAATGTGAGACTTGGTACCAAATATTTACTTAGACTTATGTAAAAAATTTAAACCCCACATATTAAAGCCAAACATTTTCATATCAACCTAACAGTGTATTTCACTTATACATGTTTGGTTTGTATCTACTGTTTTTCAGAAGACATTTTGCTAAGTATCTAATTGTAGGAACACCTGCTAAGTATCCTGTATTTCACTTTTAATACAAAAGAGTTAGGCATTCATAGTTATCAGTGTGTGTAACCTGTGTACTTCAACCCTGCATTAGGAAAGGGAGAAGACAAGAAAAATGTTATACCAAGTCATTTTGTCAAGTGCATTTCTCTTTTGCTTTTACAGCTTTGATATTTTTCTCTTTCTATGTTTTTCACCAGAAATTAGATGGATGTAACAAGATGACATGTACTGGCTGTATGCAATACTTCTGCTGGATTTGCATGGGTTCTCTCTCCAGAGCAAACCCTTATAGACATTTCACTGATCCTGCTTCCCCTTGTTTTAACCGGTATGTATATATACACAGAACTCCTAGTTTCGGCAGTTTTTGATACTTGATTTGCACACCACAAGCCCAGTAAGTTTTATTTCAGTACTTTGTTTATTTCGAGAATTTTCTTATATATTTTCCCCCATATATGCATTTTCTTGAAAATGAGTTTCATGATGAAAATATACTGTCTGGAGATTTTCTTTATTACCCTCCTTAACTTTTTTAGTGAAAAATTTCAGACATACAGAAGAGTTGAAAGATTAGGACTGTGATTAATAGCATACCTTCACCAGAATGAACAATTGGTAATATTTTGCCATATTTGTTTTCTAAATTTATTGCTAAACCATTTGACTGTTAAGTTGGAGATATGATGCATTATCTCTTTAAACTTCTACACATCTTTCCTGAGATAAGAAGTCTTCTACATAACAAAAATACTTCAGAAAATCTAAGAATGGCGTACTATCATCTAAGGAAATATTGAAGACTTATCAACTATTCCTAAAAATATCTTTTAAGACTTTTATTCCACCAGGATCTATCCAAGTTCAATTATTTTATTTGATACTGTTTGTGGTTTTATATATATATATATTAGTTTTTTGGCCTCTTTTATTGATTTTTTGCTTACCTATTTTCATCCATCTTTATTCTTCGTCCTGTGTGGTCCTCCCATTGCAGTGGTCTCTCTCATCGCAGAGCATCAGCTCTGGGTGCATGTACTCCAGAGCACTGGCTTGTAATTGGACATACCAGTCCAGCTGCTCCGCGGATCATGGGATCTCCCTGGGCCAGGGATTGAACCAGTGCCCCTTGCACTGCAAGGTGGATTCCCCACCCACTGGACCACCAGGGAAGCCCTGTATCTTTTTTTATTCTGGACGTTATACAGCCATGTGATCAAGTATCTTTTCTGTATTGAATAAGGGTTAACAGATGCTTTGAAAAAGAAAACCAAGTGGATGTAAAGATGCCTCAGGAGTGACAAATTGTTTTTGTTCTTTTAGTCGCTAAGTCGTGTTTGACTCTTTGCACCCCATGGACTGTAGCCTGCCAGGCTGCTCTGTCCATGGGATTTTCCAGGCAAGAATAGATTATTTTTTTTCCCCCGGTATGTATATATACACAGAACTCCTAGTTTCGGCAGTTTTTGATACTTGATTTGCACACCACAAGCCCAGTAAGTTTTATTTCAGTACTTTGTTTATTTCGAGAATTTTCTTATATATTTTCCCCCATATATGCATTTTCTTGAAAATGAGTTTCATGATGAAAATATACTGTCTGGAGATTTTCTTTATTACCCTCCTTAACTTTTTTAGTGAAAAATTTCAGACATACAGAAGAGTTGAAAGATTAGGACTGTGATTAATAGCATACCTTCACCAGAATGAACAATTGGTAATATTTTGCCATATTTGTTTTCTAAATTTATTGCTAAACCATTTGACTGTTAAGTTGGAGATATGATGCATTATCTCTTTAAACTTCTACACATCTTTCCTGAGATAAGAAGTCTTCTACATAACAAAAATACTTCAGAAAATCTAAGAATGGCGTACTATCATCTAAGGAAATATTGAAGACTTATCAACTATTCCTAAAAATATCTTTTAAGACTTTTATTCCACCAGGATCTATCCAAGTTCAATTATTTTATTTGATACTGTTTGTGGTTTTATATATATATATATTAGTTTTTTGGCCTCTTTTATTGATTTTTTGCTTACCTATTTTCATCCATCTTTATTCTTCGTCCTGTGTGGTCCTCCCATTGCAGTGGTCTCTCTCATCGCAGAGCATCAGCTCTGGGTGCATGTACTCCAGAGCACTGGCTTGTAATTGGACATACCAGTCCAGCTGCTCCGCGGATCATGGGATCTCCCTGGGCCAGGGATTGAACCAGTGCCCCTTGCACTGCAAGGTGGATTCCCCACCCACTGGACCACCAGGGAAGCCCTGTATCTTTTTTTATTCTGGACGTTATACAGCCATGTGATCAAGTATCTTTTCTGTATTGAATAAGGGTTAACAGATGCTTTGAAAAAGAAAACCAAGTGGATGTAAAGATGCCTCAGGAGTGACAAATTGTTTTTTTGTTCTTTTTAGTCGCTAAGTCGTGTTTGACTCTTTGCGACCCCATGGACTGTAGCCTGCCAGGCTGCTCTGTCCATGGGATTTTCCAGGCAAGAATACTGAAAGTGGGTTGCCATTTCCTTCTCCATTAAGTCTGTTTCTTAGTAGAGAAAAGTATTGCCCACTTTTGTTTATTTATTTCTATCGAGCGGAATGTTGACCTTTTGAAGAGTCCAGGCTGTTGTCCTATATGACCTTAGGTTTTTCTTCATGGTGCCTTTTAGTTTGTTTCTCTTTCCTGTCTGTTTTCTGTAAAGTGGAGGTTAGCTGTAGACTGGAGTTGACTAGATTTAGAGTAACTTTTTTGACAAGAATACTTAATAAGAGGTGCTTAGTGTACAGTAAAGTTAGGGTGTTTTGAAGGAGTGCAGCTTCTAGACTGCTGACTTTTTCAGTCTTGGCTTATTCTACATATTATACACATTGAGTGCCAGTTTTTGTGATACTCATCTCCCATTATTGTTTGTTCTTGGCCCTAGAGAGTTGTCTGGATCCTTAAAAGGGCTGTTGCTATAAACTCCAAGGGATTTATATTTCAGCCCTTCCCAGTAGAATGTTAAAGGAGGGGAAAAGCTATACAAAGATGTTATCAGAAGAGTGCAGAAAATATATTTGAGGAAAGGAAGGAAGTTATATTCAGTTATATATCAGGTGTATTAAAATGTCCCCTGTTTTATGCTTCCAGGTTGTTCCATGCTGTGGATGTTAATGGAGATATTTGGGAAGATGAGGTTGAAGACTAACTAGTTAGCTTCTTCTGCTCAAGATACGGAAGCGGAATGGTTTGCCCTAATCTTTTGTCAAATATACCAAGTAACTTCACAGGATGTTTAGGGTGCCATTGATTCACTCTTCCTAGGTAGAAGATATGGAAGAACGAGGTCTTATTTTCAAGTGGTACTACTGATTAAGGCACAGACATACATTTTTCATTGCACCATAACTGAGGGAATGTTAAGCCAAAGGTTAAGAAAATGAAAACTAGAAAATATTAAATATTACAGTGTGCCTGAAGCCTTGAATAGTTAAAAAATTTAAAAATTTATTTTCTTCTCCAAGCTTTAGGTAAAGAGAGTGGTGTCAAGAGTTAAACTTACAGATGTTTTTATCTCTGAGAAGCATCCCTCTGAGGTATTCTGTGGGAGCTCTCTCAGTAGTCCTTACACCTGGGGTGGGTAGAAGCCTTACTAAAATTGTACTGAGAGCCTCATCTTACTTATTCCATGTTACATTCTATTCAACCTGAATTTCTGCTTATTTTCTTTGGAGCTGTTGATGATGAACTTATTTTTTGGCCTTTTAGTTTGTTTCTCTTTCCTGTCTGTTTTCTGTAAAGTGGAGGTTAGCTGTAGACTGGAGTTGACTAGATTTAGAGTAACTTTTTTGACAAGAATACTTAATAAGAGGTGCTTAGTGTACAGTAAAGTTAGGGTGTTTTGAAGGAGTGCAGCTTCTAGACTGCTGACTTTTTCAGTCTTGGCTTATTCTACATATTATACACATTGAGTGCCAGTTTTTGTGATACTCATCTCCCATTATTGTTTGTTCTTGGCCCTAGAGAGTTGTCTGGATCCTTAAAAGGGCTGTTGCTATAAACTCCAAGGGATTTATATTTCAGCCCTTCCCAGTAGAATGTTAAAGGAGGGGAAAAGCTATACAAAGATGTTATCAGAAGAGTGCAGAAAATATATTTGAGGAAAGGAAGGAAGTTATATTCAGTTATATATCAGGTGTATTAAAATGTCCCCTGTTTTATGCTTCCAGGTTGTTCCATGCTGTGGATGTTAATGGAGATATTTGGGAAGATGAGGTTGAAGACTAACTAGTTAGCTTCTTCTGCTCAAGATACGGAAGCGGAATGGTTTGCCCTAATCTTTTGTCAAATATACCAAGTAACTTCACAGGATGTTTAGGGTGCCATTGATTCACTCTTCCTAGGTAGAAGATATGGAAGAACGAGGTCTTATTTTCAAGTGGTACTACTGATTAAGGCACAGACATACATTTTTCATTGCACCATAACTGAGGGAATGTTAAGCCAAAGGTTAAGAAAATGAAAACTAGAAAATATTAAATATTACAGTGTGCCTGAAGCCTTGAATAGTTAAAAATTAAATATTTATTTTCTTCTCCAAGCTTTAGGTAAAGAGAGTGGTGTCAAGAGTTAAACTTACAGATGTTTTTATCTCTGAGAAGCATCCCTCTGAGGTATTCTGTGGGAGCTCTCTCAGTAGTCCTTACACCTGGGGTGGGTAGAAGCCTTACTAAAATTGTACTGAGAGCCTCATCTTACTTATTCCATGTTACATTCTATTCAACCTGAATTTCTGCTTATTTTCTTTGGAGGAAGCCCTTTACTTTATAACTGATGGGATGGCCTAGTGTCATTTTGAACTGCTGCTTTTCAGAACAGAAATTTATAGATAATTTTAGAAATATTTTTTCATACCACAAACACTGTGGGTCACCTCATATATTTATTAGTAGTCCATAGTCCACTGGTTTCAAGCCAAGTCTAGAATTTATTGGTTCTGGCTCAGAAGAATTTAAGCCCTATTCAACCTGCCAGTCTCTTCTAGGCAGTAGAGCCTAGATTCCAAATGACTTTTCTTTGCTGCCTTTTGTTCTACATTCTCTCCTGTTGACTCTTGCCCTACCTTTCATTGGTAAGGACAATTTTAATATTAGTTCCAACAGCTCATATTTTTATTTCCTCTGCTGGGATAGGAGAAAGCCCATTATATTCCCAAGCTGGACTTCAGTTATCTGCGTTTTGAACACTGCACTACCATAGTTCCAGCATTAACTTTCTGAGTTCTTTTTAAAGGGCTTCTCTAGTGCGCTATGGAAATTTGTTTTCCTATTTTTTTTTTTTTGCAACAGCACTGTTTCAGGGGATAATTTTGGCTTAATACCTAGATCCCTGTTCTTGGATTTTGTTGGCTTTTTTGAAAAATTGTCTTTGTTTATGGTTTGGTGAGTGACTTGGTAGCAAAGTAAGATTTTTGGAAAAAAAGGACAGAAGAATTCAGCTGTGACTGTGAACATGTTCTTTTTTCCTACTTTGTCACTGAAAGTTGGGGAATCACTTTTTGTGTGTATGTATCCAAAGAGCACGGACTGTGTCTGGATTGTCAATGAGGATGCTTGATCTTAAAAATAAAAATTAATTAAAAATTGTCTTATTATTAGAGTAGAGTTGCTACTATGTGTTCTGTCACCAAGGAAATAATCACATTTCAAAATAATGTGTTGTATAACATATATTCATAAAGTGAGCAGAAGAAAGTCATGGATCAGCGTCTCTTTTTACCTAAGCTTGTGACCGAACTTAGATTTTAGGGCCCATATTTTGTTTAAACTGCATGGACTTCCGTTCAGCACATGTTATATAAGAACTAAAGTTAATTTATAAAATAAGATGGCAGTAAGAAATGGAAATTAGGGACTTTCCTGGTAGTCCAGTGGGTAAGGACACCGCCTTGCAGTGCAAGGGGCACCTGTTCGATCCCTGGCCTGAGAAGATCCCACGTGCCGTGGAGCGGCTGGACCAATGTGTCCATCTACCTAGCAGGGACTCTGGAGTGCATGCACCTAGAGCCGGTGCTCTGCAGCGAGAGGCCACTGTGATGGGAGGCCCACACAGGCCAAAGAACAAAGATGGATGAAAAGGAATATATGAAAGACCAATAGAAGTGGCCAAAAAAAAAGAAATGGGAATTAAAGCAATTAATTATGTAGTGCACACCTGAGAAGAGCGGCTCTTCTCAATGATTGCAGAGGAGTCCAGTTCATATCTTTCACCAGTAGCCACTCAGAAACTCTTTAGTTCATGGGCTAGTTGATGTTGCTGGAGGTTGTTTCTTTGGGGCTGTTAATATTCTGTTAACGATGTATTGGATGTAGGAAAGAAGCCTTAGTTTTGTGGAAGAAATGGCAGGGGTTTTCTTTGTGATTTAAAAAAATCACAGCAGATCTTTAGACTTAAAGACTTGTTTGTTCAACTGAATGATTTGTATTTGGGTACAGAATCTTCACCCTTTAATTTTCGCAAAGACAGTAGGACTTATAAAGTCTTATTTTTTATTTATTTTATTTACATGTTTACTATTTGCCAATCTGATAGGGCAGTATAGCACAAAATGTAAAAATTTTTGCATACTTATTGATTACTAATGAGTATAATTTTTGAAATTTGAATTTTAATTCTATGAATTGCTGTTAATTTCCATTGAAGTTTTTTTTAATTTTTTTATTGGAATATAGTTGATTTACAGTGTTGTGTCAGTTTCAGGATGAAGGTGTTTTTTATAAGTGGCTGAGATTTACCATAAAGGACACAGACTTTATGAGTCCTTTTGGTGAGAATGAGAGAATAGAGGAGGATCAAGTTTGAAGAGGGTGCATCTCTTGATTTTCTGAAACAGGTTTGGGTCTATAACTGATAAATGCAAGTGATCTGCTAAATAACTTTTTAAGTCAGTATAAAAATTTTGTGAATTAAATCTTAGGATTGAACTTAAAGGCCTGCCTTTGTCATTTGAGGTAAATCTTGTCCTATTCAATTTTTCTTATATAAACTCTTATTTTACAGTAGTTTGAGGTTAACAGAAAAAATTGCATAGATAGTACAGAGAGTTCCCATATACCCCACACCCATTTCCTTATTCTTAAAATATTGATATGATACATTTGTCACAGTTAATGAACAGTGTTATTAGCTAGTCTCTATATTTCTGATTTCCCTAGTTTTTTCCTAATGACCTTTATCTGTTCCAAGATCCCATCCAGGATCCTACATATTACTTTTAGTCATCATGTCTCCTTAGACTCCTCTTGGCTGTCACATTTTTATTAGTAATACTACATAAACATTAAATCTTGATGCACCTTTATTGGTCAGCACCCAAAAGCTTTCCCTGAAAACTGATTATCTATTCCCGATATGCTCAGCAAATCAGTGAAGTTCTTTTTTGATTGAGGTCTGGTAGTTTTTTGTGAGGACATTGGCTGTCTCTGGAGTTTTAGGCTATGTGCCTGTCATGGTTGTTTTTCCGCTCAGCTTTGTGAGGAAATCATTAAATATTAGACAAGTTGATCTGACTTGTGGGTCATCTGAACTCAGAAGTTCTGCACTAGTGCGAGCAGATTAGCCTGCCACCTCAGCTAAATACTGAATTCATTGAGCATCTAGTGGCTGCACCCCTTCCTGTTGAGGAGAATGGTGAGGGAGAAAACATGGGGCAGCCATATTCCCAGATTTATAGCATTATTAGCAAGGTCATTTTTCAGTAGTAGAGGGTTCTCATTTACATTAGAAATTCATTAACAGATTTACTGTTTTTTTTTTTTTTTTTGGTTGAGGAGGGAGGGGGGCGGGCGGGCCACTTCTATTCGTCTTTCATTTATCTATTTTCATCCATCTTTGTTCTTTGGCCCGTGTGGGCCTCCCATCGCAGTAGCCTCTGTTGTCGCAGAGCACCGGCTCTGGGCACATGTGCTCCAGAGCTCCAGCTTGGTAATTTGGGCACATCGGTCCAGCCGCTCCATGGCACGCGGGATCTTCCCAGGCCAGGGATTGAACGGGTGCCTCTTGCACTGTAAGGCGGTGTCCTTACCCACTGGACCACCAGGGAAGCCCTGTTTCTTTTTTTTTTGGCCACTTCTATTGGCCTTTCATTTATTTCCATCTCTGTTCTTTGGCCTGTGCAGGCCTCCCATCACATTGCTGCAGAGCACCGGCTCTGGGTGCATGTGCTCCAGAGCTCAAGCTCAGTAGTTGAACACATCAGTCCTGCCACTCCGTGGCATCTTCCGAGGCCAGGGATCGAACCAGTGCCCCTTGCACTGCAAGGCGGTATCCTTACCCACTGGACCACCAGGGAAGCCCGATTTACTGTTTCTTTAAGAGAAAATTAGAATTGATCAAATCTGATCATCGTAAAGCCATTCATGTGGTTGCCTGCTTTAGAAGGGAATTTAAAAATTTTGGAGAGCCCACCATATATTAATTTTTTAGGTAAGTCATAAGCATCACCAGCAGGTGGCAACAGTTCCCATGTTATAAATGCAATAACTGGTTATGGCAGTAGTATGTTGCTATAGAACCAGATGTGTTTCTGGAATTTTAATTTTGCTCATTGTGTTTCATTACAGTCTGTTACACACTTTGCTAGGTAGAATAACATCTAATGATACCAGCAAGGCAGGAGCAGCAGTATTACCTGTAAGACGACTTAAAACTGTACTTAACTCATAGTTGACATCCAGTTGTGATGTGACATTGAAGTGTCACTCCTGGTGGTAGCACTCACCTGCAACCACTGAAGTGAAGAAATTAAGTTACAACTGAGGAGGACCAAGGAATCATAAACTATGGTGCCCTCTCATACTTGTGAGAGTAGCTAAGTAGTCTGTTCCCTGAACGTTGGCTCATAAAAAAAAAAACATTGGCCTGCAGGCCAGGTTGAGAGCCTAAAGATTTACCATTCCAGGTAGTCCTGTGTTTCTCTGAGCCAGGGGATGCTTTGGATAATATTGTGCACATAGAAAACTTGCTGAGATTCTGATGCCAGAGTTGGTAAGTACAAAGTCAGCAGAGTTCAGTTCTTTCTTTTCCTTGGCTCTTTTTTATTTTCTTCATTGAATCAACAAACTAAACTAATACTAATATTAATATAACCTTAAATTCATATACATTTAAGAGATGATTGTGTGTCTTATTGAGTCCCATTCCATTATTTGTAGCCTGTTGTGTTTCGTAGTATTTGTTCACTCATTGAATGAATACTCATTGAACACCTCACAGTAGGCCTTACTATTTTTTTCTAGGCACTGAGAATGTAACTGATTAAAGCAGATGTAAATCTCCCTTCCCTGTAAAACTTAAATTCTGGTGGAAGGAGAAAGACGCTAAGCAAATTATATGATTTATTAGACAATAAGCACCACAGGGAGAAGTTGGGAGAAGGAACAGGGTGTTAGGGGAGGCCAAGTAATGTTGGAATTTGAAAGAGTGGAGAGGAGTTCCTCAGCATAGCACTTGAACAGAGGCTTGACAGTGCAGTAGCGAATCTTGTGGACACTTGTGAGAAGAGAGTCCAGGCAGAGGGAACAGTAGGAGCAAAGGCCCTTGGGACAGGAGCATGCTAGTGGGCTCCAGGAACCACATGGTAGCCAGTAAGGACTTAAGCATACTGAGGAAGGCAGACTATTAAGAGGTGGGATGGAAGTGGGTGGTGCTGCAAACAGCTTAGGGCCTTGGGTGAACTTTGGCTTCTACTCTGAGGTGGAAGCCTTTGGAGGATTTTTTTTTTTTTTTTTTAGTTTTATCTGTTTATTGCTACCAACCCATCTCCCTCCACCCCCCTCACGCATGCATGCTCAGTCGTGTAACCCCATGGACTGCAGCCCACTCGGCTCCTCTGCCCATGAGATTTCCCAGGCAAGCTTACTGGAGTGGGTTCCCATTTCCTTGTCCACTTTGGAGGACTTTGAGTTTAGTGTGATAGTGTGAGTTTAGTGATAGTGGTCTGATGTATGTTTTAGGGGAATAGAGTGAGCAAGGGCAGAAACAGATTAATTAGGAGACTCCTGTGGTGCCTCAGGTGAGAAGTACAGGTACCTTGGACCAGTGTGCCAGCACTTGGAGTCTTGACAAATGTTCAGTTTCTGTACTTTCTTGAAGTACAGAAAACTTAACAGGATTTATGGATAGACTAGACATATAATATGAGAAGATGAGACATCCGAGTCGATTTCTAGGTCTTTTTGAATAGTTGAGATGGAGAAACCTATAGGTAGCAGACATTTGCCAATGAAGATCAGACCTATTCTCATAGAGATGAGGCATGCCTTAATTTTTTTTTATATTTTTCACTCATTGAATGAATACTCATTGAACACCTCACAGTAGGCCTTACTATTTTTTCTAGGCACTGAGAATGTAACTGATTAAAGCAGATGTAAATCTCCTTCCTGTAAAACTTAAATTCTGGTGGAAGGAGAAAGACGCTAAGCAAATTATATGATTTATTAGACAATAAGCACCACAGGGAGAAGTTGGGAGAAGGAACAGGGTGTTAGGGGAGGCCAAGTAATGTTGGAATTTGAAAGAGTGGAGAGGAGTTCCTCAGCATAGCACTTGAACAGAGGCTTGACAGTGCAGTAGCGAATCTTGTGGACACTTGTGAGAAGAGAGTCCAGGCAGAGGGAACAGTAGGAGCAAAGGCCCTTGGGACAGGAGCATGCTAGTGGGCTCCAGGAACCACATGGTAGCCAGTAAGGACTTAAGCATACTGAGGAAGGCAGACTATTAAGAGGTGGGATGGAAGTGGGTGGTGCTGCAAACAGCTTAGGGCCTTGGGTGAACTTTGGCTTCTACTCTGAGGTGGAAGCCTTTGGAGGATTTTTTTTTTTTTTTTTTTAGTTTTATCTGTTTATTGCTACCAACCCATCTCCCTCCACCCCCCTCACGCATGCATGCTCAGTCGTGTAACCCCATGGACTGCAGCCCACTCGGCTCCTCTGCCCATGAGATTTCCCAGGCAAGCTTACTGGAGTGGGTTCCCATTTCCTTGTCCACTTTGGAGGACTTTGAGTTTAGTGTGATAGTGTGAGTTTAGTGATAGTGGTCTGATGTATGTTTTAGGGGAATAGAGTGAGCAAGGGCAGAAACAGATTAATTAGGAGACTCCTGTGGTGCCTCAGGTGAGAAGTACAGGTACCTTGGACCAGTGTGCCAGCACTTGGAGTCTTGACAAATGTTCAGTTTCTGTACTTTCTTGAAGTACAGAAAACTTAACAGGATTTATGGATAGACTAGACATATAATATGAGAAGATGAGACATCCGAGTCGATTTCTAGGTCTTTTTGAATAGTTGAGATGGAGAAACCTATAGGTAGCAGACATTTGCCAATGAAGATCAGGACTTAAGTTGTGGACAGATGAGCTTGAGATGTTTGATAGTTACCTCAGTGGAGATGTTGGGTAGCCAGTTGGATATTCTGGAGTTCAAGAGAGAGATTCAGGCCGCAGATAGAAATGTAGGAGTCAATGTATAGATGGTGATTAAAGCCATGCAACTCAGTGAAATTACCAAGAGAGTGAGTTTTACAAGGGAAGAGGTCCAAAGACTGAATCTTACGATATTTCAAATGCAGAGTGATGAGGAGGAACCAGCACAGGAGAGTGAGAGTGACCAGTAAGGTAAGAAAACTTGCAGAGTGCGATATCCTGGAAGCCATGTCCGATGTGAAGGATGGGGTGGTCAGCTTGGTCAGACACTGCAAAGAAGTCAGGTAATAAGAGCTCTGAAAATTGACTTGGCCATCCATGTAGAGGTCATTGGTGACTTTGACAAGTGCTGTTTCAGTGGAGGGGAGGTGAAAATCTGGACTGTGTTTGAGAAAGAATGGAGAATCTTCACAATGAGAAAAACACTGAACAAACTGAAAATTAACTTTTCTTAGATCTACTAGGCCACAGGGCAAACTTCCACATAAAAAAACTAGAAAGACAGAAAAATGCAGAAAATACAAATCAGCTTACCCAAAGTACAAGTTGCTAGAGGCAATCATTAGGATTTAAATGAATTTCTAGGGGGCTGAGTGTGGGCTAGTGAGAGTTTGAAACTGGGGAGCCATTTGTAACACATATCAAATAAACTGTTAAACCTCCTGGGCCGTCATCTGAGGGGGACCCATACTTCTCTGGGTTTTACCTCCAGGAGCTCAATCCTGTTGTCACTATGAGGATGACAAAAAAAAAAAGTCTGCTTCTGCTGGGTGGGGAGAGAGTAATCATTTTGAAATATATCCAGAGCTTTGTTTCCAGAACAGAAGCCAGCCCTCAAGGAAAACACCTCTACTGGTGTCTCAAGAGATGAAGCAAGCATTAGAACCAAATTCAGATGTGACAAAAGATTTTAGAATTATCAGAATGTGAATTTAAACGAAGATTAGTATGCTAAAGTCTATTCATAGAAAAGGTAGACAGTGTACAAGAAGATGAATAATATATGCCAAAAACAGAAAGAATGGAAAAGAAATGCTCGATATAAAAACACAGTAAAAAACGAATGTTTTTGATGAGTTCATGGATAGACTGAACACAGCGGAGGAAAGAACCTTGCCCTTGAGGATATGGCAACAGAAGTACCCCAAACTGAAATTTAACAAAAAAAAAAGAGTGAAAGTGAAAAAGGTTCAGAAAACGTACAGACTATCTAAGAACTGTGAGGGAGTTACAATATGTATATAACATATGCATGATGAGAATACTAGAATAAAGAGAATTGGAGAGAGATTGAAGCTGGAGTATAGATAATCCCAGAAAAGTTCTGACTGAAAAGTGGATCAGAGAATGAAGCCATTATAGGAGGGGACAAATGGGGTAAAGTAGTTTGTTTTTAGAGCCTGTTTTGTATTCTGATAGAGGTGATCCAGGAAAGAAAGGACGGTTCGATGGTGTGAGAGGAGGGTGGTGGGGTGGGGGCATTGCCCTCAAGGAGGCAAGAGAAGACGGGATTTAGTGCACAGGAAGAGGGACTGGGTAAGGAGCAAGCCATAGAGTGCAAATAGGCAAGGGTGGCAGGCGGGTGTATGTCGTGGTGGGAACCTGTGGAGCTTCTTTCCCACTTGCTTCTATTTTCAAGGTCAGGGAAAAGCTGGAGAAAGGGATTAGAGGTCTGAGACATGAATTAGGTCTCTTTAAGGAGACTGAAAAGATTAGGGGAAAATAGTTGGTGTTAAGGGCACTCTTGAGGTCCAAATTACTACATTTTTTATTTATCCATTATTTCATAGTCCAGGATTCTATCACAGTCTATCTTACTGGAAACGTAAGCATATTTCACTAGCATCTCATCATGGCAAGGATTTTAGTTCCCAGGAAAGAGGCATCAGAAAATATCCCAGAGAGGCATAGGGAATCAGGACTGCTGCTTGATATTGGGAGGGTCAGGGAAGATCTCTCGGATGAATGACATTTGAACAAAGACCTGAAGAAGTAAGGGAGTAAGCCATAGATTGGGGGTGTAGATAGTGGGCTAGACTCTTATATCCATTTGTACTTTAGAAACAGATTTATTTAGTACTAGACATGACACCCATTTATGTCAACATTTTTCTACTTACAAAATGTAATGAAACTTTAAGCACATTCCATCCACTCTTCCTGAAATACAACTTATGTATACTTATCATTTTTTCCTATTTGAATGTCACACTAGGAGTTTACAGGTAGATTCACTTTTTCCACTTAGTTGTTTTTATTTTTAAAACATTTTATTGGAGTATAGTGATGTATAATGTTGTGCTAATTTCAGACATACAGCAGAGTGATTCATTTATACATATACATGTGTTCATTTTCAGATTCTTTTCCCCTACAAGTTATTACAGCATATTCAGTAGAGTTTCCTGTGCTATGTAATATGTTCTTGTTGGTTATCTTTTTTATGTATAGTGGTGTGTGTATGTTAATTCCAAGCTCCTAATTTACCCCTCCACCACTCTGATCTTGCCTTTTAATTGGGTTCTTAAGGCAAGAATACTTGTGGTTTGCCATTTCATTCTCCAGTGGACCACATTTTGTCTGAACTCTCTACCATGGCTCTGATGCTGGAAAAGATTCAGGACAGGAGGAAAAGGGGGATGACAGAGGATGAGATGGTTGGATGGCATCACTGACTCCATGGCTATAAGTTTGAGCAAACTCTGGGAGAGTGAAAGACAGGGAAGCCTGGTGTGCTGCATTTCATGGGGACGCAAAGAGTCAGATGGGACTTAGTGACAGAACATCAACCCTGACTTTTCCCTTTTGGTAAACATAAGTTTGTTTTTGAAATCTGTAAGCCTGTTTCAGTTTTATAAGTAAGTTATGTCATTTTAAAAATTAGATTCCATATATAAAGAGTATCATATTTATCTTTCTCTGTCTGACTTCACTTCAATATGAAAATCTCTAAGTCCCTCAAATTGCTGCAAATAGCATTTTTTTTTTTTATGGCTGAGTAATAATTTCATTGTATAGATGTACCATGCCTTCTTTATCCATCCCTCTGCCAATGGACATTTAGGTTGCTCCCATGTCTTGGCCATTGTAAAGAGTACTGCAGTGAACATTGTGGGTACGTGCATCTTTTTGAATTATGGTTTTCTCTGGTATATGCTCAGGAGTGGGATTGCTAGATCATATGGTAGTTCTAAGTTTTTAAGGAAACTCCATACTACTCTCCATTGTAGTATCAATTGACATTCCCACCAACAGTATAGGAGGGTTCCCTTTTCTCCACATCCTCTCCAGCACTTACTGTTTGTAGACTTTTTGATGATGGCCATTCTTAAAGCATCCTTGTTTTTTGGTGACAAGATATTCCAGGCTTCCTGTGATCCCTGCCCCAAACAGACTTTAATAAATTGTTCCTCTCCAAGAAGCCCTGAGTAGCATCAGAGGCCCAGTCTGACCCAGGAGTATACATCCCACTTGTCTGCGAGACAGCAGGACAGCACTCCTGCTGGGCCACCAGGGAAACACTGGTCTGGGAAAGACAGATTTTTCTGTTTTAATTATCATTTTAAACATTTTTATTAACAGTATAGTTGATTTACAATGTTGTTACTTTCTGCTATACAGCAAAGTGAATCAGCTTTACGTATACATATTTGTTATTCTTGTTCAGTCACTTAAGTCATGTACGACTCTTTGCGACCTCATGCATTGTGGCATGCCAGGCTCCTCTGTCCCCCACTCTCTCTCAGAATTTGCTCAAATTCATGTCCACTGAGTCAGTGATGTTATCTAACCCTCTCATCGTTTGCCTCTTACCTTTACCTTTTTTTTTTTTTTTTTAAATTTTTACAGACATATATGTCTGACAGACATATATGTCTGTTGTTGACAGACATATATGTGTAAGAATTGCAAAGACACGACGGACTGCAAGCTGTTAGGGACGGAGTTTATTTGGGAAGAGTTCCCGGGCGAGAGCCACAGGTCCGAGAGATGGGCCTGGGAAATCGCGCCCGGAGATGGGATGAGGAGGTTTTATTAGAGAGGAAAGGGGAGAAGGAAAAAAGAGGAGGGGGATTCTTCAGAGCAGGCGCAGAAACGAAGTCTTTGTTTAAGTAAGATGGGGAATTAGTGACGAGTCTGCTGTCCTTGAGTTGTCTGTGGACATGGGGGTGTGCAGTTCTTGTTACTTTCTGCACCTGGTGAAGAATCTTCATGGCCAGGGCAATCTCCTTATCGCAGGCCTTGAGAGAGTCTCAGGCACCAGCAGGCTAGCACCTGGCCCTTTGATGACTTTTTAGTGCCTGGGGAGTCTCTGGTGGGGAGTCTCCTGTTACCATGTTACCCCTAGCAACTGGCCCTTTCTTCTGACTCTTTCAGGGCCGGGAATCTCCAGCCGCTGTGTTAACCCTTCAGTAGCCTACCAACCTAACAATATGTTCCCAGATCAATCATATGCATGTCCCTGGCCCCCTTCCCCGCCACCCCCCCCACCCCGGCCCTGGTCCCACCCCTCCAGGCCATCACACTGTGCTTCTTTTACCTTTAAGTTTCCAACATCAGGTTCTTTTCCAGCGAGTTGGCTCTTCACATCAGGTGGCCAGAGTGTTAGAGCTTCAGCTTCAGTATCAGTCCTTCCAATGAATATTCACGGTCGATTTCCTGTAGGATTGACTGGTTTCATCTCCTTGAAGTCCAAGGGACTCAAGAATATTTTCCAACACCACAATTCAAAAGCATCAGTTCTTCAATGCTCAACCTTCTTTATGGTGCAGCTCTCATATCCATACATGACTACTGGAAAAAACAGAGCTTTGACTAGATGGACATTTGTTGGCAAAGTAATGTCTTTGCTTTTTAATATGCTGTCTAGGTTTGTCATAACTTTCCATCCAAAGAGCAAGTATCTTTTAACTTCATGGCTGCAGTCACTGTCCACAGTGATTTTGGAGCCCAAGAAAGTAAAATCTGTCACTGTTTCCAATTCCCTTCTATTTATTATGAAGTGGTGGGACCAGATGCCATAACCTTACTGTTTTAAATTTGGAATTGAGTTTCAGGCCAGCTTTGTCAATCTTCTCTTTCACATACTTCAAGAGGCTCTTTAGTTCCTCTTTGCTTTTTGCCATTAGAGTGGTATCAGATGCATATCTGAAGTTGATATTTCGCAGTCTTAATTCCAGCTTGTGATTCATCCAGCCCAGCATTTTGCATGATGTACTCTGCATATAAGTTAAATAAGCAGGGTGACAATATACAGCCTTGACATACTCCTTTCCTAATTTGCAACCAGTCCATTCCATGTTCAGTTGTGTTATTTCTTGACCTGCACGCAGGTTTTTCAGGAGGCAAGTGAGGTGGTCTAGTATTCCCATGTCTTTCAGAATTTTCCAGTTTGTTGTGATCCAAAGGCTTTGGTATAGTTAATTAAGCAGTAGTAGATATTTTTCTGGAAATCCCTTGCTTTCTCCATGATCCCACAAACATTAACAATTTAATCTCTGGTTCCTCTGCTGCTTCTAAACCCAGCTTGACAGCTGCAAGTTCTTGGTTCCCATACAAGCCTAGCTTGAAGGATTTTGAGCATAAACTTGCTGGCATGTGAAATGAGTGTAATTGTACAGTGGTTTGAATATTCTTTGGCATTGCCCTTCTTTGGAAGTGAATTAAAACTGACCTTTGCCAGGCCTGTAGCCACTGCTGAGTTTTCCAAATTCACTGGCATAGTCAGTGCAGCACCTTAACAGCATCATCTTTTAGGATTTAAAATAGCTCAGCTGGAATTCTGTAACCTCCATAACTTAGTAATTAAACGTTTTCAGGAGTCCGGCCAAAAAAAAGCATCAGTTCTTCGGTGCTCAGCTGTCTTTATGGTCCAACTCTTACATACATACATGACTACTGAAAAAGCCATAGCTTTGACTGTATGGACCTTTGTTGGCAAAGTAATGTCTTTGCTTTTTAATATGCTGTCTAGGTTTGTCATAACTTTCCATCCAAAGAGCAAGTATCTTTTAACTTCATGGCTGCAGTCACTGTCCACAGTGATTTTGGAGCCCAAGAAAGTAAAATCTGTCACTGTTTCCAATTCCCTTCTATTTATTATGAAGTGGTGGGACCAGATGCCATAACCTTACTGTTTTAAATTTGGAATTGAGTTTCAGGCCAGCTTTGTCAATCTTCTCTTTCACATACTTCAAGAGGCTCTTTAGTTCCTCTTTGCTTTTTGCCATTAGAGTGGTATCAGATGCATATCTGAAGTTGATATTTCGCAGTCTTAATTCCAGCTTGTGATTCATCCAGCCCAGCATTTTGCATGATGTACTCTGCATATAAGTTAAATAAGCAGGGTGACAATATACAGCCTTGACATACTCCTTTCCTAATTTGCAACCAGTCCATTCCATGTTCAGTTGTGTTATTTCTTGACCTGCACGCAGGTTTTTCAGGAGGCAAGTGAGGTGGTCTAGTATTCCCATGTCTTTCAGAATTTTCCAGTTTGTTGTGATCCAAAGGCTTTGGTATAGTTAATTAAGCAGTAGTAGATATTTTTCTGGAAATCCCTTGCTTTCTCCATGATCCCACAAACATTAACAATTTAATCTCTGGTTCCTCTGCTGCTTCTAAACCCAGCTTGACAGCTGCAAGTTCTTGGTTCCCATACAAGCCTAGCTTGAAGGATTTTGAGCATAAACTTGCTGGCATGTGAAATGAGTGTAATTGTACAGTGGTTTGAATATTCTTTGGCATTGCCCTTCTTTGGAAGTGAATTAAAACTGACCTTTGCCAGGCCTGTAGCCACTGCTGAGTTTTCCAAATTCACTGGCATAGTCAGTGCAGCACCTTAACAGCATCATCTTTTAGGATTTAAAATAGCTCAGCTGGAATTCTGTAACCTCCATAACTTAGTAATAGTTCCTAAGGCCCACCTGACTTCACACTCCAGGATGTCCGGCTCTGGGGGAGTTACCACACGATAGTGGTTATCCAGGTCATTAAGCCCTTTTCTGTGTATTCTTGCCACCTCTTCTTAATCTCTTCTGTTTCTATTAGGTCCTCCTGTTTCTGTCCTTTATCATGCCCATTCTTGCATTAAATATTCCCTTGATAGCTCCAAATTTTCTTAAAGAGATCTCTAATCTTTCCCATTCTGTTATTTTCCTCTATTTTTTTGCATTGTTCATCTAAGAAGGTCTAATTATCTCTTTCTTGCACTTCTCTGGAACTCTGCATTCAGTTGGGTATATCTTTCCCTTTCTTGTCTTTTGCTTTTCTTCATTCTCAGCTATTTGTAAAACCTCCTCAGACAATCACTTTACCTTTTTGCAGTTCTTTTTCTTTGGGATGGTTTGGGTCACTGCCTCTTTTATATTATGAATGTCTGTCCAGTAGTTCTTCAGGTACTCTGCCTACCAGATCTGGAGATGTCTGTATGAACTCAGGACCTTAAAAAGATCTGTCTGGGGAAAAAAAAAATCTGTCTGATCCCTTGAATCTATCAGTCACCTCTACTGTATAATCATAAGGGATTTGATTTAGGTCATACCTGAATGGCCTAGTTGTTTCCCCTATTTTCTTCAGTTTAAGCCTGAATTTTCCAATAAGAATCTCATGATCTGAGCCACAGTTAGCTCCCAGTCTTGTTTTTGCTGACTGTATAGGGCTTCTCCATCTTTGACTGCAAAGAACATAATCACTCCGATTTCAGTATTGACCATCTGGTGACATCCAAGTGTAGAGTCATCTCTTGTGTTGTTAGAAATGGGTGTTTGCAATGACCAGTGTGTTCTCTTGACAAATTTTTTGGCCTTTGCCCTGCTTCATTTTGTACACCAAGGCCAAACTTGCCTGTTACTCCAGGTTATCTCTTGACTTCCTTCTTTCACATTCCAATCCCTTGTGATGCAGAGGGTATCTCTTTTTTTGGTGTTAGTTCTGGAATGTATTGTACATCTTCATAGAACCAGTCAACTTCAGTTTTTTCAACATACATAATGGTCATCTGAATTAAATTTGCCCACTCCCATCCACTTTAGTTCATTGCTTCCTAAGATGTTGGTATTCAATCTTGCCATCTCCTGCTTGACCACGTCCAAATTACCTTAACATCTGATGTTACCCACTACCAGACACATCTACAACAGTGTCTTTTCTTCTTTGGCCCAGCTGCTTCATTCTTTCTGGTGCTATTTGTAATTGCCTTTCACTCTTACCTAGTAGCATGTTAGACACCTTCTGACCTGGGGGGCTCATTTTCCGATGTATCTTCTTACTATTTCATACTGTCCAGAGATTCTTCAGTAAGAGTAATAGAGTGGGTTGCCATTCCCTAGTCCAGTGGACCACATTTTGTCAGAACTCTCCACTGTGACCCATCTGTCTTGAGTGGCCCTGCATGGTATGGTTCATAGCTTCACTGAGTTAGGCAAGCCCCTTAGCCACAACAAGGCTCTGATTCCCACGAAGGGGACATATACATCTATCCACTTTTTTGTAGATGCTTTTCCCACAACAGATCTTTTTAGGTCCTGAGTTCATACACACATTTCCAGTTTAGCTGTCATTTCCAGAACCTTTCTCATTTCATTCTAATTTTTTTTTCTATTAACACACCTTCTTAAAATGTAATCCCTTCTTTACCATACTGAATAAACAAAATGTAGTATATCCATACAACGGAATACTCTTCAGGTATAAAAAGGAATGGATGGGGCGTCCCTGGTGGTCCAGTGGGTAAGGACACTGCCTTGCAGTGCAAGGGGCGCCAGTTTGATCCTTGGCCTGGGAAGATCCCAGGTGCTGTAGAGCAGCTGGACTGATGTGTCCAACTACGAGCTGGAGCTCTGGAGCACATGCGCCCAGAGCTGGTGCTCTGCAGCAAAGAGAGGCCACTGTGATGGGAAGCCGACACAGACCAAAGAACAAAGATGGATGAAAATAAATAAATGAAAGCTCAATAGAAGTGGCCAAAAAAAAAAAAAAGGAACGGACAGCTTACAACCTATTATGGATAAACCTCAAACAATCATGCTTAGTAAAAGAAGCCGGAACCAAGGCTGTAGGATTCCATTTATATATGAAACATCCAGCAAAGGTAAATCTAGAGATCAAGCAGATGAGTGGTTGCCTGGGCTGGAGCAAGTGTATGGAGCTTTGAGGGATGATAGAGAGGATCTTGGTGAGGAACTGTACAGCTCTACAAACTTAGTAAAAATCATTGAATTTATATTTAAAATAGGTGAATACTATGGGCACATAAATTTAAAAAAGTAAACTCTTCTTCCAACTTCTACTCGTACCTCAGTTGGTTATGTTGACCAAAGATGTTCCATTACATTGCCTTTTTTAACGAAAAAAGCTTAAACCTTTTTTCCGTACCTTGCAGTTGATATATCCCTCCTGGTCACAGGTCTTCCCTATTCTGTTTAACAGCCCTGTCTTCATTTGGATGCCAAGCAGAGCCAGAATCTGACCCACGTATTGCTCACCTGTTCATTCCTACCATTTTTTCACACAGGTGCTTCATTTCTGTGAAATATTTTGGTTGCTTTCCTCTTTGGTGACTGAAGAAGAGATCAACGTTTGCTGTGACTGTGACTTCCTGCTGAGCCGCTGTGAGGAGTGAGTGTGATGCTTTACTCACTAGCTGTTCTCAAAATACAGAAGTAATCAACCCAGACCAGCTTCTGACCTCTGGGGGAGGATGTCCACAAATGACACATTTTACTTGAAAATATTGGATTTAATAGAAAATACCATATTGTAAACAAGTCCATTGATCCATTAACTTAAAACAGAATGACAGCACAATCACATATAACAGCTAAAGATGAAACACTGGTACCAAACACAGTGCTTTTAGAGAGGTCTGAGCCAGGCTCTAAGAGGTCTTTCTCAGAAATAGAGGTGGCTGCAGCATCCAACTGGCACAAACACAGGGAGGAGGAGGCAGCATCCAAACCATCAAAGCATAAGAGTAAGAGGAAAGCAGAGCAGTGGGCTCATCTTGCGAACAAGAAGTGAAGGAGAAAGGGGCAAAAGCATTGTGTGTCCTGATGTTCTGGGAACATGAGACCATGCCACATGAACCCTAGAGTGTTAGAAGGACAGGGTATTACATGGGGAAAGGATATTAGGCAGCTTGAGATGATGTTGGTATGTTTGGCACTCAGCTCTTAGGGGCGTTGAACATGACACTTGTGTGTTTCTAAATTCAACTGAGCTGCTTGCCCTGGTCCATCACCTTGACTGAATACAGCATTGAACTTGACAGTGTCTGTTGCCCCTACAGACCTCTGTGTGTATGAGAGGTTCCACAGTGAAACCTTAGAACAAATACAGGACTCTGGTGGGAAAAACGTTTCCACCTTTCTCCCAGTGCTTGGAAGGTCCCTGAGGGAGGGGAGTTTGATGTGGCCAGGCCCCTTGAGGCTCTGAGTTTATCAGCAAAAGCTTCTAGCACCACCCACCCAAATCCTCCCTCAGAGTCCTCTGAGTTCACAGAAAGGCCAACTGAAAGAGAAAAAAAAAATGGGAAAAGAAAGTAAAGGATAGTTGTCTTCCTATGGCCTTTTTTACTGATCAAAGGGACTGCTTCCTTATACTGATTTTAGACACTGGGTGTTTATTCCTTAATCTAAAACAGTGGTTCTCAAATAAGAAGGTCTGTTCAAGAGGGGCTCTAAAGACTCTCCAAAGAGGTTTTATCCAATATATATAAGCCCTTAACTCCCTCCCAGTTGAGAATCTGCGCATGTAATGATAGAACTTCCTGATGGGAGTGTCGTATACATGTGAACAGTGTCAGAGAACGACAAGCTAAAAACCCCTAATCAGGGGCAGACATAAAAATTATGGAGTCATTTTTTTTTTTTTTTTCTGATTAAGTGTAAGTTACAAACAAGTAGCTAAACTCCATGACTGAACTCCAAACAGCACAGCCAAGAACAGTTCACCCACTTAATCTGCAGTAACCGTACTAGATTAAAGAAATATAATTCCATCCTCCTAAAGACAATTTCCAGAAAGATCCTCCTGTCCCAGTGAGGTTCTTGACATGGATTAGCACAGGCTAATCACTGTATGGTTTCTTAGAAGACTGGCTTTTCTCTATTTCTTTCTCTTTGATACTGTACAAGGGGTCCACCAACTTGTTATGAACAAGCATTAAACCTACAAAAAATTAAAAGTTGTTAATGCAGGTAGAGGCAAAATTCCATTATCAACAGTGACACCCAGGAGCTCTCAAACTTTGTCCTAGAACTGGTATTCATCATCTTTTCTATCTGAGCCCATATGATAAACCCCCTAAGAATACAGAAAGAATCTGTTATTCCTATTGAATTCTAGAATCCATGGGATTTTTATAAATTCAGTCTCTAGGAGAAATGGCCATAAGGTTAATATTTTCACCAAATAACAAATCCTAATTTGCCTGCTCAGTAAATGAGGATTTTCACATGTTTGTTTGAAGCAGTGAGTGTCCTCTTTAAGTAGAAGTAAAAAAAGTTCAGTGCTTTGACTAGAAGGAAAAGGCCTATATGAGATCTGAAAAGACAAAAAACCGGAGACTCAGCATCACCGCAAGGAGTTTACCAAACGGCCCTAGAACTACAACTTCCATTTCTTTCTTTCCTCCTCCTTAGAGCACACAGGTCTCCAAAAATGGACCCTTACAGTCATGGATAGAAGGAAAAAACTCTATTTTGAGAGGAGGGTTTGGTTCTTTAAAAATCATAGTTTTCAATTAAACTGGCCAGAGCATGCAAGCCAGATCCATGCCGCACTCCTGAAGTTGGCCACCTACTCCCTGACCCACCTTTGAAATACTTGACAGTCTTCACTTTCAACTCCAGGGTGGCATCCTCGTCACACACAAACACCGTGCGGGGATGCTGCTGGAAGGCAGACACGGTCCACATGTGGTTCACTCCCTCCTCGATGGCCTTGTACAGAGCAAATGCCTTGTGAGCACCTGTGATGAGGATCATCACCTGCGGATCAGAAAACAAGCCTGTGATGGAGGAGAAGCAGCAGTGAAACTGGAAGTCTGGACACAGGAGTTCTAGTCTGGTCACCTAAGACAATTGTAAGGAAGACTGTTTTTATATGTCATTGTAAGTCATTAGCATGGGGCACACTATGCTCCACACTCTGGGTGCTTTCCCACAGAAGTAGCCTGAGGTGGGGAGCATCCTTAGACCCACTTTCTAGGATAAGGAAGTAGGCTCTCTGATGGGGGGTTAATTTCTGACCTACAGTCCATGCTCTTGACCTCCTTGTGATCTGAAGATGTCTATGAAAGGGCGCTATGTACAGACGTGCCACACACAGAGGCCCACACCTTAGCTACTCTGACACTGGTCCTGGGGCTTCTAGGCTGGGTGAGTTTTTGGTGACAAACTGAAAAAGAGGGGTCCCAATCTGTACCACCTATAAGGAGGCCTTGGAAGCAATGGTGACAGTTACCTGTGTGGCTGCTAAGGTTCAATCCCAACAAGGCTGCCCCTTCATCTGGTCACTTTCATTTCAGAGTATTAGACCTGCTCATGTGCGGAGTAATGCTTTTTGTTTAAGTAAAACAGGCATAGAGTCCCCTTGACATTTCAAATATTAAGATGTTAAGTGTTGGAAACCGATTATAAATAACTCAGGTTTCCAGATACACTTTCACTGTAATTCACTTGTACCATGGAGTTGTGAGCAGGATCTACTATTCCTTTCTTGAAAGATGAGAAAACAGAGGCGTAAAGAGAAATGTGACTCTTTGTTCAGGACTCTAGAATTCATTTTAAGAAAGAGAACTTCCAGACTTCCAGCCCCAGGTTCTTTCCTCACACCACATGAAGAGCCCTCAAACCATCTATTACCTGCAAGGCCAGAACCAGCAAAATGACCTCCCTAGGTACTGATTCAAGGTTACCCGACATAAATCTACTGCCATTGCTCATTTCACAAAAGTTCCTTTTAGACAGGGAACGTTTTTCACTGATTTACATGTTTGTTTACAGACTACGACAAAGAAACTTGAAGCTGTAACTGTTTCCCACTGAAAATATCAGAAAGGAAGAGAAAAAATGTCTAAAGAAACTGGTACGACAAACACTTCAAATGATATTTAGTCTACGGAAAGACTAAATTCAGTTCAAGATATGATTTCCATTATACTTCTCCACATTTATGCATCCCTGTGCACAGGGTTGTAAGCACAAGCATCTTGCAGTTGCAGGGAGAACTCCCTTCACACAGTGACTGACCACCACCAACTGCAGGGAACCAGAGGGCCCCCTCAGTACCTAGGCAGGCACAAATTCATATTCTGACATTAGTGGTGGTGAGTAAGCAGAGATTGGGAGCCTGTGGCTTCCTGGGCGATCACTGCTGAAAGGTTTCACACAGGGAAGAACTGTTACTTCCATTACTTCCTTACTTCAAAGAGGAAGGAGAACAGTAACAGGGTCAGTTGGGATTTTAGTCTTATTTATAATGTCTTCATTTTTTTTTTTAAAGATTTATTTATTTATTTTGGGGGACGGGGTGAGGTGGGGGTGGGGTGGGGAGGGAGGGGGCGGGTGGGCCACTTCTATTGGTCTTTCATTTATCTATTTTCATCCATCTTTGTTCTTTGGCCTGTGTGGGCCTCCCATCGCGATGGCCTTTGTTGTCGCAGAGCACTGTCTCTGGGCGCACGCACTCCAGAGCACCAGCTTGGCAACTGGACACATCGGTCCAGCTGCTCCGCGGCACGTGGGATCCTCCCAGGCCAGGGATCGAACTGGCGCCCTTTGCACTGCAAGGCAGTGTCCATACCCACTGGACCACCAGGGAAGCCCAGTGTCTTCATTTTTAATAAAAATGGATTCAGGTCATCCCTGTATAGTTAAAATTAACAGCAAAAAGGCAAGTCTAGCCCCCCATGAAAGTCTGTGGGTCCCTAACACCCTTACCTCTCTAGCATCCATGACGGTGCCCACACCCACAGTGAGGGCCATGGTGGGCACCTTGGCGAGATCTCCATCGAAGAATCTAGCGTTGGCCAGGATGGTGTCCATGGCCAGCGTCTTCACACGGGTCCTGGACACCAGGCTGGAGCCCGGTTCATTGAAAGCAATGTGTCCATCAGGGCCAATGCCTGCCCAAGAGAGACAGGGAAGCCCCGTCAGTTTTAGGGATCCAAGATTTCAAGAATGGACGGTCTTTTCCTTCCCTACTTGAGGTCTGAAAAATATCCTTGAAAACCATGTCTCTTACCTCATTCAGTTAAGATAATTTTAAGTATCTGACCTCCCCGCCTCGTTTCTAGCTGAGGTGCACACACACGCTGTTAACTTGCTTCCATCCTCAGAAAGCAAAGTAGGGAGCAATTCAAAGCTTCTGCTGGTCAGATCATGTAAAGTGTAAGTTCTCTCCCATCTCCCACTAGTCAGGGTCCCGCTGCTGGGACACAGTCACACGGAATAAAACTCACATAGGGTCTGGATTCCAGGGGCTGGCAGGTTTATAAAATTTCAAAACATGAGTACTCCTAGCCTCTTCCTCCCACCCTGAAGTAAAAAAGATTAAATCTGGAGCAGTAAAAAACTGTTCAACTTCAGCCTCCCATCCCCTCCCTCTGTGGTGACTCCAGAGACCATGACAAAAGCATAAGGGAAACTCAGGGTAGGGACACGCACGAACCTGAAAGGGGAATATCCTAGGCCCCCACCCTCTCTCCGCTGTTCCAGCCGGCTGACCCAGGGCAAGTCACAAAACTTCTCTGGGGTTCTGTCGCTCCGTAAGAGTGTTCAGGGGCTGATGGTAGGATCCTCTGGAACTACATGGGTCTGTGATTTTTAATGTTTAGCTGACTGATCAGCCAGTTCCCGTGACTGATCCATAAAACCTTGTCTAGGGAATAGAGAGCAGCTCAGCATCCAAATCTGAATACCTCACTTTACAGACAAGGCATCAAAGAAGAGAGCCCCAGATCACAGCTTCTGAGCAGCAGGGCAGGGTGCAAGGGCTCCCATTCAGTGCCTTACTTGCCATCTCAGGCTAATAAATAACCCTCGTCACTGGCATAGAGAGAAAGCTCTTTGGAGACAGGCACAGGTCTTGTCCTCCTTCCCGTATGTTCCAGCCACCCTGGGTTGGCCCTAGACATCTGCTGCATGGTCGAGTTTACCTCCAACGAACAGCTCAATCCCACCCGCAGCCTTGATCTTCTCTTCAAAGGCATCACACTCAGCCTGCAGGTCAGCTGCATTCCCGTCCAGGATGTGCGTGTTTTCTGGGTGGATATCAATGTGCTTGAAGAAGTTGTTCCACATGAAGGAGTGGTAGCTCTCTGGGTGGTCTCGAGGAAGACCTGTGGGGCCATGGCTGCACTCAGTCATGCCAGGCTGAGCCAGAGCCCCCGTCTCAAGGATACCAGGGTACCTCCTGGTCCCCAGAGATATTGTCAGGGAAGAGCCCATCAGGGAGCCTGGGCCACTAGACTTCTCACCCCCAGCCACACAGGATAAGCTGAGCTGGTATCCCTGTCTGCCTACCACCACTACCCATGACTATGGGACAGGGCCCTCATTCTGATCTCCTTTTCACAGAGGAATGGTTGGAGCCTGGAGGCCAAGGTCACTCTGGGCCTCTGGAGGTGAGCTAGCCGCCTTGGGGGTAAGGATTGGGTCCATCTGGGGAAGGAAACAAGCACACCCCTTACCCTGTGCCTCCCACCCACCATTCACTCCCAGTTATACCCTGCTCAGCCTGAACCCCAAATTGAACACCAGGTGGCTAGAGAGAATTATCTCATGGCTTCCTTAAAAGGGTATTCTTTAGTCAAGAAAAAAAAGAATGTTTAAAAGGCATGTTTCAGGGGCTGAGGGAGTGGGGAAATGGGTGGTTGATGTTTAATGGATAGACTTTTGGTTTTCCAAGATGAAGAGTTCTGGAGATTGGTTGCACGATACTGGCAGTACTTAATGCCAGATTGTACACAGAAAAACGGTTAAGATGATAAGGTTTATGTTATGTGTAGTTTGCCACAATTAAAAAACAAAGAATCTTTAAAGTGAAGCCATTACAAAATGATGGTAGGGGGTGGAGAGGGTGACAGGAGCCCAAGGTGTCACTTGTCATCAGTGGGGGAGACACCAATCTCAGCTCCCCTCCCAGTGTACTTGGCAGGAAGGGGACTGGAAGATGAACAGTAGAGAGAAAGCCCAGGCACTGGGGGACACGCCCAAGCCATGGGACCCCAGATCCCATTTGCAGGTATTTGTTCCAGAAAGAAATGGCATGGGGTTGGGGAGGAGACAGAGGGGGAGATTAGGTAAAATTTATCAAGTGTTTTGCTCTGTACAAGAAACTTCCACATCTGTTATATCACTTAATGCTTACAGTCCATGATGTGAGCTCCATTAGCCTCATGTCACAGCTGAATAAACCAAGGTGTGGAAGATACAGTATCACCAATTGAGCCTACCACCAGATGTCACTGGTTCTGAGACATCCCCGATCCTCTCCTGGCTGACCCTGTGAGGGGAGAAGTATGAGTCTCCTGGAATCAGGTGAGACCTTCCTTGAAAGACAAAGACTCACCCACATACTCGTCCATGTTGAAAGTCTTCACATATTTGAAGGACAGGTCTCCATTCTTGTAATACTCAATCAGTTTCTTGTAGCAGCCAAGCGGGGTGCTCCCTGCAAGAGAGGCCACAGCCATGAACACCCAGCTCCTGGAAGCCCAGGGGTTGGCCAAGAATAAATCAGGGATTCTCCACTAGGACAGAAACAAGTCAGGTCTCAAGTTGTACCCAATACTTAATCGTATCCACTAGGAACCAGCCTGAACCCCAAATTGAACACCAGGTGGCTAGAGAGAATTATCTCATGGCTTCCTTAAAAGGGTATTCTTTAGTCAAGAAAAAAAAGAATGTTTAAAAGGCATGTTTCAGGGGCTGAGGGAGTGGGGAAATGGGTGGTTGATGTTTAATGGATAGACTTTTGGTTTTCCAAGATGAAGAGTTCTGGAGATTGGTTACACGATACTGGCAGTACTTAATGCCAGATTGTACACAGAAAAACGGTTAAGATGATAAGGTTTATGTTATGTGTAGTTTGCCACAATTAAAAAACAAAGAATCTTTAAAGTGAAGCCATTACAAAATGATGGTAGGGGGTGGAGAGGGTGACAGGAGCCCAAGGTGTCACTTGTCATCAGTGGGGGAGACACCAATCTCAGCTCCCCTCCCAGTGTACTTGGCAGGAAGGGGACTGGAAGATGAACAGTAGAGAGAAAGCCCAGGCACTGGGGGACACGCCCAAGCCATGGGACCCCAGATCCCATTTGCAGGTATTTGTTCCAGAAAGAAATGGCATGGGGTTGGGGAGGAGACAGAGGGGGAGATTAGGTAAAATTTATCAAGTGTTTTGCTCTGTACAAGAAACTTCCACATCTGTTATATCACTTAATGCTTACAGTCCATGATGTGAGCTCCATTAGCCTCATGTCACAGCTGAATAAACCAAGGTGTGGAAGATACAGTATCACCAATTGAGCCTACCACCAGATGTCACTGGTTCTGAGACATCCCCGATCCTCTCCTGGCTGACCCTGTGAGGGGAGAAGTATGAGTCTCCTGGAATCAGGTGAGACCTTCCTTGAAAGACAAAGACTCACCCACATACTCGTCCATGTTGAAAGTCTTCACATATTTGAAGGACAGGTCTCCATTCTTGTAATACTCAATCAGTTTCTTGTAGCAGCCAAGCGGGGTGCTCCCTGCAAGAGAGGCCACAGCCATGAACACCCAGCTCCTGGAAGCCCAGGGGTTGGCCAAGAATAAATCAGGGATTCTCCACTAGGACAGAAACAAGTCAGGTCTCAAGTTGTACCCAATACTTAATCGTAACTGCCATTCATTACATGCTGATTTAATACCAGTGTCCCTGCTAAAATGCAAGCTCCAGGAGGGCAGGGCAGTGTTTGTCTTGTTCACTGCTGAATCTCTAGCATTTAGCACACTGATTATTTATTTATTTATTTTTTGGCCACTTCTATTGGTCTTTCTTTTATTTCCATCTTTGTTCTTTGGCGTGCACATGGATTACTGAAATGACTGTGATTAGCACCTGAGTGAATGTCAGACTTAAATTACTGACATGATATTCCTTGAGCAACCAGTATGGGAGAGGTACGTTACGGGCATGCAGAGAAGTGAGAGACAGCAGCCACCTGGAGGAGCTCACCGTCTAGGAGAGGGGACGTGAAGCAGTAATGTTGGCTGCGGTGCAGGCTAGGCTGTGGGGAGACTTCCCCTTGGAGCAGCAAACTCCTGAGGTTCAGTCTCATTGAAAAGTCAATCATAACACCCATAAAAAGGCAAGAGGACCTATGTAGGTGAAGAAACTAGATATGCATGAGGCCTGACAGGACATTGGACTAATGGTTATGTAAGAGAATATCCTTATCTTGAGTAGATAATGTGCTAAAAGACTTTGAGGTAAAGTGTCAGGACATCTGGACCTTACGGGTGGCTCATAAGTGTGTCTGTGTGTGTGTACAGACAGAACATGAGTCACAAGAGATGAAATACGGCAAAATGTTAACAATGAGTGAATCTAGGCAAATGACACTAATTCTTTCAGCTTTTCTGGATATGTGAAACTTTTAAACATAAAAAGATAGAAAAAAGCCCTACCCAAATCATTCTTTTCTTAACTCACTAAGGGCTTCTCATTTCACTCTGAATAATAACCAGTCCTAACTATATAACCTGGCCCCCGGCCGCCTCCCCACCCCACCTCAGGAATCCTGCTCCAAGCAGTCTCACCTCAGGGCCTTTGAACATGGTGTCTGTTCCCTCTGCCAGCAGTGCTCTCCCTCAGGTATCTGCCCAGCTAACTCACCTTCTTAGGGCCCTTACTCACCTGTCACTTTCTCAGAGAGACCTTTCCTGTTTCCATTATCGAACACTGGAATGCCCAACCTCCTGCCTAAACACTCCATGTCCCTTTCCCTGCTTCATTTTCTCCTGTCCTCTTATCACCATCCAACCTACTCTCTCATTTGCTCATTCACTTGTTTATGACTGTCTCTCCCACTGTAATTTAAGCTTTAGGAAGACAGGAGTGTCTGTTCTTTTTAGGCACTGCTGTATCCCTGGCACCTAGAATACGCTGGCATACAGCAGGCACTCAGTATCTGCTGAGTGAATGACAGTGGCAGCCCCACCCACACAAGATAACCAGCCTGTCCCTGTCATGTGGTCTTAGCCATGCCTGACCCACGCAGATTCCCTGTCCCCCCAATAAACTCTGTCATGTCCACTTTCCAAACTTCTAGCCTTCCCATCAATCCTGTGTGGTGGTGGTGTTCAGTCGCCAAGTCGTGTCCAACTCTGCCACCCCACCGACTGTAGCCCACCAGGCTCCTCTGTCCTCCACTACTTACTGGAGTTTGCTCAAATTCATGTCCACTTAGTCAGTGATGCTATCTAACCATCTCATCCTCTGCTGCCCACTTCTCCTTTTGCCTTCTATTCTTTCCCAGCATCAGGTGGGATGATAAGTTGGCACTTTGCATCAAGTGGCCAAAGTATTGGGGCTTTAGCTTCAACATCAGTCCTTCCAATGAATATTCTAGGCTAATTTCCTTTAGGACTGACTAAATTCCTTTTCCGTTCAAGTTAGCCAGAGTCAGTTTCTATGGCTTCTACCCAATTGCTGACTGGAGCTTCCTCTCACAGAAGAAATGTTCTGAGAAGCCCATAAGGAAATGCTGTGCTCGTTCAAGTGTGACAGTAAGGAAAGGGCTAGGTCTTGGAGGGCCCCGAATACCACTCTGAAGGGGTTGGATCTAATTTTGCAGATGATGGGGCAATGGGAAGAGGTTTCAGCAGAAGCCCAGACTCTGACATAGTCTGGCTCCCTGGTTAGAAAACTGGATGTTAGTGCAGCCGCGTCCCAGTCTGAGATGTTAGTGGTTTCACAGGTATCTGCATATACTGTTCTCACAAACCTCTAGAGCAGAGGTTAGGAAACTTCAACCCACAGGCCTTATCTAGAGTGCTGCCTGTTTTTGTAGCATTCATAAATTAAAACTAATTTAAGAAACAAAATATTATTTTATGACATGAAAATTATATAAGCTCAAACTTCAGTGTTGGTGAAGTTTCACTGGCAGGCAGCCATGCTCATTTATGTACTGTCTGTGGCTGCTTTTGAGTTACAAGGGCAGAGAGTTAAATAGCTGAAACAAACTGTACGGCCAGTGAAGTGTAAAATATTCATTATTTGGCTATATAAAGAAAAAGCTTGAAGACTCCCACAATAGTGGATGGGCCACTGAGGCAAATCCACCCCACTTCTGAAAGAAAGAGTAAGAACGCTTGCCTTGACAAGCTAGAGTCAAATGTGGTTTAGTCATGTCCGACTCTTGGGACCCCATGGACTATAGCCTGCCAAATTCCTCGGTCCAGGGGATTCTCCAGGCAAGAATACTGGAGTGGGTTGCCATTTCCTTCTCCAGAGGATCTATCTAACTCAGGAATTAAAGACGGGTCTCCTGCACTGCAGGTGGATTCTTTACCAATTGAGCTACAAGGGAAGCTCTGCCCTTATGAGAGTCAAAAATATTCTCCCATAAAGGGGAGCATTCTGATTTTTTCCCCAGAGAAACTGGGACTGTTTCTCACTTTGGTCCTTTGTTTTAATTAAGCCTTACAGAAAATGCTTTGAGTGGCTATCTTCTTAATTCTCGGGTCGGTGCTTAGTTACCAGCACATGATGCAGAGAAGAGAAATTAACTCATTACATAAAGTGTGTGCCTTAAGGTATTAGGACTTAATCCTTTTAAGGAAATTTGGTTCCTAGAGCTGACTTTTGGAATATAGCCTAAAAATCGAAGTTTTTCCTGCCTATCCAGGATCTTTTCTACTCCTGGACTCCTCAGGAGCACGCAAGAACAAAACCAATCCTGGAGGAAGCCAGTTTCTCTGTTTTGTATGTCCAAGGGACAGGGGAGTGGTTCAGTCTGAGGCCTGTACCTCAAAGCCCTCCTTGCTGTCCCTCGGCTGAATAAGCCTACCTACCTGGCCCCTTAAAAGCCCCTAACGCCCTCACCCACTCTCCCCATTCCACAACGCACCAGTAGGGAGCCCCAGGGTGAAGTACTTGTCTGGCCCTGGGTTAAACTGGATGATGCGGTTCCTGATGTATTTGGCCGCCCACTCGCTGGCCTGAGAATAGTGGTCCAGGATGATGAGCTTCATCGTGTCCTGCAGGGGTAGATGACAAAGTAATCAGCGGTAAGGCCTAAGGAGAAAGGGGTGGAGGTGGTTGGGGTAAAGGGGTAAGCCCCTCTATGTTGAGCCAGGAAGAGAAAGGCCCTTTCAGTTCACAGGAGCATCACAAGCTGGGCCTCCACCACCCACCAGGAGGCGCTGCTGCCGGACAGACCTGAGTTCTAATCTCTGTTCCTCCATTTACCACTGCAGGACCTTGGTTAAGGACCCAGGTTGTCTGAGCCTGTTTTCTCTCACGTGGACTATAGCCTGTCAAATTCCTCGGTCCAGGGGATTCTCCAGGCAAGAATACTGGAGTGGGTTGCCATTTCCTTCTCCAGAGGATCTATCTAACTCAGGAATTAAAGACGGGTCTCCTGCACTGCAGGTGGATTCTTTACCAATTGAGCTACAAGGAAGCTCTGCCCTTATGAGAGTCAAAAATATTCTCCCATAAAGGGGAGCATTCTGATTTTTTCCCCAGAGAAACTGGGACTGTTTCTCACTTTGGTCCTTTGTTTTAATTAAGCCTTACAGAAAATGCTTTGAGTGGCTATCTTCTTAATTCTCGGGTCGGTGCTTAGTTACCAGCACATGATGCAGAGAAGAGAAATTAACTCATTACATAAAGTGTGTGCCTTAAGGTATTAGGACTTAATCCTTTTAAGGAAATTTGGTTCCTAGAGCTGACTTTTGGAATATAGCCTAAAAATCGAAGTTTTTCCTGCCTATCCAGGATCTTTTCTACTCCTGGACTCCTCAGGAGCACGCAAGAACAAAACCAATCCTGGAGGAAGCCAGTTTCTCTGTTTTGTATGTCCAAGGGACAGGGGAGTGGTTCAGTCTGAGGCCTGTACCTCAAAGCCCTCCTTGCTGTCCCTCGGCTGAATAAGCCTACCTACCTGGCCCCTTAAAAGCCCCTAACGCCCTCACCCACTCTCCCCATTCCACAACGCACCAGTAGGGAGCCCCAGGGTGAAGTACTTGTCTGGCCCTGGGTTAAACTGGATGATGCGGTTCCTGATGTATTTGGCCGCCCACTCGCTGGCCTGAGAATAGTGGTCCAGGATGATGAGCTTCATCGTGTCCTGCAGGGGTAGATGACAAAGTAATCAGCGGTAAGGCCTAAGGAGAAAGGGGTGGAGGTGGTTGGGGTAAAGGGGTAAGCCCCTCTATGTTGAGCCAGGAAGAGAAAGGCCCTTTCAGTTCACAGGAGCATCACAAGCTGGGCCTCCACCACCCACCAGGAGGCGCTGCTGCCGGACAGACCTGAGTTCTAATCTCTGTTCCTCCATTTACCACTGCAGGACCTTGGTTAAGGACCCAGGTTGTCTGAGCCTGTTTTCTCTCACGTGCAAACGGGGACAACAGCACCTACCTGACAGATTTCATGATGGTGAATATTAAATGAGAAAACGCCTGTAAACCAGACAGTATTCAATATAATATTTAGGCTATTATCTCATAGCTAGAGCCAGGCCCCCTTCCCCACCTCCTGACGACTCCCACCTGGCTAGATACTCTGCTCTAACTAGTGAGGAACAGTTCTAACTCTTCCTCACTAACTAGGTCATGGGATCATCTTGGATCACTAGAGTAGATGGGGGGCTAGATGTGTGTTCTCTTTCAGTACCAGAGAGGCGTGCTCCCGCCGGCTGGCTTTGCTTTGTGAATCCTCAGTTTTTCCCAAAGAACGGGGGGTAAAGGTAGGGGCGTTTACTCCTCCCTCAGCACTGCGGTCAGATCAGAATGGGAAGGCCCGAGGGGTACAGGAGTTTCTCCTCCTCCCCAACGGCGACCCCATCGCCCTCCCGGGGAGGAGGTCCGAGCTGATCTCTAGGAATCCCGGCCCTGGGGTGCCGGAGGCTGAGCAGCGCTTGGACCCCGCCCGCGAGGAGGGTCCCCGCAGACCCCTCTCCCCACTTACGCGTATTCCTCCCGCGGCGGCTGCAGCAACGGGACCGGCGCCCCGCCCCGCGCGGGTCACGTGGCGGCAGGTCACGCGGTGGCGCGCTCCGCCGGCGGGGCTGACTCCAGGGGCCGCGGCTCCAGGGAGGACTCCGCCCGGCGGGCCAGGGGCCGTCCACTTTCTCTGAGTTCCGGGACCGCCGAGGCCCTGGAAAAGCGGCGGAGGGCGGGGCTTGGAGACTAGTCTGGTGGATGGAGACTTGGGATGGGGGAGTCCCAGGGATGCCGTCCCCACGGCGATGGGCTGGGGCGAGGTTTTCAGTGCAGGGGGCGGGGCTGGGGAGGAAATGAAGACTCGCTTCCTCCAGGGCTGAGCTTGGCTATGCCTTCAGATTATTTTTTTAGCTCTCATTTCTTTACCGAGGTATTACTGCTTTTTTTGTTTTCAATAAAATCGGATTTGTTGTGCCTTTCACAAGCTGGGCCTCCACAACGGGGCTGCGGACAGACCTGAGTTCTAATCTCTGTTCCTCCATTTACCACTGCAGGACCTTGGTTAAGGACCCAGGTTGTCTGAGCCTGTTTTCTCTCACGTGCAAACGGGGACAACAGCACCTACCTGACAGATTTCATGATGGTGAATATTAAATGAGAAAACGCCTGTAAACCAGACAGTATTCAATATAATATTTAGGCTATTATCTCATAGCTAGAGCCAGGCCCCCTTCCCCACCTCCTGACGACTCCCACCTGGCTAGATACTCTGCTCTAACTAGTGAGGAACAGTTCTAACTCTTCCTCACTAACTAGGTCATGGGATCATCTTGGATCACTAGAGTAGATGGGGGGCTAGATGTGTGTTCTCTTTCAGTACCAGAGAGGCGTGCTCCCGCCGGCTGGCTTTGCTTTGTGAATCCTCAGTTTTTCCCAAAGAACGGGGGGTAAAGGTAGGGGCGTTTACTCCTCCCTCAGCACTGCGGTCAGATCAGAATGGGAAGGCCCGAGGGGTACAGGAGTTTCTCCTCCTCCCCAACGGCGACCCCATCGCCCTCCCGGGGAGGAGGTCCGAGCTGATCTCTAGGAATCCCGGCCCTGGGGTGCCGGAGGCTGAGCAGCGCTTGGACCCCGCCCGCGAGGAGGGTCCCCGCAGACCCCTCTCCCACTTACGCGTATTCCTCCCGCGGCGGCTGCAGCAACGGACCGGCGCCCCGCCCCGCGCGGGTCACGTGGCGGCAGGTCACGCGGTGGCGCGCTCCGCCGGCGGGGCTGACTCCAGGGGCCGCGGCTCCAGGGAGGACTCCGCCCGGCGGGCCAGGGGCCGTCCACTTTCTCTGAGTTCCGGGACCGCCGAGGCCCTGGAAAAGCGGCGGAGGGCGGGGCTTGGAGACTAGTCTGGTGGATGGAGACTTGGGATGGGGGAGTCCCAGGGATGCCGTCCCCACGGCGATGGGCTGGGGCGAGGTTTTCAGTGCAGGGGGCGGGGCTGGGGAGGAAATGAAGACTCGCTTCCTCCAGGGCTGAGCTTGGCTATGCCTTCAGATTATTTTTTTAGCTCTCATTTCTTTACCGAGGTATTACTGCTTTTTTTGTTTTCAATAAAATCGGATTTGTTGTGCCTTTAAAAAAAAAAAAAAAGATAAATCTTTGCAGCGATATCAACTAGAAAAAAATCCAAGTCCTTGGTCTCCTCTACTCCCCACCCTAAAATAACAGTTTAGACTACATCCTCGGTGATTTTTCATTAATAACCTTACATCCTATTTTACAGAAATGAGAACCCACCACACAGGCGATCCCCAGTGCCCCTGACTCGGCTCTCCCTTTTCTTGGGCCCTGCCCTGGCTCCGTCTTCTGACAAGGCCCTGATGCGCCCGGGCTGTGGTGCTTACACAGTCCTAGGGGCTTATTTTCTGTCTTCATTGTTGGTGTAGACATTTTTTTTTAGTTTGCCTGATTTAAAAAAAAAAAATCTCAGCCAGAAGACTACAGATGTTTCACAGTGAGGTTCCCACCCCAGTTTCCAAACACTTCAGATAATATGCTTCTAGCCTGCAGCAGTTGCCTTCAGATCGGGAAAGTGACTTCATTGTGACCTTAACTGGGCCGGTTTCCCCAGAGTGAGCCTTTCTGTAGGGAACCAGAGCAGGCGTCTGTTAGGTCTGGAGACTCTGGAGTCCCCATGGGGATTAACCAGAGCGGCTTGGGTTTGAATTCTAGTCTAGCCAGTATCCACTTTGCGAGTGACTCAGGCAATGACTCAGCTTCTCCAACTCTCAATTTTCTTGTCTGGAACTTGGAAAATGAGCGGAAATTAAGTAATACTGACCTCATGTGGCCATTGTGAGCATTAAAGGAAAAGCAGTGAGCCCTCCATATCCATGGTTCCAAATGCACAGATTCAACCAACTTTGGATGGAAAATATTCGAAAAATAATTCCTGAATGTTCCAAAAAGCAAAACTTGAATTTTCTATGTCCCTGGCAACTGTTTATATAACATTTACACTGTGTTAGGGATTATAAGTAATCTAGAGGTGATTTAAAATATACAGGAGGATGTACGCAAATACTGTCGTTTTATGTAAGAGACTTGAGCATGTGTGGATTTTGCTACTGGTGGGGGAGTCTTGAAACCAATCCCCTGCGGAAACCCATGGCTGACTATAGTAACATAGCATGGCGTGACTAGCCATGATACTCTTATTTGCTCCTTCCCGCAGTACGGTGCTCTGAAATACTCTAACCTTCTGCCAGCCTCAGACTCCTCCCACCCCATGCCTGGGTTTTAACTGTTACCCATACTCATCCTCTCATCCTCTTGTTTTGGAACTAAAAGTTGTCTAGTTAAAAGAATTGTGAGTGCACCACCCTCCTCCCCAGAAATTTTTTAGTTTGTGAATTTGTCTGTACAGTCTCTTTTCCTTTTCATTCCTTCCTGTCGTGAAGGCAGATGTGATACCTGGAGCTGGGGAAGCCATATTATAACCATGAGGCAACAAGCATAAAGCTAGAGTGGAGGATAGAAAGAACTTAAGTCCTTGATATTTGCTAAGTGCTAGACCTCCTACTCCTGACTATCTCTAAGGAAATAATAAACATCCATGTGGTATCTATTTAAGCCACTACTTGTAGAGTTTTTTGTGATTTAAGATCAAAAACCTGATTCCTTGTTAACAGCAGATGACTCAGGTTTTCCTTGGGGTTTGTGCTGGTATTTTAGAGAGATACCTTAGAGCTGTCAGTGAGAAAAGTAGAACCAATAGAAGAGAGACACAAAGCCCCGTGGCATCATTTGGGCTGCTTAGGTCTAGCCATGTCTGAAACCAAATATACTCTGTTGGGTTTAAGTTGGGTGAATGACCAAGTGCAAAAATGTCTTTTTTTCCCCTGAGGCTAGCTAGTTATGGGAAACTCTGGAAGAATACTGCGGTATCTATTTCTACCTAACAGAGTATTCCAAAACTTAAAGGCTGAAAACAATCACTGTAATAAGGACTAAAAAGAAATGTGCTATCAAGTTATGAAAAGACCTGTAGAAAACTTAAAACGTGTGTTATTGAAAGGACTATGTGTTAAAATATTCCAACTGTATGAGTTTCTAGAAAAGGCAAAACTGTAGAGACAATAGAAGATTGGTTTCCAGGAATCGGCAGGGAGGATGGGATGAACAGGTGGAGCACGGAGGCTATAGGGTAGTGATTATAAGTAATCTAGAGGTGATTTAAAATATACAGGAGGATGTACGCAAATACTGTCGTTTTATAGGCATGGGCGGGGGATTTTAAAGGCCCAGGGAAAAACTCTTATTTTTTGCTCCTTCCCGCAGTACGGTGCTCTGAAATACTCTAACCTTCTGCCAGCCTCAGACTCCTCCCACCCCATGCCTGGGTTTTAACTGTTACCCATACTCATCCTCTCATCCTCTTGTTTTGGAACTAAAAGTTGTCTAGTTAAAAGAATTGTGAGTGCACCACCCTCCTCCCCAGAAATTTTTTAGTTTGTGAATTTGTCTGTACAGTCTCTTTTCCTTTTCATTCCTTCCTGTCGTGAAGGCAGATGTGATACCTGGAGCTGGGGAAGCCATATTATAACCATGAGGCAACAAGCATAAAGCTAGAGTGGAGGATAGAAAGAACTTAAGTCCTTGATATTTGCTAAGTGCTAGACCTCCTACTCCTGACTATCTCTAAGGAAATAATAAACATCCATGTGGTATCTATTTAAGCCACTACTTGTAGAGTTTTTTGTGATTTAAGATCAAAAACCTGATTCCTTGTTAACAGCAGATGACTCAGGTTTTCCTTGGGGTTTGTGCTGGTATTTTAGAGAGATACCTTAGAGCTGTCAGTGAGAAAAGTAGAACCAATAGAAGAGAGATACAAAGCCCCGTGGCATCATTTGGGCTGCTTAGGTCTAGCCATGTCTGAAACCAAATATACTCTGTTGGGTTTAAGTTGGGTGAATGACCAAGTGCAAAAATGTCTTTTTTTCCCCTGAGGCTAGCTAGTTATGGGAAACTCTGGAAGAATACTGCGGTATCTATTTCTACCTAACAGAGTATTCCAAAACTTAAAGGCTGAAAACAATCACTGTAATAAGGACTAAAAAGAAATGTGCTATCAAGTTATGAAAAGACCTGTAGAAAACTTAAAACGTGTGTTATTGAAAGGACTATGTGTTAAAATATTCCAACTGTATGAGTTTCTAGAAAAGGCAAAACTGTAGAGACAATAGAAGATTGGTTTCCAGGAATCGGCAGGGAGGATGGGATGAACAGGTGGAGCACGGAGGCTATAGGGTAGTGAAAGTATTCTGTATGCCATGCAGTGGTGGATACACATCTTTCATTATACTTTTAGCTACAGGTGTGCAAGAGTGACTTCTGATGTTAACTATGGACTTCAGGTGATTGTAATGTGTAGGTTCATCACTTGTAACAAATGTGCCACTCTGATCAGTATATTGAGTGAAGCCTCTAGAGAGACCCTGAACCAGAATCACCCTGTGAAGTCAATCCTGAATTCCTGACCCACTGGAGCTGTGAGGAAATAAACATTTGTTGTTTTAAACTGTTAAGTCCTAAAGTAATTTGTTATGCTGCAGGAGATATCCAACATACTCAGGAAAATTCCATAGACGGGATAGACGTTGAGCAAGAGAGCCAATTCCAGAGAAGGAAACAGCAACCTGTACAGAAACAGAACAACTCCGTATTCTTGCCTGGAAAACCTCATGGACAGAGGAGCACGGTGAGTCCATGTGGTCACTAATAGTCGGACACGACTTAATGACTGAACAGCCACAAAAACGTGTAATGATAACTGACTGGATAGAAACTTTCACATGTGCTAATGTAATGTTATTAACACAAGTGTGGCTTCTGTGTCTCAATTATATGCCCGACTGATTCATTTAAAAAAAAAAAAGAGAGAGAGGGAAAGCCAATTCCTGTTGTCTCTCCTGTGTGCCTGGAGGTGCATCATCTGATCCACCAGAGACTCTCCATTTCCCAGACTGCACATTCCTACACGGTGCTGCCCTCCACTATGTTTGTGGAATCCCCTGCCAAGGCTTCTGCTGTTACTTGCTGTCTTCTTATCATCTGAGGCCATGTCTTACCTCCATTTCCTGTAGCTCTTTCTCACTGAGTGCTGCATTTCCCTTACCACTCAGCTCAGTACCTTGCAAGTAAAAACCAAAGCCCTACATGTTTCAGGGCACTGGCTGTGGAGCCCAGTGGGTTCAGACACTGGGTCAACCACTTATTAGCTAGGGCATTTTCTTAATCCCTGTGCCTCAGTTTCCCCAACTGTGAAGAAGGCAAAGTAATGGTAACTACTTCATAGGATCATTCTGAGAATTAAAATACATTGTTACATGTAAACAATTTGGAAGTATGCCTGACGCATGACAGCTGCTCCATAAATATCACTTATTAGATTGACTCATACAAAAATTGTCATTTGTCAATTGTCAAAAACCAAATATTGTCCATTTTACATAGTTTAATCTCATAGTATTACGGTGGTGGATGTTCTTTCACCAAAGTTATGCTCAAACAATTGAAATTGTTGTTAATGTCTCCATAGGAGTATCAGAGACAGTCCAAATCAGCACTCAGAGCACCTTTTTTTTTTTTAACTTTTATTTTACTTTTAACTTTTACAGAGTTTTGTTATTTACAGATACATATGTTCCCAGATTAGTCATATGTATATCCGCCCCATACCACCCCTCCAGACCATCACATAGCACCCTACAGGATCCCCTTTTCTCAGAGCACCTTTTAAAATTCTCCTTGCCTCATTCCTTGTACTGCTACCAGGAAACCTTTTCCACTGCTCATTCTAAACTTCTAACTAAAAAAATCTGCCCCAACACCCCATCCCACATAACCAGCCAAAGCAGGTGACTGCCTTGTAAGTTGCCTTCCTTCAACTTACATCCATTCTGTTCTTATCGTAAATTTCTCTGTCTTTTTTGATGTAGATACCAGAGTTTGGTTTCCCTGTTGTTCTCTTTTCCTCTCTCTCTCATTCCAAAAACCCACACTGATACTGCCAAAAAAAACTGGCTTCCTAGAGAGCAGAAGAGAGGGGAAAGGCTAAGAAGGCAAAGGCAAAATTCCTTTTTTCGTAAACAAATATTTTTTTAATTATGGTAGAAACAGATCATGGAATTTACCGTCTTAACCATTAAATGTTCAGCTCAGTAGGGTTCATCCATTCATGTTGTTCAACTAGTCTCTACAACTCTTTCATCTTGCAAAACTGAAACTGCATACTCAGTAGACAGCAGCTCCCCATTTCCTCCTGCCCTGAGCCCATGCAGCCACTACTTTCTGTCTCTACCAATTCAATTACTGTAGTTTCTCATATACATAGAATTATATGGTATTTGACTTTTAGCAGTTTACTTATTTCACTTAGCATATGTCCTCAAGTTCCATCCACATTGTAGCATGTGTCAGAATGTCCTTTTTAAAGAATTATTCCATTGTGCCATTGTGTGTGTATGTTTGTATATATACACATAGATACATATTTTTTAATCTGTTCATCTGTCCATGGACACTGGGTTGTTTCTACCTCTTAGCTGTTGCAGAATTCCTTTTAAATGGAGAAATGTGAACAAATTTAGTAATTTCAGGCTTCTTCACAAGGGGAAGACAATATAATAAGCTGCATGATCGTGTGGTTCAAATATTAGATGAGAAAGCAACTCAGAGCCCTGAGAGAGCCGCGTAGGTCAGAGCCACAGAGACCTGGGTGGCATACCCAGGAATGCATGCCAGAGCCGCACTGTTGGGCTTTGATTCCCAGCTCTGCCACTTACCGAACGGGTAGCTTCTGGGAAGTCACTTAATTTCTTTCTGCTTAATTGCTTCATCCATAAAATAGGGAAAATAACACCTACCTTATGGTATGTGCTATTATTGCCAAGAGTAGTTACCTCAGGGAGGAATAAATGATTTAATACACATAAGGGCTTAGAACAGTGGTTGGCACTGAGTTAGCTGTCACTAAGGAATCATTGTTATTATTACTAGGATTTTGAGATGGGCCTTGAAAGAGAGTTAGGATTTGGTCACGAAGAGGAGGAGGGCAGTGTTACAGACAGGGATGATCAGAGACAGGAAGGCATAGAGTCTGGAGGAATAGTGTTTCCTGATTTTAGAAATAAAAACAGGATACTCAGTTAAATTTGAATTTGAGACATAAGCAGGTCCTATGCATGTGTATCTTGAAATAAAAGAAAACACTACTTGAGACATACTTATTCTAAAAGCATATATATTTATTTTGGCTCTGCCAAGTCTTCATTGCTGCATGCTGACTTTCTCTAATTGCAGGAGTGGGGCCTACTCTCTAGTTGTGTTGCACGGGCTTCTCATTGCAGTGGCTTCCAGCCTACTTTCTGTCTCTACCAATTCAATTACTGTAGTTTCTCATATACATAGAATTATATGGTATTTGACTTTTAGCAGTTTACTTATTTCACTTAGCATATGTCCTCAAGTTCCATCCACATTGTAGCATGTGTCAGAATGTCCTTTTTAAAGAATTATTCCATTGTGCCATTGTGTGTGTATGTTTGTATATATACACATAGATACATATTTTTTAATCTGTTCATCTGTCCATGGACACTGGGTTGCTTCTACCTCTTAGCTGTTGCAGAATTCCTTTTAAATGGAGAAATGTGAACAAATTTAGTAATTTCAGGCTTCTTCACAAGGGGAAGACAATATAATAAGCTGCATGATCGTGTGGTTCAAATATTAGATGAGAAAGCAACTCAGAGCCCTGAGAGAGCCGCGTAGGTCAGAGCCACAGAGACCTGGGTGGCATACCCAGGAATGCATGCCAGAGCCGCACTGTTGGGCTTTGATTCCCAGCTCTGTCACTTACCGAACGGGTAGCTTCTGGGAAGTCACTTAATTTCTTTCTGCTTAATTGCTTCATCCATAAAATAGGGAAAATAACACCTACCTTATGGTATGTGCTATTATTGCCAAGAGTAGTTACCTCAGGGAGGAATAAATGATTTAATACACATAAGGGCTTAGAACAGTGGTTGGCACTGAGTTAGCTGTCACTAAGGAATCATTGTTATTATTACTAGGATTTTGAGATGGGCCTTGAAAGAGAGTTAGGATTTGGTCACGAAGAGGAGGAGGGCAGTGTTACAGACAGGGATGATCAGAGACAGGAAGGCATAGAGTCTGGAGGAATAGTGTTTCCTGATTTTAGAAATAAAAACAGGATACTCAGTTAAATTTGAATTTGAGACATAAGCAGGTCCTATGCATGTGTATCTTGAAATAAAAGAAAACACTACTTGAGACATACTTATTCTAAAAGCATATATATTTATTTTGGCTCTGCCAAGTCTTCATTGCTGCATGCTGACTTTCTCTAATTGCAGGGAGTGGGGCCTACTCTCTAGTTGTGTTGCACGGGGCTTCTCATTGCAGTGGCTTCTTTTGTTGCAGAGCACAGGCTCTTAAGTGCATAGGCTTCAGTAATTGCAGCATGCAAACTCAGGAGTTGTGACATGTGAGCTTTAGTTGTTTCTGGCATGTGGAATCCTAGACCAGGGATTGAGCCCATTGGCAGATGGATTCTTATCCACTGTACCACCAGGGAAGTCCCTCTAAAAGAATATTTTTATCTGAAATAAATTTTATCTAAATTAGAGACCTATTTCTTTATATTTCTCTGGTGATGTGGCTCTTCTTAATAGTTCCTTGTTTTGCCGGATTTGCTTATAAAATTCCCAGAAGTTACAGTCTGTGCATGTTTTATTTACATTTTAAATTTTTATTTATTTATTTTGTCTGTGCTGGATCTTCATTGCTGTGCTCTGCCTTCCTCTAGTTGTGGCACGCGGGGGTTACTTACTCCTCATTGTGGTGCATCAGCTTCTCTTGTGGAGCATGGGCTCTAAGTGCTCAGGCTTCAGTTGCATCAAGCAGGCTAAGCTGCCCTGCAGCATGTGGGAGTAGCACGCGAATTCTTAACCACTGGACAACCAGGGAAGTCCTGTTTACATTTTATTTATTTATTTTTTAAAGTATTTATTTATTTGTCTGCACCAAGTCTTAGAGGTGGCATGCAGGAACTTTAGTTGCGGCAAGTGGGTTCTTTTCTTTTTGGCGGGGGGAGAGGATTGTGGAGGGAGGGGGGCGGGCGGGCCACTTCTACTGGTCTTTTCTCATTCAACTTTGTTCTTTGGCCCGTGTGGGCCTCCCATCGCAGTGGCCTCTGTTGTCGCAGAGCACCGGCTCTGGGCGCATGCGCCCCAGAGCTCAGGCTCAGTAATTGGACACATCAGTCCAGCCGCTCTGCGGCACGTGGGATCTTCCCAGGCCAGGGATGGAACCAGCGCCCCTTGCACTGCAAGGTGGTGTGCTTACCCACTGGACCACCAGGGAAGCCCGATTATCTGTTTTATATCTAGTAGTGTGTACACGTTAAGTTTGTTTGGATTTGATGTACAATTGACCTACAACACTGTTAGCTTCTAGTATACAACATAGTGATTAGATATTTCTATATGTTACAAAATGATCACCACAATAACTCTAGTTACCATCTATTACCATATTAAGATATTACATTATTTTTGACTATATTCCTCACACTATACATTTCATATCCATGATTCTTATTTTGTAACTGCAAATTTATACCTCTTAATCTCCCTCACTTATATCTCTCATTTACCCACCTCTCACCCCTCTGGCAAGCACCTGTTATTCTTTGAATCTATGGCTGTTTTGTTACGTGTGTTCATGTGCTTTGCTCTAGATTCCAGTTATACATATAAATGAAATAATACAGTTTTTGTCTTTCTCTGATATGCATAGTGCCCTCCAGGTTCATCCATGTTTTCACCAATAACAAGGCTTTATTCTTTTCTTATGGCTGAATAATAATATTCCATTATATATAATATATATCATGTCTTCTTTATCCATTCATGTCTCAGTAGGCACTTAGATTGCTTCCATATCATTGTGGTTTTGATTTGCATTATTAACTTTTAATATATATGCAAAATTATGAATATTTTTATATTTGATGAATATTGGCATATGCATTCCCTGAGGAACAGTAACCACAATCAAGATAACAGATTTATCCATCACCTCCAAAAGTTTCCTATGTCCCTTTGGTTTTGGTTTTGGGGTGTGTGTGTGATTAATTCAACTCAATAAGAATGTCTGCAAACATTTGCTATTTTCTTGAAGTCTCATTGGGAAAGCATTCTACTTACAACAGCCTTATATGCAAGCTTATCTCATGAGAAAAATATTGCATAAAGGGAAAAAGAGTTTTTTACTGTGATTCTTTGTATTCAGTTATGCCATAAAAGGGGGCTTCTCAGGTGACACTAGTGATAAAGAGCCCTCCTACCAATGCAGGAGGCATAAAAAAATGCCAGTTTGATCTCTGGGCTGGGAAGATCCCCTGGAGGAGGAAATGGCAACCTACTCCAGTATTCTTGCCTGAGAAATCCCGTGGACAGAGGAGCATGGTGGGTTGCAAATGGTCCATGGGGTTGCAAGTGGTCAGACACAAAAATAGATATCTGATAATATGTTAATATCCAAAATATATAAGGAAGAAATACAAGTAAATAGCAAAAAAAAAAAAACAAAAAAACAAAAAAAACCCCCAGCACCACCAACAAAATAATCCCATTTAAAAAAGGTAGAGGATCTGAATAGACATTTTTCAAATAAGAGATACAGATGGCCAATAGGTACATGAAAAGATACTCAACATCACTAAACATCAGGAAATGCAAGTAAAAACCACAATGAGGTATCATCTCACACCTGTCAGAATGGGTATTATCATAGGAAACAAGTGTTGTCAAGCATGTGGAGAAAAAGGAAGCCTCATGCACTGTTGGTGGGAATGTAAAATGGTGCAGTCATTATGGAAATCAGTACAGAAGTTCCTCAGAAAATTTAAAAAATAGAGCTGCTATATGATCCAGTAATTCCACTCCAAGGTATTTATCTGAAGAAAGTGAAAACATTAACTAGAAAAAAAAAGGTGTGCAATCCTGTGTTCACCATAGCATTACTTATCATAGGCAAGATATGGAAACAACCTATGTGTCTGTCAATGGATGAATAAAGATGAAGCAGTATAGATTACACAATGGAACACTGTTCAGTCAAAAGAAGAATGAGGGCTTCCCTGGTGGTCCAGTGGGTAAGGACACCGCCTTGCAGTGCAAGGGGCGCCAGTTCCATCCCTGGCCTGGGAAGATCCCACGTGCCGCAGAGCGGCTGGACTGATGTGTCCAATTACCCAGCCGGAGCTCTGGAGCGCATGTGCCCAGAGCCGGTGCTCTGCGACAATAGAGGCCACCGTGATGGGAGGCCCACAAGAGCCAAAGAATAAAGACGGATGAAAACAGACAAATGAAAGACCAATAGAAGTGGCCCGCCCGTCCCCCTCCCTCCCCACCCCACCTCCCCCCTACCAAAAAAAAAAAAGAATGAAATTTTGCCATTGGCAACAAAATGGTTGGGCCTTGAGGGCATTATGCTAATTGAAATAGATAAAAATAGCCTATAAAGACACATATTTAAAGCAACAACAAAAAGTCAAGCTCACAGAGAACACAGATTGGTGGTTGCCACGGATGAGGGAGTAAGGACTGGGAGGAATGGGTGAAAAGGACCCAAAAGCACAAGTTTCTAACGATAAAGTTAATAAGTCTTGCAGGTGTAATATACAACAAGATGACTATAGTTAATTGCATTATTGAAAGTTGAATTGTGTTGGAGAAGACTCTTGAAAGTCCCGTGCACAGCATGGAGATCAAACCAGTCAATCCTACAGAAAATCAACCCTGAATACCCATGGGAAGGACTGATGCTGAAGCTGAAGCTCCAATACTTTGTCCACCTGATGTGAAGAGACAATTCATTGGAAAAGACCCTGATGCTGGGGAAAACAGAAGGCAGAAGGAGAAGAGGGAGGGAAGAAGACAAGATGGTTGGATGACCTCACTGAGTCAATGGACATGAGTTTGAGCAAGCTCCAGGAGATAGTGAAGGACAGGGAAGCCTGGTGTGCTAGAGTCCGTGGGGTCACCAAAAAGTTGGGCACACAACTGAGTGATTGAACGACGAGAGTAAATCTGAAAAACCCTCATCATAAGAAATGTTTGTAACTATGTATGGTGACAGTTGTTAGACTTGTGGCAATCATTTTGCAATATTTGCAAATCATCAAATGTTATGTTATTCACCTGAAACTAACATAATGTTAAATGTGTGTTACACCTTAAGGAAAAAAAAGTGTAGGAAAGTTGAAAAAAAAGTAATAGAAACCACTGCAGGAATCATAAAGATTGATAATCTCACAGCTGTGAGTGCATCTGTCATTCACAGATTCAAACTCTCAGTATAAATTAGGTCCACCTGTTAAAAGGGCTGCAAAATTGCAAACTAACATAAATTGGGTTTAACATCTGATGAGATTATTTTTTGAAGGTGAAGTTCCTATTTGCCTGAAAGTGGGAACAGCACTTTTAAGGCAAAGTCTCCCCAGCAAAGTCAGAGCTGATTTTACGAAAGGCTCTGGATAGCCTGGGAGCAGGGGCTGGTGGAATTTCAGAAGAGAAAGGATTCAGGGATGTGAGGACTTTCATCATCTGTGTTAGTGTATCCCTGGAGCAAGGCCGCCTTTGGCTGCCTGGCTTTCGAGTATGGTCCTGGGAGTGAGAAGCTTGCTGATTGGCTGTAGTCTCCGGAGCGTGGGCCCTGTCACTGATTGGCTGGCTTTCCGAGGCCTGGGGCAGGCCTGGATTTGCTCACATCCAGAAGCATAGTTACTGAAGTGAGAGTATCGCTGATTGGCAGAGCAGAATCTTAAATTATTTCTTATTAACGGTGGTTTACTGTTCATGGCTTGGGACTGTGGCCAGAAAACAGTATTTTCCTTTCCTGAATGTGAAAATAAGTGCCTTTCATTCTCAGTGACCCTTTTTATTTTCCCTCAGCTAAACCTACAGGAGATCATAAGAGGTTGCCTGAATCTTTATTCGTGGAGATACATTTTTCAGCTGGTGTAGCCAGTTGAGTGATTCAAGCACCAATTACTGTGGAGGAAACACAGCTCTGACGCATTTTGGTAATTTATTGAAAAAACCTGAATAAAAGACATTCAGCGTGTTCTGACAGCCAGTACAGGATGCCAAACAAAATAATGAACATGTCCTTTGGGTATAGGCCACTGTATGAGCAAAGTGCCAAGGAAGAGGAGGAAGCCACTCCTCAGCAGAAGGAAATTGAACTCTCATTTCCTTTTGGAAAGGCATTCATTGGAGCCTACTTGTTAAAGGGAGGAATAACCTAAATGACCATCAGTTGTGAACTGATAAAGCCTTGGGTACCTGTAAAATAGAGTGCAGTGCGGCCATTAAAAATGAGGTGGAGTTCCATAAACTGACATTAATACTATCATGATAGGTAATTTTTATAAAGAAAACAAGATATGATTAGTATATCACTTTCTTAAATATTTTCAAGTATTCCTCGGAGAGGCCATTCAGACCTGTAGTTACATTTCTGGGAAGGTTTTTTTTTTTTTGTCTTTTGGAAAAATAAAGATTTAATTAAACCCTTAATAAATATTATGATATTCAAAAAGGAAAACAAGATGGCAACTCCTTGTATGGTAACATTTGTGCTAGAGTATGTGTGGGGGTCGTGGAGGCAAAAATACATATACATTCACATATAGACTGTTTCTGGAAGGATACTCAAGAAACAGTCATGATGATCTTGGAGAAGGGAGACTGCAAGGCTGGGAGGCGGAAGGGCAGGGGACAGAAAAGGCTTCCTTTTCATGGCATATACTTTTATATGCTAAATACTTTAAATTATTTTTAAAACAGTGATTAAAAAAAAAAATCATATGTGTGACCTGGGCATGGATGAGAGGCACAGGTTTCATATGCTTAGGGTGTGCACAGGATGTTTTTTGAGCCTAGTGACCCGTCTGGATTGGGGTGGACCTCTGAGGTTGACCAGCCAGCTGTGTGGGATGTCTCCCACATCTCCGGATCTCCACATCACAGAGCACAGGAAATAGCCTGAGGTTGTGAGGAGAGCCGTGTCATCCTACGTAGCAAATGACAGAAACAGAGCAGATGATAAGTACACTAACTTGCACAGGCAGCCAAAGAGAACAGGGACTGCTCTAATGACTCTGTGTCAAGTTCACTTCCTGGAAGCTCTCCACTGCTGATGGAGAGAAAAACCAGGAAGGGCCCTCCAGAACATTTTTGGAGTTTTATTGCTGGAGGTCTCCTCACTGAGGAGTTCATCTGCTCTGAGGAGAACAGCTCCTTTCCTGGCAGAAACAGATCTCTGCAGCATAAAATGCATTACAGAGAGAGTATGATTGAAACTTTGGAGAGTGGAGATATTGGGGAGTGGTGAACCCACACTAGCACACCACCGTCATCATTATAGCAGCTGATATTTACTGAGCATTTATCACGTCCTAGGAACTGTTCCAAGTGCTTTGCATGCATTAGAATCTCACTTAGTCCTTAAAACAACTCTACTAGGTAAATAACCTTATTCCAAGTTTACTGATGAGAAATCAACATCCAGAGGTTTAGAAATTCACCCCAGATCACATAAATAGTTGACCTGGGGTTTGAACTGGGACTGTCTGCATTCCAGCCATTTGACCATACTGCCTCCAAAAGAGGGCTTCTCCAGTATAGCCCCCAAACCAATGAGCAGCATCAAGCATAAGTGCCATGGGAAACATTTGGTGATCCTGAGTGCCAGTGGAGCTCCTAGAAAGAGATTTTCTAAAAATTGAGGTGGAATTCACATAACATAAAATTAACCATGTTAAAGTGAACAATTTAGTGGCATTTAGTACACTCATAATACTGTGCCATCTCTGTTTAGTTTCAAAACATTTTCTTCCCCCTAAAAGGAAAGTCCCCTACCCATGAAACAGTTTTTCTCCATTTTCCCCTCCCCTCAATCCTGATAGCCACCAACTCTGTGTTCTGTCTCTCTGGATTTATATATTCTGGATATTTCATGTAAATCAAATCAAACAGTATGTGACCTTTTGTGTATGATATCTTTTCTCTAGCATACGTGTTCAAGGTTTATTCATGTGATAACATGTATCAGTGCTTCATTTCTCTTTATGACTAAATAACATTCCATTGTATCTGTCACAGTTTGCTTACCCATCCGTTCACTGATGGATATTTGGATTATTTCTACCTTGTGGGGCTATAGTGCAGCTGTGAACATGGGTGCGCATGTGCTTGCTTGAGTACTGTGTTTTCAGACTTTTGGGTATATACCTAGGAGTGGATTGCTGGGTCATATGGTAATTCTGTTTAACTCTTAAAGGACTTGCCAAATCATGATGTGATGTTTTGAAATTAGAATATTTCCTTGGGACCTTGGGATTTTTCCTATCCAAGAATAGGAGAGCTCTTTTTCTGGGTGAATAAGAGAAGCATAGTGTGATGTAGTGGAGGGAAGACACAGGCTGACCTGGTTTTGAATCTCTGCTCTACCACTTATTGATAGCCTCTACTTAATGTGTTATAAGCCTGTTTTTCCTTATCTGTAGAAATGGAGATGATCACATCATCCATCAATCATTCAAGGAATCTGTAGAGGGCTTATTGGGGGCCAGGCACTGGGGATAAAGTATGCCATGATGAAGTTACAAAGTGAGGGATGGGGAGGACCCAGGAGTAAATTATTTTGCAAAGGGAAGAATCTTTTTATTTTTATTTTTTTGTCGTGAGGCTAATCACTCCCTTTAAGTCACAAGTAGTCAGTGAGCACATCCAGGTGGGGCTGCATCTTATTCCTCTCTATCCCCAGCAACCAACACAGGGCTTACAGAGATAGGTCATTTAGGGCTCTGGGGTGACAAGCAACAATAAATCTCAGTGACTTGGTTTAGTAAGGTTTACTGGAAAAAGATTGGGATAGGCTTCCAGAGTGGAAATTATAGCTAAATAGTCAATCCTCTGGGAGGCTGGGAGAGGCCAAGCAGTGATGGGCATCTCAGCACCAGTGGCTTGGGCCTCCCCTGGGGCTCTGCCTTGGATGACCCAGCTGCGATCTCTGTTGGTGTGGCAGATTATACAAGCCTCAGGTTGAGCTTGTACAACTCCAGGGGGTTCCTTCAGGTCAGTCGTCAGTGGATTGAATTTTCATTAGGACAGTTTTATGACAAATGACAGTCAAGTGTCTTGAGGATGGGTGTCTTAGTACAAAGTCACAGTTGAGGCCGCAAGTGAGTGCTTCATTTCCTATGGTATCTGTCACAGTTTGCTTACCCATCCGTTCACTGATGGATATTTGGATTATTTCTACCTTGTGGGGCTATAGTGCAGCTGTGAACATGGGTGCGCATGTGCTTGCTTGAGTACTGTGTTTTCAGACTTTTGGGTATATACCTAGGAGTGGATTGCTGGGTCATATGGTAATTCTGTTTAACTCTTAAAGGACTTGCCAAATCATGATGTGATGTTTTGAAATTAGAATATTTCCTTGGGACCTTGGGATTTTTCCTATCCAAGAATAGGAGAGCTCTTTTTCTGGGTGAATAAGAGAAGCATAGTGTGATGTAGTGGAGGGAAGACACAGGCTGACCTGGTTTTGAATCTCTGCTCTACCACTTATTGATAGCCTCTACTTAATGTGTTATAAGCCTGTTTTTCCTTATCTGTAGAAATGGAGATGATCACATCATCCATCAATCATTCAAGGAATCTGTAGAGGGCTTATTGGGGGCCAGGCACTGGGGATAAAGTATGCCATGATGAAGTTACAAAGTGAGGGATGGGGAGGACCCAGGAGTAAATTATTTTGCAAAGGGAAGAATCTTTTTATTTTTATTTTTTTGTCGTGAGGCTAATCACTCCCTTTAAGTCACAAGTAGTCAGTGAGCACATCCAGGTGGGGCTGCATCTTATTCCTCTCTATCCCCAGCAACCAACACAGGGCTTACAGAGATAGGTCATTTAGGGCTCTGGGGTGACAAGCAACAATAAATCTCAGTGACTTGGTTTAGTAAGGTTTACTGGAAAAAGATTGGGATAGGCTTCCAGAGTGGAAATTATAGCTAAATAGTCAATCCTCTGGGAGGCTGGGGAGAGGCCAAGCAGTGATGGGCATCTCAGCACCAGTGGCTTGGGCCTCCCCTGGGGCTCTGCCTTGGATGACCCAGCTGCGATCTCTGTTGGTGTGGCAGATTATACAAGCCTCAGGTTGAGCTTGTACAACTCCAGGGGGTTCCTTCAGGTCAGTCGTCAGTGGATTGAATTTTCATTAGGACAGTTTTATGACAAATGACAGTCAAGTGTCTTGAGGATGGGTGTCTTAGTACAAAGTCACAGTTGAGGCCGCAAGTGAGAATCATCTAGGACTGCCAAAGAAAAAAGTCAGCTTGGAGGAGAAAGGAGATAAAGCCAGCTGCAGAGTCACAGCTTTATGTTCCTCCCACAATCAGGCAGCAGCTGTGACACGTCACAAGGACCTCTCTCTGGTGACTGCTGCTTTCTGACTTCTGACAGAAGGCAAAAACAAAGGCCTGCTTTGCTATACTCACCTCTTACTGAAAACAACCAACTGCTCCAAGGCCTCACCTCACGATAGCACTCCATTCCTAGTTCAGTTCACTTCAGTTCAGTTTGTCAGTTGTGTCTGACACTTGTGACCCCTTGGACTGTGGCATCCCAGGCTTCCCTTCCCTTCACCATCTCCCGAAGCTTGCTCAGACTCATGTTCGTTGACTCATTGATGCCGTCCAACCATTTCGTCCTCTGTCGAGCTCATTCTTGGTGGCCTCTGGCTAGTTAAGGTAGAAGTAGTATTTATAATTTTTTTTTTTTTTAAATAATAGGGCTTTCCTGGTGATCCAGTGGGTAGAGAGTCCACTTACAGTACAAGGAGTAGCAGTTCAATCCCTGGCCCGGGAAGATGGCCTGGGAAGTGAGGCAGAGTGGCTGGACCAGTGTGTCCAATTATGAACCAGTGCTCTGGAGTGCACGCGCCCAGAGCAGGTGCCCTGCAACAAGAGAGGCCACTGCAGTGGGAGGCCCACACATGCCAGAGAATAAAAGATGGGTGAAAATAAATATAAAATTAAAAGAGGCATGATGGGGGAAGAAAACAAAGTCAATGGCGAAAAAAAAAATTATTTATTTTTTTATTTATTTTTGGCTCTGCTGGGTCTTCATTGCTGCACGGGCTTTTCTTTACTTGGGGCCAGCAGGGGTTACCCTCTAGTTATGCACAAGCTTCTCATTGTGGTGGCTTCTTGTGTTGTGGAGCATGGGCTCTAGGGCACATGGGCTCCGTAGTTGTGGCTCCCAGGCTCTAGAGCAAGGCTCAGTAGTTGTGGTGCACAGGCTTAGTTGCTCCACAGCATGTGGGATCTTCCTAGATCAGGGATTGAACTTGTGTCTCCTGCATTGACAGGCGAATTCTTTACCACTGAGCCACTGGGGAGCTCTGGAATGATTTAGTAATGAGTGTCAGGAGCTGGCACAGAGGACTGTGATAGAGCCCTATGAGAACCCCACGGATGAAGGGAGGAAGTTCCCTAGACAGAAAATGAGATACTGTCATCAGGAAAAGGTGAAGGTGTTGGGCATGCAGACCCAAGAGATGGCTCTTGGAGTTGGCGCTCAATGTGATTATTATTAATGAGGTCATGTTTTTAGAGACATCATAGAATATATTTTATAAATTAGAGACAATAACAATGCTTGATAATGATTGAATATTTGCTCTGTGCTGGACTCTCTACTACTTTTAATTCTTAAAGGTACCTCACATTTATCGTACAGATCTCTGCAGTTTCTAGGATGTACTCTCTGTGCAGGGAGAGTTACCCAGCATGAATGCTGGTGTCAGGTTGCTTCTAGCTCTGGGTAATGACACTGGCCTGGCAGGATCCCCAGTATTCCTCTACATCTTAATGGGATGTGTGAAGTCAGAAGCGGCTCTGGACTCAACTCTTTCTCTCCTTTAGGACAGGGAACTGAAATTCATGAGCTGTTTTACCACATGCCTGAGACTGTTCTAAGAGCTTTGCATGTATCGTCTTCTTTAATCAGATGAACAGAGCCGGTGCTCTGCGATAACAGAGGCCACCGCGATGGGAGGCCCACACAGGCCAAAGAACAAAGATGGATGAAAATAGATAAATGAATGACCAATACAAGTGGCCCACCCGCCCGCCCCTCCTCCTGCCCGCCCGCCTGCTCCCCTGCCTCCCCACCCCCACCAAAATAAATAAATAAATAAATCTTAAAAAAAAAAATGGAATTACTCTATGAACTAACAATTCCATCCTTGGTGTATATCCAAAGTTAAATGTAAGCACTTGAAATGATTTTACACCATGTTCATAGCAGCTTTATTCACAATAGTCAAAATGGCAGAAACTACCTATGTGCCCATGATGGTAAACAAGACGTAGTATATGCATATAACGTTTTCTTACTCACGTTTTTACTCTCTTAAAAAGAGAGGAAAAAAAAAAAAGAGAGAGGAAATTCTGACACATGCTACAACATGGATGAACCCTGAAGACATTATGTCAAGTGAAATGAGTCAGGCACAAAAGGATAGATACGCTCTTACTTCATTTATATTAAGTACTTAGAGTTGTCAAGCCCATAGACAGTAGTATGGTGGTTGCCAGGTACCAGAGCAAGAGAGAAATATTGAGTTATTTTTAATGGGTATGATATTTCATTCTGGCAAGGTGGAAAAAAGTCTGGATATGGACAGTGGTGATGGTTGCCCATAATGCCACTAAACTGATGACTCTAAAATGGTTAAAATGATAAATTTTACATATATTTTACCACCACAGCAAAACAAACAAACCAGGGACAGTAAGTAAGGATACCTACCTAAAGCATTATAAACAGCAGCCAGTATTTATTGACTCCTTACTGGGTCCTGTGGCACTGCTCTAAGAACTTTTACACGTTTTGTTTCATTGAATCCTCCCACAAACCTTTAAGGTAAAGTCTTTGTGAATTTCTTAAGTGGAGAGACTAAGGCTCACAGGGGTTACTGGTTGATCACCTAGTGAAAGGCAGGTTTAAAACCCAAATCTGGCCCAAATGAAGCCTCTGGCATGAATAACTTGTTAGAGGAGGGACATGGACTTGCCACTGCTGTTTCTCCAGTACTGGTGCCAGGTGGTATCTCGTTGTAGTTTTGATTTGCACTTCTCTCAAAATTAGCAGTGATGAGTATCTTTTCATATATCTACGGGCCGTCTGTATGTCTTCTTTGAAGAAAGGTTTGTTTAGGTCTTCAGCTCTTTTTTTTTTTTTGGTTTGGGTTGTTTTTTTGTTTTGATATTGAGCTGTATGAGCTGTTCTTATATTTTGGAAGTGAAGCCCTTGTCAGTTCCATCGTTTGCAAATATTTTCCCCCACTCAACGGGTTGTCTTTTCATTTTGTTTATGGTTTCCTTTGCTCTGCAGAGGTTCATACGTTTGATTAGGTCTCACAGTATTTTTGCTTTTATTTCTATTGCCTTGGGAAACTGACCTAAGAAAACATACTTAGTATGATTTACGTCAGAGAATGTTTTGCCTGTGCTTTCTTCTAGAAGTTTTATGATGTTATGTCTTCTATTTAAGTCTTTAAGCCATTTTGAGTTTATTTTTGTGTATGGTTTGAGAGTGTCTTCTAACTTCATTGGTTTGCATTTGGCTGTCCAACTTTCCCAACACTGCTTGCTGAAGAAACTGTCTTTTCCCCATTGTATATTATTGTCTCCTTGGTTTAAGATTATTAACCATACGTGTGGGAATCCCCTTACTTTTGAGCGTTTAGGCTCTTGGCAGTTTTTCACTATTGTAAACTGTTAGAGTGGCCATCCTTGACCTAGAGAATACTTGCTTGGTGAAATAAGCCTGAAAGACAGACAAATGCTATATTATATCCCTTGTATGTGGAACCTAAAAAACAATACAGATGAATCTATTTATAAAACAGAAACAGATTCACAGACATAGAAAACAAACTTATGGTTACCAAAGGGGAGAGGTAGGTGGGGAAGGGACAAATTAGGAGTATGGGACTAACAGGTGCAAACTACAATACATAAAATAGATAAGCAAGGGCTCCCCTGGTAGCTCAGCAGTGGAGAGTTCGCCTGCCAATGCAGGAGATACAGTTTGATCTGGAAAGATCCCATGTGCTGTGGAGCAACTAAACCTCTGTCTCCTGAATTCCAGGCAGATTCTATACCACAAAGAAACCAGGGAAGCCCCACAGGACAGGGAATTACCAATATCTTCTAATAACCTATAATGAAATATAATCTATAAAACAATAGCAATAGCAAGTCACTATGCTGTAGACCTAAAAACAAATGCCATATTGTAAATGAACTATGTTTCAATTAAAAAAATAATGGTACACCCATGACATTAAATTTTTGCTATATCCTTAGAAATTTTTCTCACTTAGAGTCGCTTGTTAAAAAGTGGATATTCATGATTTAAAGGCTATCAGATTGTTCCCCTAAGCAGCTCCCTCCCCACACTTGACAGCAAAAGCCTCTCATCAGTGAATGCCAGTTTGAACATTAAAAGAGTCCTCTCTAGAACATAGACTTGCTCCTTCCTTGATTTAAAGTGCAGAAGGCACTGCTTCCATAAGAATGCCGGGCCATCTATAATGCAAAAGCATAGGCAGGTCAGGTTCCTTTGGGACAGAGGGAAAGCTGGTGGGGCTCCCAAGGAGGAGACATTTGGAGCAAGGGTGGGAAAGCTTTATCTGTGAGAAGGCAAAGGCTAACTTGATGAATCAGAGAGACCAGAGGGCTCTCAGGTTAGGTTAGGAATGGAGCCAGCAGAGCACTGTGCTTAGCTGCTCTTTGTGCTGATAATCCACACCCCCAATAGCTCCTGCATGTCTCCATCCACTTATGTGGGTCGTTTGCTTTGTGAAGGGAGAATAAGAATCTCTAAGTAGATGGAAGGACTTGTGCTTCCTATCTGCTCCTTTGGCCTGGACCTGAGCACTGTACAGAAAGGGGACTATAGCAAGATACTGATGAAACAATTCAAGGGGGACTTCGCAAGATCCAGGCGAAAGCAGGTCTGCATGAGGATCCAGGTGATAGTAGTCAGAGGCAGCCAATTCGACCCCCAAACCCCAGGAAACACTCTGCTCTGGGGCTGAGAAGAACTCTTGGCCTCCCATGACAGTTTACACAGAGACGATGCTTCTCTGGGAGGTTCAGGGGTCAGAGTCATGAATTAAGTGAAACTGAAGATTTAAAAAACATTTTCTTCAGTCCGAAGTTACAAATGCAGTTGACACTCAAGGGGAGGGGAATTAAATTCCGTCTTTTGAAGGAAAGAGTATCCTGGATTTGAATATGGGTTTTTCAACAACAACAAGAAAATATATACATCCTTCTAGCTGGCGTGAAGGGCGAATTTTTTTGAAAAAAAAGCAATAGCAAGTCACTATGCTGTAGACCTAAAACAAATGCCATATTGTAAATGAACTATGTTTCAATTAAAAATAATGGTACACCCATGACATTAAATTTTGCTATATCCTTAGAAATTTTTCTCACTTAGAGTCGCTTGTTAAAAAGTGGATATTCATGATTTAAAGGCTATCAGATTGTTCCCCTAAGCAGCTCCCTCCCCACACTTGACAGCAAAAGCCTCTCATCAGTGAATGCCAGTTTGAACATTAAAAGAGTCCTCTCTAGAACATAGACTTGCTCCTTCCTTGATTTAAAGTGCAGAAGGCACTGCTTCCATAAGAATGCCGGGCCATCTATAATGCAAAAGCATAGGCAGGTCAGGTTCCTTTGGGACAGAGGGAAAGCTGGTGGGGCTCCCAAGGAGGAGACATTTGGAGCAAGGGTGGGAAAGCTTTATCTGTGAGAAGGCAAAGGCTAACTTGATGAATCAGAGAGACCAGAGGGCTCTCAGGTTAGGTTAGGAATGGAGCCAGCAGAGCACTGTGCTTAGCTGCTCTTTGTGCTGATAATCCACACCCCCAATAGCTCCTGCATGTCTCCATCCACTTATGTGGGTCGTTTGCTTTGTGAAGGGAGAATAAGAATCTCTAAGTAGATGGAAGGACTTGTGCTTCCTATCTGCTCCTTTGGCCTGGACCTGAGCACTGTACAGAAAGGGGACTATAGCAAGATACTGATGAAACAATTCAAGGGGGACTTCGCAAGATCCAGGCGAAAGCAGGTCTGCATGAGGATCCAGGTGATAGTAGTCAGAGGCAGCCAATTCGACCCCCAAACCCCAGGAAACACTCTGCTCTGGGGCTGAGAAGAACTCTTGGCCTCCCATGACAGTTTACACAGAGACGATGCTTCTCTGGGAGGTTCAGGGGTCAGAGTCATGAATTAAGTGAAACTGAAGATTTAAAAAACATTTTCTTCAGTCCGAAGTTACAAATGCAGTTGACACTCAAGGGGAGGGGAATTAAATTCCGTCTTTTGAAGGAAAGAGTATCCTGGATTTGAATATGGGTTTTTCAACAACAACAAGAAAATATATACATCCTTCTAGCTGGCGTGAAGGGAATTACTCAACAGATATTACTGTGATAACTGATTAATTGTTTGTGGGGGGTGGGGGGAACACAATAAAAACTTAAATCCCTACCTCACATTTTACACCTGAAGAAATTCCAGATGGTTTAAATATTTAAGTGTACAAAAGTATTAGGAAAAAATTCTGATGACAAAAACTGAAGTAGAGAAGGATATTGAGCCATGACACAAAAGCTTGGGCAACACAAAGGAAATGATTGATGAATATGATCACATATGAAAATGAAATACTTCAGAGAAAAACAAGTTAAAAAGACAAATGAAAACAGGAGAGAAATATTGGGTACTTATGAACTAAGAGCTCTTAACATTAAGGACTCTTGCAAGTTCACATGCATGCCCATGTGTACACACACACTCACACTCACATCCCAGAAGCGTGTCTTCTCTCCTGGGGAACTAGACTCTAAATGTGCAAGGAGTGAATTGTGCCTGATATGTCTCTGTTCTGCCCATGGAACATTACACATGGTTAGTACTCAAGTGGAGTCTGTTGATTTCAGTTTCAAAAATGTCTGCACCTCTTTCCGCTCCTTGCCGATAAAAACTCTACTCTCACTCAGAAAAACCTCATTAAGATGCTTCCTGTGCTGTTTGTGATTCACAGCTGGATTATGGCACCCGCAGTGCTGATTTCAGCAAGAAGCCTCCTCTAGGCAGAGGCTGGGTTCCTGCAATGCCCAAAGAATGAATTGAAGCTGAAAAGTCTTGGAAACCATTCAGCACCTCCTTCTTATGCCCTTACTATGTATCTGGAGCCATTTTCTTTTTGGTTGTGCTGGGTCTTTTGTTGCTGCACGCAGGCTTTCTGTAGTGTGTGGTGCATGAACTTCTCATTGCAATGGCTTCTCTTCTTGCGGAGCGCAGGCTCTGGGGTGCAAGAGTTCAGTAACTGTGAGTCACAGGTTTCAGAATGCAGACTCAGTATTTGTGCTGCATGGGCTTAGTTGCTCCAAGGCATGTGCAATCTTCACAGACTAGGGATTGAACCCATGTTCCCTGCATTGGCAGACAGATTCTTATTCACTGTACCACCAGGGAGGTCCTTTTTTTTTTTTTTAAAGTTAAGTTTGTGCTCTTAAGCAAGAGTGCAGACAAGAAGAGACCTAATCAAGAAGAAGGAGCATGGGTGGGGAGAGATGGATTTAGTAGCTCGCTTCTTATCTGCACGACCAAACAGGCCTCTTCCTGCTCTGGGCCTCAATTGCTCCCTGTGTAAAATGAGTAGTGGGACTAGGTGGTCCCCACAGGGTCTTCCAATTCTCACATCTAAAGATTCAGCTCATTTTCTCTCTTGAATGTGTGGGCCCTAATAGCTATTTAACTTTATTCAAGAGGTTTTGGGAAGTCCCTTGAGAGTTCTTTTTCAGATTTTGTAACCCACTGAGAATAAAATAGAAAATGTTTTCAATTACTGAAGTTGTTCCTACATTTTCAAAAACAGATTCCATTCCACTCATTTGGAAAAAGTAGAATTGCAACAGAATGAAATAACCAAGGAGGCAATAATCAGGTTAAGTGGTGGGTCTGCCCCAGTCTCCACGTGGGCTGCAGTGATGCATGTTGGCCTGTAATTTGAAAAGTGCCTGTTGGCTTTCCAGGGACTCAGTGTCCTCTGTCACTTCAGGAGATTGTCCAGACCAAGGCTGGCTCCCAACACAGAATAAGCCCTGGGGTTGTTGGCAGGTCCTCCCTGCTCCACAGTGGTATTCTCTTGGCCTATGATCTTAGAATTTTCAGGTTGCTAGAAATGTTTAACACCAGGACCTCTTCTTTGAGTTAAGGTCTTCAGCAGTGACTATTTTTGGTGGCCCACATGGTCCCTCCCATTATCCATCCTAGTCCATCTATCCTCCTTCTGATCAGGTCCCAGGTGTAAGTGTGAGAGCTAATGTAGACCAAACATTAGACTTCCTTTTCCTGGACACATGAGTGATCTGCATGGGCATAAAACCCATGATGCTGAGGGAGGGAGGGTCCCTCTCCCTAGATCTGCACTGCCCCTGGGGCTGCTAAGCTCAGGGCAGGGGAGTCTGAGCTGCTGGCAGCCATCATTGTTGCACACGGACAGAATCTGATATAGAATGAGGCCATGCTGAGCCTACAGAGAGGAGATTTGGAGAGAGTACCCTGGAAGGAGAGGACCAAATAAATAAGAGGGAGACTCAGAAAGGTGGGGGTGATGAACAAGAGAGAGAGATTGACTGATTGACCTTGAAGCTGAAACTGTGGTTCCTGCACTCCCCCTTAGTGCCTTTAAGCTGCCTCACTATCTTCCCAGACACATAAGCAAATAAATCGTCTTTCTGCTTCAGGTGTTTTGAATTTGGACGTGTCCTGAATAATGTATTATTGTATCTCCAGGAGGCTTTTCTTAAAGTGTGAATGTGTTATCCAGAGGGATGACATATGAAATCAGGATGTAGGTTAGTTTTTCAGATAAGTTGTGACTAATACTTGGAACAGATAACTTTTGACTGGGAAGATAAAGTAGGGTATTGCTAGAGAGTTAAAGGTAGTGCTAGAGAAGGGCAGAATCCTATACATTGTTGGGGGGAATCATGTAAAATGATACAGCCACAGTGGAAAACAGCCTGACATGTCCTCAAAAAATTGAGCATATGTCACCTTATGACCCAGCAGTTCTATTCCTATGTATATACTAAGGAGAATTGAAAACATATGTTCACACATAAAGCCATATGTGAGTATGCATAGTAGCATTATTCATAATAGCCAAAAAGGAGAAACAAACCAACTTCTATTAAGTGATAAATGGATAAACAAAATATACTATATCCACACAATGGAATATTATTCAGCGATAAAAAGGAATGAAGTAGGCCAAAGAACAAAGATGGATGAAAAATAAATAAATGAAAGATCAATAGAGGGCTCCCCTTGTGGCTCAGTGGATAAGAACCCGTCTGCCAATGCAGGAGACACAGGTTCGATCCCTGACCTGGGAGGATCCCACATACCACAGAGCAGCTAAACCCACACATCAACAAATACCCAGCACAGCCAAAAATAAATAAATAAAAGGTTTAAAAAAAAAAAAAAAAGATCAATAGAAGTGGCCTGCTCACCCCTCTCCCTCCCTAACCCAAACCCCCACCCCCAAAATCACACTCACTAAAAAAAAAAAAAAAAAGGAATGAAGTACTGATACATGCTACCACATGGATGAACTTTGAAAATATTATGCTAAGTTAAAGGAGCTTGTCACTAAAGGCCACATGTATGTGACTCCATTTATATGAAATGACCAGAACAGGCAAATCTATAGCGACAGAAAGTGTCTCTGTACTTGTGTACTTTAAAAGGATGAGTTACATCTCAATTTTTTTAAAAAAAAGACTACTTTTATTACCCAGGTCATTCCCACCCTTGAATCATAGCATCCAGAGGTCATTTTGTGGTTTGGCTCTGATCCTCCCTAGACATCCTTCCTCCAGCTCCCCAACCCACGCTGGACCCTCCACCACAGTTAGAACCCTTGGAACACTGTCTGGTGTGAACAGGAGCTGGAGCTGACTTTTCTTTCAGGGAAGCTGAACTCTTTTCTCCTGGCTCTATTTTTCCGCAGGAGTACAAGACCAGTCTTATCAACTCAAAGGGGGTAGGCAGCAGTGGACTGAAACTAATTCACAGTTTTGCTTAAATTTACTTGTCAACGGCAGAAATACTCAATTTCATGCAGTCCCAATTCCCTTCACTGGGAGCAGATTTCCAGAAGGCAATTATGTAGAACAAAATGTAATGGGTAACAGGGGGTGCCTTGTGAATTATTCATAATCCGATAATGATTTTAACCCATTTTTAACATGACCTGCGATTGGTGTTAGCTTCTGGAAAGTTCCCAAAGTAAGCAACAGAGGCTTCCTTTTGCTATGCTTATATAACCATAAACCTCCTGCCTTTCCCAAACCACCTAAATAATTAAAATCAAAAGCGGCCTGGGATCCCTTTTCCTCCCTAAGTCTTCAAAGCAAAGGGAAATGTTGCCTTACAGACTCCATCTCACTTTCCCCATCACTCCTTCTTAGAGACTTCTCAGAGAGGTCGGGTACCACATTGTGCCCAACAGATGGGCTGACTCTGGGAAAGCACACCATACTTATTTGTTTTTGATTGTTTCAGTGAATGAATGAATCATGGAAAGAATGAGGTATTTGTAGAAAAGAAGACTTGGGTTAAGTGGACTAGCTGTGTGATTTGAGCAAGTTTCTTGCTCTCAGGGTTTTTTTAAATTTATTTTTTATCTGTAAAATGATACCTGCTTTGCTGGATTGTAGGAAGAATTTGAGAACAGAGTAAGTGCTCAGTAAACAGTAACTATTATGGTAGCTAGTCTTTCTTTCTAGTAGCAGCCCTGGAACTTCCTCAGATCTGGTAAACAACGAGAGAGTTAGCCAAAGCTTCTAGAGCCAAAGGTTTCCAATTCTGGCTGTGTAGCAGAATCACCTGGACACTTTTTTTTTTAATATAAATTTCCAGATTCTGCCTCTGCAGATTCTAATTCAGTGAGAATGGGATGGCATTGGAGAGTATCTTTTTTTTAGGTTTGTTTTGAAATTAAGCTAAAATGTATCTACAGTGAAATATGCAGATCTTCAAAGTATGATTGAATGGGCTTTGGCAAGTGAATAGACATAGAACATTTTCCATGGCTCCAGAAAGTTAAATCAATCTGCATTCTGCATAGACACCAGTGTGCTGATTTCTGTCACCAGAAGTGAATTTTGCCTGTTCTTGAATATCAGCAGCATCATACGGTATTCACTTTTTTGGTATCTGGTTTCTTTTACTTCTCCATGTTTTCCAGATCCATCCTTGTTGCTGGATGGATCACACCAACTATTCATTACTTTTTGTTGCTGAGTAGTATTCACCATGGGGCTTCTCTGGTGACTCAGCGGTAAAGAATCCACCTACAATGCAGGAGACACAGGAGATGTGGATTTGATCTCTGGGTCAGGAAGATCCCCTGGAGAAGTAAATGGCATCAGTATTCTTGCCTGGAGAATCCCATGGACAGAGGAGCCTGGCGGGCTACAGTCCATAGCGTCGCACAGAGCTGGACATGACTGAGCAGGCATGCCTGAGTATCCACTATAGGGCAGCGCCTTCATTTGTTTCTCTCTTCACCTACCGGAGTGACTTTTAGGCTTGTTTTTGTCTACTGTGTATAAAGCTGATATAAATATATTTTTATTTATCCTGAAGTTTAGCCCACCCCCAAGAGACTTCTCAGAGAGGTCGGGTACCACATTGTGCCCAACAGATGGGCTGACTCTGGGAAAGCACACCATACTTATTTGTTTTTGATTGTTTCAGTGAATGAATGAATCATGGAAAGAATGAGGTATTTGTAGAAAAGAAGACTTGGGTTAAGTGGACTAGCTGTGTGATTTGAGCAAGTTTCTTGCTCTCAGGGTTTTTTTAAATTTATTTTTTATCTGTAAAATGATACCTGCTTTGCTGGATTGTAGGAAGAATTTGAGAACAGAGTAAGTGCTCAGTAAACAGTAACTATTATGGTAGCTAGTCTTTCTTTCTAGTAGCAGCCCTGGAACTTCCTCAGATCTGGTAAACAACGAGAGAGTTAGCCAAAGCTTCTAGAGCCAAAGGTTTCCAATTCTGGCTGTGTAGCAGAATCACCTGGACACTTTTTTTTTTAATATAAATTTCCAGATTCTGCCTCTGCAGATTCTAATTCAGTGAGAATGGGATGGCTTTGGGAGAGTATCTTTTTTTTAGGTTTGTTTTGAAATTAAGCTAAAATGTATCTACAGTGAAATATGCAGATCTTCAAAGTATGATTGAATGGGCTTTGGCAAGTGAATAGACATAGAACATTTTCCATGGCTCCAGAAAGTTAAATCAATCTGCATTCTGCATAGACACCAGTGTGCTGATTTCTGTCACCAGAAGTGAATTTTGCCTGTTCTTGAATATCAGCAGCATCATACGGTATTCACTTTTTTGGTATCTGGTTTCTTTTACTTCTCCATGTTTTCCAGATCCATCCTTGTTGCTGGATGGATCACACCAACTATTCATTACTTTTTGTTGCTGAGTAGTATTCACCATGGGGCTTCTCTGGTGACTCAGCGGTAAAGAATCCACCTACAATGCAGGAGACACAGGAGATGTGGATTTGATCTCTGGGTCAGGAAGATCCCCTGGAGAAGTAAATGGCATCAGTATTCTTGCCTGGAGAATCCCATGGACAGAGGAGCCTGGCGGGCTACAGTCCATAGCGTCGCACAGAGCTGGACATGACTGAGCAGGCATGCCTGAGTATCCACTATAGGGCAGCGCCTTCATTTGTTTCTCTCTTCACCTACCGGAGTGACTTTTAGGCTTGTTTTTGTCTACTGTGTATAAAGCTGATATAAATATATTTTTATTTATCCTGAATAAAGACCTAGGAGGAGAATTGCTACGTAACAGCATTTAACTTCATTTTTAGTTTATTTTTTGTTAATTCTTCAAGTGATTCTGATAATCATTCAGACTTGAGAACCCCTAAGAGAGCGAAAGATCAACCTGCATGGTCTAGGTGATGATCTGCTCAGCTTTGGTTTCTCTGTGCAGGTGCAGAGATGACTTCTTTTACCCAGGAAACATCTTGTTTTCGCTCTCGTGGCTCCCCAGCTCTTCTCTCCCACACTTGCCAATTTTTTAGCCAGAGAAGAGAGTTCCCAGCCCAGGATCCCCTTGAGTCTCTTGATTGTGTCATCCAGAGTTCCAGGAAGCACTGAGCGTGTGAAGGGAATTGGGTGAGGCTGCCGACTCAACAAAGACTAGCTCTGACCTTGGGCTCTCTTGCTTAGGATGAAAGGCCAACCATCAGGCCACTTGGGAGCGGGAGAGTTAGCCCTTTCCCTCTGGGCCACAGTGATCACCTGACACAGGGGCAGGCCTGGAGCCATCTGGCACTGAATCCTTGAGTAAGCCATGTGGAACTCCAAAAGAAGTGCCCACTCCTCAGCCTCAGGAAGTTGGAGTCAGAGTTGGATGCTGTACCACTGTGTTGGAAGGAGAAAAGCTATCAAAACACAATTTTGTTTCAAGGGTCATGCTGACTGTTGGCTCAGGAATAATATATTCTTTCTTTTTGAAATCCCTTTTGAAGGGATTATTAGAATTTCATGATGGGATGAAGATATTGGGAATTGAAGTGATGCTCTAATCCAGTGTTTCTGAAGGGTGGTCTACATGTGTGGATGGTTTCAGGGATTGTACAAATGAATATGATTAAAAATAAATATTTATTTTAGTCATAGTCGAGAAAATAAAACTGGCACCATAAATATGTGACTTCATGGATGTATTGCTTAGCGTGGAGCCAAGTATTTTTCAGGAAGAGATTAAATATATCTCTTCCTGAAAGGAAGACAGGTAATACAAAGGTGTGACAAAAAGTAAGAAAGTGGGGTTTCCCTGGTGGTCCAGTGGGTAAGGACACCGCCTTGCAGTGCAAGGGGCGCCAGTTCGATCCCTGACTTGGGAGGATCCCACGTGCTGCGGAGCAGCTGGACCAGTATGTCCAGTTGCCGAGCCCTAGCTCTAGAGTGCATGCGCCCGGAGCCAGTGCTCTGCAACGAGAGAGGCCACTGCGATAGGAGGCCCACACAGGCCAAAAAAAAAAAAAAAAAGATAAATAAGTGAAAGATCAATGGAAGTGGCCAAAAAAAAAAACAGAAAAAAAAGTAAGAAAGTGGAGTTGAGTGACTGTGATTTAGAAAACTATTTTTTTAAAGTTTTTTCTGATATGGATCTCTTTTTAAAAGTCTTTATTGAATTTGTTACAGTATGGCTTCTGTTTTCTCTTTTGTTTCGTTGGCTGTGACACATGTGAGACCTTAGCTTCCCTGACCAGGGATCAAACCTCTACCCCCTGCATTAGAAGGCAAAGTCCTTTTTCTTTTTTTCTTTTTTCCCTTCAATTTTGGCCTCTTTTCTATTTACTTTCATCCATCTTTATTCTTTGGCCTGTGTGGCCCTCCCATTGCAGTGGCCTCTCCTTGCAGAGCACTGGCTCTCGGTGCATACGCTCCACAGTGCTGGCTCATAATTGGACACACCAGTCCAGCTGCTCCACGGCATGTGGGATCTTCCCGGGCCAGGGATCAAGCTGGTACCCCTTGCACTGCAAGGTGGACTCTTTACCCACTGGACCACCAGGGAAGCCCAGAGGGTGCAGTCTTAACCACTGGACTGCCAGGAAAGTTCCTAGAAAACTATTAAGTCATGCATTTGACAGATGAGCAAAGCAAGGTCCTGAGGTGCAGATGACCTACTCACCGACAGACTTCCTTAGAGCCAGGACCAGATCACCAAAGTTGCCTGGTTCCTGCCCTTTCCACTAAGCTGCTCTGAATATATTAAAAATTTTAGTCATAGTCGAGAAAATAAAACTGGCACCATAAATATGTGACTTCATGGATGTATTGCTTAGCGTGGAGCCAAGTATTTTTCAGGAAGAGATTAAATATATCTCTTCCTGAAAGGAAGACAGGTAATACAAAGGTGTGACAAAAAGTAAGAAAGTGGGGTTTCCCTGGTGGTCCAGTGGGTAAGGACACCGCCTTGCAGTGCAAGGGGCGCCAGTTCGATCCCTGACTTGGGAGGATCCCACGTGCTGCGGAGCAGCTGGACCAGTATGTCCAGTTGCCGAGCCCTAGCTCTAGAGTGCATGCGCCCGGAGCCAGTGCTCTGCAACGAGAGAGGCCACTGCGATAGGAGGCCCACACAGGCCAAAAAAAAAAAAAAAAAGATAAATAAGTGAAAGATCAATGGAAGTGGCCAAAAAAAAAAACAGAAAAAAAAGTAAGAAAGTGGAGTTGAGTGACTGTGATTTAGAAAACTATTTTTTTAAAGTTTTTTCTGATATGGATCTCTTTTTAAAAGTCTTTATTGAATTTGTTACAGTATGGCTTCTGTTTTCTCTTTTGTTTCGTTGGCTGTGACACATGTGAGACCTTAGCTTCCCTGACCAGGGATCAAACCTCTACCCCCTGCATTAGAAGGCAAAGTCCTTTTTCTTTTTTTCTTTTTTCCCTTCAATTTTGGCCTCTTTTCTATTTACTTTCATCCATCTTTATTCTTTGGCCTGTGTGGCCCTCCCATTGCAGTGGCCTCTCCTTGCAGAGCACTGGCTCTCGGTGCATACGCTCCACAGTGCTGGCTCATAATTGGACACACCAGTCCAGCTGCTCCACGGCATGTGGGATCTTCCCGGGCCAGGGATCAAGCTGGTACCCCTTGCACTGCAAGGTGGACTCTTTACCCACTGGACCACCAGGGAAGCCCAGAGGGTGCAGTCTTAACCACTGGACTGCCAGGAAAGTTCCTAGAAAACTATTAAGTCATGCATTTGACAGATGAGCAAAGCAAGGTCCTGAGGTGCAGATGACCTACTCACCGACAGACTTCCTTAGAGCCAGGACCAGATCACCAAAGTTGCCTGGTTCCTGCCCTTTCCACTAAGCTGCTCTTCCCTCTTATAGGGAGGGAGAGTGATCTCAAGGCCATGTTGCTCTAGCCCGTAGATTCAAAGTTAAATGCATTTGTGGAAACCTCCTTCAGTTTGCTCAGACTGCAAAGTCAAGAGGCATCTGTAACAGAACAAGGCTCCAGGAAACCTGAGTTGATGAGAGGAACCTGCCTTCTATAGAATGAGCGCCAAGATCTTGGAAACTCCTCATAGGAACTCTCCAGGGGGACAAGAGGACAGAAGGAGAGTGGTCAAGCTGGTTTCCCTATCCCTGCCCCTCACCCTTCCAGAAGATTAAAAACAGCCTTTAAGTCAAGGTACGAGAAGGCATGAGGGCCTTTTGTAGGCCATCTACCTCTGCACGGGTGTTTTTTGAGGACACAGGGAGGGCTCCGATTATTCAGAGACAGCTTCAGGCATCTGGGAACATGTAAGTCCCAGCTTTCCAGATGACTGTCATCTCTGAATTGTCACAGATCCAATAGGGAGCTGTAGAGGAGACACGTTGGTCAGGATTCCAGCACTGGCTGAGCCCTGTGGCACTCAGAGTGAAAAGGGCAGGCACTGGAAATGCGGTCAGGGACTTGAACTTTTTCAGATGGCAGTATTACTGACAGTGAGGGAGAGGATATGTTACTGATTTGGTCAACGGGACTTGGGCCGGGGTCCTAGTCTAGGCCAGGATCCCTTGTCCCAGCCAGGAGAGGAGACAAGGGATCAGATCTTTTTCTGATCAGATTCATGCAGCCAATAATGAAGCTGAAGCTGAAAGTAAAGCATCACTGGCTTTATTCAGCAACCAAAGAAAGGAGAAGCAAATCAACTTCTCACCCCATTTCGGGTGGAGACACCAAATATAGGAGGGTCCAGGCAAAAGGCAAAAAGTTGGAAAGAGTGAAGGGAGGGAGTATTCATGAGTTATCTGAGAACAGGAGTGTGGTTTGGGAAGTTCCTAGAAAACTATTAATCATCATTTGACAGATGAGCAAAGCAAGGTCCTGAGGTGCAGATGACCTACTCACCGACAGACTTCCTTAGAGCCAGGACCAGATCACCAAAGTTGCCTGGTTCCTGCCTTTCCACTAAGCTGCTCTTCCCTCTTATAGGGAGGGAGAGTGATCTCAAGGCCATGTTGCTCTAGCCCGTAGATTCAAAGTTAAATGCATTTGTGGAAACCTCCTTCAGTTTGCTCAGACTGCAAAGTCAAGAGGCATCTGTAACAGAACAAGGCTCCAGGAAACCTGAGTTGATGAGAGGAACCTGCCTTCTATAGAATGAGCGCCAAGATCTTGGAAACTCCTCATAGGAACTCTCCAGGGGGACAAGAGGACAGAAGGAGAGTGGTCAAGCTGGTTTCCCTATCCCTGCCCCTCACCCTTCCAGAAGATTAAAAACAGCCTTTAAGTCAAGGTACGAGAAGGCATGAGGGCCTTTTGTAGGCCATCTACCTCTGCACGGGTGTTTTTTGAGGACACAGGGAGGGCTCCGATTATTCAGAGACAGCTTCAGGCATCTGGGAACATGTAAGTCCCAGCTTTCCAGATGACTGTCATCTCTGAATTGTCACAGATCCAATAGGGAGCTGTAGAGGAGACACGTTGGTCAGGATTCCAGCACTGGCTGAGCCCTGTGGCACTCAGAGTGAAAAGGGCAGGCACTGGAAATGCAGGTCAGGGACTTGAACTTTTTCAGATGGCAGTATTACTGACAGTGAGGGAGAGGATATGTTACTGATTTGGTCAACGGGACTTGGGCCGGGGTCCTAGTCTAGGCCAGGATCCCTTGTCCCAGCCAGGAGAGGAGACAAGGGATCAGATCTTTTTCTGATCAGATTCATGCAGCCAATAATGAAGCTGAAGCTGAAAGTAAAGCATCACTGGCTTTATTCAGCAACCAAAGAAAGGAGAAGCAAATCAACTTCTCACCCCATTTCGGGTGGAGACACCAAATATAGGAGGGTCCAGGCAAAAGGCAAAAAGTTGGAAAGAGTGAAGGGAGGGAGTATTCATGAGTTATCTGAGAACAGGAGTGTGGTTTGGGTTCAGAACTGCAGCTTTCCTTTTTAGCCCTTGCATGGGCTTTTCGGTTGTTGTCATGGCAATTGTTGATTGCTGTGGCACAGACAGATATGTCGTTTAGCACGCTGATGTGTTACAATGAGAATATAGAGGCTTGAGGTCTACTGGAAGTCAAGTCTTCTGCATCTTGGGCCAGGTTGGTTCTAACCAGTTGTTTTTTTTTTTCCTTCTTTGTGCTTCCTCCTGAAACTTAGGTAAGAGTAACTGGTTTCTCTTTGAGAGAGGGACAAGAGCGTGATTCCAGGGCAAAAGCCCTGGTAACAGAGTCATCTTACTGTTGCTCTTCCCTGGGCAACGGCACTTATCCAACCCCTTCCTTGGGGTTTTGTGTCTCTTGCTGAGGCAACTGCAGCCTTTGCGATCTGGGAGCCCTTGGTTCTTCCTCTGTGATTTGGGTAGTGTGTGACCTGCTAACCCACCCTTGGAGGAAGTTTCAGACATCTAGGCACACGGCCCCACCTAACCTTTGTCAACTTAAAAAGATGTACAACGTGAAAGTTAGTGAGTTAAGTTTTATTTGGGGCAAAATGAGGGCTGCAGCCCCAAAGAAAGCACCTCAGATAGCTCTGAGAGACTGCTCCTGTGCTGCAGTCCTCGTTTTTTGCCTCCAAATAAAACTTAACTCACAATTCTTATATTGTACATCTTTTTTAAGTTGTCACCTCAAAGAAGGCATCATGGAATATACTGTGTGTAAGTTTTCCAGTCAGCCTGACAAGAGCTCAGCATTGAGGAAGATAGGCCTTATCTTGCAGCCAGATCAGGGTCTGTGGGTGAACTCCTCTGCCTCCACCACCTGTCCTGGCTCTGGGCCTTGGGGATGGGAACCCTAAGCATTCGAGAGTGGATGAGTAAAACCAGTAAGTGCAGTTCCAGAGTTCCTCCAGAGTTCCTCTTGTCCTTTGTAGGCTCAGTGTGAAGATTTTTTAGTTGAGCAAAGTACCTTAATGTGTTCTTATGATATCCTGGGTTGGCTTAGGAACTTGATTTGAGTGGAAGCAGACATCTGAACACCTCTGCAGCAGAATGTAATAAGGAATTTCCAGGTACCTACTGTGAGCTGGGCGTGGGGTGTGTGATCAGGAGGGAGGAGAACCAGATAAGAGCCCCAGTCTGAGTTCGATGGATAGAAGATGAAGAATAGGAGACTCGGACCATAGGTTGCTCTTATTCTGAGCAATGCAGTGTTTGCTCTCTCTCATCCCCAGATCTTCAGTAAAACCTTCAGTGAACCTGGCCAGTGTTGATGGTGACTAGGGCTCGTGCATGGCGTGGGTGGGACACAGGTGAGGCAGGCAGAGAAGTCCCTAGATCAGAGGATGACCTTAAAAGCTGGGACTGAACTGGGGCACAGCCCCCAAAACCTCCTCTCTGAAACAGAAGTGAGGCCATTATGAAAGCAGGAATAGGGGTGGGGTGAGGTGAGGGAGCAGAGAGGGTGCATGCTGCGTTGGGTCTCACTTTGTAAGAATGGTCTAGACCCTGGGTTCTTCCTCTGTGATTTGGGTAGTGTGTGACCTGCTAACCCACCCTTGGAGGAAGTTTCAGACATCTAGGCACACGGCCCCACCTAACCTTTGTCAACTTAAAAAGATGTACAACGTGAAAGTTAGTGAGTTAAGTTTTATTTGGGGCAAAATGAGGGCTGCAGCCCCAAAGAAAGCACCTCAGATAGCTCTGAGAGACTGCTCCTGTGCTGCAGTCCTCGTTTTTTGCCTCCAAATAAAACTTAACTCACAATTCTTATATTGTACATCTTTTTTAAGTTGTCACCTCAAAGAAGGCATCATGGAATATACTGTGTGTAAGTTTTCCAGTCAGCCTGACAAGAGCTCAGCATTGAGGAAGATAGGCCTTATCTTGCAGCCAGATCAGGGTCTGTGGGTGAACTCCTCTGCCTCCACCACCTGTCCTGGCTCTGGGCCTTGGGGATGGGAACCCTAAGCATTCGAGAGTGGATGAGTAAAACCAGTAAGTGCAGTTCCAGAGTTCCTCCAGAGTTCCTCTTGTCCTTTGTAGGCTCAGTGTGAAGATTTTTTAGTTGAGCAAAGTACCTTAATGTGTTCTTATGATATCCTGGGTTGGCTTAGGAACTTGATTTGAGTGGAAGCAGACATCTGAACACCTCTGCAGCAGAATGTAATAAGGAATTTCCAGGTACCTACTGTGAGCTGGGCGTGGGGTGTGTGATCAGGAGGGAGGAGAACCAGATAAGAGCCCCAGTCTGAGTTCGATGGATAGAAGATGAAGAATAGGAGACTCGGACCATAGGTTGCTCTTATTCTGAGCAATGCAGTGTTTGCTCTCTCTCATCCCCAGATCTTCAGTAAAACCTTCAGTGAACCTGGCCAGTGTTGATGGTGACTAGGGCTCGTGCATGGCGTGGGTGGGACACAGGTGAGGCAGGCAGAGAAGTCCCTAGATCAGAGGATGACCTTAAAAGCTGGGACTGAACTGGGGCACAGCCCCCAAAACCTCCTCTCTGAAACAGAAGTGAGGCCATTATGAAAGCAGGAATAGGGGTGGGGTGAGGTGAGGGAGCAGAGAGGGTGCATGCTGCGTTGGGTCTCACTTTGTAAGAATGGTCTAGACCCTGGGTTGGTTTGTCTTCCCCCGACCCACAGAGCACTAACCAGGAACTTGGGAATCTCTTATACTCTGATTCCATCCTTGGTCTTTACTGATTAGTCCAGGCCTGGGAACCTCTGGCCTGGGCCAGTGAGTCTTTCCTCTTGGTGTTTTGGCCTTAGAATGAGAGAGTGCTTGAGGTCAGACTGTCTGCCATGACTGAGGCTGTGAAAAGTAAAACTCATAGGACCTGTCAACAGCCATACTTCCTGTTTTGTGGGGAAAGCCACTGAAAGGAGAAGGAGAGATGCCAGTGTCCTGAGAAGTAAACGTGATGGGCATGGAGTCTGATGACCTTCAGGCTTCAGAGCCCCAGCTATGTCACTGCCTAAAGAGCCCTTCTCCGTGAGTTTGGTCTTTGACACTTGCATGCAGAAGTGCCCACTGGACACCAAGCACCATCTGCTCACCCCCTCATCTGCCAGGCACCCTCTCTGCAAGTGGGGAGCTTAGATGAGGACAGAGGAAAATGGTTCAGCGTAGGGTGGGAGCTCCTTGGATCCTGCACTATAGTAACCACTTCCACAAATTACTTTTGTTTACCTGTTTGGTCTTCCCGTATAGCTTAGCTGGTAAAGAATCCACCTGCAGTGCAGGAGACCCAGGTTCGATTCCTGGGTTGGGAAGATCCCCTGGAGAAGGGATAGGCTATCCACTCCAGTATTCTTGGGCTTCCCGGTGGCTCAGATGGTAAAAAATTCTCTTGCAATGTGGGAGACCTGGGTTTGATCCCTGGGTAGGGAAGATCCCCAGAGAAAGGCAGCCCACTCTAGTATTCTTTTTCTTTTAATTTTTTTTTTTTCTAGTATTCTTGCTTAGAGAATTCCATGACTCACCCATGGGTCACACAGAGTTGGACACAACTGAGTGATTTGCACTTTCTTTACCTGTTTACTTTATCATCCCTCTCTCCTGGGGAAATGTAAAGTTCCATTCTGTCTTGTTTAACATGGTATCCCTAGTACTTAGAACACAGTAGGTGCTCATGACTCATTGAATGAATGAATAAAGAACTCAGACTTGAAATCAGGCCACTATAGACCCCATACAAGGTCACAATTGTAGCAGAAAGATCTTGATGCCAGACACTTCAGTTGAAATTTGTGTATCCAGGCTTTCTGAGCATCAGCTGAGTGCATATGCTGGGGGCCTGGCTGGATAATACAATCAGTGCTTCATAGACCACAGATAAAGAGCCAAAGACTGGGTATGAAAAATGGGCTCTTGGGAGGAGATGTTCAATGCAGATTACAAAGGTTTCCAACGGGACTAGGGAACTGAAAGGCAGCTGTAATTAGAAAGCGTAGGCATTCAGAGCTGCCTGGAGGTCAAAGGGGCTGGGTTGGCAGGCTGGGGAGCTCGGGCAGGAAATGGACACGGAGGCACTGCAGTTCTGGGCTGACATAATTGGACAGAGATCAGCAGCCAGTTGCCATGGTAGCAGCCAATCCGAGGGGCTGCTTCTGTGGCGTGGAGTCAAGGTTTCTAAAGAAGGGGCTAAAAAAGCTGCCTTTGTTCCCACTCTGAGCGAGTTGCTGTCAGATCCCTGTGGGGGTGATGTGACGTGGGGCCTGAGCCAACAAGTGCTGGCCACCGGGGCCAGGATGGGGCCATGTGAGGACCCAAGGGGGCTGGCTGGGGCCAGAGAAGCTCACTGTAGTCATTTCCTGGAGCTGCTGGTACCTCCCAGGGTGGAGCAGTGGCCATGGCTTGGGTTTCAGCCACTAGGAGTGCAGTGGTCAGATCACAGTTTGGCCTCTTAGCAGCTGTGTGACTCTAGAAACGAGGGAGCTTCGGTTTCCTTACATGTAAAGAGGGATAGTATCACCTTTTCTCCAAAGTAGTTGTGAGGATTGAGAGATATGCTGTAGTCACACAGTCAGTGAGATACTATTGTCATTCTTTCGACAGATGACACAAACTGCTTCTCAACAGCTTCTCAAAAGGGAATTTGGCTTCTAGGGGGTTACTTCTTTAGGGATACCCAAAAGGCAGCCAGCAGAGCCTAAAAAACTCCAGGAGGTAACCAGTTAGACTAACAAAGTGGTCTTTAAGAAGAAAACATTCTTAAAGCAGTTCTTGAGAGCCATGAGCCCTCAGAGAGCCCTTGTCCTTTGTTCTTCTGGCCAATTTGTGGGCCTGGATGGGATACAAAGATGAGGCCATCCCTCCCTTTGCCTTCCCTGCCAGAAGAGAGAACACAGAAGAGGGGGCTCTCAGGGGAGAGGAAGGTAAAGGGCAGCAGAGGTGCTTAGCTTAGAGACCACGACAGACCAGAGGCAGACAGAGCCAGGGTACGACTGTGGTCTGACCACCCCCCTTCTTCTCACTCTCCCCAGAAGACGTGCTGTGAGATGCAGACATCCCTGTTTGGACTCTGGCACAGTTCTCTGTTGCTATGGCAACTCAGTGGGCTCTCTGGTGGGTGGAGGAAGGCAGTCGCTGTGTGGTAATCAGCATTGGAGGCAGCAACAACTCTGCCCTTTCCCCGAGGCACTCAAGGCAGTTTCTGAGTGATGGAGAGCCGTTCCCTCTGCCCTCTCCGGAAGTCACCAGGAGGCCTCTGAGACTTCAGGGCTGTCGTCCTGGCTCCTATCTGCACCGTCTCACCAGGAGGAACCAGGCCCTTGTGTGGAGACAGAGCTCCTGGCGACCCCTCCCTTAGGGTGGCTCCTCAGACCACACATTTTTTTTTTTCTGGATAGTTTGCCAGGATGGGGCCATGTGAGGACCCAAGGGGCTGGCTGGGGCCAGAGAAGCTCACTGTAGTCATTTCCTGGAGCTGCTGGTACCTCCCAGGGTGGAGCAGTGGCCATGGCTTGGGTTTCAGCCACTAGGAGTGCAGTGGTCAGATCACAGTTTGGCCTCTTAGCAGCTGTGTGACTCTAGAAACGAGGGAGCTTCGGTTTCCTTACATGTAAAGAGGGATAGTATCACCTTTTCTCCAAAGTAGTTGTGAGGATTGAGAGATATGCTGTAGTCACACAGTCAGTGAGATACTATTGTCATTCTTTCGACAGATGACACAAACTGCTTCTCAACAGCTTCTCAAAAGGGAATTTGGCTTCTAGGGGGTTACTTCTTTAGGGATACCCAAAAGGCAGCCAGCAGAGCCTAAAAAACTCCAGGAGGTAACCAGTTAGACTAACAAAGTGGTCTTTAAGAAGAAAACATTCTTAAAGCAGTTCTTGAGAGCCATGAGCCCTCAGAGAGCCCTTGTCCTTTGTTCTTCTGGCCAATTTGTGGGCCTGGATGGGATACAAAGATGAGGCCATCCCTCCCTTTCCCTTTCCCCTGCCAGAAGAGAGAACACAGAAGAGGGGGCTCTCAGGGGAGAGGAAGGTAAAGGGCAGCAGAGGTGCTTAGCTTAGAGACCACGACAGACCAGAGGCAGACAGAGCCAGGGTACGACTGTGGTCTGACCACCCCCCTTCTTCTCACTCTCCCCAGAAGACGTGCTGTGAGATGCAGACATCCCTGTTTGGACTCTGGCACAGTTCTCTGTTGCTATGGCAACTCAGTGGGCTCTCTGGTGGGTGGAGGAAGGCAGTCGCTGTGTGGTAATCAGCATTGGAGGCAGCAACAACTCTGCCCTTTCCCCGAGGCACTCAAGGCAGTTTCTGAGTGATGGAGAGCCGTTCCCTCTGCCCTCTCCGGAAGTCACCAGGAGGCCTCTGAGACTTCAGGGCTGTCGTCCTGGCTCCTATCTGCACCCGTCTCACCAGGAGGAACCAGGCCCTTGTGTGGAGACAGAGCTCCCTGGCGACCCCTCCCTTAGGGTGGCTCCTCAGACCACACATTCTTCTGGAAGTTTCCTCCTCGTTTCTTTAGTTGATATATCCATCTGTTTGCTCATTCAATCAATACGTATATATTTTTGTGCCTACTGTGCCAGAGCAGGGGACAAGGCAGTGAGCAAGACAGGGCACCTGCCGTCAGGGAGCTCACAGTTTTGTGGGAAGACAGTAACCAGTAAATACAGGGAGGCTTGAAAGGTGGTAACAGGACAAGGTGATACAGAGAAATTGGAGGGCGTCGGCCGATCTGGAGTGGGTGCTCAGGAAAGGTCTATTTGTGCAGGTATTAGCAAGCTGAGAAGGAGCCATGGAGTTGCCACAGGGTATGAGGAATATTCCAGCTGTGAAGGCTGTGGAGGATGGAACTGGAGAGGCAGCAGTGAGGTCAGAGCTTCTCCGGGAGCCTGGATTGTCCTCAGAAGGCAATAGGAAGCTCTCGTGGGTTTTAAGCAGGAAGGGGAAGTGTTCTGACTTAGGTTTTCAAATGACTCTGCTAGCCTGCTAGACGATGGAATGCAGGGAGGCAAGAGCAGACCCTGGGGATCCAGAAAGGAGATGGCTGCAGTGGCTTCAGTGCCTAGGACTGGCCTGGCGCGCAGGAGGGGCCAGGGAGGGGTGTGTACAGAGAATTTGTGTGTAACCCCAACGGGACTTGCTGGGGGCCTGGCAGCAGTGGGGAGGGGAGGCAAGGGAAAGGTGTGTATCTGCCTTGAGCCCCTGGCTGGATGCAGGTGCCATCTGTGAAGGGAGGAATAGCATAGGGCAAAGCAGAGTGTGAAGGTCACTCTGCCTCTCTGCCTCATGGCTTGGAGGAAGAGCATGTGAGTTGCCCAAACACCTCTTTTCCCATTCATCATAGAACCCTTGAGAACCAGTGCATTTCACAAGCAACATCTCTGAGGAGTTCGGGTGAAAGGAAGCTTTCGTATAGCACACTAATGGGGAAGAACGTAATATTTGAAAAGCCAGCTGCTAGATGTCCTAGGGCGGTGGCAGAACTCGGGAGAGTAAGAGCTCTTCTGAGTGATCGGGGTTTCGATGGGTCCTTTCCCGACTTGAGAGGTGGTATCGTGATGGATACCTAGAGCCAACCTACCAGGGACTGTGCTAAGCATTTTAAATACATTCTGGTGCAACCCTTGTCACATATGAAGAAGCTGGAGCTGAAATAGTCTGAGTACCATGCCGAAGGCCACGCAGACTGCAGTAGCAGAGCCTGGGTATGAACAGATGGAGCCTGTCCACCCCTCCGCAAGACCAAGAGAGGTCAGCCGCTGGACTGAATGAGAAGAAAGCAGTAGGAATTAAGGAGCTGTTCCCTGGATAGTGAAATCAGAAGAAATCTGAGGAGATGGCAGAGGGCCTTGGGAGAGAGGAGGTGACCTGGCAAGTTGCCATGAGGCCAGGGCTTGAGAAGTTTAGCCAGCAACTCCCGCGGGGAACAGCCATCAAGGGATTCATTGTGATGTTTCTGGTTTGGCATTGTGTTGTGACCCTTCTCCTTTACCCATAAACTGCAGAAAAATGTCGTGTTTGAGAAAACTAAAGAAGGAATAGCAGCAGTCATGAGTATGGAGAGAGGTGTGAAAACAGAGAGGCCAGGAGCAGATTCTGGACCAGGAGAGGGACAGAAAGTGACCAGGGACCTATAAGCAGCCCTGGAGCCCATAGAGACCCTGAGAAGGGAGATGGCCTTGCCACAGGCTGTAAAATAGGGAAAGCTGCCACTTTACTTGGTTACTGGAGGAAAAAGTAATGTCTGAAAACTGGAAGATTTGGGGAAACCAGGCTGCTCATGATTTTATTACATCACAAGCTGAGAAGCAGAGCATCTCCAGAGAGAAGCACGTGGAACGCAGACTTCCATCTGGGTCCATACAATCTGTCACCGGTGGTTTGCTCACAGGTTCTGGTGATGGCAGCCTCCAGAAGTTAGTGTTAGTTGTTGTCGTTGTTGTCGCTCAGTCGTGTCCAACTCTTTGTGACCCCTGGACTGCATCCTGCCAGGCTTCTCTATTCATGGGTTTCTCCAGGCAAGAACACTGGAGTGGGTGGCCATTTCCTTCTCCAGGGGATCTTCCCAGCCCAGGGATCAAACCTGCATCTCCTGAACTGGCAGACAGATTCTTTACCCTTGAGCCACCAGGGAAACCCTGAAGTCAGTGTTAGAGAGCACATACTGGTTTTTTCTCTCCTTTTCTCCACCTGAAGCCCTCTCTCTCTCCCTTCAGTGTTGCCATATTGCTTTAGTCAACCAGAGAATGGAAAGGAAGAGGAGTGGAGGCTGGCAGGGGAAAAGGTGAGGAGGGGCTGTTCTCCTGACAAGTCCTTTATGCTCCCCATTCTCTGCCCCCAGTTCCTAAGGACAGTGCAGATGGTGCTTTATTTGTTTCTTAGAGTTTGTAATAGCCTGTGAATTTGCATGGCTCTTTTTTTCTTATGAACATTATATCAGTTTTAGGCCACCATCCCCTAAGGTACCTACACAGCAGTCCTATATAACCACGTCACTACCTAGGCGAGATCCCTGAACTTTCTTTTTGGAGAGTAATTTGGAAATATCTCTTAAAATTCTAAATGTGTATACGCCTTACCTCAAAAATTTCTCTTCTCTATCTTAGAGAAATTGTCCTTACCTGTGCATAGTTTTCACATACAGCATTGGGTGTAATAACAAAAAATCTGAAGCACCCTACATGTTCATTCAGAGGAAAGCCCTTCCATAAAGTATGGTACCCCCATGCGATGAAATCAGAATATGGTGATTACCCAGCCACTCCAGTGCCTCCTGGGTGGAGTGAGGCAGGACCTATATAAATATGCATGGATAAACACATATACCTTGCCGTGGATCAAGTGGAGCCTACACTACTGTAGCATCCCAGTTTAAGTATCGGAAACCAGCCTCCCTTGCAGGAGTGTACCATGCAGGCATGCACACACATATGCATGCACACACACATACATGCACACATGCTCTCTCACAAGGAAGCACTCTTCCCACAGAGTACCAAGGACAACAGGAAGCTGCCAAAGGGTTTTGAGCAAAGGAGTGACCCAGTCAGATGTGCATTATTAAAAGATCTCAGCCTGCAGCTCAGAGACTGGAAGGGGTTGCGGTGAGGCCAGCGTGGGGGAGGGGAGAAGAGGTCGGAGGGGCGGTGCTGCTGCAGGCCAGGCTGGAAGGGATGGGGGGATGATGGGTGAGCGTAGGGAAATAACAGTGTACCTGGGGGACCACCCTGGGTCAGCCCTTTGCAGCTCCACCCCACTCTTGTCCAGGCAGAGATGACAGATTCTCCTTAGAACAGCCAAGGACAGGGGAGGAAGGGCATGCTCGGTTGCCTCAGCTCATAAAGTGAGGAGGAAGCGTGAGTCATGTTAGAGCCCAAGTGGCTCAGGATTGCAGACCTCTAATGTGTCCCCGACAAAGGCTTGTGGAAATCATACACAGGCGAAGGCAGAGTGAGACAGAATTTCATACAGAGGTGCAGGATCACACACCCCTGCCACGCCCTTTCCTTGCATTTATTTCAGTTCAACTTAGCTGTCTTTTTCAGAAGACGAGCTCTGATGGAGCTACAGAGACGTAAGAGACCCCAGCTACCTAAGAAGGAAGAGCCTGGGGCTTAGCCCTTAACCTCTTTGGACCTCAGTTTCTGGACCTATAAAACAGTGATGATCTCCCCTCTTGTGGAATTTAATGGGAACAAATTAAACTCTTAAAGGGGGTCCCAGGACATACAGCATTGGGTGTAATAACAAAAATCTGAAGCACCCTACATGTTCATTCAGAGGAAAGCCCTTCCATAAAGTATGGTACCCCCATGCGATGAAATCAGAATATGGTGATTACCCAGCCACTCCAGTGCCTCCTGGGTGGAGTGAGGCAGGACCTATATAAATATGCATGGATAAACACATATACCTTGCCGTGGATCAAGTGGAGCCTACACTACTGTAGCATCCCAGTTTAAGTATCGGAAACCAGCCTCCCTTGCAGGAGTGTACCATGCAGGCATGCACACACATATGCATGCACACACACATACATGCACACATGCTCTCTCACAAGGAAGCACTCTTCCCACAGAGTACCAAGGACAACAGGAAGCTGCCAAAGGGTTTTGAGCAAAGGAGTGACCCAGTCAGATGTGCATTATTAAAAGATCTCAGCCTGCAGCTCAGAGACTGGAAGGGGTTGCGGTGAGGCCAGCGTGGGGGAGGGGAGAAGAGGTCGGAGGGGCGGTGCTGCTGCAGGCCAGGCTGGAAGGGATGGGGGGATGATGGGTGAGCGTAGGGAAATAACAGTGTACCTGGGGGACCACCCTGGGTCAGCCCTTTGCAGCTCCACCCCACTCTTGTCCAGGCAGAGATGACAGATTCTCCTTAGAACAGCCAAGGACAGGGGAGGAAGGGCATGCTCGGTTGCCTCAGCTCATAAAGTGAGGAGGAAGCGTGAGTCATGTTAGAGCCCAAGTGGCTCAGGATTGCAGACCTCTAATGTGTCCCCGACAAAGGCTTGTGGAAATCATACACAGGCGAAGGCAGAGTGAGACAGAATTTCATACAGAGGTGCAGGATCACACACCCCTGCCACGCCCTTTCCTTGCATTTATTTCAGTTCAACTTAGCTGTCTTTTTCAGAAGACGAGCTCTGATGGAGCTACAGAGACGTAAGAGACCCCAGCTACCTAAGAAGGAAGAGCCTGGGGCTTAGCCCTTAACCTCTTTGGACCTCAGTTTCTGGACCTATAAAACAGTGATGATCTCCCCTCTTGTGGAATTTAATGGGAACAAATTACTAAATGCTGTCTGGTAATACAGAAAGTCCCAGTCTCATGAAGTGGTGATGATTTAGGCTGTGCTCCAAGTACCACTCTGATGAGTGAGGAGAGAGTGAGTGGATGGGGCTCCCTTCCCTATTTCAAGGAGGGCAGCCCCACTCTAAAAGATTGGAATGTTGGGACTTTTCTGGTGGCAGTGGTGAAGACTGGTTAAGTGGTTATAAGACTTCATGCTTCCAAGGGGCACAAGTTTGATCCCTGGTTGGGGTACTAAGATCCCACATGCCATAAAGTACAGCCAAAAAAAAAAAAAGACAATAAAAAATTGGAACGTTTATCTGTACAAAGAGTTCTGTTGCTGAAACAGCTTCAAAACCTCTATTATAGAGCTTTCCTTACTAGGTAATTCATAGGTGGTACAGATGGTAAAGAACCTGCCTGTAGGGCTTCCCTGGTGGTACAGTGGGTTGAGAGTCCGCCTTGCAGTGCAAGGGGCACCGGTTCAATCCCTGGCCCAGGAAGATCCCGTGTGCCACGGAGCAGCTGGACCAGTGTGTCTGATTGCAAGCCAGTGCTCTGGAGCGCATGCGCCCAGAGCTGGTGCTCTGCAGTGAGAGAGCCCACTGTGATGGGAGGCCCACACAGGCCAAAGAATTAGGATGGATGAAAATAAGTAAATGAAGGACCAATAAAAGAGGCCCAAAATTAAAAAAGAAAAAGAAAAGAAAGAACCTGCCTGTAGTGGAGGAGACCTGGGTTCAATCCCTGGGTCAGGAAGATCCTCTCGAGAAGAGAATGTCAATCCACTCCAGTATTCTTGCTTGGGAAATGCCATGGGCAGAGAAGCCTGACAGGCTACAGTCCATAGGGTCGCAAAGAGTCAGACACAACTGAGTGATTTTCACACCCATTGAGTAATTCGTGGCAAACAAGTCAACAACCATATCTGAATCCTGTGCCTGAGGAAGGCATCACTAATCACTCACAGTCCCTTTCCTGCTGAACCTTTATAAAACCTCAGGATTGTTTATAACATAACACTTCTAGCAGCCAGTTCAACAGTGGGCATATGAGATGAAATCAATTTTCCACTCTTCGACTTCGTCGTTGGTAGACCTTGAGCATTCAGTTGAATTGAGGACAACAGCTGCTCTAAAACTTCATCTGGATAAAGACGTTTAAAACTTCTTTGAAATCTTTGCTTTTGTCTTAGTATGGACTGTCTTAGAGACCGTAGGCTGGGTGGCTTAAACAAGAAAGATTTCTCAAAGTTCTGGAGGCTGTTAAGTCTGAGACTAGGGTGCCAAAGTGGTTTGGTTCTGGTGAGAGCTCTCTTCTCGGCTTACCGATGGTGCCTTCTTGCTGTATTCTCATATGGCAGAGAATGATATGTCTCATGATTCTTCTTCTAAGGGCACAAATTCCATCATGAGGGCTCCCCTCACATGACCTAATTACTTCTCAAAGCCCCCACCTCCAGATACCATCTCATTGGGAATTAGAACTTCAACATATGAACTTGGGGGAAATAGAAACAGTCTGTAGCCACTTTCAGACCTTATTGTACCAACATACATATTAGAAAATAAGATCAGTTATTTTTGGTAAGTTACAGACTACCCTTCATCCTAGTATGCCAAACCCTTCTCTCATTTTACATGTCCATATCATACTCATCCGTTAAATCCTAATCAGATGCCTCCTAGTTACCTCCATGAAGCTGAATTTTATTCTCTGATTTTGCCACAGCATTCTTTCTGCTCTGTTTATAGCGTTTCATTCCTTGACCTTTTTTTTTCCTCTATAAATGCTGTACGTTCCCCTCTAGACAGAGAACTGTCTTCATACACGTTCGTATTATACCAGAGTAGCCCAGTAGTTACCTAGTAAATATTTGCTGAAAGAACAAATCGATGTTAACAAATTTGAATTCTAGCCTAAAAGGCTATTTCATTTTGTTAAATGACAAACTGAAGTGTCCTTGAGTTCTGCTGGTTAATTGAAAGAAATTGCTAAAATGTAAATTCCAGGAAGACAAGTGATCTCTGTCTTGTTCATGCCTCACTAATGTCGAGAATAGTACCTGGCACACAGTAGACCCTCAATTTATTTTAATTAAATGAATAAAAGAATGCATGAATGAAGAAGATATGGTTTGAGAAAATACCGTAGCCTGGCAGTGACTTCTCTCGTGTTTATCTTACACGAGGTAAGGGGTTAGATGATTAACAGGATCTCGCCATTTTTGAGACCAGCTGGACCATTGCCGGGTTATTTGTATAGAAACCTGCGCCTTTTACAGTTTTTTCTGTAAAGAGTTGGAAGGCCACTCCCATCTTCTGAGATGGGCTGCATTCTGCTAATGGAATATGTCTCTTTCAAAATAAACTCTCCTTCACTTGAAAAAAAAAAGCCGAGAAGAGAGCTCTCACCTTGTGGGAGGAAGAGGTGACTGACCTGTGATGTCAACCTCTAACTGGGAGTTCCTTGCTCTTGCCTTGTGGAAATCTGAGTAGATGTGGTCCTTTTAAAGGATGAAAATATTCTGCATGTGTTTCAGTTTGTATTTATCATTGAAATAGCTCAAAGCCCCCACCTCCAGATACCATCTCATTGGGAATTAGAACTTCAACATATGAACTTGGGGGAAATAGAAACAGTCTGTAGCCACTTTCAGACCTTATTGTACCAACATACATATTAGAAAATAAGATCAGTTATTTTTGGTAAGTTACAGACTACCCTTCATCCTAGTATGCCAAACCCTTCTCTCATTTTACATGTCCATATCATACTCATCCGTTAAATCCTAATCAGATGCCTCCTAGTTACCTCCATGAAGCTGAATTTTATTCTCTGATTTTGCCACAGCATTCTTTCTGCTCTGTTTATAGCGTTTCATTCCTTGACCTTTTTTTTTCCTCTATAAATGCTGTACGTTCCCCTCTAGACAGAGAACTGTCTTCATACACGTTCGTATTATACCAGAGTAGCCCAGTAGTTACCTAGTAAATATTTGCTGAAAGAACAAATCGATGTTAACAAATTTGAATTCTAGCCTAAAAGGCTATTTCATTTTGTTAAATGACAAACTGAAGTGTCCTTGAGTTCTGCTGGTTAATTGAAAGAAATTGCTAAAATGTAAATTCCAGGAAGACAAGTGATCTCTGTCTTGTTCATGCCTCACTAATGTCGAGAATAGTACCTGGCACACAGTAGACCCTCAATTTATTTTAATTAAATGAATAAAAGAATGCATGAATGAAGAAGATATGGTTTGAGAAAATACCGTAGCCTGGCAGTGACTTCTCTCGTGTTTATCTTACACGAGGTAAGGGGTTAGATGATTAACAGGATCTCGCCATTTTTGAGACCAGCTGGACCATTGCCGGGTTATTTGTATAGAAACCTGCGCCTTTTACAGTTTTTTCTGTAAAGAGTTGGAAGGCCACTCCCATCTTCTGAGATGGGCTGCATTCTGCTAATGGAATATGTCTCTTTCAAAATAAACTCTCCTTCACTTGAAAAAAAAAAGCCGAGAAGAGAGCTCTCACCTTGTGGGAGGAAGAGGTGACTGACCTGTGATGTCAACCTCTAACTGGGAGTTCCTTGCTCTTGCCTTGTGGAAATCTGAGTAGATGTGGTCCTTTTAAAGGATGAAAATATTCTGCATGTGTTTCAGTTTGTATTTATCATTGAAATAGCTCCTAAAATTCTGTCACTTAACCCGTATCTGGCAAATGAAAATTTCCATCTTCCAGGGCCTTCCTTTCAAGAGAGCAACTGTCGGATTTTCAGTTTCTCTTTGCTCTGAGAAATTGATAGTTTGCCATCAAGCAAGATTGTTCGATTGTTTGCTGGTTTACTTTACTGCTTGTTGTGCACGTACTGATGGAAAAATCCACTTTCAGACTGACGTGGCAACCTTCCCAATCTCCAGGCAAAATATTGATCAGAGAGATGGCCTTTTGGAACCTGATATTTGTAATCTGTTGTCTGGCACATGGTTAAGTGCTTGCGTAAACATCAGATCTTTGCATGTAGTCATTCGAAAGATGTTAATCCACTACCTGCCCGCCACTGGAAGTTACCACCATTAAATTAATGACCTAGGCTTTCCTGGTGGCTCAGTGGTAAAGAATCTGCCTGCCAATGCAGGAGGCATGGGTTTGATCCCTTAGCCAGGAAGGTCCCACATGCCACAGTTACGGAGCCTGTGCTCTAGAACCGGGGAACTGCAACTGCTGAAGCCCCCTCACCTTAAAACCTGTGCTTGGTGACAAGAGAAGCCACTGCAGTGAGAAACCTGCATACCACAGCTGAAAAGTAGCCCCTGCTCACTATAACTAGAGAAAGTCCACACAGCAACAAAGACCCAGCACAGCTCAGAATAAATAAATAAATATTTTAAAATTCAGGATCTGGGAGCATTACTGATGCTGTCTCTCAGAGTAGACTCAGCTGATTAATGTAGGCATGCTGCTTTTTGCTTGTATGTTTTAGTACTGGTTCAATTCAAGCCATAAAACTAAAGAGAGCTTAATCTTCCTTTAATATGTGTCATCAACAGGGGCTCAGTACTGTGCTAAACAGGCCTGCGTAGAGATTTTATTGGGCCCTTCGCCTGTTCAAACTAGTGTATAACCATTAACTAGTTAATCCAAATTGGCCCTCTGGGAGGCGTGGCAGGGCCATTATCTTTACATCTCTGGGAGCCAGGTGGCCTTGCTTGAGGCTAAATATTCTGCATGTGTTTCAGTTTGTATTTATCATTGAAATAGCTCCTAAAATTCTGTCACTTAACCCGTATCTGGCAAATGAAAATTTCCATCTTCCAGGGCCTTCCTTTCAAGAGAGCAACTGTCGGATTTTCAGTTTCTCTTTGCTCTGAGAAATTGATAGTTTGCCATCAAGCAAGATTGTTCGATTGTTTGCTGGTTTACTTTACTGCTTGTTGTGCACGTACTGATGGAAAATCCACTTTCAGACTGACGTGGCAACCTTCCCAATCTCCAGGCAAAATATTGATCAGAGAGATGGCCTTTTGGAACCTGATATTTGTAATCTGTTGTCTGGCACATGGTTAAGTGCTTGCGTAAACATCAGATCTTTGCATGTAGTCATTCGAAAGATGTTAATCCACTACCTGCCCGCCACTGGAAGTTACCACCATTAAATTAATGACCTAGGCTTTCCTGGTGGCTCAGTGGTAAAGAATCTGCCTGCCAATGCAGGAGGCATGGGTTTGATCCCTTAGCCAGGAAGGTCCCACATGCCACAGTTACGGAGCCTGTGCTCTAGAACCGGGGAACTGCAACTGCTGAAGCCCCCTCACCTTAAAACCTGTGCTCGGTGACAAGAGAAGCCACTGCAGTGAGAAACCTGCATACCACAGCTGAAAAGTAGCCCCTGCTCACTATAACTAGAGAAAGTCCACACAGCAACAAAGACCCAGCACAGCTCAGAATAAATAAATAAATATTTTAAAATTCAGGATCTGGGAGCATTACTGATGCTGTCTCTCAGAGTAGACTCAGCTGATTAATGTAGGCATGCTGCTTTTTGCTTGTATGTTTTAGTACTGGTTCAATTCAAGCCATAAAACTAAAGAGAGCTTAATCTTCCTTTAATATGTGTCATCAACAGGGGCTCAGTACTGTGCTAAACAGGCCTGCGTAGAGATTTTATTGGGCCCTTCGCCTGTTCAAACTAGTGTATAACCATTAACTAGTTAATCCAAATTGGCCCTCTGGGAGGCGTGGCAGGGCCATTATCTTTACATCTCTGGGAGCCAGGTGGCCTTGCTTGAGGCTGCAGGGAGTAAGGTCAGAGCTGGTTTACCATGGAGGCAGCTTGGAGTCCAGCCCTCCTTTGCCAGGATTTGTCAACTGTCCTCTTCCCAGGCATTGGCACATCTATCTTTAATATTTCCCATGAAAGAGGAGCTTCATTTTGCTGCCTTCAAGCCCTGTACACTGGTGATCTCATTCCAACTGTTTTCTCTTCTCAGATACCCTGCCTCAAAGATGCCTTTTGGTAAAAGTGCTGGCCCTTGAAAGCAAGTCTTGATGACCTTCTATCTCAAAAAAACATGCCAAATTGATGTACAGACATAGACTACTAAAGCCTTGGAGTCAGATATGGTGTGTGCTAAGTTGTTTTAGTCATGTCTGACTCTTTGCTACTCTATGGACTGTAGCCCACCAGGCTCCTCTGTTCATGGAATTCTCCAGGCAAGAATACTGGAATGGGTTGCAATTTCCTTCTCCAGGGAATCTTCCCAACCCAGGGATCGAACAGGCATCTTTTTGTCTTCTGTATTAGTAGATGGGTTCTTAACCACTAGCGCCACCTGGGAAGCCCTGGAGTCAGGTAGGGTGGGTTCAAATCTTGGCTGTATTGTTTTATAGACTTCAGACAAGGTGCTTAACCTTACGCAACCCTCACCTTCCTCCACTGGAAAGTGAGGATGTGTCAGTAATAGTACATATGTACGGTAACTTGGCAAAAATTGAATGACATCATGTCTGTTAGCACTTAGCACATTGCTTGGTGTATGATAAATGCTCAGTGTATAGTAGCTACCAAATTATTAGGCCACCATCACAAACTGCCTCCAGACAGAGAAATAAGAGACTTCTAAATCAGTCACATCTGGTCCTTTCAATAAAATGTACCTGAAAAATCCATAGACAGAAGATAAATCAACTTATCAAAGTGTCATGGAACAGATCTGACCTATTTACATATATGTTGGCTACTTGGGGGAGATAAGTATGTAATGAGAAAGGGGTATATCTTATAGTACCTAGATGTAGCAAAGTGAAGAGAAATTGGCCCTCTGGGAGGCGTGGCAGGGCCATTATCTTTACATCTCTGGGAGCCAGGTGGCCTTGCTTGAGGCTGCAGGGAGTAAGGTCAGAGCTGGTTTACCATGGAGGCAGCTTGGAGTCCAGCCCTCCTTTGCCAGGATTTGTCAACTGTCCTCTTCCCAGGCATTGGCACATCTATCTTTAATATTTCCCATGAAAGAGGAGCTTCATTTTGCTGCCTTCAAGCCCTGTACACTGGTGATCTCATTCCAACTGTTTTCTCTTCTCAGATACCCTGCCTCAAAGATGCCTTTTGGTAAAAGTGCTGGCCCTTGAAAGCAAGTCTTGATGACCTTCTATCTCAAAAAAACATGCCAAATTGATGTACAGACATAGACTACTAAAGCCTTGGAGTCAGATATGGTGTGTGCTAAGTTGTTTTAGTCATGTCTGACTCTTTGCTACTCTATGGACTGTAGCCCACCAGGCTCCTCTGTTCATGGAATTCTCCAGGCAAGAATACTGGAATGGGTTGCAATTTCCTTCTCCAGGGAATCTTCCCAACCCAGGGATCGAACAGGCATCTTTTTGTCTTCTGTATTAGTAGATGGGTTCTTAACCACTAGCGCCACCTGGGAAGCCCTGGAGTCAGGTAGGGTGGGTTCAAATCTTGGCTGTATTGTTTTATAGACTTCAGACAAGGTGCTTAACCTTACGCAACCCTCACCTTCCTCCACTGGAAAGTGAGGATGTGTCAGTAATAGTACATATGTACGGTAACTTGGCAAAAATTGAATGACATCATGTCTGTTAGCACTTAGCACATTGCTTGGTGTATGATAAATGCTCAGTGTATAGTAGCTACCAAATTATTAGGCCACCATCACAAACTGCCTCCAGACAGAGAAATAAGAGACTTCTAAATCAGTCACATCTGGTCCTTTCAATAAAATGTACCTGAAAAATCCATAGACAGAAGATAAATCAACTTATCAAAGTGTCATGGAACAGATCTGACCTATTTACATATATGTTGGCTACTTGGGGGAGATAAGTATGTAATGAGAAAGGGGTATATCTTATAGTACCTAGATGTAGCAAAGTGAAGAGAAAGCAGACCCACTTTGAAGAGATGCATTTATTGCCTTTGGGAGACAGAGCTGAAGTATTGCTGAGCAACCAGTATTTTGACATTTATCTGTTTTCCTGATGCTTTATGGGCTCTATCTAAAACCAGTCTAATGACCTCCCTACCAAGGCTGAACAATTTGCTGATGGAGCTGCAGGTTGATGTGGGCCTTTTGTGTGTGTGTGTTTGAGTGGCTTTAATTTCATTTCTGGAATAAAGGAAGTGCAAAGACATTAACTCTGAATCCATCAAAGAAAGAACTCTGTAATTGCAATTTGGCAGCAAAATGTGCTTGTGCTATGTGCACTCTGAAAGCCAGTGATGATTAATCCTGCACATTTATCTGAGCCCAAGAGCAGACACACAATCATGACAACCGCAGAAGGCAAGAGAAAGTGTGCTTGATCATTACAGCCTTAGGCCTGCTGTGATGGACATGGGTAGCAGCATCCACCAGATTTCAGCCAAGAAATTTGAACCTGCACGTCCACTGTGGTAGACACCAGCCAGGTGTGGCTGTTTAGCACTTGAATTGTGGCTCATCAGAATTGAGATGAGCCAAAAGTTTAAAACAGGCACTGGATTTCAAATACTTAGTAGGAAAAAGAATGTGAATGTCTTTGTATTGTGTATGTTAAGGTAATCATATTTAGAGTATGTTGTTTTTCAGTCACTTAGTTGTATCTGACTCTTTGTGACCCTGTGGACTGCAGCACCCCAGGTTTCCCTGTCCTTCACTATCTCCTGGAGCTTGCTCAAATTCATGTTAATTGGGTCATTGATGCCATCATCCCTTTCTCTTCTGTCTTCCCACTTACCCAGAATCAGAATCTTTTCCAGTGAGTCAGCCCCATTGCATCGGGTGGCCAAAGTATTGGAGCTTCAACTTCAGCATCATTCCTTCCAATGAATATTCAGGGTTGATTTCTTTTCAGACTGACTGGTTTGATTTCCTTGCACACCAAGGGACTCTACTCTCAAGAGTCTTTTCCAGCACTACAGTTTGAAAACATCAGTTTTTCTTCAGTGTTCAGCCTTCTTCATGATCCACCTCTCACATCCATACATGGCTACTGGGAAACCATAGATTTGATTATACAGATTTTTGTCGACAAAGTGATGACTCTGATTTTAATATGCTGTCTAGGTTTGTCATTGTCTCTTCCAAGGAGTAAGCATCTTTTAATTTCATCACTTCAGTCACCATCTACAGTGATTTTGGAGCCCAAGAAAATAAAGTCTGTCACTGTTTCCATTGTTTCCTCATCTATTTGCCATGAAGTCATGGGACCGAGTGCCCTGAACTACATTTTTTGAATGTTGAGTTTTAAGCCAGCTTTTTCACTCTCCTCTTTCACCTTCATCAAGAGGCTCTTTAGTTCTTCGTTTTCTGCCATAAGGGTGTGTCATCTGCATACCTGCGGTTATTGATATTCTTTCTATTCTGGAGGGGGGTGGGCTGGGGAGGGAGGGGGGCGGGCGGGCCATTTCTATTGGCCTTTCATTTATCTATTTTCATCCATCTTTGTTCTTTGGTCTGTGTGGGCCTCCCATCGCAGTGGCCTCTGTTGTCGCAGAGCACCGGCTCTGGGCACATGCGCTCCAGAGCTCCGGCTTGGTAATTGGACACATCAGTCCAGCTGCTCCACGGCACATGGGATCTTCCCAGGCCAGGGATCGAACCATGCCCCTTGCACTGCAAGGTGGTGTCCTTACCCACTGGACCACCCGGGAGGCCCAGTTATTGATATTTATCCTGGCAATTTTGATTTCAGCTTGTGCTTCATCCAGCCCAACATTTTGCCCCATGTACTCTGCATATAAATTAAATCACCAGGGAGACAATATACAGCTTTGACGTACTCCGTTCCCAATTTGCAACCAGTCTGTTGTTGCATGTCCAGTTCTAACTGTTGCTTCTTGCCTTGCATACAAGTTTCTCAGGAGGAAGAGAAGGTGTTCTGTTATCCCCATCTCTTTAAGAATTTTCCGCAGTTTATTGTGATCCACACAGTCAAAGGCTTTAGTGTAGTCAGTGAAGCAAAAATTTTTCAGACTGACTGGTTTGATTTCCTTGCACACCAAGGGACTCTACTCTCAAGAGTCTTTTCCAGCACTACAGTTTGAAAACATCAGTTTTTCTTCAGTGTTCAGCCTTCTTCATGATCCACCTCTCACATCCATACATGGCTACTGGGAAACCATAGATTTGATTATACAGATTTTTGTCGACAAAGTGATGACTCTGATTTTAATATGCTGTCTAGGTTTGTCATTGTCTCTTCCAAGGAGTAAGCATCTTTTAATTTCATCACTTCAGTCACCATCTACAGTGATTTTGGAGCCCAAGAAAATAAAGTCTGTCACTGTTTCCATTGTTTCCTCATCTATTTGCCATGAAGTCATGGGACCGAGTGCCCTGAACTACATTTTTTGAATGTTGAGTTTTAAGCCAGCTTTTTCACTCTCCTCTTTCACCTTCATCAAGAGGCTCTTTAGTTCTTCGTTTTCTGCCATAAGGGTGTGTCATCTGCATACCTGCGGTTATTGATATTCTTTCTATTCTGGAGGGGGGTGGGCTGGGGAGGGGGGCGGGCGGGCCATTTCTATTGGCCTTTCATTTATCTATTTTCATCCATCTTTGTTCTTTGGTCTGTGTGGGCCTCCCATCGCAGTGGCCTCTGTTGTCGCAGAGCACCGGCTCTGGGCACATGCGCTCCAGAGCTCCGGCTTGGTAATTGGACACATCAGTCCAGCTGCTCCACGGCACATGGGATCTTCCCAGGCCAGGGATCGAACCATGCCCCTTGCACTGCAAGGTGGTGTCCTTACCCACTGGACCACCCGGGAGGCCCAGTTATTGATATTTATCCTGGCAATTTTGATTTCAGCTTGTGCTTCATCCAGCCCAACATTTTGCCCCATGTACTCTGCATATAAATTAAATCACCAGGGAGACAATATACAGCTTTGATGTACTCCGTTCCCAATTTGCAACCAGTCTGTTGTTGCATGTCCAGTTCTAACTGTTGCTTCTTGTGCTGCATACAGGTTTCTCAGGAGGCAGATAAGGTGGTCTGGTATTCCCATCTCTTTAGGAACTTTCCACAGTTTGTTGTGATCCACACAGTCAAAGGCTTTAGTGTAGTCAGTGAAGCAGAAGTAGATTTTTTCTGGAATTCCGTTGCTTCTTCTATGACCCGGTGGATGTTGGCAATTTGATCTCTGGTTCTTCTGCCTTTTCTAAATCAAGCTTGTACATAGGGAAGTTCTCAGTTCCTGTATTCTTGAAGCCTAACTTGGAAGATTTTGAGCATGACCTTGCTAGCATGGGAAATGAGTGCAACTGTGCAATAGTTTGAACATTCTTTGACGTTGCCTTTCTTTGGGATTGGAATTGAAACTGACCTTTTCCAGTCCTGAGGCCACTGCTGAATTTTCCAAATTTTCTGGCATGTTGAATGCAAGCACTTTAACAGCTTCATCTTTTAAGATTTGATACAGCTCAGCTGGAATGCCAACACTTCCACAAGCTTTGTTCGTAGTGTTGCTTCCTAAGGCCCACTTGACTTCCCACTGCAGGATGTCTGGCTCTTGGTGAGTGATCATACCATTATGGCTATCTAGGTTATTAAGATCTTTTTTGTATATTTCTTCTACAGAGTATGTTGGATTAAATCAAATTTATTATTAAAATTAATCTCATCCACTTCTTTGTACTTCTTCAATGTGTCTGCTAGAAAATTTTAAACAGCATGTGTAGTTTGTCTTTGTGTCTGTCATTGTATTTCTCTTGGACATTGCTGTTCTCCAGATGAGGCAGACACCTCTTGGTTTTGCTCCTGACCCACAGTGATTTCCCCTTTTTAGGTGACTGCCTTTGTCTTGACCTCAAGGTTCAGTGGTCTCCCAGCCACCTTGCTCAAGTATGTCAGTTGGAGAGCTATCCTGGGAAGCTGGACTAGGAGCTTGTGATTGGAGCTGTACTATGCAACATGAGTGGTTGCGGTTCTCTGTCCCATGAGTCCAAAAAGCAGGTGGAGCTGATCTTCGAAGATAAGAAGGAAACACATGTCAATGTTAAAGAGGTGGATGGGGCTTCCCCTGGTGGTCCAGTGGGTAAGGACACCGCCTTGCAGTGCAAGGGGCGCCGGTTCGATCCCTGGCCTGGGAAGATCCCACGTGCCGCGGGGCGGCTGGACCCATGTGTCCAATCACCGAGCCGGAGCTCTGGGGCGCATGCACCCAGAGCCAGCGCTCTGCAACGACAGATGCCACCGCGATGGGAGGCCCACAGGAGCCAAAGAACAAAGACAGATGAAAATGGAGAAATGAAAGACCAATGGAACTGGCCCACCCACTCCCCTCCCTCCCCAACCCGACTCCCGCCCAAAATAAATAAATAAATAAATCTTTAAAAAAAAAAAGAAGAAAGATTTATAAAAAAAAAAAAAAAAAGAGGTGGATGAAGCATGCGGGGTCCTGCTGGTGTTTAAGTCTCTGGTTGCAGTATGGATTTGCTGCACATTTGCTGGATGTACCGCATCCAGCTAGATGCTCATCCTTGAGGCCTGTCATCCTGGATTCTTACCATAAATGTCAGCTTTTTCACTCTGTCTAACTCAGTGTGTTTCTGACTACCAAAAGAGTCTGAATAAATCTTGCTTCAAATCTACTTTTTCTTAAAATTTGATTTTCTTATGTTTTTTGAAGTATAGTTGATGTATAGTGCTAGGTTAATTACTGCTCTACAGCAGAGCAGTTCAGTTATATGCATTCCTTTTTGGGGGGTGGGGTGCGGGTGGGGAGGGAGGAGAGTGGGCAGGCCACTTCTATTGGCCTTTCATTTATATATATTTTCATCCATCTTTGTTCTTTGGCGCGTGTGGCCTCCCGTCACAGTGGCCTCTGTTGTCGCAGAGCGCCGGCTCTGGGCACATGCGCTCCAGAGCTCCGGCTCGGTAATTGGACACATCGGTCCAGCCGCTCCGCGGCACATGGGATCTTCCCAGACCAGGGGTCAAACCAGCTCCCCTTGCACTGCAAGGCGGTGTCCTTACCCACTGGACCACAGGGAAGCCCTATGCATTCTTTTTTAAATATTCTTTTTCCATTATGGTTTATCACAGGATATTGAATGTAATTTCCTATACCATACAGTAGGATCTTGTTGTCTATCTATTCTTTATATAATAGTTTATACCTGCTAATAAAAATCTCCAGCTCCATCTCTCCCCTTCCCCTTGGCAACCACACATCTGTTCTCTATGTGAACCTGTCTCTGTTTTATAGATAAGTTCATTTGACTCTTTCTCTATAATGCGAGACTCATAACTACCTTAGAACTTTTGACAAAAATTTCTCTACCAGCCGTCTCCCCCCAGATCTGTATAGAGTTAGTTCCTTCTTGGAGATCAGGTTTTACTTCAAGGTCATCACCTGCAAGAGGCCTTCCCTCTATACCCCACCTGAGGAGTTCTTCTAAGTCTATCACATCATCTTCTTTTATTTTCATGACTACTTCTTTTTTATTTGTTTATTGTTCCTCTCCTGCTGCTCCTTCTCAAATGAAAGTACCATAACAACAGGAAAATTGTCTTCATGTCTGTATTTCAAAGCATCTAGAATAGTGCCTGGCACATTGTAGACTTTCAATAATCATTTTTTATGATTGTATTTATTTATCGAATATTTATAAAGTGCTTCTTATGTGCTTCTAAGCACTCTGTTGTTGTTTTAGTTGCTAAGTCATGTCCATCTCTTTGTGACCCCATAAGCCCAGGCTCCTCTGTCCATGGAATTTCCCAGGCAAGAATACTGGAGCAGTGGGTTCGTATTTTTTATGTTAGGCTGCTCTCAGCAGAGCAGTTCAGTTATATGCATTCTTTTTGGGGTGGGGTGCGGGGGGGGAGGGAGGAGAGTGGGCAGGCCACTTCTATTGGCCTTTCATTTATATATATTTTCATCCATCTTTGTTCTTTGGCGCGTGTGGCCTCCCGTCACAGTGGCCTCTGTTGTCGCAGAGCGCCGGCTCTGGGCACATGCGCTCCAGAGCTCCGGCTCGGTAATTGGACACATCGGTCCAGCTGCTCCGCGGCACATGGGATCTTCCCAGACCAGGGGTCAAACCAGCTCCCCTTGCACTGCAAGGCGGTGTCCTTACCCACTGGACCACAGGGAAGCCCTATGCATTCTTTTTTAAATATTCTTTTTCCATTATGGTTTATCACAGGATATTGAATGTAATTTCCTATACCATACAGTAGGATCTTGTTGTCTATCTATTCTTTATATAATAGTTTATACCTGCTAATAAAAATCTCCAGCTCCATCTCTCCCCTTCCCCTTGGCAACCACACATCTGTTCTCTATGTGAACCTGTCTCTGTTTTATAGATAAGTTCATTTGACTCTTTCTCTATAATGCGAGACTCATAACTACCTTAGAACTTTTGACAAAAATTTCTCTACCAGCCGTCTCCCCCCAGATCTGTATAGAGTTAGTTCCTTCTTGGAGATCAGGTTTTACTTCAAGGTCATCACCTGCAAGAGGCCTTCCCTCTATACCCCACCTGAGGAGTTCTTCTAAGTCTATCACATCATCTTCTTTTATTTTCATGACTACTTCTTTTTTATTTGTTTATTGTTCCTCTCCTGCTGCTCCTTCTCAAATGAAAGTACCATAACAACAGGAAAATTGTCTTCATGTCTGTATTTCAAAGCATCTAGAATAGTGCCTGGCACATTGTAGACTTTCAATAATCATTTTTTATGATTGTATTTATTTATCGAATATTTATAAAGTGCTTCTTATGTGCTTCTAAGCACTCTGTTGTTGTTTTAGTTGCTAAGTCATGTCCATCTCTTTTGTGACCCCATAGACTGCGGCCTGCTAGGCTCCTCTGTCCATGGAATTTCCCAGGCAAGAATACTGGAGCAGGTGGGGCTTCCCCGGTGGCCCACTGGGTGAAGAGTCCGCCTTGCAGTGCAAGGGGCATTGGTTCGATCCCTGGCCCGGGAAGATCCCACATGCGGCAGAGTGGCTGGACTGATGTGTCCAGTTAGGAGCCAGCACTCTGGAGCGCATGTGCACAGAGCTGGTGCTCTGCAATGAGAGAGGCCACTGCAATAGGAGGCCCACACAGGCCAAAGAATAAAGATGGGTGAAAGTAAATAAATAAATAAAAATCAATAAAAGAGGCCAAAATTAAAACAAACAAAAAAAGAGTACTGGAGTGGTTGTCATTTTCTTCTCCGGGGGATCTTCCCGACCCAGAGTTCGAAACTTCATCTCCTGCTTGACAGGTGGATTCTTTACCACTGAGCCACCCAGGAAACCCACTAATAACTTTACAAATGAACAAATAAAGTTCTTAGCTTTCTAGTTGGAATTTATGCTCTCTGAAAGATTTCCAATTCCTAATTCCCTCTTACTAGGAAAAAGATTAGAACTCATTGACAAATATTAAGTTATACCCATGTTTCAGGCAGTAACTCTGCAAAGTAGGATATTTGCTTGGGATTACATTTGGTTACATGTACCTGAATCCTGACAGAAGTGGCTTAACACATTAAAGGTTTGTTTTTCTTACTCAAGGTGAACTCTCATGTATGTGGTCCAGGATTTGTACAGCATCTCTATGAAGTCATTAAGGATCTGGTGTTAGTGTGTGCTCTTGTCTATGAAGTCATCAAGGATCTGGTTTTTCCTGCTTTCTGAGCTCTGTCTTTCTTAGTGTGTGGCTCTTGTAATTGCCAAGATGGCTGTTCGTCCTCTAAATGTCATTTCCTTGCTTTAGGCAAGAAGAGTGGGATGATTTTAAGGGTGGAGAATATATATCAGATGAGTATCTCCCTTTTGATCAGGTATGCATCAGTTTTCTTAGAAGCTCCTTGTAATATATAAGAAACGTGTGAGTATTGCTTATAGCTTGTTGATCAGACTGGGTCACATGCCTACCTGTAACTGCTAGGAAGTCTGAGAGGTGACCAATTTTCTTTTTTTTTTTTTTTTCACTGCCCTGGGTCTTCTTGCTGTGCATGAGTTTTCTCCAGTTTCACTGAGCAGGGGAGCTATTCTGTAGTGGCAGTGCACAGGCTTCTCATTGAGGTGGCTTCTCGTTGCAGAGCACAGGTTCTAGGGCACTTGGGTTTCAGTAATAGTGGTGTTTCACCTTAATTGCCCCACAGCATGTGGAGTCTTCCTGGGGAAGACATCAAACCCATGTTCCTCGCACTGGCAGGAAGGTTCTCAACCACTGGACCACCAGGGAAGTCTGAGGTGAACATTTTTAATTGGGCACATTGATGCCCTGCATATTCTGTTGGTAAAAAGAAAGGGAAGTAGATATTGTGTAGTGAATTAGTTGTGTTGGCAAGACAAGGTTCTATTATCACATCCAAGTCTCTAAACAGCAACATAGTCACAAGTACTCTAGGTATTCCATGTTTTCAAGGTAAATGGGAACTCTAAATGCTCTACGGTTGTGTAGAATTTGGGGTGATTGGATAAGGGGAAAAGCATTTTATTTTACAGACGGAGAAACAAAGGTTTTAACTGGCAAAGTGTTTTGCTCAAGATGTAACAGCTAAAAAGTCTAAGAGGAGAAAAGAAGATATGGAACTGAGATTTAAACCCGGTACTGTCTGATTTAAAAAACTACTTTCTTAAAAATGAAGCTTTGTGCTAGGGGAATAGGAGTACCTACAACCACTTGGAGTGATGGTCTGGAGGGATGGGAAGGGGGGAACTGGGTGGGGGGAGGGTCCAGGGATATGCATATGAATGATCCGGGAACATACATGTAAAAAATTAATTAATTAATTAATTAAAAAAAATGAGGCTAAAAAAAAAGATTTAAATACAGTTAAATTATGATTTTTCTGGAATTGAACAAGATAGTTTTTCACAGTAAAACATTTACCATTGGGCTTCCCTGGTGGTCCAGTGGGTAAAGAGTCCACCTTGCAGTGCAAGGGGCACCGGTTCGATCCCTGGCACGGGAAGATCCCACGTGTTGTGGAGCAGCTGGACTGGTGCATCCAATTGTGAGCCAGGGAAGGGTATCAGTTTTTAGAAGCTCCTTGTAATATATAAGAAACGTGTGAGTATTGCTTATAGCTTGTTGATCAGACTGGGTCACATGCCTACCTGTAACTGCTAGGAAGTCTGAGAGGTGACCAATTTTCTTTTTTTTTTTCCCTGCCCTGGGTCTTCTTGCTGTGCATGAGTTTTCTCCAGTTTCACTGAGCAGGGGAGCTATTCTGTAGTGGCAGTGCACAGGCTTCTCATTGAGGTGGCTTCTCGTTGCAGAGCACAGGTTCTAGGGCACTTGGGTTTCAGTAATAGTGGTGTTTCACCTTAATTGCCCCACAGCATGTGGAGTCTTCCTGGGGAAGACATCAAACCCATGTTCCTCGCACTGGCAGGAAGGTTCTCAACCACTGGACCACCAGGGAAGTCTGAGGTGAACATTTTTAATTGGGCACATTGATGCCCTGCATATTCTGTTGGTAAAAAGAAAGGGAAGTAGATATTGTGTAGTGAATTAGTTGTGTTGGCAAGACAAGGTTCTATTATCACATCCAAGTCTCTAAACAGCAACATAGTCACAAGTACTCTAGGTATTCCATGTTTTCAAGGTAAATGGGAACTCTAAATGCTCTACGGTTGTGTAGAATTTGGGGTGATTGGATAAGGGGAAAAGCATTTTATTTTACAGACGGAGAAACAAAGGTTTTAACTGGCAAAGTGTTTTGCTCAAGATGTAACAGCTAAAAAGTCTAAGAGGAGAAAAGAAGATATGGAACTGAGATTTAAACCCGGTACTGTCTGATTTAAAAAACTACTTTCTTAAAAATGAAGGCTTTGTGCTAGGGGAATAGGAGTACCTACAACCACTTGGAGTGATGGTCTGGAGGGATGGGAAGGGGGGAACTGGGTGGGGGGAGGGTCCAGGGATATGCATATGAATGATCCGGGAACATACATGTAAAAAATTAATTAATTAATTAATTAAAAAAAATGAGGCTAAAAAAAAAGATTTAAATACAGTTAAATTATGATTTTTCTGGAATTGAACAAGATAGTTTTTCACAGTAAAACATTTACCATTGGGCTTCCCTGGTGGTCCAGTGGGTAAAGAGTCCACCTTGCAGTGCAAGGGGCACCGGTTCGATCCCTGGCACGGGAAGATCCCACGTGTTGTGGAGCAGCTGGACTGGTGCATCCAATTGTGAGCCAGAGCTCTGGAGTGCATGTGCAAGGAGCCGGTGCTCTGCAACTGGAGAGGCCACTGCGATGGGAAGCCCACACAGGCCAAAAAATAAAGACGGATGAAAATAAATAAATAAAAAACCAATAAATGAGGCCAAAATTAAAAATAAAAAACCATTTACCATTAATTAAGCACTTACTGTGGGTGATTTTTATATTCATTATCTCATTTTTTTTTTTTTAAGATTTATTTATTTATTTATTTTGGGTGGGAGTCGGGTTGGGGAGGGAGGGGAGCTGGCGGGCCACTTCTATTGGTCTTTCATTTCTCTGTTTTCATCCGTCTTTGTTCTTTGGCTCCTGCGGGCCTCCCATCGCGGTGGCCTCTGTCGTCGCAGAGCACCGGCTCTGGGCGCATGCGCTCCAGAGCTCTGGCTCGGTGATTGGACACATCAGTCCAGCCGCTCCACGGCACGTGGGATCTTCCCAGGCCAGGGCTCGAACCGGCGCCCCTTGCTCTGCAAGGCGGTGTCCTTATCCACTGGACCACCAGGGGAAGCCCCATTATCTCATTTTTAAATGGCTTTATGTTTTTTATAAATATTCCTAATCATAAAAAAACAAAGAAAGAAACACAGAAGCCCCTTTAAAACAAAGCAGCATAAGCAGTATGGAAAAAAATAAAAGGAAAAAATCTTAAGAAATCCCACTCCGGGACTTCCCTGTTGGTCAAGTGGCTAAGATTCCACACTCCCAATGCAGGGAACTGGGGTTCAATCCCTAATCAGGGAACTGGATCCCACATACTGTTACTAATGATCTCATATGCTGCAGCTAATACCTGGTGGAGCCAAATAAATAAATGTTAAAAACAGAAAAAAGAAAGAAAGAAATCTTAACCTCAGAAGAAACCAAGATTAGCATTTTGGGAAACATCTTCCCAGATATCTTTCTTTGCAGATTCACATATTAGATGTGTGTTTAAATACACGAGAGGTGCAGACCATGTATTTTCCTATAGACATAAATTGTCGCAGTTGATCATTCTAACGACCTTCTGGAATAATCTTCCTTCTATTATATCCATTTTATAGGCTTAGTATGATTAGGAGACATGTCTAGGACACACAGCAAGTGGTAAAATGAGGCTAATTTCAATTTTACCTAAACCAATCGCCCCAAATCCCTGGCAGAATTAGAATTGAACAAAGTAAAAGTCTCTCTCCCTGAAGAATTTTGAAAATATAGATAGATAGATCATTGGCCCAATGGAGATGAGTTTGAGCAAACTCTGTGAGTTAGTGAAGGAGAGGGAAGCCTGGTGTGCTGCATCTATGGGGTCACAAAGAGTTGGACACGACCGAGCGACTAAACAACAGCCATCAGGGCACCCTGGGGATAAGAAAGCACAGCTGGCTCTGTGAACTTAGCAGTTGTCATGAATAACCCATTATAAATAAAATAGAGCATTTTCAGTGCCAGAGACTTCTGAGACTTGCTAATCCAAAGTCTGTGTGAATGCTGTGTTGGTATCACCCAGAGTGAGCCCACCTGGCCCTGTCACATGACTGAGTCTTCTAGGACCATCAGATGCGTGCTGTGATATTCGCAAGTCATCTTCGCTCTGGTGCCTTACAGATGGCTTTTTCCATATCGCTGCCCCACCCCCAATTCTGCTGATGCTTTGCTCTGTCGTGGTATCTGCCAGATGTTCTGGACCAGACTGACTAATCTTTGGAGTATAGCAGTTTGAGTGAATGAATGAAATAAGGTCCCTCCTCTCTTTTTGATGAATAGCATATCAGCTGCCAAGGGGTCCACTTAAGTTTTTAAAAGATGTTTTGCCATTAATAGGGTACTGATTAAATTATAATACATTCATATTTTAGAAAACCGTATGCTGATAAAATGAATGAGGTGAATCAGGAATGAATGCCAAGATGTCTTATTTAGTAAGAAGGAAAAAAAAAGTTACAGAACATAGTATAGAGCATTGTCTCTCTCCCTTTTTTGATAAATTTTTAAAAAATGTATATTTACATACAGATACTTTTTTCTGATAGAACTCATAAAAATTACTAATAGATAATAATTTTTTCCGAGAGGTGAAGACCATGTATTTTCCTATAGACATAAATTGTCGCAGTTGATCATTCTAACGACCTTCTGGAATAATCTTCCTTCTATTATATCCATTTTATAGGCTTAGTATGATTAGGAGACATGTCTAGGACACACAGCAAGTGGTAAAATGAGGCTAATTTCAATTTTACCTAAACCAATCGCCCCAAATCCCTGGCAGAATTAGAATTGAACAAAGTAAAAGTCTCTCTCCCTGAAGAATTTTGAAAATATAGATAGATAGATCATTGGCCCAATGGAGATGAGTTTGAGCAAACTCTGTGAGTTAGTGAAGGAGAGGGAAGCCTGGTGTGCTGCATCTATGGGGTCACAAAGAGTTGGACACGACCGAGCGACTAAACAACAGCCATCAGGGCACCCTGGGGATAAGAAAGCACAGCTGGCTCTGTGAACTTAGCAGTTGTCATGAATAACCCATTATAAATAAAATAGAGCATTTTCAGTGCCAGAGACTTCTGAGACTTGCTAATCCAAAGTCTGTGTGAATGCTGTGTTGGTATCACCCAGAGTGAGCCCACCTGGCCCTGTCACATGACTGAGTCTTCTAGGACCATCAGATGCGTGCTGTGATATTCGCAAGTCATCTTCGCTCTGGTGCCTTACAGATGGCTTTTTCCATATCGCTGCCCCACCCCCAATTCTGCTGATGCTTTGCTCTGTCGTGGTATCTGCCAGATGTTCTGGACCAGACTGACTAATCTTTGGAGTATAGCAGTTTGAGTGAATGAATGAAATAAGGTCCCTCCTCTCTTTTTGATGAATAGCATATCAGCTGCCAAGGGGTCCACTTAAGTTTTTAAAAGATGTTTTGCCATTAATAGGGTACTGATTAAATTATAATACATTCATATTTTAGAAAACCGTATGCTGATAAAATGAATGAGGTGAATCAGGAATGAATGCCAAGATGTCTTATTTAGTAAGAAGGAAAAAAAAAGTTACAGAACATAGTATAGAGCATTGTCTCTCTCCCTTTTTTGATAAATTTTTAAAAAATGTATATTTACATACAGATACTTTTTTCTGATAGAACTCATAAAAATTACTAATAGATAATAATTGTTACCATTATAAAGGGCAGAAACAGAAGTTATCACTTGTTATTCTATATTTTCATACTTTTATATTTTAGTGTTTAAAATTTTAAACCTTATGCATATATTACTAGTCTAACATTATAATAATTATTTAATATCAACAGAAGTGATACTAGGCAGTGAGAACAGGAACCATTAAGTGTTTTTTTCCTCTGCATTTCTCCATGCTTAAAAATATTTTAAAAAAATATTAAAACTTATTTTTAAAAGATGTGTTTAGAAAGCTTTTTCTCCCCCTTAAAAGAGCAAGGATCCCTCTTACCTTATAGACTTTGGTGATGGGAAAATTCATGAAACAGTGTAAGGGAACACAATCTGAGCAACAGTAACTGAGTCCAGTGTGGGGGACAAATTTACTTTTTTTCTTTTTCAGTTACTGTAATAAATCCAGTAGGACTGCCAAACAGTGCCAGTTAAGTTCAGTGGTGGTGGCTGCCTATATCACTGTGAGGAAGAACCCGGAGGCTGTTTCAGGGCTTGGCTGTGATTGATGAGCCATGGCAGCCCTGGAGGTGAGGGTGGGAGTCAGGAAGGCAGATTTCCTGTGAGTGGGTGTCTCCGAGGGACAGGCTCTCCTCAAGTTAGTGCCAGCCTCTTCCCAACCCCCAGCATGCCAGCCCATCACAATGTATTCCCCACAATGTGCCAGCATCCCAGGGGGCGAGTCTAGGTTTAATGGAAACATGAGAGAACACGAAACCTGATGGTGCATGAAATTAGCACCAAACACTGGGAAACGTAAGTCACAGCTCTATTTGTTCTGGGACAATGGGAAAATCACCCGTATTTCATCCGAATAGGAGCGAAAGCTGGAGGAAAACTGAGTACCAGCTGATCAAAGGGGTCATCATGCCCTTTTCAGATGGTGGCCCTGCCACCCCTCACCCTTAGTGAGCTTCTGTGACTGAGAAGGAGGCAGAACTAGGACACTGTGTGGGCTGAGACTACCGATTTTCTCTCTAGGGTCTCCAGGTCTGCGTGAGGCCCCAGGATAGCCCTCTCTGAGGAGCTGACATCTGAACTGATGGCCAGTAACTCAGAGGAGCCAGCCACAGGTGCACTGCTACTACTGCTTCAAGTCAAGGCACGGTGGGATTTTTCTGGCACTTCCAGGTTGACCTGTCGCCTCTGGCCTGGGAGGCCAAGGTTTCACTAAAAAGGGGCAGACAGGAATTTTCCTGAAAGGGACATTTGGGGCCTTCCCGGAGGCTTGTCTTCAGCGTGTCTGGTGAAGTACATGGCTGTCTGGACCATGAAGGTGCTTCTTGCACTGTTTGCTGCCAGCATTGACTAACTGGACTTAGTGCTGCTTAAAATAGCAGCACTGAGTGGTCTGTTTATTCTCTTTCTTCCAGAGTTGCAATTAACTGGCATTGAGGGGTCAGGGAGAAAACCTTAAGACTTTTCATAACAGTGTAGGAACACATTGCTTAAGTTGGGGACAAATTTACTTTTTTTCTTTTTCAGTTACTGTAATAAATCCAGTAGGACTGCCAAACAGTGCCAGTTAAGTTCAGTGGTGGTGGCTGCCTATATCACTGTGAGGAAGAACCCGGAGGCTGTTTCAGGGCTTGGCTGTGATTGATGAGCCATGGCAGCCCTGGAGGTGAGGGTGGGAGTCAGGAAGGCAGATTTCCTGTGAGTGGGTGTCTCCGAGGGACAGGCTCTCCTCAAGTTAGTGCCAGCCTCTTCCCAACCCCCAGCATGCCAGCCCATCACAATGTATTCCCCACAATGTGCCAGCATCCCAGGGGGCGAGTCTAGGTTTAATGGAAACATGAGAGAACACGAAACCTGATGGTGCATGAAATTAGCACCAAACACTGGGAAACGTAAGTCACAGCTCTATTTGTTCTGGGACAATGGGAAAATCACCCGTATTTCATCCGAATAGGAGCGAAAGCTGGAGGAAAACTGAGTACCAGCTGATCAAAGGGGTCATCATGCCCTTTTCAGATGGTGGCCCTGCCACCCCTCACCCTTAGTGAGCTTCTGTGACTGAGAAGGAGGCAGAACTAGGACACTGTGTGGGCTGAGACTACCGATTTTCTCTCTAGGGTCTCCAGGTCTGCGTGAGGCCCCAGGATAGCCCTCTCTGAGGAGCTGACATCTGAACTGATGGCCAGTAACTCAGAGGAGCCAGCCACAGGTGCACTGCTACTACTGCTTCAAGTCAAGGCACGGTGGGATTTTTCTGGCACTTCCAGGTTGACCTGTCGCCTCTGGCCTGGGAGGCCAAGGTTTCACTAAAAAGGGGCAGACAGGAATTTTCCTGAAAGGGACATTTGGGGCCTTCCCGGAGGCTTGTCTTCAGCGTGTCTGGTGAAGTACATGGCTGTCTGGACCATGAAGGTGCTTCTTGCACTGTTTGCTGCCAGCATTGACTAACTGGACTTAGTGCTGCTTAAAATAGCAGCACTGAGTGGTCTGTTTATTCTCTTTCTTCCAGAGTTGCAACTAACTGGCATTGAGGGGTCAGGGAGCCCTGGGAGGAGGTTTGGGAGGTTATAGGACTAGGTCTGCTCACGTCCACAGGCACCTTTGGGACTTCTTCAAGTTGATATGATTTAGTATTTAGTCTCTTTTTCGTTTCCTTTTGTTTTTGTTTCTCAGTACAAACTGCAAAGGATGGGAAAAAAAATCCCTCTCCTTTCAAAACTGGCAGATGAAATATATGAGTAAACAGATCCTTTGATTTTCTTCTAAGGATGCCCCATCCCTTCTCAAAAATACTAGGGATAATCCTCCATCTCCCCTGCCTCAGACAGACCATAGTTTATCCCTTGAAATTGTGTGAATCCAGAGTCTTCTGTGGAACCTAACAGGTTCAGAGTGGGTGAGTGGGGCAAAGGCCAGAAGTCTGATTTCTAGACACACTTTCCCTCTTTCTTCCATTTAACAAATACAGTATATTTATAGGGCTCCCACCACAAAGACACAGTCCTTGTTTTTAAGAACTCAGAGTCTAGCATGGGAGTTGTGTCTGCCTTTATTTTGCTTCTTTGATTTCTTTCACCGAACATTTCTGTGGCAGTCCTGCTCATGGCAGGATCAATGGGAAAAACCTATTAAATGTTTAAGCTAGTCTAAAATTTGAACCCTCTAGTATATAAATAAGTCAATGAAGGTACCTGGATCCTGTTCCTGAGAAAAAAAAAAAAAAAGAACTTAGAAGGGATAGTGTTAGTGGGTCTGTACACTGTCCTTCCCCATCACTCCCATCTTTATCACCAGGTCCTTTTGAACCCACCTAGCTTTGTCCTTCACCAGACTGCAGGATTCTTAATTAATTTATTAATTTGCTTAGACACTGGTCCCTTTGAGGCCAAGGTTTCACTAAAAAGGGGCAGACAGGAATTTTCCTGAAAGGGACATTTGGGGCCTTCCCGGAGGCTTGTCTTCAGCGTGTCTGGTGAAGTACATGGCTGTCTGGACCATGAAGGTGCTTCTTGCACTGTTTGCTGCCAGCATTGACTAACTGGACTTAGTGCTGCTTAAAATAGCAGCACTGAGTGGTCTGTTTATTCTCTTTCTTCCAGAGTTGCAATTAACTGGCATTGAGGGGTCAGGGAGCCCTGGGAGGAGGTTTGGGAGGTTATAGGACTAGGTCTGCTCACGTCCACAGGCACCTTTGGGACTTCTTCAAGTTGATATGATTTAGTATTTAGTCTCTTTTTCGTTTCCTTTTGTTTTTGTTTCTCAGTACAAACTGCAAAGGATGGGAAAAAAAATCCCTCTCCTTTCAAAACTGGCAGATGAAATATATGAGTAAACAGATCCTTTGATTTTCTTCTAAGGATGCCCCATCCCTTCTCAAAAATACTAGGGATAATCCTCCATCTCCCCTGCCTCAGACAGACCATAGTTTATCCCTTGAAATTGTGTGAATCCAGAGTCTTCTGTGGAACCTAACAGGTTCAGAGTGGGTGAGTGGGGCAAAGGCCAGAAGTCTGATTTCTAGACACACTTTCCCTCTTTCTTCCATTTAACAAATACAGTATATTTATAGGGCTCCCACCACAAAGACACAGTCCTTGTTTTTAAGAACTCAGAGTCTAGCATGGGAGTTGTGTCTGCCTTTATTTTGCTTCTTTGATTTCTTTCACCGAACATTTCTGTGGCAGTCCTGCTCATGGCAGGATCAATGGGAAAAACCTATTAAATGTTTAAGCTAGTCTAAAATTTGAACCCTCTAGTATATAAATAAGTCAATGAAGGTACCTGGATCCTGTTCCTGAGAAAAAAAAAAAAAAAGAACTTAGAAGGGATAGTGTTAGTGGGTCTGTACACTGTCCTTCCCCATCACTCCCATCTTTATCACCAGGTCCTTTTGAACCCACCTAGCTTTGTCCTTCACCAGACTGCAGGATTCTTAATTAATTTATTAATTTGCTTAGTGGTGGCTCAGATTAGCATAGAACTGACAGGATCAAGGCCTCCACAAGTGAAATTACATGTGGTTTTAAAGAAATGAGGCTAGGGAATTCCTTGGGGGTCTAGTGTTTAGGACTCTGCACCTTCATGCAGGGTACCTAGGTTCAGTCCCTGGTTGGGGAAACTGAGAGCCCCAGAGCCAAAGAAAAGAAAAGAGACAAGACTAGGAACAAGTAAACTTTTTGATATCTTGCAAAGATGGCTCATAGGACTGGTATTACAATGAAGTATAGGAGTTTATACAAAAGATAATGTCCCTTTTAAAGGAAGTATAGAGTTCACACAAAAACATGGGCACAAATATTCATAGCAATGTTATTCATAATAACCAAAAATTGAAAATGATGAAAATGTCCATCAGCTGATGAATGGACAAACCAAGTGTGGTATATCCATACCATGGAGCATTCAACAACAGTAAGACATGGGGCTTCCCTGGCGGTCCAGTGGGTAAGGATACCGCCTTGCAGTGCAAGGGGCGCCAGTTTGATCCCTGGCCTGGGAAGATCCCATGTGCCATGGAGCGGCTGGACCGATGTGTCCAATTACCTTGCCAGAGCTCTGGAGCGCATGCACCCAGAGCCGGTGCTCTGCGACAACAGAGGCCGCCATGATGGGAGGCCCACACAGGCCAAAGAACAAAGATGGATGAAAATAGGTAAATGAAAGACCAATAGAAGTGGCCTGCCAGCCCCCCTCCTGCCCCAACCCGCCCCCCCTCCAAAAAAAACCAATAAGACATGAAGTAAGGATACACATGGATAATATGGATGAACTTTGAAACCATCATGCTGAGTGAAAGAAGCCAGTTGCTTCTTGTTTTCAAACAGCAGTCCTGCTCATGGCAGGATCAATGGGAAAACCTATTAAATGTTTAAGCTAGTCTAAAATTTGAACCCTCTAGTATATAAATAAGTCAATGAAGGTACCTGGATCCTGTTCCTGAGAAAAAAAAAAGAACTTAGAAGGGATAGTGTTAGTGGGTCTGTACACTGTCCTTCCCCATCACTCCCATCTTTATCACCAGGTCCTTTTGAACCCACCTAGCTTTGTCCTTCACCAGACTGCAGGATTCTTAATTAATTTATTAATTTGCTTAGTGGTGGCTCAGATTAGCATAGAACTGACAGGATCAAGGCCTCCACAAGTGAAATTACATGTGGTTTTAAAGAAATGAGGCTAGGGAATTCCTTGGGGGTCTAGTGTTTAGGACTCTGCACCTTCATGCAGGGTACCTAGGTTCAGTCCCTGGTTGGGGAAACTGAGAGCCCCAGAGCCAAAGAAAAGAAAAGAGACAAGACTAGGAACAAGTAAACTTTTTGATATCTTGCAAAGATGGCTCATAGGACTGGTATTACAATGAAGTATAGGAGTTTATACAAAAGATAATGTCCCTTTTAAAGGAAGTATAGAGTTCACACAAAAACATGGGCACAAATATTCATAGCAATGTTATTCATAATAACCAAAAATTGAAAATGATGAAAATGTCCATCAGCTGATGAATGGACAAACCAAGTGTGGTATATCCATACCATGGAGCATTCAACAACAGTAAGACATGGGGCTTCCCTGGCGGTCCAGTGGGTAAGGATACCGCCTTGCAGTGCAAGGGGCGCCAGTTTGATCCCTGGCCTGGGAAGATCCCATGTGCCATGGAGCGGCTGGACCGATGTGTCCAATTACCTTGCCAGAGCTCTGGAGCGCATGCACCCAGAGCCGGTGCTCTGCGACAACAGAGGCCGCCATGATGGGAGGCCCACACAGGCCAAAGAACAAAGATGGATGAAAATAGGTAAATGAAAGACCAATAGAAGTGGCCTGCCAGCCCCCCTCCTGCCCCAACCCGCCCCCCCTCCAAAAAAAACCAATAAGACATGAAGTAAGGATACACATGGATAATATGGATGAACTTTGAAACCATCATGCTGAGTGAAAGAAGCCAGTAACAAAAGGTCACATGTTATATGATTCTATTTATATGAAATGTCCAGACTGGGCAAATCCATAGAGATAGAAAATTGATCAGTGGTTGCTTGAGGCTGTGGGGAGTGGGGGAGAAGTGATGAAAGAGTTAATTTCATGTCATATAACTATCTCAATTAAAAAAAATTAGATAGGGATATATACTAAAATATGGAGGAAGTTTGAAAACATTATGCTAAGGGAAAGATGCCAAACACAAAGGGCCACATACTGTATGATTCTATTTGTATGGCTCCATTTGTAATGAAATATCCAGAATAGTCAAATCCATAGAGACCACAAATAGATAATGTTGCTCAGGACTGAGATTATTGTAAAATTGTTCCACACCGCAAATATCCTTAAAACTATGAAATGGTAGATATTAAATGGATAAAGTGTATTATATGAGCATTGTATGTCAACAAAGCCGTTACATAAAAAACAGATGTATACATTTAAGCTTTTAAAAATATTGAATCGTTTTAGGGATAGTTAGGGTAACTTGCTCTCTGTACCCTGAAGAATACTATCTCCTTAATTTATCTAATTTGTATGCCAAGTTTGTGAGTTGAATTTTCTAAAACACAAGACTAACAATAAGCCTAAGGACAGATGACTAAAAAAGAATCAGGTGTTCAGAACTAAGTACATGTATATAAGGAGATTTTGTATATGGTAAAGGAGATTTTGTTTAAATTTTTTTTTAAAATTTATTTATTTTTTGGCCATACCATGGAGCATGTGGGGTCTTAGTTCTCTGACCAGGGATGGAGCCCGCGCCCCCTGAGTTGGAAGTCTTAACCGCTAAATTGCCAGGGATGTCCCAAGGAAAATTTTTAAATGATTGTTCAACAAATGGTATAAGATCTAACTTGCCATTTAAAAACCACTACCACCACCACCACCAACAACTGAATTTCTACCATATTCCTTGTCCCCAAATAAAGTGAATTGGATCAAATATGTCTATGTAAAAGAAAACCGTGAAAGTACTAGAAGAAAATATAAGTAAATATTTTCATAATCTTGGAGGTGAGAAAGTTCTTCCTGAATTAAAGCAAGTAGGTTTTTTTTTTTTTGTTTTTTTTTTTTTGAGGAAGCATAGATTTGACTACTTTTCTTCTAAAAAAATGAAAGAAAAGAAAAAACTTCCATACAACAGATAGCCTTCCTCTCTCTTCTTTTTTTTCCCCTTATTTTTTGGCCTCTTTTATTGGTTATTTATTTATTTATTTATTTTCATCCATCTTTATTCTTTGGCCTGTATAGGCCTCCCATTGCAGTGGCCTCTCCTGTTGCAGAGCACTGGCTCTAGGAACATGTGCTCTAGAGTGCTGGCCCATAATTGGACAGACAGGTCCAGCTGCTCCACAACACGTGGAATCTTCCCTGGCCAGGGATCAAATCGGTGCCCCTTGCGCTGCAAGGCAGACTCTTTTCCCATTGGGCCACCAGGGAAGCCCCTCCTCTTTTCTTTTACTCACTCATCTCAAATTTGATCAATCCTTCAGGGTAGAGCTAAAATTCCCTTCCCCAGAGGTGTCTTTCCCAACCTTTTTAGCACGTACTATTGTTTTTTCCTTTCCTGAACTATTGTTGAAGTTGAAAAAAATACAGGGATGGAAAGGGGAGGTGACTGGATTCTGGTTTTAGAGTGCCGTGTTGGGCAGGATTCTGAGCTGCATTGACCTTGGTGACAGTGATGTGATTCATTATTGCTAACTCTCTGGGACTGGGGTAGGCGGCAGAGTCACATACATTTCCTCTACCTTTGGATATCCCATTCTAAGTACCAAAAGCCCAAGAAACCATATCTTAGACTTCTTGTCTTTTTCCTTTAAAAAAATCTTTATTGAATTTTGCTACAAGATTGCTTCTGTTTTCTGTTTTGGTTTTCTGGTCGCAAGGCATGTGGAATCTTAGCTTCCCAACCAAGGATCAAACTTGTGCCCTTTGTATTGGAAGGTGAAGTCTTAAGCACTGGACCACCAAGGAAATCTCCGCATTTCTTGTTCTTAATGATGTGTTTTTGTGTTGTTGCTGCTGTTATTCCTTTTATATTTCCTCAGAATCTTTTGTGCAGCTGTATACAAGAGTGCCCAATAAACACTGTAATGATGCTGTAAAAAATGCTATAAATAGACTATGATGGCATTCTGAAACTAGTGCTTTCCAAGAGCTGAACAGTTCCCAAACACAAAAAATACCCCCCAGAAGGGTAGCAGGGACTGGGTATGCTGATAAGAGGCACATCTTTACTTTTTAATTTAAGCAATGCCTGATTACCTTCAACTATACCCACTCCATGTTGGCTTTGTATATGGGCAGAAAATGGAAGGGTTTGTTGAAAGAGAGAAGGCTGTCCATGTAGTAAGGATTAACAACCTGGGTTTCCCTGGTGGTCCAGTGGGTAAGGACACCGCCTTGCAGTGCAAGGGGTGCCGGTTTGATCCCTGGCCCGGGAAGATCCCACGTGCAGAGGAGTGCCTTGGCTGGTGTGTCCAATTACGAGCCAGCAGGAGAGCTCATGTGCCCAGAGCCAGTGCTCTGCAGTGAGAGAGACCACTGCAATGGGAGGCCCACACAGGCCAAAGAATAAAGATGGATGAAAAACAAGTGATGACTTAGAGGCAAAAAAAACCCAAACAAACAAAAAACACAACTTATTTACTGAATGAATGAATACATGAATAAAATGAAAGAACCAAAAATAGCTGTAATGTGACAAGGTGTTCCATGGAGGTCAAGCTTCGCATGCCCCTGGCAAGAGGCTAGCATACAAGTCGTTACATTAAGACAAATTAATTAAGGTTAACACAGGGGCAGAGACTCAACTGGGAGCTCTGCTCACAGCTGAACACGGTTCTCTCCCTGTCTCCTCAGTTCTGCTGGCTGGTTGAAATTCATTCCTACAAGTTCCAGCACCCTGCACCCCATTTTAGCTGGCATTGGCCCAACCTCAGGACTGCTTTTATGCAGTAGTCTTAATCTCATCTCAGCACACCAGGAGTCAGTCACGGAAAGCACAGGCCAGGAAAACTCCCTCGGTCTCTGTGGCTGGAAGGTCTGTGTCACCAGAGTTATCGCTAGAGAAGTCATCTCTTCCTCTCACTGCAGTTGTGAAGATGCAGAGAACACAGACAGAGGCCCATGAGAGTTCCTGGTATTTACAGGTTACAAAGTATTGTCCCTTTTAGTTGATCTTCAGTAGATAAAAGACTAAGCCAGAGACCCACACCTTTTTTCTTGAAATCTATCTGTTTTAGAAGAGCAATTTTTGCCAAAATTCATAGGAAAGGTATATTTTAACCCCCACTTTCAAGTCATTTTTTCTCCTTCCCCCATAAGGAAAGTCTAGACTCCAGGTGGGAGGCAGGCTTCTCTATAGGCAACTCTTGGGTTAGTAAGGAAGGGCTATGTCCGAGGCAGTGATGTCTGTATTTAGAAGGGAGAAGGAGTGACATTTTTAGGCTGCAAGCCTCTTCTGGGAGAGCTGAGGACAGATCTATTTTTAGAGGCGTTCTCTGCCACCCACCAAGAACTCAAAAGGTAACCAAGCACCTGGCGGGTTTCCTGTGGGGAAAGTTGTTAAGGGTTGGAGAGCTTCTGTGTGTTCTGAGTCATGAAGTTTGACTTCATCATCAATCTGATGCAGAGAGAGCACAAAACGCCCCCACCCACCCCCAACCTTGTTTTGAATCATATTTGGTTGCAGGATGACAACACACGTGGGATGGTACCAATTCTCAAATCACAAAGATTGGGCCTCAGGCTCACAGAGAGAGGAGGTCAGGGTGGTATGTGTTAACCCAAATTGGTAGATGGTATTGTTCCAAGATGGAAGGAACCTTGTGCTGGGCATCAGCTCTGCCCTTCCTGGCTGTGTGATCATGGACATGTGAATTAACCTCTCTGAACTCACTTTCCTCATCTGTAAAGTGGCGCATCAAGTCAAATGATTTCTAAAGTCTTTAGCCTCAATCTTCTATCACACACACAGGCAAGATAATTAACTTTCAGGCAGTTTGTTCCCTCATCCATAGAAAGGATAGGAATAGACTCTACCTCATGTATTTACTGTGAGTAATTAAATAGATAATAAATGTAAACTGCTTGGCACAATCTGTAGAACGGAAAGCACAGGCCAGGAAAACTCCCTCGGTCTCTGTGGCTGGAAGGTCTGTGTCACCAGAGTTATCGCTAGAGAAGTCATCTCTTCCTCTCACTGCAGTTGTGAAGATGCAGAGAACACAGACAGAGGCCCATGAGAGTTCCTGGTATTTACAGGTTACAAAGTATTGTCCCTTTTAGTTGATCTTCAGTAGATAAAAGACTAAGCCAGAGACCCACACCTTTTTTCTTGAAATCTATCTGTTTTAGAAGAGCAATTTTTGCCAAAATTCATAGGAAAGGTATATTTTAACCCCCACTTTCAAGTCATTTTTTCTCCTTCCCCCATAAGGAAAGTCTAGACTCCAGGTGGGAGGCAGGCTTCTCTATAGGCAACTCTTGGGTTAGTAAGGAAGGGCTATGTCCGAGGCAGTGATGTCTGTATTTAGAAGGGAGAAGGGAGTGACATTTTTAGGCTGCAAGCCTCTTCTGGGAGAGCTGAGGACAGATCTATTTTTAGAGGCGTTCTCTGCCACCCACCAAGAACTCAAAAGGTAACCAAGCACCTGGCGGGTTTCCTGTGGGGAAAGTTGTTAAGGGTTGGAGAGCTTCTGTGTGTTCTGAGTCATGAAGTTTGACTTCATCATCAATCTGATGCAGAGAGAGCACAAAACGCCCCCACCCACCCCCAACCTTGTTTTGAATCATATTTGGTTGCAGGATGACAACACACGTGGGGATGGTACCAATTCTCAAATCACAAAGATTGGGCCTCAGGCTCACAGAGAGAGGAGGTCAGGGTGGTATGTGTTAACCCAAATTGGTAGATGGTATTGTTCCAAGATGGAAGGAACCTTGTGCTGGGCATCAGCTCTGCCCTTCCTGGCTGTGTGATCATGGACATGTGAATTAACCTCTCTGAACTCACTTTCCTCATCTGTAAAGTGGCGCATCAAGTCAAATGATTTCTAAAGTCTTTAGCCTCAATCTTCTATCACACACACAGGCAAGATAATTAACTTTCAGGCAGTTTGTTCCCTCATCCATAGAAAGGATAGGAATAGACTCTACCTCATGTATTTACTGTGAGTAATTAAATAGATAATAAATGTAAACTGCTTGGCACAATCTGTAGCATGCTCTGTACATGTTATTAAAGCAGTGTTCACGTGGACAATGACCTCAGAGGCAGCTTTGTTAGTGCAGTTCAGTTCAGTTACTCGGTTGTGTCTGACTCTTTGTGATCCCATGAACTGCAGAACACCAGGCTTCCCTGTCCTTCACCATCTCCCAGAACTTGCTTAAACTCATGTACATGGACTTAGTGATGCCATCTAACCATCTCATCCTCTGTCATCCCCTTCTACGTCTGCCTTCTATTTTTCCCAGCATCAAGCTCTTTTCCAATGAGTCGTCTCTTCTCATCAGGTGGCCAATGTATTGGAGTTTCAGCTTCAGCCTCAATCTTTCTAATGAATATTCAGAGTTGATTTCCTTTCAGACTGACAGGTTTGATCTCCTTGCACACCAGGGTACTCTCAAGAGCTTTCTCCAGCACCACAGTTCAAAGGTATCAATTCTTTTCAGCGCTCAGCCTTCTTTATGGTCCAACTCTCACATCCATACATGACTACTGGGAAAACCATAGCTTTGACTACATGGACTTTTGTCAGCAAAGTGATGTCTCTGTTTTTTAATATGCTGTCTAGGTTTGTCATAGCTTTTCTTCCAAGGAGCAAGTGTCTTTTAATTTCATGGCTGCAGTCATCATCTGCAGTGATTTTGGAGCCCAAAAAATAAACTCTGTCACTGTTTCCATTGTTTCCCCATCTATTTGCCATGAAGTGTTAGAACCAGATGCCATGATCTTCATTTTTTTTTTGGCCACTTCTATTGGTCTTTCATTTATTTCCATCTTTGTTCTTTGGCCTGTGTGGGCCTCCCATTCACAGTGGCCTTTCTCACTGCAGAGCACTGGCTCTGGGCACATGTTCTCCAGAACTCCAGCTCAGTAGTTGGACACATTGATCCAGCCGCTCCGTGACACGTGGGATCCTCCCAGGCCAGGGATTGAACCAGCACCCCTTGCACAGCAAGGCAGTGTCCTTACCCAGTGGACCACTAGAGAAGCCCCATGATCTTTGTTTTTGAATGTTGAGTTTTAGGCCAGCTTTTTCACTCTCCTCTTTCACCTTCATCAAGAGGCTCTTTAGTTCCTCTTTGTTTTCTGCCATAAGGGTGTGTCATCTGCATACCTGCAGTTATTGATATTTATTCTGGCAATTTTGATTCCAGCTTGTGCTTCATCCAGCCTGACATTTTGCCCGATGTACTCTGCATATAAATTAAATCACCAGGGAGACAATATATAGCCTTGACGTACTCCATTCCCAATTTGCAACCAGTCTGTTGTTGCATGTCCAGTTCTAACTGTTGCTTCTTGTGCTGCATACAGGTTTCTCAGGAGGCAGATAAGGTGGTCTGGTATTCCCATCTCTTTAGGAACTTTCCACAGTTTGTTGTGATCCACACAGTCAAAGGCTTTAGTGTAGTCAGTGAAGCAGAAGTAGATTTTTTCTGGAATTCCGTTGCTTCTTCTATGACCCGGTGGATGTTGGCAATTTGATCTCTGGTTCTTCTGCCTTTTCTAAATCCAACTTACATCTGGAAGTTCTAGTTCACATACTGTTGAAGCCTAGGTTGGAGGATTTGTTAGCACAGTGGGCAATAAAAAGTGTGCCTTGAGACATTTTATGCTGATGCACATCAGCGGGAATTTAAGCAGGTATTCTGGATGGCCTACAGATGAATATACTGATCATATTTTTCAGTGGAATAACATTGGCTTAAAAGGTTAAGGGAAGATAAGGCAAGAGGATCTTTGGTATTTCAAGAGCCAACAGCACAGCTTCCATTCCAGCACCAAGAGGATAGCAAATTAGACCATTTAAAACCGAAATCTGAGGTTTTGTGACCTGTCATGTCACTATCCACTCTGGAAAGGCTGCATCCCCAGCAAGTACCGCCACCCTATCAGAGCACTGCTGACACAGGCAAGGATCTGGGATAGGAGCCGGCTTGTCTTTGTTCCCTCTACTGGCTTTAGTTGCTGCAGATGCGCTAATATGGACGAGACTCACACAGGAAAAATGTTACAGAGGAGTTCCTGAATAATATGGCCAGGATGTCAACACTGCTTAAAAATCAAGGTATTATTCCCAGGTCCATATGTAATCTCATTTAGAACTAGAGATTCTCTCCTGTACTTTGCCTGAGGCCTGCTCTAAGTCACCTGGGAAGAGTTCCCTGAAGACCTGTAGGAACCAGTATGCATGCCCACAAGCTGCTGCTGAGTTTAAACCACGTCAGCTTCTTCCAGTGGGAACCCCCTGCGGGTCGCTTCTGTTTTGTGTCATAATTAGCGTATTTTGTTTCTCCCCTGACACACCATCAGCGTAAATATGAGCTTTAGTATTTCCCTTGTGTAATGGTGTTTCTTATAATACTCCCTAAGCACAGTAAGGAAACTACCAACCTGGGAAATGTGAGAAATCCTTTCCTTACCCTTCCAATCAGCCTGAGGGTTTGAGATTTAAGTATTTCCCTAATCACCTTGTTCTTTTCTTCAAAGAACTAGTTAATGCAGTTGGTGCTTTGTGTCAAAGATAAGGATCAGTCACTGGATTTCCTTGAGGACACTTTGCTGTTCCTCATTCCCTTGCCACCCACAATGCCCCTAAATAAATTGTGAGCCATTTGTCAGAGGAGCGGTCACTCAAAGATTTTGTGGGGTCACCTCTCATGGTTGCACAGACTGTACATTGCCCAAATGCAGGGTGGGGGGTGTCATTTGCATAGACTACAATGGGATGGCCATTGCTGGCATGCACAATCAAATATGTCAGTAAATATATGAACCAGCAGAGTAGCATCGTTCCTAGCAGGGTGGATTCCAAACTTAAAACCTATACTCTGTTCAGGATGTGTTGCTACTCTTGTTTTGCTGATTCTTTCTCATCTATTCTAATCTGTGATTTCTTGCTGTACTGTAACCACTTAAATCCTTTTTGGATCAAGATAGTGTTAAAAATAAGTAAAATGCTGTAAATATTGATGTACCTAACAGTAAGGCACTAAAATATATGAAGCCAAAACTTGAAAGAAAAATAGACAATTCATCAATAATGTTTGGAAAATGCGGTCCACTTTCAATAATAGCTGGAAAAATTAGGCAAATTGAAAAGGGGAAAAAAGTTCCCTAAAAGAACCTGTAAAAATCAAGGTATTATTCCCAGGTCCATATGTAATCTCATTTAGAACTAGAGATTCTCTCCTGTACTTTGCCTGAGGCCTGCTCTAAGTCACCTGGGAAGAGTTCCCTGAAGACCTGTAGGAACCAGTATGCATGCCCACAAGCTGCTGCTGAGTTTAAACCACGTCAGCTTCTTCCAGTGGGAACCCCCTGCGGGTCGCTTCTGTTTTGTGTCATAATTAGCGTATTTTGTTTCTCCCCTGACACACCATCAGCGTAAATATGAGCTTTAGTATTTCCCTTGTGTAATGGTGTTTCTTATAATACTCCCTAAGCACAGTAAGGAAACTACCAACCTGGGAAATGTGAGAAATCCTTTCCTTACCCTTCCAATCAGCCTGAGGGTTTGAGATTTAAGTATTTCCCTAATCACCTTGTTCTTTTCTTCAAAGAACTAGTTAATGCAGTTGGTGCTTTGTGTCAAAGATAAGGATCAGTCACTGGATTTCCTTGAGGACACTTTGCTGTTCCTCATTCCCTTGCCACCCACAATGCCCCTAAATAAATTGTGAGCCATTTGTCAGAGGAGCGGTCACTCAAAGATTTTGTGGGGTCACCTCTCATGGTTGCACAGACTGTACATTGCCCAAATGCAGGGTGGGGGGTGTCATTTGCATAGACTACAATGGGATGGCCATTGCTGGCATGCACAATCAAATATGTCAGTAAATATATGAACCAGCAGAGTAGCATCGTTCCTAGCAGGGTGGATTCCAAACTTAAAACCTATACTCTGTTCAGGATGTGTTGCTACTCTTGTTTTGCTGATTCTTTCTCATCTATTCTAATCTGTGATTTCTTGCTGTACTGTAACCACTTAAATCCTTTTTGGATCAAGATAGTGTTAAAAATAAGTAAAATGCTGTAAATATTGATGTACCTAACAGTAAGGCACTAAAATATATGAAGCCAAAACTTGAAAGAAAAATAGACAATTCATCAATAATGTTTGGAAAATGCGGTCCACTTTCAATAATAGCTGGAACAATTAGGCAGAAGATTAGTGAGAAAATAGAGGGCCTGCATTAACTATAAGCCAGCTAGACCTGAGCCACCTGTGGAATACTCCGCCCACGAACAGCAGAATATACATTCAAGGAAACACGGAACAGCCTCCAGGATAGACCATATGTGAGAGTATTAACCAAACTTCAGTACATGCAAAAGTACTGAAATAATGCCAAGTATGTTCTTCATACTTTCAGATAGTGGAGTGAAATTAGCAATCAATAAGAGAAAGAAATTTGGTAAATGCACAAATATATGGAAATTTAAGTGACTAATGACTTCAAGAAATCACATGAGAAATTAGAAAATCCTTAGCGATGAATGAAAATAAAGGTATAATATACCAAAACTTATTATCTGTTAACTAAAATAAGTAAGTAACCACTCTGAGCATTTCTTAATTTTGTTTTAGAGAAAAAATGAGAAACTATTCTTTTATAGTTTCAAGTTTTAGGCAGAAAGCCTCTGTACTTGCCCATATTTGTGCTAAATTAATATTTGTTGAATGAATCAATCAGTTGCATCCCTGTGGCAAGAAGGTAAACTAAGGAATCAGAAGTCTTATGTTGGATTTCTGCTTGACTAACCCTTTTTCTCTGACTTACTTTTCTGCATAAGCCATTTACTTTTTAAGGGCTTTTATAAATTCCCATCCTCTTCGCTCTTTGCCTTTCTTCTCCATTAGGCCTTCTGTATTACTCTATGATTTAAACTTTCTACTGAAACTCTTGTCACATAACTTGGTTTTTGTTCTGCTGTGAAGCTAGAGACTGGCAAACTACTGCCTGTGTGTCAAGTCCAGTCCACTACTTGCTTTTGTAGGATCTGGATTAAGATCCAGATCATGTGTAAATAGTTGGAAAATATCAAATATAATATCTCCCATTTCACATGAAAACGATAGGAAATTCAAATTTCAGTGTCCCTCAGTAAAGCTTTATTGGAACATGGCCACACCAATTTGTCCACTGTCATCTGTGGCTGTGTTCATGAGACAATGGCAAAATGGAGTAGCCGTGTCAGAAAGCTTGTTGCAAAGTGTTTGTGGTCCACAAAGTCCAAAATATTTATTAACCCATAGTATTATTATGTAAAGTTTGTGGACTCCTGTTCTAAGCTTCTTTACAAGCATAGTCATAACTTGCTATCCCTTTCCCTCTTCCAGTCATGACTAATCCTTATTGTCATTCAAAAGCCTTTTTTCTCAACCCTTACTTGGTTATCACACCTGGTTACATACTTTTCTACCCCATCTCTTGGCATTACTTAATACAGATCAACATAACTATAATTAACTTACAATTGTTATATTTAAAAATGTTCTTGAACATGTGTCTCCTATTTCTATTTCATTGTAAAGACTCTATGCCCTATATCTCCCTCCTTAGAAAATCCTTAGCGATGAATGAAAATAAAGGTATAATATACCAAAACTTATTATCTGTTAACTAAAATAAGTAAGTAACCACTCTGAGCATTTCTTAATTTTGTTTTAGAGAAAAAATGAGAAACTATTCTTTTATAGTTTCAAGTTTTAGGCAGAAAGCCTCTGTACTTGCCCATATTTGTGCTAAATTAATATTTGTTGAATGAATCAATCAGTTGCATCCCTGTGGCAAGAAGGTAAACTAAGGAATCAGAAGTCTTATGTTGGATTTCTGCTTGACTAACCCTTTTTCTCTGACTTACTTTTCTGCATAAGCCATTTACTTTTTAAGGGCTTTTATAAATTCCCATCCTCTTCGCTCTTTGCCTTTCTTCTCCATTAGGCCTTCTGTATTACTCTATGATTTAAACTTTCTACTGAAACTCTTGTCACATAATTTGGGTTTTTTGTTCTGCTGTGAAGCTAGAGACTGGCAAACTACTGCCTGTGTGTCAAGTCCAGTCCACTACTTGCTTTTGTAGGATCTGGATTAAGATCCAGATCATGTGTAAATAGTTGGAAAATATCAAATATAATATCTCCCATTTCACATGAAAACGATAGGAAATTCAAATTTCAGTGTCCCTCAGTAAAGCTTTATTGGAACATGGCCACACCAATTTGTCCACTGTCATCTGTGGCTGTGTTCATGAGACAATGGCAAAATGGAGTAGCCGTGTCAGAAAGCTTGTTGCAAAGTGTTTGTGGTCCACAAAGTCCAAAATATTTATTAACCCATAGTATTATTATGTAAAGTTTGTGGACTCCTGTTCTAAGCTTCTTTACAAGCATAGTCATAACTTGCTATCCCTTTCCCTCTTCCAGTCATGACTAATCCTTATTGTCATTCAAAAGCCTTTTTTCTCAACCCTTACTTGGTTATCACACCTGGTTACATACTTTTCTACCCCATCTCTTGGCATTACTTAATACAGATCAACATAACTATAATTAACTTACAATTGTTATATTTAAAAATGTTCTTGAACATGTGTCTCCTATTTTCTCTATTTCATTGTAAAGACTCTATGCCCTATATCTCCCTCCACCCACAAAGCATTAGGGCTTCTCTGGTAACTCATCTGGTAAAGAATCCCCCTGCAATGCAGAAGAACCCAGTTTGATTCGTGCATTGGGAAGATCTCCTGGAGAAGGGATAGGCTACCTATTCCATTGTTCTTGGGCTTCCTTGGTGGCTCAATGGGTAAAGAATCAGCTTGCAATGTGGGAGTCCAGGGTTTGATCCCTAGATTGGGAAGGTCCCCTGGAGAAGGGAATGGCAACCCACTCCAGTATTCTTGTCTGGAGAATCCCATGGACAGAGAAGCCTGGCGGGCTACAGTCTGTAGGGTCACAAGGAGTTGGGTACAACAGAAGTGACTTAACATGCACAGACAGTAAGTCAGTAGAAATAGAACTGCATAGTTCAAATGGAGCCCTGAAAAGATTAACTGGAGACATCCAAGGCCTGAAATGAGATATTAAACCAGTGAGACTTTGTTTAAAATTTAACAAACCCTTCTTGGTTACTCATTGAGCTCATTACTGCCTTGGACAGGTCTCAGGTAAAAGACAGAAGACCACATCTATCATGGAGATTTTTGTTCAAATTAGGGTAGGAGTTGGGAAACAGACATGAGCTGTTTTCTTTCTTGTCCATAATCTTTCTCTTCTCTCTCAGGATAGATGATTCAGAGCCAGAAGTTCACATAAAAAAGTATTGCACATGGAAAGTATTACTGCTATTCTGTGGGGAAATAAGCTTCTAAGTGCAGCACTATGAAATTAATAACTTTCTGTGTGGAAACTCTCTTGACGACACCTCGAGATAAAGCCAAAGAGTGCAATTTTTACAGCCTTGGATTATCTTCTCTGTCTGCTTGGCTGGCAGCAGCCATGGACTGGTGAGTCAGACATTCAGAGTTTCCCTTTCATTGTACACTTTGCTTGCCAACTGGAGACCTTAAACAGCGGTGACTCAGTTTCTCAATTCTCTAGTTCACCCAGCCATTGAATCAACAAGCACCACCTCAGTTTACTTACAAAATTTTTTTTTTTATTTTTTGGCCACACCATGCTTCGCTTATGGGATTTTAATTCCTCAACCAGGGATGGAACCCAGGTCCTCAGCAATGAGAGCGCGGAGTGTCTAACCCCTGGATCACCAAGGAATTCCCAGTTTACTTACAAAGGGCTTTAGGGGAACTCAGAGTTAAAAAAAAAAAAGAATAAATCTTTGTTATTAACACAAAATATTGGTTATTTTGGTTCAAGACATCAGAAAGAGAGTAGGAAAGGGAAATCGGAAGCTGGATATCAAGAATTGTTTTTTCTTTTGAGAGAAAATATTCCTGTGAGAAAGCCCAGTATTTATATTATGATAAATATGTATGTCCACATGTGGGGAGTATGTATGAATAGCTGTTGAGGGAGAAAATAATTTAGGAAAGAAATATCTGGGAAGGACAGCAACTTCTTTTCCACAAAAGCCACAAAAGTGCTGAAGACATGCATGAAGATGGCAGCTGTTGCTCCAATAGCCATATGCTTCAGCAGAGACATTTTCTTTTTTTATTCCTTCTGACAAGTAAATTTAGAAAATCTGGGCAGAGAAGTCTGGATTTCTACTTTCCATTGATGAGATTTTTTTGAAATTTCAAATTAGACTTCTTTTCCCCTTATATAAGACCACGAGGTAGGATATTATGTTTGGAATGATTCACTGTACATCATTACATTTGAGGGTTGTTTTTCTGGATTAATAAGAACAATTGTGGGACAGACTAAGGACCAGACTACTTAGAAACTCTCAGATTGGCATGTTGCTAAACTTGTTCACTCTCCCACAGAGAAAATTTCTGAGACCAGTGCTTGGAAATAGGGGCAGACATGTTGACGTTTGAATACTGTACTGGCAAAAGGCACAAGAGATGCAGGTTCAATCCCTGAGTCAGAAAGATCCCTTGAAGTAGGAAATGGTACCCACTCTGGTATTCTTGCCTGGAAATTTCCATGGACAGAGGAGCCTGGTAGGCTATAGTCTATGCAGCCGCAAAAAGTTGGATATGGCACAAACACACACACACACATACACACTCTCTCTTTCTCTCTCTCTCTTGAAAGTGAGGAAGAGAAATATGCAGCATTTTTGTTGAGTATAGGTGGGTCCTATATACAGAGACCTCAGAGTAGGTTCAAAACACAGCTGAGGTTTAAAACATGTAGTTATCTGAACTTGAATATTAGAAGATAAAACAATAATGATATTAATGCCAACTCCAGACTGCCAACTTGGAAAGGCAATCAAGAAGAAATAGGAATGACAACGAGCTTGAGAGATCAAGTGTTTTTCTTGGCCATGTGGGTAGAAGCAGTTCCAGATGACTGGGTATGATAGAACAGCAGACCTCTAATGGCTGTTCCAGGATCAATAGCTATACTGAGTTAGATGCCATGGGAGATACCAAAATATTTCAAAGACAAATAGGTTTTTTTTCGCCACTTTTACTGTTTTTTCATTTATTTATTTTCATTCATCTTTGTTCTTTGGCCTGTGTGGGCCTCCCATCGCAGTGGCCTCTGTTACTGCAGAGCACCGGCTCCTGGTGCATGCACTCCAGATCTCTGGCTCGGTAGTTGGACACATTGGTCCAGCCACTCCACAGCATGTGGAATCTTCCCAGGCCAGGGATTGAATCAGTGCCCCTTGCACTGTAAGGCGGTGTCCTTACCCACTGGACCACCAGGGAAGCCCCGACAAATAGTTTTATCTTCACGAAGTTTATAATTTGATTGCATGATAATGGTTAAGAAAGTCAGCTTGACGAGTTTATAACCCCTCACCAGTTCTGTGTTCTTGGGTAAAATATTTTAATCTCTTCAAGCATAACTCCCCAGTCGGTGAAACATCAATAATTGTCTCTCCTGTAAGGCCGTTACGGACTCCTTTCCCTCCTTCCACAAGGAAGCCTCTCACTTCTCACCTTCTTTGCATGTATGTTCCTCTTCCCTAGAAAGCTCATTGCACGTCTACATCTTAGAAGTACTTCCTTTCATGTCACCTAAGGGAGCGTGGGTTCGGAAACTATCCGATCTGTATTCACAGCTGCGGCTGTTAAAACACTGAAGGACTGCATAAGAATACGTTGCTATTATGATCACCGCAGAAGTTCCTTGGAAACACACACACACATACACACTCTCTCTTTCTCTCTCTCTCTTGAAAGTGAGGAAGAGAAATATGCAGCATTTTTGTTGAGTATAGGTGGGTCCTATATACAGAGACCTCAGAGTAGGTTCAAAACACAGCTGAGGTTTAAAACATGTAGTTATCTGAACTTGAATATTAGAAGATAAAACAATAATGATATTAATGCCAACTCCAGACTGCCAACTTGGAAAGGCAATCAAGAAGAAATAGGAATGACAACGAGCTTGAGAGATCAAGTGTTTTTCTTGGCCATGTGGGTAGAAGCAGTTCCAGATGACTGGGTATGATAGAACAGCAGACCTCTAATGGCTGTTCCAGGATCAATAGCTATACTGAGTTAGATGCCATGGGAGATACCAAAATATTTCAAAGACAAATAGGTTTTTTTTCGCCACTTTTACTGTTTTTTCATTTATTTATTTTCATTCATCTTTGTTCTTTGGCCTGTGTGGGCCTCCCATCGCAGTGGCCTCTGTTACTGCAGAGCACCGGCTCCTGGTGCATGCACTCCAGATCTCTGGCTCGGTAGTTGGACACATTGGTCCAGCCACTCCACAGCATGTGGAATCTTCCCAGGCCAGGGATTGAATCAGTGCCCCTTGCACTGTAAGGCGGTGTCCTTACCCACTGGACCACCAGGGAAGCCCCGACAAATAGTTTTATCTTCACGAAGTTTATAATTTGATTGCATGATAATGGTTAAGAAAGTCAGCTTGACGAGTTTATAACCCCTCACCAGTTCTGTGTTCTTGGGTAAAATATTTTAATCTCTTCAAGCATAACTCCCCAGTCGGTGAAACATCAATAATTGTATCTCCTGTAAGGCCGTTACACGGCCTCCTTTCCCTCCTTCCACAAGGAAGCCTCTCACTTCTCACCTTCTTTGCATGTATGTTCCTCTTCCCTAGAAAGCTCTTTGCAAGTCTACATCTTTGAAGTTTTACCTTTCATGTCACCTCAGGGAGCTTGGGTTCGGAAACTATCCTATCTGTATTCACAGATGCGGCTGTTAAAACACTGAAGGACTGCATAAAAATACGTTGCTATTATGATCACCCAGAGGTCAAGAAGTTCTCCAGGGTTTAGGATTAGCAAGTTTTTTTTCTCTAAAGGCCCAGATAGGAAGTAAATTAGGATTTGCAGGCCATACCGAACAAACGGGAGCGTTTGTGTTCCAAATGAAACGATTTATGGACACAGAAACGTGAATTTCACATGCTTTCCACAGTCACTGAACCGGATTCAGCCTCTGCCCTGTAGTGGACCGACCCCTAGTCTATGAGAAGGGCAGACAAGAAGGAAGTGGGTAAGAACTGAGACAACTGCAGTCAGATCCTAGAGATCAGGTTGCTGTGGGAGACCGTCAACCTCCCTGGACGCCAGCGACCTCTAACATGGGGCTGCGGCCTCTGTCTGGGGTGTGTGAGGAGGGTTACAAGTGACATGCAGAGAAAGCGTGGTGCTTGGAACCAGGCGCCCATCGCCAGCAAGGCCCTCTCTGCGGTGGCCTGCAACCTGTTCTGCAAGGAGCAGATTCCCAGCGCCTCAGCCTTGGACGAGGGGCGGAGCCCACCGCGGGCATCCGCACCGCCGCGCAAGGCCGGGCTGCGCGAGCCGGGGGCGGGGCGGCGGCGCGGCGGCGTCGTCGTTGTCCCCGCCTCCTCTCCAGGGGCCGTGTCGGAGCTTCGGGGGCGGCAGCGGTGCGCACAGCCTGAGGAGAGCCACTGGCCTGGCAGCGGCGGCCACCGAGACCCACCCGAGGCGCGTCCCAGTCGGCCTCCCGACGCCCCCAGGCCGCAGCGCCCGCGTCCCTTCAGCTCGCTCGCTCGCTCGCCCTCCTTCCCTGCAAGCCGGCTGCGCCATGGCGTTGGCGTTGGCGGCGCTGGCGGCGGTGGAGCCGGCCTGCGGCAACCGGTATCAGCAGGTGAGCAGCGCCCAGTGTGCCCCCGACCTCGGCCCGGCCCTGCCCGCCGGCCGCTTCAGGCCTCCTCTCCGGCCCCGCCTGTGGCCAACTCGACGCCGCGGCTTGGCAGGCCGCGCTGGGCCTGGGCCGGGCGGGCGGGCCGCGGGCTGGGATTCGAGGCGGCCTGGGGCCGGGCGCGTCCCTCCGCGACCCGGGGCGGGCGTCGGGCGGTGGAAGAACCTCCGCCCTGCAGTGTTTCCCGCATTTCCCGATGCAGGTGGGTCGCCGGGTCACAACCCGCGACCCTCCGGAGGCGTTCACCCGAGGGCATTCAGTTTGCCTTTTTCCACCTTGAATTTGATGTCACTGGAAAAGAAATTTAAAAAAAAAGAAGAAGAAAGAAACGCGCCGTGAAATGGAAAAAGAAACTCGATGGAGAGAAGAAAGATTAAAATCGCTTTACTGCTGCCGACAGCTCTCCGCAGTGAGATGCGATTACTCCGGCTTTCAGAGCCTAGCCTGGTCGTCAAAACCCGTTCCCCCTCGCTTGTGTTTAAAGAGAGAAGTCAAAATGAGATGAGGGACAAGTCCATAGCTCGCAGTAGGTTTGGAAAAGGCGATGTTTAACTGGTGATGCCCCTAAAATGTCGAGCTACGTACGTTGCAGGCTGCAGGGCGTGTGCCTGCGTGTGTGTTTTTCCCAGCTTGGGAATGACGTTTAAAGAAATTGAAGCGCATAGCTGGGGAAAAAATGTATAGGGGATGATTGGATTATTATCTCGGGTATGGTTTCTAAATTGAGGCTCTAGGGAAAAGAGCTGCTTGTTCGGTTCGCCTGTCAGTAACCAGGATTCCCTCGGAAATTCTGGGAGACATTTTGCAGGTTTTTTTTTTTTAGACGTATTTAACCTACCGTGATTGTGGGAATTGAGCCAGGTGGGTAACTGATGTTGATTGGGACAGCAGGTATCTGCGTGCATTTTGTTTCAAATGCTTTCGGTTTAATTTGCGTGCAAATAGAAGTCGCGGTTTTATGAAATTACATGCCCTATCATAAATGACCTACAGTTTTATATTTTAGTAGTGAGGGAAACCAATATGATTAAAAATATTCAGATTAATCATGGTGGGGCCAGTTACTGGCTTGTTTTGCTGTCGTCAGCCCTGTGTTGTAATTTCCTCCCTCCTACAGCCTGACTCCTCATATGACTTAATTTTAAGAATTTAGCTTTTTGGTTTCATAAGCACGCTCAAATTGTGGCAATGCAGTCTAGTCCTTAGATCTCTCACAGCCTGGGATACGTGCTTTTTCTGTATGACCTTGGGCAAGGCCCTGGCTTCCTTTCTGCTGTAGTAAAATATGAATGACAGGTATCACTTAACTGTCACCAAGATGTTCGCAAGTCACACGTAGCCCAAATTGTGATTTAATTCATCCTTTTCATCCTGCTTTGGATAAGGCAAACAAGCAGAAAGCTGTGGCCTTTCTTTGTACTGCCCTCTTCTTGAGCTATTAGGTAATGCTGACTTACTGCTAGAATACAAAAAAAAAAAAAGGTGGAAGTATTAAAATTACGTATTTTTTGGTGTAGTGTTTAATGGCTTTAATTATGCAAAATTGAGATATGTCAAGGACAGACCATCTTTTTATTTTAAAAAAATCATCATTTTGAAGAAATCTTCAAAAAAAATTAATAAAATTAATCTTCCTAGAAAAATTACAGAATATGAAAGCGCCCCCCCCAAAAAATCAAAACCAAAACCTCACACCAAAAACCTATCACCTGTAGATAACCAAAGTTAATATTTTGTGTATCCTTGTGGACTTATAGCTGTGTAAATATATACAAGTGTAGATCAGTGTACCTGTACAAGATAGGGAAAGTTGATATTGATTGAGCATTTACTGTGGGCAAGTCATGGTATTAAGGACTTTACATCCATTATTTCACTTAGTGCTCACAGACCCCTTTGAGGCAGGGTTTGGTGTTGTGTAGATGACGTTGGATGACGAAATCTAAAAGACTCCCTAGAGGCTCAGTAACTTGCTCAAGGTCACAGCTTCTAAGTAGTGATTACAAGGGTGAATACACACTCACCTACTTAAACATAGGTTTATGGCCCCAATATAAGCATATACATTAGAAGATACAAACATGTGCATTTTTATTGTCTTATGTACCCATACATATGTGTATAGGCACATCTTTGTACTAACGTGCAGTTCCATGGGCCTCCTTTGTGCATGTGTGTACGTGTGTTTACACACGCACATGTTCTGAAACACAGATGCGTTCTCAAGTTTGCATGTGTGTGTGTACTGCGCACATATATATAGGAAGACACACACTATAGCTATATAAGGAGGTGAGTTCATATTTTAACATCTGCAAAGCAGACAGTTGTATGGCTGAACCATAATTTAATCAATCACCTATTGTTGGTCTCTAAGGATGTTTTTATTTTTTTTTCCAGTCACTAAAGTTTCTTTTATATGCATCTTCAACTATTTTCTTAGTATAAATTTCTAGGTGTGGAAATGCTTGGTCAGAGAATATACATACTTAAAAGGCTTATGAATTATGAAATGTTGGTGATGTCCAGGCAACCTGATAGGAGCTGATGGTACTCTTTGCTTATCATAAAGGCCCTCTAACTTCTATTTGATCTGGCTAGTGAAATTGAGCTGATCTTCTAATGAAGTAAATTTAATGGAAGACTGGATGATTCATTCATAACTGCTAACAGTGGTTTTGCCTTTATGGTCCTTAGATTGGTGGAGCATATGTGCACAACTTGAATTTAGCATCACCACAGACTACACAGATAGTCTGGGTTCATCAGTTTCCTGTGACTTTATTTTTTCCCTTTTTGCATTTTTGAAACTGAGATCATGTGTCCCAACATTCTGAAGCCTTTAACCCTATATACAAGTGTAGATCAGNGTACCTGTACAAGATAGGGAAAGTTGATATTGATTGAGCATTTACTGTGGGCAAGTCATGGTATTAAGGACTTTACATCCATTATTTCACTTAGTGCTCACAGACCCCTTTGAGGCAGGGTTTGGTGTTGTGTAGATGACGTTGGATGACGAAATCTAAAAGACTCCCTAGAGGCTCAGTAACTTGCTCAAGGTCACAGCTTCTAAGTAGTGATTACAAGGGTGAATACACACTCACCTACTTAAACATAGGTTTATGGCCCCAATATAAGCATATACATTAGAAGATACAAACATGTGCATTTTTATTGTCTTATGTACCCATACATATGTGTATAGGCACATCTTTGTACTAACGTGCAGTTCCATGGGCCTCCTTTGTGCATGTGTGTACGTGTGTTTACACACGCACATGTTCTGAAACACAGATGCGTTCTCAAGTTTGCATGTGTGTGTGTACTGCGCACATATATATAGGAAGACACACACTATAGCTATATAAGGAGGTGAGTTCATATTTTAACATCTGCAAAGCAGACAGTTGTATGGCTGAACCATAATTTAATCAATCACCTATTGTTGGTCTCTAAGGATGTTTTTATTTTTTTTTCCAGTCACTAAAGTTTCTTTTATATGCATCTTCAACTATTTTCTTAGTATAAATTTCTAGGTGTGGAAATGCTTGGTCAGAGAATATACATACTTAAAAGGCTTATGAATTATGAAATGTTGGTGATGTCCAGGCAACCTGATAGGAGCTGATGGTACTCTTTGCTTATCATAAAGGCCCTCTAACTTCTATTTGATCTGGCTAGTGAAATTGAGCTGATCTTCTAATGAAGTAAATTTAATGGAAGACTGGATGATTCATTCATAACTGCTAACAGTGGTTTTGCCTTTATGGTCCTTAGATTGGTGGAGCATATGTGCACAACTTGAATTTAGCATCACCACAGACTACACAGATAGTCTGGGTTCATCAGTTTCCTGTGACTTTATTTTTTCCCTTTTTGCATTTTTGAAACTGAGATCATGTGTCCCAACATTCTGAAGCACTGTTTGAGAACGCTCTAGGTAGGCCCAGTGTTAAGAAACCTGTGTCGTGTGCTGCTGTCTCTGAGGATGTTTACCCTGTTTGACATTCTAAGCTGCCTTTGCCTCACTTAGATCATGGGCTATCTCATGCATTTTCTGAAAAACTTATTTCCTGAAATGTTTTGAGATATTTGGATTTAAATCCAGTGAAAGCAAGCAATGATGACACTGCTATGTCGGCTTAGAAAAAAGGCTGCAGAATATTTACTTTTCGATGACTGCCTGCCTGTTAAAGAAGTTGCTTGCTTGTGGCATCTCTAGTAAGTTTGTATTGTCTGCTGATATTGTACAGCAGCTTTGGGTAAGTTCTTTAAGGATTGTGAAGGAACGTTTTGATAAATGAGGAAAAGAATTTCATCTCTGGCAGGCCAAACCTTTTTCATTTTCTAGTGTTAGATGATATCATGTTCCTAGAAGAAGGGGTGAATGGTGCCCATATGGCTTGATTTTGTTTTGATTTTTATTTTCTTTAGTACATTCAGATTGTTGGGCAGCCTTCACCACTATCCATTTACAGAAATTCCATCCTCAGACAATAACTGTCTATTTCCCCCTCCTCAAGCCCCTGACAGCCACCATTCTCCTTTCTGTCAGTGAATTTGATTACTCTGAGTGCTTCATAAAAGTGGAATAATACAGTATTTATCCTTTGTGACTGGGTTATTTCACTTAGCATCATGTCCTCAAGGTCCGTCCTTGCCTGTAGCATGTGTCAGAATTTCCTTCTATTTTAATGCTAAATAATAGCCATTGTATGTGTATACCATATTTTGTTTCTCTACTAATACTTTTTGGCCATTGTGAATAATGCCACTGTGAATATGGGTAAACAAATACAGATAGAGTCCCAGCTTCCAATTCTCTTAGTTATATACCCAGAAGTAGAATTGTTTGTTCACGCAGTATTGCTATTTTTAACTTTTTTAAGGAATTGCCATACTCTTTTCCATATAAGTGCACTATTTTATATTCCCACCAGCAATGCATAAGAATTCCACTTTTGTCACATCATCATCTATACTTTTATTTTCTGTTTATGTTTTGTTTTGTTTTTGATAAAGCCATGGTACAGGGTGTGAAGTGGCATCTCATAATGGTTTTGGTTTGCATTTGCGCAACAATTAGTGATACTGAGCATTTGTGTATATTGGAGAGATGTGTATTCAACTCTTTTGTCAGTTCTTGAATTCAGTAAATTCAAATATTCAAACTTTTGAATCATTTGCTTTTGGGGGGGGTGGGGTGGGAAGGGGTGGGCGGGGAGAGGGGCAGGCAGGCCACTTCTGTTGGTCTTTTTCATTTATCTATTTGCATCCATCTTTGTTCTTTGGCCCATGTGGGCCTCCCATCGCGGTGGCATCTGTCGCTGCAGAGCACCAGCTCTGGGCACACGCGCGCCAGAGCTCCGGGTCGGTAATTGGACACATCAGTCCAGCCACTCTGTGGCACGTGGGATCTTCCCAGGCCAGGGATCGAACCGGCGCCCCTTGCACTGCAAGGCGGTGTCCTTACCCACTGGACCACCAGGGAAGCCCCTGAATCATTTGCTTTTTGTTGTTGAGTTGTAGGCATACTTTCTTTCTTTTTAAAATTGTAATTGATTCGTAATACTGTGTAAGTTTCAGGTATACAGTATGGGGATTTGCTATTTTCTCAGATTATAGCCCATTATAGGTTATTACAAGATTATGGGTATAATTTCCTATGTATGTGTGTTCTTGTTGCTTTTTTATTTTACAGATAGTAATTTGTACCTATTAACGTCACACCCCTGATTTCTCCTTCCTTCCCCTTCTTGGAAACTGCAAGTTTGTTCTCTATATCTGTGAGTCTGTTTACTTTGCCTATAGTTTATTTGTATTATTTTTCAGATTCCACGTGTAAGTGATATCATACAGTGTTTGTCTGACTTATTTCACTAAGCATATTATTCTCTAGGCCCTCCCACTTGCTGCAGATGGCAGTGCTTCATTCTTTTTTGTGGCTGAGTAATATTCCACTGTATGTATATATTAAAAAGATGTGGGGAGGGGTGTGTATCTCACATCTTCGTAAACACATAAACAGTGTTCTGTTGATGGACACTTGGGTTGTTTCTAGGAGTAATTTCATAGTATTTGTTTGTATTTTCAGCTATTTACTATGAAAATTTCAAACATATACAAAAAATTAGTGTAGTAAATCTTTCCACCCTTCACTCAGCTTCAACAGGTATCAACAAGTGGCTAATCCTTTTCATTTATACTCTCTACTATTATTCTGGAGCAAATCCTAGAAATCATGTCATTTCATCCATAAATATTTCTGTGTGTAACTCTAAAAGGTAACGGTATCATTTTTTTTTTTTAAGATTTATTTCTTTATTTATTTTGGGCAGGGGTCGGGTTGGGGAGGGAGGGGAGCGGGCGGGCCACTTCTATTGGTCTTTCATTTCTCCATTTCCATCCGTCTTGGTTCTTTGGCTCCTGTGGGCCTCCCATCGCAGTGGCGTCTGTCCTTGCAGAGCTCCGACTCAGCAATTGGACACATCGGTCCAGCCGCTCCGCAGCACGTGGAATCTTCCCAGGCCAAGGATCGAACCGGTGCCCCTTGCACTGCAAGGTGGTGTCCCTACCCACTGGACCACTGGGGGAAGCCCAGTGGTATCATATTTTAAGCAGATATTATCATATGAGGAAATACTTCGTGGGAGCACTTTTGTACAAGTTGTTACAAATACAGAACCAGGATTAGTGAGTGAGAGGAGCTGCAGATCTTCACCTGTCTGTTGTGTTTGACTTACTCTCAATGAAGTGCTCTTGGCAACTCTGGTGTTGTCTAAACTGATGCCACCCATTGGTTTGCCTGCACCTAACTTCAAATTTGTTTATCCTGGACACCAATAATTTTATATTACTCTACATTAAATTAGGTTATGAAATAAATCCTATTGGGAGAGTAATGTTGTATTTTGTTAATTAAAAAAAGAGACAGAGAAATTCAAATGACATTCTCTTGTTTACTTGTTCTTAGGACTTTACAATAATTACTTTGGTTTCTTAATAATTTATTCTTATGTTATCTTTGGACAAGTATACCTGTTTAACTGAATCGTATTCTTATAGTAGTGGATAATGCTCCTTTAGATAAAGCAGTTTTTAACACTTTAATTAGAGAGATTAATGCTAAGAGTCAACTGGGTGATCTCATCTTTATTCTCAAGTCATTTTTGCCAGTATACCAGGCAGTTGGTGAATATCATATATTGAATCTGTTATCTTACACACTCCAGTTGTAATTAATTGCTTCTGGTGACTGTCTAGACAGAAGTACAGTGTATGTGGTTGCCTTCACCAACTGAGTGTTACCAGACATTGCTTTGCACATCCTGCTGTTACAATTAGGCTGACTCATTTTTTTCTGAATACCACAATTAATACTTTTAAATACCAGCTCTCAATATTGATCAAAGAACATTTATAATGAAATATTTTCTTACTATAGTGTATGTTTCTCCTCTAGAAATTTAGTATAATCTTTGACAGTTTTTCTTTTAATTTTGTGTATTGCAGTATTATCAGTTAGTAGTTAATCAGAGGCTTGAATGTGATTTGGAGGTCTTTCTGGGGATTGGGTATGGATAGTTTATGAATAGAAACACAAAGGTTGATGGGACTTAGCTGATGGATCAGTGGTTAAGAATTCACCTTGCAGTACAGTGGATAAGGGTTTGATTCCTGGTTGGAGAACTAAGATCTCACCTGCTGCAGAGTAACTTAGTTTGCACGCTGAAACTACTGAGCCTGAAGGCCACAACTAGAGTCTGTACACTACAATGAAAGGTCTCGTGTGAATGAAGATCCCCTCCACTAAGAAACGACACAGCCAAATAAATAAATACATAGTTTCTGGTGTTTTTTTATTATTATTAAATTTATTTCTTTATGTTAAAGGTTTTACAGAGTTTTGTTGTTCACAGACATGCATGTTCCCAGATCAGTCATATGCACATCCCTGGTCCCCTCCCCTCTCCCTGTCCCCCCCATCCCACCCCTCCAGGCTGTTGCACCAAGCCCTTTTAGGAACTCCTGTTCCCACAGTGTAATGACAATAGCTATCTTTTTCACATATGATAGTATAGGTTTCCATGTTACTCCCTCTATGTCTCCCACCCACTATTCATTCTCCACAGTGTCCATATGTCTATTCTCTGTTTTTCCATGGGTTCACTGCGTGTGTTATCATTACTCTTTTACTAGATTCCACATATATGTGTTAGTATACTGTACTTGTCGTTCCCTTTTTTTTTTTTCTTTTAACATTTATTTTATTTATTTATCTTTTGGGGAGTGGGGTGGGGAGGGAGGGGTACGGGCGGGCCACCTCTTATTGGTCTTTCATTTCTCTGTTTTCATCCGTCTTTGTTCTTTGGCTCCTGTGGGCCTCCTATTGCGGTGGCCTCTGTCGTCGCAGAGCACCGGCTCTGGGCGCATGCGCTCCAGAGCTCTGGCTCGGTAATTGGACACATCGGTCCAACCGCTCCGCCGCACGTGGGATCTTCCCAGGCCAGGGATCAAACCGGCACTCTTTGCACTGCAAGGCGGTGTCCTTACCCACTGGACCACCAGGGGAAGCCCCCTGTCTTTCTCTTTTTGACTTACTTTTTATGATAGTTTCTAGATCCACCCACCTCATTAGGACTGATTCTTCTGTATTTCTTTTAACAGCTGAGTAGTATTCCATTGTATATATGTACCAGAGCTTCTTTATCTATTCATTTGTCAATGGACATCTAGGTTGCTTCCATGTTGTAGCTACAGTATAGAGAGCTGCAATGAACATTGGGGTACAGGTGCTTCTTTCAGTTTTGATTTCATCAGGGTATAAGCCTAAGAGTGGGATTGCTGGGTCGTATGGTGCTTCTATTTTGAGTTTTTTAAGGAATCTGCCATAGCAGCTATATCAGTTTATATTCCCACCAGCAATGCAAGAGGGTTCCCTTTTCTCCGCACCCTCTCTAGCATTTATTGTCTGTCGATTTGTGGATGATGGCCATTCTGACTGGTGTGAGGTGATATCTCATTGTAGTTTTGATTTGCATTTCTCTAATAATAAGTGAGGCTGAGCATCGTTTCATGTGGTTTTTGGCCATCTGTATGTCCTCTTTAGTGAGATGTCTCTTTAGGTCTTTTTTCCATTTTTTGATTGTGTTGTTCATTTTTCCATTTCTGAGTAGTCTGAGTTGCTTGTAGATTTTGGAGATTAATTCTTTTCTTCTTTTTTTTCTTTTCTTTTTTGGGCGGGGGAGGCTAGGGAGGGAGGGGAGCAGGCAGGCCACTTCTATTGGTCTTTCATTTATCTATTTTCATCCATCTTTCATCTATCTTTCACCCATCGCGGTGGCCCCTGTTGTCGCAGAGCACCGGCTCGGGGCACATGCGCTCCAGAGGTCCAGCTCGGTAATTGGACACATCGGTCCAGCCACTCTGCGGCAGGTGGGATCTTCCCCAGGCCAGGGATCGAACCGACACCCCTTGCACTGCAAGGTGGTGTCCTTACCCACTGGACCACCAGGGAAGCCCGACATTAATTCTTTGTGTGTTATTTCATTTGCTATTATTTTCTCCCATTCTGTGGGCTGTCTGTTCACCTTTTTTGTAATTGCTTTTGCTGTACGAAAGCTTTTAAGTTTCATTAGGTCCCACATGTTAATTTTTGTTTTTAGTTCTGCTATTCTAGTAGGTGGGTCAGAGAAGATCTTTCTTTGGTTTATGTTCTTGAGTGTTTTGCCTGTATTCTCCTAGTTTCTGTTTAATAAAACAGTTTCATTTAATTTGTCATTCAGTACTTAAATGTGGCAGTCACATTAAACATTTCTTATGGATACATTCTTCATATACTAGAGTCAAACAGTAGCTTGTGAAGAAAAATTTGACTTCTCTCCCAGTCTCTCCCCAGAGGTGTGACTACTTCTCAAATTTGCTGTGTGTTCTAAAGGCTTTTTTCCTTTCCTTAAAAAAATGTTAAAAATGTTATTTACAAATAAACTTTGCTTTTTGTAACATCTTTAGGTTTTCAGAAACGTTGATTGTACGGTTTCTGTAAACCCAAGACACAGGTTCCCATTTAACATCCTATATTAATATGGTACATTTGTCACAATTAATGAACCAACATTGATATGTTATCTGTGTTGGAACATTTGTCTCCTCCATTTATTTACTAATTGATACTAGTATGGAGTCATTAATTTTATTCTTTGGGTTGTAAGCCAACACTGTTTTGTTGCTTAAATTGTTCTAGCTTTGACTATTTGGCCCTTTTTCGGTTGGCACTTGTATCCCTTTGTGTTGTTCTTTTTTTTTAATTTTGGCCTCTTTTATTGGTTTATGATTTATTTTCATCCATCTTTATTCTTTGGCCAGTGTGGGCCTCCCATTGCAGTGGCCTCTCTCATTGCAGAGCACCAACTCTGGGCACATGTGCTCCAGAGCGCTGGCTCATAATTGGACACGGGTCTAGCCACTCCGTGGCACGTGGGTTCTTCCCTGGCCAGGGATCAAACTGGAGCCTCTTACACTGCAAGGCGGACTCTTTACCCACAGGACCACCAGGGAAGCCCCATATTTGTGTGTTATTTCATTTGCTATTATTTTCTCCCATTCTGTGGGCTGTCTGTTCACCTTTTTTGTAATTGCTTTTGCTGTACGAAAGCTTTTAAGTTTCATTAGGTCCCACATGTTAATTTTTGTTTTTAGTTCTGCTATTCTAGTAGGTGGGTCAGAGAAGATCTTTCTTTGGTTTATGTTCTTGAGTGTTTTGCCTGTATTCTCCTAGTTTCTGTTTAATAAAACAGTTTCATTTAATTTGTCATTCAGTACTTAAATGTGGCAGTCACATTAAACATTTCTTATGGATACATTCTTCATATACTAGAGTCAAACAGTAGCTTGTGAAGAAAAATTTGACTTCTCTCCCAGTCTCTCCCCAGAGGTGTGACTACTTCTCAAATTTGCTGTGTGTTCTAAAGGCTTTTTTCCTTTCCTTAAAAAAATGTTAAAAATGTTATTTACAAATAAACTTTGCTTTTTGTAACATCTTTAGGTTTTCAGAAACGTTGATTGTACGGTTTCTGTAAACCCAAGACACAGGTTCCCATTTAACATCCTATATTAATATGGTACATTTGTCACAATTAATGAACCAACATTGATATGTTATCTGTGTTGGAACATTTGTCTCCTCCATTTATTTACTAATTGATACTAGTATGGAGTCATTAATTTTATTCTTTGGGTTGTAAGCCAACACTGTTTTGTTGCTTAAATTGTTCTAGCTTTGACTATTTGGCCCTTTTTCGGTTGGCACTTGTATCCCTTTGTGTTGTTCTTTTTTTTTAATTTTGGCCTCTTTTATTGGTTTATGATTTATTTTCATCCATCTTTATTCTTTGGCCAGTGTGGGCCTCCCATTGCAGTGGCCTCTCTCATTGCAGAGCACCAACTCTGGGCACATGTGCTCCAGAGCGCTGGCTCATAATTGGACACGGGTCTAGCCACTCCGTGGCACGTGGGTTCTTCCCTGGCCAGGGATCAAACTGGAGCCTCTTACACTGCAAGGCGGACTCTTTACCCACAGGACCACCAGGGAAGCCCCATATTTGTGGTTTTTAAAAGCTCTTCTTTACTTTTTGGCACCAGGCTTACAATGTATATATTCAGTGCCATCTTAGAACTAGCCATTTCTCCAAAGAAGCCTGGTTTCTTTCATTGGAAAATGATGTTAGAAACCAAGATCTGTGCTCATTGCACCTGTAGACTACTGCTTTGTTTGTTCTCCTCCCTTTACTTCCTTCCTTTACTTTTAGTACCCAGCACAATTTTTTTTTTTTTTGGATATAGTAAGTAATCACTAAATATCTGTTGAATGACTTCAGTCCATGAGAATGTATTATGGTATTAATATGTAATATTAATTACATTAATTCAGAGAATGAGATAGTGTAAGAGGTAGGTGGGGAGACCAGAACTTGGGAGAAGGGGTTGGAGATGGACTCGTATGATTTGTTGTTTTCCTGGGGAAACTTGTTTCAATTCTAGAATATATCACCTTTTCTGCCAGGAGGCCTCCTCTTACTCTCTTTGCACAACTTGTAGTGCTCCCTTCTTCCCAGCGCCCCTCTCTGTTTAGGTAGTTTGTCTTAAGAGAAGTTTGAGTTCCTCCCCTCTCCCTCAGTTAGGTAGTTTCCTGTGAATGTGAGATTCCCCTTCATGACACATTTTGTAATCACATTTTAATCCTTTTTTCTTTTTATTAAGTCAGTACAAAAGCAATTGCAATTTGTCATTGTTGGACTTTGCCATTTGATATTGGAATACATTCTTAAATAAATGTGATTATGTAGTACATTGTTTTAATGCACATTTCTTGCTTTATGTTTTTTTGCGAGTGACTTATTCAGTTCAGTTGCTCAGTCGTGTCTGACTCTTTGCAGTGCCATGGACTGCAGCACGCCAGGCTTCCCTGTTCTTCACTATCTCCTGGAGCTTGCTCAGACTCATGTCCATTGACTCATTGATACCATCCAACCATCTTGTCCTCTGTCATCTCCTTCTCCCCCTGCCTTCTATTTTTCCTAGCATCAGAGTCTTTTCCAGTGAGTCAGCTGTTTGCATCAGGTGGCCAAAGTATTGGAGCTTCATCTTCAGCATCAATCTTTCCAATGAATATTCAGGGTTGATTTCCTTTAGGACTGACTGGTTATAGCTCTTCGTAGTCCAAAGGACTCTCAAGAGTCTTCTCCAGCACCACAGTTTGAAGGCATTAATAATTTATTATTTGGTGTTTATTTTGTATTTATTTTAGACTAGGAAATGATGTTAGAAAGCAAATTTGAGTGGTATTTCTTTTTAGTCTTTTTTTTTCTTTTTTTGAGATAAAGGTAAAGTTTATTAGAGTTAGGGAAGGGAGAACCTACATAGTTAGAGTGGGAAATACTGTGAGAACAGCGGGCAGGCTCAAGGGAGAGCTGACCTGAATGAATTATTCAAGTTCAAAATGGATCATAAGGCAGTGGAGACAACTTGCAACATTAGCAGTGCATTTGACTCAGAAACTACTAACAAATGTACAGGATAGTGGTTTTCAAGAAAATTTGCAATGGAGATGAGAGCCTTGAAGATGAGCATAGTGGCCATTCACTGGAAATTTACGACCAACTGAGAGCAGTCATTGAGCCTGATCCTCTTAACAACTATAGGATAAAATCACCGAAGAACTCAGCTTTGACTATTCTATGGTAGTTTGACATTTGAAGCAAATTGGAAAGTTGAAAAAGCTTGATAAGTGAGTGCATCATGAGCTGACTGAAAATTAAAAAAAATCATAGTACTGTGAATGTGAGATTCCCCTTCATGACACATTTTGTAATCACATTTTAATCCTTTTTTCTTTTTATTAAGTCAGTACAAAAGCAATTGCAATTTGTCATTGTTGGACTTTGCCATTTGATATTGGAATACATTCTTAAATAAATGTGATTATGTAGTACATTGTTTTAATGCACATTTCTTGCTTTATGTTTTTTTGCGAGTGACTTATTCAGTTCAGTTGCTCAGTCGTGTCTGACTCTTTGCAGTGCCATGGACTGCAGCACGCCAGGCTTCCCTGTTCTTCACTATCTCCTGGAGCTTGCTCAGACTCATGTCCATTGACTCATTGATACCATCCAACCATCTTGTCCTCTGTCATCTCCTTCTCCCCCTGCCTTCTATTTTTCCTAGCATCAGAGTCTTTTCCAGTGAGTCAGCTGTTTGCATCAGGTGGCCAAAGTATTGGAGCTTCATCTTCAGCATCAATCTTTCCAATGAATATTCAGGGTTGATTTCCTTTAGGACTGACTGGTTATAGCTCTTCGTAGTCCAAAGGACTCTCAAGAGTCTTCTCCAGCACCACAGTTTGAAGGCATTAATAATTTATTATTTGGTGTTTATTTTGTATTTATTTTAGACTAGGAAATGATGTTAGAAAGCAAATTTGAGTGGTATTTCTTTTTAGTCTTTTTTTTTCTTTTTTTGAGATAAAGGTAAAGTTTATTAGAGTTAGGGAAGGGAGAACCTACATAGTTAGAGTGGGAAATACTGTGAGAACAGCGGGCAGGCTCAAGGGAGAGCTGACCTGAATGAATTATTCAAGTTCAAAATGGATCATAAGGCAGTGGAGACAACTTGCAACATTAGCAGTGCATTTGACTCAGAAACTACTAACAAATGTACAGGATAGTGGTTTTCAAGAAAATTTGCAATGGAGATGAGAGCCTTGAAGATGAGCATAGTGGCCATTCACTGGAAATTTACGACCAACTGAGAGCAGTCATTGAGCCTGATCCTCTTAACAACTATAGGATAAAATCACCGAAGAACTCAGCTTTGACTATTCTATGGTAGTTTGACATTTGAAGCAAATTGGAAAGTTGAAAAAGCTTGATAAGTGAGTGCATCATGAGCTGACTGAAAATTAAAAAAAATCATAGTACTGAAGTGTCATCTTCTCTTATTGTACGCAACAGCAACAAACCATTTTTCAATTGGATTGTGATATGTGAAGAAAAGTGGATTTTATGTACTAGGTCAGTGGTTGGACCGAGAAGAAGCTCCAAAGCACTTCTTGAAGCCAAAGTTGCACCCCCAAAAGTTCACAGTCACTGTTTGGTGGTCTGCTGACTGTCTGATCCACTATAGCTTTCTGAATCCCAGCAAAACCATTACGTCTGAGAAAGTGTGCTCAGCAAATCGATGAGCTGAAAACCTGCAGCCGGCATTGGTCAACGGAAAGAGCCCAGTTCTTCATGATAATGCCCGACCTCAAGTCACACAACCCATGCTCCAAAAGTTGAACGATTTGGACTAAGAAGTTTTGCCTCATGCAGCATGTTCACCTGACCTCTCGCCAACCAACTACCACTTCTTCAAGCATCTGGAAAACTTTTTGCAGGGAAAATGTTTCCAGAAACACCAGGAGGCAGAAAGTGCTTTCCAAGAGTTTATGAAATCCTGAAGCACACATTTTTACTCTACAGGAATAAACAGATTTGCTTCTTATTGGCAAAAATGTGTTCATTATAATGGTTCCTATTTTGATTAATAAAGATGTGTTTGAACCTAGTTATAATGATTTAAAATTCATGGTCTGAAACTGCAGTTAACATTTGTGTGTACGTGTTCAGTCTCTTTGCAGCCCTGTGGATTTTAGGCCACTAGGCTCCTCTGTCCATGGGATTTTCCAGGCAAGAATACAGCCCTGCAGTTACCTTTGCACCAACCTAAATATTTAGTTTTTATATCTTACATATAGTTATAGGTTAGAGACAGATCTTACAAGCTGTTGCCAAAACCAGCAAGCTCTTGCTTATTTGCCTACTTCTTAGCTCTTTCTTTTGCTGTTTTGCTACTACTTGTGAAGGTAAAAAGCATACAGTATTACTTTTTGATTTCAGTTTACAGCGTTTTTAAAAATGACCATCAGAGGATTTAAGGGTTTAGCTCTCTTTTACTACAGCTGCCTATACTCCCATTTCTTGTGTCTCCATTTTTCTAGTATAGATATATCCATAATGCAGTTAGATCAGTGTTCAGTATTTAGAACAATTGAAGATAATAGACAGTGTTCACAGCTGAGATATAATGTATGCTGTGATTACTTTTACTTGCCTAGTAGTACCTTAAATTCCCTAAGGTTAACCATAATTTTTTGTTTGCCTAATTTTCTATGTGCATATCATAAGGTTCTTATATCATGAATTCATCCTCAGACTCTCATTTAATCTTAATAGTTTTTTGATATGTTCAAACACATCAGGTATTTTTTATTGGATTTGTTGTTGGGTGGTGGAGGGTGGTGGTTGGTTTATTCCTTTTTTTATTTTTAAATTACGTCTGAGAAAGTGTGCTCCGATGAGCTGAAAACCTGCAGCCGGCATTGGTCACGGAAAGAGCCCAGTTCTTCATGATAATGCCCGACCTCAAGTCACACAACCCATGCTCCAAAAGTTGAACGATTTGGACTAAGAAGTTTTGCCTCATGCAGCATGTTCACCTGACCTCTCGCCAACCAACTACCACTTCTTCAAGCATCTGGAAAACTTTTTGCAGGGAAAATGTTTCCAGAAACACCAGGAGGCAGAAAGTGCTTTCCAAGAGTTTATGAAATCCTGAAGCACACATTTTTACTCTACAGGAATAAACAGATTTGCTTCTTATTGGCAAAAATGTGTTCATTATAATGGTTCCTATTTTGATTAATAAAGATGTGTTTGAACCTAGTTATAATGATTTAAAATTCATGGTCTGAAACTGCAGTTAACATTTGTGTGTACGTGTTCAGTCTCTTTGCAGCCCTGTGGATTTTAGGCCACTAGGCTCCTCTGTCCATGGGATTTTCCAGGCAAGAATACAGCCCTGCAGTTACCTTTGCACCAACCTAAATATTTAGTTTTTATATCTTACATATAGTTATAGGTTAGAGACAGATCTTACAAGCTGTTGCCAAAACCAGCAAGCTCTTGCTTATTTGCCTACTTCTTAGCTCTTTCTTTTGCTGTTTTGCTACTACTTGTGAAGGTAAAAAGCATACAGTATTACTTTTTGATTTCAGTTTACAGCGTTTTTAAAAATGACCATCAGAGGATTTAAGGGTTTAGCTCTCTTTTACTACAGCTGCCTATACTCCCATTTCTTGTGTCTCCATTTTTCTAGTATAGATATATCCATAATGCAGTTAGATCAGTGTTCAGTATTTAGAACAATTGAAGATAATAGACAGTGTTCACAGCTGAGATATAATGTATGCTGTGATTACTTTTACTTGCCTAGTAGTACCTTAAATTCCCTAAGGTTAACCATAATTTTTTGTTTGCCTAATTTTCTATGTGCATATCATAAGGTTCTTATATCATGAATTCATCCTCAGACTCTCATTTAATCTTAATAGTTTTTTGATATGTTCAAACACATCAGGTATTTTTTATTGGATTTGTTGTTGGGTGGTGGAGGGTGGTGGGTGTGTGGTTTATTCCTTATTATTATTATTTTTTAAATTTTTGGCCACTTTTATTGGTCTTTAATTTATTTATTTTCATCCATCTTTGTTCTTTGGCCTGTGTGGGCCTCCCATTGCAGTGGCCTTTCATTGCAGAGCACTGGCCCTGGAAGCATGCACTCCAGACCGCTGGCTCCTAATTGGACACACCGACCAGCGGCTCCACAGCACTTGGGATCTTTCCGGGCCAGGGATCGAACTGGAGCCCCTTGCAGTGCAAGGCGGACTCTTTACCCGCTGGACCACCAGGGAAGCCCTGTTCCTTATTTTTTGGCAACATGTGGGATCTTAGTTCCCTGAACAGTGATCACACATGGGCCCCTGCAGTGGAAGCATGAAGTGGACTGTGAGGGAAGTCCTTTCCTGTTTTTTTGACCTGTTCTAGGAGGCTTCTCTCAAGGTCTGCTGTTTAGTTGTCATCCTAAGATTTCCTTTTCCAGTTTTTAAAATTAAAGTCCTACCCTCGATTCCCACCCCCACCCCGCCCTTTTTTCCTTGGTGTATTGTCTCATTTCCATGGAATACACCCGCCAGTATTTTCTGGGAAAAAGTACATGAGAGTTAAGCCTTTTTTTTGTTGTTTGAGACTTTGAACATCTAAGACTTTTTTAAAAATTTTTTTAAGATTTATTTATTTATTTATTTTGGGCGGGGGTCGGGTTGGGGAGGGAGGGAAGCGGGCGGGCCACTTCTATTGGTCTTTCATTTCTCCATTTTCATTCGTCTTTGTTCTTTGGCTCCTGTGGGCCTCCCATCGCGGTGGCGTCTGTCGTTGCAGAGCGCCGGCTCTGGGCGCATGCGCTCCAGAGCTCCGGCTCGGTAATTGGACGCATCGGTCCAGCAGCTCTGCGGCACTTGGGATCTTCCCAGGCCAGGGATCGAACCGGCGCCCCTTGCACTGCAAGGCGGTGTCCTTACCCACTGGACCACCAGGGGAAGTCTGACTTTTTTTTTTTTTTAACCTTCACCCTTACCTTGACTTCTAGGCTTCTGGGTTGGAACATTTTCCTTTTGAATTTTGACGGCATTTGCTCCATTGCCTTGTAGGTTCCACTATTAGAAAGACTGAAGCCAGTTGTCACACCTGATTCTTTAAATGTGGCCTCCTTTCCCTGTTTCTCTGGAAGCCTTTAGGAGCTTCTTTTTGTCCCCAGTGTTGTTAAACGTCACTATGCTGTACCTTGGTGTATATCTGTTTACATCCTTTGTACCAGTCACTGAGTGGGCCCTTTTGGTCTGAAAGCTCATGTCTGTCAGTTCTGAGAAATTTTAAAAAGTATTTGGTTGATTTTTCCCCCCCCCGTTCTCTCTTTGGATCTTGAATCTTTTATATGATTCTTGAAATTTTTTTAACCTCATATTTTTCACCTTGTTTTCTCTGCTTTCTGTGAGGTAGTCTCAATTTTATATTCTAAGTCATTGGTAAAATTTTAATATCTGTTATTTTTAAGACTCTTTAATTGCCCCCCTTGTTTAGCAGCACACTGGCCATGTTTTATGGTTTTAATTTTTTCTCTTATTTCTCTGAAATTGTTGACAGGTCTTTTTCTTTCTTTTTTTTTTTTTAAACATTTATTTATTTATTTATTTTGGTGGGGGTTGGGAGGGAGGGGGCTGGGCGGGCCACCTCCACTGGTCTTTCATTTGTCTAGTTTCATCCAGCTTTGTTCTTTGGCCCGTGTGGGCCTCCCATCGCAGTGGCATCTGTTGTCACAGAGCACCGGCTCTGGGCGCATGCGCCCCAGAGCTCTGGCTCAGCAATTGGACACATCGGTCCAGCCGCTCTGCGGCACGTGGGATCCTCCTAGGCCAGGGATCGAACCGGCACCCCTTGCACTACAAGGCGACATCCTCACCCACTGGACCACCAGGGAAGCCCTCTTTCTTTTTTAAGAGTGTGCCTTCCTGCATAGTTCTTTCCTCCATCTTACATTTATTCTCTTTGCTTTGGTCTTTTATGACCTTTTAGCCAGAAGTATGTGGTGATCCTTGCCTCCTAGATTAAAAAGTACACAGTACAGCAATTTGGAAGTTCAGTATGCTTGATGAAGCTTCTTACCAGGCCTTCTTGCCTTTCAGTCTAGCTAGACTGTTTCTTTGGGTGACAATATTTTTTTTTTCTTAGGCTGGTCAGTTCCCCTAGCAAATAGGCCTGGCTGCTACTGTTCTAGGAGCTGATTGGTAGAGAAAGACCGGGAGATCTCAAGGTTGAATAGATAAGTTTCTCACTTAATCACTCATTTTTGACATGCCGTTCTTTCTCCTAATCTCTGGTGTCTCCAGTCCAGACCTCTCTGCCTCACACTCTCCAGAGAGTAAACCTCCAGTCTCTTAATGGGCATTCTTGGAGCTGTGTGTTTTAACTGGGTGTCCAACTTCTCTTTCTGCTTTTAAGTCTCATTTTCACTCCTACTTCCGCTGGTACCTGCTACCACCAGCTCTTGAAACTTGAGAGGGTACAGTGCAAGACAGGTGACTCTTCTGCTTTCTGGTTTAGGATTCCGGTTTCTTGGGTCTGCTATGTATACTCAATTTTATATTTAATCTTGTAAATTTTAATATTTTTTAAGACTCTTTAATTGCCCCCTTGTTTAGCAGCACACTGGCCATGTTTTATGGTTTTAATTTTTCTCTTATTTCTCTGAAAATTTTGACAGGTCTTTTTTCTTTCTTTTTTTTAAACATTTATTTATTTATTTATTTTTGGGGGTTGGGGGGGAGGGTGCTGGGCGGGCCACCTCCACTGGTCTTTCATTTGTCTAGTTTCATCCAGCTTTGTTCTTTGGCCCGTGTGGGCCTCCCATCGCAGTGGCATCTGTTGTCACAGAGCACCGGCTCTGGGCGCATGCGCCCCAGAGCTCTGGCTCAGCAATTGGACACATCGGTCCAGCCGCTCTGCGGCACGTGGGATCCTCCTAGGCCAGGGATCGAACCGGCACCCCTTGCACTACAAGGCGACATCCTCACCCACTGGACCACCAGGGAAGCCCTCTTTCTTTTTTAAGAGTGTGCCTTCCTGCATAGTTCTTTCCTCCATCTTACATTTATTCTCTTTGCTTTGGTCTTTTATGACCTTTTAGCCAGAAGTATGTGGTGATCCTTGCCTCCTAGATTAAAAAGTACACAGTACAGCAATTTGGAAGTTCAGTGTGCTTGATGAAGCTTCTTACCAGGCCTTCTTGCCTTTCAGTCTAGCTAGACTGTTTCTTTGGGTGACAATATTTTTTTTTTCTTAGGCTGGTCAGTTCCCCTAGCAAATAGGCCTGGCTGCTACTGTTCTAGGAGCTGATTGGTAGAGAAAGACCGGGAGATCTCAAGGTTGAATAGATAAGTTTCTCACTTAATCACTCATTTTTGACATGCCGTTCTTTCTCCTAATCTCTGGTGTCTCCAGTCCAGACCTCTCTGCCTCACACTCTCCAGAGAGTAAACCTCCAGTCTCTTAATGGGCATTCTTGGAGCTGTGTGTTTTTAACTGGGTGTCCAACTTCTCTTTCTGCTTTTAAGTCTCATTTTCACTCCTACTTCCGCTGGTACCTGCTACCACCAGCTCTTGAAACTTGAGAGGGTACAGTGCAAGACAGGTGACTCTTCTGCTTTCTGGTTTAGGATTCCGGTTTCTTGGGTCTGCTATGTAACTTGTCACCTATCCTGCTTCTGACTTGCAGGATTTTGTTTCTGCTTCCTCTACTGTTAATCATTTTTTAATTTCTTTTTTTGCCTCATATTAAAAAATACTTTATTAACATTTACATTTGAGAGGGTTTTGGAAGGGCTAAGGGGGCTTCTCTGCTGGCTCAGATGGTGAAGAATCTGCCTGCAGTATAGAAGATGCAGGTTTGATCCATGGAGTCAGGAAGATCCCCGGAGGAGAAAATGGCATCCCACTCTAGTGTTCATTGCCAGAAGAATCCCATGGAGAGAGGAGCCTGGCAGGCTACAATCCACAGAGTTGCAAATTTGGACACAACTGAGCGACCAACACTTTCGCTTTTTTTTGGAAGGGATAAGACGCAAATGTGTGTGTTCAGTTTTTAACTGAAACATTATGATTATAATTAACTTTTTACTTATCTTTTCTTTGATAAGCTTCTAATTTAATGAGGTCAAAAACATTAATCATGGTCTGATACATTCTTTGAGTGATGGTAATTATAAAATGCAAGCATTTATACACCTGCATATTAGAAGATTCTCTAATGGGATAAGAAGAAAGATATGAAATGCTTAGATAATTTCCCTTTTGGTTCTCATTGTTCTTCCAAGAGAAGGGGACCTCCTGACCAGGCCTAAGTTAAGGTAAACTCTTTTCCCTTCCATAATCTCTGCCCAGTATGCTCTACTTCAGGTCTCATCATCTCATAATAATCAGGCATAACTACCAGAGAGAGCTCTAGTAGCTTGTGGGGCCAGCAGAGCCAAGCAGGCTGCAGTGAGCATGAGTCTGTGAATTCTGAGCATGTCTGTCACTTTCAGAGTTTGCACATTTGACTATACTGTCTTTTAATGGGCATTCTTGGAGCTGTGTGTTTTAACTGGGTGTCCAACTTCTCTTTCTGCTTTTAAGTCTCATTTTCACTCCTACTTCCGCTGGTACCTGCTACCACCAGCTCTTGAAACTTGAGAGGGTACAGTGCAAGACAGGTGACTCTTCTGCTTTCTGGTTTAGGATTCCGGTTTCTTGGGTCTGCTATGTAACTTGTCACCTATCCTGCTTCTGACTTGCAGGATTTTGTTTCTGCTTCCTCTACTGTTAATCATTTTTTAATTTCTTTTTTTGCCTCATATTAAAAAATACTTTATTAACATTTACATTTGAGAGGGTTTTGGAAGGGCTAAGGGGGCTTCTCTGCTGGCTCAGATGGTGAAGAATCTGCCTGCAGTATAGAAGATGCAGGTTTGATCCATGGAGTCAGGAAGATCCCCGGAGGAGAAAATGGCATCCCACTCTAGTGTTCATTGCCAGAAGAATCCCATGGAGAGAGGAGCCTGGCAGGCTACAATCCACAGAGTTGCAAATTTGGACACAACTGAGCGACCAACACTTTCGCTTTTTTTTGGAAGGGATAAGACGCAAATGTGTGTGTTCAGTTTTTAACTGAAACATTATGATTATAATTAACTTTTTTTACTTATCTTTTCTTTGATAAGCTTCTAATTTAATGAGGTCAAAAACATTAATCATGGTCTGATACATTCTTTGAGTGATGGTAATTATAAAATGCAAGCATTTATACACCTGCATATTAGAAGATTCTCTAATGGGATAAGAAGAAAGATATGAAATGCTTAGATAATTTCCCTTTTGGTTCTCATTGTTCTTCCAAGAGAAGGGGACCTCCTGACCAGGCCTAAGTTAAGGTAAACTCTTTTCCCTTCCATAATCTCTGCCCAGTATGCTCTACTTCAGGTCTCATCATCTCATAATAATCAGGCATAACTACCAGAGAGAGCTCTAGTAGCTTGTGGGGCCAGCAGAGCCAAGCAGGCTGCAGTGAGCATGAGTCTGTGAATTCTGAGCATGTCTGTCACTTTCAGAGTTTGCACATTTGACTATACTGTCTTTTTAATGCAGAATATTCCATTTTTCGATACACCAGTTGGTTGTTTGTAGAAGGGAAAATTTTCTAGAAATTACAGTGTGATCAATCAGAATACTGGTTTTCCTTCATATGTACCACAGACATTTATTGAATGCCTAGTTGTACCCAATATACTATGCTAATAAACATTTTATTTCCAACAGTTGGATTGGTTATTTCTCCTTTGTTTCTTACACTTACGCTGCGTGCATGCTAAGTCATAAGTCACTTCAGTCATGTCCAACTCTTTGTGACCCGATGGACCATAGCCTGCCAGGCTCCTCTGTCCATGGGATTCTCCAGGCAATAATACTGGAGTGGGTGGCCATGCCCTCCTCTAGGGGATCTTCCTGACCCAGAGATTGAACCTGCATCTCATACTTTGCAGGTGGATTCTTTATTGCTGAGCCACTGGGGAAGCCTCATATGACTCCATACCTAGCCTTGTATTTATTTGGTGATGTGTAAAGTAATATGAATACTTCATATAAATGTGAACTAGTAAGTTGTTATTAAGGTTAGCTGCTATTTCTTCAGGTAGCTTTCTGTTAAAGCTAGACTTCATGCATGCTTTAGTCAGCATGTGCTAATAAAATATCCATAATATGCCACTCACAGTTAAGTGCTGGGGTCAATACAGCAGTGAACCATGCAAAGGTCCCAGTCTGCACAGGGCTCATAGTATACACTGTGACCTGCTCATCAAGCAAGGCTTGTGTACCTGTGGTACAGAGCACCAGGCTCTGACAGTCAGTGTTTACAGCAAAATAAGGGTTTATTTGCAGGTGCCAAGCTAGAAGAACTGGGCAGCTCATGCTCAGAAGACCCAGACTTCCCGATGGCTTTCATGCAAGGGTTTTTTTTTTTTTTTTTTTTTATACCCTTTATTTTACTTTTAACTTTTACAGAGTTTTGTTGTCTACAGATATGTATGTTCTCAGATTAGTCATATGTATATTCCCCCCCTTCCCCCCCTCCCCTCCCCTCCCGACCATCACACAGCACCCCTGAAGTGCAAGGGTTTTTAAAGACAGGTGTTGGGTAGGAGGGTTGTAGGAGATGCGATTAGATTCTGGACCTTCTGATTGATTGGTGGTGAGGTAGCAGTGATATTTTGGGAATCTTAACCTTGTTCCAACTGGTTTGGGGTCTACTACCAGAAACTCCAATCTCATAGTCACTAAGCTCCACAGATGAGGATCTTAGTTTCTGTGCAACTCAAAGATACGCATCAGATTGTTATCTGTATTCCTCTGGAGGAACTAACTAAATGTCCTGGGCCTCTCCTTTTTTTTTTTTTTTTTAAAGATTTATTTATTTATTTATTTTGGGCGGGGGTCGGGTTGGGGAGGGAGGGGAGCAGGCGGGCCACTTCTATTGGTCTTTCATTTCTCTGTGTTCATCTGTCTTTGTTCTTTGGCTCCTGTGGGCCTCCCATCGTGGTGGTGTCTGTCGCTGCAGAGCACCAGCTCTGGGCGCATGCGCTCCAGAGCTCCTGCTCGGTAATTGGACACATCAGTCCAGCCGCTCCGCGGCACGTGGGATCTTCCCAGGCCAGGGATCGAACTGGTGCTCCTTGCACTTCAAGGCGGTGTCCTTACCCACTGGACCACCAGGGGAAGCCCTGTCCTGGGCCTCTCCTAATCATTAAATGCTTGAGTTTAGTCTTTTGAACTTTGGGAAGACCTGGGAGACTAAGATCTTTCTTTCTGCAAACAAGAAATAGAGGACTTGGAGGGGTTTTTGTACCTAGGAAGGCCCCACAGGGTCCTGCTTTGTTCCACACACACACAATGTTTTTTACTTTTTGGAGGGGTATATTTGTTTTACAGTGTTGCATTAGTTTCAGGTGTACAGCGAAGTTACTGTTATTACAGTTTTCTTGTTTACAGGTATACATAATCCCACCTTTTTTTTTCCAACTTTTTTTTTCTTTTCCCCATCATGCCTCTTTTATTTATATTGATTTTCATCCATATTTTTTATTCTTCAGCATTTGTGGGCCTTCCATTGCAGTGGCCTCTCCTTGCAGAGCACTGGCTCTGGGCGCATGTGCTCCAGAGCTCTAGCTTGTAATTGGACATACCCGTCTGGCCGCTCTGCAGTATGTGGGATCTTCCTGGGCCAGGGATTGAACTGGTGCCCTTTACACTGTAAAGCGGACTCTTTACACACTGAACCACTAGGGAAGCCACCCCCCCCTTTTTGATAGCCTTCTATCCTGAGAGGAACAGGGGTAGGACAAGAAATGAAATAAAGTTTAAGAGAGATTAATCATAAACTGAGCAGGGGAACTCAGTTTTAGGTGGACTCAGTTTCACGAATCCTCTGCTAGTCTTCTTTTCTCCCCTTCTGGAGTTGTTAGTTTGGTTTACCTACAGAAACATGCACAGATCCTAAGTGTGTATTGTAGCTCAGTGAATTTTCACAAGTTGAACTTGCTCATTAACTAGTGCCCAGATCAAGTAGCAGTGTAACCAGCACTCCAGACGCGCCTAAAGGGCCCTTCCAGGTGTGCCTTTGCTTGGAGTAACAACTCACCTGGCAGATGGGGTTTACCTGATTTTGATCGTTATATATAAGTGTAATCATACAATAAATGTTCTTGTGTCTGATTTTCTCGCTCAGCATAATTATGTTTATGAGATTCACCTGTGATGTTACATGTTATAGTTTATTCATTCATGTGACTGTATGATATTCCATTGTGTGAAGTTAATGTAATTTAGTAACCTGTTCTGCTTTTAATGGACATTAGGGTAGTTTCCAGTATTGTTAATAGTGTTGCTTTGAATACTCTGGTGTGTATTTTGGTGAACATACGTGTTTCTGTTGGGATATATAACTGGAGTAGAATTGCTAGGTCAGAGGATATATGAATTCCTCTTTAGTAGATACTGCTAAACAGTTTTCCGACATGGTTCTACAAATTTACTCACTCAGTTTGAGAGTTCTGTTTATATATGTGTGTATGAAATCTTAATGGAGACTAGAAATGTTCTGTATGCCAGGTCAAAGAATCCTTTCAGTTTTGTTGTGAGTTTATAAATAGGAACAAATAATTTTAAAAATTGTTCTTGAAATCTCAAAGAATCCTTAAATAGATGCCAGGTGTAATCCTTATTCTTTTGGGGCAATGTGTTTTTCATAAAGTGTTGCTTAATATGTTGTTTTAAATGATGAACGGGAATTCATTTTCGATTTTATGATATTTTAGAGCTTTAACATATCTTAGAAGAAACAACATATAGGTTTTAAAAACACAAATGAATACCACTTATGGATTAGATTTTACATGAATTATTTTTAAATGAATCTGGTCTAACTCCTATTTTCATATTGTTCATTCTGTAAACAAAAGATGAACTGTCCTATCAAAGGCAAGGAGAACAAGCCAAGTGCTTAGTCTCCGATTCAGCTTGTCTTTTTTTTTTTTTTTAAACATTTATTTATTTATTTATTTTGGTGGGGGAGCGGGTTGGGGAGGGAGGGGAGCGGGCGGGCCACTTCCATTGGTCTTTCATTTCTCCATTTTCATCCGTCTTTGTTCTTTGGCTCCTGTGGGCCTCCCATCGCGGTGGCCTCTGTTGTCGCAGAGCACCGGCTCTGGGCGCATGCGCTCCAGAGCTCTGGCTCGGTAATTGGACACATCGGTCCAGCAGCTCCGCAGCGCATGGGATCTTCCCAGGCCAGGGATCGAACTGGCGCCCCTTGCACTGCAAGACGGTGTCCTTACCCACTGAACCACCAGGGAAACCCTCAGCTTGTCTTCACTAGGAGTTTTAATTGCTTCTACAAATAGGTTCTGGAGCTCTGCACTAAGAACTGAGTTTTCTTACAGAACCAAAAAGTGGAGAAGAGGTAAAGACTAAAGACATGGATTGGAAGCTACTTCATAAAAAATAACTATGTTCAGAAGCAGAGAACCTGTTTGAAAACTGTGTGATTGTTCCTTATTCCCCCATTCTTTATAAAATCATGAAGCATGACAAGGGATAGAGGGCACTCGTTGTTAACCTGGAAGGCTCTTGGTGTAGACTTTGCTGAAGCTAGGTGACAGAAAACATTGGGTACCATTTATTTGACAGAATCTTGATGCCATCAGTGGTGAAAATATTTTACTTGGATGTAGGATATGGATCCCAGGGGTTGGCAGGTTGATGGCAGTTTTCTGGTGCCCCCCAAAATCTCACAGTGCCACTGTCCTTGCCATAGTTGGTTAATTTGGTGCCTTCGTTAATGAGGAGTTATTTCTCCTAGTGCTCTTGCTTCTTAAGAAAGTTGAAGGTACTTCCCTGGTGGTCCAGTGTTTGGGAACCTACCGTGCAATGCAGGGAACATGGGTTCGATCCCTGTTCGGTGAACTAAGATCCCACATGAGGCAGAGCAGCTAGACCTGTGCCCCACAGCTGCTGAGCCGACACACACGGAACCCTCAAGCCACAACTGGAGAGAGTCTGGGTACTGCAACAAAGGTCTCATGCACTGTAGCTAGACCAGACACAGCTAGATTAATTAATTAACTTTTAACAAGAATCGTTAGAAAAAGTTAAAGTTGGAGATGAGTGGCTGCTATCTTGCCTTCCTCTTCTCTCTCTGGATGGTGTGCCTTCATGTATTACTTGGACCTCAGGTGAAAAAAAGAAAAAAGCTACAAATTGGTGATCATAGTTTGTAGCACTTGTCCTTGTTTCTAAGGACTAACGTAAATACTGAGTTAGAATATTTCTTCTCCTTTCAAATCAAATTGTATCATCAGTTGTACTGATACATGTTAATGGTGATAATTACAAACATCTTTAAATAGAAAGCTTTACAAACTGATGGCCTTAGTGAGGAAATTTACTGTGGTATTCTTGTCATCTGTTATTGCTGTTGTCTTATTTAAAGCATTGTTATCCTAATTACTTTGCTTTTCCTTTGCTGTGGTGAACTTTGATATTTCAGTTGTGTTTTCATTTTGCTAGTAAGAGGATTTGCATTTACCTTTTCTCTGCACTAAGAACTGAGTTTTCTTACAGAACCAAAAAGTGGAGAAGAGGTAAAGACTAACATTGGCTATTCATAAAAATAACTATGTTCAGAAGCCGAGAACCTGTTTGAAAACTGTGTGATTGTTCCTTATTCCCCCATTCTTTATAAAATCATGAAGCATGACAAGGGATAGAGGGCACTCGTTGTTAACCTGGAAGGCTCTTGGTGTAGACTTTGCTGAAGCTAGGTGACAGAAAACATTGGGTACCATTTATTTGACAGAATCTTGATGCCATCAGTGGTGAAAATATTTTACTTGGATGTAGGATATGGATCCCAGGGGTTGGCAGGTTGATGGCAGTTTTCTGGTGCCCCCCAAAATCTCACAGTGCCACTGTCCTTGCCATAGTTGGTTAATTTGGTGCCTTCGTTAATGAGGAGTTATTTCTCCTAGTGCTCTTGCTTCTTAAGAAAGTTGAAGGTACTTCCCTGGTGGTCCAGTGTTTGGGAACCTACCGTGCAATGCAGGGAACATGGGTTCGATCCCTGTTCGGTGAACTAAGATCCCACATGAGGCAGAGCAGCTAGACCTGTGCCCCACAGCTGCTGAGCCGACACACACGGAACCCTCAAGCCACAACTGGAGAGAGTCTGGGTACTGCAACAAAGGTCTCATGCACTGTAGCTAGACCAGACACAGCTAGATTAATTAATTAACTTTTAACAAGAATCGTTAGAAAAAGTTAAAGTTGGAGATGAGTGGCTGCTATCTTGCCTTCCTCTTCTCTCTCTGGATGGTGTGCCTTCATGTATTACTTGGACCTCAGGTGAAAAAGAAAAAGCTACAAATTGGTGATCATAGTTTGTAGCACTTGTCCTTGTTTCTAAGGACTAACGTAAATACTGAGTTAGAATATTTCTTCTCCTTTCAAATCAAATTGTATCATCAGTTGTACTGATACATGTTAATGGTGATAATTACAAACATCTTTAAATAGAAAGCTTTACAAACTGATGGCCTTAGTGAGGAAATTTACTGTGGTATTCTTGTCATCTGTTATTGCTGTTGTCTTATTTAAAGCATTGTTATCCTAATTACTTTGCTTTTCCTTTGCTGTGGTGAACTTTGATATTTCAGTTGTGTTTTCATTTTGCTAGTAAGAGGATTTGCATTTACCTTTTCCCTCTGCCATGAGAGATGTTGGGGTTAGTCTAGATCTAGTGGTTGCTTTTAATATTATCTTTAGGTAAACAAAGTATAAAAAAATAATGATGTTTTTTCTCAGCTCTTAAAAGATTTTTGGTCAAATATTCTTTAATGTCTTGATCCTAATACTTTTTCTTTTCAGGAGAGGAAAATATTAAGTGACTTTTTAAAAGCGTGATTTATTTGCAATTCAGTGTGTTATTTTTCTTTATTATTTTTATCCATTCACACATATAGATGTACCATGTTAAGCTCTGAAGGTATTGATGGGATTAGGGTGCACGTCTTCCCATTATAGGATATAGATACTGATTTAGCAAGAAACTACACATTTGGAAGAGCATATTTTCAGTGTCATTGTAAATAAGATGTACATTATATAGGTTTGCAGTTTTAATATTAGAAAATACTCCTACTTTTTTTGAAATGTAATCCACTGTCGTAAAATCCATCTTTCAAAAGTATACAATTCAATGATTTTTACTATATTCACCAGTTTTGTAACCACTACCACTCTTTAATTCCAGAACATTTGAATCACCCCAGAAAGAAGCATAGTCCTATTAGCAGTCAGTCACTCCACAGGTTTCCCTTCTCTAGCACTTGGCAACCACCAATCTACTTTCTGTCTCTATTGAATTTGCTTTTTCTGGAGACAACATATAAATGGAATCATGCACTATGTGGTGTTTTGTGACTGTCTCTTTTTTCTTAGCATAATGTTTTCAGGGTTCACCCAGGTTTTAGAATGTATCAGTACTACATCTGTTTTGTTGTTGTTGTTATTGTTATGGTGATTTATTCCTGTTTGTCCTTTTGAATGTGTTTGTGTGTTAGTTGCTCAGTTGTGTCTGATTCTTCGTGATCCCATGGATTGTACCCTGCCAGGGTCCTCTGCCCATGGGATTTCCCAGGCAAGAATACTGGAGTGAGTTGCCTTTTCTTTCTCTAGGGGATCATCCCCACTCAGGGATCAAACCTGGGTCTCCTGCACTGCAGGCATATTATTTACTGTCTGAACCACCAGCAAAGCCCGTCCTTTTGAATGGATATACCATATTTTGTTTATTCATCCATAGTTGGATGAACAATTTGAGTATTATAAATAATGCTGCTATGAACATTTATATACAGGTTTTTCTGTGAAAATATGTTTTAAGTTCTCTTGTATATGTGTAGGAGTGGAGTTGTTAGATCCTTTTATAATTTGGGGTTTAACTTTATTTTGAGAAACAGTCAAACTGTTTTCCACAATGGCTATATATCTTGACATTGCCACCAGCAGTGTATGAGGGTTTTAATTTCTCTACATATTTGACACCACTTGATTTCTTTTCCTTTTTTCCCTTTTGTTTATGGCCGTATTTGTGGGTTCAGTATGATATCTTGTGACTTTTATTTACATTTCTTAAAGACTAACAATGTTGAACATCTCATGTATACTGGCCATTTGTATATCTTCTTTGGAGAAATGTCTGTTAAATTAAATTGTCTTGGGCTTCTCCTGTTGGTCCAGTGGGTAAGGACACCGGCTTGCAGTGCAAGGGGCACCGGTTTGAGCCCTGGCCTGGGAAGATCCCACGTGCCGCAGAGCGGCTGGACTGATGTGTCCAATCACCGAGCCGGAGCTCTGGAGTGCATGCGCCCAGAGCCGGTGCTGGGAGGCCCGCAGGAGCCAAAGAACAAGGACGGATGAAAACAGAGAAATGAAAGACCAATAGAGGTGGCCCGCCCGCTACCCTCCTTCCCCAACCCGACCCCCGCCCAGAATAAATAAATAAATAAATCTTAAAAAAAAAAATAGATTGTCTTTTTTTTTTTTAAGATTTATTTATTTATTTATTTTGGTGGGGTGGGGAGGGAGGGGAGCAGGCGGGCCACTTCTGTTGGTCTTTCATTTCTCCATTTTCATCCATCTTTGTTCTCTGGCCTGTGTGGGCTTCCCATCGCGGTGGCCTCTGTTGTCGCAGAGCACCGGCTCTGGGCGCATGCACTCTGGAGTTCGGCTCGGATGGACACATCGGTACTGGAGTGAGTTGCCTTTTCTTTCTCTAGGGGATCATCCCCACTCAGGGATCAAACCTGGGTCTCCTGCACTGCAGGCATATTATTTACTGTCTGAACCACCAGCAAAGCCCGTCCTTTTGAATGGATATACCATATTTTGTTTATTCATCCATAGTTGGATGAACAATTTGAGTATTATAAATAATGCTGCTATGAACATTTATATACAGGTTTTTCTGTGAAAATATGTTTTAAGTTCTCTTGTATATGTGTAGGAGTGGAGTTGTTAGATCCTTTTATAATTTGGGGTTTAACTTTATTTTGAGAAACAGTCAAACTGTTTTCCACAATGGCTATATATCTTGACATTGCCACCAGCAGTGTATGAGGGTTTTAATTTCTCTACATATTTGACACCACTTGATTTCTTTTCCTTTTTTCCCTTTTGTTTATGGCCGTATTTGTGGGTTCAGTATGATATCTTGTGACTTTTATTTACATTTCTTAAAGACTAACAATGTTGAACATCTCATGTATACTGGCCATTTGTATATCTTCTTTGGAGAAATGTCTGTTAAATTAAATTGTCTTGGGCTTCTCCTGTTGGTCCAGTGGGTAAGGACACCGGCTTGCAGTGCAAGGGGCACCGGTTTGAGCCCTGGCCTGGGAAGATCCCACGTGCCGCAGAGCGGCTGGACTGATGTGTCCAATCACCGAGCCGGAGCTCTGGAGTGCATGCGCCCAGAGCCGGTGCTGGGAGGCCCGCAGGAGCCAAAGAACAAGGACGGATGAAAACAGAGAAATGAAAGACCAATAGAGGTGGCCCGCCCGCTACCCTCCTTCCCCAACCCGACCCCCGCCCAGAATAAATAAATAAATAAATCTTAAAAAAAAAAATAGATTGTCTTTTTTTTTTTTAAGATTTATTTATTTATTTATTTTGGTGGGGTGGGGAGGGAGGGGAGCAGGCGGGCCACTTCTGTTGGTCTTTCATTTGTCCATTTTCATCCATCTTTGTTCTCTGGCCTGTGTGGGCTTCCCATCGCGGTGGCCTCTGTTGTCGCAGAGCATCGGCTCTGGGCGCATGCACTCTGGAGTTCCGGCTCGGTAATTGGACACATCGGTCCAGCCGCTCTGCGGCACGTGGGATCTTCCCAGGCCAGGAATTGAACCGGCACCCCTTGCACTGCAAGGCGGTGTCCTTACCCACTGGACCACCAGAGAAGCCCTAGATTGTCTTTTAATTGTTGAATTTCTCTTTGTCAAAATTACCTTATATAAATATCATCCCCCTAATTAATAGTAATTTAGTAGAGAACTATTCTTGAATGTATAGAATTTGATGGAGGTGAAATAATTTATAATAAGTATATTATATAGAAATAAAGATCTACAAACTGGTAGTTGCCAGAGGAGAGGTGGGCTGGAGGGCAGGTGAAATAGATGGAGATTGAGAGATACAGGGTTCCATTTTTAAATAAGGCATGGGGATGTGGTAATATATCGACAGGGGGTACAGTCAGTAGAAGTATAACAACTTTGTATGGTGACGGATAGTAACTAGATAGCGTGGTGATCACTTTGAAACATACATGAATATCCGACTACTGTAATACGCACCTGAAACTAATATGATATTGAATGTCAATTATACTTCAATTGACATTCAATATCATATTAAAAAAAACCCTGCAGTCTAATAGAAAATGTTTAGTCCTCACAAACTTTGGCTGTTTCTAAACAAGAGTAAAAGAGCACACCCAGTTGTTTACCTAAAGAAATGTGCTTGTTTACTTTCTGGTAATTATACTGTCTCATCTGGTGGGATTTAAAGCCGAAATAGTGGGTTGGTAATGAGAGGTTTAAAAAATTGCATTTTAAGGTAAAAGTTTTAGAAATTAACTCTACGATTAGAAGTGTAAACAGCATTTAAAGCTAAAGTTTAGAATTTTCTGAGACTGTTACTACTTAAAGAAGGGATTTTAAACTTATCAGGTTTTTCTTGCTGTTTAAATAGGATTCATCCAAGAAAGAAAATACTTGTAACTTCTGTAGATTTATTGGATAAGTTCAGCATTATTTTCCACACACTTGTTGTGTTTGTGTGAATTCGAGGTATACTTTGCTAGCTCTTCTAATGTATTTATGCGTCTTGACCACCAGAGAAGCCCCTGAAGTTTGCTTCTAATAGAACTGGAGCTATATATGATTTCTTTCTGGGAGATTCTGTTGTTTAATTAGAACACCGTGTATTTATTTCTAATAGGAACAATATGAATAGGATACAGAGGACGGTAATAAGAAGGGAAAACATCCTTTATTTTAGATGTGCAGTATTTCACAGGCTAAACACACAGGACAAAATATTTCAACACCTATTGGTAGGTAGTTTTTCTTTCTTTCTTTTTTTTTAACTGTGGGATTGAGGGCAAAAGAAAAAAAAGGTGGTAGAGGATGAGATGGTTAGATAGCATCACCAACTCAGTGGAAATGAATTTGAGCAAACTCTAGAAGATAGTGGAGGACAGAGGATCTTGGCACGCTACAGCATGTGGGATCTCAGAGAGTTGGACACAACTTAGCAAGTGAACAACAACAATCAAGGCCAAGAAGTGCTTACGAGATTGTGACTTGTATATAAAGTGGAGACGTGGAAGAGTTCTAGGTTTTTCTGGGGAGTCATCTCAGAGTCTGCTCAGCATGTAAGGAGGAACGCAAGGAATCAGAAAAGTGGGAGTGAGGGCACTGTGGAGAGTGTGGTGAAGAGGAAGACCATGGTTGAATGATTTCTTTATCAGCAGTGAAGACATAGTTTTGTACTCAGTGCTTTATATGGCATGTGTAGGTAATTATATAACCTTGGAAAAGCCATACTTTGAATCTTATTTGGAGATAAGTAAAATTGATAAGACTTGTTTAAAAGAAAAATATGTGACAGAAAAGTATCCAGAGCCCCAAAGGTATTTCTTATCTGCCACAGTTACACAGTAAACCCCCCTCTCCTGCAGTAGCATAGTGCAGGGAGAGAGCCAGAGTCCCACCGCTTTTCAGACCTGATACTCAGTACCCTTACAGAGGAATCTGTAATGGGTAGGTTGTACTCAGGCTTCCACTGACCCAGTTGTTAGAAGAGATTGGACATCTTTCCAGCGGCAGCCTCAAATTGACAATGACACTTACTCTCTTAGCCTTGGGAGCCTCAGGATCCCTGAGCCCCAGGGATATGTCAGGGAGGACTGCGTAGGAATGGGTCCCAAGGACAGAAAAGGAGAACCTTAAAAACACATTTTGGAGCCCAGTAACCAATCTCATAGCCTTACAGATAAGGCCCACTTGAGTTCTAGCCCACTATTTCCCAGTTCCCCTACAACCTCCTGTCAGTGAGTGCCTGGCTTATTTAGCTGGCAGAGCCGAATTAGTGGCAGTAGATGCCCCCAAAGTAAAAAGATGTGTACGTAGGGATTCTGTTGTCTAGCATGTTATTATTCACATGGATGGTAGTCACTGAATACTTCCTGAAGGTGATTGCCTTATTCCCTCCCAACATTGTAGTGTTTTATTTAAAACACCTTTCTCGATGGAGCCTAAATTTATCACCAGCATTGTAGAAAAGAAGTTCAAGTTGGGAACCCTGTACAGTGAGGTCCTGAGATCATCCTTATATGTGGCGTATCCATGATCATAGTAGGTGTTTGTTTTGTTGTTGTTTTCTGTTAGAAATAATAGTGTTATGATTTATTACTAATTATAACTAATGATTCTAAAGTGGTGAATTTTAATGAGTAAAACGTTTCACCTGGAAACGTTTCTTTTTTCCCTCATTAAAGAGAAAATGGGGATTTCTGAGCCAGCTGGCATTGGCATTGCTCTGTTATCTGTTACCCTGGTGTGGGAGGAATAGAATTCACATTTCCAGGTTGCTAGGAGACAAGCAACCTATCTTGTAGATACAGGCATTAAAACTCCTTTATGCTTTATTTCTTGGAATTCTGTATTTCTTAGAATTGTCACATCTTCTTTGTAAAACCTTAATTATGCAGAGGTAACAGGATTATTTGACTAACTTCAGGAAATAGAGGATTGAACTCATGTGCATTGGTAAGTGGATTCCTATCCACTCTCCCACCAGGGAAGTCCAGCTCTGTGTATCTTGATGGTATACAGCTGGGACCCAGACCCCCAAGGCAGTTGCACTGATATGTTCTAGGTTACTGAGAAATACTTTATAGATTGGCTCCCATTCTGAGCCAGTCTTTTTTTCAGTGGGGTTTTTTTTGCCTCTGAGTCATCATTTGGTGTGGTTTTTTGGGGGCCACTTCTTTTGATCTTTCATTTGTTATCTTTGTTCTTTGGCCTGTGTTGGCCTCCCATTGCAGTGGCCTCTCTTGCTGCAGAGCACTGGCTCTGGGCGCATGCGCTCCAGAGCTTAGGCTCGGTAGTTGGACACATCCGTCCAGTCACTCTGCAGCACGTGGGATCTTCACAGTCAAGGGATCGAACCAGCGCCCCTTGCACTGCAAGGTGTCCTTACCCACTGGACCACCAGGGAAGCCCCATCATTTGTTTTTCATCCATCTTTTTATTCGTTGGCATGTGTGGGCCTCCTGTTGGAGTGGCCTCTCTCCTTGCAGAGCACTGACTCCTAATTGGACACGCTGGCCCAGCTTTTTCTCAGCATGTGGGATCTTCCCGGGCCAGGGATCAAACTGGTGCCCCTTGCACTGCAAGGCGGACTCTTTACCCACTGGACCACCAGGGAAGCCCCTAATGTTTTTAATTTTTTCTTTTAAATTCTTTTGTAAAATATAGATGTAGAAAGCTGAATAAGTCATATATATTTATATAACATTTACTAAACACTAATGGAGTGGACATCCACAAAACCAACACCCAGGTCAGGAAACTACTTCCATCACCTCTGAAGCACAGTCTCATCTGCTTCCCCTACATAGACTGACTCTTAACCAGCTCATCTTTTAAATGAGCTGTAATCTATTGTTACAGTGGAAAATTAAATCACATGTCATTGTTTATGAAGATGAGTTGGGTTGACTGTCTAGATTGGAGAACACTTTCATTGTCAGTTATCTAAAGTAATTGGAGCTTGTAGATTTGATCAGTGAGAAAGTTACTCTGATACAGAAGAGAAAGATGTATTTACAGAGGTTATATGTAGAATCTTACATTTTTATAACTATCTCAGTTGTTCAAGATATAATTTCTTTACAAATGGAGTATAATGGTAAACTTTGGCTTTGATTTGTCTTTGTCTTAGCAGGTTGTTATTATTAAATTATTTTTCTAACTGAAAAAAATTATGCAAGTGATAAGTGTTCATTA